>JAJNNQ010000001.1:7560357-8820000 GCA_027886175.1 Phylloscopus collybita
GTTGAGAATGTCATGATTTCCATCAGAAAACTGTTTTGCAGAGATCAAGAACAGCTGTTTCAAACTGAATTAGACTAAAACTGGAAACAAGCTGTCAAAACCCCAAAAAATATATTTTATACATAAAATAACATATTTGATTCAGCTGTTTTATCGTGGTGGTCAGCCAAAAGAGAAATAAAGTAACATTCTGAGATCCAGACGTTGTCACAAAGACTCTCTCATTTTAACACTCTTTATGTAGATTTATTCCTTTGAGCATTTGGAATAGGAAAAATGTCAAACAGCTCATATCACAGATTCTTGAATATTTTCAAACCATGGGCAGCTTAAAACAGTTTAAAGACACCTGAGGACTCTTGCTGCTCCAGACCACATTCTCTGCATCTTCTGTAGCAGTAACAGGCTGGTGCAGTAAGGAAAATATACTGAATTGATGTTGACATGAAAAGATTGAAATAATTCACTTTAACCCACCACTTGTGGGTAATAGCACATGCATCCAGCTCCTTTTTGTGCATGCTTGCAGATCCTGGGAGGCTTTTAGTGGGTATTTTCAATATTGATTTCCCCAGGAATCGCAGTTTCATGTAATGAGAAGTAAATACATCCATTTTAGAATATACTGTAAAATGTCACATCAAGATACAATTCCTTTGTGTCTAATGGCCCATGCAGTACACAGAGCACCTTTAGTACTCTGCCACTACCAGTTACAGGAGCTTAGAGAATCCAGATGCAACAACCAAATTAATCAAGACTGCACTGGTTTTGAATAGAACTATTTGTTCCAAAGCACAACTCGGAACATCAAAGACCTCTGTGATTTTATTATGTGCTGTAAGATGCAGCCATTATACCCTGCTTGCCAATAAAGTCTGAGGTAATCTTGAAAATACCCTTAGCATTTCAACATGGTCATTACTTCTCATAATGATGATTCATGCTAATTCCATCTAATAAGGATATTAGTTATTACTGTCAGCTGTCAGCAGCTGGGCTTTTGAAGAAGAGGTATCTGAGAACAAGCAAATTCATGAGCATATAAAAAAATGTACACCCCAAGAAATGCATTTTTAACTCGCTAGAAGACCAGGCAATCGTGCAACTGCAGCCATGTGCCATTTCTACTCTCAGATTGCTCACCCAGTCCAGACTTGGGCACTTTAGCTCAAGGGCTTAAGTTTCCAGCACACTCAGTGCAGCTCCAAAGCATGACTGAGCACTTCACACTAAGCCAAGAACTTCACAAAAGAGCACAACAAGGTAACTGCTGCTCAGGATACAGAAACTTTTGATCTTTCTGTGAAAAGATCAAAAATGTGAAAGACTAGCACCTGGTAGAATCAATCAGCTTTCATTAAATCTTCTTTTATTAATTCAGAGGACATCTTTTTCCACATATACTGTAACTGAACAAGTGTCAGTGGTTAAAATTTTTTTGTTGTTTCTTCTGTAAGAACTATTACATTCAGGCACTTAAAATTAGATTAAATGAACTGCTATAAATGCTTGGGCTAATCAGCAAAGGATATGACAACATGTACTGATAAGCGTCTTTATTTCCAGAACTTCAGGATATGACAGCTCTAGTAGATTTAAATGCTAGCTCATACCAAGAAAATACACCAGCAGCAAATGGAGTTCTGAGTGAAGTAGCTCTCAGTGTAATGATTATATTCTGATCTCTGTCTTCCTATCAATCCCCAAACCAGCCCAACGATGGCACCACTCAGATTCCAGGAGAGCCAAGACATGGTTCTGGAACTACTTGAGAAGCCTGACAGCAGGCACAGATTTACAGCACCTACAGTTCTTATCCAGCCATGGTCCTGATGCCATGGTCTGTAATTTCTTACTCACATCCTTCAGCTGTCACAGAGACACAAACACCACCCTTTGTCCAGGGCAGGATTACTCTTCCCTCCCAGGAAAATAAAAAATCAGTCTGCACTGACCCCAAGAGACAAGAGATTTTGAGGGTCACCACAGACCCTCTGGTTTACACACCTTCAACATCAGCAGCTCAGTATTAATTCCTGCTGAACAAAAAAAAAAAAATGCTGTCACCTTTTTGCCAAAGGCACATTTCCACAAAGCAGCAACCAGTGGTCAGAAATGTAGCTTTGATTACATGCTCACACGTTTCTTTACACAGACTAGTCTCAGTTTTATTAGCTGTTAAATCATCTCCATGTTTTGTTACCCAATTATCAACAGCATGAGATTAAGATACAATAGGGAAGAACTGAGCATTGTTTATATGCAATTCAAATAAATAAATCCACTGTGAACTGTCTGGGGAGGGGGCAACTTCAGTAACTTCAAATGAGAACTCAAAGAACAACACAGATGAGTACACTTCTGCATTAAAAAAACCAAATAACAGTCACAATAAAAGACCTGACAACAACAAAAGCAGAGAGCAACAGGGTGACATCATTAAATTTTCCATTTTATTTGATTTCCTCTAGAAGCTACAAAAAAAAAATCTTTTCCATATGAAGAATACCTGTGGGATGCTTATCACCTGCATCAGTTATTTTATATTAGTGTTCGTATTCCTTGAATGCCCTTCATATGAAGGTCAGCAAATGCTTCACAAACATCTTTAATTTGCCTCAAAGAAAGCAAGAAAGGATACTGAGCGTCTGAAAACATTCTTTGTGTTTTCATGGTGGCAACCATCCACAAGATGGTCAGGATTTATCACCAGCAGCGAGTCAGTCTGAGCCATGGAGAGCTGAGGCAGCAGGACAACTGGAAATTCAAAGTAATGCTGGGTCTGAGTCTTCCTGACAAGGCTGCTCTTGTTCTGCAGTCCTGCATATTCATCAATTAATCCCCAGACAACACGGATTTCCAGTTACTCTTTGTCGTATTGCTCAGATTCTGAAAGTAAAGCCTCTCCTGCTGCTCTGATGTGGCTGTACCTGAGTCACCCAGGCCACATTCCTGTGTCTGTGCCTGGCTTGGCTGCATTCAAACTCCATACAAAGCAAGGCAGTTTTAATTTGGTTTGATGATCACATCAGACAACTTAGAAAGGGAAAGTGATCACTGCCTTATAAATTACATATTTGAGCATCCAGCATGAATTGTACGAGGATTTCTTGCAGAGGGGAAAAAAGGAGTTAGAGGAGGAAGAACCAGGAGTGGGCAGAAGTGTTTTGGTTAAAACAGAGCCACATCAATCATTTCCATCCTGAAATAGGCTAACAGCTAGGACATTAATACTTATCAAAGAAACAGGGAAAAAAAGCCACTCATTAGCAAATAAAGGTGTTGCAAAGCATTAAATAATTCCCACCAGCTGACAAGGGGGCTGTGATTTATAATAGTGTGTTATTGATAGATCACTTCCCATAATTAGGAAAAGTGAGACTGGTACTGCTTACAGCATTATTTTGATCAGAGTCTTGAAAAATACTGTTGAATAACAACGAACACCAGGCATAACAATAGAAAAACACCACATCATTGCTCTCAGGCTGCTTCAGATTTGAAACAAAATATTCTAAAAAAATTCAGTAAGAAAGGCAACTCTGTTTGGACACAACCTTACTTCACAACAGCATCCTGGTTTGAATTATTACTATGATAACTCTGGGAGGATCACAGATATAAACCATTCAAACTATGTAGCAAAAGTAAGTCAGAACCAAAGGCTAATTATTTCTCATTTTTTAAGCAACAAGTTACTCCTCATAACTCTTATAACAGAGTAATCTCAGTCTACTAAAATGTCAAATAAATTCAACTAATTTCTCTACTAGCACAAGTCAGCATATGTGGGAAATTCTCACCTGCCATGATAATTTTTCATAGTGCAAGGAAAAAAACACATTGGCAATTTTCAATTCCTTTCATTCATATCAGGTGTCAAAACCACTTTTATAGCTATAAGATAACAATAAAATAGTTACAATAGTCCTGGCTTGGACTTTTGTTGGAAACCAGCATAAAAATGAAAGGCAAAGAAACACAGCCCAAGAGCTGAAGATCCCAGGGATTCACAGCTGAGGAAGGAAGATGCATTTCCAAAGAGAAGACATAACTGGTGTTATCCATCTCTAATGCCCCTGACACTGCCTTAGGCAGGATCTCCAGGGAAAACAAATCCTGTCTAACAAGCAGGAGCTGGTGATTCTGCCTTTGCTGTTACTATTATTATAAGCTGCCTGATTTTCCTTATGATTTTCAGCATTTTCCCCCTCTCACTATATTCACTATATTCTTTTTTCTGAACTATCATTGCAGAGCTCAAAGACTCTCAGAAAAATGTCATGCCCCACCTTTTTCCTTCTGCAGTAATGCACACATGGACTATTGAAATTACATTTTGGTACAAGCACTTTCTTCCTCATCACAGCTTTTCCAGTGCTTTTCCCTCCCATCATTACAATATCAAGGATAACTTCCACACTACCTGAATTTACCATGCTTGCCATGGCTGGTCACTAAAATCAACTCTGCAATAACACAAGTCAATATTCTCCAGGCAGAGAACTGAGCAGTAATTAATAACTGCAGCAGCTGGAAGCAGAGAGGTAACCACCTGTTTCCCAGTCATACTGAAAAAAAAAAAATAGAAAAGGAAAAACCAGAACATCAATGTAATTCTGAACAGCAAGGGCATTTCACCAGGTATTTGCCCAAAATCACACAGAATTAAAAGCCCATAAAGGGCATTTTTCCAGACTGCCAGGCAAACAACATTAGTCACTGGCTATATAATACCTGGCACCTACAAAACATTTCTGTCCAAAGAGCCCAATGCATTTGAGACACATTTAGACTAGAAACTCTCCCAAGAAGTAGGTTAAGTGACATTATCCTCTTTTATCTGCACGAAAAATGAGGCACAGTAAAAATTTGTGTGTCCTGTTCAAGGTTACAACAATTAGTAAGAAAAGCAGGAATAGAATCCAAGTGGCCCAGCTCCTATTCTGTGTCCAGTGTACAAAACCCACCAGTCTGTGCCATTCATTTATCCAGTGAAAAGAATATAAATTCCTGTGGCTGATCTGCACAGGAGAGGAGCCCACAGCTGGAGTTCCCAATGCAGCTCCCTCCAGGAAGCTCTGATTCTACTCTTATCCTCCAGAATCTGTGGATCTCCACGTAACAGGATGTCACAACATTATAATCCTGCATTATTGTAGGAAAAAAAAAAAGTCCTGAAAGGACATTTTAGCCACCTGCCTGAAATTCCCAAGAAGTGCCAACACAATAATCCTGTTACATTGTCCATGCTACTGTAAAACTACAATAAATTCACGACGTTTGAGCACACCCAAAATTCAAAATTAATGTTCCTTGGAAAGAACATATCCTTTTACAATCAAGATGAAGTAATTTTTTTCCTGTTCTGCAGTGTTTCAATACTATCATGGTTAACATTTAATGTCATTTATTGTCATTAAACTCAGTATTTGTGTCTAATCAATACTAAGCTACCAAGTGCAGCTGTAACAAGTCTGGTCTCTCTCTACATGCTCCATTGATTTTTTTTTTCTTTTTTTTTAGTCCTACAATAAACACAATTTATACAAATAATTTATCAGGGAACATATCAAAATAATTTAATAAACAAAACCTATCTATACCTTTTCTCTTCAGTCATGTGACAGAAAATCATTTTCACTCATTAATGGTAATCTCAACAGTTCGATTTTAAATTTATGTAAAAACAAGAGGAAGCTAAGAAGCAACAAATTTGAATCCAAATATTTTTAGCCTATTTCCACATGCAGATCAACAGCAATTTTTTTTTTCATTTTGTATTTCCCAGCATATTACTTTCAAATAAATTTATGACGTCTCCTGTCCAGCTTTGTTCACTTAGAAAACTTATAATGCACAGATATTGTAACATTTATCCAGGTTGCCAAAATACTCTTTTCACAGATAAGTAAATTAAATAATTTGATATAAATTCTATTTCCCCCAAAAAAGTTACAAAGTCAGAAAAGTTGTTTTTCTGCTTCGTGCTTGAAGCAGTAGGAAACAGCCTTCCCAAACACATGGTTATCACGTTTTGTGAGCAGCATCTCATGAAGATAAAACAATACCACCACCCCTCACACACACCCACACACATGGGTTCAAGAAGAGTTGGAACTGGAGTAAAGCTCACAGATAAAGGCAACTCCAAATACAGCAGGGGATACAACACTGCACTTCAGTGAAGTTCAAAATCAAAGAAAATATTTAAAATAACATCACCTCTTCAAGACTACAGTTGCTCTCAATTTCCCCACTTCTACTGCTGTTCATAAAATTATATGAAGGTCTGAACACAAACCTTTCACAGCAAAGGAAGGGGGAGAAGGAAAGATGACTTGCAGAAGACTATTTTTACTTGAGCAAGTGAACTCAGCTGATGCTGCTGTCACTCAGCAACGCAGGAGAGACTGAGTTTGCTGCTCTCCAACAAACACAGCATTCCTTCACTGGCTGAAAGGAATTCTGGAGCATAGGTTTGGGAATTGATCCACTGTGCACACACCATTCACCTAAACAAACAAGCAAAAAACCTCTATGGTAATTAAAGCTCAAGTGGGGGGCACGAACTATTTAACAGCATCCCAGCAAGAGAGGGGAAACTTGCCCAAAAAAAGCATTCTCCTTGCTCACTGGACATAAAATACACTATTTTCTGTTCCACTGGAGCCAGTGGAAACTCCTTAACCCCATGCCCGAGGGCATGGAACACTTTACCAAGGGCAAAGGATGAGCAAGTACACACTGCAGGCCATAAATAACCTCAGTGAAGGTGCAGCTGGAAGCCCAAAGTTTCTACCACTCAAAAGGATGAGCTGACACTCCTGGATTCCACAAACCTGCACCTGCTCTGACCACCAGCATTACTGTAGCTGGATCAAGTGACCACACCACCACACTGAACATTTCATGTGGGGGGAAGTATGAGACTGGATTAATCACAGCACCAACAAGTATTTGCTCCTCCTACCCTATAAAACCTCTTTGCCACCCAGTATTGAGAACAAATATTGAGAAACAGGCAGTTGCTTAGTAAAGGAAGCTGATGTCCATGAGTTGGTGGTCTCATCTCCTGCAGGAAACAAGCAGCACTGGGAGCAGGGAAGGGTGGCACAAGGGCACCTGGCATAGAAGCATCTTGAAGAGCAAGAGTGCAGTATCTACCACAAATCTGAGATCACATCTCTTAAAAAAATAAAATAAAAAAAAAATTAAAAAAAATCAAAACTTAATCAGGATTTTAATGTAGAAAGTGACTTCCAAAAATTCTTTTAATCTAAACTTAGCTGATGCCTTCCACTCAGTGGTGAGTCCCCTTGAATTCTAATGCGAGAAGCAGGCAGCTGGTAATGAGGGGTAAGGCAGAGCCTCTGCAGACCCATCCTGAGTGCTCCAGGCAGCATCAGGCCACACTCAAAACAACCAGGAGCCCTCCTGACTGCTGCTGTCATCTCAGATCTCACCTGCTCAGACACAGCAGTATATTACAAAAAAAAAACAACAAACCAACCCCCAACTGCCAAGATGTACATAACTACTAAACCCAGAATTCGAGTGCAATGACTCAACAGAGACAGTCCATGAGAAAAAAAACCCTACTTCTATCTACAAACATCCTGTCTTACCCATAATACTCTCTCTGCATTAACCTTGCACAATGATAGCTCATTTTTACCTTATCTAATATTATATCTTCAGTATTACATTAGAGGGTACATATGGATCCTTCTGGGAAACAGCACTTCAATTGTAATAAAGATAACCTCTTTTCTTAAATAAAATTGAAGAGGAAGGGAGAAGAAATTTATCAGCTAGACCTAAATACTGTTCCATGGCTACTATACGTCTCCATGCACCCCATAGGCAGCAAAGTAATTTCACTTCCATGATTTCTACTGATACATAAAATAAGTTAAAAAAAAGAAGAAGAAAAACCACTTAGCTGTTCCTTGCAATAAAATAAACTTCCTGTGTTTTTCAGCTATGGCTTGATGAGAGCTGTTAAACACCTGAAAAAGGAAAGTTCCTTTACAGCTGTGTGTGTATGCAATTAATGCATTTGACAAGCTGTTGTGTTCCCAAACAGCTGCTTCCATTACACAGACAACTTTACCATCTGCAAATCTATTGGATAAACTACAGTAAGTAAATATCAGGAGAGCAGGTGCTCATAAATAACAAGCCCTTGCCAAGGTAACACACTTCTGGTAAGGGAAGTTTTCATTCTTCCCACTGGACTTCCTCTTACTCCTGAAGCACATAAACTTACAATCAGAAATGGAGGAACCAGTGCTGTGACTCACAGGAGCAGTAAAAAAATGGTTCTCAGGGCAAGTACCTGTGAAATCACAATTAAATGCAAGTCATCTCTACTGCACTCAGCCAAAGGGGTCAGTAAATTTGCACCTGAGTCTTCCCCAAATACATAACCAAGCACAGCTACAAGTATTAATGATGGTAAACAAACCAAGCCAGTGTCAGCTCAGTCTCATCTCTTATGTCAACACTCACATCTTAAACACAGCATTTTCCATTTCTGTCTGACTATGATCTTCACTCCATTTCACATTTCCATTCCCATTTCACTGCTACTTAACCCAAAAACTTGTCCACACATCCAAGACCGGAACAAAATCAGGCATTTGCTGGACTCAACATCAAAACAAAGCTGCAAATAGAAAGAAATATTCTATTCTAATATTCAGCATCTCATGAACCACAGGACAGTGCTTTGATATTAAGAATACTGATCTGCTTCTCATAGCTAGCCCAGTTATTACCCACCTTACTTATTATTGTCCTAAAAGTGACTTTTAACAGTCTCCTCATGTCTTAAAAATAAGCAGAATGCATTGAGACATGCAGCACAGCCCGTGCACTCATTTTCCTTGTATTTTGTGAATGTTCTTTTGGAATGGTACCACAGCCCCAGAAGTCTCCTCCCCTGGCAGCCATGGGGCTGCTCATGCCATCAGTAATGCATGAACAATCAAAGGCAGAGGAAAATGCCCTTATCTCAGCTCATCAAAAATACAAGCAGGCAAGCCACCAAGGGGTCACAAATTAAAAATTAAATGCAGGCAGACCTAAAGTCTATTGACAGACCATCACTTCCAAACCATCCCTGTGAAGCAGCTGGAAACAAGAGACACATAACAAGAATCGAAGGCAGCCAGAAGAAGTAATGAAATAACTCTTATTCCAGAAGTGTATTTAGCAATGAAGAATTAAGAAGGAATAGAAGGATGTGTGCTGGTAAAGCCAGCAGCTCACACCTTCACACAGGCAACACATTTCCTGCAACTTAGCCAGTGTTTTTCTTTTCTTTTATCTCTGTTGTCTCTGACTTCTGTTTTACAGCTAAAATAAAAGGTACTGGTTTTCTCCTGCAACATTTAATTGTGAATACGAGTGCACAGGATACTAAAACTTCCAGCTTTCTGAAATCAGAATCCAGGATTACAAAAAATTGCTCCTCAAAGCTCCGTAACACTCTAAGTTAATAAAAAACTACATCAGAATAGCTCTGTAAAGCTATTTCATTACTGCCTGAGTTTACTCTGATAATGACCTAAAGAAGTAATTAAATCCATGAAGACTTAACAGCCTGATAAGTTTATAAATTTTCCTACTTTTACTTTTGCTGAAAGTAGCTAATTAATTATTTTTTCTTCAGTGCCAATAATCTGCTGTGAACAGCAAGGAACACAAGCAAACATGAAGAATTTTCTCAGTTGCTAAATCTCCACTTAAAGATCTTTCCTGTCTCCCATTTTCCAATCATACCACATTTCTCTCCATGCCAAATTCTGCTGATTTTAAAAAATATTAACACATATTTGTATTCTGACCCATTACTGTATGAATATTATTGTGGGATTCATACAACCATTATTGCAGTAGCCTATCCTAAATCTGAATAATGTTAGAATGGTAGGCTCAATGTATAACAAGAATTTGCTTACAATGTATTAGTGTACTCTCCAAGTCTTCCTGGCTCATGCATCATAATAAATAATTTAATGTGGAACTGTTTCTTCTAATGCTCTAAATATTTTCAGATTTATAATTCCTGCTTTCTCCTGCTGTCTTGCATGAGAGTATTAAAAGCTACAACTCCTTACTACTTACTACTACTCCTTACACTTACTACTAATAATTATTGTAACAGAAATTAACCCATCTTGTATATTTCATAACAGCTTACAGTATTTCAAACATAACTTTAAGAATGCTTTTAAATACTTACTCATCTTAATACTTTTATAAAAAGTAATAGGCACGCTCAAAAAAACCAAGATGGGAGCAGGCAACCTGAAACCTAACAGTGCTCAGAGGCCAGCCAGCAATAATTGCAATGCCATGTTTACTTATCTAAGAAAATTAGGTAAGGAGTATTTTTGACCCACAAGCAGACTGTTCAGAGTAGAAAAGGAAACATACCTATCCAAACCCTACATATATTCAACATGCAGGTTTACGAAACTGAGTTATGCTGTTGAGAAAGAAGTTTCTTTCAGCAAAAACAATTAATTTTTTTAAAAGACTGCATTAATATTGTCTACCTTTTTCTTTTACACTGCTTAAAATTCAGTGCCATATATGTGATATGAAAACAGGAAGGATGCCAAAGCTGCTGAATACAAAGCTGCTCTTGAGACCATGCACAGAAAATGGGAGGGTAAGGGCTTGAAGATTTCTGATGATGGCAACTTCCCTACAGCACTCTTTCCTAGAAATAGTTTGGAGGTGACATAAGGGGGTGATTCTCTGTTCTAACATCCCACTGAAGTGTTTACTGCCAGCTGCAAGGACACAACACACTTTTAATTTATATTTACATAAGATGCTAAATGTGGAAATGCTTGCGAGTTAATACCCCCTCTGAGATCAAGGGCACGCCTTGGTATCACAGAAAAGTCTCCTCTTAATTAAAACATCATTTTATCCTTGAAAGTACATTTAGCATTATGCTCCTCAATTCCAAAAAAAAAGGTCAGCCCTTCTGACAGCCCTGATCACTCAGAAGTCTGCTGTATGGCTAATCCAACATGCAATGGGAATAGACAGCTAAATCCCACAGATGTATTTTGTTACCTTGTTTGACCATTTGTAGGCCTGGAGAAGTTGGCTGTAGAGGGGGGTTTTGTCCTGCACAGGGTCGAGGCTCAGGAGCCCACTGTTGTGCAGGGGGTGGTTCTCTGAGGGTTTCCCAACGAGGTTGCTCAGACGCTCCAGCTCCCTGGAAGAAAGCAGAAGGGCGTTTTTTAGAGTCAGGTCTGGGACTCCCAGATGTGCAATCCTCCAGGGACAGCAGCATGCACCAACTCTATTTTAGTAGCTAAATGAGTTTTAAATATGTCCCAAATTTGATCTAAAACATAATCCCTCTTATGACCCAAACAATCTGAGGCAGGCTGTTGGTTGTTAAGTTTGGTTCTTTTTCAGAGAGAAAGTACAAGAGTCTTTGAAAACAACCTGGGAAGAGTCAGACCATGGCAAGTCCTGTCCACAGCACCTCCTGAGCAAAGCAGCCCCTCAGAAACCACAAAATTCTGACTTCAGCACTGCCTGCAATACTAGAAGTAATTTTTTTAATCACCAAGCAAGCCTGATGAGAAATGATATGCCCCATCATTTCATTAGAGAACTCCAAATTAACATTGTCCTCATATAAATATACACATGAACTGGCATTAGTCCTAAGCCTGGAGACAATACTGGAAAGGCTGTGATTATTCTAATCAAGTATCTGCCTTCCAAGTTCTCAGGACAAGGAAGGATCTTCTGATTTCCATGAGCAATTTGTATATCTGTAGTGTAAAATACTCAACTGAAGCATAATAAGCACCGTTTTCCCCTGAAAAAATCCCTCACTGTGAAATGATCTATCATTGCTTCATATCTCATTTGTCAAACACAACATTTAATCATAACAAAAGTTAAGCAATTTTTCAAACTTGCATTAATCAACTGTAGAAGAAAGACTGGGCACTTTGCACAGATACAAAAAGCAGTTTTTCAAGTGACATGACTAATCAAGTGCTTTTCCTTCTGACTGCCTAGTGCTACACCCAAGTCTGAACTTCAGAACCTCCACTAAATTGAACACAGCACTCAAAAGGCAGCTTATGAAAACATCTGTAAAGAAAAATCCAAAATATCTCAATTTACATTTAAGAAAGGTTACAAAAATAAACTCCCAACAATCAGGGAACTGACAGTTAAAAGACTTCCAGACTTCACTACCACAAAATTCTCCTTTATTAATCATCATTCCTTGAAGTTTCCATGGCCTACTTTCTTTCCAAGCCTCTGATGCTGTGAACACTTGTAAACCTGCTTAATACTCCTTGACAAAAGAATACAATAAAACAAGTGTGACTAGGCATAATAACTGAGGATTTGCTGTGTGGCAGTGTGTTTTTACATTGCTGAATAGAGATAGCAGTCAATATTTTATCTACATAAAAGTCCACTGCTAATATTAACTCCAGCACACCTTGGAGTATTCCCTTGCTACTTGAGTAGGCCAGTTCATGGAATACCCTGTGTTGGAAGGGACCCGCAAGGATTCAAGTCCAGCCTCTGAGTTTTTATCTATTATTGTCTGAGAAAGAGATTTTGGGGTTATACCTGATTACTCTTTAGGAGGTCACAGAGCCAGGCAAGAAGGATAACCAAAGGAACAGCTCAACTTCCATGGAGGGAACTGTAGGGCCTCCTCAACTTGAAAACTAAAAACAAAGGGATACAACACCTACCCCTAGAGCTGGGTACAGCATCATTCATGAGAAGGGTCATCCACCACCTTTCCCAACAGAGGAGAAGTGGCTAGCAAATTATATTACCATGATCACAGCTAAAAATCAGCAAGGCCTTTTAATCAACATGAAGGAAATTCTCATACACAAGACCCTGAAGCAGAAGACGTTCTGGGAAGTGGTGGTGAAGTGGACACCTGTGGAGAGTGCTGATGGCTCCCAGGACACAGCCAAACCCAGCAACCTAGTGGGGGGATCAACATGGACAATAACTGAGTCAATTAGGTCGGAAAGCACCTTTACAATCATTAAGTCCACCCAAAAACCTCACATTGCCAAGTCCACCACTAAACTATGCCTCTCCGTGTACACTAACTACTCAGTTCCTGTGTCCGTATAGGGGTTTTCAATCTAAATACACAAAATTGCTGAATGAAACTGTGTGCCAACCTCTCTCTTCTGCCCATAACTTTCCTCCACGTCTTCAGCCTCTGCGGTTTCTCTCCACTTACACAAAACACACCTGCTGATCCTAAGCAACTACACTGACCTGGGAAAACTTTCCAGCCTGACAGGTTTTGGTAATAAAACCATCATTCTTGAAGCCCTTAGATGCTACTGAATAGTCTGCACCTAGGAAACGTTCAAATTTTTAACAAAAAACTTCAAAATACAGAGATAAATCTCCCTGCAGCAAAACACCTTCACCTTGTCAATGCAATCCTACCGACAGGTCCTTCCTGAAAACAAAACGAGAACAAAAACCAGGTAAATATTAGGGAGCTACGTTCAACCCTTTGGAGATTCCGGAGCAGAACACCACGAAGGGGTAACGCGCACGGTGCTGGCGGGTGAATAAACCGGAGCGTTTTCGCATTTATTTGCCTAAAACTTTCCCCTGGAGCGAAAACGGCCCCGCCGGGAGCTGAGAGGAGCCAGGACACCCCGGGACCCCCTCCCTGCCCACCGGGGGAATCCCCGCCGGGGCCGCTGCTCACCCCAGGTCGCGGCTGACGGAGTGCAGGCTCTCCTGGAAGGCGGCCACGAAGCCCTTCTCGCGGCCCTCCAGGGTCTCCTTGTTGCGCATCCCATCCTTGAGGCAGTCGAAGACCCTGGTGACGCTGGAGCGCAGCGCCTGGATGGCGGCGATGGCCTGGGAAAACGCCTCCAGGTTCACGCCGGGGCTCAGCGCCCCGTCCGCCATCTTGGCCGGCGCCTCCGGCCCCGCCGCGCCGCCGCGGTGCACGCTGGGAAATGTAGTCCGGGCGCGTGTGGGAGGCCAGCTGTTGATCGCCACGAGGAGATTTTTTTAGAAAATTTTATCTTCTTTTCCTGGGCCGCCTCCGTCAACAGTCACGGAGTCGGCAAGGTTGGAAGAGACCTGTGAAATCGTCGGATTATCTCAATTGGATAGAGCATGGTGCTAATAGCACCAAGGTTCTGCTCACGTGTGGGTCATGTACTTGAGAATTGGACTTGATGATCCTTGTGCGTCCCTTTCAGCTCAGAATGTTCTGTGAATCAGTAAATCATCAATTCTAACCATCCATCCAGCACTACTACTGTAACCCCTAAACAGCATTGCCCAGTGCCTTGTCCAGATGCCTGGAATCACAAAATTACAGAATCATAGAATCACAAAATACCCTGAGATGGAAGGAACCCAAGGATTGTCAAGTCCAGCCCCTGGTCCTGCATGGACGCTCCAACAATCCCACCGTGTTCCCTACTATCCAAACACTCCTGGAGCTCTGGCAGCCTTGGGGCTGTGCCCATTCCCTGGGGAGCCTGGTCAGTGCCCCACCACCCTCTGGGGGAAGAACCTTTTCCTAAATCCAGTCTTGACCTCCCCTGACACAGCTCCATATCATTCCTTCAGGTTCTGTCACTGGTCACCAGAGAGAAGCTATCAGTGCCTGCACCTCCAGCTGCACACCTCTCCCCTCTTGTGGAAGCAGCAGACCACAGTGAGGTATTTGTAGGGTTTATTCCCTCCCTTGGATGTTCTGTGGGTCTGCAGTGTGTTTCTCAGGCACAGAACCAGAAAAAAAAAATATTTGGAACAAGAAGCAAGGGCCCCAGTCTTACTGCAATAACTACACTGAGATGGATGAAGGCAAGAGCACTTCCATCATCCTGATGCTCCTGGGGAGATTGGAGATGTGCAGGTCCCATGTTATAGTTCCTGTCTTAGTGATGGAGCCACCAGCTGCAGTGAAAGGTGTCCCTGCCCATGGAAGGGGATGAAATGAGATGACCTAAGGCCCCTTCTAACCCAAACCAGCCTGTGATTCTGTGTTTCTAAATTTCACTCGTGATTACTGCTGAAACAGGGCTCTCATTATCCAAACTTCACAAAGCACTGGGAAGTTCAGGAGTGCTTTCACAGCAGTAAACAAATCTGGTTTGATTATGTAGGAGCTGCTTATGTTTCCTATGCCACTGCCAGCTCTTTTCACCCTCAGAATGCAGCTAAAATTAATAGAGCTAAAGTAAATGAAGCACTGCACAGGACAATAGTTGCTCCACACAGAGTAAACTGCAGCACAGGGATAGATCTTCTGTTTTCTCAGCTTCTAAGGTAAATAATAACCCCTTTCATAAAGATATTAATTAAATTCAGTAAGCAAAATCCATACAGATCCTTTAGCCATGGGTGATCTTTTTTTTGTATGTAAAATGGAAATGAATACAACAAGGAACAGCCGAGGTGTCAGTGACCAAGTGAAGCGAAGCTTCGCCCTCCGCTCAGTGACACTTTTCTGTCTGTCAAGTGATGGATTCTGAAAATTGTATCCAATCAATTAAATGTTCTCAGAACACCACGTGAGGTATTGAAAGTGAAACCCTATTACTTAGCATGAAGAATGAGAAAATGAAAGGGCTGCGGTTCCTCCTCTCTTGAGCTTAGGGATGCTGTTTCATCCGAGCACTGGGGTAAAGCAAACCTGGAAGCAATATAGGCTGAAGCAATGGAGTGCAGCCTACACAGCCAGTGAAACACATAGCAGTGTGCTTCAAAGAATCAGCAACAGACTGGGCACACTTAGTAAGGCAAATAGGAGCAAGGTAGGAATAGTTCTTTGTGTCAAAAACTACTGAATCAAAGAAAAGCAGCCAGAGGCAGAAAGGACAGGACTATCTCAGCCAGACCAGCAACCTAAACTGTTTGTGGATCTGTAATGCTGGTTATTGTAAACATAAAATACCTTTCTTTGGACTAAAATAGATTGGTCAAGAAGGTATTGTGTTATAAGGGAATACTTGCAGACTGAGAGATCATTCCTGCATGACTTTTATTTTTTATTTTTTCCCACTACAAAGTTCAGACTCTTGGTGCACATTGCAGCTGGCTGTAACTTATTTTATGTGTTATCACTTGGACATGGATGATTTTTTCCATTTAATAGTTATTATTTTAAAACATGTATTTTTTACATGTCAATATTGAAATTATTTTAATTATCTCCAAGAGCCCTGTCATTGTGGTCCCCAAATGCAAGGACTTTTGATTTCACATCCTACCTGGAACAGTAAAAAAGGTTTGACAGTTGTTTTACTATTTTTAAACAAATGACAAAACAGTGGCCTAAAAACAAACCCATAAATATATAAGGAATCATTTGGAACTTGCCCCTATAGAACAAAGTCCACCGCATAGCTTTGCCTTAGAAACTCAAAGGAGGGCATTCACAATTTTTTGCTGCAGGGATCTGCTTTTTCTTGCATAAATGAGGAGCCAAGTCCTCCAGAGCAGACAACAGGCAATTCAAAGCACTCAGAGCTCCACTGGCTTCGTGGGGAGTTAAGGCAGGCGCTGCTTCAGCACCTACAAATAATGGCTGAAGAAGAGAGCAGGAGCTCCTTTTCCTCTTGTTATTCTTCCTCCTGTTTTGCCACATCTAGAAGGAGAAGGCTGCATCATTTTGTGTGCTCATTTGTAGGGCATTGCCGTGCCGATGTCGCTCGTTTCTTTTAAGCAAAATTCCTTAACTGGCAACTTGCCCAAGCCAAGGCAGTATGTTCACTTCATCTTCATTATAGGTGCATTGTAAGGGGGCATTATGGAGAGAAAAATATGTGGAACAGGGATATCTCCAAGGTACCGATAAAAATCTTCCTGCCTTAAAATCATTAATAAAACATAAAAGCAAGAATCCAGCTGATGTTCGGAACATCCAAAAAATCTTATTATCTGACAGCTGTTGAGTGGGCTCCTACAAAATGATCTGGGAGGCTCGATACGAGTAGGTTTCCACACCTGAGCAAGCAGCAGAACTGGTGTCTTTTGTCCTCTCCACCAGAAGTTCAAGGACCTGCTGATCTCCCACCAAAAAAAAAAAAAAAAAATCACATTTAAAGCATAAGGGGTACATCCACATGGCACAACTCGGTGTCATGTGGAGAGGTGCCTAAACAGCAGCCCTGCTCCCTTAGTGCAGCATCCTCCCCACACTAATTAACCCTGTGTCTCAGTCTGGCTAATTAGCTGTGGCAGACCCCTTAGCTAACACGGTGATGCTCCAGCCAGCTCAGTTCTCCCCATCATTGCTGCTCCATGCCGAGCAGAGACACCATGAGATGAGAGAGGGAAAGCTGCTCTGAGCTGCCAGTTCTGGATCTGTTCTGTGGCTAAAGAGAGAATTTCATTTTGGGTGCTGTCAGTCTCACAACGTACATAAGCTCTGAATTCACTTGGAGAGAAGGGAGGGGTATAAAGTAACAATCCAGCCTGGCATCACATGCAGCAAGAGAAGTTCAGTTCCCTTCTCAAACAGAAGCTTGGCTGGGGGAGTGTGTGATTAAGATGAACATTTCACAGCAAAGTATGTTACTCAAATTGCAGCTACTAAGAACCACGTGGGCTGTAATTAATCAGCAACATCAAAGCAAAGAGATGACTTCAGAATCCTTGCAGAGGTACTGTAAACAATTTGTTAGGGAAGAAAGTGTCCAATTAGAAATGCGTTCTCATTTAAGAGAAATTAATTTTGCTGTCAGGAGAGACGATTAATGGCCACTATTGGGTTTCAAAGCAAGTGCAGATAATCTCTCACAAAACGTCCGAACAGGGCTCAATATTTGAAATAACTTATAACATAAGAAATTATCTTTATCTTCCTCTGACAGAGATAAATGCTGATATTTATTCTATGGCAAGCTGGACTGATATTCATCACCAGAACCTCTTCATTTCTTCATACTTCATTGCTACATTCTTGACAGCACTTCAGATAAATATAATAAACTGATTTTGTTGTTGTTGTTGTTGTTCAAATAATTGTGATGCTCAATTTTGCAATTGGCAAGATGTTCTTGCTATTTTTACATTCCTATTAATTTCTTTCAGGTTTTCAGTCTTCAGTTAGCCACAGAGTTTACTACATGATGCATTATTGAAACAGAAGAGAGGCTGAGGGGTTATCGACTCATGTTTGAGGCTTCTGCCAAGAGAAGGGAATGAGTCCTGCCTCCCTTAAGAGAAGGCTGAAATGGCAAGACATTTTCAGAGGTGGAAGAGACTTGCTCTTCAGTGCTGTTTCTTTCCTATTGTTCCCTGAATCAGAATCCCCCACTATATCCAACAATAGAGCAAAAATCTTATCTGAACATTCCTGCCAGAGGAAACAGCGAAATAATGAACTGAGCTGACAATGATGCAGTTATCATCAGATTTCCTGTGGGAAAATTGTTTCATGCTCTCAGGCGACCAGACTCAAATTCAAAAGGATCTTCTCCCACATCAGAGTGGATGGAAAACAGACCTGGAGGCCTCCCTGTCCCCTTAGGGGCTCTCTGTAACTGTAGGAACTACAATTTTCAGGTGGCTATTCAGTAATCCAAAGTGTTTTCTTTTGGTTTATGGTTATAAAGTGTCCCTGTGACACACAGAGAATCCAGATCTGTCCACAGAACCACCAAGGACTGGCTGGGTTAGACTCTTCGATTCCCTCTTGCCTGATGAAACTGGCACTCTTGATATCAGTTTTAAGAAAATTGAAGAAGAGATCTGCTGCTGTGTTGTGCTGCTTCTGGAACTTGGTTCCTTGGAGACGTCAACTTAACACCTTATTCCAGCACCGAATTTGCATGAGAACAGTAAAGCAAAATACAAAAAGTAAACCATACCCAGCAAGACTCATGGTGTTATTTTATGCATGAGGAATTCTGTCCCAAAATATGTCAAATTTTACTTGCAAAAATAAAAGGCTGCTGTTTTATTCTGTATGTGTGCAATCTGCAGAGAACTCAGTTACTTCTTTTCTTTAAACATTCAGTGATCAAATGGGGAATCTGCTGTAAAACCAAATGGGAAGAAAGTACCATTATTTAAAGGCTACAGAACTGCTTAAAATTAGAGCTGTGAAGGCACCAAAAAATACCAGAAATCACAGATGGTTTGCAGATAAATTCACATTGCATTTAGTCCACTCAACATCTAAAAAAAACCCCTTGCCTTGCTTTTCAGTCTATCTGTTGATGCCTGCTCAAAACGTACTTTCTTTAAATTGGGCTTTGAGTCGTGTTCTGTTGCCCTACACAGTCAGATCCCAGTCATTTTGAAAAATCTGCACAAATACGTGTTTTTAGATTATGTTGTTAAATTTTAATATATTCTGCATATTTGCAAAATCACAACTATCCTGAGCAGGTTAAATAAGACATTAGCAGGGATGAAATAGTAGCAA
This sequence comes from Phylloscopus collybita, assembly GCA_027886175.1. NCBI lineage: Eukaryota > Metazoa > Chordata > Aves > Passeriformes > Phylloscopidae > Phylloscopus > Phylloscopus collybita. The sequence continues at coordinate 7,579,817 of JAJNNQ010000001.1, forward strand.
GAACAGACAAGTAGCTCTGCAATATGCAAGTGGCTGAGACAGAATGACCCAGTTGTTTCTTCTTGTCTATACTGATGATTCTGCAGTATTAGAGTCAGTTAAACATTGTTTTCCCCACCCAAACACTGCAGGATCAGGCTTTTACATAATTCTGGGATATTTGTGTATTCTATAATTTAACTATTTAAAGTGTTGGGGTTTTTTGTTGTTTTTTTTTTAATACCTGGGCGATATTTTCAAATGCTCTCTCTTGTCCCCCGGGTTTTCCTTCTGATACTGGCTTGCTTTGGGGAAAATTCCGCTTCCATTATCATGAAAGATCAGGGTTTGGCACGATCATTCCAGCCTCACTGCCTAGCAGCAGTCAGCAGAATTTGTTGAATACATAATGCTCCATTCTCCTCCTCACCAGGTTCTTGCGGAGGGATTTTGCAGCAGGCGGGGGGAAGCTCAGAGTGTGATGCTCGTTCAATACCTGCTTGAGACATCCAGGAGCTCTTGCTCTTCATTGCACAGGCACAGGGACGTTTTAGATGGCACTGTACCCACTGCTAAGAGAGTAAATATGATGAAGTTCATGGTACAGTATATGGCATTTCTTCTTGCCAGGGGCAAACTCTCACCTGCAGCCTGGAATAGCCGAGGCTGCTTTTCCCCTGGCTCATTAAAAAGCCTGACACACTAAAAATCCCTGAGACAAGTTCAGAGAGTTCTCAAGTCCCTGAATTAGTAAATATTATTTGTGCAAAGTGTAATCTCAGGACAATAAGGCCTGACACGAACCCGATTCGGGCATGTGTTTGGCAATCCTCAGCTTTATTCCTTCTAAATACAAATGCAGCATGCCAAGCAGCAATCCTCTAACTCCTGAGCTTAGCTTTCCCCATTCCACCAGCCACTTGCCAAGAGTCATTTGCTCCAGTACTTCTCACAAAAGCCAAGCTACTTCTCATAACTCTCCATCCTAATTAAGCTACTTGCTGGCTTTTATAATCACCTCTCCATACACCAATCAATCTCAGCAGGATTTTTAACAGATGAAACTTGGCTGATTTCCCCTTAAAGCACCAAGCATCCTGAAACAATAAGGTCTGTTTTTTTACTCTTTACTGCTTTTCTTGCAGGCCCTTTTTCTTCTCAACCTGTCAAAAGGGGAGGCCAACAACAAAAATAAATATAGTCAAGTATGCTTGAGGATGAATGAGGGCATGGAAACCTGCTGTTTTCCAGACAAGTCAAGCAGTTCCAGCAACTACACAGACCAGTATTTTCTTCAAGCTATTCCACACTCACTATTGTTCACCAACCCATCAAAGAGGACAGCCAGCCAAACTTTTTAACAGATATCCATACAAAACAGGCAGAATAAAGCAAAGTTCTGAGATATTCAGAACCTTAGCATTTCAGAAATTCAGTACTTCATCTTGACCTTTACTCAGGAGAGCAGCTTGAACTAAACTTGGAGTACATACAAAGGGAGTTTTCAATCGATAAGCCCTTCTACAGCACTGCTGCCTGCTTCAAGACCCTACTCTGGAATCTGCAGGGCATCTAAACAGAACTCAGTTCACAGAGTCCACAACTAGGAGAACATTGCAGCTGGAGGGGTTTTGTGTGGAACACACATGTCCAAACAGTGCAGAGCATCTCCGAGTCACTGCAGCACTCAACAGGTTACCAGGACACAGCTGACACTGCTCGAATTGCCACTGGACTGGATTCACCCAGAAGCTTCTTGACCCCTCAGTCACTGTTATGGAAAACATCCTACATGAGGGGAAAACAAAAGGTAGCCAATTTGATGTCAAAGACAGCAGAGTGTTCCTGGCTGTCTCATAATGAAAGGGACATCAACACTTGGAGAGAGCGGAGGTGCCAGATGATGTGGAAACAAACTGGCTTCAAACAAAAACCTGGCTTCCTTTTGCCAGGACAGAACTGGAGCAGATGCCCTCACAGTGGGGCCAACAGAACTTGCAGCACCCCCAGCCAGGATCAGCCCTTTTGGGTCCTGCCCCACCGAGAGCAGCAAACCCAAACGCCGCATGCAGGACGGTGCGCTGTCGGTGTCTGCCTGCTGCCACTCCTCTGTGCCAGCTGACACTGGCCACAGGGTTGGGATGTGTGGCGTGGGCAGTGGATGCAGAATGGATTGGATTGTTTCCAAAGGCTATTATCTGAAAAAGACTTTGCTTTATGCTTGGGCCAATATGGTAAACTGCATCCAGTTAGCTCAGGGAAAGGTCAGACATATTTTAAAGCAAAGAAAGGCCATCTCTGGCAGGTGTATCCAATTCAGAGAGATATATTATCCCCAAAGGAACATGAGAAAAAAAAAATCCTTATTTATTTTATTTCTGCATATTCCACTTAGAGTTACCCTGGTGCATTCTTGATATGGAATTGAGCAATGTTTTCAAGCAGAATCCAGCCAGTCTTTCCTAAAATGAGACATAGTTTGTCTAAACAGACAATCACTTACTGGAATTTGCAGATCTAATTCCGCACTTCAGTATTTAAGGCCTCCAAAAAAAGTGACATCTATCTTCCCTCTTATAAAAAAAAAAGAAAAAAAGAAAGATTTTCCTTCTATCTAGTGATTATTTAGTGCTCTGTTATTGACACTGCTTCTATTGAAAGATTTAAAGATAAAAATGCAGTGTATTCAAGTAGTGATCATTTTTCATCGTCACTTAGTGACAGAACAGCCAGTAGTCAATTCCAACAGATTTATCTTTTCTGCTATTGATCCTGTGTGGGGCTGAGCTGTGCACAGGGACTTGGCTGTGGCGCTTCAGAACTGCAGCAAGAAATGCAAAAGGAGTGGACGAGAGAGGTGCCAAGAGTTCTTGTTTTCATTCTCAAGCTGTTTCATTATTTCCCTCTAAGTGGTGAGACAGGCTGCTAGAAGATAACTTCCATGTAGGCACATGGCACTTCCTGATGGACAAAGGGAGCAGCCTATAAATGCTATTTCCCTGTGTAGTTCACTCTACAAGGTGTTCCAGGGATGGGTTCAAGACATTGGATGCAAATCAAAACTTCGGGTATTGGAGGGACAGATGTTTTGTGAAATGTAGGAACTGCCAGTCAGATCCCTAAAGCAAACCTCCCACAACCTCCCGCAGTGAAGACGCTCTCTTGTGCTCTCATGAGGATTCCCATCACATCATGGAAAGAGTCTTTCAGCTTTTTGAAGCCCAAAGAGAATGGAAAGTATTATCCTGAGGCTTTGGAGCACTCCAGCATCCAAAGTTCCATGACAATTTTTTATACTTAAGACACAGATTAATTCTGGTCACCTTCTGAGTCTAGAGTGAAGCTGAAGGGGAAAATAACAACAGAACATTTAGATGCAAGTTAGAACCTGCATCTTCTCAAACAGTTCAATGCTGGACCCCAGACTATCTACTATTTTAAACAGAGACAGTTTTCTATATATGCTCTTCTTCACTTAAGCCAAATACATCTGTAAATGCTGATACAGAGGCTGTGAATTTGATGGCTGAATAATGTTTGAATCCTTCAGAGACCAAGAAAGCTTTCTCCAGGAGCTGTCATGCACCTCCTGATGGATCACCGCTCACAAACCATAAAGGCACTTAATGTTGGGAGCAGGCAGAACCAGATCTCCAGCTTCCTACAGCAGCTGCTCTGTTATGGAGCTAAAAGGTGCTTTTGGGCTTGTTTCCCTTACCAGGTACTGGCTGAAATGTAAACCAGACACCTTGAAAGTTCCTTACATCAGGTGTAAGTTTTAAATATAAGCTGGAAAAGAGACACACAAAGAACTTAAGTGAATGAACAGACAATGGTGCCTCTGTGCTATTGCAGCTTTCTCATCCTGCAGATGCCATTTATTCACAGTTCCCACCACGACTTTGGGTCTGCTTTTAAGGTATTTCCCACATGGGTTAGGAAATGGAGACACAAGCACTGGCTTGAGCAAGGAGAGCTGTTCTAGCCCTTGTGGCTGGGGACACCCAGCAGATTAATTCAGACAACAGCAAAACCCCCAGACATTGCAACTGCAGGAACCACGTCAAGATGAAAATCAGAGATTGTATTCTGGAGGCAATGGCTTAACCAAAGCCAAGCAAGCTGTACAAATAAAACACATGTACAGGTTCACCCCATGTATCAGCTTGACAATGTTCTAGCCCTTCTTTCCTTCCTTGTTAATCAAGAGCTTCTGAGGTTCGTTTTCTAATCACTTCCGTGAAAGACGTTCTTCCACAGAGACCTAATCTTGCACTCCTCTGCAGCTCTGGCTGCCTTGTCATTTCCTGATCCAAACCCTTTTGATAAATCATCTCTGAACAGGTTTATCAGTCTGTTCTGCAGCCTGCACACAGGAACATACATGTTCAGCAGATATTTCTTCTGTAACTGCTACACTATTTTGGAGAACTGTTCCAAACTGTGCCAGCTAGCTCTTGCTATTTGCAGACATGGGAGGTGGGATTCTAAGCCATGAGCTCTTGCCAAGGTAGCTATATGGGTATACTAGCAAAAGGATATTTCTCCTACTGTATAGCTCATTCCTGCTTTTCAAACAAACTGTATGAGTAGAAAGACTTCCACCGCCCCAGCAGAAGGGTTTTGTTGATAGATAATTTCATCTCTTCCATTGCAAACCAATGTAGCAGTGATAATGCAGCTTTTGACCAGAGTTGTTTTCTCCTCAGTATTCATAGCTGCCAGGGAAGGAATATGAGCATTGTCTTAAAGAATAACAAGTGGCTTCATTTTGTCCCCCAAAATAACCTGCACCTTAGATCCATTCTGAATTCTTTCTCTTGCAAAGTTTTCCTGCACAGAGAGCAACATTAAACAAATTAGCAAATTACTCTCTCTGCGAGAGCCAGGTCATATTTCATCATTAGAGAAGGAGTCTGATTTTGGCTGGGTGAAAATAAATCCACAGTAACACCATTTGCTATCATTCATGTCTCAACATTTCCCCTCAAAATAGTTTCATTTTGTTATATTTAATGCTTCAGCATTACATCTTAAAATAATGCCAATAATTACAGATCTCACTGTTTTATTTTAGGCACTGTTCTCCTGAAGTGACAGAAGCACACAGATTGAAAATGTTGCTGAAAGATTGCTGGAAGAGAGGAAAAACACGTCCAAGCTTTGCCTAAGTGGTAAAAAGGAAAGAGATGCTCTTTGGACACAGTAGGAGATAAAAAAGTTTGTAATCTTCGTCATTTGCTTAAAGGCTGAAGAGGATTTTGGGACAGCAAACGGAAGCACTGCAGTGTCGTGGGTTCGTGGTGCAATATTTTGGTCCTTGTGGGATGTTACACTGCAATATTGAAATGAAGGATCATCCTCTGAAGTCTGCAATCTGGTGCCCCTCTCTGGCTGTCATACCTAATTCTAGGCAGAAGAAACCCAATAAGGGATATCGATCAAACTGTCTGACGTGTCACATAAAAAAATAGCCCTTCACATGTAAACAAAAAACTATGCAGAGCAAAAAAAAGAAGTAAATTCAAAAGCCTCCTCTGCTTCAAGTTATTAAAGCTCTTTCTGCTGCTGTACAATGAGAATCTTTGTATAAGTTTTATGAGCTCTATCACTGATCTATTCATTTTCTAATGCCTGAAAAATTACAGATCTTCTGCCTATTGAATGCAAAAGCAAAGCCCTTTACAAGCCTATTAGGAAAACAATATTTACAACAAAGCACCAAGGAAAACTCTCCCATTAAATTTTACAGCAATTTCCTTGGAAGAGTCCTTTCCACTGAGAACAGCTGGACTTAATTGCAGATGAGCTGACTGAAGGAAGTACATCTGATTGCAGATGTAATAAAATTCATGCTTGACACCTTAATTTTTTAAAATATATATTGGCCACCATCAAATCCCTGCATTTGCTGGTTTGCAGGCTGAATCTATCAAAGTTTTGGCAGGAGAATAGACAGGGAACGGAAAAGCTTGTGGAGGCCTTCAAAGCTTGGTGCTTAAGACACAGGTTTTTAATGCTATTGATTCCTAACAATCAATATTTTTTTCAATAAGAAGGTCTCATATTACCCCTTTTCCCAACCACCCTTCACAATGAACTTAGTTAGGATGAAAAAGCACTTAATGGCTTTCTTTTGAGATTTTTTTTTTCCACGCTCATTGCAGTCTCTTCTCCCTTACAAAGTTCACCTTGCTCAGCCCTTCTGGTTGATGCTACATGGTGGTGGAGTGGTTGACCAGATGTTTTCCAGCATAACAACCTGCCATGAGGTTAAGCTTTGACCCAGAAGAGCTAATTTCTTTCAAATAAAGGACATTGCAACCACATCAACCTCTAGCCTTTAAGGTTATTTGCTTGGGATCTACCATAAAATCAAAGAGCTTGTTCTTCTTCCTCATCCCTGTTGAAATTCTGTAGATAATTTAGTTCTCAATGAGTTTCACAAACAAGGTTTTTAGGTATCTTTTTACCATTAAATTGAACCACAGCAGTTATATCTGTTAGGAGTTTTTTCAGCAACCTTTCAAAAGCTGGGGTTGGTCATCTTCTGTTGTGCATCATGGGGGTGTGGAAATTGCTTAGAGGGGGAACAGGGGGAGCAGGAACTGTGCCTGCTGCCACTTGAGATTGCCCAGGAACTGAGTTGCATTGCTGACTAATTGCAGGCAAATTGCTTCTGCTGTGAACAGCAGTGCTTGCCTGGAGAGCAGAAAGTTTAAGAAGGATGGAATAAACACTAAATGCTGCCCGAATCCTCCTGCAGTGGGGGTATATAACCCCTTCCCTCTTCAGTCTGTGATATGGGAGTGTGGGGTGTCCCTTCCATTTCCCCAGTTTTTCCATTTTCTGCTGAAGAAATATTGGGTTACTCCTCCAATTCTTTCCTGTCTCCTGACCTAACAAGATTATTCCTGGATGGAAACATACATTTCCATGAAAGGAAAATAGTTATATTTCATCCTTGTGTTATGAGCTGAAGCTGGTAATCAGGACTCGTTACAAACAGAGGCTGCTTCTCATGCCTGGGGGTTTTTTTGTTTGCAGAGTAACAGTGTGTGGGCATCCCAACACTTCAAAACCAACCTGCTGCTCCTCAGGTACCAAGCATGCCACTAATAAGAGCTTCATGAATGTTGCAGGATCTATAATAAGAAACTTAATTTTTTTTTTAAAGAGTAGCATCCACTGCTTCTTTCTGTAAGTGGCTGTTTAACCAGGCCTGCCAAACATTGCAGATGTACACACAACTGCATTTTAATCAACCACAAAAACACTCTGTAGCATAAGTAGCTAGGCAGCGATGCCCACAAGAGCACAGGTAAGTGGGCTAGTAAATATTTAATCAACTATCATTGCATGGGATGGTAAACATGAATATCTAGTATAATATTTACTTACATTTATATCCCATGTTTAGGATAATATTGTGTTTAAGGACAAGTATACATTCGGATGTTTGGTCTGGTAATACTACTCGGAGACACCTGTTTAGCTAAGTTATTCAAATACTGTCATGATGCAGGCAAGGAAAGGAAAGGATTACTTTATAAGATATAGACACAGGCACGCAGCTATATACAAATTTAGTTTTCTTTATGGAGTAATTGCACTGTGCCAAACAAATGCAATGCACAGATCAGAATCTCTTTGCAAGGTGGTAGATGTTGGGCTTTTAACATCAGACTTGTCACCTGGCAGGGAATGACCTTGAGGGGTTGCATTCCAAAATGCTGGACTGGCACGAGGGCAGTTTTCCAATGAACACAGCATGAAGTGCAAATATCACTCCCCCAAGGCACAGCCCCAAGCACAGACAGTCCTCATGCCTTTCTTAGAGAGTAAAATGGAAGGGTTGATAACGCTCTAGAGAAATGCAGGGTCCAATCACTCCAAAGGAAAAACTTCTTTACCAAAAGCCCTGGGAATGCATCAGCTCCCTGGCAGGACTGCAACTCATCCTCCATCAGGCTGGCTTTTGCCTCCATCCTGGAATAGAGGTGGCATCCAGCTCCACACATTAATATTTACTGCAGCTTGCAGTGCAGCAGTAGTCCTATCTCAGAGCTGACTCTATTACAGAAAAGACCTGCATTATAGCAAGAGGTGGTCCTTTACAGGGATTTGGGTTTTCTGCCTGATAACACATTTTGGACTACTGAGTCTCTATATACATTGAAAATTTCCTGTTACAGCTACCTTGCATTCACATGATGACAGACAGCCTTTCTCTTCAGCTGGGGGCCCTCTGAAAGAGTTCCTTAAGGTTTTTTTTAAATTTATTTATTTATGAACTAAATGAGACTTCTTGTAAAATATATATCTGTATGTGGATGTGCAGGCTTGGGTACTGGTTAGTGCCATTTCTATTGGACCCCTGACCAAAGCCACATCATCAGCTTGACCAGAATATTTTGTGTCAAAGTAGAGAAGTCATCTGAGGACCAGTAAAGCAGTAAAAAGCATTTAATCACTATTTCATGGGCTTACAGATGGGCCGTGTTATTCAGGACTGGTTTCACAACCGTGACCTCAGCGGGATGTGGCATGGCAGTGGGTCTGCTCTTAGGGGATACAAGTTGTCTGTTGTACAAACAACATTGTCACTGCTGATATCTCTGCCAGAAGGACCTGTGTGCAGCACTGGGGTTTGTTGCTTTTTTCCTTAGCATGCACTGCCTTTTTAGCAATATGCCTGCTGAATATTAACCACCCTAACGATCCCAGCGCAGCTCCACAGCACTGCTGCTGCCTTCAGTTCTGGCTGAAGTGATTTTCTGCTTTTGTAGCAGTTTCAGTAGAGGGGCCAAGGACTGGCAGAACTACAGCAGCTGAGCAACCTTCCTCCTCTTCACAGGCAGCTCACAGCCAGGCACCAGTGCTGACGCACAGGGCAAAGAGATGCTCTGTCCTCTCAGGCTTTTTTGACAAGGGCATGTGGTGGTAGGACAAGGGGGAATGGCTTTAAACTGGAAGAGAGTAGGTTTAGATTAGATATCAGGAGGAAATTCTTCCCTGTGAGGGTGGGGAGGCCCAGGTTGCCCAGAGAAACTGTGGCTGCCCCAGCCCTGGAAATGTTCAAGGCCGGGCTGGAGCAGCCTGGTTGAGTGGAAGGTGTCCTTGCCCATGGCAGGGGGTTGGCATGAGATGATCTTTAAGGTCCCTTCCAACCCAAATCACTCTGTGACTCTGATTCTATGACTGACACACCCTCCTCTGGTTGCAGCCAGACTGGCTGACATGGTGGCTGCGTTTGGATGCCCATCACTGCTCTCCCCTCTGTCTAGCAGCCTGGCTGGGTTACTGGGGGTGAGGGCATCCAGGGGAGCTGACCCAGCCAAGACCCTCCCAAAACAGGGTCTGCTCTCTCTCTGACCTGCCCCCAGCCTTTCTGCAGGCACACTTCATTTTTCATTGACTGCCTGGTAGCATTGTGCCTGACTTCACTGAGAGGCTTTTAAAATCTTCAGTTTTGCTATTAGTATTGATTAGCTTTGTCCTCTTAGCAGGCTATTCTTTTCCCTTTTTTTGTGTCTCTTAGCTTGTTGCATCATCAGGTTCTATATTGCTCTTTAGGGTCCTTTCCATGGATTTATAAGTGTGAATACAGCTGGGGACAGCTCTGGGAAGAGATGCTAATCTTCTGAACAAACTCTCCCAGGTCATCTTTCAGTGTTTAGGAGACAATTCACAGTGAGAAAGAGGACAAACAGCCTGGCCATTGCATCTGGGCAAAAAGGAAAAAAAAAAAAAAAAAAAAAAAAAAAAAAAAAAAAAAAAAAAAAAAAAAAAAAAAAAAAGAGGGAGAGTTGCTCTTCCAAAGGGAGAGAATGAGTATTCAGGAACTTAGTGAGCCAATGCACCAACTTCATTCCTGCAACCATGGGTTCTGAGCTTAAAGATACAGGAGTAGTAATTAATAGTTTGCACTTATGTAGCATTTTTGCAGATTAACCTCTCCACCAAAATTTCACCTAAATCTAAATGCAGCCATTCCTGGAGTGGAAAACAGTGGGAGTTTAATAATGCATAGAAACACCATGCAAGAAATCAAGTCAGGAATACTATACAGACATAAAAATGCAGGGGCAACGTTCGTAGTGAGAGAACTCAGCTACTCAGGCTGAAATTGCTTTGTCCTGTCCAGCTAATAACCTGCCTTACAAAGCTGTTGCTGAATTGTTAAAATATTACAAGGAGGTGTTACAAGTACACTTCAGTTCCATATCTCATCTTACAGCCAGCGTCTCCCAGAGCGTGGTGCCTCCAATCAAATCCCCCTGCATTAATCTGATATTTATTCCGAGGAAACAGAGCTTCTGAGCCACCCAAACAATGTTCTGCAGCACAGAAGGTTTCCATTGACATCTGTCCTCCAGCCATTGACCCAGCACTCCTGGAAGTTGTGAGAACAGCAAATACCACTTTGCAAGGTGATGCGGGTGCAGCCCATCGATTCGGTGGCCTCATCCTCCTCCACTGGGAATGCATCCATTGCACAATTCAGCTTGGATGTCAGAGAGGTACTGCAGGCAAGAGAGCTGCCTCAGAAACTGAAACTGCTTTCCCTATTGCTAGAAAGTCTTCTTTGCCATCTCTGCTCTTCATTCAATGTCCCCAGTGCTCAGCATTGGTTGGCATTGGTTGGCTGTCCAATGGAAAGGGGATCAGGAGTCATTTTTAGCCTCTTCCTTAGGTGCTTGTGCCTGGGGTTTGATGTTGAGCTGCCTCCTCCCCACCAGCTCATCCCCTTGCCTGCAGACCATGAGCTCTCCAGCAGCACACACCTCACCCTCCTGCTGCATGGGGAAGTCCTGTGACATCTGGATCTGGAGATATTGCTGATGTACAGTGAGTTCAGCTCATGGAAGAGGGAGAAAATACTCCTTAGGGGGGGTGTTCACTCGTTAGCTGACCCCAGGTATTCCTTAATTGGACTCTGCTTCCCTCAAAATTCTCTCTTGAGGGTTTGAACTCTAATCAAATTAATTTGTCTCTTGGCCGGTGAGGAATAACAGTAAATCTGAAGTCCCTGAAGGCATATGGAAATTGGCCCACATGAACCATATAATTTTTAAATATGAAGGAGAAAACAGACTTGCAAAGGAAGTTTCTTAGCTGGAAAAATAAGCTATAACAGAGAGCACAGCAAAAGGGAGAAAGTAGCCAGGAGAATACTGCAACACAGCTGGAACACAAGGTTTTGTCTGAGAAAGGTGCTTTCTTTTATTTTACCAGAAAGGCATTTCACTCTGAAAATGAAATCCAGACAGGATGTTACTGAAGGTCCACATCTTATTTTCAATAAATGATGAACCTTCATGTCCCATGAAATATGAAAGTATAAAGCTGCATTTCTATTATAGTCAGCAAAGGTAGGGGTTTTTTGTTCCCTTTTGTTTAAATATATTCATTATCAAAGGTGTAGTGCCCTTGAGAAGCTGAGACAGTTGCTTGTATTGCTGTGCAAGGAATTTGAGAGACTTGGTAAAGTTTTTATGAACAGTGATGCAGAGATGTGTAGTGTGTCTTTCAAGACCCCTGATCCATCCATCCAGAGCTGACACTTGAGCTGTAAAGAGACATCCTTGTCAAACCACTTACATATTGCATATACAATGAGATAGCCCTTCATTTCTAGCACACCAGTTGCAGGAGGTAGAATTTAAAGCAGAAGGGCTCCAGTCCTCTTATTTCAGATTCTTGTGGCTCCAAGCGTGGAAATCACATTGCCAATAGTGAAAGGTCAGGATCTGAATGCACAGCTCGTGGGAGAGCATGAAAGTATTTTGGTGAAAAAGAACCTGTGCTTCAGAATTTGTCAGTGTGCTACAAATCTGAGGGATATGGAGGGCCAATGCTTGTTTGGGATGCTGGTTATCCCTGTGCATCCTTTGTTTCGTCCTGCAGTTAGGAATGACATTGGAAAACAAACCCACTTGCATGTACCATATAGACCTGGTATATAAATATATATAAAAATCAATATAAAAGAGGGGGGAAACTATCTCAAACGGCTGGTTTCTGAAAGCCAGTAAGAAAAATAAGACTCTGTTCAGCCCTTAGATACACACCAATGGCCTTAAGTTAGGATTCCTCTCTACCTTTATACCTCTCACTTTCACTATGATTTTATTTTAATAACACTTTTCTCCCTTCTCCCTGTCCTTTAGACACACTGCTTGCTATGTCATATAATATTTCCGTTTTTAATTTGTGTCATACCCTCACACATGGTTCAAAATCAGGGAGATTTTCTCAAAAAGGAACAATGGTTGCCATTTAACCAGGTTTTGATCTCTGCAGTGCCATTGGGAAAAGGTGGCTCGAGTGACTCCAGTTGTAACCCAGGAACTGAAGCAACCAGAAGTCATTGCCTAAGTGGACAGGAGACTTTCTCCTCTGGCTGTGTATTTCCAAGGAAAGTGCAGGCACAGTCATGCTGGGTATTAGAGGAGATCCATTTTATGCCAGTTTTTGTCCGTGACAATCTCATCAGCAGCCATAGAAAAAGATATGAAAAGTCTGAAGATGGATGTTAACAATTCATTTCCTAAATTTCCATAGTTAATGTAAACTTAATAACTTCTACATCCTACCAGCTTGATTGTGCCTGCTGGAGTTCACTGCTTAAATAGTCCTCCCTGTAAGGAAAATGTACCAGGGGCATCATCTGGACCAGCTCATTCACTGCCAGGAACTTGATTTCTTAGAATAACGATCTAGACAGCTTTTTTACAAATTACTGCAAGTTCAGCTGCTGTGAAAAGGGTTTTCTGAGGAAGGACTCACAGGCACAGCACGTTTGGAGGCAAGTAGGAGTTGAAGATTCCCCTCTGCCTCCACGGGAACAGTGCCTTTCCCAAGGCACCTCTCAGAGCAGCAGAAATCCTGCACGACATCAGCTCAGCCCTACCCAGGGAGGCTCCAAAGGCTGCTCCAGCAGCTGGAAATCTTTAGAGGTGCTTTATAAATATGCCCACTCTTACAGCAGGTGCCACATCCTGGTCCACCAAGGAATTTTCCTGCATCTGTTCCATGGAGAGATCTGTGCAAGGCTGAAGGTCACAGCTCTGAGAAGTCCTTGTGTTAAGTGACCTTAGCTGGCTGGGATGTGGTCCTGGGTAACGTCTGATGGCTTTCATATGACTCAGGTTTTTCTCCTTTGTCCTTCCTTCTCCTTGCCCAGCATTTTGCTAGTTAGTGGTTGTGCAGCAACAGCTGCAAAGTACCCTTTAAAGGCAAATTATTATTAACATCGCTTTGCCAAATTGGCACAAAGCATTGAACAAGGAGTCACGGAGTGATTCGGGTTGGGAAGGACCTTAATGATCATCTAGTTCCAAACCCCCTGCCATGGGCAGGAACACATCCTTCCAAGCATCCTTCTTCCAAGCAGCCTGCTCACTGCAACCCTCTAAGCAGAGCACGCATTTTTAACTCCACGCAGGGTTTTTTTTTTATCCCAGAAGAGGCTCAAAGACCTCGGCTGGCTGCAGCAGCGCCGAGCACAGCCCCGGCCAGCCCCGCTCGGCTCCCTGAGCTGCGCTGAGCGAGCGATGCTCTGCGATGTGGCAGCTCCGGAGGTGCCAAGCGAAGCTGATGCTGCCGAGCGATACTAGAGGGCACTGTAAACCTGGCAGTGTTGGCTTCCGAATGGGACGAAGGAAAAAATTGAAGCGTTTGCTCTACGCGGTCGTCAAAGCTCTCCTGGTATTTAGTGCAAAATTAGTGCAATCTCTTATTTCCAGCCTGTTTCTTCAGTTTGTTAAGATTTTTTGAATCTTTCTCTTGTTCTCTGAGAGCACTTACAGCGCCTCTCAGCTTGGTGTTGTCAACAGCTGCAATTAGTGCTAATAAGTGCGGGTCTTGAGCAAATTAATTCGTGGAATTACATTCTGCTGTCGTAGATCCCCCTTACAGTCCGGGGTCCTTATTCATTGCCAGGCCCTGAACTGTTGCATCCACTGCTGGAGGGGCTCCTCTCCCAGTAAATGGGCAGGCTTGGAGGGAAGGGGAGAAAGAACCATTATGAGAACTCAGCAACTTTTTTTTTTTTTTTTTTTTTTTTTTTTTTAAAGCTATCACTTAGCAGTAATGTGTTCATTAATTGGCAGCCAGACCACTGCCTGGCTTCATTTAAAACCTGATTGTTTCCTTTCATTGTGGTAGCAAAGGTTTCATCCTGCATCTTCCCTGTATGCCAACATCATTTTTTTTTTTTCACGTGCCTGATTAAGCATGCACACCTATCAGAGAGAAGGAGAGTTCCTGCACTCTGATAAAACAAAATTGTTTTTAAAAGAGTCTTTTAAAACATATTTAAAAATAGGAACATGTTACTCTAAATTAAACACTCCAATCAATGTGATCGATAGATTAATGGGTTTCAGTACCTGTCTCCTCAGACAGCCCTCATACACCCATCACTGTAATTTATAATTCAGTGCTCAACTTAAATTAGTCAAATTTAAACTGAAACAACAACGGACTGACAAGTAAACAAGACTTCCCAATTTAAATGTAAAATGTTTACCCAATATGCGGAATCAAGCTCTCCGCTCTCACAATATCACTGCCACACAAAAATAAACACAGAGCCACAGGGAATAAGAGGAAAAGGCATCTTGAGAGGTCACCTACTCCATCTCCTTTCCCCAGGGTAGGATCAACCCTGCCTAAATTGGTCTTGACAAGAGAGTTTCTCTAACCTGTTCATCCCTGGAGGTTTTAAAGGGAACTCCACAGGCTCCTCAGATGGTCTATTCTGGTGTCGTATAGATGGAGCATTTCCCCCAAAGTCTAACCTAAATTACTTTTACTACTGCAGTCTAATCCCACTAATTCTGTCTGTGAGCAACAGTTCATTACTTTTGTAGCATCTTTTTATATTTGGGAAGATTATTACTGTATCTTCACCAGCCTTAGGCAATGGACTACAGTTCTTTCCTCTTGGGAGGTTTATTTTCTAGACTGCTCTTTTCATTTTCTGTATTTCTCTGAAAGTCTGATGACAAAACTGCTCCTCCCCAACACTTAGCAGAGATGGGAGCAATGTCCCAATGTACCATACCCCAGTCTCTTTATGTATAGCAGTGTCAGCTTTGCTTTGCTCACACCAAGGCACCACAGTTGGCTCAGGGTTCAATTCTAGCCCATGGTTTTGTCCCTTTCTCTTAGGAATGCTGCCTATGCAGCCATTTCTGGACACACATTTCAATAATTTTCATACATTCAGCTGTGCTCTTGTCCCTGTAGAACATCAATCTCTTATTTCCAGCCTGTTTCTTCAGTTTGTTAAGATTTTTTGAATCTTTCTCTTGTTCTCTGAGAGCACTTACAGCGCCTCTCAGCTTGGTGTTGTCAACAGCTGCAATATGCCTCCTCCATATTCCACTACCCAAGTCACTAATGAAAACATTGAGTAATGCCAGAGCTGCACAGACCCCTCCAGCACTGCATTCAAGCCATCCTTCCACTTGGACAGCAAACAGCAAACAGTTCTCAGCATGTTTCCCAGCTGGTTTGGTACCTCACAGCATCTCTCCCCATCCATATTCCCCCACCTCGCTCCAGGAGCACCCCATGAGTCAGAGTCAAAAGCCTGACTGCAGTCAAGCTGCAGCTCCTCCCCTCTCAGAGACCTGCTGCCCTGCCACAGGAAAATTAGATTGGTTTGACATGATTTATCCTTGACAAGCCACCACAGCTTGTGGGGCTCCTGCATCCCTCATGCCAGTGCCATGCCTTGCCTTTGGATCTAGCGAGCAAAATTCTGTCCCCTTTGAAGCAAGGGACAAAACTCCCACAATCCAGGGACTTTACCATGTCCTGACTCCACCCAGCCCCCAGAAGCAGTGGAAATACCATCACATTACTGCTCATTTTGGTAAGCAAGGGTTTATTTCTACTGAGAGCTGCAGAGGCACGACACAACCAGGGATATCACAGCTGGGTTTGAGCTCTGAACCCCCCGAGTACCATCACATTGTGGAGACACAGCCCCTCCCCAAAACTGCTGCTACCTCATTTCCTTGGGGTGGTTCAGCAGAGGTGGGAGGAGGTACAATTTACACTCTGAAGGGAGCTGCAAGGAGGTTTAAATTACTCAAGCACAAGCTACCTAAGATTCACTTAAAATTCACTCTGAATTTGGCACCAGAAATGTAGGAGATAATCAAGTTTTCCTTTTTGAGATCTTGTGTATTTAAAACCTGCTGTGTTTAATTTTTGCAGTCACAACAATGCTCATTCATAAATATTTCCTCATGTTTGATCCTGTTAGTATGTACAGCGCGGTGTTTGATTAATGGACTAGAACAATGCGATCAAATATATTTTGGGCTCCAGAATACCACTTTGTAATGCCCAATATTTGATGAGATATTACAGATAGGCTTGTCTTCTGACTAGAAGCGATTGCACTTGAATTCTGAGAAACCCAGATACAGATCTTGGATAAGATCTGAATTTCAAGAGGGTCCTAATTGCACAGCACACTGGACCAAAGCTCAAGGTCTGCACATTTCCAGCGTTGGATTCTTCGCAGCTCAGATGCAAATGTTGTTTCTTAGCCCTCTCTCTCAGGAATTCATAACACATTCATCAACTTGTAGTACCTAAGAGCCCTGTCCGACTGTATTTGGAAGACCTTAATTTGACTCCGGTAGGAGTTTAACAACATTAATAACTAATATTAAACTGGATTCCTAACGGGGATGCCGGGACAATACTCTTTGATCACTGCATTAATCTGGTGCAATTGTGTTTATATCAGCCTCCTTCATCCCATGTGAGCTCAGTGCCATCTTGGCATGAATATGAAATATGCAAATCTGGGGGATACACGTTAATAGTGGGTCCATCTGCTTGGATCTTTTATTAAAGGGAAGTGTGAATGCAGTTGCCATGCAATACACTCTTACACACAAAGACCACGAGTCACGAAAACAAGAGAAAACATCTCGTGCTTTGGCCTTATTGGTATTTCACATTCGTTATTTCTGCATCTGGTTTTCATTTTAATTTGGAAGTTTTCCCCAAAACGAAATCGGAGTGAAAAAGCTCAACAGTTAGCAATGGCTGTGCGTATGCACGCACGCACATCTCTTCCTCTCTAGTGACAGACAGGATATTACTTTTCCACTGCATATGAAATTAATACCAGAAGCACAAGAAAAAACATGTAAATGCCATCCCTTAAAGCCTGATCTGGATCTCACTTCTACCACTTAAGACATATAGAACATCGAGGAAAATTAGTTGTTGGAGTGAAAAAAAAGGTAATGCAGAGCTGGTTTGGGAGAGCCATGCCCAAACATGAGCTCATCCCCAGCTATGCAGTCACAGCCCAGTGCCTCCACGGGACATCCATGAGCTGCTGGGTTCTGCTATCCCACTTTCTCTGTAGTAAAGAACCCTCCCAACTCCATCCAAAAGGGAAAAAGTTCCTGTGACTCATTGTTCCCGTGCACTGCCTTGTCCTTAGCTCGTCTCCCTTGGGTGTGTGCTGTTCCATGCTAATGGTTTGGGGGGAGTGTGCAGTGATTTATTTAACAGCTGGCAGGTCAAGCCTCCGTGCCCCAGATATGCAAGTGCTGATTCGGATGTGGAGGGGAGAAGGTGCCCTGATGACATAAAAGTCAAAGTATTCACCTTGCTGAGCATTCTTAATCCAGGAGCGACCCTTCATCCACCACCCTGCAGAAATGGAGCGCTCCTGGCACCACAGTTGGTTCTGAGCCTCACACTCATCCCAGCAGGCTGGATTGAGCAATCATTTTATTCAAGGACACTGGGATCTGAGGTACAAAAGGGCCCATATTCTCCTCCTTGATTCACAGATATTTGAGTAGGCAGCAGAGTAAGCAAGAGGAGTTTTTTCCATATCTTCAATATGCAAATAGATGAGTGAGCTCAGCTCTCTATTCATTGCTTCCAACATACATGACACAGATGATGCTGTTCCCATTGTCACGCTAAAACTGGGGGCTTGATGGCAAGAAACTCACTGAGCTTCCATCTGCATAGAGCTGAGGTGGTGGCTGCGTAGGGAAAGTCACTGCATTGGATTATGTCAGCTCTACTGTCTGCATCCACAATTTATTAGCTGTGCTTGGGACCTGAGAAGCCAGTTGAAATCACAGCTACTCCTGCAGGATCAGCTCTTGGGTCCCTACCCAGGACTGGCACCTTTCTCTCTAGTAGGGGCACAGGGACTGTGATCTGGAACCAGCAAAACGACTGAAGGGAGTGTTCAACCAGCACGTGACACAAGAAAAAAGTTAGGTGTTGAGATTTATTACATGTGTACTTCTTAATAGCATCTTAGCATAACTGGGTCAATTATCTGGGAATCAGCACGTGTGTGCCTGGGAGGGCAACATGTGCACGGGTCTGCTGGTTCTGAGCTGCTGAACACATCACCTGCCGGGGAGAGAATGGATGTGTTTACCCCAGTGCTAAGGAAAGAAGGAAAAAAGAACAAGTCGATGGATTTCCCCCATCAAATTGTCAGCGTTTATTCAATTACTTCGCTCCTTACAAGCGTGTTCTTCAGCCACTCACCTGAAACCCCGCCCTGCTGCTGTCAGCTCCTTTCGAAGTGACACGCTCCTTCCTCAGGTGAAAAAGCTTTTGTGGAAGGCATCTCCTCCCAGGACAGGGCTCGGGGCTGCCGGGGGAACGCAGCCCTGCCCTGGGAAGGGAGTTGCTCTCCCTCTGCTGCCCTCCTTGAGCACAGGAATCCACCCAGGGACTGAGGTGAGTCCCCCATGGGGTAGCAGGAGTTGTTTTTAAAGCCAGACACCCTCTGAGGCAGGAATTAGAGGAATTCACAGGGCTCAGCCAAGGATACAGAGGAGATCCCCGGAGCCAAAACTGTATATTCTCCAAACACTTCCACTTTAATAGTAAGTTAAAAGGAAAGTTCCCCTTCTGAGGGGTTGTTAATTATAGATCCCTCCTTTAAAGAGTCCTCCTGTTTTTATCCGTGCTTACACCCCCACAGTGGTAAAGATGAGGAAAGCTCTACCTTCCCCAAAAAATCAAATACATCCGAAATGCTTCCTGAGCTGATTCACTTGGCTGGGCTCCTATTTGATATATGAAACAAAAGACAAGGCAGCAGAAAGCAGCAGATCTTGCCTGTGTCAAGGTGAAGCACTCCCCATCACCCAGCCCATCTCTGCCGGGGTTAATGCGCATCAATAATATTTAAATGATCAAAGTTTTTCAGCAGAGACTGGGTTTTGATTTTTTTTTTCTGACTTGTCATGCTTGTTTTCCTTAAAGAGGCAATGACCTGCTGTAGTCAAGGCTTGCAGTTTGGCACGCAGGAGCGTTTTGAGAAGCGTTATCTCCCGAACAGAACAGCAGCCTCATGTTTCCCTGCACAACAACCTTTCTTAGCCTAAAATGCTTTGCATCCCATTTCCTTGATCTGGCTAAGTGCTTGCATGCTGAAAATCCCACCCTCCCTCCAGCTGTCCTTCTGGCAGGAAAGAGACAGCATCTTCTCTCTGGAGAGTACAGTCACTGCTCCTTTGGTTATCTAATCAGGGAGGGCAAAATTCACTCAGGGCCCTGTGAAACCGGCTGAGCTGCAGAAAATGCATCCCGAGGTCTTGTGCGGGAGGGTGGGAGGAGGCAGCCGGGGAAGCCTCCCCTCCCAGAGCAGATGCTCTCTGCCATTTCCCCTGTAGCTTTCACAAAGGAAGAAAAATGCGGAGTACTCCAGGGACTGAAGCATTCGGCTCTTCCCTCTCCTGCTCCCCGGGTCTGTGTGTGCCTCGGAGCAGGGCAGGGTCTGCCCCGAAGCCAGAGCAGCCTGGGCAGGAGGGCAAGGAAATAAATGTGTCCCCCCCCCACCCTCCCGGTGCCAGAGCTGGCTGGTGCTCAGTTTCTCAGGGTTTGTGTGGGTTTTCCAGCATTTCTGAGAACGACAAAATATTATGCCTCTCTGCCTTCTAAAACTCCGTGATTTTGTCTTTGCACCAAGCACGAGGAACTGGGAAGCACAAACCTTCCCACCCTGATCAAGCTGGGAGCTTTCTTCACATTCAGCTTTGCTGAGAACAAAAGGGCAGCACAAGGGTGGTGAGAGGAGACAAATCCCCCCTGGAAGTGCGAGGTTCAAGCAGCCTTCACCTCCATCATCCGTAACATTCCAAACAAAAGCATCTTTAAGTCACTTCCTCCCTTTTCCTGGCAAACTTCTCCCCAGAGGTCCTGATGGGATGGAAAAAGCCATCACTGGAACAAGGTTTGGGCAGAGCCGTGCTTGGCAGATATCACCCCTCACAAAGGGGTCTCTCGCCTGCTCCTGGGCTCGGAGCACATTCCCAAGCCCTGTGTTCCCACCTAATAAAACGCTTACTCACTTGCAGGAGGCACTTTGACGTCCTTGGCCGCACTCTGCTAGATAAGGAGCATAAAAAGAACGTCTTGCTGTTATAGGGGACACAGCAATATGTATCCTCGAATGAAATATCCTTTCTAAGCCTGGTTATTATTCTGGCAGTGATCTCGGATGGCTCTCAGCGGGCTCTGCTCAGCTGAGGTGTTAGTGAGCACATCGCCGGGGCTAGTGGGGACTGCGAGGTGTCACGTTTACCTTCTGCTGTTTCAGTACACCCTCTACCATCCCAAGTCGGGAAAACAACTCACTCTTCTTCCAGGCAAGTCAAAAGCATCATTTGCCATTTAGATTTTAGGGAGCCAGATACAGCCCCGGTATAAACAGGTGCGAGCCCGCATATGTCAATAGAATTACACCCGATTTTAATGGGCTTACATTTGGCCCTTGAGCCCTGGGGATCCCTCTGGGAGCAGAGGCTGTATTAAATATTAAGGGCCTTATTCTCCACGCCTGCCTACGCTGGAGTAATTAAATCTCCATGCAGAGCCATTGATTTTCAACCGCGCTCTCCTCCGTGTGAGGAGGCAGCGCTCGGCACGAGGGAGGGAGCTGAGATGTCCCCTCGAGGAAAAACACATCCATTTTTTCCTCCCCACGGAAATTTCATCCAGGAGAAAACTACACCCAACATTAAGTATCTGCAAAAGGTGCTTGGGTAAAAGGATGCAAGTGGTCTAAAATGAAGCAGTGACTCCAACTCCTCCCCACTGCCTGTGACAGCAGCGCTGCCGCTGCTTTGCCGCTTCCTTCGGGCTCCCGGGTCCGTCAGTGCCACAGACAACCCCTCTCCTTCCCAGCATCAGGACCTTCGGGGCCGGACCTGCGAGGAGCTGGGTGATTTCCCATCCTCCAAGCCTGCTCCTGGATCTCCTAAATCGCTGTGTAACCTCGGACAAGCCCCACGGCTGTTGCCGGCCTCTCCGGGGGGGTTACACTCCTCGGTTAATTCCGGCGCTTTGCCTGGAGCTAGCGCCTTTTACCTGTGTCTATACAAGTATTGTTGCCAGCTTGTGATCTTTTGAGCTTGCAGGGCTGTGAAAAACGACTTTGGTTTTTCCTTAAATGCCACGGAGTTTAGAAGTGTGACGACTCACACTGTGCTGTTATTCTTTCCAATTGAAACCTAATGATGCGTGCATATCACTTAACTCTGATGTCAATAATCAGCACACCACTTGGTCTTTGCCGTGGCTATTAGAGGGAATGAAAATGAAATACCAACTCCTTTTTATCCTGTTACTGTACCATAATAACTAATAAAGAAGTAATAAGGGAGACGTGGGGAATTTCCAGGGGAGTCATTACTACAGAGCAGACCTAAAGGCACAAAGTGAAATCCAGGAATATTAGCCAGCCCTGGATTCCCAGCCAGTGCTTAAGCTGTACTGCTGCTGTAAAATAAGTGTTTACAGAAGAAGTTACCATGTGGAAAGTATCAGACCGTGTCCTGGAGAGGAAACTGAGCCAGAATCAAAGACATCCTTGCAGGTAAAGACCACCCTGTGCATCAGCATTGCGTTTGGGCTGGGCCACAGTCAAGACACAATGCCAGCATTTCATAAATCTCACTTATGCTCCAGAATATGGGAAACGTTTCCCAGAAGAGCCCTAAATCACCCCTGTCTGGTTGCAGGATGAATCGTGTGTTTTCCAGGGACTCCTGTGTGGGAGAGGCCACCCAGAGACCTCAGGGCAATGGGTCAAAGGAAACCATAAAACAAAATACTGAGTGCATGGGGTTCAAACCACGTGTAAGATGGACAATGCATTTTCTGGCTTAGAAATTATGGAATTCTTGCTTAGGAAGGAGCAGTCATTTTTTGGTGATTGTATACACAGGAGGCAGTGGTGATTCTTTGGTTTTCCTCCCCATCAATGACCTGTCGTTTATCCATGAACTGTCATTTATCCACGTGTCAAAAACCTGTCGCTGCTCAGGAGTTCTGTCTTCAGCAGCTGCCTGCTGCGGGGAAAACTTGGACCTTTACCTGCCACAGTTTTATCCACCTTGTCCACAGCTGGAGCCTCCTCTGCCCCTCAGCATGGGGGCAGAGAGTTGACCTAAGCAACCCCAGCTGCTTCTCCAGCCCCGTGCTGGAAGGTGCTGTCACACCTTGCACTCCAGCATCTTCATCCCTCACCTTTCCAAAGCAAAACCTGGTTCGGTTAAATCTCACAGCACATTCCCACCAGTATCAAGCATTTCCCAGCCATCTGATTCCCCCATCTCCGAGTTCCTGCTTTGTTTATCCTATTAATTCCAACCACCCCCTCTTCCCCCAACACACACGCACGCAGCCTCATTTACAGCATCTTCGCCAGCAGAAGCCTCCCCAAAATATTCAGGGCACACCAAGCGAGGACTTACACGTGTGGGGAAACCCTCGTGACTGGAGATTTTTTTTTTTTCCCTCTCTCTCGAGCAAACATGAGCTCATGATTTTAATTTTTTTTTTAAGCTCTTAAAGGAAAAAAAAAAAAAAAAAAAAAAAGCGAAGCCCCGAGGAGCGGCATTCCCGGCTGCCGTTATCCAACCGGGGGCAGCGGGACGGCGCGGATGCTGCACCGGGAGCCGCGGGGCCGCCGGGGCTGAAGGCTCCCGCTCGCATCCTCCTCTTCCTCGGGTGGCTTTCCCTCCCTCCTCCTCCTCCCCCCCGCCTGCATTTCCTCCTGCACCTTTAAGAAGCCCATTGCCGCCGGTGGGATGGTGTGTGCTAAAGCTGCACAGAGGAAGTTACGCAGCCGGGATCAGGCACGGAGATAAAAGCTCCGATTGTGATTGAAAGTGAGAGCAAAAGGGATTTCAGCCTCGGCATTAACTTGCGAGGGGAGCCGGGATTGCACAAAGCTCCCCCGGCCATCTGCCCTTGGGGGCCGGCGGCGCAGCGCCTGCCCGCCGCGCTGGGCTGGGCAGGGCTGGGCAGGGCAGGGCAGGGCAGGGCTGGGGGGAGTGTTTTTGGGGGTTCCCCTGGCCCCGAAGTTGGCTGCTCCGCCGGGAGCCCCGCGCCGCAGAGCTCCCTGCCGGTAAGGACCCGCAGCGCCGGGGATGGGGGGAAAGCGGGGGCGGCGGGGGGGCGGCCAGCGCCGGCATCTGCCCCAGCCCCGACCGCTGCCTGTCCCCCCGCGCCTCCCAAGTTGTTTGCCACGCTTGCCTGGGGTGTCCCGCTCTCTGTCCCCCCCTCCCCGGAACGTCCCCGTCTCCCCGCCCGCGGGATGGGGGATTTATTTTCCCACTTCGGACTTGGGGAAGCCGGGGGGCTCCCCCAGCGCAGGGCGCCGGCTCCCGCCGCCCCGCCGATTCCCTCCGCAGTCCGTGCAGCCCCCCCAAAGTCCTTTAGTGTAAAAGAAACCGGGGAGGATGGGGCGGAGCGGGAGCGGCATCGGGTTTTGCCGGGAACCGCGAATCCATCAGGGAGAGCGGCGGGATGCGAGCGGCATTGCCGGATTCCCAGCGCGGCGTTACCGCGGGGTTCGGGCTCCCGTCCCCCCGCCGCTGTCCCCGGCTTCGCTGTCCAGGCGCGGGCAAGGGATGGTCAGCGTGGGGAAGAGGAGAACAACTCCTGCTCCATGAGCGCGGGGGGAGAGCGGAGAGTTCATGGGGAGAGCAACACTTCTGAGAGAAAATTAAAAACTCCTTCATTGAGTTTACTTTCTGCTCTTAATCCGAGAGCAGCTCAGTTGTTGCTCAGCGTTGTCCCTTTATTTCAATAGGGTGTTAATCCAATAATAAGAAAAAAAAAAACAACAAACCCGGAGCCAGCTAAGTCAAGGCACAATCTAATTTTGTGTTTTTAATACTCCGGCTATCAGTCCCCAGTGAGCGCTGAGTACTCTTCAAAGAGAACAAAGAGCATTGATTCTATTTGTTCCCATGAACTGCAGTTTCTTAATAATATCAGGTGAAGATTTATTTTCTAAGAACCAAACCAAATCAAGCAGGGTGAAGCCTTTAATTTGGGGAGCCTCTCTGCCCCGTTTGCAGTATGTTGGCTCATTCCAGAGCAACACTCCAACTATTTCTGCAAAGGGACTGGACTT
Source organism: Phylloscopus collybita (assembly GCA_027886175.1). Classification (NCBI taxonomy): domain Eukaryota; kingdom Metazoa; phylum Chordata; class Aves; order Passeriformes; family Phylloscopidae; genus Phylloscopus; species Phylloscopus collybita. Next base: position 7,604,253 of record JAJNNQ010000001.1, read on the forward strand.
GCTAAGTGAGTGTTGAGCCACAGACTTCACCCCAAACCTGTTTGCCTGGCTGATGGACTGACAGCAAATGCATTTTTTTTTCCAGCAAATTTTCATTTCCCTGGGAATCTGTGACATTTAGCCAGCATAACAAGACACTAATAGATATTATAGATCCCTTCTACCTGGGTTTTTCCCTGACAGCCATTGAAGTGCAAGATATAATTGTTGAGGCTGTGAAAATAGATCCATAAACTTAACAGCACTGGAGTCCTCATTAAAACTACCCTGCTTGTTTTCTACACAATACCAGAGTCTCTCACTCTCTGCTGTTATCAGGCACTTGGCAGTGACCAGTTTGATGTAATAATTAGGAACTGACTTGTTATAACTGAAAAGACAGCTCTGATGTAAGTAGGACTTATAAACACTGTGTCACAGTGGCTTATTATTTTTACTACATTTACTCATAATATAAAAATAGCAGCCAGCCTATTCTTTTTCTGGGAGTTTATTCAGGTCCAACGCAGCTATAACAGGCTCTTCGTTGAGAGCTGGCAATGAAACATGAGAGACAGCTTCTCTTTTCTGAACTCATTCATCTCCATCAGCAATCTTTCAGGCAGAGAGGGGGGAAAGGGAGATGGTGGCAGAGCGGTGTGAAGCCCCTGAACACGGATCAATGCATCTGTTAACCTGGAGTTTCTGAGCTTTAGTAACTGAGCTTCATCAGACAGCAAACGCTAAGCACGCTGTTGAAGCAGATATGCCTCGATTGTGAAAGAAAAGTTGGGGGAAGAAATAGAAAGGGAATTATCCAAAGGTAAATTTCTGTGCTGGGTATGTGCCTCCCACCTTCTTGGATGAGCTCTCCCTCCTGAATCTAATGCTGAGAGAGGGTTTGACTTTCCCCCCCTCCCTGCTTTGGTTCTTTGTCATTTTGTTTTGTAATTACTTACAATTTTTATAGCTCTACTGGAAAGACAACAAAATTGCAGAAATGTTGTTCTAACCTGAAATGAATACTGGGAAGGTCATTGCTCTTTGTATTAGGTGAACCTAAATGTTATTAGGACCTCAAATTGTTTTTTATTAAATGTTATTGTTCAGATAAATCATATGTGGGGATGCTGGACAATGTATCTGTCTCCCCAGCTGTCTTATTTATTTGCTTATCTTTTTAGGATTATCAATTTGTCTGTCTGTCCCTACTCTGTCTGCATATTTCCCATCTTCTAATGACCCATAGCTGCTTCTTGATATTATTTGAAGACCCATTAGAGCTCCTGTTGTCCAGCTGCTGTTGTAAAGCAGATACCTTAAATTGGGCAGCGCTCCTTCCCTTCTCCCAGACAGCAGAAAAGCCATAAGCATCTTACTATGGATTGCCTTTTATTAAAGTTGTATATCTCCCTGTTACAAAAACCTGTCTGGTGGCTTGGCAAGCCCAGCTGAGGGCTCTGCCTCCTGAGGGACCCCTGTTCTTCTTTTTGCTCCAACTGTCCCCCCTTGCTCCCACCTAATTTGTCATCCAATTTCTTGCAGGACCCTCCTGCTGAGGAGCTCTGCCTTTGCCCTGACCATGAAAGAGAGAGGAGATCTCAGGTAGCCCCATGGCTTGCAGCTGAAGGCTTTGGGAACTTGGTGCTCTGTTGCCAAAAGGCAGAATTGGACAGGAGCCCTCACCACCACCACAGGACACAGCAGGAGAAGCCCAGGCCAGCCCTGCCCCAGCCACCCCAGTGACCACCCAGCACCTGCTGGGACCACCACGGATCTGGGCACCCGACCTGTTCACGCTGACACAACCATCCTTTGGGAAAAAGGAATCCTAGCTCCAAGCAGTCTCTCTTGTCAGAGTTGTACTGATGACCAGATGCTCTCTTTATTTTATGTGCTAATGCTCAAACACCCCAACAATTAAGGCAGACGTGGTTTAAGGCACTTTCCACAGCGACGCACTTGGAGCAGAAGGTTGAGGAAAACCTGATCCAGCACCATCTCACGGCCTCTCCAATTTACTCCTATCAAATTTCATCAGCAGCTCAGAACTTGATCTTTGTATTGATTGACTGGAGTCACCTCTAGATATTTTCATGCTGATTGGAAGACCTTTCGTACAATAAAAGGGGGAAAAAATGAGGTTAAGGAAGACTTTTGACCACTGATCAGCAACTCTGGCCAAAACTTTCCCAATCAAGCGAATTGCAAAGTTGGCTCCCGTGCCCGGAGGAACTTTCCACATCCAGACACGGCGTGCAGAGCGGGATCACCCCTGTCACTGTCTGCATCTCCTTCGACTGGAGCATTTTTTAGATGAGGAGTTTCCATGCTGAGCCCGAGAGCCACCCCTAGCCCAGCAGCTGCCTTCCTGGGGACTCTCGGCACTGCCCTCGCCCGGGGCTCCCGCGCTTGGCCGCAGCTGCCATGCTCTACCTGGCTGCCCTCCTCGTGCACTGCGTCCCCCTGGCCATGGGACAGTATGACATTTGCAAGTCCTGGGTGAGCACGGACGATGGCCCCTCGTGGGAGTTTTACGCCTGCCAGCCCAAGGCCATGCGGATGAAGGATTACGTGACCGTGCGCGTGGACCCGGCGGGAATCACCTGCGGGGACCCTCCGGAGAGGTTCTGCACCCATGTAAGTGTGCCCCTCCTTATTTGCTGGCTTAGAACAAACTCTGCTGCTGGCTGGAGGCGGTGGCCAGCCCCAGGTGTCACTGTGAGGATGTTCTGGGTCGGGGTGGCCACGGTGGCCGCTGCCTGGAGCTCTCGGTCTGCAGAGGGAGGAGAAGGCACTCTGCCCATCCCGGAGCTGTGCCAGTCCTGCAGCAGGGATGGGGCTGGTGTGCCCAGGGGAGGGTGAGGAGGAGCCAGGGAGGGCTGAGCAAGTCCTGGATGTTGGAAAAGCTCTGCCCCTGCAAGCACACAACTTGAGCTGCTCCTCTGCTTGAGCTGCTCCTCTGCTTGAGCTGCTCCTTTAGAGTGCGGGGTGTGCTGGCCAGTCCCATCCCAAAGGGCTGCTCCAGCACTGCTGGGATTTTGTAGGATGTGGTAGATGGTCTCAGTTTGAGGCAGAGTGAAGGGCAGGGCAGTGGGGTGGTTTGGCCCCTGCACACCCACAGCTCTGGCAGTTGGTCTGACAGACACGAATTTCACGAAAACCCCTGAAAATGTGGTTCTCTCTCTCTCTTCTAGCCTCCACATGAAAGGGCTCTGTGGACAGACATTTGCCCTTGTAGTTAAAATCTTTAACTTATTTTCTCTTAAATATTAATCATCGCATTTCATTCCGTGCACCACAAAGCTCAGCAGGAACATTTGATTTATAATTCACAAGGCTTTACATTGTTAAAGAGTTCAGGGGTCAAAGCAAAGAGCAAAACAGTAATGCCCCCTCCCAAAGGTCCCCCAGGAGTGGTCCAGGCACACATTTAAGGGACAGACACCAAGCCAGCCCATGCTGGCAGGGTTTCCACTGGACTGAGCACTGGACAAGGAGTGTCTTCTGAAAGAGTATATTATTCTTTTATTATCATAAGAAGGGGAGTTCTCCCACTAAATCAGTGCAGGGAGTCTCATTTTCTATTGCCAGTGCTACCCCATGCCTCAGTTTGCCACTGAGGAAACACCCTGGGCCCAGCCAGTCAGGGCAAGTCTTGAAAACACAAGAGAAAAATGCTCCTTCAACACCAAGGAGTGCCAAACATTTATGATCATCAGAACATGCTGCCAGTAGTTACCCAGTTCCCTCCAGCCTAAGGGCTCTCATTAGTACCAGGGAAGACATTTCCACTAATTCCAGATAAGTAGCAGCTTTTCCTTTTAAAAGATCGTTTGAAAAGAAAGATTAAGTCCAAGGTTGCAAATAAAACCGTTAACTATTGATGGGTCAGTCTGTATTTCCATTTATCTGACTGACTGCAGGAGGATTAAAAGGAGAACCACCAGATTGCTTCCCACCACACTCACTGCAGCTCTTTGCAAACCCTCTCTGGTTAAGGATGCTCCAGACTTCAGCTCCACTGACCTCCAAGGAAGCAAAAGACACAAACTGCAATCAGCTCTCTGCAGCTCTTGATTCAGTCAATACCGAGCTGAAATCTTTCTATTCTGGGCAGCAGCAGTATTTCCTTGTAGCGTACGCCTGCCATGTGCTGTAACACTTGCAAACACCGTGTGCAGCCGTGAATGAGAGCTACACAAATGCAAAACATGGATTTGCCTTCCTGTCCCTGTCTCACCCCAGCTTGGCCTGGCTCTCGCTTCCCAAAACAGAAACCAGCACTCACAGCAATGTCCCTGAGCAATTCCCTGGTGAAGAATCAAGCTAAGAACAGGAATAATATATGGCAAGGTATTTTTTTTAGATTTTTTGGGATGTGTTTGTGAAATACCACTGTATTCCTGGCCCTTTCTCCCCCATCTTACACCGGTGCTGTTCTCTCCAGAGGACTAAAGAGTTATAAAAGTGAAGCAGAGGAAGAGCAGCCCTGCTGAGGTGAGCAAGGAGCCCACCCAGCACCCAGTGCACAGAGTAGGAGTTGGCTGCAGGAGAGATCCAGGCTCCAACCCAGCCTTAGGGCTGGAGTGGTGTGGGCTGGGAGGCCATCAAGCTAAATTTTCACGGCCTCTGTCACCGAGAACGACACGTGGCCACTTACTGCTGAGCATCCCCTTATGGTCAGGGGAAGGTGGAATCAGCAAGAATTGGCCCTTCCATCGCCGGTGCTGGGCGGTGACTTGACACCTATCGACGTGCAGGGAGAGGGAGCCGAGCCCGCAGAGGATGTGAGCCGGGTCCTGCTCCCCCTGCACTAAGGAAGTGCTGGGCAGAAATCGATGCCTCTGCCCACGGATCGTTACAGCCCCCGAGCCCCGGCCCTCGCTGCCCGAGGGGAGGGAGAGCAGCTCACACAGAGCCTGCTCAGGTGCCTTTTTGGTGTCCTGTTATCCTTCCTCCTCAGCTTTTAATTATTTCCTTGTAACAGGTGGGTTCTCATAGGAGCCTGGCTTTCCAGCAGAGAAGTTCTTACGGTGACTGTATTGCTTTCTTAGGTGTCTTTCAAAACAGCAGGGGACTGTCCGTGCAGTTAAACTCGCGTTACTCAGAATTAAGCGCAGCCCAGCGGGGCTCCTGCCCTGCTCAGACAGCTGCAATCAAAACTGAAGACACACAAACACCCCTCCATGCTCCAGGCAGCCAGACAGCAATGAGCTGCACCAGGGCAGGCAAGGAGCAGAGTCCTGGGGACAGTCAGGACCTTGTCAGGCAGTCAGTGTGTCCTGCCCTGCCACGGCACCAGCAGGGCTCACAAGGCTTCTGCACCAGGAGGCTTCAAGAGACGGCAGGAATTGTTTGGAGGGCCGTCCTTTTGTGTTTTGTAGCAATTCTGGTCACATCTGGCTGCTTGCTTCTGATTGGGAAGCGTTTTGTGCTGCTTATTAAAGTCAAGGGTTTTGCTTTTTCCACAGTTTCTGAACCTGCTCCTGTTCATGTCAATGCCTTCCTGGCAGGGTCACCTGAAAAATGAATTGTACTTTGCCTCCTGGCAGGGCAGGGGGAGTGGTGGGAGCAGGAAGACAGATGGATAAGGAAATAAAAGCCTGAATGAAACTGGAAGTGGGACCGAAGACTAATAGGGAACAGATCTTTTAAACCCAGGATGTCGAGGGAGGGGTGAGACTCCGAAGATCACAGGCACGGAGCAGCTGAAGGTGGATTTCAAAGGAGAGGGGTTTGCAGGGCAGGCACAGCTGGGAAATGGCTGAGCTGCACATCCCCACGGGGCAGAGGGGAGATGTGGTGTTCCTTCACCTTCCCACCCTCCTGGGCAGGAGGAGGAGGAGGGTGGCACAGCTGGCAGGCTGCTCCCAGGTGTTGAGATGCTCTGAGAGGCTGAAGCAGTTCTTTGACACCGAGCAGGGACCTTTGGGAGTTTCACTTCCAAGCGTCAGCGTTTTGCACACAGGATGAAAATTCCTCAGGTTGTGTGAGGGACTCACACCTGGGGCGTGCAGTGGGCAGCCAGCAAACACCACAGCCCAGTCCCAGCTCCTGGCAGCTCGAGGGGTTTCCAAATCATTCCAGCAGAAACAAGGAGAGGTGTCCATAACAGACGCTCATTATGGGATGGTTGACATCCCAGTGAGAGCACAGGGAACCCACCTTGCTGCAGAAATGGGAGCCTTTCCCCCCCCACCCAGAGGTGTTGAGACAGTATTTCTTGTTCTGACAAGGCTCTTTGATGCAGGGCCGAGCTCTCAGCCCATATTGATGGGTCAGGGGTATTTTTATTTGGCGTCAGCATTGTTTCATCAGCTAATAGAGCTTGTTGACTTTGGCACGGGCACATGAAAGGAAAAGGCTTTATTTATTCATTACACATGCAGCCAGATTGGATGTTTAGTTTAATTCTTAGCTAAACTTCTCTGAATGACATGTGGTTATAAGGCTTGTACTAAAGGGCTGCTTCTCCTGTGGACTGGGTGCTAAAATTGGAAAAAGCAGATAAACCTTTGGGCTAAGAAACCCTTTTCCCTGCATTTTTATCCCGTCTCATACAACTCAACCCATCTACATCTTCGTACACCTGTTTAGCTGCAAACAAAAGATTATGGGTTTAAGGATGATTAAAAGCCAAAAGTTTTAAAATAAGAAGGGAAAAGGCAAAGTTTTTAAAGTAAGAAGGGGAAAAAATTGCTTCAGCAATGCTCTTCCAAAAGCATTTTTAAAGATGTAACATGTTCTGGTGGTTAAAGGATGGATTCGTCCCTTCTGGAACCTGAGCAAAGACCCACAGCCCTTTCCTGGTCCACCAGAGTTCTGCCTTGTTTTGAGTAGAACCAGGGAGCCAAGCACGAGGTATCCTCAGCCTTTTGGCTGCCCTAGGGTTCAAGGACATCCTTTGGGCTAAGCAAAGCCTGCATACAAGTCCAATGGAAAATCCTTTCCAGGAAAAGCGGATATTCTCTCTCCTCCTTGAATAAATCAGCACTACTCACTGCTGGTTGCAAACCCACCCTTGGCCGTAGCAGAGGGAGTTGGAATTCCCCTTTGCCCTTCACTGTGGAACCCATGTGGCCCTGGGGACAATCACTTTGCCTTTGTGCCAAAATTCAGCAGCACAAGGAATTCACTCTCTGCTGTCAGATCACCTGTGACACCCCTGGCAGGGCTGCAGGGGTGGAAAGTCTGGACTTTGTTTTCACAGCTGCAAAGTGCTAACAGCCCCCCTTCCCCCTGGAAGCCTCCGGTCCGTTAAATTAACACCTGGAAAATGCTCCCCTTTCCTTTGAGGAAAGCCTGGGAAAGAGAACTTGCTGCCATTTCCACCCAGAGGAAAGTTTCCCAATCCACCCCTGGCAGCCGTCGTGGCACTGCTTTTGAGTGTGGGAGAAAGAGCTGGAGCCTTTTGGTTCTGTTCCCACCCTTAATCACTCCTCAGCATCAGGGTTGCTGCAGAGGACACTGTTTGAAGTCAGGATCAGTGGCTCCTTGCCCTTGGGGCCAGACCCTTGGGTTGTACATTATTAGCTGCTCAGCAAATTACACACTGCTCTTCTCCTGCCACTGAGGCTACTTCAGAGTGCAGCAGGATCTTGGTGTTTTAAAAGGAAAGGCTTCACAGAAAAAAAAAAATGAAAGGAGACAATTCAGCTTCAAATTAGAGAGTGCTGAGCAAACGGGATTTTCCCTCAACAGCCTGTAACAATTTCCTTAAATGCCCAGTTCGGGATTCATCTTGTTGTAAAGTGGGATGCTACTCCCCTAACAAGGACCATTTCCACTTGCTGATGGAAAAGGCACAGTGATAAAAATGAAGCTGTCAAGTAGATTTAATTGGTACAGTGAGCAGAAAGTTTCCCCCTACCTTGAAGGTGTTCAGGAAGAGTAAACTACTTTTAAGAAAAGCTTTGCTCTTCAAAGGGAACAGTGTCCAGATGGGAAGAAGAGAACTGAAGACTTGCTGAGAAGTGTGGCCAGAGCTGGGAGAGCAGTTCTTACAGCAGCCCTTATACAGCATCTCCAGGCACCACAGCTTTCCATAGGCAACTTTTGAAGCCAAAGGTATTCAGGGAAATCCTTCCTATTTATTTATTTATTTATTTATTTATTTATTTATTTATTTTTAAATCTGCATTGCATTCTGCAGCTTAGATTAGATTTTCCAACAAACTTTAAAAGGATTTCTCCCTACAGAAAATCCTGCCTGAGTGGGAAGGAGTGCTCTCCTACCATGCTCTGGTTTCCCTGAGTGAAAGTCCAGTTCTAACCTTAGTTTCAGATCCCAAACCACCCTTTTACCATCAGCCTTTTGAGATGTGGAGCTTTGGCTGACCCAGTTACTCAGGCAGTTCGACACAGAGTGCAGGTTTCTGTGTAGGAAAACAGCAAAGAGGCTTTTTCCTCCCCAAACTGCACAGCACTGCTGGGTGACCCTTCTGGAGTTGTCTTTGGGGAGAAGCTACTGCCTGCAAAGCCCTGGCAAACAGCAATTTGGACTTCCAGCCTTCAGCCCAGGTAGATGAGCCATGCCCTGCAGCCTCAGACATGTCCCATGAGGTTCCCACTTGTCCCCCTTTTTCCAGGCAGGGCCACCAGCACGCCCAGAGGGGACAATTGCAGCACTGACCCTGCTCCTGCCCTGCCCTGTGCTTGCTCCAGCACTTGGCACTGGTGCCTCTGCACATCTGCTCAGTGCTACCAGCAGGCAGGCTTAGGGGAACCTCTGCCTTTTGGCTCTGGGGTGGATTTCTGCATTGGTCAGCCCCAAAGGAGGGGCCTGGCCAGGGCTGCTGGCCCAGCAGCTCAGCACTGCAGAGTCACCAGGCTGGGTCTCATCTCATCCCTGCTGGCTCCCCTCCATGCAGGAGCCTCTCAGGAGCAGCCTTCCCTCTGCTCCCCTCCGTGGAGCAGCTCCACACACGGTGCCAGCACCCCAGGCTCTGCCAAGATCTGCTCACCCCAGAGCAGAGGGTCTCTGCTCCCCGGTGCTGAGCTCCATGGGGATGCTGCCACCACCGTGACCAGTCCTGCCTTGACACTTCCATGTCCCAAAGGGGGAATTAGCACAGATTCAACTGGTTTCTACTCCAGCCAAAGGGTTTGTAACTCCCCATCTGCTGGCTGAGTCAGCTGCTTCAGCTCTGTAGTGCTGCCAGTCAGGAGGTTTGGGGAGCCCTGTCCAAGGAGAGGATCGCTGTCGGGGTCTCAGGGACAGCCAGGCCATGATTTGGGCTGACACAATCCAAACCTCTGACAGGCATCTGCTGAATTGTTCCCCTGAAACAGAGCCTAAAGCTTTCCCCACAGCACAGCTGTGACCTGAACCTGGAAAACATCTCAGGAACAGCTTTAGGATGCAGGGAGAGGTCCCTCATGGGGCCAGCACCACAGCATTGGACTGCGGAGACTCTGGGGAGTTTTTCTTCAAGATGCTGTTTTCTACTTTTTGTTGTTGTTGTTGTTTTTCAAACACCTCTTTGGCCAAGCTCTCTATATTTTAGATAAGGCAGGAGCTGTCTCATAAGGTAGAAGATGCAGTTTTCCCATGGGCTGCCTGAGAGGCTGCAGCCCAAGAGCCACTGGGGAATGCTCCAGCAAAGCCTTCACCTGCACATCCTCCAGGCATCACCCTCCTCTCCCCCGTGCCCCTCCCAAGGGACCTTTTTGGGGTGGCCCATTTTGGGGTGGGAAGGTTCTGGAAAGGCATCCAAGGTGTTGGTGAGGGGTTATTTCACAGCAGAGGCAGAGCACTGGATGCAGCAGACAGACACAGGAGCCCTGCTCAGAGGCTGGCGTGGGTGCAGGGGCATCCATCACCCAGCTGTGCCCCCCTCCACAGGGGCTCTGGGGAACATCTGCACCTCCACTTGAGGAGCACAGCAGAGCCTCCACTCCCTCCCCTTTCCCACCCCCCGGGCTCTGCATCCTGCCCTCCCCCATTCAAACTATCAGGGCCTCTCTCACAGAATAAATTATTAATAGCGGCGTAGCGAGCCTCTCTGCAAAGGCTGCATGTTATTGAGCTTACAAGGCGCACAGGCTTTTAGAGAGCAGGACACTTTTCCTACTTCCTAAGCATTTTCTTAGCCCTGAATCAATAATTGCACTCGCAGCCCTGCACACAGGTCGCTGCTGCTGTGCTCCTGCTGCTGGGGGCTGCGGACACCAATACAGCTCCTTAGCAAAGATGCAAAGGGCTTCATAATCTGGCAGGGGAAGGGGTGGGGCGGGATCCAAGCAGCTTAATTTGTAAACAAGCTTCAGGGAAGTGCCCTGGGAAGAGCAAAGCTTGCGAGTCCCCGGTACAGAAAAGTCCCGAGTTTGGAGACGAGCTAAAAAATCAGTCAATGGGATTAAACTGCCGCGGTTTTGAACGCCTGCCCGTGGCTGCCAGCTGAGGGGTGTCTGGTTTATCCGATCCCAGGCTCTAAGTCACCCCGCTGCCAGAGGGGGAGGCTGAGGGGTGCAGCCCCGGCAGGGAGCTGGGGGTGGAGGTGAGCCCAGGGCGGCAGCAGGGCTGGGGTTAGAGCGGCTCACCGGGGGATTAGCAGTTCGCAAAGAAAGAGCTGCTCAAAAATGATTCCATGGGAGGCCGGGCTGCCGCGGGTGATGTGTGTGTATCCCCAGCACAGATGAGATTATCTGCTTAGGAGTGGAATTTTCCGGGCGGCGTTAACCCTTGTGCCGCCCCCAAATCAGCCGCACACGCCTCTCGGGGACAGGGCAGGGGATCCCGGGGCATCCCGGGGCTTTGGAATTGGCAGTGCCGCTTCCAGGCCACTCTGCAGGCAGCGTGCTTGGGGCCCTGCTTGGAGAGCTGGCCCGTGGGCTGGGCTGGTTTCGGGCTGGGGGCTGAAATTCCTCGTGCAGCCAGATTTTCTGTTCCTGGCTGAGCCAGAGTGGGCGTGAGGGGATTTGTGTCGGAGCAGGAGCGGTGCCGGCCGGGCTGGACAGGTGACTTGGGTCAGCCCTTGTGCGTGACAAGCTGCATCTCCCTCTGCATCCTCCCTTCGTGGAGAGGGTGCCTCCTGCCTGGGGGTCACCCTTTTGCCGAGGCTGTGTCATTTACGGTGCAAAGAGCAGCTCAGACCCTTTCCATGAGGTGCTGCCAGACCACAGGGAGAGCTTCAGAGAGATGAGAGCAGAGGTTTCCTTGAGCTGGGTGAGGCAGGCACCACTTTGCCCTGCTGCAGGTGCCTGGGGGATTTCAATCCTCAGGCAGGTGGAGCCCTCAATGCCCAGAGCAGCTCCTGAAATCCCTGCCTGCCTCAATTTCCCCGCCTGGAGCCGGGACACTGCCGTGCCACCAGCCCAGCCCGTCTGACACGGCGATGTCTCCCCAGGGCCGGTGGGGAGAAGGGCACAGCGCTGAGCCCGGATGAAATACGAACGAGATGCTTCTGGAATTCAGAGCAGGCTGGAGGGGGAAGGGGAAGAGCAGCCACGAGTCGGGCTCGAATCTCTTCTCTGGCGGAGAGACGGGCCCAAGGGAGCCCCAGAGCCTGGAAGGAGCGGCGCTGCTCGGTGAATGAGGATCTGCTGCAGGCCAAAGGGAAGAGGCAGAACAGCAAAATGTCTCGCTGAGCGCGTCCCGGTGTCTCGCCCGGAGCCGGCGGGGTCGGTTCTGCTGACTCACGCTCCGCCAAACCCCGCGGGCAGGCAGAGCCTGTCCCCGCAGCCCGGGCAGGGTCACCTTGTGCCCGGACAGCCCCGCAGCCGGCAGGAAGGGGAAAGGAAGCGGAGGAGCGATCAATCCCCCCCAAACCGCGGCCGGGGAGGAGATGGAGGGTGTGACATTCGGCTGAGCCAGAATTAGCAGCAGATCTGTGGAGGGACCCCATTTCCACCCTATTAATAATTCATCCCAGCGCTGCCTTTACCTGCTCATAAACAGCAAACAGCTTGTTAGCGAGGACGGGTTTCTCCCCTTTTGCTGTCTCTGCCTTCATAAGAGCCCCTTGCAGATGGCTGGGGGAGGGAAGGGGCAGGGGAAGGACACAGGAGTGAGCAAAGCAGCCCACCAGCCCTTCCTGAGCTTCCCATCCCATCCCATCCCACCCCATCCCATCCAATCCCACCCCATCCCATCCAATCCCATCCCACCCCATCCCATCCCATGGATCCCATCCCATGCCATCCCACCCCATCCCATCCAATCCCACCCCATCCCATCCAATCCCATCCCACCCCATCCCATCCCATGGATCCCATCTCATCCCATCCCATCCCATCCCATCCCATCCCATCCCATCCCACCCCATCCCATCCAATCCCATCCAATCCCATCCCATCCCATGGATCCCATGCCATCCCATGCCATGCCATGCCATCCCATCCCATCCCACCCCATCCCATCCAATCCCATCCCACCCCATCCCATCCCATGGATCCCATCTCATCCCATCCCATCCCATCCCATCCCATCCCATCCCATCCCACCCCATCCCATCCAATCCCATCCAATCCCATCCCATCCCATGGATCCCATGCCATCCCATGCCATGCCATGCCATCCCATCCCATCCCACCCCATCCCATCCCATCCCATCCCATCCCATCCCATCCCACCCCATCCCATCCCATCCCCAGCTGCCCTTCCCCTGCAGAGGTGAAGCTGTGAAATAACCCCTCACCAACACCTTGGATGCCTTTCCAGAACCTTCCCACCCCAAAATGGGCCACCCCAAAAAGGTCCCTTGGGAGGGGCACAGGGGAGAGGAGGGTGATGCCTGGAGGATGTGCAGGTGAAGGCTTTGCTGGAGCATTCCCCAGTGGCTCTTGGGCTGCAGCCTCTCAGGCAGCCCATGGGAAAACTGCATCTTCTACCTTATGAGACAGCTCTTGCCTTATCTAAAATATAGAGAGCTTGGCCAAAGAGGTGTTTGAAAAACAACAACAACAACAAAAAGTAGAAAACAGCATCTTGAAGAAAAACTCCCCAGAGTCTCCGCAGTCCAATGCTGTGGTGCTGGCCCCATGAGGGACCTCTCCCTGCATCCTAAAGCTGTTCCTGAGATGTTTTCCAGGTTCAGGTCACAGCTGTGCTGTGGGGAAAGCCCATGGCCCATTTGGGGGACAGGGGAATCCGTGCAAGAAACGTGGACCTGGCCAGGCAGATCCCAGTGTCCCCCCCACGTCCCTCAGAGGAGGGCACAGACCTTCACCTGGGCTCACAGGGAAGGGGATTTGTGGGGCTCTTTGGCATCAGAGGGGCCTCATATTTCTCCTGATCCCTCTCCGTGCTCCCAACCCTCTCTGCAGTGAGTTATGCCACTTGCCAGCTGTTGGAAATAATCGCTGTAAATTAATTACGGTTGTTTCACCCCTCTGATCCCTCCCAGCCCATGAATAGAGTGAAAATTAATTGTCAGAGAGTATTTCCAGCTCTCTTAGAGTCCCACCCTGGCCACTGGCAGGTTACAGTTTATGCCCTAAAGCAGGAGATTTAATTACTCACAAATGTTATTTTTGATCATAAAATCACCTCCTCTTGTCATAAATCCAGACAGAGCAGTTGAACCCTCAGATCAGGAGCAGCAAGAGTGAAAACACCCTGAAATGTCATTAGGATGAGCCTGTGTTTTCTCCTGGGTAATTCTGTTTGGGAAGCAGCATCACGTCCTGGAGTGATTATTGGAAGAGAAGCCAAGGAAGCCTCCCAGAGCACACATGGCTCAGGGTGGCCCTTGTCAGAAATTTGTGGTACAGAAAATGGGCTGAACTCGGTGTCACTGGGGAGGTTAAGGGTGCTTGGCACTGGGGCTGGGTCAGGCACCTTCCCTGCTCAGCAGGTGATGTCCCTGTGCTGACACAGCCCGGCCAGGAGGGGAACAGAGATCCCAGTGAAGCCCTGGCAGAGTCAGGAAAGCCGGGGCAGGGGATGGAAAGGAAGTGAATCCCCACACTTCTCCAGCGTGAGCTGGAGGCACTCAGCCGAGTGCAAATCAGGAAAGAAAACGAACTGGGAAGGTCATTTCAGCTCTGTCCTGCAGCCTGGGATGGGAGAAGGGAAAATAAAAACCTGTGGGAGGAATGTGTTCCAGAACACCCACAGGACAGGCAGGGATGGGGTGGGCTGGCCCTGGTCCCCTCTGCAGGCTGGGGACCTCCATGTCCCATGGCCACCAGCCCTCCCTGTGACAGACAGACAGACAGACAGACAGACAGACAGTCCAGGGAAGGGGAGGCTGCAGGACACCTGCAGTGGCACCACTCCACAGCAGGGACATTGCCAGGGCACGAGGGATCAGGTGCACGTGGAGATTTTGCTGATCCCTTTCCTTTTTGCAGGATTTGGAGGAAATTTGATACCAATTTCAGGACTCAGTTGCAGCACGAGGAAAGGCAGGGACTTTGGGAACCTCATCTGCTGCCCTTTGAGCAGAAATCCAAAGGCAGAAGGGCCTTGGGTGTCCCAAGGGAGGCAGAAGGGCCTTGGGTGTCCCAAGGGAGGCAGAAGGGCCTTGGGTGTCCCAAGGGAAGCAGAAGGGCCTTGGGTGTCCCAAGGGAGGCAGAAGGGCCTTGGGATGCTCCTGAGAGCTCCTTAAGCATCACAGCTGGATGGGGTGGGGGCTACAGAGGGAATTGTCCGCTCCTGGGTTCAGGTGGAGGTTCAGACCAAGGTTTCCTTGGTCACAGGCAGTCCCAGGAAGGAGGGAAGGAGGTTCCTGTGCTGTCACCTGGCTCTGCAGACTCTTTGGGGGTCTATCAAACAGCCCCCCAGTCCCAGCCAGCAGCAGCACTTACAGGAGAGCCTGGAGACACCCTAGGGTCTGAGAGGTCTCTGGTTGGGTTTGAGAGCCAGTTCTTAGAGAGAAAAACCACTCCAGAAGAAAGTACCCAAGAGAAACCCCCACAACAGCACTGATCTTTGTGCTGAAGAAATGCATTTACTTTTTTCCCCTTTAATAAAAATCTTCCTAATGAAACACCAAGGATTTCTACCCCCACCTCCAATTAAAAAAAAAAAACAACAAAGTTTTGTTTTCCAAAACTTATCCAAGTTGATGAGACCTTGTCATTGCTCTTACTAGGAGACTGTAATTAAAAACAAATGGTCCCAGGGTGCTCTAGGTTTTGGCAGAGGCCTTGGATTAAATTCCATCAGGCAGAAGAGACCCCCAAAAGCAAAGGAAGTCCAGGGGGGGCTCCCAAGATACCACTAAACAAATCACACCAGGTATGAGAGCTGTGACTGAGCATCCTTGGCTGAGCAGTACAAACTCTCACATCATCTACTCGCTTTCCTTTGCTCAAATCTTGTTGGGTTTTTTGTTTCCCTTTAATATTATTATTATTATTATTATTCTCATTTCTCTTCACTGTGCAGCTAGTGGCTGCAGTTGCTTTCCAGCTTCCCTTTGGCACGGAGATCTAAAAGCTGCAGTCTTATTTCTGTGCAGCTTTCACCATTCACAACAGATGTCTAGTTTGTTTAAAATATTCAACAGCCTAATGATTAATCAAGCCATTGCACCTACAGAAATATATAATTTTATGCTGTGAGGCTTAAAAATTGTATTATCTGCTAGGAAAAAAAAAAAAAAAAGGCAACTTTTGCGCTCATTAAGAACCTAAAAACCATCTGGGCTTTGTAAAACTGAGGCCTTTTGTTGTGGCTGGTTTCCCCCATTCCCCCCCTTCCCAGCAAGGTGGGGAGCAGCTTCTCTGCAGCATCCTGGATTCCTGTCATCCTGCTTTGTCAGACCAATATCTTGTTTCTTAAGAAATCCTCCTCCTCAAGGAGCAAGTCTCTGCTGTCACCTTCAGAAATTCCCTTTTGCAGCATTTCTGCCCAGAAGTGACTGCAGGCACCAAGAGGAGGCAAAACCCAAGGGCTGGGTCAGCAGTCACCAGGGCTGGGTCACATCTCCAGCTCAAGGACTGGGAACCTCCTGAAGGCACCTGGGTCAGGACAACCCCCAGTGTCACTCCAGGCTGGGGATGAAGGATTGAGGGCAGCCCTGCCAAGGAGGATTCAGAGTCCCAGCATCTGAAGAGGGTCTAGAGGAAAGGTGTGGAGGGCTCTTTACTATCAATTGTAGTGTTAGGGCAAGGGATAATGGTTTTAAACTAAAGGAGAGCAGATTCAGATTAGCTGTAGGGAAGATAACTTTTATAATGAGTGTGATAAAATACTGGCATGGTAAAACCTCAAAGGTGATGGATGTCTGATCTGTGGAAACATTCAAGGTCAGGTTGGATGGGGCTCTGAGCAGCCTGACCTAGCTGGAGGTGTCCTTGCCCATGGCAGGGGGGTTGGACTAGATGGCCTTTAAAGGTCCCTTCCAACCCAAACCATCCCATGGTTTGGCTCACAGAGGCACAGCCTTACCCCGATGCCATTTCTTAGCACACCGTGTCCTCCACGAGGCTCTCACAGTTTGTCCCCTGGAGATTTGCCCTTTTGGGGCTGAGCTGGGGCTAAGCAAGGCTGCAACACTCTTTGGTACCACCCCAAAAAGTGCACAACCAGAAGGGCTGGAGAGCCTGGAATCTGCAATGTTTAGCTGCTGTGAGGACACGACTGATTTAATAGCGTGAGACTCAAAGTGAACTGGTTTATTTTAAGCTCACTGAGACCAAGTTTTGCCTGGCTAATGCATCCTGACTTTTAGATTGAAGACTTAAATATCTCGAGACTTTGGACAGATTCTTTGGAGGACACACGGCTTGGAGGAGGAAACCAAGACTCAAAAATAATACCTGGAATTGTTTCAATAGTGCTATATCTGATCTTTACCAGGACCAAGGGAGCAGCCAAAGTGTGGCCATCTGTTTCCGCTCCCCCCTGCCCTCCTGGCTGACTCCAAACCACCCCCCCCCCCAGCAGAAAAGGCATCGAGCATCCCACAGAGGAAGGACAATTCAATAAAGCTAACCCCAAAAAGGAACACTTCATTTTAGCAGAGGAAGCCGTAGTGGTGTGACTCACTCGGCGGCTTTTGAGGCTCCCCCCACCTCGCAGCGCTGACACCTGGAGGTTATTGTTGAGTTTGCTCTGTTACAGCCGTGCACCCCCTGAGCCTCCTGCCTCCCCAGGGCCTCAGGGGGCTTCAGGAGCTCTCTGGGGGTGCTGCCTGCTGAGCTGAGCAGCCTGAGGTTGGGACAGGTCGGGGCTGTGCACCTCCATCCCCTGGGATGAGCCTGTGGCAGACAGGCAGAGTTTTCACTCCACTTCTCCCTGCTCCCAACCCTGCCTGGCCAGCCCTGTTCCTCCCTTGCAAAGGGGATCATGCTCAATCAGACTCAGCTGGTTCCCTCCCTGCTCCAGGGAAATCTGTCCCGCCTCCCATCCTGGCCAGGCTTTTCTGGTCTGGGAAATGTTTCCTTACTGTGGTTTCATCACAGAGCCCTTCATTTGATTTGGCCACTGGAAGGAAAGCATTGATAGGAGCATCACCCACAGCCCTGGAGGTGGCCACTGTGGCCGTGCTGGGGACAGCTCAAGTGGCAAATACTCCGTGAGATTCACCTCACACCTGCTCGAGGGCCGTGGCTGCTGCACACAAGGAGAGGAAGGCTCATGGCAAGAGCTCCCTTGCCAGGACAGCTCTGAGACACAGACTCTGCTCTGACAGAGCCACTGAGCAGCAAGGCAGGTTTGTCAGGGAGTCTTCTGCTGCCATCCCAAGCCAATTCTCCACCTGCTACAGCCTCCTTCAGGCGAGTGGCAAGGATGGACCTCCGGGATGGTCTTTTCAGGACTGTCCTATTAAGCCATCTGTATGGCCACACTGACAGGAGGACCATACTGCAACACAATATGTTGCCTCAGCACAGGAAACACACTCAGAGCCCCCAGCACTTCAGCTGAGGGGGATTTTTCTGCCTTTCCCCTCAGCCACCACAGGAAAGCTGTGCTGAGAGGCAGCTCCATCCCCCCAGCAGGAAGCTGTGTCTCATTAGCAGAGGTAAACAATTCCTCTGAACGTGACGAGTCAGGAGAGCGTATTAAATATGTCAATATCTCAGGGATTTTTAATCCCTGCTCCAGAACTGCTCGTTTGTGGCAGGAGAGGACCCCCCAGCGTGGCTCAGAGCCCCACCACAGCCCAGCTGCCATCTCCCCCTCTTTGAGGGGGCTCTCACCTCTTGACCTCACCCACCCAAGCGAGCCTGAGCTCTCCACTGATTTCCCTTGCTATCAGGGCTGCAAACAAAACCAACCAAACAAATAAACAAACAAATAAATAAATTACCCAGCTATTTGCTTTCAAAACATCAACCCAAGCAGCCCATTTGTGAGCAACCTCCCTGCTGCAGGCTGGGCACCACCCCAGAGCTCAGCAGCTCCTGTCCCAGCCCTTCCTTCCAGCACACAGGGAGGTGACAAAAGCCACACACGGCCCAAGCTGAGGCTGTGACAGGAGGCACAAAGCCCAGCGTGGCACTTGCAGCTTTCCCTGCCAGGCAGGGGTGTGTCAGAGCAAGGCTGGGTTGAACACAGTTTGAGTTTTGACCTGTTTTATCATGAGCTGCTCTCCCTGGCAGCCTCGTGCACACAAACACAAGCACAAGCACAAGGTGTGCTGTATTTACAGGAGTCCCCTCGTGTCCCCAGGGCTGCCTCTCCTGCACAGGAGCCTGGTTTCACTTGCTGCTTTGCTTTCCCCCCGTGCTGACAGAGCAGCCTCCTGCCTCATTTCTTCTGTGCTGCTCACATGCTGCTGCAGACACAGAATTATTTGTGTCCTCTGGAGTTTTTCAGGGCTCCTGGGTGCTGTGGCCTCCCTTTGCAAACAGTTGCTTGCCTTCAGTGCACATCCCTGAGCTCTGAGGAGGCACTAAGTGCCACAGACATGGAGTGGAGGAGCTCTAAGTGGTTTCCAAGGCTCTTGGCTGCCTGGCTGGAGGTGGCAAAGCCCAGTTTTCCAAAGCACATTGTGTCACTCAGAGATTTCCATGTTCCAAGCACAGCCCCACTCTGCAGCCCGGAGCATCCACTTGTGCAGGCCAGATCCCCTCCTCTGCTGTGCCTGGGCACCCTAAAAGCAGCTCACAGGCACTCAGACTCCACCAGCTCCCTGGGTGAAAGCAAGCCATGGGCACAGGAGCAGCCTCTTCCCACACCTGCAGCAGCCAGAGACAACAACCAACCTGCTCAGATCCAGCCCTGCACCTCATTTTTTGGAGCCTCCAGGTCCCAGTATCAGCTCCCTGCACCCTGGCACAGCCCTGGCTCTGCAGGAAGTCCCCAGGGCCAGGCAGGAACACGTTGATCCCCCCACACAGCATCTCCCCAAGGCTTCCAACCAGGCACAAAGCCACCCCCAAACCAAAGCACAACACCCAGCTCCATCTTACCTTGGAAGCTGCTGTGCTCAGGAGAGCCAGACCTCACACCCCAGCAGGCTCCTCACCTCCAGCCAGCAGCTCTGAGCAGCTCCAGATGCTTTATCACCACCTCCTCCTCCTCTGCCAGGTGCCTCTGCCTTCCTGAGAAGGGTCCCACAGCAGCAGAGCCCGCTGTCATACCAACCCCTCTCCCTCCCCAAATCCTTTGGATTTTGATTCTGAGAGGGAGGCAAAGTGACAGCAAAGAGATGCTTCATATGCAAAAAAAAAAAGGGATTTGCAGCATGTTGCAGAGCTGTTTGTGCTCTGTACCCAGTGGAACACAGCCCCACACAATCCCCAAGGCAGGTGTGACCCACATGGCTCACTCCTGGGGGCAGAGGCTGCAGGGCAGTGATGCTGGGCTTTAACAACCATATTGGGTGAGCAATAAATGCATTGGCACAGCTGCCCACCCCCAAAACTTCAGCATGTGGTGTGTGACCTTGACACTGTGTCCTAGTGCAGCTCAGCATGTGTGTCCCTGCAAAACACACCAGCCTGGCCATGCACTGGCACCTGTGGGCAAAGTGGGATGGCTGGACCTTCTCTCCCTCAGCAGGCAGTGGACACTGTCACCTGGATGGGATGAGCCATCCTTCCCACCCTGTTCCCTGTGGGTAGGTGAGGACCAAGGCACCAGGAGCACAAGTCTCTGCTCCCTCTGCTACTGCTCAGCTCTGTCCCAGCTTGGAGCTGAAGAAATTGGGTTTCCCTCCTCTAGCTGTGCTCAGAGGCCCTGGGAGGATGATGTGTCCCCAGCCTTTTCAGCATCAGGAGCCACAAGAGGCAGGGGAGTGCTTGGGGGATTTTAACGTTCAGTTCCTCCAAGGCAGCAGGGACGAGCACAGCTTTCCGTAGGCTTGTAAATCGGCCAAGCTTAACCCAAGTTTCTCAGAGACCATCTCAGGGAAGGAGCTTTCTATGAACATTGCCCCTGTGCCAAATTGAAAAGCCCTTTCCCCAAGGGCCTTTCAAAGGAAACAGCTCAGTCGTGCTTACAGCTGAGGCAAAGCCTTTCTGCCTTAAAGCCGTTCTCAGGAGCAGCATCCCCCCGAGCCAGGCCCCTCCAGCCCAGCCCTGGGTGTGCACAGGGCACCCTAAAAGCAGCTCACAGGCACTCAGACTCCACCAGCTCCCTGGGTGAAAGCAAGCCATGGGCACAGGAGCAGCCTCTTCCCACACCTGCAGCAGCCAGAGACAACAACCAACCCACTCAGATCCAGCCCTGCACCTCATTTTTTGGAGCCTCCAGGTCCCAGTATCAGCTCCCTGCACCCTGACACAGCCCTGGTATGTGTGCCAGGGCTGTGCCACAAGCAGTTAACACTTGACACAAGCAGCCAGACCCGGGGCCCGTGTGCCCAGGCCGTGCCCAGGCTTTGCTTTCCTCTCTGGTGATCGTTGTTGTCGTTCCAGGAGAACCCGTACCTGTGCAGCGACGAGTGCGACGCCTCCAACCCCGACCTGGCCCACCCGCCCAAGCTGATGTTCGACAGCGAGGACGAGGGCCTGGCCACCTACTGGCAGAGCGTGACGTGGCGCCGGTACCCTGAGCCCCTGCTGGCCAACATCACCCTGTCCTGGAACAAGAGCATCGAGCTGACCGACGACATCGTCATCACCTTCGAGTACGGGCGCCCCACCGTCATGATGCTGGAGAAGTCGCTGGACAATGGCAGGACTTGGCACCCCTACCAGTATTATGCAGATGATTGCATGGAGGCCTTCAGCATGCCAGCACGGAGGGTCCGGGACCTCTCCACCACCAGTGCCAACAGGGTCCTCTGCACGGAGGAGTATTCCCGCTGGGCGGGCTCCAAGAAGGAGAAGACCGTCCGGTTCGAGGTGCGGGACCGCTTCGCCATCTTCGCCGGCCCTGACCTCAAGAACATGGACAACTTGTACACCCGGCTGGAGAGCGCCAAAGGCCTCAAGGACTTCTTCACCGTCACCGACCTGCGCATGAGGCTGCTGAGGCCCGCCCTGGGGGGCACCTACGTGCAGAGGGAGAACTTGTACAAGTACTTCTACGCCGTCTCCAACATCGAAGTCACCGGCAGGTAACGGCCGCTGTGTTTCTTTGGGCGTCTCCTCTCGGAGGGATGAGAGGAGGGTTCTTGCTAGGAAACCGAGCCGTCAGCGTTTCTGCCGACCGAGAGAGAAGCGTTTCTCCCTCTGACACCCCTTCTCCCCGGGCAGGGCAGCAGATGTGTCCTTGCAGGGAACGCCAGGGGCACCTCCAAGGCTGTGTCCTCCCGCAGCTGGTGCTGGGGGAGCTGGGGCATGGCTTGGATGGACACTCAGGGTCTGAGTTCCCTCCAATACCCCCTCCCAGCTGTGCAACCACAGCCAGCCTTTGCTGTTGGAGAGGATGAAGTAGCTAGGCCCTGCAGAGATGATTTATTAGTAAAAGATTCTAAGAGTATGAAACCTACAAGAGGAATAGAATTGAAAGCAAAATTTGAACTGTAAGATGCTGGGCAGGAAGAGGGTGATTAGGTTAGCTGAAAAGACTTGGCTGGGTGAGTCAGTGACACCCTTGCCAGGACAAAAGGATGAGTAAAGGGTTGGACCTTCTCAGGTATCAGGGATAAGGTGGTTTTTCAGGATTTTGGTGTGTAGAGTAGTATTGTAATGTTGTAGTTCCCATAGGCTGTATGCAGATTCTCTAGGGTTTGTATCTTGAGGTGACTGGTTCATGCTCATTAGAATATTCACAATAGAAAGGATTAAAATGGAATGTAACAGGTAAAGCTCCCTCTTGCTTGCTCCTGGATCCCTGTCCCTTTAGATCTATGGACTCTTCCCCAGTTAGGCTGCCTTCCCACGACCAATAAACCACGTGTCCCAAAGAGTATCCTAGTCTTCAGATCATCTCTCTCATCGGACACCACCAGCTTTCTAATACTTTGCCCAGATGTCTCAGGGGTGGATGTGGGGCGTGGAATGAGGCTCACCCCACTGAAGCCCAGCTCACTGCCAGTACAAGCAGGGTGGGTCATTTCCAGTCAGTCCTGCACAGCCTGAGCAGCCCCAGCCCTGGCAGATGAAGTTTGGGGTGAGGGCAAAGCCCCGGACAGATCTGGGGCAGAGGAAGCAGGAGGGGGTTTGTTTCTCCTGGGCTTTGTTTCTCGTTTCTCTGTACGATGCCATATGTTACGTTACGACATCGACCGAAAAAGCAAAGTAAGGTGGAAAAGTGCCGAGATGGCTGATTTCCCATCCAGCTTGTGCGAGACTTAGAGGCAAGAGGGGGAAAAAAATCTCCCCATCACCCACCCCGTGCTAACAAGCATCGCCACAGTGACAGAGGAGCCGTTTGTATCGGTTCCAAACTCTTCGCTTCTGAGACTCACAAGTAGAAATGTTTGCAGGTGCCACTGAGGCTGGCTTTGAACGGGCTCCAAGGGGAAGGAAGCTGCAGTGAGGGATGGGAGAGCCCCTTCCCCCCACCAGGGCAGGCAGGAGGCAGCGGTCAGGGTCTTTCTCACGGTGTGGTGCCTTGTCTGGGACCAGTAGCTGTGGCTCTCAGCTGGGTCGGGGGCATTTTGGGGTGCCCACCATGGGGATTGCTCAGGGAGGAGCCCTGGGGGGCTCAGGTATATGGGCAGAGGAGTGAGAGAGCACCTCCTCAGGTCTGGTAAATCAGGACTAAATGTTTGATGTCAGTGTTTGTGTATTGAGCTGTGGCTTCCAAGTGTGGAGATCAGCACAGACAACCAAGGACTTGTTACTGCTCCAGCAGCAGCCTGAGGATACTTGATGCTTCAAAGAGTTAAAAATACTCTTGGTGTTCCGTGAATACCTTCCTCCACTGAGCCATTTACCTTTACTGCCTGGCTTGGGCAGGATTTGTTGTCTCAGTACTCAGGCCATGCTGGTGGGATTGTCCCCAAACCAGCACCTTGCTCTCAGTTGTCCCCCCTCCCCAGCCCCCCATCACCTTTTGAATTCACTGGCCAAATTTAACACCATTCCATAGCAGCAGAGATTGGTTCAAGACAGAAAACCCCTGCAAATTCTGTGAAAAAAAAAAAAAAGGAGAAAAAAACCCTTTCAAACACTCCCAGTGCTGGAGAAGCCGCAACCTCCACGAGACATCCAAAACTCCACAGCCGCCCCGAGGGCAGCTGGAGGCGGGGATGGCCGGGCTGCGAACGCCCTGGTGAAGCTGCAATGCTGCTTTTCAGCCGGGGCCAACCCGAGACACCAGGTCGGGGGTTTTGTTGGCCGATCCCCGGCGGCCTCTCCCGGCGCTGGCGCGGTGCCGCCGTGGCCGCCTGCCCGCGGCTGCTGCAGCGCAGCGGCTCCTGCTCCGCCGCTCCGCTCTTGGCTCCGCTCGCCCAAAACTGCCCGACCGACCGCCTCCTCCAGTGCAGCAGGGCCGCCGCGAGGAGAGGGCTTTTCCTTGGCTGCGAGCAGGGGAAAACTCTGAAATCTGCTTTTTGTCGGCCCAAGCTCCCGAGTTCTGGGCTGGGGTGGGACGCGGCTTTGCGCCCTCATCTTCCCAGGAGAGAGGGATGCTCATCCCTGGGACACTCATCCTGGACGGGGAGGAGGTCAGTGCCTGTCCTGTGCTGACTTTTCCAGCCCCCACGGGCACAGGGCAGGGAAGGTGAGCAGCTGAGGAGCTGTGGATAAGTGGTGTATAAGATGGAGAAGCTCCCTGTGAATTAACTCTGCTCCTGTGATTATTCCAGTCCCAGCAAGCAGGGTTTTTTTGCACTGAAAAGCAATCTAATTCCAGCTGTAAGCAAAGCCAGTTACAGTGCAGGGACTAAAACCAAATTAAATCTAGTGTATGGCTCAACAAGGGATGGGTTATTGAGAGGAAGAGAGGAGAAATCAATGTGAGCCTGACAGGAGCACTGTGCAGGGGAGGGGGGAGGAAGGGTGGGCAGGGGTGGGGATGGACACACACTGCCTCTTCCAGGACATGTTGGAGGAACAGCAGGAAAGTGCCTAGATCGAAGTGGGGTGGTGTTAGGGACCCACTTCAGGGGGGCATGGAAACAAAAAGGAAGATGATGGCGAAGAAATGAGGGGTCAAGGGCAAAATGCAGCCAGAAAATTCCACCTGGAGAGCAGAGTGAGAGAAAATTCCACCTGGAGAGCAGAGTGAGCAGCCCCGAGAGGCTGAGGCAGCTGTGCCTGGCCACAGTGTGTGGCAATGCAGGAGCAGTGTGTGCCCTCAGTGTGTGGCATTGCCTGTGTCCCTGTACCACACCGGGATTTTGGCAGTGCCCACAGGGTGATGAGGCACTTGGCAGCTCTTTTCCAGCTGATGTTTGTGGTCAAGGGAAGAGCAAAACACTTTGTTCTTAGAACAGACCATGAGCCCAGGTGGTTTCTTGTGCTGCAGCCTTAACTGGTGGGTTCAGAGAGCTTTCTGTGGTCCCCTCAGTCCAGGAACTCCTGGCCTCCATCCTTCACACCTCAGCTTCACACCAAGGAAAATCCCTCACCACAATCTCCCAGAGCTTTTGGGAAAAGCAGAAAGAGACAGAACAATGGACTTAGGGACAGGGGGAAAGAGTTTTCTGCCTTCTCTAGTCCTGTAGGCCAAAGGATCTGGTGAATCCTGTGGGACACTGCCTCATTCCTGGGTGTTGGTACAGTGGGCTGGTCCCTCAGGGTCTCCTCTGCATCTCCTCCTCCCACAGCCTCAGCCAGGTCCATCTCTCTGTTCATGGCTGTCAGTTTATTTTTACTCCCTTTCTTCTTGGTATCTTTTTTTTTTTTTTTTTTTTTTTTTTTTTCCTTTTCTTCTTCCATCCTGTCCCTATTGATCTGCAGAGTAACTGGAGATGCAGAAGAGTCAGGACAGGAATAGACACAAGCAAGCCCTTGGCCTGTGTGTGGTGTGTGTGCCAGGCAGGGTGGGGAAGGGAAGTGGAAGGACTTTTCCCCACAGATCTCTCTCTCTCTCTTCACTGCTTAATTTTCTCCTCGGTGCAGCAGTGAGCTCGGGCACGGGTGAATGAGCTTTCCCTGGCTGCCAGGGCTGTGGTGAGAGCCACTGGTTCTGCTTCCACTCCAGGCTGGGTCTCTCTGGAGTAATTTCTTCCCCTTCCCAACGTCAGTCAGTGCCGTGCTCAGCAGGGCACGCTCCATCACGGAGACATTAATAAACTGTAATTGAAGTTAATGTGCCATGGCCGGGACATGTGGATCCAGTTAGGAGAAATCAGATGGAGCAGAAGTGAATCAATTTTAGGCTGGTTATTAGGATTTCTCCCCTCTGTCCTGCCCTGCCCCAGTGCATGCTCTGTCTGTCTGTCTGTCCATCCTGCTGGTGATGAGCAGTCCCTGGAGGACAGCAGGAGGAGGGAGCATCCCTCATCCCTGAGCAGCTCCATGGAACAGAGCCTCCTCTCTGGCTGTGCTCAGGCCAAAGATGAGGTTTCTAGTTCTGAAGTGGCATTTCCTTTCCTCACTTCACCAATTTGCTTTTCTTGGGCTTTCCTTGGCTGCTGCTTTGCTTACACCAAAAATTTGAAGGGAAAGGCCCTTTGTGCTCCCCTGCTTCTTTCCCTGGTGTGTTCTTGGTGCTGTGCATGGATGCTCTCCAGGAGGATTTTCTCTCCACATGACTCAGAGAGTTTGTGCTGGTGGAGCAGAACAACTTAGGCCAGCCTGGTGCCAACAGCCAGGATCAGTCACTCCAGACCTGGAGGACCAAGGCCAGCCCCAAAAGCACCTCCTGCAACAAATGGAGCTGGACATGGTCAGTGGTACCCACATGCAGGGGATATATTTTTCTGCATTTGTGGTGAGTTTTGAGATGTGGAGATGATTGATGCTGCATTGCTGTTAAAGATGAATGAATTCCTGGTCACTGCCTCCTTCTCTCAATGAAGGCAGCTCAGTGCACTTCCCCTGTGGCTGTAGCTGAGCTCAAACCAGGGCTGCCAGCACAAAGCACATCCTGGCTGCCCCTGAGCTGCTTTGCCTTGGTTGGACATTCCATCTTCTGCCTCTGCTGTGGGAGACCTTCCAGCTGATCTTGACTTCTCCAGCAAAGCTGTCTTTAAATTGGAGGGAAGGCTTTGTCCGTGGGAGAGTCTCTTGTTGAGGGTCTGAGTTTCTGTGTGGTGGCTGGTGAACATCTCTCCCTGAGGAGCAGGGTGGGACCTGCACCAAAGGGGAACAGGCAGGGCCTGGGGTGGATGATCTGTGAGAGCAGGGGCTTCCCCAGCTGAGCTTGCCCAACAGCCACAGGCTCACCCAAACATCCCCCAAGAACAAGCCCAAGGCCCCCTCAGCCCTCAGCCAGCTGCTGCCCACACTCAGCAGCTTTGGGATGACCACAAAAACCAGGGCAAGCACTGCCTGTGCCCGTCCCTGCTCCTTCCCCTGCAGCTCCTGGCAGACAGAACTCGGGTCCCAGGAGGCAGCAGCAGCATCCTGGTGTCAAGGACAGCCAAGTCTGTGCCAGCAGAGCACCGTGTTCCTCAGCCCATCCTTGCCTCCACGCTGGGCAGCCCCCGGGAGCTGGATGGCTGAGCTTCCCTGGCATTCCTCCGGGCTGGAATTAGCTGGAGTTCCAGCATAATCTTGCTCTTGGTCATATAGTTAAATTAAGCTGATGTGCACCAAGTGTTTGCTGGAGTTACCTGCAAAGGTTTCTACTCCCACTGCAGCAAGGCGGGGAGGAAACTCTCTGAGCGGGAGGGAGGGAGGGAGTTAGCGAGAAGCCCGGAGAGCTCCTCCCTCCCCCAGACACTGCTGACACTTTGTCGATAGCCAGAGACAGATGCCCAAGGTCCCATTACCTGCTCCTGGCCTCGGTTTGTGAAGGGTTTTATTCCCCCTCCGATTTTGTTGCCGAGTTGTGTCCGGCCCTGAGCAGATAATAGAATTTCATCGATGGACTGAGAAGGTGATGTATGTTAAAGCACTTAATATAAAGAGACTTCTACAGGAGCCCAAATTCAATTTGGCCAATGAACTCAATTGCAGGCATTATTGCATTCCAGGAGAAAGACCAAGAGCATTTATACACATTACTCTGCAAATATTTATGTTCACATATCCGTGTGATGTCCTCTTCACCCTTCCTCCCTTCTGCTGGCCGACCCCCTAATGGGGAAGTTTGGTTTTGTGTTTGCTTTTTAAGACACCTTTGAATATAAATAATGTTTCACCAGTCAGCAGGATCTTGACAGCTGGTGAGTGTCAACTTATTTAAAATAAATAGCCTCTCGGATGGGAACAGCCAGCTCACGTGCTCTCCACTTTGGCATCTTTTAAATTGTCTCCTCTTTGTAACCCAAACCTCAAATCATTTCAGAGGGCAGTGAGGAGGGTTCCTTCCTGCCGGGAGGACTCACCCATCCCTACCACACAGCCAAAAGTAAAAACCCACAAGGAAAACAACCCACTCACAACCCTCTGGCCTAACTCAGGGTTTCTTTCAGTTCTTTGGCTCTGCACAAAGCAGTGAAAGCCAGAAGCCTCTCAGCCTGGTTCAAGCTGAAAAAAACCAATGCATTAAAATGGCTTTTCCTCTCCTTCAGCCCCTGGACCTCAGGGGAGCTCCCAGCCCTGCTCCTGGGATAAGCCACCATTGCCTTCTTCATCCCCTTGAGTCCTGCTCCAGGACTGGCAACAGCAAACCCCTGCCAGAGCCATCTCCCAGCATGTGAATCTCAATATAAATGCTCTCCACAAAGGGACTGTGCTTCTTCTATGGCCCAGCCATTAGAAGCTATTTTTACCTGCTTCCACACGCACAGATGGGCCAGAAACAATCCAAGCTCAGCACCCGTTATGCTTTGCCCAAAAGATTTGCTCCCTGCTTTTGCTGAGCTGCCAAAACAGTTGCAAAAGAGCAGGTAGAAGTGGGTAAGTGATGGCCAGGCAGCTGCCGGAGCGTGCTGCGAGCAGCGGCTGGGGATGACAATAGAGAGATGGAGAAGAGTTATTCATGTTTCCCCGGGAGCCCAGATCAGTTGAAACATCGTTTTCCTTGGGGACGGAGAGGAAAGAGCTCCCTTCAAACACATCGTCCCGTGAGGCTCATTAAAGGCTCATCAATTACAGTGAGAGCAAACAATTCAGGGGAAGGCTCTGATGAGCCTTCCTCCGGCCGGCAGTCATTAGCGGCTCTCCCGAGCTGCCTCTCCCTGCACCAGCAGAAAGGGAGCAGGGGGGGCAAAGCCGAGCCCGTGGAGGGGGGGAAAGGCAGGGGTGTGATGGCTCAGAAGCCAGCAGGATGGGACCAGCATTCCCCAGAGTATCCCCATGGCCACGCAGAACATCCTCATGGAGAGGAGCGTGCAGGCTGGGCCGGAGAGAGGCTTGCAGGGGAGGTGGTGGCCTTGTGCTGCTCCATGTCCAGGGTTTTTTAAGGAGCTCAGGGCAGTCAGTGTTGTCTCACGGGAGCTGGGCAAGAGGCACAAGGGGATGGAGCAGCTCTTTAGGTCCTCACCCAGCAGTTCCTGCAGCCCTGCCCAGCACAGCAGGGTTACTGCATGGGGCCTGAGCAGGTGCCAGCACCCCAAGGCTGCCCCATCCCTGCAGGAACAGACAGGGACGAAGAAATGCTCGTTGCCTTTCTCTGCCTCACCTCCCTGCTCTGCAAGAGGGGTTGTAAAACAAGTGAGAGTCCTTGGAAGGAAAACAAAAGGCTGGGATGGCTTTTTAAAATTACTTCAGAAGTCATTATTAATGAAAGCTCAGGGAAAAGGGCTGTTTTCCCACTCCCAGCACGGAGGGAGGTTTGCTGCAGGTTTGCTGCACTCCTGCGTGTGGGCATCTCCTTCCCTCACACGTGGGCTTGGCACCAGACACCTCTCCAGCAGCTCGCTGCTGTGACCTCCAGGATGCTGATATGGAGAATTGCAGAAAAGTGTTCTTTATGGCTGAAAAAAAAAAATAGAAAAAAAAAAAAGAGAAAAAAGGGGGGAAAAGGACACTTTCCTGTAAACTTTCCTTGGCGCTCCAAGCTCCGTGATGTTCCCTGGTGGAGGCATTGGCAGCATCAGAACCACACTGCACCACTCTGAGGGAAGCTGAATGACCTGCTCTAAAATAAACTCACCAATACCCCTTTATGCAAGCTGTGACATCCTGGGGCACACATTGCTCTGGCCACTCCTGCTGGGAACAGCGGGAGGCGGTTTTTGTTCAGTGCCAAGCGCAGTGGTGTGACCTCCTGCCAGCCTGGTGCAGGATGGGTGTCCCTGGTGCCCCAGGGTGCTGCTGACCCTACACAGGCTCTGAAACAGCCCTGCCAGCACAGCCTTGACCCACGGGTCAGAGAGGAGAAACACTCCCAGATCTCCTCCAGAGCCAGAGGGATCATATTGCAACCAGCACTTTGCTGGAGCAGCCCCGGGGCTGGAGCAGGGCCACGGCTGCCTTCTGCAGGACACAGCACAGGTGTCTGCCCTGCTGCTGAATTTTAAGCCTCATTGCTAAGTAGCTCCTAACCTTTCCCTTCATCCTCTCCTTCCTGCCGTGGCTGGGCGCCGAGGAGGATGAGCACAGGCGAGCAGGACCAGCAGCTCCCACCCAGGGGACTGGGCTAATGCCATTGACTCCAGTCCCTGCCAGCTGAGTCTTGGCTGGGGAAAGGCAGGCACAGACCATCAGTGTGTCCTTGGGCTGTGGGCCCAGAGGAGGAGGCACAGAAGCCTGAGGAAGGGGCTGAAGCTGATCCACTGAGCCCGAGCTGCAGGAAGGCCAGGATGCAGAGACCTCTGCCCAAAACAGGGGCTGGCTGAGGGTGCTCAGCTGTTCACCATTAAATAATGCAGCCTGATTGATTGGGCTGAAAAGTGCTGTGCTGCGGGGTCAGCCTGCTGGGGTTACAGTTCCCTGCTTAGATTGATGATCCTCAAAGGTCGAACTCAGAAAGCAATTCCCTGGTAAAATTGATCCTTCTGATAACAAAACTTTTGCACAGTGGCAAAGGGCCTAGCAGAGAGAAAAATCAGTGACCCGGGCACAGGCAGGCAAGGTGAACACCTGCCTCTGCCTCCTCTTGACTTAATTTTCCTTGTTTACACCAATTAGGGAGTGAGGGTCTCCCCTGGGAAGAGCAGTGCTCTGTCATTCCTCGCTGGGGGACATCCACGAGCTCCCTCCCTGTCCCCATCCTACCGGGCAGGAGGCAGCTGGGGCTGTCCCAGGAGCTGGAGCTGGGCTCCCAGCCCTCCCCAGCAGCAGGTGAGCAGTGTGTGTGTAGGAGCAGACACTTCTGGCTGCCTCCTGCACACACCCCTGCCTCGGCAAGGCCAGGTCCCACTGGAGGAGGATTTGTAGCTGGAGGCAAATTAATGGTGAACGGGTCTCAGCCTCCTGCACTGGGAGCCAGAAGCACCCCAAAATGTCTGCTTGGCTCCTGCCAGGGGCAAGGATGTGCCAGATGTGGAGGGGGTTGGTCAAGGCTGCCTCAGGGCCACCCAGGGCTGATGTCCCCACTGTGACTGGTCCGTGACTCAAAGGGGCAAACACTGGAGCCAAGCACCACCCTCCACCTCATCCCAAACTTCAGGGAAAACAAGGGGTGTGACAGTCCCTTCCATCCTTGCTCCCACTCCCCTGGGGCTCCTAAATGCCCCCCTAGGCTGGATGCCCTGGAGCTGCCCCATCCCCTGGCCCATCAGAGGAGAAGGGAGGAGAGCTGCAGCTCCTGAAGCTGTTGCTCTGCTTTAGGCAGGGCCCAGAGCAGCAGTGGTGAGGCTCTGACCTGCTTTAACCTGCTTTAACCCACTATCTTGCCTGCTTTGCTCTCGCCTGCTCGTTTTGAAGCGAGAGAAGGAGGCCACGCTGTGTGGACGCTGAATAATTCAGAGCCAGGCTCCGCAGCACCCTGGGGCTGGACAGCGCCTCTGCCAAAGGGCTGGGACAGCTCCGCCGGAATCCTTCCCCACCACAGCCGAAGGGGACCTGCAGCATCTGAAATCCAGCATCCCTCCTGGCCGTAGGCACCAGCCAAAGCCACTTCCTTTCCCCTGGATGCTGGGATTCGTGGCTGACTCCCAGAGCACCAGTGCTTGGAGGCTGTCAGTGCTTTCAGCCGTGACGCGGCATCTCCAGCCCTCGCTCGGTTTGGAGTGCAGCGTGCTGAGCCTGCCTGCCTCTGCTCCCTGGGCCACCTTTTCTTCTTTCCTCCCTTTCAGAGGCTGCAGAATTCCCTCCTCTGCTTGGTCAGACACAGGGCAGGGTTGTAAGACCGGGAGAGACTGCTCATCCAGCTTATGCTTAGCCTCTGAGCGGGGTTTGCTAGAATTAAGGACAGGGAGGGGAGGGAGAGGAAAAAAAAAGAAATCATACATGAGGTCAGCTTATCCAGCCATGCGTGAGGAGAGCACAGCAAAGGCGGCCTCGGCGGGTCAGGCAGGTGGCTGGGGAGCTTCTTTGGAGGCTCTAAGGGAGAGGGGGAGAGGCAGCAGGAGCAGGGGCCATGCACAGCACCAGCACCCAGACTCCCAGCCTGACCTAGGCTGTTCATCCCAGTGCAGAGCACAAGGAGCAGCAGGCCATGTTTCCCCTGTCTTCTCTGCAGGCAGTTCACTCCCTCAGCTCTGTCTCTCCTGAGCCCTGTAAAAGGAGGCCCTGCCCCATCAGACTTCTCCACCCCTGCACAGAAGGCACAGCATGACTGTTTTCTAATGCTTCTGCTTCTGAGAGCGTAAATTATGGCACAAAGCAGGGGAAAACCGTCGGGCTGTGCTAGGGATCGGCTGTCTGGAATGAAATGAGATGTTTTGGTCCCCAAAGTCTCTGTCTGATGGCCTCAGCTCGGGCCCAGGAGTCACCAGAGCCACGAGTGAGTTATGGGCTCAGCCTCTGCGCTCTGCGCAAGTCACCTCCGGAGTGTGAGCAACAGGAATTATTGTGCATGGAGATAATTATTCCCTGCGTACTGCACTACTGCTCATTAAAAGTTCCTTAATGTTTGCAAATTGCTGAATAGCGTTTTTAGTTGTTGCCTTCTCTGGCAAGGCGGGGACTAACCGGTGGATTCTGGTGGTGGCTTTGTTGTTTGTGTTATTTTGGGCACAGCAGGCTGGGGCTGTGCTGCACCCAGGGAAAGGGGTTTGTGCTGGGCAGCCTCACACCACGGGAGAAAATGCTGCTGGCTTTGGCACAGGGCACAGGGGGCAAGGGCTGGGTGCCACCAGGGTTAGCCCAGCTCCTGCCCCCAAAGCCAGAGATGGCCTCCAAGGAAAAGCCTCCATCTGAGGTAATTACCCAAATTCCTGTAGCAGCCTGACACGTGAGTGACTCCTTCCTGATGTCTCAGCTGGAGATGTTGACTTGCCATTAAGGAGTTTGTGCTCCTCAGTCAGAGGAGTGAAGTGTCTCGTCTTGGACAAGAGGCTGCAGATCTGCCCTGGGTGAGGAGGTGGACATTGAACTCCAGCACCTGAGAAAACTGCTGAGTTCAGCGAGAAAAACCTGCAGGAGGAGCAGGGAAAGGGTGACCAGCTCAGCCTCAGCACATTTTCAGCACTACGCCAGGGGCAAGGAGGAGCAGCAGTAACACCTGACAGCTCTTCCCTGTCTTCTTCCTCCAGGTGTAAATGCAACCTCCACGCCAACCTGTGCACCTTCAAGGAGGGCAGCCTCCAGTGTGAGTGTGAGCACAACACCACGGGCCAGGACTGTGGCAAGTGCAAGAAGAACTTTCGCTCCAGGTCCTGGCGAGCAGGGTCCTACCTGCCTCTCCCCAACGGGTCCCCCAATGCATGTAAGTAACCTGCAGGGAGCCAGCCCTGCCCTGGGCTGCACAACACCCACAGATGGCAGCGGGTGCTCATCTCGTCCTTCCCCAGCTCAAACCAGTGCAGGATGCCCAGCTTTCCAAAGGGAAACGGGTTCTTACCCCTCTCTTGGTACACAGGGGGATGAAGGAGGATCTGGTGGATGCAGAGGTGATGTGCTGGCTGCTGGCAGAGGAGTGATGAATCTGAATGATGGTCAAGAACAGGGATGATGACCTTAGGCCGGGGTGTAACCACGGCTTTGGGGTGTTGCCACGGTTTGTGCCTGTCATGTTTTGGTTTTTGGGAGTCCTGCTCCCAAGACAGAATTCCGAGCAAAGTCACTCTGTTTTGTAAACTTAACATGTTTTCCACACGCTTTCCCATGGGAGGGACTTCACGTGATGGTCTCTGCAGGTGACCAATAGTTCCAGGGGTCCCACCTCTAAGGTGGGCACATTTGTAAAAGGTATAAAAGAGGTTTAGAAAATAAACCTGACGGCTCCTCCTCAGGAGTCCACACAGCCTTCTGATGAGTCCGCGTCTCCTTCCTCATGTCCCACAGCGACATGGGGGCAGTGCCAGTTACTGTCCTTTGACGAAGGTGTCGTTCAGCACAGCAGAGCTCTGGCTGCTGAGCAGCCCTGTGCTGGCTCTGCTCAGCTGCAGCAGTGCTGGCTGCTCCCTGGATCCCCTCCGTGCTCGCCGGCATTCCCGGGAAGCGCCGCGGTCCCCGTGTGCAGCCCCAGCCTCCTGCAGCTGCTGCTGGAGCACGGCTCTGACAGCGGCAGCCGCCCAGGCGAGATCAGGGATGCATCCCCACCATCCTCCGAGCAGGGAATTGGGGCAGGAGACACCACGGATGGGCCGGTTCCTCCTGGGCTCCTGTCCACTCCGCATCAGCAAACTTGCTTGAGTGTCACGAAGCCACAGTAGCCGCTCCAGCCTTTCAAGCAGCAGCTTTGAGCGCTACCAAAGAGAATTTTTCTCTCCCTCCTCCCAAATTTTTTGAAAGATTTATGTGCTTTAAGATGATCAAAGCTGAGATTCAGGCTCGGAAGGCCGTGACGGGAATGTTTTGTGTGTGCCAGGGCTGGTAGATGAGCAGGTTCTTTGAAAGGGAACGAGCTTGTCAGCTCCCACCAAGCGGCTGCATTGCTTCAAAGGAGCCTGGGAGAGTTTCTGGTGTTGACAGGCACAGACATGCTGTTCTCTCTTTTTCCCTACCCTCCATTCCTTGTGTCTCTTCCTATTTCTCCTCTGCTCTTCCTTCTCCCATTCATCTCTCCTCCCATCTGTCATTAAGTCTTCTTCCTCCTCCCCACCCCAACTCTCTCTGCTGCTTCCTCCTCCCCACACCAACATCCTCTTCCTCTGCCCCAGAGGCAGCTCTCTGAAGCCCTCTGCTCTTGGTAGTCCTACCTCTTGCATCACTGTGCTTTATATTCACTCAGAGCTGAGACTTTCCATGATTCCCCCACGTGTTACAGCAGGGAGGCCCATGGATGTGTTTAAAAAAAGGTTCTCATGGCACTCAGTGCCATGGTTTAGTTGATGAGGAGGTGTTAGGTCATAGGTTGGACTGGATGATCTTAAAGGTCTTTTCCAGCCTAGTTCACTCTGTGATTCTGTGATTCTTTAGTCCCCTGTTCAGACCCTACAGCTTGTCCTTAGCCCAGTGCTCCTGTGTGCTTCTCCATTGCTGGGCTTTCGCAGCAGCCCATGGAAATGGTTAACAGAAAAAACCCAGCAGCCAGGACCACGCTGGTTTTCCTTCCCCAGGTGAAAGGCTTGAGATGCCAGGAGCCCAGGCAGTGTTGTCTGCTGTTTCTGTGCTTTGACAAAAGCAGCTTTTAAGCTGTAGCAGCAAACTGATGTGCCTGTGAGCAAGCCCCCACTAATTAGCTGCTGTTCAGTCCCATGTTGCGTGTCTGTGTGATCTTCTGATGGTGTCCTGCTTCCAGTGACTGGGCTTCCTCTTGTTTTTTCCAGGTGCAGCTGCAGGCTCAGCCTTTGGCAGTAAGTAAAACCCTGACTGAAATGCTGGCATTTAACACCTCGGTGCATGATCCTTGTGGATGTCACTAGGAAAAAAAAAATATGGTTATTTTCTATCCATTATCATTTTCCAGGCAATAAGTCTTCCCTAATTGTGCCTCATTTTCTGTCCTGTCAAAGAGTCTTATATTTTCTTCCTCTGACTTCAGCAGCCTCATTTTGCCTCTTCCTCTGGCATGGTTTCCCCCCATGAGGTTCGTTAGTATGGCAGCTGGAAAGGAAATAAAAAAAGACTCTTCAAGATCACCAGTGCTGGCCGTGAACTCCCCTCCTTAACCCCCCAGTGCTGCAGAATTCTGCTCTGAGAAGGAGCTGGGTGTGAATTATTTGGCATAGAACCCAGTCTGGGTCACCTTGGGCTATCAATAAAAAAAAAAAAAAAGCATATAGAGTGTGTGTACATCTGTATGTACACGTGTATGTATATGAACAAATGTCTGTGAGGTGTCAGCAGCAAAGGCAGAGCTCAGCGGGGATTTCTGCTGCAAGATTGATGGCAGGAGAGGGCTCCTCATTTAACAAAGCTGGAGGTAGTTGGATATCAAAGAGCCTGGAGTTTTGGGTAAGCAGAAGCCTGGGTTTGAGTGTTGTGGCACAGAGTGCCCCTCCAGAAGAAACAAATCAGGGAGCTGAATGAATAATGAATTCTTTGGTTTGCAGGCAAGTGGGAAGAATTGGAGGAGGAATCGTTTCAGGGAAATGCAAATGCAATTAAGGAAAACACACCTAATAGGAAAGTGGAGGACAGGTTTTCTAAAATGAAAAATGGACCATAATTAGATTTTTAGCAGCTAAGTGCTTGAAATTTTCAAATAAAAATTAAAGGTCTCCCTTAAGTAATTTAGGATTTTTAAAAAATAAGTGTTTCAACAGTTCAAAATATTCTTCACCTTCCTCTTCAAAACCATTTTGATAACTTTTTTGCCTCCCATTTACAAAGCTTGGCATCCTCAGCACTACTTTTGTTTCCCTGGAAAACATTCCCCATCAAGATTTTCTGCGGGGCAGAAGCTGGGAGGGTGCTGGGAGCGATGTGCAGGAGGTGGACAGGAGGGATTTATGTCCAAGGCCAGTTAAGGAGAGATTATTTAACCCACATAGGAGACTAGGAGTGACCTAAATTAAGTATTTAAACTAGCTCAGGGCTATTATGAAATTAAGCACGATAATCTGCATGAAGCAGTGGGACAAACAAGGACAGGAGGGCAGCAGGTGTAAGTTAAGCAGGAATTTGTGTCCCAGTGTTATTTCAGTCGGGGCTGCTGTGGGGAGCAGTGGGGTTGGGATCGCTCCTGCCCAGCTCCAGGGGAGCTCCACTGACCCTCAGCCATCCCAAAATTTGAAGGGTGCCACTGGAAACAAACCCGTGCCAATGGTCCTGGTTGGCTTTGATGGTGCCAGGTAGTTTGGTGAGGGGTGGCAGCAGGGAATGGCAGCATGCAAGGAGCACAGCTGGGCAGGTGGGCACCGGGCAGTGGGAGCACAGCTGGACCTGGGGGCTCCTTGGCACCTCCAGCCCGCTCCTCACCCCATCCCTGCCCAGACCTGCCTTCATCTCCCCTTTGCAGCTTAATTGGCCATTAGTTTATGATCGAGCTGTAAGTATTTAAGCCAATATCTGCACCAACAGAGTAAGCTGATACAGCCCCAGCCTGCAGGCCCTGCTCACACACACACACACACACACACACACACACACACACACACACACGCCCTCGCTGCGAGCAGCGTCAGCGAGCCGCCGTCGCCTTAATCCTGCCAGTGCCCCAGTTGTGACCGCGCTGGGAAATCAGTCCCCAGCCCAGCCCAGCAGAGCAGCCTCACGGGTGTGCAGGCTGGCATGGAGCCCCACCATTCCCCCCAGTAAGTGCCTCCCAACTCTTCTCTTTGCTTGTCAGCCTACGAGCGACCGCAGCGAGCAAACGCGGCGAAAACCACCACCGCCAAAACCACCACCGCAAAAACCACCACCACCACCACCACCACCTCAACCACCACCTCAACCACCACCTCAACCACCACCACAACCACCACAACCACCAGCAGCACCCCCCAGCCAGCCACCACCACCCAGCCAGGTGGGTGCCGTGCTCCCTGCCCCGCTCAGGAGCCAGGGCCCTGCTCCCGGGCTCCTCTTTCAGCTGCTGTCAGTAGCCGTGGATCTCCGCTCTGTAGGATGATAAAGGGACATGGATAAAAATCACCCTGACTGGGTTCACTTCCCCCAGCCACCAGGCAGCCCTGCTTTGCTGTTATCTCTGGCACAGCTGCCAGAGATGCTCTCACAGCTCTGTGACAAGGCAGGAGAGCAGTGAAGACTTTTCTGATCCACAATAAATTTGAACCACATATTTCTCTGGAAGGAGCGGGGAATTGTACCCCATCCCTAACCTGCCACTTGCCACCAGCCTCAGAGCAGCACACAGGGTTTGCTGTGTCCTTGCTGGTTGTCCCAGTCCTGCACCAAATCCCAGTGGCCAAACCCGTGGGTGTACATAGGTGCAGTTTTCCTAGGGCAGAATTCCAGCTTTCCCCAGGTGGCCGCTGTCCAAGCAGCCCCGGGGAGCGTGCGGGGCTGGAGCTCCCACACGCGCCAGAAACATCCTCTCCTAATTTCTGAAATCACCCCGTGGAGGAAAACTTTTGTCCTTTTTTTTTTCTGGGGGTTCCTCCTGCCCTCCCCCTGTGAACAAGGAGACAGTGTTTTTCCTTGTCTTTTGGAAATGAGCAGATAAAACTTAACAGCAGGACGTTTTTTTAAGCTGCTCATGGGGGAATTAGACACGCATTCCTCCCTTTGCCATGCTTTCAGGGGCCTGATATTTCCCAGGAGGACGTTTTACACCCACAGCATGTTAGTAACAGTCTGTCTGGGGGAGCTGCCAGAAGCCAGTCAAAGGGATGAGGAAACTTGATTGCATGTTTATGCAAATATAGATATATTCATGGAAGTACCCTGCTTGAGGAGTTAATCAGGGAGCCGAGGGTTTAAGTCCAACTTCCATGGAGTTGGAGTGACTTTGGAAAAAGAGTGCAAGGCTCAGCTCTGTTGGGAAGAGCTCCTTACCCAGATCCATGCTGTACCCGTGCAGGAGGAGCTCACCCCATCCCCACGGCCCCAGCAGGGCCAGGTGATCACATCTACATCCACACAATGCACTTGGGGTCATCTGATTTTTATCCATGCTCACCTGTAGTGACGTTTTGGGGGTATTTTTTTGCTGTGTTTGTGTGGGTAGCTGCTTGGTGTGTCTCTTGTAGGATTTGCAGTGCTCTGCCTTTGTGGCACCTCTGGCACAGGACAGTGTCTCTGGGGGCCTGGGGTGCTGGGGGTAACCTCTCCTGCTAGGCCTTCTGAGGGACCTGAGAGACATCACAGGGCTTGTTCCTTCCCCAAAACCTTCTTCCTGGGCAGAGAAAATGTTTTCCTAATGCTTTCATAAACTGATGGCAAGGGACAAAATTAATAAATGTCAGCCCAGCTGCCAGGTTGTTGGCTTGATACAGCCAGGCCTGAGCTCCTCTCTCCTCAGCCCCATCCAGGTCCCCATCTGTGCTTCTGCAGAGCCAGGTCCCACCCCAGGGTGGTGACAGTCCCTGGAGGGGCTGCTCCTCAGGAGAGGGCAGCCAGGGCCATCCAGCAGCTCAAGGACCTGCTCTTACCTGGGCAGCATGAGGGGTTTGATACCAAAGGTTCACTGTGTGCCCTTAACCAGCAACAGGGAATGAAGGCACAGCTTAATTCTGATCTGCTTTTGGCCAGAGATGTTCCACCTCCTCCTCCTCCATGCAAAATATAAAGTATTTCTTTAGAAACCATGATGTTCCCAAGGGCCTGCAGATCTAATTCTAACCTGGGCCCCAAGGGAAACACTTTGTGAAAGAGGTGACCCTTGAACTCCTGGTAGGACACATTTGCAGGAGGTGACCCCCAAGCAGGGACAGAATCCCAAAGTGAGACACTCTGTTGTAACCCCCCTTCTGAATTTTAGAAGCATTAAAATCCCTCCTTGCTTGAAAGCCAGACATTCAAACCAGCCCTGCCCGAGCCCTGCCCCATCCCTGCGCTGTCTCACCCTCTAATTGACACACTGTCCTCTGCCCTCTGAATTTCTGCTTCCCACCATAAGCAAGCATCATCAGACCAGCC
The DNA here is from genome assembly GCA_027886175.1 of Phylloscopus collybita. NCBI lineage: Eukaryota > Metazoa > Chordata > Aves > Passeriformes > Phylloscopidae > Phylloscopus > Phylloscopus collybita. Next base: position 7,643,505 of record JAJNNQ010000001.1, read on the forward strand.
TCTGAGTTTGCTGCCTCTGTGCCCGTGACAGAAACACAGAAAAAATCAGGTATTTAAAGCCAGCCCGACGTGTTTTTTCCCTTCTCCTCGGTGCCTCCGCACACCAGTGGGTAGCAGCACGGCAGGAGCAGCGTGGCACGTAGGCTTAGAGGAGTAGATTAGATTTGGGTTGTCTCTGGGTTGCATGGAGCTGCTAGACATCTGCTTCCTTTGGCTGCTGGTGGTGTTTTCGTGGTCAAGGTGGAGCTGTGGTCGTGCTCGTAGGATGCTTTCTGCGCCCGGCCGTGCGGTGAGGGGGGAGAGAGGGATGAGTTCATGGGCAGGGGCTGTGGTCTGAAGGCAGTGGAAGCTGCCAAAGTGGGTAGAAGGAAGAGGAATCACGGAGTTACCCTCTAGGAGGATGAATTAAGTGCTATTCTCCTTTGCCTTCTGCAGTTCTGTTATTTCAAAGCCTTCCTTGAAGCCTGTCAGCTTCTTCCTTGCCATTTGTCACATTTTTCTCCCATGTTCAAAATAAGCAAAAAAAAAAAAAACAAACCAACAACAACAACAAAACCCCCAAACTTTTCCTTTTTAATTTTTTTTTTCTTGCTTCAATTTTCCTCCCTCTGGTTCATGGCAGTCTCAGCAGTGCCAGTTCACCCCTGGGAAAAGCAGGATCAGCCTGAGCCCTACTCCAACTCCAGCAGAAACTGAGCACCAAGAGCCTGGCTTTGGGGAGGCCCTGCAGGAAGGGCATCCTGTGCTGATGTTTTGAGAAGGGCTTTTCCAGGCTTCTCCCCCAGTGCTGTTTGCCCCAATGGTTTTTGCTATGAAATGGGACTTCTTGGTTCAATTTATTCCACTTCCTCAGCAGCCCACCAAGAACAGCAATTTCCATCCGAGCCACCCATCATTTCCCATTTTTATGAAGTGGGTCTGGGGCAAAATGTTTCTCTCTTCCCCTCCCAAAATGTAAAACTGTCCATTATGGCCCAGAGCTACAAAGGGAAAGGTTCTCAGGATAATGAGCATTAATAATTTTCTTGGCTCTGTAAATGCGATTGAGTGGAGGTGTATGTGAATGACTAAAAAGCAAAATGCCTCCAGGGCTGTTTTTTATTGTGACTCTAATTAAACCCTTGCCAATTTGCACAGGGATTTTTTTCATATTCTCTTTAACACCGTATTAATATCAATTGGTTTCCACTTTCCAGCTGAAAAGGACAATGTCTATCACCTTCTCTTAGAGCTTGTCATTAAAAAAATAATCTTTTTTTTTCTTTTTTATTCTGTATTGTTTATCATCCCCTTGACGAGGCTGGGAAATCACATTTCTCTCCTACTCGGGTTTGTCCTTTGAAACTTGGCAAGGATCAAGAGATTTTCTTTTTTTTTTCCTCCTCCTCCTTATGTTACCCAACTGGAGCTTGAAATTAATAATATGGCTTTTAAAATTTTTAGTCCCTGGTTTGTTTTCTAGCAAACCTGAAGATTGTTACCAATATTAAGAGGCAGGGGAGGGGGATGGAGTCAGTGGGGGTGAGGGTTTGCAGGGAAACCAAACAAGGGAGCTATAAAATTTCTTACTGGTTCCACTTCTCTGCGGTGGTTGGAAATTCTTTGATTTGTATTTCTGAGGGAACAGCAGAGCCTGAAGGAGGCTGTGGAAGTTGGGATTGGAAACCAGGGCTTGGTGCCTCATCCCACAGCTGTTTCTCAGCTGTTATTTCAAAGCAGAGAGGTGCAGGGCAGTGGCTCAGATCCTGGTGCTAACACAGGAGCACAGGCAGCTCAGCACACACTGCCCCCCACAATTCAAGGGCTCTGGTGCCTAAAGAACCCCCGTGGCACAGGGCTGGGTGTTGGATTTGGGGCTCTGACTCCCTGTGGGAATGCTGCAGGGCTCCTCATGGGATACCAGCTCCCCCAGTAACACAATTTTCTCTTTGATCACTGCAAGACTACCCCGGCTTGTCAGCAGCTGCCCCGCTGCAGGTGGGCTCTCCCCCGGCCAAGGATGGCACAGGAGAACAAGGTAGGAGCCACGGGGCTGAGCTGGGTGCTGCCAGCGAGAACCAGCTCAGAGAATGCTTTAGTTCCCACCTCTGGATCTGTGGTTTCCATGCCTCTCTTCTCCTCCTGCCCAGGAAAGAGCTGGGGGCTTGTCTGTGCCCTGCACACAGCTGGGAATGAGGCTGGATGGAGCCTCGGGGTTTAGCCGTGTACGTGAAGGATGAGGATGGTGAGTGGCAGAAGGGATTGTTCACAGCTTGCTGCTGGGGTGAATGGAGAGGATCATGGAAATCCTGTCAGCTCCCGAGGCTGGAGCCTGTTTGTAGAGCAGGATCACCCTGTGAGTGGATAGGCCTTGTCCTTTAGAGCACAGATCCTTCTGATGCATTTCCTTGCTCGGGTCTCCTACATGATGGCCTGAGGTGCTCCAGGTGGGAGCCTTGGGAGGTTACTCTCTGGCTGTTGAGGCTGAAGCTTCTCCTCCTCAGGGTTCCCACCACGCTCTGGTAGCTCCCAGCTCCTGTTCCCCACCCCAGATTCCTGTAGCTCACTCCAGCCATGGACTTTAGCATCCCCCCTGTGCAGATCATGGCATCCTGGGCCTGTCTGGCCTCACAGAGAGGAAAAGCTGCTTTTGATGCAGTAACAAGGGACAGAGCTACACCAAGGGGTCAGGAGTGCTGACAGCCTTGACAGTGCTCTGCAGATCTGGCTTCTCTCTGGGCCTGGGCAGTGTCAGGACCACATGCCAACACTCAGCCATCCAGCAGCTCCCATACCTTCTCCTTAGGAATATTTTTCCTGCCTCTCTTCACACTTAGAGATGCTAACTTTGAGGAGACTTTGTCTCTCCTTCCTGCTTCAGCACGTCCTCCACCAGATACAGCTCCACCAACCCAGCCTAGACACCTGCCTAGAGCTTCCAGTGTCCCTCTGCCACCTTGTTAAGCAAACCAGGGGGGATCTGTTTTAAACCTGATGTTCTCTCTGATGCCACCTGTGATGACCAAACACAGCAGCACTTGGACAGAAGCCGAAGCCACCAGACCCTCCCAAGAACATGAGAGGTAAGGCCAGGCCTGTCCCCAAGGCTGGGACAGGGCAGGCTTCTCCCTCAGTGCCACAGGCCAGGACAACCACCTGTCCTCAGCACAACCCCCCTTTGTACCATCTCCTACTGAGAGGGTCCAGCTCAGCTCTGCTCATCCAGCCCCAGGGAGGTCCTTTTTGGAGACGTTTGGGGCCAAGGAAAGCCATGGAGACCAGCAGGGCCCTGGTACCACAGCAGCCTCAGGGATGGTGTTGGAAGCAGGAGCAGGTGCACTCTGACCATGGCTGAGCCCATGGGGAACAGGGCCACCTCCTGCCACCACTGTCAGGATGTGACCAGCACAGGTGGCTGGAGCTGGCAATGCCCACCCACAGCCTCCCTGAGCACCACAGCACTTGCAAGGGCGTAAGCTCCACAAGAGAACCAGTGGAACCAGAAGCCATTTCCAAGCACCCTGTGGGACCTCAGTGCTGCTCAGCCTTGCTCCTCACTGGGCTCACCAAAGCACAAAACCTCCCAAGGCTTGGTGGCCTTTACGCCCAGTGCCGGGTCACTCTGTGTGGGACAGGGGTGTCTGGCTGGGCAGCACAACCCCCAGGGAGCCCCATTCCAGCTGGGACAGCCCTTTACCCTGAGCAAACATGGGAAACATGGCCCTGGGAGCCCCCTCCCCAGCACAGCTCTCAGACCTGTTCTATCCTCCGGCGCAGCGGCTCCGAAGAGCAAACCAGGGCGCACAGCACACTCTGCAGGCAAGAAGCACGGCAAGAAGACAGGTACGTGCTGCTGGGGACGGGCCAGGCTGGAGCAGCACCTGCTCTGCAGGACCCTGTAGGTGCACCCCTGCCAGATGCCACCTCCATAGCACTCGTCCTCCTCGCAGAGTTTTGGGTGCCAGCTGGCATCACCCCCATCAGCCCGGCTCCGTGGCCGGTAGACAATGGTTTGTGAGCTGTAGATCTTATCCCAAACCACACCACCAAAGACTCATCAAGGGGGCAGGTGTGAGCAGCCCCTCCCAGCTCTACAGTACTGTTGTGCACTGGGTTATTCATGCATTGGGTTTGTTCAAGCACTGAGTTTTTCGTGCACTGAGTTTTTCGTGCATCAGACTCTGAGGAGGGGAGGGGAAGAGGAGGAATGTAGCAGCCACCAGCTGTCTGGTGCAGAAATAGATGCCAGTGCTGCCAGCACGGTGCTCTTGGCTTGGCATTGTTCTCGTGGCAGGGGAGGACACGGGGTGGTGCTAAGCAGTGAGAAAAAGCCTTTCTCTGATTTTTTCTCAAGCATCCTCAAAGAGCTCAAAACTCATCCGGCTCAAACCAAACTCTGGCCCAGTGGCTCCCATTGAAACATACAAAGGTAAGCAGAGGGAGAGGGGAGCTCCAGGGCTCCCTGACCTCACTCAGGTGATGTGGGCCTGCAGACTCAGACATGGAGAAGGTGGGGAGGGTCTGCCCAAGTCCAAGTGGTTAGCTGTTGGCTGTGTGTAGCTGTGCTTCCCTAGTCTGAAACAACGCCTGGGAATTGCAGCAGGCAGTATTTGAGCTGGAATTCTTTGAATATCAGTTGATGAGGCAGAAGTTCTTTCACAGGGTGTCAAGATTACAAGAGACTCTCAGCTCCTCCTCAGGCAGCTGTGAACCATGGGGAAACCTCTGCCCTGCTCCTTCTTCCCTGGTCATCATGTCATTGATCATGTCTCCTCCTCCAGTCGCATGTGCATGCCAACCCACACCTTTCCCTGCCATCCTTGAATGTTTAATGTTCTCCTTGGAACAGAGCCCCAGCTCCAGACCTCTTTCTGAAGGCTCTGAAAGCTCAAACCTGGCTGAGAGTATTTCTGCTCGTGTTATCCCCTGACCTTGCTGGCTGGGAACCTCCTGAGCAGGCCAGCTGGGCCACAAGGCATCTCCTTTTCTCCTGAATTGCACATCTCACTATATAAATATATAGTTTGCATATATAAATGTCCACTAAGATCCAGCATCTGGATCTGACACTGCAAGGTTGTCACCATCCCAAGTCATGGTAATAAGCAAACAGAAGAAGCAGAAAATCCAATCCCCCTGACTGTAAATTCACCCAGAGATGGTTGTTTTCTAACATGTGCCCACAGCTGGGAGGGGTCTGCCCTGGGGACAGGAGCACTTGGCCAAGTAATGGTGGCATCTCCCATGCCAGCAGCAGCCTTTGAAGGCTGTGCTGTGTCAGGCAAGCCCTGGTTCCAACCTTCACACCAGCTGTTGAAGGATCCCACACAACCCACACTGCCTTGCCCAGGCTTATTTTAAACATTTAACCTGAGAGCCACCACCCCTCACAACAGAAAGGTACAACAGGAAGGAGCCCACTGAGAAAGGATACAGAGGGGAAAGGGAGAGGCTGTGAGGTTTTACCTGGACACTCAGCAGCTCCATCTCCTCTTGAGCACCCTCTGCCAGTCCCATCCCATGGGCCAGTCCCCTCTGTTCCCCAGGGAGGCACAGCCTTTGCCAGGGCTCTGCCCCCCAGCCCAGCTCCTCACAGGTCCTGCAGCCTCCTCAGAGCCAAACCCAGGCACGGAGCTCTGCTCATTAACAAGGCAGCTCTGTAATTAACATCTAACTCCCCTCTACTGCCTGCTCCCATAATGATGCAGTTTCTGAAAGAAATCATGTCCTGGGATTGCAAAGGGCTGACTCTTGGGTGTCCACACCTCAAGATTACAGGGACCCTGACCTTGCCATGAGTGATGGCTTCCAGCCCAATCTCCCCGTGGTGGTGGAGAACTGTGTGCTCTCCTCCTGCCCAGCACACCCCAGCCCTGCTCTGGCAGTGGCCATGGCATTCCCTCTGGAAGGACATGTCCCATGGCAGGACAGCACAGCGCTCCTCTCCTCCTCCCAGCACGAGGGGAAGGTGCTCCAGGCCCGTGTCCCCAGCTCTGCCCTCCTCTCCTCCACAGACTGCGAGTGCTACGGCCACTCCAACCGCTGCAGCTACATCGACTTCCTCAACGTGGTGACCTGCGTGAGCTGCAAGCACAACACGCGGGGCCAGCACTGCCAGCACTGCCGCCTGGGCTTCTACCGCAACAGCTCCGCCGAGCTGGACGACGAGAATGTCTGCATAGGTGAGCACGAGAGTGTCTGCATAGGTGAGCACGAGAGTGTCTGCACGGGTGAGCACGAGAGTGTCTGCATGGGTGAGCACGAGAGTGTCTGCATGGGTGAGCACGAGAGTGTCTGCACGGGTGAGCACGAGAGTGTCTGCATAGGTGAGCACGAGAGTGTCTGCATAGGTGAGCACGAGAGTGTGCATAGGTGAGCATGAGAGTGTCTGCATAGGTGAGCACGAGAGTGTCTGCATAGGTGAGCACGAGAGTGTCTGCATGGGTGAGCACGAGAGTGTGCATAGGTGAGCACGAGAATGTCTGCATGGGTGAGCATGAGAATGTCTGCATAGGTGAGCATGAGAATGTCTGCATAGGTGAGCACAAAAGTGTCTGCAGAGGTGAGCAGGGTCCTCAGGAGAATGTCTGCACAGGTGTGAAACCAGGGGACTCCTAATTAAAGTGGGAAGCCGGTCAGAGCAACACACACACGGCCAACATGGTTAGATCATGCGTTCTCCCTTTATTCTCCCGAGGAGGGGGGTTAAATACAGTTTCAGGTAGTTTACAGTTACAGGTGTTTTCTAATTGGCATTCAGTGTAAAAAAGAATGTAAACAATTTCACCCTTAAGGAAGCCACTATAACCACACTATAACTATGCTATCTAATACTAAAACACACCTTAAAGTGAATTTCTAACTGCGCCACAGGTCTATCTACTCCTAGACAGGCCTGAAACTGAGGCCCAGTTTGGGGTAGTTCAAATCTCATCCCAAAATACCTCATGTCCACATTCCCTAAGGAATTCTGCTACATAGGTCAGGAGAATGTCTGCATAGGTGAGCACAAGAATGTCTGCATAAATGAGGAGGGTTCTCATGAGAATGTCTGCAGAGGTGAGCACGGCCTCGGGCTGTGCCCTCACACTGTGAGCAGGCCTCATTCTGCCCCTCTCTGCAGGCTCTGGGGCCCACCTGCCTGCTCAGCAAGGATGGCAGCTGCTACGGTCTCTGCAGCCTGCCAAGGCATCTCTTCCCTGAAAACAAAGCCTAAAAATTATCTTAGAATCACAGAGCAGTTTGGGTTGAAAACTGTCTAGTTCCACCCCCTGCCATGGGCAGGGACACCTTCCACTAGATGAGGTTGCTCCAAGCCCCATCCAACCTGGCCTTGGACACTTCCAGGGATGGGGCAGCCACAGCCTCTCTGGCAAACCATGCCAGGGTCTCCCCACCTTCACAGTACAAAGTCTTCCTGACTGAATTCGGATGTTCAGGCAGGAAGGGCTCAGCCCCAAAGAGGGGTGGCCTTTGCACCCGTGGCTGTTTGCGCTGTTGGGGCCTCTTAGGCCAACATCCTCCCAGCCCTTTCCACAGCACATCTCCAGACTTTTCCAAAGCCCCCAGCCCCTCCCTCAGGGAACTGCATGCACAGAAGCCCAGGCAGGACAGGCTCTGACCTCCCTGTCTTTGGCCAGAATGTAACTGCAACCAGATCGGCTCCATGCACGACCGCTGCAATGAGACCGGCTACTGTGAGTGCAGGGAAGGTGCCACGGGGCCCAAGTGCGACGACTGCCTGCCCAACTACTACTGGAGACAGGGCTGCTTCCGTGAGTACCCAGGGCAGCTGTGAGGTGGCTCCAAACAGGAGCAGCATCCCCAGTGTGTTGGCTTGGGTGCCCCACGATGCTCGGGTGTCACTGTGGTACACAAAGGGGAGACGCGGACTCGTGAATTCAGAAGGCTGCTGGACTCCTCAGGGAGGAGCCGCAGGTTTATTTTCTAAACCTCTTTTATACCTTTTACAAATGTGCCCACCTTAGAGGTGGGACCCCTGGAACCATTGGTGACTCACAGAGACCACCATGCGAAGTCCCTCCCATGGGAAAGCGTGTGGCAAACGTCTTTGTTTACAAAGAGCGTGACCTTGTGCTCCCAGTTCTGTGCTGGGAACAGAATTTCCTAAAACCAAAACGTGGCAGGCAACACTCGGGGTGCGGGGGGAGCAGATTCCGGCCATTCCTCCCAAACCCAAAATTACTTTATAGCTTTGGCTATGGAATCTGCTGGCCTTGGAACTTCTCTAGTGCTGGGAGGGCTGGATAATTTAAGCCCTGGGAGCTAAACTCCAGTTCCTGCCGCGGCCAAGGGGTTTGACACAGCGCAGGGTAACAGCTGCCCCTCTCCCTCTCACCCTGCAGCCAATGTCTGCGATGACGAGCTCCTGCTCTGCCAGAACGGCGGCACCTGCTACCAGAACCAGCGCTGCATCTGCCCCGTGGGCTTCAAGGGCGTGCTGTGCCAGCAGTCCCGGTGTGAAGTGGACAAAAAGGACTGTGACGGTGCTCCCGGGGCCGGCGGCAGCCTGGCCACCGTGGCGCTGGGGGTGCTCGCCCTGCAGCTGCGAGGCTGGGTGGACCTCTGAGGCTGCACTGGGAGCCCAGCCCGGGCTGGGTGTCACCCGAGGGACCTGGGGACACCGAGGTGACGGGTGGCCGCCCCCCCAGCGCCTCCTCCGCCTTCCTTCACGCTAGGACTTGCACAGCGTTCTTTCGGTCCACTTTCCAAGCAGAGAGGTACGCAGGGAGCCGGGCGCTGACTCCTGCCCGCGGAGCCAGCCCGGTGTCCCAGCGCGGTGTCCCAGCCCGGTGTCCCAGCCCGGTGTCCCAGCGCGGTGTCCCAGCCCGGTGTCCCAGCGCGGTGTCCCAGCCCGGTGTCCCAGCCCGGTGACACGGGGACCGCAGCAGCCTGTGCGGGACACGGCGCACAGTGACTCTGTCCTGCTCCGCACAGGGCGGCCCGGGGCCGCCGGGGCTCTGGGCAAACAGTGCCGCGATCCAAGGGATGTTTTGGGTTTTTTTTTAATTATTACTTTCTTTACTTTGGTATAGGCTGGGGTGTTGTTTTTATTTTTCCCTCCTCTTGGCGTCCTGTTTTGGAAGAGCCTGTCATGACACCTGCAGAGCCCCAGCACAGAGCAGGCAGGGGACAGGAGGGAGGGGAGAGGGGACTCTGGTCCATCCCTGCTGCATAGTCCCACATCCCACCACGGGCCTGGCCTGGCCACGCACATACTGTTGCCTACGACTGTAGTTGCTGCATTGATTTTGTATTTTCATGGCTGGGTTTTGTTTTCTTGCACTTACAGAGAACACAGGGGCCGTGAGGCATTTGGAACGTGAGGAGTGCAGTGTCTTATCCACACATGTCCGTATGGTGTACGGGTCAAATACTTCTTTTGGTAGAGACTTATTTTTGTTTGGATTAAATGTTATAACAGAACCACGACCTAAAGGGACATTTTACCATGAGCATTTGATTCTGGTGTATCCTCCTCCAGTAAAGCAACTATTAATGGCTGCTTGATCACCACGTTTTCCTTTACGTGTGCACAGTTAATTAATTACAGGTAAAGACATATTTTTTGATTCGTAATGTCCTCCTGTGTTTTCTGAATCACTACCAAGGTGCACCACATGGTGAGGGAGAGGGGAGGGAGAGAGAGGTTGCCTCATCACTGAGAGCTGTTAATTATTTCTCCTAATTACTTCGCTGAGCCTAGGTTAGACTACTAACTGTAGACAATGAGCAAAGTCTGAGTGATATATTAAGCACTGGTCTTGTGTGAAAAGGCCATTTCCAAATGAGTCTGCAGCAGGAAAAGGCTGGCTAGTGCAGGGATGCTTCTCCACAGGGACCTCAGCTGTCCCAAGCCCACTGCAGCCCCCTCCAGCTGGTGCCATGATGCACCTTTGCAGAAAACGCTGTATTTTTAAGCAACCACAGCCAGCATTTTTAAGCAGCAATATAGAGCTCACAGGGATTATATTAACTCACTAAGGCTCATCAACATGTTCCTGTCTGAGGAGGCATTTACAGTCAAGCACATAAATGAAGGCAGGAGAAACCAGAGACAAGAAAAGAGGTCACTCAGTCAGATCAACTGGAATGTCATTAACACAAGAGCTCTAGTGCTGTTGTATCCAAATACTTACTAAGCCAGAGTGCAGGTTTAGAAGATGGGGGACACCCCCAACTCCAGCTTGTTCAGTTCTAGGCTGGTGTCTCTGACAGGTGAGCAGCCTTGGTCCCAATCCCAGTTCTGACACTCCCACAGCCAGCCCAGGAGCCCCACATAATCCAGGCTTAAGCCCCACTGGCATTTCCAGGTCTGGTGTCCCTGCCTGAGTGGAGCTCTTCTCTGAGAGCTTCTCTGTCAACACCTGCTGTGTTCCAACACCTTCTCCCCGTGGCCCTGTCCCTGCAGCCCATCCTGCTCAGGGATGCCAGGAGCAGCCTGTGTTTCAAAAGTGCAAGAACCTGCAACATCTTCCAGCCCTGCCTCTGGACACTGAGCACTCAGCCAGTGCCACCAAAACCCAGCCACCTCCACGGAGAGGGGACAGCGAGCCTGTGCTCTGGAAAAGGAGAGAACACCACAAGTGAAGGTGCAGGATGGATATTGTCACTTCAAAGTGCAACACACATTCTGAACAGGATTTAACATCACAGAGGCAGAGCACAGGGCTTAGTTAATCTACCATAAAGTAAAAGAGGGTTCAACTCACCCTGATTTGATCCTTGAGGCAGCGGGCTGGCCCCAGCATTGCCTCCCTGGCTTCAGCACAGCTGGTTTCTCTCCATTGGTATCAACACTCACTCTTTTCTTTGTGCTTTCTGACTGCAGCAGACCTTAAATCCTCATATGTTATTGTTCTTACAAGTAATAACAAAGACTGTAACAAGATCAGGATCTCTAATGGCACTTCTGGAGAGTGAAGCAAAATTCTCCTTTCCCTGCACTACTGTTTTTCTCTAGAATATTAGATTAAGCAACAGAAAATTTACTACTTCATAAAGCCAGACAAACTCCACGCCCAGCAGATTCTCTGCAAAACACACTTTTATTGCAGGAACGTGCCAAGCAGCAGCACCAAATTCCTGTAGAAAATAACCTCAGAAGGGCACAACAAAGCTCAGACCAGTCCAGGAATGAAGGCTGCTCAAAACTACACTCAACCTTTCCAGGTTTGGGGCTTTGCTCTTGGTTGGTTGGGTATTGGCTGTTTGGCCTTGGGGTTTTGAAGTCACAGAACAGTCACAGAGAACTTGGAATCTCACAATGCAAGCCACTGCAAAGCAGAAAAGAAAAGCTCTCAGACAACACTTACACTTAGTATTCAAGAAAACAATTTAAAGCTTCTGAAAGCTTCAGCACTGAAGACCCAAAAAAATGCAGACATCTGTTAGCATGGGTGTCTGCACAAAGAGAACAGAGCATTATTGAAATAACAGAGAGAAACCATCACTGCAAGTACACACAGATCCCAAAGTTCATCTCTAAGGCAGGAGTTTTGTACATCACTTAATGCTTTCAAATGGGAGAAGTTGTCCAATGAGCTTGATACTTCACTTGTGGAAAGGTTACCCAAAAAGTACTTCTCTTTCTGAGAAAAGCCACTTATGCTCTTTCAAGAGGTTCCATGTGCATCCTGCCACCGGCATTTGATTAGTTTGGAAAAGTTTTTAAATTACACTTCTGTCTGCAAAAAGTGACCTCTCCAAACAGCACAAGTAGAGCTTCAGATTTTTCTTGTTTACCTCAAATTCTGCTCTGATTTTAACTATTTAGAGTTCTGACAAATCTAAATAACCAAAAGCCCCAAGGCAACAAAAACCTTCCTGATGCACATTTGCTCACTTGCCAGGTAAAATATTAAAGCTACTGTTCCTGGGAGCTGGAGACAGGAGGGGGGAAAGAATTCCACTGGCAGTTCCCAGGTATGTTCTTTTTTGTTTTAAAGATGAGGCAGCAGACATCTCATCTGCAAGTGATTTGTAAGGAGCCCTGCAGAGGCTGGAGGAGAGAGAGAACCAACACTTTTTAATGGGAATAAAATGGTCTCACTGCCCTGTTCTGCTCTGAAATTTGCTTTCATGAGAAGCCTCAAATGTAAATAAAACAAAGTATGAAGGAGGAGCTGAGAGTTCTTGCTCAGAAATCAGAGCAGAGCTGGGTTTTGAAGAGCTTTATATCCACACCTTCTCAGCCCTTCTGGCTGGGACCCGTAGAGTTTGGCCAGAAAATGGCTAAAAATCACACCCTGATTTAAGATGCAGGGAAAAGCTTCAGACCTTCCCAAAGGCTCCTTTGGCATTTTGATTCTCGAGGTGGTGTAACAAGTTTCACTGCAGGGTGAAACGTGTGAGGAAAGCCTAAACCCACCCATTTTTCCACCATGTAACTGCCAGGAACAATACCAAGCTTCAAAAGCTCCATCCTGACCACACTCTGTGTCACTCCAGGGGTTAAAATAGAGGGGAAACTGATGGGGTTTCTCTGTAGCAAAGGGAGTTCTTGCTTCATACAACACTGAAATCAGTGGCAAGACTGCACAGCTGCACCAGACTGTACAATCAGGTTTTCTATGTTTTCCCAATACCTGATGTAATGTGCTCTCAGACCACCTTCATTTCTATCATGCTTTTCCTGGGAGTTGGTGGCAAATTAGCCAAGGGCTGAGCAGCAGACAGGTACATATGGCCAGGAGGTCTCATGTCAGTGATATTCGATGCACAAGGCTGCTTAGCTTACATTTATTTGCACTAAAGAATAAGGCACTGGGCTCCTTTCCAAGCAGCTTAAAAAGACAAGAAAGGAGACCCGTTGTGGCAAGAGACTGTATTATATCATTAACATTATAAATTCCATTTACAATCCAGCAGTCATTTCATCCATCATTTATTCATGCACAATGGAGAGAGAGAGAGTCTTGCATTTTTAGGACCGTGGTTCTGCTCATCCATGGGACTGCTGTGAATGAACAGCCCAGCTCCAGTTTCAGCTCCTCTGGTCTCTGCCTTCTCACCACGCTTCTGAGATTTTTCAAAAAGCAGAAGTCAACTCTGGAATTACTGGGGCTCCATGTTATTTTTCAGGTGTTGACTGGGAATTGGTATTTAGCCCCAGCTGCTGTATTTAGTCACAAGCTCAGTGTTGCTCTGGAAGCCCAGGCTGCTCCCTGCTTCCCCCACATGAGTGTAGTGGGGTGGGGACTATTCCCATTCCATGGATTAGCAGGGGGAGGAGAAGTGCCTTGCCAGTCTGCACCCCTGGCTCCCAGCTCCTGTGCCACCACTCATTAGACCCAGCTGCTAATTAGCTGCTGCCCTAGGAGACAGCACTGTAAGAACTCATGGTCCCACCAGCACTGGGAGTGTGAATGCAAAGACTGGCAGGAAGGACAGGCTGGTGTCCCTCACGTCCCCACAGCTGCCTGGCACAGCTCTTGTGAAAGCCAAGCACAAGCCAGTGGCATCTCCAGCTCTCAGCACCCTTTGGGCCCAGCACCAAGGAGCCAACACCTCCCTCCTGCACGTCCCAGAGCAGATAATGCTCCTGGAAAACTGCTGCTTTCCCTTGGTGCCCTGCAGACAGCCCAGAGCAGGGCACAGTGACCTAAGGAACACAGATTAGACAAGTACCTGCCATGCTCTCACATCACCATGATTGGGAGTAATGACATGGAAAACAACTACAGCAAACCTTAAAGGAAACAGGAATAACCACAGTTATACCCCACATTTATTGCAAAGCCTATTTTGTGTACAAAGAATAAATTAAAAAAAAACCTCCACTCTGAAAACGCCTGAACTGAACAGTCCAGCAGTTACAAGAGACTTTACTTCCTTCCCAAGAACACAGAGGGGACTGGCTTTGCACTGAGAATTAAGCTCCAAGCTTGGAAGCAGCATGGAAGCCTCTCTATAAAAACCTGGAGACTGCTTCTTCCAAAGGGTTCTGGCACAACCTCCAATAAAGTGTTTTACATAAAGCTGTGTTGAGTATGTTTCTTTACTGACTTTTCCAACTTTAACACTCAGTCACCACTGAAAAGCCTCCTCCAAGGGCCACCAGCTCTGAGGAGTTATAAATTACTACAGTGAGTCTCTACTCACAACTTACACACTGACTACCCATCACTACTCAGCACTTTGTACCACAGATAGGGAAGAGCAGAGAAATTACAAAAATTGTACCTGATCTGTTTGTTCCTCATTGCAGATCTGAGACAGTGAGAAGTGTGCTTGGGATTGGATTTTGCCTGCTTTTCCGTGTTATGGCTATAAACAACAGGAGAAAAAGTTAACGCTACAAACCTACTCTGAGTGGTTTGTGAAGAGGGGAAAGTGTTTTAAGTGCAATAACCAAGCACTTTTTTATTGACAAATACAGGACTAGGGATACAGACTGACATGGCAGCAATAATCTACTGCTGAAGACTGATAACTTAAGTCAGATAAATCTAGTATTAAACCAGAAAAAGATCTGAGCCACTGAACATACCTCAAAGATGATTTATGGCAACACAAAGGCATTACAGAGTACAACAAAAATGAAATGTTAAAACAAAATTCCTTCCAGCACGTGGCAAGTACTGCTCTCAGAACATGTTCTGAAATGCAGGTTAAGGAGAAAGAAAACTACAAAAAAGTTTCATAGAAACATTCTTGTGACCAAATTGCATTTAATAACCAGAAAAGCATTCCCTCATTCATTTTGTTGCCAGCTTCACTTTATTTACATCAAGACAGTCCAAATGGCTTCCACAGCCGTGGGGTTTGCAAAGCAGCAGCCTCTTAATGTGCTAAGTACAAACAGCAGGCAGGGCAGCACAGCCCTGCCAACAAGAGCCAAGGGGCTTGGAAGATGACAGTTTTTAAATATTCCTATTAACATAAAGGGAAATAACACACAGGGTATGGAGTCTGTGATGGGGAGTGACTGAAATGTCTAGTTTGTTAAGGTCAGAGTCACTCAGCAGCCTCTCAAGAGTCACAGCAGCTGGAGAGGAGCACACAGGGCTGCCAGGAGGAGTCAGGGGTCACTGAAGGATTCAGAATGCAACACAACAAATAACTAAAACTGAACAATGCACAGATGCTGATCTCACCTCACAGGGATCTCCCAGCTTCTCCCCATTACATTGAAACACTCAGTCCTGCAGAGCACGAGCTGGACAGGCCCAGCCAACAATAAAAGCCTCCCCACACACCTCCAAGACAGCTCCTACCAGTAAAGCACATTTGTTCTGGGCCTGGATGCATTAGGGATGAGAGTTTTCCTGGCAATTACAGCCTGAAGCAGCACCTGGTGCTTGGCAGAGTAAGGCACTGGTGTCTCCCTGAGCTGGACCTGCCTGGCAGTTGGGGTCAAAGGACAAAGCTGGAATTATCCCTGCAGTAATGAAAATGGAACTGAAGATTATGGCTCACTTGCTCCAGCAAAGCCACTGCCACAATGCTGTGACAAGGGACAGCAGGACCCTCCCTGCTTCAGGCTGTCCCTGAACACACCTGGAGATGGCACAACCTCGGTGCAGCCAACTGGTACCAACCCTGAAGCTCCTCCATTCCCTGAGACATGCACTCTCAGGTGATTCCCACACAAAACTCAGTGCATGTGAAATGCTGCTTTTCGCCTCCCGAGACACACACAAGCTCCAGAAAACAAAAAGTGATACTTCACAGTGACCCCAAGGAATTCTTAGCAGAAATAATTCCACTTTTATTGTGAAATGTTATGATGTGAGGAAGGTTTTCTTAAAAATAATTTGGTGTTTTTTGGGGTTTTTTTGCTGTCCTTTTTTATGCTGCATATTCTTCATCAGCACAGTGGAAAGAATCTAGCAGTAACACCTAGAAAGAACTACCTGCCCTTTTTATCCCAAAAGATCTCCAAAAGCTCCATAGAAAGAAACTCAAGGGATATTAGCAGCAACTGTTAACTGGATCTTGGACCAAGATTCCACAGCGGGATTCCTCCTCACAGGGACACAGTGGGACCAAACAGACCTCACAGGTTTGAACCTGCAGATTGTGTTGCCACTGTAACAAGAAAGGGATTCCAAATGATAGGGCAGCAGCAAGAGCAAAACTCAAGGCACGTTTGTATAAACAAAAACTCTTCTGTTCCTATAAAAACAGGCAATAAAATATACAAAATAAGTAGAATTTTCTCCATTCAACCAATGTACATTTGCCTCACTCTTCCCTGAGGCAGTAGTGGAGCATGAGCAAGAACCACTGCTACCACATTTTCAGTTTTGCTATTAAATAAATTAGACATATTAGTGCAAAGGGAAAAGAAGTCTCTCTTTTGGATTTTGGGGTTGGGTTCTGTTTTTGCTTTACTCTGGTTCTTCATAAAAAAAATTCAGCTCTAAGAAATTAGCATTTACACAAGGAAACAAAAAGCTATGTATTTGCCAAATATCTTAAAATAATTCTGTATACTGTACAAATATACACTGTTAAACATTTACAACCTCAGCTTCCTAGATGACTAAACTCACTGCTCTTCCAAGCAATGCAGCTACCCAACTTCTCTTTTCAAAACCTCAAAGGTACCATCTGTCAGGTATAAAATCCCTTCACAATTAGGGACAGGATGGGAAAGAAATCTACTGATAGTAGTGGTATCAATATAAGGGAGTTCCAGTTGTGCTAAATAATTTAAAATAGAGTCCTTGCTAGACAGAAATCTGGGAATAGATTTTCAGTGATGAGCCGAAAGTAAAGTCAGGGGAAGATCTTTCTTCTCTTGGCAGAGCTTGATTCTGTGTTCTCTGGTGATTCTTGGGATGGTCTCCTTGATAAACCACGAGAGTCTTTGTTCCACTCACTGCTACTGCTCTGACCTCCTTCACTGGGAGCTTTGGAACTGCTTTTGGACACAGCTGCTCTCCGGTCACCCTCGCGCTGAGCTGTGTGAGGGGCTGTGGGGAGCACATTGCACTGTCCTGCTGTCTGCTGGGCCCTCTGGGCATTCTCTGTTCTGCAGATCTGATCCCTGGCAGCTGAGGACACGCTCAGGCCTTGCTGTGGTGTTGATCCTGGATTGCTCTGGGCTGACCGATGGCTGTCTCTCAATGGCTGCTCCTTGCCCTTGGCTTCAGGTCGACTGGCCAGGCTTGCCAGCCTTGGGTCCCGTGGTTTCTCTGGAATGGCAGCAACTGTTGCAGCTCCCAAAGGTACAGAGACACTGCTCCTCCTGGAATCTGCAGCTGGAGCCCCCATGGATGCAGGGGCACTGCTCCTCCTGGAATCTGCAGCTGGAGCCCCCATGGATGCAGGGGCACTGCCCCTCCTGGAATCTGCAGCTGGAGCCCCCATGGATGGAGGAGCACTGCCCCTCCTGGAATCTGCAGCTGGAGCCCCCATGGATGCAGGGGCACTGCCCCTCCTGGAATCTGCAGCTGGAGCCCCCATGGATGCAGAGGCACTGCCCCTCCTGGAATCTGCAGCTGGAGCCCCCATGGATGGAGGAGCACTGCCCCTCCTGGCATCTGCAGCTGGAGCCCCTGCAGGCTGTGCGGGCCCTCGGCTTCCTTGGGGCACTGCATGGCCAGGGCCAGCGGCAAGTTCCTCTGGGCTGTTCTCAGAATTTCCAGGCTCACTCTTCTTGCCACTAGAAGAACCAGCCTGCACCACAGGAGATATCATCGTCCCTCCTTTAGCTGGGGTCTGTCCTGGTGGCCTAAGCTTCAAAATCCTCAGAGCCTCTTTCTTGTAATTTTTTTCTGTTGTCCTAATGATGGCACCTCTTTTCTGAGCATCCTGAATCAAGTGATTCCAGTTTTTATCTTCCTTTAGAAAAAAAGAAAAACAAAAAAAACCACCCTGTTACCAGCAAGAAATCAACACAAACGGACAGAGGTGTCAGAGGATGCACAACCTCTTTAATCAAGGTACCTGACACAACTGTCATGGAAACCACTGTTATGTTCCTTCTGGAATGGAAGAATCTTATGTTTCAGGTGCAAAACAGCAACAGACACTCTGGCTGCTGTAACACAGGGAAGGCACTTTGAACCATCAGAACTTCCAAAAATGACAAATTTCTCAA
Organism: Phylloscopus collybita; assembly: GCA_027886175.1. NCBI lineage: Eukaryota > Metazoa > Chordata > Aves > Passeriformes > Phylloscopidae > Phylloscopus > Phylloscopus collybita. The sequence continues at coordinate 7,661,557 of JAJNNQ010000001.1, forward strand.
TTTCAGGGGTTTCCCTCACAGGCGCGGGGCTTCAGCGCCCCCTAGCGGCGAACCAACACAACCCTCCCGCCCTTGGAAAAGTACAAAAATCCAGGACTCTCCAAATTGGAGACACAAAATTTCTTCCCTTGCACAGACTGGAGCAGTCTGAGGACGGTGCTCGGTCCCCCAGCCCTCAGGGGTGGCTCACAGAGGCCATTCCGTTGCCACTGCACCTACCATGAGTGTCTGCAGCCGGCCCAGGATGAAGAGGCTGAACCGGGCTCGGGTGATGGTGACATTCAGGCGCTGGAGGCTGGCCAGAAACCTGAGTGACAAGACAAAAACTAAGCTCCTAAACGACTTCTTCCACAAGAAGGTTTAAAGGTTTAGGAGAAAGAGACATAAAACTAAATGTCACTGAAATTAACAGCAGCAGTTCCTCCCCAGCCCCAGCCCCCGCGGCAGCAGCCCTGCCTTTCGTGAAAGGCTGAGCATGAATTGTGTTTTCTTTCTTTCACCACTGATTCCTTGCAGGGAATTCCAGTTCTTTCCAGCTCTTGCCGTTGATGTTTCCTTTCTTAGAGCAAATCCCTTCTTAATGCCAACCACTGCTTCCTTAAACGTTCCTCAAAGTACTGAGGACATCAACCTCACTTCACCTATCAAGACTTTAAGCTTCTTTTTGACTCAAACTGAAATAGATTAATAATATTTGGCATGATTAGTGGGAAAACACCCTACTGAAACACTGAACACTGCACATGAATATTTTATTTTAAAGGTGACCTGCACTGGAAGCACGTCAAGGCAGACTTGCTTTGTCATGCTTCAAGAGGGGAGAGTATATCCTTGCAAAAGTCTGGTTTTGCACTAGGAAAATTGCCTAGTTTGGTTTTCAGGGATCACAAACCACAGTACTGAAACCTAAACAAATGCTGAGTGTATTCTTAAAGGTTGATTTCTGTTAGCACTCATTTACCAGAACTCAAAAAAAGGTTTGTGTGACTAGTATCAACTATTTCTACTCTAATGAAAAAGCTTCCAAAATACACAGCTTATTCTTACTAACAAAATCCACAATTCAAAAGTCCAACCTAATTTGAGCAGGTTCACTATCAATGCCTGACTCTGTTGTCACTGCACTGAGACCTCATCTGCAGCAAATTCATAACCCTGCAGTGAAGACTGCAAAAACCACAGAATCAACTCAAAAAGTTGGACAGTGCAGGAAATAAGAGAAGCTGGAAGCAGACAGGGGAGTGGATCCAGCAGCACAGGTAAGAGTTTTCTAGGTCTTGAGAAATGAATGAAGGGGGACCTTGAAAGACTACTAAATATTCCTGACAGCTTTTACAACTGAAAGACAAGAAGATTATTTTCTGAGGAAGGAGGGGGGAAAAATCCATTGTCATCCCATGGAGCTTTTTTCTCCCAGTTATTTCCAGAGTAAGTTTAATGCTGGACTAGCAACCCTGGAGAACACAATCCTTTACTCAGGCTGCAAGATCATAGGTAAGGGTGTGGCAAATACCCCATCAAACCTTTCCAAGGACACCTGACCCTGAAACAGAGATGTCCAAGCCATCAGCAAGTACAGCTGCTAAGGCACTGGCACAGCTCGAATATATAGACCTTTATATATTAATGTATGAACACAGTAAGCTGGAAAGTTCCTGCTGGAAGAACAGACAGAGGTTAAATCTCATGTCAGCCAAAAGAACTGGCAGGTTCCAGCTGCCTTCCATTCCCAAACTCAATCAATCAGATTAAGAAATCTTCAAAAGGCATTACTGTTGTTTACCATAAGATTTGGATTCTTCCTCTCCCCAAAGTGGATCAGCACAATTCAAATACATTTTTCTTGCAGAGAATGAGTATCAGAGAAACATAAGCAGCTTAGTGAAACTTTTGTGTACAAAGAAAGATTTTTGTTTATGTGACCAGATTTTTCCTAGTTTAACTTAAAAGGCAGTGAACTCTAAGAAGGCATATTTCATATTTTCACTACCATTTTTTAAAACCAAAATGATCTGCAAGTTACAGAAATCAGCAACAGCTCCAAGTGCTCTGGGGGTAAACAGCACACTCAGTTTAGCTCCTTCTGTTTCAGACAGAAAAAAACAACATATAAAAATTAAGGAATCTGCAACCCTGAGTTAAGACTTCCTGCTAATCTGCTCCTAGATTAGAAGACAAGCACATTCATTTACAAATCCCAGATCTAAGTCTGCTACATCACATTCCAAGTGATATACACAACTAATTAACAAGACTTTTACAGACATTAACAGGACAGCAACAGCCACAGAAAAGGGGTTTCAGTTTGAGAACAGCATGCAGAAAGTTACAAGGTGCACCAAAAGCCACAAGAACAATAACTGCTGCAGTAATAATGCAAAGAGCCAAGATCCCAAGGCCAATCCTGCCAAATCCAGGCAGTAGCAGGATAAGGGAGTTGTGCAAAGGGATCAGCACATAATACAGAGCACACCACCAGCATTTCCCTGTCTCTCTTGCTCAGACATCTCAGACCAGGAACACCAATTCCTGCACTGAGACACCCTTTAATTCACTGACTGGTGGAAGCGACTTGCTCTCTGTAACTTTCTAACCAGTCCTACTAAAAAGATGACTTTCTCCACAGTGTCCCTGGAAATGGGAGTGCAATTCCCTGCAGGACACGTACCCAATGGATCCTTTGGTGCTGTTTGCCTGCAGATATGCCAGAGTGGAGCCCTCGGAGCTGCTTGCCCGCACACAGGACACGATGATGCAATCCTTCTCTCGGCCCTGGAACGCATCCACCGTGTCCACTTCTCCTGGGCTGTTGAAGAAACAGAATTGAGCAGCTTGCTCATTCTCAGTTGGATTTTTAAGCAACACAATGATACAAACAGCCTAAACACTATCCTTAAAGCTCACGTGTCAAACCACTCAGGGTAAGTTTCTCCTTCAGTATATGAGCCTAAAGCTGAATTTACTTTTCTGAGATCAATATCATTACTGAAAATCTGTCTGGGTCCACACAGCATGGAATTTTAGGTTCTTTTAAACCAGCTTTATTCAGAACAGCACTATAATCAAAACATGTGGCTAATAACTAAGAATAGCACAAGGAGACCATGCCTGTTTCAAACAAAAGGGTTACATGTCCCCTTTAAAGGCACAACCAAGTACAAATTTTAGCAGTACAGAAAGAAGTTGGAGACTTTTTGCCATTATTTAAGAGGATAAACAAAGGATTAATATGCAAGAGCCAAGGCTCATTTGAAAGGTTGTGGTTTCTTTACCTGTTATTCTTAAACACACTGTCCAGTTGTTCCTGAATTTTCTTTTTCTGTGCACTGTAAGGGGTGATTATTCCAATGCGACGAAGGCCCAGATCCTTCCTTTTCTCTTTAATTGTTCTAATTAACTCCATCACCAGCTTCACTTCCCGAGGATTGCTGTAAGAGCTGCACAGGACAAAATGGAAACATTACAGGAACACCTTTGAGAGATCTTTCCAACTCAGTGCTTTGGCCCAGTTTGTTGGGGGATTGGGAGTCACAGCCCCTGTTTTGAACTTTTGCAGCTTTTCTCACACAGAGGCTCAAAGAACTTGGCAAGAAGACCCTGAGGAGGGGCTGCCAAGCCTGGGAAGTGCAGGCAGTGAAAGGCTGCACTTCCACATTCCCTCATCACCTCCCAGCTGTGCTCTCCTTACACAACAGGCGAAGGGGAGGACTGAGCCTGCCACCTCCTGGCATCTCCTGACTGTGCACCTGGGAAAGGGAAATCACCGATAAAATCAGGAATTCAAATCTTACTGAAGTTAACAGGCATTTATTGGCATCTAACAGTGAGTCAAACCAGGATTAAAACAAGTTTCAGACTTAAGAAAACCTCTGGTTTTTGTGAAATTAAATCTTATCAGCTGGCAAATGCAGTTCTAGCTACTTGATGCATATTGGAACAACCAAGGAGAGAACAGAACTCTTCTATAGCCAATTAAATTTCAGAAAAATCTTAACTTTGGCTGAGTTAGAATGCAGGACTTACTCATTGTCTCGCTCCTCACGACCATCAGCTACATCAAAAATCAGGTAGGGCTGGAATGGCCACTCTGAAGAACATCTGTTCTCCTCTACTGCCCTGGAAATAACATTTTTATCACTAGGCAACCGCACAACTAAGAAATTCTAAGAACTTATACTTCATTAATTTACATCATGGCTTTTAAACACAAGCAACTCTCCAGGAAAAGAGGAACTGGCCTCAAGTTTTCATCAAAGGAGGTTTGGATTAGATACAAGGAAATTTTTTTCACAGAAAGGGTTGTAAAGCATTGGAACAGACTGTCCAGGAAAGTGAGAATCACCATTCCTAGAAGTGCTCAAAAGTCATGTAGATATGGCATGTGAGGACATGAGTTAATGGTGGAAATGGTTGACACTTGAGCTTGATGGCACTAAAGGTCTTTTCTGACCTCAACCACCTTATGATTGTAACTTTCAGCTCTTCTCCTCCCCAGAATCCTTAACTTTCTGGGTTACCCAAATAGATTGAGGCCTGAAAATGAACCCTTAGCACTCTATGTGCATAATTTTAAGGGATCTTACCTCACCTATCACACTCAGCACTAACAGAGATGGAATGCACATTTTTCTCCCATTAACCATCTTTTCCCCTTCCACAACCTCAAGCATTTTTACACTCACAAGAATACCCTGACACGAAAAAACTGCTTTGAAATACCCTCTGCTCAGAAAGAATAGAGAGCTACTCACTTGGCAGTTTTTAGAGTCTTGCCATAAACGTAGTTGGACGGGAAGAGGCAGATGTCTGGGTGCATCCTGTACTGCACGGTCAGCTGCACCACGGGCAGGCTGCGCAGCACGTTCCTCTGCACTTGCTCCTCCAGGTGCCTCTGCAGACGGGCCATCAAGGACTGGTCATAGCCATACTGCTGAGCTTTCTGCCACAGGGAGAACAGGAGATTTCATCTGGGATCTCATTCCCCACCAGGCAAAGTATTTGGCGTTTTAAACTTCGAAATTGCTGACAAAACGACAACTACTCGCACTTCAGTTTTCTTTGTGTTGGTCTTGTTTCAGTGAAGGCCACCTGCCCAAATCTGAGTTCTTGTGTGTAGTCTTTGGCAAGACAACTTCTCTTTGTGACTCACGACACAGTAAAATTTTAAGAACATCAACCATAACGAAAGGCAAGACTTTCCAGGTGGGATCTTGTTAAATAAACACACAACCTCTAGATAACTTACACCTCTAAAGAAGCCAGGCTGGTTTTCTTCCTTTCTTTACCAAGTGTTTAAAACAGCTCTTACTGTTGGGGACAAGGGTGTGCCCAACACCTGTAGGGTCAGGCAGTCCCCATAGAAACAGGAAGTCGTCATCCTCCTTAAGGAATGGGGTAGTGACTGAAGTTCCCAAAATGAGAAAACAGAGCCTGCCACAACAGAACGTCCCTCAAAAACCAAGTGCCCGGCTAAATGCTAAAGGTTTGTATTGCCCCATTGAAATGTATCTTTTCTCCCTTCTTTAAATATTTTCTATAGATACTGTTCTTTAACCATAGCCACTCTATGGCAAGAAAAAAGCAAAGAGCTTGAACACTTACTACTGATTTGACAGTAGGAGGGAGCTGTTTGGGATCTCCAACGAGGACAAGTTTATTACAGCGATGGATCAGTGGAATCAGTGTTTCCACTTCACAGGACTGCCCTGCCTTTTGGATATGCAAATAGAACAGAAGCAGAAGTTGTAAGCAAAGCAGGGAAGTACATTAAATTTCTTGTACCAAAGCCAGAATAACTCAAACGCCTTAGGTCTTCTAAAAAAAATTAAGAGGTAAAAGAAGGACTTTTCTCTAGTAAAAAACTACAAACATATTTATTTTATTATTATACATGCAAAGCTCTCCAAACAGATATAAATATAACCCAACCATCTGGAAATCTCTGAAGCAAAAAAAAAAAAACCAAAAACCCATGGCTGAAGTGTGGTTCTAAATAAAAGCTGTCTGCCATTCCAGCACCAAACAAGTCAGGAAAAGAATCAATTAAAAGTTCTTCTTTCTCCTCATGGTTCTACTGGGGACAGGGCAGGCAAGCCACAAATACTGCAGCAGCAGCAGCCAAAGAGCCCCAAGCTGCCCAAGCAGAGCACAGGGCAGGTGTGGAGGTGGAGGAGGCTGCAGTTCCCCACAGCTGCACTGACCTCATCCACGATGACACAGCTGAAGGGATCGAGCCCCTGCCGGGAGAAAGCCGATTCCAGCAGGCTCCCCCCGCTGGTGCTCAGCGTGCAGCAGATGATGTCAGACTCCAGGATGATATCTGCCTGCACTTTCTGGGAGTGCCCCCGAACCTTCAAGCACAACAGGACACCCTGGTTAAAATTCAGCCTTAACTACAACAGTGAATGCTCCTGGTTTGGGCTTTTTCCCAATATGCAGCCAGAGCACACTCAGATTTCACAGCTGCCTGTCCATAACTGACTCAGCTTATGGCCTTGATCCATTTACCCACTCTTTTATGAAACCAAATTTCACCCCAATTAAAGGACACCAAGTATAAAAATACATCAGCTGAAGTTTATTAGAGATAAATTCTCCTACCTCCTTTAGCTGAGAAGCGAGTTGTTGTCTCTCCTTTGCAAGTCTGCCAATTTCATCATTTAACATTTGACTCTAGATGGGGGAAAATTAGAGGAACCACCTTTAGCACCACCTATTTCCCATATTCCTTTTTTCCTCCCATGCCCTAATTAACTTCCTAAACATACAGCCTTGCTCAGACTATCTTTTAGTATCAAATGTGTCTGAGAAGCCAATCAGTTTCTTGGAAAACTGTCACCATACTTAGGCACTGCAAGACACAATACCAGATCTTCTGTATCTGTGCAACTGAGAAATGGTTTACCACCAGAAATTTCTCATTTGGCATAAATGCCAACTTCTTAAGATAAAAAGAATGGAAAACTTCAAGTGCAACACATATTCCAAAATCTCAGATCATGAGGTATCTTCCTGTATTTTCAGGGAAACAAAGACAGAGCTTTGAAACATATAATCAATTTAAACCATTAAGATTTATAAATATGTTCAGATTAAAATCTAACTGGTGACAGAACCAAGTGAAGACTACTGAATGATAGTGCAACAAGTGGCATGATCAACCAGTGCAAAATACTGGCATAAATAAACAAAAATATTCTTGACAAAGTTCTCCATTCCCTTTCATGGTGCTACCAACTTTTCCATTAGTTGAGAAAGTAGGTGAAGAGCCAATGACATCAAGAACCAGAGTTCTTTTTGTGTTATGAACACAAAAAACCACAAAGAGGATTAAAAATTGTCTTGCTACCTCTCTCTTCTCACATTTGTGCATGGCACGCTCTCGAGAGAGCATGTCCAGCTTCTGATCCAGAGCTTCTTTCTTCTTCTGAATGTCCTGGTCACAGTCACCTGGCTTTCGTTCTGTAATAAACCAAAGGAGAACATAAAGGAGGAATAGAAAAATTGTTACAGTAACTCCAAATTGGACAAAGGCATGTTTTGCTGCATTTTCCCATTTTCTATTGAAGTCTTATCTTGTACAATGGAGACAATGAGAATTGCTTCCAACTGTAGCTCTCAAATGCTGCATTGCTTAAAAAATGATGGCATTAACATGTATACAATGTAATTTCTTAAAGAAGCAAGTCACCTTGCTTACTTCTTTCCTCTTCCTTAGATTCTGGCTCATATATAAACTGCCACTTCTCCACTAGGACTGAGAAAAACAATGTTTTATGAAATACTATTGTAAAAAAACCTTCCTTCTTGTAATTCCATGATGAAGTCATCACCAAGCTCTTAGAGAAAACTGAAGGAAAGTCTGATTTCCATGTTACTTACTCATTCTGTGTTCAACTTGCTTATCCAGGCTGAATCCCCGGACTTCATTGTTGATTGATTTTTCAGCACCAAGTCGCACTAATTTGATATCACCACAATTTCCTGTTTACAAAATCAGAGTCAAAATACTCTTAAATTACTCCAACTGCCTCTATGCTTTGCTATGACAGTTTAAAAAATGTAGCTATCATGGACATCAAACAAGGCTTTTCTACTTATCTGGAGTTTTCAACACTTGACTTGTACTTAAACGCAGCTACAAAAAATTCAGTAAGTCCAAACAGTAAAAAATAAAGATGTTGCCCACATTTTAGTGGTGGCTAACATTAAGAATGTTACTTTGAATCAACAAAACTACCTCTTATTCTCAGGTCTGTCTAAAACTTCCAGAATTCCTGACTTGGACAATGCTGGGTGCCATCAAGTAAGGTAATTGGTAAGTCAAGACCAAAATAACATTTGGTTAGAGTGCAGATATTTTTCCCCTTGTCACAAACCAGATATCTTATACAGAATTCATCTACTTTGTATTAGTCACAAACTGGGAGGAGGAAAAACGAGAGGCTTTGACACATCAAAACTTTCACCAGTCACACAAAGTCCAATTTTTTTCAAAACAAAGGCAAGGGACTTGTGTTCAAATCCCCAAGGAGTACTTAAAAGCTGATGAACTTAAACTAACAGCATGAGGAAAGGGTCAACGTCTGTATAAAGTGTAATTTATTAAAAAATCCCCACAATACACCTTTCAGAAAAGCACATTAAAATTAACAACAGCAGGAGGATGTACCAGTCATGTTCTGCAAGAGGAAGAAGCTGCTCAGAGGAGCGTGCAAGTACAGTACATGATCAACTGCTTCAGTTCCTCCTCCAGGTTTTGCTCATTTAACATGAAAAGAGAATTTAAAAACAAACCATACCCAAAGGCTCCTGTTTGTTTTGGCATTTTTCCTTAAATGCAATGATGATCTTTTTCATGAGTTCATCAACAGCAGCATTTGATGGTGCACAAACTAGAAAACGGTTTGGCTTAATCTTGGAATTCTTTTTCTGAGCTGTTTTTTCATTCCTCGTGTTCTGTAGATTAATTAACAACAAACCACAACAAGCTCTTTAGATTGTTTTCACTTGAGACTGAGAAGCCACACTGTACATTCATTTAAACCAAACCCCAGCACATGACCATGTTCACTTACTTCTCTCAAAACACGGGACAGGAGTCCTACAATAGTTTTTGATTTCCCTGTCCCAGGTGGTCCATGGATAAGGCAGATCTTGGGAAGTCCTGGGTGTTGCTTCACCATGGCATAAGCTGTCTCAATGGCTCTCTTTTGATCTTCATTGTATTCATTCATATATGAAGCCTGAAGGAATAGACAGAGCAAAAAAATAATGTATTAATGTTGATCACACATTCCATGTCAATGTTCTATACTTTCAGAATGCCCTCACTTCTCTAGGCAGAACTCAAAAGCTGGGTAGGGAAGCTTTTGATTCTAGGTTTGCTCTAGATGCACACCCAATCCTCACATGAAGTTGTAACAAAGGTTTTATTCACTCCCCACACCTTTATTTTACAATACCTTTTCCATCCTATGTTTCACTTCCTGAACACCTCCCCAAGTAAGGAGAAAAAACTGAAAGCAGTTTGAAGTTCACTGTAACAATACAGCACAAACATCTGAGCAGGTTCAGACTCCTCTCCCCAGCCAACTCTGAAGAGGGCAGCGTCTCTGTGCTTTTGAAACTTGGCTATTTTCTCGTGGCCATCTCAAAAGCCAGCATGAAAAACCAAACCTGCAAAACTCATGAGGCCCAAATGCTTGCTCTGTTAACCCTGACACTCCCAGCTACAGGACTTACAGCACTTCCTGAGGCAACAGGCAGATCTCTGGGACAGAAGTCATTATAACTTGGATTTATGATGGGTTTAGCCAGGGGGCTCCTGCTCAGCAGCAGCAGACCTTTGAACTTTCTGTGTGTGGTCACCAGGGAGCCAACCACCACACACTTCACTTGCTTACGGATGAAGAATGACAAATTGCCTCGGGTTTGCACAGTAAGATGACAGGCAGTTTGCTGCTCTTTTTGTCCTGTTAAAGAAGAATAGAAAAACAAATTGTCAATTCAAAAGCTATCCAAATCATTAACTGAAAGATACTCCAGTAAGTCACTCAATGAATTCACCAGAACAAGATGCTGTCTTCTACTAGGGAATCAACAATGAATTCCTGCAAAATCCCAACACTTTCCCACCACACCCCCCACCCCAAAAAAAAAAAAAAAAAAAAAAAAAAAAAAAAAAAAAAGACCAGTTCTCTACAGCTACTCAGATCACTGCTTTAATAAGGCAGGTTCTGGGCACTTGGTATTCCTGGTAATTCACAGTTTCAATTCCCAAAGATAGTGACAATTCTAGGCAGTGAGATCACAGAAGTTCATGGCACTTCTCATCTCCTGGCAATACCATCCTAATGATGTGTGCAGAGCATTTCCTCATTGCTAGTCTGTTTTTACATTAAGTTCTAGAAAAAACAATGGACAGTAGGGCTACAGTTTCACTTCCTGATTTTTACAAAGCTTCTAGCCTGGAACAGAACTGCTACAGAGGAAAAACAATTCCTTTTCCTCTGAGGCCAGTGGTACATTACAACTACCAACAGCCAGCTATGAAGAAGCATTTTATGGCACCACGAAGAATCCCATTTTCACTCCCAGCCCTTTTACTCACTATTTGCATAGCCAGATGCACGAGAAAATCGTGTCACAAGGCCAACATGATTCACTATGTGGTTCTCCATCCCACTTGCTTCCCCAAAAGTGTCCTTCTCCTTGTGGACCATCAAAAGGATTAAGTCATCCTCCTTCGGATGAAGCTGCCTCACCAAATCACTTTCTCGTAGATGAGCTACCCAAAAGACAAATTAAAATCACGACATTGAAAAGAAAATGGTTACAATTATTTTCTGACTGTAGAAGTACTGTTAACTTTTAGAGCTGTTAAAGGCTATAGCAAAAGGTTATGGTGAAAATCTAAACTCTATCCTGCACTCTTAAGCCTGAGCACAGCACTGTATAAAAAAGAGAGCAAGTAAAGAACAACTTTATCAAAACAAGCTGAAAAAAAAAATCTCAGCTGAGAGATGGGGAAGACACAAATTCCTTGCAAAATACATATTTCTCTTACATGCATTCTGTAGAACAGCAAAGTCGAAATCCTTTTGTATATTTAAAGCAAACACAAAAAATTCTACCTCTAAGTGCCAGCTCATTATAATGCATCATCTATTTAAAAATCAGATTTTATTTTAAAAAAAAACCCTCACCTGTAAAATGTGCTGTATTCATGTCAGCAGAAAAGTTTTGTAAGTAGAAGCAATAACTTCTCTCTTTTGCTTTCTGGTTTTCTACCCATTCTTGTGCCAGCTACATGTTGAAAAGGAAACAATAATACTTTGAAGGGTTTAGTGTATCAGAAGAAAAGCTTATCATGACTCAAAGGGCAAGTAAAAGAAATGAAATAAAACTATCTGACTGTCAAGTAAATATACCAAGAGTCTTTTTTTTCACATAAGCATACCCATTACATATAAACACATGGGACAAAAGGTCTTCCTTGCCACTCACCCATTCCATGTACTTTCTTAAAGCTCTTCACAATTACTCTGAGTTTTCCCTGACTGCACTGTCACCTCTAAAACATCAGTACTAACCTGGCATTGGCTTTATTTTCTACCTTATTTCTATAGAAGAAATGATGCAGTAACTGTAGTTGAAAGCATTCAGACATTAATTGAAGGAACATTGTTTCGTCACTATTAAACTATAAACTAATAAAGACTGGGAAAAAATACTTCCTGGATTAACCTACTCTCTCATGTAAGTTCTCAAGAGAAACCAAAACATTAGGTTTTTATCCTCTGTCATTGAAAGACCTCAGTTTCTTAAAGACTTCTGTTTCAAGCTTTATACACTATAGAGAGAGGAACCACATCCTTTGCCACTCCTTTTATTGTTGATGTGCACCCAGGAAAAAAGAAACACTTCACTGAGGTAACGCTGGTAGTCCCCAATCTTAAACACAACTGTTTGGATTATCTACTCCAAATCCTGCCTCTCTTCTGATCTGTGTCTGAACCTTTTCAAAGGTAAACAGAGGACATAAGCCAGGTTTTAACCTCTTGGTAAAATTCATCAGTGTTGATGAAACCAAAGCAAAAGGCAGAAAGCTACTTACTGTTTCAAAGGCGTTGAGCATCATCAAGGGAAAGAAAGTATTAAAATAGTCGTTGTAGCCCTGAAATTGGACAGGAACAGAGGCTACTATGGACTGCAGAAGATTATTTGGAGTTCCAAAGAGGCTGAAGTTTGCAAACATTTCGTAAGTCCACTTTAGGACTTGGTTAACAAAAATGCTGTAATCGCGCTGCTGAGCACCAAGGAAAGAGGAGTAGGTTTCTCGGCCAGGCCCTCTGGAAATATTTGAAGCATTGTCATATTGCCTATTTTGTGACTGGAGAACATTATTGGAACTAAGGGGTTGAGGTACATTACTGAAACTCGGAGATCTGCACATTGGATTTCCTGTTGGTGCAGGTTTTGGACATGGTGGTGGCCTGGCCACGGGCAGTTTGGCCGCATTCACTTTGCTTTTTGAAGGTGGGGGCAACTTTCTGACATCTTCGAGATCTTTGCTGAAGGCTGCGTTCCGTGAAGAACTTGCTGAGCTGAAAATTTTGGTGGTGGAAGGCTTTCTTATTTTAGGTGGCAGGAGAGAAGGCTTGGCAAACACATGATCTGCTGCTGGGCTGGTGGCTGGGTGTTTAGTGCAGTATTCTCCAGGTTTTTCCACCTGTTCCATACAGTCTTTGTCCTTACACTTCACAACAACTGAGGGTTCATTCTGCTGAAGGCTTTCACCAACATCCATTTCCTCTGGGGTCTTACTACATATAGCAGCATCTTGAACACTTTCATCCTGAGAACATAACTCCATATCCACAGGATCTAACTGGGTTAAAAACAGGTTATCATCACCTTCGTCACTGCTTTCATCTGATTTACACCCATTTTGCTTTGAAGTTTTCACCTCACACTCAGGCAGGAGCTCAGTGGAGCTTTTTCCTGAAGACTCATGTTTATCATCTCCAAGTGCAGCAGAAGAGAGACTTGAATCCACAGCGACAGGAGGAACCACCACACTGTTACCACCCTCCCATTTTCTGTTCCAGTCTGAACAATGAGGCATTTTAGAGGCACTTGCCCCTTCCTCCACAGCGAGGCTCTCAAATTTTCTCTCGCTGCCAGAATGACAAGCACTCTCTTCTCTTTTTTTCTCCCTTTGGTTGTCAACAGATTCTTTAAGCGCTGCCAGTTCAAAACTTAGAGGCTTTTGTTCTACAGGTTTCGCACAGGCTTTGGTAACTTTGTTTCTGCTCTCTGAACTTCCTGCAGGATTTTTCAAACTTCTTTTAGGCTTTGTCTGCCTTGGATAATGCCGGTCTTGGCAGATCAGCATTTTTTTATTGTATTTTACAGACAAACGCTGAGCCTCGATCTGTTTGGTCCTCTTTTTCTGTGCTACTCCAATTCTGCCTGCAGCTTTGCCGTGGCTGCGCAGCAGAGCCAGGCTCTCCAGGGAGGGCTGGGACAAGTCGAACGCCTTGCGGGGACCTTTCTTCAGGCCAAGCTTTTCCACAGTCGATGCTGGAGCAGGAGTCTGCCGAACCTTCCTTGGAGGAACCACAGCAGGCATTGACCTGCCAGGCTGAGAACGTTCTGTCGTGCTTAGGAGTGGTGTTTTACTTTTGGCTGCTTTAACAACGGGAGGTTTTTTAGGACTTCTCTGAACGGCCGGTGCTGGTTTACATTTCGCTGTGGTCTTCCGTGGGCTTGTGCTGTTTTTCTTAAGGGCCAACTTTGAAGCTAACGAGATGGGAGACGTAGATGCTCTGGGTTCAGGCACTTTTGAGCCCAGGGTAAAGCCTTTAGCAGTACCTTCGTCTGCACATTTTTCTAGTTGATCTTTCGCATCTCCATTGCCAACTGATTCTTCCAAGGTTGAATCAGTCGCTTCTTTTGTATCACCAGCTTCTTTCTGATGAGAAGTATCTTCTGCCTGCTTTTCTATTGAGGTTGGTGCTTCTTCCATGGCCTCATCACTAAAGTAAGGCAGATCATAGCCCCAGTCATTTAAGTTATCATTCAGGCAGTCATCTGAATTACTTGTCTCAGCTGGTGGTGAAACATGATCTTGTTTATACTCCTGAGTCGCTTCCATGGCATACGCTTGAGTATCTTGCCAAGCCGAGAAAACCTCAGCTTCTGTTTCAAATTCAAAGTACTGAGAATCGCAGTCATCCAGTAACATGGGAGAGCCTGGAGACTTTGATTCTCTTTTAATGTCATTATCAGAAATGACGCTGGATGTTGAAGATTGCTCTGCACCCGCATTTTCATTCTTGTTTTTTGTCTCCTCCTTGTCAGTCACGCTTTTTTCTTCATCGGAAGAGTCTGAAATTACAATGATTTGATTGCTAGGGCCATCTGCACCACTGGGACACCTGGTACTTTGGCCCTCGTTGGAAGATCTTACAGAACCTTTCACTTTCCTTTTAATGTCAGACACATTGTGGTACATTGAGCTGTCCTGGTTGGATGCAACAGGAAAATTGATACTTTTGGCATAAGCAGCTAAAGATAATTTACTGAGTTCTCTGTCAACCTGGGAGTCTGACAAATCATCGTCTTTAGAAACCGTCTTAACAAAATCCTCCTCTTTCTTCCCCCCTGAACTGTTTTCTGTCTTGAAATATTCTGAAAACTTAAGCAGCCTATCACTTGATTCATGCTTCACTGACAGTGGCCTGATCATATCCCTCTTGTTTTCAGAGCTAAATGGTAAATTACACTGAAAATACGCTGAAATTTTATCCCTACAAAAGGTTTCCGAAAACTGATTTTTGCAATCATATTTATCCAAATCATTTAAATTAGGCGGCTGCTCCTGGTTTGAAATTTGCACATTAGTGTTTTTCTTAAAGAAAGACATCAAGGATTTTTCTTCTGTCACATTTTTCAGTGAGGTGTCATTACACCCTAAAAGCAAAGTACTGTCATCTTCCTTCCCCTGCACACCAGGCTCATTTCTAGAGGAGTTAGAGGAATCTAGTGATGCTTCCTTGGAGACCTGTTTAGTGGGGACCAGTCTGGGCTGCAACACACTGTTTGCACTTGCCTCTTGCACAGTTTTGCAATTCCTTGAAGATGGAGACTCGAGATGAGTTTGAGCAGACAGACACGGTGGTGTTTTGGGTTCTGCTTTGGGCTTTGTTTCTAACTCTCTGCCTCTCCTGAAATCTGAATGCTGGGTGTTTGAATTGAAGCACTGATCACCCGTATTGCATTTCCCTGCCACAAGATCATAGTTCCTATTTTCCTTAACTTTTCCACATCCTTTTGTTGCCAAAGGGTTCTTCGCAAAGATAAACTCCTGAGCTGTTGAGTCACCAGGTTCCTTTTTAATATTCATCAAGATGCCTTCTGGGGATGTGCAAGATGTTGAACTTCTACCTGAATCTCTACATTCCTCTTCGCAGGCATTCTTTCTCCTGTGGAGAGAGTTCTCTTGACAGTCTCTGCCTTCCTTTGACATGACAAATGGTGAATAAACGCCCTCCCTCTCATGTCCACTCGTCTTGTATCCATCATCACATCCATTCCTCTCGTGCTTTAGAGAGACAGTCGGCAAAGCTGTTGAGTTTGAACTGCTTCCTCCAGCCACAGAGGTGCTCAGTGCTTTTCCCTTTATACTCCTTATAACTTGCTTTAAACACATTTGCAGCTCCTGGGTTTCCTGGCTGCTCAGCTGCCACCCCACAGCTCGATTTCCCCGCAGGAGGAGGTTGAGTTTGTCCAGGTACTGCTTGCAGAGGGCGTGCTGGCCGATCTGGTAGCCCTCCTTGAGCAGGCTGCGGATGAGCTGCACGCAGGCGTGCTGCACCGAGCTGGGCGCCTGGAAAGGCCCCGAGCCCTTGGCGCACAGCCCCAGCGCCTTCTCGCTGCACCGAGTGAAGGCTCGGCTTGGGAGCGTGGCACACCTCACCACGGCCTCCACCCACTCCTGGGAGCTGACCCACAGCAAATGCAGGCACTTCTTACTTCTGTGCAGCTCAACGATGGACACCAAGATGAGGAGGAAGAACTCGGAGATTTTGTCGCACTCCTGGATTCTTTCGATGAGGATGTCTTTGATTTCTGAGCAGAGGTAGTGGATGACCTCTACTATATAGGCTACCCCCAAGTCCTTGAGATCCATAAGGGACTGAACAAAAGGGATGAACCAGAGGAACGTGCTGTGATGGACACGCATGTCTCTGCCAATGTCAGACTGAAGCATGTTAGCCAGGGTCTGCATATCTTCATACATGTTGGGGCAGTACTCTGGGCAAATGGCAGCTTTCCAGCCAGTGTCCTGAAAAATACATTCACCACACAACAGCCTCAGTGATATGCACAGTTTAATATGGCAGCTTTTTTGCTATTTTCTTTCATATACTTGTTCATTAAACAGTAACATCTCTTATATCCCAATGTAAGTCATTAAAAAAATCCAAAAAAATAAAGAGCACAGAGATTTATACGGAACTAATTTCCTAAAACATTATCACTGAAATGGGTGTAAAGCAGTAGCTCCTTTAAAGATCATTGGGAACTATCCAAAGACACCATCACACTGACATAAACCAAAAACACATGGAAAGCCTTTAAAAGACATTTTATAAATGCAACACATTGGCAGCAAGACATGACCACACTCAGGAATGTTTATTCTTGACAATATCATTCAGTGGCCTCAGTTCAAAGAAAAGGTATATAAAATACTGGTTTAATACCTTTTGAGGCTTTTCTGTGTTATAATTATACACAATCTGACTGCAGGAAATCATGTCATCGCCGTAGTCTGACTTTGGCTCAGATTTTGTCCTGAAAAGAAACACAAATCACTACAGACTCACACAATTAAAACACTAAGAAAGCCATGACATTGTTTTTCAGATACCAAGTGACCATTACAACTTGTCAGTGATGGAACACACCAATGAAAGGGTACCATATTTAAAAGCATAGAACTTATTTTATCCAGCTTTTAAGAGGTGGAGGAAGTGACTGTTTCAGGAAAAAGCTTTCTATTGAGTCATGGATTTGCCTACATAGAACAAATACCCAGAATGCCATCTACTGAAAATTCAAGATTTCCCATAAATTTACCAAACCTTGAACAAGGCAGTCTTCATTAACCTCCAGTGCAAGTTAGTTGTAGCACTAAGTAAGCACAGAACAGTTAACAGTCTTCTCAATTCAGGAAAAAAAAATCCTAACAGGTTTAACACAGACACCAGTTACGAAAAGAAGCAAGCATTTATATTTTTTGAAGGAACATCACAATTTTAGGGGACCTACTTCAACTTTTCTTTGCTTGAAGTTGCAAATATGGTATTTTTTTAATTGCCATCTCCCTCCCCCAACACAAATTACAGCTGCGCTGACAAGAACTGACCTCCTAAAGCTACTGCGAATATTTTTGATTTCATTATTGTAGCTCACACTGTTGATTATGGTTTGAAAGGCTTGGACAGGATCAATCAGCTGACCCCAAACTTTAGATCCGAGCTGATCCAAAATAACCATGAAACAGTGCAGGGCAGGCCAGAAAGGGTCAGTGGAATCATCTGTAACACAACAACAACAGTAGAGAGGGTTGAAATGCAAGTCCTGGCTAAGGAGAAGTTGAAAGAGCTGGCTCTCATTGATTTTTTTTCCTGAAGTATCAATAGAAAAGTATTCTAGGAAGTTGCAACTGTACTTTTTAACCTGGAAAAAGAATGAAAAAAGTCAAGCTCCCTCATTTGTACAGACACACTGCTACTTATGCAGTCTTAAATCAGCAGGAGCCTGGATGCCCATTATTAATAATACTGATATTTCCCACCTCTATGAAACTGATTCTTTCACACTGATTTTTGCAGAGATGTGCTAAGAAGTGCCACAATTTACATAGTTATTTATGCCTTCACTTACTCAGGTAATTTATACTTCACATTTATACTAGAAGCAATTGGTTCTTTCAAGTGTGTTCTTACTCCTTCATGTAAGAAAATACCATAGCCTCAATAAACATGAGATTTATAAAGATCTGCTCATTTAAGAGGCAATCCTGGTCTTGAGCTCACAGGCCATTCCCAGACTATGCCATGGCAACCCATGGGGGTTACTAAATCTGAATTCTAAAGTCTAAATTTACAGCTGCAAAAAGGGGTCCCCTCAAATGGACAGATGGAAGAGTTAAATTTTAAGGCATCTTGCAGCAATTTAGGAGGAGTTCCTTTACTTTAGGACTCAAAATTCAAACTTCAGGCCACAATGAAATGAGCATTCTATATGTACATGCAGCCTGTACATTAAATGAGAACAGTCATAGGAATTGCAGATTTGTCCTCTCAAAACCTCTAAACCAGATTTAGCAAAAGCACTGCCATCCCTTCTCCATTCCAGACACTGGATGTCATCTTTCAGTATTTGTCAGTACTGCCCAAATACTGCACCTTTCAGAAGATAAACAGGCCTAGGTAAAATTACCTCTCATTACACTATTAAGAACTTAACAAGGAATTTGATAAAGATGAAAAATGGGCTATAAACTGTCTTAATCTCAGTATCAAAGCCAGTTACCAGCTGCTTCTTTCTCCATAGTGTGAAGTATGGACTGCATGAAATCATTTTGTTTGTCTGGGCCCAGTAACAAAGAGTCCATAGCTTGTTCTTCCAGCACTGACAGCAACATGCAAATTCCTACAGAAGAAAAAAAAAAAAGAAGCATATATTTGAAAAAATACACAGCACCTACGAAATTGTAGAGCTCTGACATTAAATAAGTGCTTACAAATGGGAGACTACATAAATTCTTTTCTGATCAGAAATACTCACCCAGCCAATAGTTCTTGTAGTTGGCTGTATCATACAAATGAGCTGGCAGAAGGATGAGTTTACCCTTTTCAAACATTGAAGAGCTGTAAATATCTGGATTCTCAAAAAGGCCCAATTCAATAACTTTGAACAAACAAGTCAGCACTTCCTCTAAGTCGTAGTAATCATCCCTGTCAACCTTTCCTAAATTCCTTGCTGTTAGGATGGCCCATCGACGAATCTAAGGATTGAAACAAAAGGTTATATATTGATAAAAAGAACAAACAAACTCACAAATCTGCAAGAGGAAGCACTGCTATTACAAATGGTACAAAGGCATGTTTTTACTGATTGAATAATTAAAAATAAGTCTTCAAAATAATCTTAGAAATAGGCTTGCTTTACCTACAAGATGACGCTGGTGACAAGGGAATTCAGGTTAATACCTATAAAGAAAATGCCTTGGGATTTATGTGCAACAGTGTAGCAGTTGTTTTATACTTATTTTATGTTATTTACATGCTACTGACCATGATATTCTAATGAGAGAACTGCAGCCTGTAATAGATGTCAAGTTTTGTTTACAGATAAATGCACCACACAGATTTTCTAAAATCATGCAAAGAGAGCACTCAATCCCTTCAGTATCAACATGGTGCACCAAACCAGGATTCAGCAGAACAGAAAAAGGAACTTACCACCTCATTTGGGTGTACCAAAAAGAGATAAATTCCTGGGTATTTCTCAAAGACCTGAAAGGAGTCATGACTTAGCTCCATTTTACAGAGCACTTCTACACACAGCTCACCTAAAAGGGTAAGACACAGTTATAGTAAGGACTAACCTACAGACTCACAAAAAATAGTGTATTTACTATCAATATATATATATATACATTGATCCTCTGGTTTAAGTACTGTTTATTTTCACCTCCTGCAGTGGAACACCACCATTCCCTTCCCTGGGGATATGACCAGATACGTACTGACTTTCTTATGCAGCAGCAGATATGGGTATTTCAGTATTTCCAGCAAGGGCACCCTCAGGTTGTTCTCAAAATTTGGACCCACATAACCAGACAGACGTGTCTCCCCGTGCTCATCGACCAGAAACAACTCATCATCCTCTCCTGTTTCTTCCTTCATGGATTTCTCCATGTGGGCAACGAGGCGGGAGGTTTCCAACTCCCACAGGTTCTGTTCAGTGGGGGAAAACAACAATCCAAGTGTGTTTGTGAAGAAAGTGATTAAGGACATTTATTGCCACATACAGAAATCTTAATTACACTTTCAGAAATTGAAATCTCGTTTTGGAAAGTTTCTTTCTACACCACGGTCCAAAACACTACAGCTTTGAAATGGAATTCAATTATGCAAAGCACAGATCTCTCACTTTAAAATTAAGACTATAAAGCCATTTAAAAAAGAACAGCCTTCAAACCAGATAGAATTTCATAATTCTGTTAAATATTCACATTCATTTCAACACCTATTTTAGCTTAGTCACAAAACTTTGTTCTGCTGGCCAATACACAGAAAGACACAATACAGGAAAAGATCATATTCAGGAAGATAGGAAAAGTAGTAATAAAATCTTGCCTTCTTACAGATTTTGCAGTAAGAGGAAGGAAAAGAATAAACAATGCAAAGAGAGTGATTTGCTGGATATTTGTAGGGATTTGCTCATTTAACATTACTCATCCTAAATAACTACTCCAAACCTTAACTAGACACCAAGTTTATTCACTGCAGTAAATGGACACAGAAAGGAATTTTCACTTCTCTTATTTCTAGTCTGTGGAACTTCTAGTCACATGGAATTGCACAATAGAGCAATCTAGCTAACCAATCTAAATAGCAACCTCTTAGACATCTGTATTATGATCAATTAGCTAAAAACACATACTTTACACACACAGAAGAGTAAATAAGCTTTCCAAAAATATAAAAGCGGAATTTTATATTTATGCAAAAGAGAATTTTATATATGTAAGGGAGGACTACAAAAGCGGTTTAATTTTTTTGATTAATTGCACAGTCTGATCTCTGAAATTGAAATACAGGAGAATACTACAAATGAGAAGTGAAAGGAAATAAAAACAGGAACAAACCAATAACTGAAGAGAAACCAGCAGAGAAAGGAAAATACATTAAAGAAACGAGCTGTTAGTCTGGCAGATGTTCTTTGTTTCGGATGACAAACCATCGACAGCATGAAAGAAGTCCAAGCTATAGTGTCAAGTCAGCAATTCACAACTACTGGATTAGCTCTTGCCAATTTGAATATATGCAAAACAAGAGAATCTCTGTTTTACAATCAGCAGTCTGCAATTCCACACGAAAAACCAGTCAAAAAGCAACACAACCTATTCCCAAAACCCAATAAAACACACCCCCTCTCCTTACACTGAGGCTGGACCACAGAAGCCTCTTAATTAATCTCTTCATTAATTACCTCGTGCAATCTCGGACATTCTTCTCTTGCTTTATGATATTCAACCACGCACTCCAGGCAGTAACAGAGATCATCATTGGAGCCTTCAAAATCTTCCTGGGAAAGCCTTTGAGCAGCATAGTGCTTCAGGAACTCGGTGGTGTCAGCACCACTCGGTGTGCACCATCGGCATGTGCTCATTCTAGAGGGGCAAAGGAGCAGGAATTAAATGTGCTTCAAGTGGCAAAATACTCCCTCTTTCATTCACGAGAAGACCCTATTTCAAGTGTGGTGAGAGTGAGGATTTCAGTTACTCATTAGCAGCCTCCATGCAGGTGTTCTTATAAGATCCAGGTGCATGCAATTAAACGGAGTAAAGCATTAAAGGGACATCACACACACACAAAATGCCTCTGGGAGAGCAAACAGTAAAAGTAAAGCACTGTATTCAAATGTGCAAACTAGGAAGAAAAGGGGTGAAAATTCATTTTATATTAAAAAAAAAAAATTAAAATCTCCTTAGCCACCACAATTTCCAGAACTATAATGCGAAGCTCTTTATATTATTTTACTGGTGTCTCTGGAATCTAGGTCTAGTGGCACAAGGTTTAATTAGCTTTTTTCCTTAATCTCCTGCTAAAATTTATAGGTCAACAAATCCCTGTTGTTACAAGCAAAGGATATTTGTGCAGAACTTTCCTGCCTTTGTTATTTTTATAGACAGAGTGAGTGTTAAAATTCTCACAACAGATTGCTTCCCTCTAAAAACAAAAAATCCTGCATTAAGCAGCAATGGAGTCACCTCAGATCCTGCTAGTCTGAAAAATTCCACAGAACACGGGAATCACAGAATGGTTTGGGTTGGAAGGGACCTTAAGGATCATTTTATTCTACCTTCTGCCACGGGCAGGGACACCTTCCACTATAGCAGGCTGCTCCAAGCACCGTCCAAACTGGCCTTGGACACTTCCAGGGGGCAGCCACAGCTTCTCTGGGCACCCTCTGCCAGGGCCTCAGCACTCTCAGAGGGAAGAAATTCCTCCTAATACTCAATCTAACCCTGCCCTCTGTCAGTTTGAATCCACTTCCCTTTGTCCTAGCACTAGAGTTCCTGATGAAGGCTCCCTCTCCAGTCTTTGTAGGCCCTTTCAGATAATGGAAGGCTGCAAAAGCATGAACTCTTGAACTAACTGTAGAAAAACAAAGATGGTAACTGCTTCTTTTACTCTGCATAGCAAAAGTAGATAAAGCCAAGCCGTAAGTTTCCTCATACATACACATATACTGGGAAAACCCAACAATTGTGGCATTTACCTTTGAAAAAAGGAGTTATTTGCAGTGCAGGTGTGCCAGGTCACATGGTGGGAAGGAGAACAGCGCTGCCCTGCAGCCAGGGAAGGGGCTGAGCCCTTCAGCCATACATGTCCTGAGTGCAGAGGGCAGAGCCGTATCCTCAGCAATCCACCCCCTGGTGACCAAGTCTCGGTGGTATTTCAAAGATCTAGAGCAAAACAGAAATCAAACCACTGAATCACGGAATCAGTCCGCCTGGAAAAGACCTCCGAGACCACCGAATCCAACCTGTGACCAAACGCCACCTTGTCAGCCAGACCGGAGCACTGAGTGCAGCTGAACACCTCCAGGGATGGTGACGGCCCTGGGCAGCCCATTCCAATACTCAAATATTTAACAACTCAGTGAAGGAATTCCTCCTGATGCCCAGCCTGAACCTCCCCTAGCACTGCTTGAGGCTCTGTCCTCTCCTGTCACTCACTGCCCGGGAGAAGAAGCCAACCCTCACTTACTATAACCTTTCTCCAGGTAGTAGATCAGTAGAAATCCGTTCAGCTCACACTTAAGAATTGCTTTGGTATTTAGGCTAATGGCTGCATTAATGCATTTCACGAAGCGCTAAGTACGATTTGCAAGAGAATCCCTTCTATCATTCAAATGCGGATGAGACAACGTTTGCCTCGCCTCTCACTCAGAAAAGGCGTATTTACCTACGCCCCTCAAGTCAAAAATCACTTAAAGGAGCGTGGGCGGGCACATGAACGAACCCCGGCTGCGAGGAGCACCGTGCCCTGTAACGCCGCTACCGACACCCGGCACCGGCTGCGGAGCCTCGGCACCCGCACCGCGCATGGAACGCCCGAGCACCGAAAACTCTTTCGGTTTCGCGGTTGGAGCCGCCGCGGGGCCCCAGCCCCACCGCAATCCCAACCCCAACAGGAACCCCAACCCCTGGAGAGCCCCCGAACGCCCCCCTGGCCTCGGCCGCCCTGCCCGGTGCCCCCCGTCCCTTCCCGCCAAGCGGGACCCGGCCTGGCGGGGCAGCGCCTGCCCTGAGGCGGCGTGAGGGACCGACACAAAGGGCGTTCCGACAGGAGCGCGGGCTCCGCGGAGGCAGCACAAGCTCCATACGCGGTGCCGGGCGAACGGACCGTCCCTCTGCTCGTCGCTCACTCCGCTTCCCGCTTACCTCACGCCGCTCCCGCGGGTGCCTCGGTCCGCCCGGCCCGGCCCGGTCCGGTTCGGCCCTCCCGGCGCCGCCGCTGCCGCCCTGAGGCCGCGGCGCTCCCCGCGCTTCCGGACGCGGCCGGAAGTGGGCGCTCGCTGCCTCCCGCGGGAGGAACCTTAAAGGGCCAGCGCGGCCCCCAGAGGCGGCGGGCGGGGAAACTGAGGCACGGGGCCGGGCCTGGAGCGGGCTTACAGCACCGCCTCCAGGACAGCGGTGCCCGAAAAGATTGCGTGGAAATAAAACCCCACAGACTATTATGGCGATTGACAAAGAGACGTGAACTGCATTGATTGCTCATATGAAGCCGTTTATTGATCCGCCTAGCCGAGCTTATATACCCTTGCATTATATAACAAAAAAAAAAAAATATTGCTTAAGATATTGCCTCGTACTAACTAACACCGGTATGCCTAAAATGTGCTGGCAAAGCACATGATCCGTACCAGGTACGCCGTTATCTTCTGCATTCCTTTCTCAAAATCCCCCTTCCCTTTGCCAAGGCTTGAGGCCTGGCGAATCCACTCCTGGTATGAGGTGAACAGTGCCCCCAGTTCGGCTCTCTCGCTGCAGGCCCACGGTCTATAGAGCGGGTATTTGTTTGTTGCAGTGCTGGAGGTGAGGGGGATTTCTCCACCCTTGGTCAAGTGCTGTGGTTTGTTTATATATTAAGTATTCCTTGGTGTTGCTATGTCACTATCATCATACACGTGCTGGAGGTAATTTACTAATGTTACCTCCTGGTTGTAAATAGTTGTGATAAATAGGTATGATTTGTGCTGATAAAATTGAAACAGTAATCGGTACTTTAGAATAATAATAAAGAAGTAACAAGTACTGCCAAGGAGGGGAGGGAGGGGATCTTCCCCTCCTTCTCCTGCAGATGTTCATGAGATACAGGAAGGAACCTAGATAAGAGTAGCTAAATTTGTCCATGAGAAGGGAAAAGTTGGGGAAACTCCAAGGAACCAGTTAATTATATGAGATTTATTGCTGAAATGTTCAAACTTGGTATTTACTTATATAATACGAGCTTAATACTCATGTGTAACCAAGAAGTTAGCCTAATACACATGAGCAGTAAGGAAGGTTATTCAAAGGACACAGATGAAGAGGATGAGCCTTCATCACACGACCCCCTAAGAGCTGCTGAGACCCCCTAAAAGAGATGATGGGGCATGTGTGATAGAGGTGGTGATGAAAACAGTGATGGAAAACTTAGATATAGAAAATAGGAGGGGATGGGTGGTGGCACGTATTGGCCTACACTGTAAAGGGGCCAGCTCGGGGTTATCTCGTTGGTACGTGAGGCAGGATCCCATGGTCCTGCTCCGTACCCCGTGGTTTGTATCTTTGCTTATGCATCATTAACCAAACCAATTATTTACCATTCAGTCATTATGTGATTATAATCCAATTTTGTATTAATTAAGCTGCTCAATTAAAATTGCTGTTACATATAAAGCTCGTTTGGCTTTATTTTTGGATAATTGGGCATCATATTTATAACGTAGTTCTTCTGTACTGCCCTTGCACCTCCCCAGTTTAGGTGGTCTTGGGGGTCTTCTTCGATGAAGGTTCAAGGTCTTCCTCACATCTGAACTTTTCAACTTTGTCTTCAGAGCATGGGCAGTTACGGTGTTCCTTGGTCTTTCTGTATCTAACCAGTCTAAATTCTTCATTTTGTGGCTAATTGGCTTTACAATCACCAGTTTCTCATTAGTCCATCCTCCTGCTTCCCAGTATAGCTATACTTGTCTGTTTTTGTGATTATTCACCTGGTGAGATTTCTGTTTATTTAAGCATTAAGCAGCTAGTTAACCATATACTGGCTATTACATTGTATAGAAAGTTATGATTCAGGTTATGTTGGTGTCTTACACCTCAGGCTTTTTAAGCACCTTGTAGCTTTGACCCGAGCTGTATCGGCATCACCTTTCTCCACCTCCTTGGTTAAGACCTTAGAGGAAAGAGGGGTGAAAAAAACAAACCCCCGTTTGATCTTCAGCTACTTCCTCGGCTTTGAAGTGCTGCAAACACACCCTAGGAACTCATCTGTTTCTGTCCTTGATAACGCCACACAGCTGAAGAGTTTTGTGCTGTTACACCACTCAGGCCATAAACACGCCAGGGAAACGCTTGAAGCGACACGTCTGCTTGAAACACCCGAGTTTTTAGGGTGCTTTTACACTTGAAGGATCTGTCATGCTCTTATTTATAATGCAGTCTGATACACAAAGCTTTGTCAACTGTATTTCCTTCATCATTCTGAGGAGCTTCTTTTGGGTTTGTTTTTTTTTTTAAACCTCTGCAGAGTTTGCTCTGTTTGCAATAATACTGAAATATCCACGTGAAAGAACCGTGCTCTCATGGGCCTGGGGAAGAGGATGGCAGGGGGAAAAGAGCCTTCCTTGTGGTATTATTCAGCACCTGGGAAATAATCAACATGCAATTACTTGCCCCTGTGCAAACAGATTGCACACACCTCACACCCAAGGAGATGAAGGAGTTTCCATTTCCCAGGGCTGCAGGGAGATGGAAGCCTCTCTCTTTCCTCAGGTCTGTGTTTCCCCAAAGCAGCCAGTGCAGTGATGGCTCCAGGTTTACAATTCCAGCCCTGCCTTGCTCATATTTTGCAGAAAAACTGCTCTTAACAGATATCTGCAAGATTTTTCATTGGGTTATTTCTGGGATGGAGTAACAGGAGCTCATGCCCTGAGGTGACCCTTCGAGCTGGAATGCTCCTGGCTCAGGGCCAAGAGAGTGAAAGTGCCTCAGAAAAATATTTTGAAAAGTGGTTTTGAAGCCCAAACACGAAAGATAAAGACAGTGGAGAATGAGCTAGGAGAGCTGAAACAAAATCATCGATCTTGTCTGTACTGCTGAAAAACAGTAAATACTGTTTATTAGGGGGAAATGGGTGCCATAATTCTGAATTGCAGCTGGATAGCAGCCAGGGGAAGGCCCTGGAGCAGGGAAACCTCTCAAGGTTTGGGATCCTTTATCTGAGCCCCACCCTGAGTCTTTCCCTGCCCAAGGGCAAGAGATCCTGGGTGACAGAGCAGCTGAATTAGCACTAATGAAATACCACTGATTGATGGGGCTACTCAGTATTAATGACAAACTTTACATACATAAACCACTGATCAGCTCTGCCACTCAGCCTGGAGCCAGCTGCACCCACTCCTCTCTGAGGAGTTAGAAAGGAGGGGGGTCCATTCTGAACCTCAGGAGTCAACTGGAGAGTCTTTCTTACCCTTTGTATCCCCGAAACTCTTTGTGAATCACTAACTTGATTTTAACTCAGTTTCTCTTTGTATGTTTCTTCCATGCAGTCATTAATAAGGTGAACTTGGCCATCAAACTTACTGAACTTTGGCACACCACTGTTAAAACTTCAATAAATTCCATCAAATTGATTGAGCTCTCTCAGATTATTCTTTTCACTCAATAAAACATTGCTGCTTCTCGCTTTAGAGTGAGATGCATTCCACTCAGCCACAAGAGTTTTCTTTTAAAGCAAAGAAAATAAATCTCATCATGGAGGTAGAAGTTTATTTCTGCAAGATCTACTCAACAAACTCTACAACCAGGCATCGTTTGTGCTCTTGCCTGCAGACAATTCAGAGCATCTCCATTTTCTAGGAAAAAAACCAAAACCTTGAAAAACAATCAAACTTTTTATATTGAGAAATTCAAGTTTTTCAGCTTTTAACTTCCAAAGCCACGAAACAACACAAAGAGCTAAGTGGAACTGTTGTGTGTTTCCTTCCCCACCATCCCATCTCAGCTCTTGGCTGGAAAACTTTACCCTCAAAGCAGTGGCTGATTGCAGGGGAGGCCGTGCCTGTCTCCCAAAAATCCCAGTGCTTTCTATCTTCAGAGAGACTAAAGCCAGACACAGTTAAATGTGGGAAGTTCTCCTTTAAAATCCCTT
The DNA here is from genome assembly GCA_027886175.1 of Phylloscopus collybita. Classification (NCBI taxonomy): domain Eukaryota; kingdom Metazoa; phylum Chordata; class Aves; order Passeriformes; family Phylloscopidae; genus Phylloscopus; species Phylloscopus collybita. Next base: position 7,689,291 of record JAJNNQ010000001.1, read on the forward strand.
GCTATAAGTCACCTTCCAGACCCTCCAACAAGGCCTTTATTTCAAGCCATTGAACGTTTTGGATTTTCAATGATGATTATAAGAATTGAAGAGGGAAATGGTCACTTAATCAAAATGACCCTCAAAAAGCAGGGACTGAGTCCTCTTGCATTACTGTCTAGTACAGCATAAGGGAAATATAAACAAGCCATACAAAGACTTTACACAATAAGATATTTTTGGGGTTTTTTTACATTCATTCAGTCAATTTAAAAATAACCACTTCAGGCAGAGTGAAAAATACCATACAAAACATGAGTACAACCTCCAGCTCATTGCTTCATTTTCTTACTAAAATGTAGAAATTCTCCTTGGCAAAATAAAAAATATATGTACACATATGTATATATATATATCTATTGCTTTGTATTCCAAATATTAATTACAACATTTTAAATTATTTGTTTTGGTTAGCACGAAATGATGAATACTAATGGACCAAAGTCCTTTTTCTTTAAAAGGGTTGGGAAAAGTGTAAGTCTGCATCAAAAATAAAAGTTGCTTTTAAAATAAGTTACCTGTTTAAAGAAAAAAAACAAAACCCTCCAAAGTTGTGCTTTCATCAACACAGATGTCCTTAAAACTTGATTATTACAGAGATTTAAAAGCAAACTGAAAAGCTTTTTCCAATCCCATGAATTTAAAAAAATAGAAGTTCTGAAAACCAAGATCATTCATCATAAAGGGAAAACAGCAGCTTTCAACTGCACAGAAAAAGAGTATTTTTAAACACTTAGAAAGCAACTTGAGTGCTTACATGAACACTGCTAAAACCAGAGCTAAATTAAATAGAAGGTGGCATAAGAGCTCTGTTTAACTCAATCTTCAAGATGAAACAAGACAACCAGAGCTGCCCATCCTGACTTTTCCCATTATCAACAGCCTGGGTGTTTGCAGGTGGTGAGCTGCCCCCACTTTCAACCAGACCCAGTTGCAGTTAAATATGCAAATGAGGCATTGGTTTTAGGACAGTCAGTTCAGCTCTCTTCATCAGAATCATTGTCTTCACTGAAATCAAAAATGTCACTGAATAGAAAAGTCCTCTGCTGCTGCCTGGCCTGTGAATCACAAAAACTCCGGGCTTTCCCCTCTTCCTTTTTTAACTTTTCTTCAAGTTCTGGGAGCTTCTTTTCATACAGATAGTCAATAATTTCTATGAGGAAAAAAAAAAAAAAAAAAAAAAAAAAAGTAGTTTAAATTGGATCTGTAGAGGAGCAGCATCTCACAGACAGAAATGATGTTAAATGCACAAAATCTCTGTATTGCTCTGATCAGAGGGGCTGCAGGGAGATCAGACAGAACAGAAACATGCAAAGAAAAATGTAAATGCAGAGTCTTAAAACTTTTCAACTCAAGGTATTAAAAAGAACAGGTTCATAAGCACTTACACGAAGAGGACATTGAAAGTTGTAATAAAAGCATTTAGTATGAAGTATAAAGCCTAAGATTTTAGCCAATTAGGAAGAAATTGAACCAGAATATGTATCCTCTGAGATTCAAGCCAAAGCCTTAAGGAGTACATACAAACAGCTGCCCTACTGACCAGAAAATGTCTTTCTTTTCCATAAAGGGACAGAGGACACTTTGAGCTTATAAAACTTTGATTGAACATAGGCTCCAGGAACATCTCTGCAAAGAGAAGAGCACAAAGAATTAGTGGTGCAAAAAACTATCATCAAGCTTAATTGCTACTGAATTATCCATTGCTGAGAATGATGCCAATCAAACCCTAGCTCGGATTTAGGTAGAAAGGATGGAATTCAAATCATAATTAAGCCATAATATCAAATCATAATTTTTCCCATTAGTTGATTAACACCTGGAAGCACAGATACACAGCACTCCAGTATTTGGAATGTTAAGGGTTTCAGATCTTGGCTTCCTGCTCAGTGCCATGCCAGGATATGCAACTGTAAGGTTTCCAAACTGAACATTTCCTACAGTTGAAAAGGTTATCAGAACTTTGATTCATCTGCTTGAACTCCCCTTTGTATCCATAAAAAGAGAGAAAGGAGGTTTACCCGATGGCACTACTGAGTTCATCCCAGTTTACTTCACTGGTATCCTCTGCTTTTGTTTCATACAACCTGTGAATGTAAGACAGAAGCAGTGTGCAGGCAGAACTCAAGACATAATTCAGTGCTCCCAACTCCCCCAGTCAGAAATTACAGAACATTTTGTCCAGAGGAAAAATAAGTGCAAAACATGTATCAAGCTGCAGGCTGTTCTCACCCTGCAAACTTCTATAAACACAGCTCAAACAGTGGGAGATACAAAAACATCTCAGTGCTCAGAACTCTACCTTTTAATAAGGTTGATCTTGGCTTTTAATCCATTTAATCCTCGGTACAACTGCTGCCCTCTGGTCAATTTGCTTGTTAAAATCGAATTCCTTTGAAAACACAAAGGAATGAAAAAATGATACATTCAATAAAACAACACACTTGGCTTTAGCAACAAGCAAAAATGAGCAAGGGAATGCACTAACCATCACTATATAGAGAGAAAGGATAGTGACTGAGAAAGCTTCATCACCAATTGCCTCAATATTTTACCATCATCCAGATCCTGTTGCTGGGGAGCCCCATTTCACAGCCAGGGCCTGGAGAACCCTTCCCAGCAACTGGGAAATCCTACACAGTGTGTCCACCCCTAGACCCCAAAAGTGAGTCCAGCTTTTATAGGCCCCAGATCAGCATGTCAAAGTGATCTGATTATATTTTTAGCACAGAAACACCTGGATCTGATGTCACATTTCCCAACCAGCAGAGACCAGGGCCATGGCTGAGAGGTTTCCCCTGAAATACCCTACAAACAAGCTGCCATTCCTGTCAGTTGGGAAAGTTTCTAAAAATGATACAGCTCTTGCAGATAACTACACAAGGTTATGTGAAAGTTTCTGAAGCAGCTGGGTTTTGGTGTTAAATAGCTGGATTTAAGAGTCTCAATCATCTGTTTTTAGCTAAATAATACTGCTGGTGTTAGTCACAATGCCCAGGGTTCATCCTGTAAATCAACTCTGCTGCTCAGGCCTCAGCACACCAGGCAGAAATCAGGGTTTGCTATCACAGCAAACAGAAAACTTGCCTCAGCTAGCAGAGAGTTATTTGTCTCAAGACACATCTGCAATGCCTTTTCTGTGCTCTACAATCTCCTACCTGTCCTACCAAAGGATCCCGATGGCACAAAGCACAGGTTTTGCTGAACAAATACAGCCCAGAACACGTTTTGCTGAACAAATACAGCCCAGAACACGTTTTGCTGAACAAATACAGCCCAGAACACGTTTTGCTATCTCAGTTTAGTCCAAGCCCTCACCATTTCTGCTTGCATTGCCTCCAGTACCGACTCCCCACTTTGGTTTCAATCTCAGTCCATGGCAGGGACTGGCACAGCTGCTCACGGTCAATCCACACATCCGTGTCTGACTGGTCCAGTGAGAAAGCAGAACTTGGATTTTCTGCTTCCAGTTTTCTCCTCATCACCTCCCTCACTGCACTGATTAATTTCCGGATCTCCTCCTTTGTCCAAGGACCATAGTTAATAGCTAAAATTGAAAAGCCACCAGGTTAAGGCATAATTTATCAGAAATGATGAGCGGGGGAAAAAAAAGGCAAATGAGCAAATGTTTCATTTTGCAGATTTTTTATTTATAGGACCAACTTCTTAACACATGTCCTAGAAACTCTTCTGCATAGCAGACTTGAGAGTTCAACCTAAACACTAAAGAACAGTCTGATCCCCAGTTTTTATTTTTTTAAACCTGGCTGCCAAATTCCTTCTGCCCTCCCCATGAAATCATCTCTTTTAGATGTCAGTTCTGTTAATAAAGTTATATTTGTTCCACTTCTTTTCCATTTTCTTTCAGAGATCTTTCTTATCCTTCCCACATGAAAATGCAATCAGTGGTGTGAAGAAGAGGACCACCACTAAAAATTAATTCATTAATTAATACCCCCACACTTGAAAGACTTTTTCCCTTATGTTTAGGGTCTACATGGTACAGTTCAAATAACATTACACAAAATAAATAGTTTTTTCTTAAAATTACATACCTGACTTGATTTCAGAGAATTTCATAGCAACTGAGAGGTTAGAACGGGACATCAACTCAGAAATCTTCTTCCAATCATTGCCATGCAGAGCATGATACTTCTTTAATTTTTCTTTTTCTTCCTTAGTATACCTGGTTGAGGAAATGGGCACAGCTTCAGCTGTAAATTCAAACCATTTCAATCTCTTAAAGAGCTGTAACATCTGCAGGTGATCCATGTTAATCATCACCATCAAATTTAGAACAGAGAAATCAATGAGGGAAAATGAACTATCAATTAAGTCACAGTAACTGGCACAAATAGGAGATGATCTTCATTTGAATCCATTTTTTAATTTCCAAATAATCAACACAGACTGACACTAGCATCCAGAAACACTTTTTAAGTATTCCCTTACCTTCCTTTGTAATTATTTGGGTCAAACATCTTCCTTGCTCGATAATATATCAGCCTCCAGGGCCGGGGTATGCCCTCAGCTGGAAGGTAAAGGATCATTTTTAACAAACATTCCTCACAGTGGTGGGGCCAAAATGAAACAAACCCCAACACCCAACACCACACATTTTCATGACTGTGCTGTCAACAACAGATTCTTTCCACTCACCAGCCACAAACTGCACGGACTGGCTGTGCATTTGATCCAGGTGTGATTAAAATTTAACCATCATGCTTGAACACTCCCATTAAAAGAGAGACATGAGACAGCCACCAGGCAGGAGGCTGAGGAGACACTGGGTGCCCACAGGCTGTTCCAACTGGGAAAAGCAGGCACTGGGGGCACCCAGCAAGTGCCAAGTGAAGATCTCTGCTGAAGGGAAGATGCACAGAGATCAGTCCCTGGGGACACACAACCACCTTGGTCAGCAGTGCCCAGGAGAGGGGACTGCAAGCCACAGAACAATGATGAATTTCTGCTGAATCTTCCCAGCCCAGGAGCAAACTCCCAGCCTGGAATGAAAGTCAACATCAGGCAAATGTGCCAATGCAGAGGGAAGGACTGTGTGTCTGAAATAACCACAGAGGAACAAATCTGTAGTTTGATCCCAGTATCCTGATCCATGACAGGCTGCTCTTTACTCTGCCTTGCCTGAGATGATTGTCACCAAATACACAAAATAAAGCTCCTGGGGCACTGAGAAGATCCCCATGTCTTGGAAAACTGACATAGCTCAGTTTCTCCCACCTCCCTCAGTCCTGCACCTGCCACCTATTTATGTGGTCTAAGAACAGGTGACAATTTCACACAGCACTTAATCACTCACAGCTGCCATTAGTAACCTTAATTATGGTTTAGTAAATGATGCACTTAAAGCCATAAAGCCCAAATGTAAGTCTAGAAGTCTTTACTGGTCTTGACCACATTTTATCTCCAAACTCTTCCTGTTTGAGACCAGATAAGAACAGTGGCCTGTGCAGATTATCAACTACACCATGTCAGCAGCTTTTTTACCAAATTTAGCAACATCAGTGCTTTTCAGTGAGAATTGTTTTACAAAATATGCCATGGTATCACCAGGTTGTAGAATGCAACATTCAGCTGTCTGAGGATAAACTTAAATACTCACAGATTTTTTCACAAAAATGATGTTCTGTCTTCAGGCGATGGATGGTGTCTTTATCTGCTGGAAACCTCGAGGTAAACAAAAGTTTTTCTGCACTGTCTATTCCAGTAAGTGATAAGAACTCTTCAACATTTTTCTGGATTTGTTTATTTTCCTTCTGGGTAAATCTGCCAAACTTGACAGCAATACCTGAAATACAGAAAGGTTCAAAAAACCCAAGTCAAACCTCAAGTATGAGCTCTTACACATCTCAGGTTTTAGCTCAGGAAATCAACAAATTCAGAGGGGAAAAGAGAAAACTGAGAGACAAAATCAGCTGGGAATCAGCAATTAACACACAAGTTTGGACTGAAATTTGCCAGTGTGGAAGCAGATGCTACACAAACAGAGAAACAGAAAAAATGTCAATGGAATGAAGTGAACCAGACTCTGTGGGTGCAACAGACATGACACAAGAAATCCTTCCCTCTGTCCAAACATCAGCACATCTGCACAGTCCTTCCTCACTGCAATAGGATTTCAGAGAGCTCACCCTGTTTTTTAAACTCCTTAAACCTCATTAGGTCCCTTCCAGCCATTTTCTTGACTGAGCTGTCTGATATGTTCTTCACATGAGGAATAAACTCTTCCAGTTCTTGTCTCGCAGTATCCAAATCTGTGAATGAAGTCATGCCAAGGTCCAGGACTTCTTCACCATCCACACTGACCTCATCAGGGGCTGCCAGCTCAGTAAAGGAATTGTTCTGCTGCTTCTGCTTCTTCTTCTTCTTCTTCTTTTTATGTGGTGCCAAGGCTTTTGGTGTCCTGATATTAAAAAAAAAAAAAAAAGGCATAAAATAAAATAAAATAAAATAAAATATACCACTAGAACTCCACACCAGAGATTTTGTTAACATCTCCACCACTAAATGAATGAACATATTTGTTAATTACAGAACAAAAAATACTTCACACATCCACTGCCTTGCATTTCTAACCTTTTAACATAGTTTAATAACTGGAATTTATAATCAAGTTTCTATACTTACAATAATCAAGGAGCTTTCTGAAGTTCTGAAAAATCCACAAAACTCTCACACATGGGCATACTGAAGAAACAATGCCTCTTGCTACCACTGGCACACAGATTTTTTTCCATCTGTCTCTTATTAGTGCTCCTGTTTTGTGTTCTAGACACTGTAAAGGCATCAAGAACTACTTACACGAGCATTTACTGCACAGAACATTCAATTATTTAGCTGACCTTAACTAGCTGCTTGGTTAAAATGCACATGTGCACTATAAATATCAAGCTTAGCAAATGAAATCCCTTCCTTTTCCCTCTGCTTTTCTTATTTTAATTGTGAATTGTTTGCACATAAATTATTTCCATACCTACAGTTTTTAAAGAGGAGAACAGAGCCTACACTGAAGTATTCTTAAAAATTGTCACTGGATCTCCACAAGACAACTGAGCTTTTAAAGCAGTTCTCTCACATCACACATGCTGTGTAAGTTTGAAGCTTTTCTTTAAAACACACACACAACAGAGTGATGAAAAACCTGGAACCCAAACAATCTGAAAGGAACCCTATTTGAGGAATGGAGGAAGGAAAAAAAATAAAAAACCACAAACAAAACCTGAACTTACCTCACATCAGACTCTGAAGAGCTGTCCTCCATGACAAAAGTGCTGCTTTTAATTGCCTTTTTAGCATGTGCTGGAGTCTCTTTAGCTCGACCAGCTGCTTTATTGGGTGTAGAAAAATGAGCAGGGAGCTCCTCACTGATGGCAGAAGCAGCATCACAGCCTCCATCCTCACCTGCAGGTGAAGGCCACCCCCTGTCCTGCTCTGAGGGTGACAGCAGTGGCTGCTCAGCTGCTCCATCTGTGTCCTCCTGCACGTCCTGGGCACTGCCCTCTCTCCTCTTCTTCTTCTTCCTGGGTTTCTCTTTGTGGCCCTTGCTGTGTTTCTCAGAGGGAGGCACCTCACACACCTCATCCTCCTCAGGCTGCTTTTCTTTCTTTTTCTTCTTGTGTTTTTTAAAAGAAACAGCAGCAGCAGCCGCCTCCTGGCAGTCCTGGCTGCTGTGCTGCTTCACAGGGACACGGGTGACACTGCTGAGCTCCTCTGTGCTCTCCTGACCCTTCCTCTTCCTCTTCTTGCTCGGGGAAGCAGCAGCTCCAATCCCATTGCTGGTTTCGCGTTCCACCCTCACAAAGAAATTCTCTATCAAAGCCTGCTGCTTCTCGTCCCTTATTTTCAGTTTCTTCTTCTTTTTCCTGCCCTCCCCGCCCCCTGCTGCTGCCGCCTCTTCAAAGAGCACAGGGGAGGCGCGGCCGAGCTCTGGATCCTCTGCAATCTCAGCGTTTTCATGGCTGTGCTGGGACTCTGTGCTGAGTTTCCTCTTCTTCTTTTTCTTCTTCTTGACAAAATCCCGGTCTTGAAAACCAACTGCACGTGCTGTGTCTTTCATTCTTTTTTCTCTTAAGGAAAAGGGAGGAGTTTTATTTGAAGCGTTGCCATTTACACGACGCTTTTGTTTCAAACAAAACACCCCCCAACAAAAAGCACAGGACCCGCCCAAAAAACCTTAACAATTAAAAGCTTTATCTTGGACTCTTACTTTTCAATCCAGTTAGTTTTGTAAAGTGCCTAGGAAAAGCTGATGCCTTCTTTGTCAAACAGATGTGCATCACAGCTGTCCCCAGCCTTCAAAGTGCCCTCCTACAACAACAACAAACACTTTAACTAATTTAATAACAATTAGCTTTGATTCTGAATAATTAAGCAACGTCTGACTACCACGTTCAACTCAGCTTTCAGCACTGAAACAGCAGCAAGCTAAAAGCAAAAAAAAAAAAAAAAAAAGAAAAAAAAAAAAAAAAAAAAAAAAAGAAAAAGAGACTCATCAGCACTAAATCCAAAATTCTCTAATTAGTAGCTTCTGACGGGCTCAGCCCTGCCGGCTCTGTCCCAGGACAGGATAATTCCTGCAGAATTGAGTCACACAGAGCAGGCAGGAAGCATTTCTAGCACATTTCTACATCCAGCACCTACAAGACACCCAGGAAGCGACACCCCCGTCACATTTGAAACACGCGCCCTAGAATTTCGCCTCCCCAGGGCAGTTCGCACCGCCGGCTGGTCCCGGGAACCTCCTCCCCGCCACCGAGGGGACGAGCGGCCCCGAAAGTTCTGTGGAGCTCAAAGCACGGCTCGCCCCTAGGCCCAGATACCGATAAACCCCGGCTGAGCACGGGTATGCGGCCGGGCCGGACCCCGCCGCTCCTCTCTAGGGCTACCCAGGGAGACTCCCAACGTCCCGGGATGTGAGGAACCCGCAGCCCCTCACGGACCGCCCGGGCCCGCCGCGCTCCCGGCCCCGCCGGGCCTCCCGCTACCTCCACGCGGTGTCCGCCCGCGCCGCCGGCCCCGCCCGCGCCCCGCTCCCGGCTCATCCGTTCCCCCGGCGGAAGCGGCCCCGGCCGGAGCCATCAGAGCGGCGCACCGCCTGTTGCCTGGAGACGGACGCCGCCGCGCGCGCCGCGAGTTCGGTGGGAGAAGCCCGGCACCGGCACCGGGGCCGTGCGGAGACCCCCGGGATCGGCACCGGCACCGGCACCGGCACCGCCCAGAGAGCCCCGGAACTGGCACCGGGACCGCCGAGACTCCCTCCCGGCACCAGGATCAGGACTGGGAGCGCCGAGTGACCCCCGGCCCGGGACCGGCCCGCCCCACGCCATGGCGAGCGCTGCCGCTTGCAGAGCGGCGCCCCGGCGGTGGCCGATGACCTTGGCCGAGGCGGGCCCGGGCACGGAGAACGAGCGGCTGGGGGTGGTCCGGCTCAGCATGCTGAGGAACCCGCTCATCCTCAAGGTGAGCCCCGCGACCCCCGTCCCGTTCCCTCCTCCCCCGAGCCCTGCCCGGGCACGGCCACCCCCCCATCCCAGCGCCGTGGCCGCCTCCCGTCCCACAGCCAGCGGGACCCCGGCGAGGGTGGGGGGTCACGGTCGCCGCGGGCAGCTTCACAGCAGAAAAGTTTCCCCTTAAAGTGGTTAAAACCATTCTCCCCCGCTGCTCCTTCACAAGCATGGCCGTGTTTTAAACACCCAGCGGTCCCCAGCCAGGCACAGAGCAGGATGGGTTCTCCCTGCCAGGGTTTTCCCCAAGTTGTAAGTGCCGAGGTTTGGGAAGCACTCAGGGACAGGGACCGAGATGTCACTGGGGCTGTTCTCCACCCCCAGACACAGCAGAGGGGTCCCGGGGAGAGGGTCACACAAACTGCATCCACCTGAATTACCACCACCGTTGGAAGGAGCTGCCCAGGGTGGTTTGGAGTCACCATTCCCAGAGGAGTCCAGGGAACGCCTGGACGTGGCACTCAGTGCTCTGGTCTGGGTGACAAGACTGCAAAGTTGGACTCGATGATTTTGGAGCTCTTTTCCACCCTAAGTGATTCTGCGGTTCTGTAATTAGCATTTTTTTAGACCTGCTGCGGAGATTCTGGTCCCTTCCCAAACTCCCGGAACTTCTCAGTTCGTTAACCCTACTCCTATCCCTGCCCTGCGCACCGGCTGAGCTTCGGGGTGCGGCTCGGAAAGTTTTTAAGCATCTCGCTTCTCTTGATTCCTCCTCCTCTACACCCACACCCCCAGCCAGTGACGCTTGAACCCCCGCCTCCGCCCGAGCAGCAGCTGAAGTGCAGCGCTTGTCCCCTGGATGGCACTCGCAGAACGGCTTCGTGCCCGAACCGGTGCTCGCAGGCGGCACCGAGCCCCGAGCCCCGAGCCCCGAGCGCCCGGGGCCGGGGCCGCGGCGGGTGGCAGCGCTTGGAGCCGCTGCTCTTCACCCTTCCCCTGCCAGGGCAGCCGCTCCTGCTCCCAAGCCTTCTTTCCCCGCTTAAACCGCGGCTTTCCAGCCGCAGTTCGGCTCCCTCAGTAATCGCACCTTGCACCGGCAGGCTCGGAAGTTGGCCGTAAAATTTGGGATTTTGGAGTGCCACTGGAAATTTGAGACTTGGCAGTGTTGAATTCTTTTTGTTTTCTTAAGAAACTCTAAAAATGTATTGGGAAATTTTGTCAGGTGTAGAAAAAAAAGCAGGCTTTGCATCAGAACTCGAAAGCAGCTTCACTTGTTCAAATCCAGAACTTCTACTTTCTTTCTTTTCTCTGGATTCCCTAAGTTTGATGGGAAGGATAACTCTTGCTTTGCATCAGAACTCGAAAGCAGCTTCACTTGCTCAAATCCACAACTTCTACTTTTTTTCTTTTCTCTGGATCCCCTAAGTTTGATGGGAAGGATAACTCTTGCAGAGCATCCTGGTACTGGGAGTTCCGAGCAATTTTAAATCTTGAGATGTTTTAACAAATTGAGACACGATCTGGATTTCTGCAATCTGGCCCGGTGAAACTAAACTTTGAGCAAGTTTTAGAAGAAAAAGGTGCTGTTCAATTTTAGTGTTCTGGACAATTTCTGTTTTCTCAAGGCTTCCTTGCAGGAAGGAGGGTGTCTGCTGGTAGGGGCGTGAGGAGATTTGCATCCAGCTGATGCAATCCTTGAGCATGGAGTAAGCGGGGTGTTAACAGGGACGCTTTTACTCTTGGATGCAGCAGTAATTGCACTTCATGGTAGGTGCTGCTGTCTAGTTCGTGCAGCAAACTGCTGCCCCCGTGCCAGCTGCCTTCCCACACTGCCCCGAGGAGTGCTGAATTCACCAGGGTGTCCCTCTGCCGGGAGGTGACAGGGGTGGGGTGGCAGTTTGCTGGATAAACGCTGGCACTTGGCACTGCACGCACCAGTGGTGACACACAGACAGCATCAGCCCTCTGCCCTTCCTCCTCCTCCTCCTGCTTCCAGCTGCAGCCTGGAATCTCCTCCTCCCCAGGACAGCCCTGGGGACCAAGCACTCTGCAGAGGATGGCCAGCAGGTCCCTGCCCTCATGATGAAACTGGAGGACACAAAGATGGTTTAGAAGAAAAGGACAAAAGGTTTGGAGACAACTGCAGCTTGGATGAGTGCTGCTGGCAGCCGAGGGAGGGCATGAGGGACACACAGCTCCAACAGCTGCCAGTGAGGTTCTCTGGGCAGCAAATATACAAGAATCTCAGGCCCAGTGGAGATGGATGGAACACTTAGTCCCTGATCCTCCTCCAAGTAGCACTTGGACCCCAAAACCCTGGTGCAAGTGTGATAGACCCCTCACTTTGCAGCAGCCAACAACAGGACCCCCTGTCTTCTCTTTCAGTTCTTTTCTACATCTTCTAGATGTGGCATCACATATCCAAACCATATCCCTGCCCAGACTGTGCTTCTGCCTCAGCTCTGCCCAGCCCCAGCCTCCCCACAGGATGTGTCCACACACTCTGGCTATCACAGATTAAAACCATCATCTTCTCATGCAAAGATTTCTGGGGGTGAACGCTCTGTTTCTCTGCTAGAATGTACGATGTGTTTTAATTAATCAAGGAGTTAATTTAGTTGTCAATATATATTTGCTTGCAGCATAAAACTGAGGAAAGCATTTCATCTACTGATGCCAGTAAAAATCTGAGCAAAGCATTTTTGGTCTGTTTTCACCAGTAAAAGCCTTAGCCAAGCACTTTTCCAGAACAAACTTACTGAAAACTCCTGTGTTACAAAAATAAACCAGCTCTGGGCAGGAAGTAAGCATTTACCACACTTAACCCCTGGCAAGCTGGACACAGACTTCTGAAAGAGTGACCCACAGCAGTTTGGTTACATTTAGATTAACATCTTCTGCATAATATGGTGTAATTAAGTTCAACACATCACAGACAAAGTCATTTTCACCAGCAAGGAGTTGGATTTACCTTCCCTGATGTGTGAAGGTAAATGAGAAATCCAGCAGTGCCAAAGCATCCACTTACCTGTGCAGCTGGAACCAGAGGCCACGCAGAGAGCAGGGAACTGCTCTCCAAGAAAAGCCCGGAGAGGCATCGGGCTCACCTTCAGAGCCCATCCTGCTGCTCCCAGCATTGAAAAGTTGTTTCCAAACTGGCATTTCTGAGGAGGAAGAGGAGGAAAATGGTGCTGGTGCTCTGCTGGCCAGGAAAGGCTGGCACCAGGTCCCAGTCCAGACTGCAGGAGAAGCAGATTTAACAAACAGAATCCCTGGAATGTGCAGTGTTTGTTTTACAAGCTTGTTATTTACATGACAACTGATGCCAGGCTGTCTTTATTGGTCTGAATGCCAGGGCATTTAGGGTTCATTTTCCTAAGCTTTCCTCTACAGCCCTGAGGGCTGAAAGTTTTTCTTTTTTTTTTCCCCAAATGAGATTGAACAGAAGCTACAGGATTCAGGCAATAAAATTTCAGCAGCTACGGTCTCCACAACAAGAATATATGATCAAAAAAGCTCCCCAAACCACAGGAACTGGCACACTGATAGCCTTGGCTTTGGAATTCCCAGCAAAGGAAAGATTAGAACACACCCAGAACAGAGCTTTCCCTGGGCTCACCCAGGAGCCTGCTCCATACCCAGGGAGAGCAGCTCCCTGTGGCACCAGCCAGGTGACCAAGGGACTCCACTCCCTGCGTGGCTACCAAGTAAGGACAGAAATCACCCACCACGTTTTTCTTTTTCCTTTCATGCCTATTGAAGCTCATCATGGAGTATTTCTGAGCTGTCTGACCGTCACAGAGCAATGCACTGCTGACAATTGTTGCAAAAGTCACATTGATTTCTGGAATGATCCATAGGACGGAGACTACAAAAGCAAGTGGGGCCATTTTGTCAAACTAAAGTTGTGTCACACAGTAAAAAAAGAAAAGGAAAAGCTGTAATTAAGCAAGAGACAAAGATGGACAAGTGCATGGTGTGAAAAAGAATATTACAACTTCGAGCTGTGAACTGCATCATCACAAACCTCTCTTGGAATAGAAATTACTGACAGGGCAGGTTTTCCATCACTCTGAAGCTTTTGTTATTGACTTGGACTGTGGCTGCAACAGGGCTTTTACATCTGAATGTTGTGCTTCATCTTTGAGCCTTTAACCCTCAGCTTCCTGGGTGATTTGGGTTTGGTGTTTTTTTTAACATTCTCTCCAAATCCACTCATCTTCTTTATCTTTTCTGGCACCAGCCTGTGGAGGAGTCAAGGTGAACTGGGCAGAGGTGAGGAATGGGACTGACAGGAGCAAAATCATTCCCCTTCCACAGGGCACCCACAGGGCTCAGGGAGGGCTGTCAGGTCCTGCTGCCTCTGCTCCCCTCAAGGGACCTGGGGCTTCAGCCACCGCCAGGATCTCACAGCTGTTTCCAAATGAACCAAGAACCCCCCCTCCTGTGCCAAACTGCTGACCACAACCCTGTGAGGCAGCTTCCAGAGGATTTGGATAAGTCCCCTCAGGTGTTAGCTTTGATGATTTAAATAACTCTGTTCCCTCCCCTAAACTAAACCTGCTCAGAGCTGTTTGGGATCAATACATTTATTGGAAACTTGGTCAGAGAGCAGATTTCAGTTTCTCTGTCTCTCCCCTGTAACACAGAGCAGAACAGCCACAATACACGAGCTGTATTTGGAATAAGGTTGTTTTATTTGGTGTTAATTATACTCTTTACCTCAAATCACTGTGTGTGCTGAGCATCCTGCCTTCTCTGCTTGCTGCTTGGGGACATTGAGGTTTAATTAGTGTTTATGCAGCATTTTGTGTGCTTATTGCTATTATTATTATATCACGAGTACTATTATATTTTTGCAGTCTAAGACCAGTGTTGTGCTTTTAAAAATGTATTCTGAGATGTCTATGCAGTGCCTCAATAATTCATTAGAGAAATAAACTAATGAAGGGCTGGTTAGTCAAATAATCATTAGGTTTGGTTCTGAGCTTTCCTTCCCATGCTCCGACTTCTAAGGGTTTTCTTCTCAGCATGAACTCATTTAAGATTTTAAATGAATTATTTGGTACACTAAAAATTAAACTCCTTATGAGCTTTAGTGCCCTCCCATATTTTGCACAGGCACTGCTGAAATAAATAAGGTATTTCCAAGAGGCAAGTAAACATTCTGCATGAATGAAAGTAGTGGGTTTTTCCTCCTTGTTTGAACACAGGCTCCAAAGTGCCAGCTGTGACTCAGCAGGCACGGGGACAGCCCCAGCAGCACCAGGCCTTGGGAGCTGCTCACTCCCAAGATCCACAGGCAGGATGTAAACTCAAGCAAAAGGGCATTTTGATCCTTTATGTGAACAAAACAATGCAAATTGGTGAGACTAATAAGCCCAGAAACATTACAAGGTGAATGCCTTTTATGTTTGTGAAAATCTTCTATGTTTATTTGTCTAATACAATGGAAATAAAGCTTCAAAGGCTCTTTGATTTAAAAGTGGATTATTGAAGTCAGCCAGCACAATAATAATGGTGAGACCAAATTGTTGCATTATGACCCTAATAGCAGTGCTGTCAGAGCAGAGAACATCTGTACAGCCTCTTGCCCGAGTTGGTGGGGATGTAAAAACAAAAATTAAGCCAAAGGACGAGAGGATGTAGGCAGGATAGGGAAAAAACTAAAATGAAATGGGTCATGAATGGATCCACACATTCACAGTGCATCCAGAGCTGCTGCAGGCTACCAATTTTTAGGATTAACCTAAAACTCAGGTTTCATTCTCAAAAAGATTTAAGAAACTTTGGGGGAGAGCCACTGCCCATTTTCAGTGCTGCCCCCAAACCACACTCAGCCAAGAGATGATTTTCAGACTAATTCAAATTGAGGACACCACACAGAAAGCCAGGGATATCCCAAATCCCAGAAAGTGCCCTTAACCCACCAACCCTTCTCCAGGGACACCGAGCCCAGCAGCCTGAGAGCAGCACCAAAGACCCAGCTAAAACTTGGGGAATATTTCTGCCCTCTTTCCTCTCCAACCTCAGCTTCCCACTCCAACACCAATAAAAATTCTCCTTCTCTAGAAGAGGCACCAAAAAGTGCCCTGAGCATAGAGGAAAAGCTGGTGGGGGCTCACTGAGGACAGTGCAGGACAGGAGGGCGTTGGGCAGGCAACCAGTTGGCGGCTGCCCAAGGAAAAGGTGAAAAGCTCTTTATTTTTAAACCTTTCCCACAACCATTCCCCTCTTTTTGAGTGCTGCCTGGCAGAATGTAGAGCAAAGAGAGCACATTGTCAGCAGCCACAGAGACCAGCATTTTCAGTTCCTGATTTTTGGGAGTTTTTAGCCACACTTTCCCCAAGGGCAGATTGCTTTCCATGCAAATTCTTAGAGATGCTCTTATGCCTAATTATTGGATTTCAAAAGCTTTTGTCATCTTGCAGGGATGATTTGTTCTTGCCTGGCTGCTCGCATTGTACAGATTAGACAGAACCTGCATTTCTGAGAATATTTTCTTTTTTAACTATTTGTACTCTATAAAATAAATTACACTGACTTTCCCACTCACATTTATTTGAAGTAGCAAAGATAAATGCAAGTGGGACCTCCTACTAGATTTCCAGCAACAGCCTTTAAGAAAACCTCAATATCATGGGAAATATCTCTGATTTGTTTAAGCAAACCAACACGAGGTTTGTGCCTAAAAAATCTTACAAGTGAAACCTGATTAAAAATAATAGCATAACACCCAGGCTGGGGGGATAAAAACCAGCAAAGCAAACACAGTGAACCTCGTAAAGAGCAAACCAGCCTGAAAAATAACGCTGGTTTTAATCAGGAGCTTTGGGCTGCTCGCCCAGGTAGAAGAGCCCCTTTGTTTGCAGCTTTTCAACTTCCCGAGGTCCCTTTACATTGGTTCTCTCCTGGTTGCCCAGCCCCTCTGGTGGCTCCCAGGGGATTCCAGTGGGCTGCTCAGCACTGTAACTCCATTAATTACCACCTATTACAGTGTGTTAAAGCCTTAAGAGAAGCAGAAATGCAACTTTCCCTGCACGGGGGCGGGCTACATCCCTTCACCCCTGCTCTGCTCCCGGTGCTGTCCCACCTCTGGCACCGCAATCAGGGAGCTCAAATTGTTCTCAGCTTAGCCCCAGCGCTGAAAAGCACAGTCCCAGCTCACACTCGCAGTTAGTTAGCATTTAGATAGGCTGGGACGGGGCTCTGTACAATAGGCATCAAAGCTGAACTCTTGGTGCAGCGAGAGGGATTAATTTCTTTAACCAACATGCCTGATCTGGCCTATCTCATTACCCTGCCTTGTCAGTGTCGATGTTAGATTTGATTGAAGATTATACCATTTAGGCCTTTCCCCTGCTTTCCACAGAAATCAGGCCTATTGAATTGCACATTCTTCCATGGGCCCCTGTCAATACTCAGTGGCCTGAGCCTCTAATTCTGCTTCATTTAAACTTCATCAACTTTTCCAATCAAGTGGAAGGATCTGAAATAGGCTCCGTAAGCAGAAAGGGCCTTTTTCCTTTTGTCAGATAATTTATTCTGTTTTCTCTTTCTCTCCCCCTCGCTTCCCCACCTCTTTCTCTTTTTCTTCTTTTCGCTCCCTTTCCCTGATGCTGAAAATGAGATTACAGTATTTAAATGACTATGATAATCAATCGGGGGACCTTGAGCCGAGATTGAGGTTAATTTTTCTTAGCAGAACAAAGAAGCGTGATGCCATCGGGGATTTGAAGGTGCAATCTGTGTTTCATGCTTGTATTCCTTCCTCCACCCCCCCTCACCCCGAAACTGCAGTTTTAGGAGTCTTTTCTTGTTACTAACTATGCAGTTGTTGTGCTTTTTAAGAGGAGAGAAGAAATGTAATTTTGGGGCTGATAAATAGCTAACAGCCTTCAATCAACGATTTTAATAGGAAAAAAACAATTCACTTACATGGAGAGACTGCAGATCTAATGGAAGTGTTATCATTACCTTATTTATTTTTAAATATGCTTGGAATAATTTTCTGCAGTGCTAGGAATAGACCTTCCAGCCTGCACAGCAGAGTTGTAAACTTTTAACTACAATATCCCTTTTACCCAGCCACTCTTCCTACTTAGCAGCTTTCTTGGTTGCTTGGAAAAAAGTTGATGCTTTTGTCATGATTTTGCTAATCAGAAATGGAATCGCTTATGTTCATCTCAGAAGCTGCCTCGAAATGGCTTGTTAAGTCTTTAGGTGATGTATTTTTGGTTGTAACACGCCAGCATTCGCTCACCTGGATCTTTCCCATTCCCTGCTCTGGAAGAGAGAAAGAGAAAAATATGCATTTCTTTGCTTCCATCCCAGCTGTCTTGTCAGTGCTGTTTTACATGCTGCCACCCAATGTTATCTTTTATTTGTGTCAGGAGAGAGGATTTGACAAGTTCAGTATACAATGTTCATTTGGCAAGGCAAATTTTTCATACCAATTTTGAGTAGAAAATGAAACCATCTTTCAACACAACGAGCGACATCATTTTTGGACAGACTTATTATGAGAAGAAGAATTGCAAAACTTTATTTCCCTGCACGATGCAGAAGAAAAACAAAGCAGGAAATGAGACATTTAAACAAACAAACAAACAAACAAAACCCCCCAAACACGTATGAATGTTTGAGGCCATCAGTTTGTTTTAGAAATAAAAAATAACCACCGGCTGCTGTCAGGTAGCTGTGGCCTCCTTTTTGTTAATCAGATGCTGCTGAATTTGGTTGCATCATAATGTAGCTTTGTTTCAAACCTTTTAAGCTGTCAGATAACTGGGGAAGGCAGACCAGACTGACTTTGGAAGTTTGTCAGCTTTTGCCAAGCAAAACAGCATTGAAGGTTTGGGAAGGGGCTCAGAGCCTGAAAGGGAGGGTCCAGGGGCATTTCAAAGGGCTCTGGGTGCTTTGTCTCCACCCAGAATCCCAAATGTAACTTCTGGCAGTGCTAAATACTCTGAACAAGCCAATTAATGGAAAAACCTCATTGTAAATTCTGCTGTCCCGTGTGTCTCACAGCAGGTTCCTTGGGGATCAGGTTTTGTGTCTGACAGCCCCCCACCACAAAGAGCTGCTGCTCCATGACCAGGACTTGCTGGTGCCACTGCAAAGCGAGGGCCCAGGACACTTAAATAAATATTGCCTGAGGAAGACCATGCATTAAAAAGGGCTGTCAAAAGCTTCACTGGGTGACAAATTCATTTTAGCCCTCAGGACCCTGCAGGGTTTGGGAGGTGCAGCCAGAGAGCTGTGTAGGATTGGGCTGAATGCCTTCCATGCCCTGCAAGTCCACAGGAAACCTCCGCCCCTGGTGGGAATTGATGCTCTTTGGTGCCTCAGCTATACACCTCTGTGAATTTTACCCCCAACAAAAGCAGCAGCAGCCCCAAAATGTTCAGCCCCCCAGATGTGGAAGAAGCTCTGTGTGTTTCAGGCAGTGTTTTGCTCTAAGAGTTTTCCCTCTTTAAGCAAATGTTGACTCACCACGGGGAAATTAAAACTCCATTAGACATTGCCACACTGCAGAACAGACCCCATTACAGCGGGCGAGTTGCAATTAATTGGTTTCCTCAGATATCACTTAATTCTGGGAAGGCATAGAGAGATGGGAAGGACAAGGCTGATCTAAACAATAATTTCCTAAAATAACATAATCTAAATAAACTAATGAAGTGATTACATAGTTATTAATCTAATATGAAGAAGAGTCAGAAGAAAATATTGGGTATATAACAATTTAGAAGGAACAGTAGAGTTAATACCATTCTGGTTAGACTCATCATGAGGCAATCAGCATTTGTGCTTAGGGATGGATGCTGGTTTTGCAGATTAATTATATTTTGTGCTAAAAGCTGCCATTTCAAAGTGCCCCATCCTCTGCTTTTCTTGGTCTGTTGTTCATACTCAACTTTTCAACACCCATATGGAAGGGACCACTGCCTGTGAGGCACTGCAGGTTTGGGGCTTGTTTTGTTTTTTAAGCAAAGTTAATTTTGGAGTAAGAAATGTAAAGCAAAATAACCATAAAAACAGAGTCCCTCGTGTGCAGATAAAATAATCAACAATTTGAAAATATTCTGGCCCAGGGAGGGCTCTCCACAGGCAGTCCCTGTGCAGAGAGGCAGTGGGGAGCTGCATGCTTGGGGTGCAGCAGTGCCTTGGGTGCTGTGGGGGTCCCCAGGGCCAGACAGGGTCCCCCCAGTCTGGGGCCAGTGCAGGAAGCAGATCCAGCCATTCCCACAGAGCTCCTCTGTGCAAAGCTCACTCCCTTGCATCATCAGGGTAGAGAAAGTATTTGGCTTCAGGAGAATAAATAACTAGGCCTTATAAGTCATTAAAAATGTATTACAAGAAAAATACAGTGCAGCTATGAATAGAAAACAAAGCAACTCCTATATAAACTTTTACAATTGCTGCTACTCTGACTATTTTTCACTGTCTGGTTTAAAGAGAGTTTAGCATCTGTGATCTCTGGAGGCTGAGATCCCCTGAAGCTGCAGCTCTCCTGGCAGTGCTCTGGCCTCTGGAAGGCTCCTCTCAGGTTGGATGATGAGCCTTTGGTGTCAGGAGCTCAGGAGTGTGACCTGCTCAGCCTGGCAGAGCAGAGATGGGGGCTGAGGTTCTGGTCAGTCCCAAATTGGAACTTTGGTGTTCCCCTCTTCTCTCTGTCTCTCTCTCTCTTTCTTTTTCTCTTTTTTTTTTTTTTTTTTTTTTTTTTTTTTTGTGGAAATATTTTAATGTATATTTGTGACAGTCTGACATGTAGCAGTTACTTCCATAAAAGATATCACCTTTCCCTGCAAGCCTCTTAATATGAAATAAACCCTATATAGCAAGGCATTAATCATTCAGTGATAGATCATTACTGTCTCCCGTTTTGTTATTATTTGAATTTAAATTTAAATTTATTATTTGAAATAGTTCACATAGGTAACATCAACTCAAAATAATTTTTAAACCTTTGTGAAGGAATAGACATGGTTTTTGAAGAAGCCAGTATTATCTCCACATTGTGCTCAGTGCTCAGCTGAAGTCAGGGTGTGTTTGTTTTCAGGGGAGATGAACTGCACTTTGTGCTTTCACACTTCAGTGTTAAAGAGTTTTTGTCATCTGGTCTGATTTTCTTTTTGTCATGTCAAGCAATAAAGTGGAAGAATTTGGTGGTTGATACACCTTCATGCAAAGGTGTATTAACCTTACTTTGTTGGTACCCACAGCAAAGAAGGTACCTCAGACTTTCAGTTAAATTCAGCTGTGTGATGGTCTGACTTCGAAAAATCAAATCCTGACTGAGACCCCACCATAAATACTCCACCACAGAGTACTCACAGCACCAAAACTCCCACGTGTAGCTAACAGGGTGTTTCAAGGGAAAGACTGAGCTGCCTTGGCTGGACAGTGATGAACAATTAGAGGGTGCAGGACCCAGGTGCACTGAGAAATCCACAGTTAAATATTCAGGTCAGGGAAAGTAGGTCACCGGTCTAAATGGTGAATCCTAACAATCCTAATGGAATCCTAATAACCCTAACAGAGTTGTGGAGGACATTTTGTGCAGCTTATGTCTTAAGAAATGTGATGTTTTCATGTGTGAGAGATCTTGGGCTGCATCAAATCCCTGATTGCAATGTAGTGACTCCAACTTGTTTGAAACTAAACCCGGGCACTGCACTGGGGTCACTCACACCTTCATGGGTGTGAGGGAGAGCATATGAGCTCTTCTGGATAGCCACTCTGGACTGCACTCCCAGCTGTGGAAACTGCTGGCTGGAAATGCTGGCTGAGGCTTTCTTAAAAGAACAGACCCATTGGGTTAATTTCTACAAAAAACTTATTCAGCAAGTGATGATTAGAGAAAGCAATTTCCTTTCCATGAAATGTGGGCTCTCACTTTGTTTTCCTCCTAAACTCTCAGAATCCTCTTTTCTAAAATGCTCCCCCAGCTGGGGTCTTCTTGCTCACCCCCCTCCTGCAAGGCTGTCAGCATCCCACAGTCCCTTTAATTTAGGAATTTAACAAGTAATTCTAAATTGGGATGCTGGAAAACCTGTGATCGTATCTACCCTGTCTATCCTATCAGATGTGGTTCTGTGCTTTCCCTGCCCTGAAAACAAAGGGGAAGAGAGTTGAACACATGGTATCCTCAACTAGAAAGGACTTTGCTGTAAGAGGATATTGAGTTGTTTTGTAAAGCCCAATATTACGCTTGAATTATGCCTGAATAAAGAGAAAGGACATTGTTAAAGAGCCCTAAACATTGACCATAGTGGATCTTCTTTCTTCCAAACCCTTCAGCAGCGTTGTTTTTGGCTGGTAATGATTTGGTATTGTATTTATAAGCCGTCAGGGTAATCCAGAGAGCAGCAGGAGGGGCAGTTGCCTTAAATAAAGCTTTACAATGCTGCTAATTAAAATGATCCTTCCTCTCCCTGTGATGACTAATGAGACAGAAAGAAGAACCAGGGAGGGTTAATGAAAATGTTGCCGTGAGATTCCCTATTTTTAATTGGTCTTTGTAATGTTTTAATCTTCTTTATAGTGTGGGGGGTGGAAATGGAGAAATTTTCTTTCAGCCTTTCTTCTACGGTGTAGCATGTGGCATTTGAAACATCCAGTTCTAGCTTTATATTAGGAGTC
The DNA here is from genome assembly GCA_027886175.1 of Phylloscopus collybita. Classification (NCBI taxonomy): domain Eukaryota; kingdom Metazoa; phylum Chordata; class Aves; order Passeriformes; family Phylloscopidae; genus Phylloscopus; species Phylloscopus collybita. The sequence goes on from JAJNNQ010000001.1 coordinate 7,711,439, forward strand.
TGTAACCACAGGTCTGAGGCAGAGTGTAGCCTTGAGATGGAAGAAGCAATTTCAGACTCAACTGAGACCAGAAACAAGAAATGTGAAATCTGGCTTTAAGCTCAAGCTTCCAAAGCTCCAAGGGAGCATTCTTACCCTGAGGACTGGGGCTAAGATCTATTGTGAAGGATTGGCACTGATGCTCAATAGTATTTACAGCTTTAGGTCATGATGCTCTGTTAAATGCAATATTTATCCCATGAGCATGTCACAGTTCACCTCAGATGTCAAGAATTCAATTAATATTCTATTTAATAGAACACACCATGACCTAACCTTTTAATACTCTTAGTGCGTCTGAGCCCTCCTTATTAGTGTCACTTTCCAACTTTCCTTCTCAGCTGATGCATCTCCCAACAACTGGGATGGGGAAATTGGGAGCAGGGGGAGAGGGGAAGAGATTTAAATTACTTTTGGACCTCACTGTGAGGATTGAGCAGCTTTATTCCTTGTAAAGCTTGGCTCTCAGTGGTTTAGCACACCCCGCTTTTCCCATTTTTAAGGGTTGACGTTCTACAAATTTCAACTTTCTGTCGATTCAAACCCACAAAAGGCACTGCCAAATTTTTCATGGTTTGAGCTGATCCAGTTTCAAACAGCATTGCCCCTGCCTCACGTCACATTACTGAGCTCGGGGTCAGGGGAAACCATTTATGTGAGCAACACCTGCAGGATTCAATCTTTGGCTTCAAATTTTGTCTGTGCGCTGTGGGGGTGAGTTATAAATACTCTGGGATTGGGAGATCAGCACTGCAGAGATTTCCCTGCATTGGATCTGGAAACTGTCTCAAGAAGTGAGATCCCTTAGACGCACCATGATTTTATCAGAATAGAAAATTGAAGGGCTCCTTCAATGAGCAGAGAGCAGCCCAGTCCCAATGTCTGTGGTGGAAATCAGAGCCTCGGAACCAGGTTTTGCCAGCCTTGTGTCACCTCTAATGAGCTACCAGCAGAAAGCCATAAAAACCAGTAAATTGTGTGTTTCAGATCACATGAATTAGAAGACAGGCTTAGTAATCTGGTGGGATTTATAACAAGCTTTTTTAAAGAATAGAATTAATTTTGAAAACTCCTAATTGGGATCTGCTTCAGGCTGATATTTTTCTGTGCGAGACCTGCGTAACCCATTAGAAACGGAAAGAGCTTGAAAGCAAATAAGTGTTTTGAATTACTCTGTGTCGTTGCAGCCTTTACATTTTGAGAAGAATTAAACAGCAACGTGTTTTTGAAGGCATCACTTGCCTGCCTTGAGGCAGGCAGGCAGGATGGGGTTAGCACAGAGAACACCTGGGAGGGGGCCACGCTATTACCACCCCTGTGATTTCAGCAAGATTTGTTGGGAAGATCAACCAATAAATACAGAGCCTGTACTGCAGCTCCTTAGAGTGGGAGGAAGAACAGACATTGTGCCAGATATTTTCATGCAACTATATTCATTATTTATGCAGAGGAAGAGATATTTCAGGAAAACAGAGCTGAACCATGAGTGACAAGGTATCTTTCCAGAGCGTAGGGTGCAGGAAAATTGCACTGGGGTTGACAGCTTTTTAATGTAGAGTCTCTATTTCACTGAATTACTGCATGTTGGCATTTCAAAAGTACAAGATGACCTATTTATTAGCTGTGAATCAAACAGAAATTACATGCTAGAAAATAAAAAAGTTGTATGTTTCTTCCAGCTGGTAAGATGCTTATCCTACAGAAATAATACATACAGAGAGGAAAACCTGGAAACAAAGGATCATCAATCACAAGGCACTAAATTTAATGTTGTAGGACCTATATTTGTCATATAATATTGCAATCCTATGTGCTTGCTCCCTTACATGTGATGTAATATTAAATGTATGTGTGTCATAATACTTTAAAATTTCACTATCCCTGATCTGCTTAGGCTCCTATCACCCTCTTCCCTTTTGGAGCCTTGGCTTTAACAGTAACATGCTTGTAAATGGCAGTGCCAGAACCTCAGGAGGAAGGTAACCAGCTACCAAACTAAATACCAGGCCATGCAGATGGAATATTTCCCTGTGGAAAAGGCAAAAGTGGAAGAAGAAGTGACAAAAGAGCCCAAGTAGTAGCCCTGTCCTTTGCTAGAGGCAGATGCCACATCTGAAGGAAATACCAATAGCATGCTGTTTAAAGAGTGGAAATTCAGCTTTCCCTGGGAAGTTTGATGCCTTGGATCTGAACAAAGGGCCAGAAAGCAAAAGCTACAATTGTTGGATTTGCCAAGTGACATTCAAATGAAGGTGGAACAAATTCCTGCCTTCTCTACCCTCATGATCTTACAGAAACAATTAGGTAAGGTGCAGGAGCAAAAATGTCCAAGCACAAAGCTGGAGCAGTGTCAAATGTAGCTTTAAGAGTGTATTTCATGTCCTTTTAGCTCAGAAAGAAATAATTTTATATACTTCCATTTTCCACTCCAATTATCACCATCAATATGAAGATCAAACACTACTTAGTCCAGATGATCTTGTATCTGATACATAGTGGTTTTATTTTTTAAAAGAATTAAAGTAAAAACCACAAATTGGCTCTGTAGAAAGAAGGATGCTGCCAGGTTTCTTCTCAAACCTGGCAGTTTTGTACCCAAGCCCGTTCTGGAGCAGCAGCTTCCAAAATCAGGGCTCTATTGTACCCCAATGACCACGGCCAAGAGCACCAAACTCATCTTGACATCGCAATAACCACGTCCTGAAGAGGGCAACTGAGCAATAACCTCCCAAAACAATTATAATTTCTGTTAACCCATCCATGTGGCAGGAAAGGGAAGGACAGCATCAAAAACTGCTGCTCCAGCTGCCTGCTCCAGAAAGAAATGAAGGAAAAATAGTACAAAAATTCCTGTTGACATATCTGAGACCCATTAGCAGAGGCACGTGGTGAACTTGGTAAAGGCACCTTTGGCTCTGCCATTTTGCCCTTCTGGAAATCTAAAACAATCTCTCACCAACCTTAAATTCAAATCAGCTTTGTAATTGATCAGCACCACTTGGCTACATCTATTTTTCCATATATTTTCTCTCAATGTAATTTTCAGGCTTACCAATACAGAATCTGCTTCCTCACAATAGCTGGACAAAGCATATTTTTAAATACATGCTGATCCAGGTACATTTGCAACAGAAGCAGGACAGTTATTTCAGCTTTGCAAATTCATTCCAAGTGAACACACAGGATCTTGGGGGGAAAAATAAAATCTATACATTAGAAACATTTAATTGACCACTTGATGTTATCCCAGTCCCTCTGTGTTGAATCCTGAATGGTAAAACTTAACATGACTCTTTTTTGCTTGAATTATCCTCCTGCTCTTGCATATATACAAGCTACGTGCTCTAATGCAAGACTCATACATTTGTCTTCGTAATTTATCTCATTTCCTTTGGAATGGTGTCCCTCAGTGGCTCAGAGAAAGTGGAGCGGTTGTTTTAATAGATTTGAGTTTTATCTGCCTCTCTATTTGCAGCAGGGCATAATAATAATAAATTATGATACTAATAAGTAGGTTGTGCAGAATGGACTACAGTGGTACCACTTCCCTCCCCCTCCAAAAAAGTAATTTATGGGTACATTCTTGTGACTTTAGGGGTGTAATAAATTATCAGGGTTCGTTTTTCCATCCAATTTGAGGCAGTGCAGCTGTGTTTTGCAAGCAATAAACTCTCTTGTTGTATTTCTTAGCTAAGCACTGAAAAACACAGTGTGATTTTTTTTCCCTCCCTTCCCAATTATTGTTGCAATGCCTGGTAGCTTCTCTGTAGTTAAGGGTTTGCCAGTGCTTCTATTATAAACCTCAATTTTCAGGGGCCTGTAACTTTGCTCTTTTAAATCATAGAGGGCTAGAACTTGGTGTACATCTCTGTCAATCTGGATGCCTTTTTTTTCACAGAGAAAAAGGCAAATTTTTTAAGGAGTCCAGACCTCCAAATCTGAGCCATGTGTGGAAGTCAGAGACACATGGATGTGAGTAGCTGGTAACGCTTGGATACCTTCTCAGATACCTTCTCTGAGCTGGGTTTCTCAGCTCCTGAAAAGCCCAGGATCCCTCTTGTTTTGGGCACATCCTGGGGTAATATTTGGATCCCAATTACATTTCTGGCAATGTACAAGAAGGGTGGCACCGTGTGCCACTTTCCTGCTGGAGGTTTGGAGATCAAGGACAAGTCAGCCACTTGCAGGAGCTGCCTCCTTAAAGGTGATGCCCTGCTGTTGAGTGCTGGCCCAGGGTTCAGGATGCTGAAAATACAGAGGGAGTAAAGGAAACTGCAGCAATTCACCCTTCCCAGGCAGCCTCTTGCAGCCTCAGCCAACTGTATCGACCAAAATATTGTCAGAGGGTCTCTGGATTCAAGGAGAGGTTAAGAGTCTGCGTGGGCCTGGTTCCCATTCCCATTCCTGCCCTCTTTGCATTCAGCCTGACACAACCAAGGGTCAAAGAAGGAAGGAAGAAAATGAGAGTATACAACACCAACACCAGAACTGCACAAACTCTGCAGCAACCTGGGAGACCCAGGGCTGGGAAGAGCAGCATGGGTCCAGCTCTGCCATGGAATGGTGCATTCCTTCCCCCTCTGCAAAATCTTACTGGATGGGGGAAAAACCCACCTGAATTTTCTGACACTGCTTTGTCCAGGGTGCAATTATGCCCTGCATGCCCTGCACAGCCTCTGCTCTGCATTAGGGAGCCAAATACCTTCTAACACAAGGGAAGTACAAATGATTGTGGGTTTCCAGGGTGCTCTTAGAGGGGGCATCATGGCAGGGAAGGAGCAGCTCTGAGCCCCTTTGTGCAGGCTGCTCTTCCAGCTGCTCATCTCAGGCTGCACAGCTCTGCCAGACTAATGCTGCTGCTAAAGCTGCCTTCTACGTGATCAGCAATTAAGCTGTGAAGTCAGCCCCTTAATATTATGTTAACATAGTTCAGTATATTAAATGTAAAACAAGTCATAATTTTTAAAGGTACCTCGGCTTACTGAGTTTAAATGAAGGCAGCAGTAGGACTATCACAGCCATATGCAAATCATCTGCATTTTAAAGCTAACAATAGATTTTGCTTTATTGTTTTGGCATTTAACGAGTGGGAAAATAATAAATTAAGCCACATGGGGAATCCCTGGTGCTTTTACAAACTGAAGCAGTGCCCATTTGGAGAGAGAACATTCCCCATTTTTCTCCCTAGCTGCATTTCTCTTAACCCACCACCTTATTAAAGCTTATAGGACAAAATTCTCTTCTCATATTCCTCTGGAAGCTCTTAGTCCACATTCAGCTCTCCCTACCTTCCCAGCTGTCTTTCATCCTGCCAGTTCTCTCCGCAGACAGGAAACAGAAGAAGAGTAAAGACTGGCTGGGCCATAGGGAGTCAGAAGAAAGATTTTGTCATAGTTTTAGGAGGGTTACAATAGCTATTAGAGCACGGATGCTTTTTCTACCTGTTGTAATAGGGGATGCAGCTACCAGAGCAAGATCCATGGGAGAGGCAGCTGCATCAGGCTGTGGTCAGCAGGGTAATGCATCCATGCAGGATCCCAAACAGGGCCTCTGCAGCTGCCTGGTGTGACACCACCATGGCTCTCTGGGCTCCTTGGGGCTGCACAGCCAAAGGAAGGAAGGGGTTGAATGTTTTAGCAAGATGACCTCTCTTGTTTGAAGCATTTTTAAATATGTTTCTAGACTGTGTCACACAGGGCATGAGCAGAAAAATTAATTTAAAAAATTATTGTGTTTTCATTTTAACTCACCCAGCTCTTACTGATCAAAGCCCTGAGCCAAAAGTCAGGCTAAGCCATGAGGATCACAGAATTATAGAATATCTCAGGGTGGAAGGGACCCATAAGGTTGTTTGAATAGGCAGGTGTTGATCTTGCCAGTGGCAATATTTGGCTCTCTTATCAACAGTCAGACATGCAGCTGGAAGCAGAACATACCATGGATGCTTGCTCCTGAATGCCATCCTGGATGTGTCTTCTCCAGGCCATGTTTTTACAAAGTCACCAAAAGGAAAATACAGCACTTGATTGCCTCCACAGCTCCTCTGTGTGAACAAGCACAGTCCTTCCTTGTGCTTGTTTGCTGTGTTATCTGTGAGAAGTATCAATTATGCACATCCATGAACATCCCCTGCACCCACATTCCCCCAGGAACCCTTTTACCAACACCAAAGGATGGAGCAGAAATCAGGAACCAAGGCAAACCAGGCAGCCTAAAGTGAACACGGCATTGCAGCATTAACTGACAACAGAAAATTGCCAGGCAGAGTGAAAATTTAAACAACAGGAACATAGAAAAATACTTTGAATGGAAGCCTACAAACCTCAGAGAAGTTTGGGATGTGCCTGGGGATAATTCCTCAGCTTCCCTCTCATGGCTCTGTAGAATCTCTTAGAAAAGCCCCTGTGGTCTTGCCACACACGTCTGTCTTCTGTCAAATCTGCTGTCTGTCCTACTCAGTGCATTTCATCAGAGGTGTGCAACGTTTGCACTCAACATGGGGAGATTGGAGGTAGAAGGTTTCTGCAGCCCCATGAATATTATGAAGCACTCCACAAGGATTTTGATTATTTTCATAATAATTCTCTACCCCTGCCTACGTTTGAAGTCAGGGATGTCTGGTGCTGAACCAGACAAGCAGAACACACACAAAAGCCCAATTAACTCTGTATCACCAAAGCTCTTACAAACACTAATGCATTAATCATTGTAGAACTAAGAGAAGAGCATTGGTCCCTGCTCCTGGCTCAGCTCAGTCAGGTTTTAACTTGACTGATGCTGAGAGTTACGTGATGAATCTCATCCATTCATCTCCACTGTGCAGGAGAGGAAACAAAGGAAGGCAGAGCACCTCACTGGCCACCCTGACCTCGGCCCAGGAAGCCCCTTTGTAAAAACTGACCAAGTCTTAGCCCAGGAACAAGCACATCCTAGGCTCAGGCCCAGGGGAGCATCAATCCTCCATGCAATGCTTTCTGTTAGAAAATCTAGATGTTGCTTAAAAACATGGAAAGTCTAAATATGACATGAGAATAGACAGGGAAAGGCTAAACAGAAAAGTAAGTGTTTGGTTCAGTAAGAGATGCACAAACACACAAAAGCAAGCTGGCTCTAGGAAGAGCTTTTCAGATTACTTGAACATCTCTTAAAAAAATGGATTAAAATACAGATTCCCCCTATTATTTTTCAATAATAGAAGTGCAGCACAGAACAACTCACTAGTGCCACAAACTACTTTTTCATTCCTGTTTTTGTTTCATGCTTCAATATCTTCTTCCAGCTGCTCATGTCTCCTTTTCCTTCTCCTCACTTTGATCTATTAGTTTTCCCCAGAAATGGGGTTTATAAATCATTGTAATGCAGCTCTGGGAAAGACGGTGCTTAGTGCAGGGAGAAATACATTGCAGCTAACAGCCACAGCAGGGAGGAAAACTCTCACCTCGGAGAGGGGCTTTGGCGACAGGTTACGGATGGCGCTGGGTTATTTTATGGCTGCATTCCTGCCATCAGGGGCAGGGCCACAGGGAGCGCTGCCTGCACCCTTCACAATATTTCAAGCTTCCTTCTGCAGGCAAAAACAAACCGCCCAGGGGCTCGAGAGGGAAAGGAAAGGAGGAAAAAATTGCTAAAAGAAGGGGAGGGGAGGCAGGACAGGTGGGGATGGATCGCTGGGTTTCTGCTTTTGCACCATCGCATCTTTTTTTTTTATAAAAAAAACCAGATGCTTGTGTCTCTTGCACCCTGAAAAGATGCTGATTTCATGCAGGTTCCATCCACGGGCAGCAGTGGCAGGATCCAGCTCACCCAGGAATATTTCCACCGCTTTGTGCCAAGGCTTTTGTGTTCCCATTTTGTACTCGGGAAACTTTGTTGGTGGAAGACCTCAGGAGAAGGCTGAGCCCAGTGTTGCTCCTTGCTGAAACTGAAGGGTCCCACAGGAACCATCCCTCCTGTGCTGCCCCACTTTGATCCCCTGACAGCAAATGCAGCTGCTGTTCTAATTGTTCAAAAGTCTTTTTGTATTTGAAACCTAAGGATCGAGCTTCTCTCCCCAGTCAGGATTTTGAAAGTTAGCTATTGTTATTAAAAATATCATCTAGAATATGAAGCTGGGAGCAGTGCTAGGCTGGGTACCAGGTCAGAGAGTGATCTCAAAACAGCCTTTCCAGGCCAAATTGGTGGAAGGGCTGTTTTAGTGTTTGTGGCACAACACTGTGGCCAACCTGGGTGAAGATCTGAGCATCTTCCCAGCAAGGGGACATCCCCTGAGCCCCCTCCTGGGAGCAAGGGTTAGTTCTAAATGCAGAAAACCCAATATCATCACACAGCCAGAGAGACAAACCTTCGTCAGCAGAGGTTTCTATACTTATCTCTTGCCCTGGAGTGCAGCAAGGATTAGGGGAACCCTCTGCCAGCCCCATTTAATTAGGGAGGAAATCATCATAACTTCCTAAGAGCAGCACAGTCATATACAAGCCACAGGCACTCTGAAGCACTTGCTGTGTTTTTAGGATCACCAGCTCCTAATAAGACCACCCTGGGCAGACACACCATCCTTTAGTTCCGAAAGCACACAAAAGAGACACCATGCTGGAATCTTACTTCTATCTTTAACAAAGCATTACCCCCTCCTCACCCTCTTCCCCATAATTGCCTTGTTATTGTCATTGGTGCCATTGTTCATTGGCTCGGCCCTAGAGAGGCTCGAGGGAGCAGTTCTGCCTTAGCTAAACCAATATCTCCTGCAATAACCCCCTGCAGTTTCCCCTTTGCTATCCCATGTTGAATAAATCCTCCATCTCTGTTTGCTGAATGATCATAAAGATATGATTGAAGTTTCAGATTTATGGTTTCCTTCGAATCGAGGAGCAACTCCAATAATGCCAGAGCCTGTTTGCTGACTGTTTTCTGACAGGATATACAGAAAGGGAGATTTGTAAGAGCAAAAACAGGAATGCAGAGATTAGAGGCAGGTATTTTCTAGACATGCAGTGCACACATATGCAGCCATGTAGAGGGGCTGGACTCACACACACACACTGCCAGAGCATCCTCTGTCCAAGGATCTCGCTGTGGTTCCCAAGCACCCTGCCAGGCAAGGTGTGCACACAATATTTCACTCTAACAGCAAATCAGTCTCGAGCAGCCACACAAGGGAGCCACAAGAATTGGTTGCTGGGTAAAGGAGGCTCCTAACGAAAGATCTCTCTCAGCTGTACTGAAAACTAAAGTGGTTGCTGAAGGCTGGCAGAGGGCTCTCTGTTAAGGTGGTCCTTACTATCAGCCTCAGGCTCCACATGCCACATGAGCTCCCTCTGAACTGTGTTCATGCAATCCCCTGGATGCCTGGGATGCTCTTTGGGGAGTGCAGAGAAACCCTTTGGCTCCTAGGAGAGAACATCCCAGACGTTTCCCCTGATCAAAGCACCAACTCCCCAAAAAACCCCACCAAAGGGGCACTGCACTTACAGTGAAAAGCAGCTGCCTCCTGAGGACACCCAGCCTTGTACCTCCCTGCTGAGGCAACAGCCTCCCAGGGAATCTGGTGCAGGATTGTGACCTTCAAATTGGGATAATTATCACCTTCCCCAGTGCTGTTGTCTTGACCTGGGTGTCCTCCTTTCCCCTCAGCCCATCCCAGCAGCATTTAGTGAGCCATCTCCATTATACAGGGAATTGCACAGCATGGGGCACATTGCTATTCACATTCAGGTCAATATTAGTTTTTTAATGAATAAACCACCGCAAAGCTGCAGTGAAAACAAAGTTTGTGACTTTGGTGTCAAAAATCTCAACAGAGCATCCAAAACGCCTTCCCTCAGCCTTGTGGCCGTGGCAGATTTGCTTTTCCCTGATTCACAGCCATTTATGCTCATTCCCACTTCAACAAAAACCTATAAAACTCTTACAGCCTGATGCAGTCCTAAATTAAATGCACTTTAACATGGCTATATAACAAGGGAGTCTTTGCTCTTTTAAATTAATGCACGCAGCTGAGAAGGGGACCTTTCCTGGAAAATTTATTCCGCTTTATTTGGAGAAAACCCCACCTCATTCCACCTTCTCTGAGAGCAGAGATGATTTTGTGTGTTATAATGAGGAATTTGTAATAACGAGAGCATTGTGTGTTCGAGTAACTACGAAGCCAACAACAGAAGACTTCTGTGAGCAGCAGTGTTTGTGTGATGTATGGTAATATTTTTCCTCAGTGCGTTACAAAAGAAAAAAAGCAAGATAAAAATATCTTCCATTTTCTCCCTAATTTGTAGTTTTCTGGTGTTAGCAAGGCTTATAAGACACATGCTCCCAATTAGCTGCTCCTCTTAATTTAAATGCTTCATAAATTATCTCCTGCGCTTGTGGATTATCACTTCATAATGCGAGTTAGCATTTAAATAAATAGCTGCGATGTAGGAAATTAGAGAGGTTTACAGTCTGAGGCAGCAGCATAATGAAGGAAAATACCACAGCAGCTGAACAGGGGTTGGGAGAGATGTGATGAGGCAGAGGTTTTTATTTTTTTTTTCCCTTTTACCTTTTAGCAACCAAATTTGGACTGCAGCAGGGAAAATATGGGTCAGAACTCCAGCAGAGCAGGAGCCTTTTGTAATGGCTGAACACGAAGAGAACATGGAGAATTCTTAAGCACATAAAACGTCTGATTTAGCAAATATGATGCAATTAGGAAGTGACTTTTTTGAGCCAACTCTTGGTTGCCTCAGAAGGTTGTCCCTTTGAAAGGAATTGGGCTGCTCATGTATGTCATACCTGAGCACTACCCAACCCCTTATCTTCTATCCTTTCCAAAAAAACCCAAAAGGGACTGGAGAGAAAAACAGCAGAACAAAGCAGAGCTGGAACTGTATTGAGAAAATTTGGTGGGGAAAGCAATGAGGGAGTCAGATGTAGAATTATGGGGAATTCTAGAAAAATAAGGAGAGAGAGAGAGAGAGAGAGGGAGGGAGTGAGTGAAGAAAGCAGGCATTAATTTTAAGCCACATAACTTCTGCCATGTTTTTACTGTCATTAATAAGATCAACCTACAGGCAATGAGGGTTTTTAAACATTGGCAGCAACTCCCCACTGCTATTTCAGCCCAGTTTCACAATTATTGTCCTAAATGTACAAAATTACAAAGACAGGGCAGAGAAAAACCTCATGACAGCTCCTTGGAGGGTTAAGACTGTCTCCAGTGCTTGCTGGTCTTGACTTTGGTGTCACTGCTGCTTTTTCTGCCACAGGAGAAAACTCTGGGCAGGAGTCCACCCTGTTTGACTGCCACTGAGCTCCTCAGGAGCTGAAAACAGGCACCAGTTGGCTCAGGACCCTTTGGTGTTTGTCTTGCAGAGCACCCAATGTTAAGCAGTGGAGCTCTGGGAAGTTCAGCTATCACAGCTCCCTGCTTGCTCACACACACAAAATGTCAAAATCATGGATATTTTTTTCAAAAACACTGGAAAATCATAGAAGCCTTGACAGCCTTGACCAAAGTCCAGCCTTAGGCAGGAGTAAAGTTATTAGTTACCTTATTTCCTGGAGAAAGCCTGACACATTAGGATTTCACAGCAGCTGGCTGTAAGTGTAACGGGCAGGGTGTGATTTTGCTCCCTGGGTTTTGCAGTTACATTTCAGCAGGTTGAATATATTTTGCTGTAGGACAGAGCAAATGATTCAGGCAGGTCCTTGCATCAGCACAAGGCCCTCGGTGCTTAATGGGAGTTGTGCCCAAGTGACAGCATGATTTGAGTGTCCGCTGTATTTAATATTCTTCAAGAGCGGGGGTCAAATTGTCTCATCATTTACATCCCTACAACCCTGCTGGTCCCAGGGGAACTGCACTTCCTCTGAGCTCGACAGGAATGAACATGGGCAAACATGGACTGAAATCTGCTGGAAGAAGGTTTCTGCCTGGACCCCTCAGGATTCAGGTGGAGTCTGCAGCTGCTGCTTGGAGACACAGTTCACCCTGCAGAGAGTTCGAGCCAGCACAGCAGGAGCCTTGTTTCATCCTACAATTTTCTATTCCAACACATAGTGTTTAGAAAGTGAAAAAGGGACCGATCCCACTCCAACCAACATCTGAAAGTTTACAGCTCTTCATCTCTCCAAGTTTCCAGGTGCTAAAAGAAAGGCTCTGGGGGGCCAAACTGTACCTGTGCTCAGCCCTGAAGTGGCTCTGTCCTCTGGGGCATATTTGCATCTCTGTTATCACTTTGTCTTCTGAACCAGGCAGGAATGGCCACAGGTGCTCCTGGCTTATTCTGTGCCTGAGCCTGATAAGCCTCAATTTCTCTGGACTACGAGCACACAGAAAGCAGCTCTTCTGTCCCAGCTGCAAGGGCTCTTCAGGTCTAAGAAAAACCTGGCAGAAATCTTGAATTCTGAATGCAGGAGACAGGACTGGAAGCCCCAGGACTGGATTCCTTCAGGGAGATGGTGCCACCTTTTTTACAGAATCACCTTTTCTTCCTAAAGGGCATTTTAAATAATAAAATTGGAAGCTGCTGCATATCTTTCCAACTGATCTACTAATCATATTTCTTCAAATTTTATATCCCTGACCCTTGTAAAGGGATTGCAAGGAAGGCATTTTTTAAGCTGCATTTTAATAAGTCAATATGAAAGCTCAAAATTATTTAAAGCTTCTTAAATAGGATTATATTTGATTTCTTGTGGGAATAGTGAGGGATAGTCTAGTAAAGACGTTCTGTCCTGCTGAGGTTTTATTACATTAAAGAAACAGCATCCTTTTTTAACAGCAAAAACTTTATCTATTCTCTAATGAAAATGGAGATTATTCTGCACATGAGGTGACTGAAGTTGGTAGGTTCCTGCATCTTTGATCAGAGATTAGAGTTTCTCCTTCAGTGAAAGCAGAGAGATTCCTGAACCAGAGGTTTGCCTGAATTTAACAAGTTGTCTCCTCATCTAAAATATTTGAATTTTCTTCTAGGAGGTACCACAAGTGTATTGACTTCAGACAAATTCTGCTGTGAAATAACAGGTAGCTCTCAAGGCAGCCAGTATCTCATTTGCAGCCAGGGATTTAATTTGGCCTAAGAATCAGAGGTCTGTGCTGCTGGGGAACTATTTTACTGTATAGGAAATGTCATATCCAGTCTGCTCAGAAAAGGCCCACAGTCAAATCCTCACTTGAATTCAACTCCTTTAATGTCAGTGTGACTTATATGAGGGCTATACTGGCAGCACTTAGCTTAGTATGTTCTATTGCACCCAAATAAAAGCAGGGGGGTGAAATAAAAGCTACCTGTATGAAGTTGGAGCAGCAGCAGGGAGTTACATGGTGTAAGCAGCAGCTTCACTGAGCTGAGTTGCTCTGGACATAATCTGGGCCAACATCTGGCCTTGAGAACATAAAGGGATTTTTCTTGAAGTAGCAGATGGGGAGGTTCAAAGAGCAGATATTATTAAGGGTGAAACACAAAGAAAAGGTCATAACTGCTGAAAGGGGACAGAACCTTAAAAAAAAAGAGAGAAAGCAAATGGAAAAACAAAGCCAGTGCTCATTCTCTTATCAATTAGAGAATGTTCTCTCATTCTCTAGTAGCCCACACCCCTCTCTCAGCTAAATCTCAGTGTCCTCACAGTCATTGAGCATTCCCTGGCAGAATTTGACTTCAGGGTTTGCAGCACAGCAGGTACCCCCAGGGCTGTGGTTCTCTGGGAATGACAACCCCAGTACACCCTTTCCAGCTCCTCTCTGGTCTCACTTTGCTCTGGGAAGTCAAAAGCAAAGATGGTAAAATTGCTTTTTTTTTTTGTCAAGGTGCTATGTGCTATTCTGCCCACATTATACCCTGAGCTTCCAAAACTGCTGCCACATCAGAGTTATTTTCTGGATTTTCCCACACTGATCTGTCCATCCATGCCTCTATTTTCCCACCTATGTTGCTTGTAGGGAGAGCAAGGACTCAGAGAGGTCCTTCTCCATCCAGCTGCTCCAGGACCACCCCATGCTGTCCCAAACCTCCCTGCCGTTGCCCCTACACGTCCTCAGATCTATCCCAGGCTCCTTCTGTCTCTTAGAGGTGAATGGTAGTTGTAGCTCAAGAAAAATCAGGCACAGGTAAGACCTCACTCAGCAGCAGCTGTAACCTGCACATTCATTTAGCCTGAATAACCCATCCCTCCTGCCAAGGGCTTTGTCTTCTGACTACAGCCCACGTTTCTTCCTCAGGGCTGAGAGCAGGCAAGGGCTGATGTGAACTTCACAAGCTGTGACACCCTCTACAGAAACACATGTGCCTCTTTGACCTTCAGCGCTGGCACAAAAACCTTACACAGACACAAATTTATCTTAAAGTCAGGAGCAGATTTAATAGAGCAGGAGAAGATCGTTTTCAATATTTCCATCTCAATTACAGTCAAACACCTCGGTGAGTCTCAGCCTTTGGGGCTGTACCTGGGCTGGCTGCTCCCAGCGTGGAGACTGTCGGCAGAATCAGCAGAAATAGCACAACTGGGCAAGGTGTTGGTGATTTATCAATGCTGAAGTAATTCATCCTGACACAGAGGCGCCGAGGAGGAGCTCAGGGTCCAGCAGGTGCCCCCAAAGACCTGAGAGTTATACAGTGCCACACATCGACAGTGGCAGACCTGGGATCTGACTCCTTAGCAAAAAACATCTTTTTTTTTTTCTTTCTTTTTTCTAAAGCCATTTTCAAACAGCAGAAACAAGCAGTCTTGTTGCAGAGAAAGGCAGTTTTAACAGCTGCAATGCCCTACTGCTAAAATTGTCCCTCCAACAGCACATTATCTACTAACTCCATAAAAAGTGACTAATATTCAGAGTCCCAGAATTTTGGGGCAAACAGGATTTTTCAATGAAAAACTAGAAGGTGAATACATCCACGAAGACAAATGCAAGTATTGTGTACGCAAATGCTCTCATATCTGCCTGGCCCTTTAAAGCCAAAATGATAGAGTTCATTTGCATTTAGATCTCTTTGGCTCCCTCTTTTCATCTAAAGACAAATCCTCACAAAGGCTGCTTAATTAGACCAAATTAGATTTCCACCTAGTGGCTTGTCATTCATTAGAAAACGCTGTTCTTTTTTTCAGTTTTGGTAATTATAAGCTGGTCTCGCAGTGTTCACTTCAGGTTCAAAGTCTGACTTGCATTCATGATTTTGTGCAGATGAGAGGAAAATTATTCAGTCGCATCAAGTCTGCCCATTTTACAAGTTAGATAAAGATCATCGCTGGAGTCTTTTATGTAATGGGGTATACTCTTTCTTAAGTCTTTAATGATTAATTGTAATAGCATATCTCATGGCAATTTTCAAGACTAAAAGCTAAGTGCAAACACTTGGAATGCGCAGTGACTGTGTCAGACAGTGGGTGCTTCCCTGGACTGGGGTTTCTGTGTTGGGCTCTCTGTGTGTGGCCCTTGCTTGTTGGTGTTCCAGCTCTGTTGGGAGCAAGAAAATGGCAAGGGGCTGGTGCCAGGGGTTGTGTAGGGAGAACCTGGGCTGGAAATGCTGTCTGCCTTCTCTCGTTGCCCTCTCTAACCCAGTGAGGGGGACGCCTCTGCTGCTGGCCTTACACAAAATGTGGCTTCTAGAGGGGAAAGTCGTTCAAATCCACACCTGACACTCAAAGGTTGGTGTCTAATAAGGCTGCAGCTCCCAGGGCAGGTCAGTCAGGAGCACAGGTTAGTGGAGATTGCACTTGTAGATGCACTCTGTGTTAGCAGTGTGGCTGCCCTGTCTGGATTATTTGTAATGAAAGGAGTTAAACTTAGAGCAAGATCCTTGAGTTTTGCTGTTTCTGACTCCAAGGGCAGCAGTTTGCCCAACCATCACCCTTTTCTCTGGAAAGAGAAAGATTCTTACACTGCTATAGAAGACTAGGATGATTTATTCTCACTCTCATCTCTCCCCAGTCCAAACTCCATTCCCTTTGCTGTCCTACATGGGCACACTGATTCCCTGCCTCAGTTTCCCCTTTATTACAGAGTATTAATGCTCAGAGGCATGTTTTGAAGCTTAGTAAATCAGGGACAGATCTTTTGGTGGTCCATCAAGCAAAACTTCCTTTGGCTTTGACCTTTAATGCTTATGAAAACTTCGAAGACAACCACCAACTTATTATTAAAATCTTCTCAGGAGTGGAAGTTACAGGCAGCTGGTGCCAGGCAGCCCAGCAGCCACCAGCCCCTGCTAGGATTTCTTCTGCACTAACAAACCCAGATTTTTTGGGTGTGTTTTTATAACAACATTCTTGTTTTCCCTTTTTTTTTTTTTTTTTCTGAGAAAGTTTTTCCTTCCACCTTTAAAAAAAAAAAAATCTCATCAAATTTGCCTTTCTCAAAACACTGAACATTCCCTTTCTCATCTACCTAAACCTGATGTTGAGTTACTGTCCCCCAGAGGCTTTCAGTAGCTCAGTTCTGATGTATCCCTGCACTTTGTAGCTCACTGCCTTCTTAGAGTGTAATCAAACATCAAGCTAAGTAGCAAATAAATCTCCCGATCTCATAAGCTGCACAGCAAGATCATGTAAATGCAAATGAAGGGCTTGATTTCAAGCTGTCGCGGGGGGAAGGAGGGAAAAATGCTGGGCCTTGTCACTGCAATCACTTCACTCTGCAAGTGCAGTAAATCTGCAATAATAATAGTAATGGCAGCGTGACGGGAGGCTTTACTGTACAAGGGGGTGTAATGAAAAGGGGAACAGAAGGTAGGAAGGAGGCAGGGCCTGGCAGGCTGAAAACGCACCGGCGCAGAGTTCGCAGGTGTCCACAGGGCAGAGCCAGAGAGGAGGGGATGGGGCAGCCCCGGCTGAGTCGGAGCACAGAGGATTCGTGGATTTGCCCAGCATCCCCTCTCAGGGAAAGGCTGCAGAGGCAGAGATGAAAAATCCACATCTCAGCCTCTTTCTGTAGCTCTCTGCGTGGACACGTCTTCCTCCTCTCTCAGTCATCTTTAGAAAATTGATGCAATGTGTGTTGCTGGGCCATGAGCATCAGGGGATGGAACACAAATAAGTCTTGCAATAAAACCTGAAATCCTTACAAATTTTGCACCTCCTTAAACCTTTGCAATACCTCCACCTCTAGAAACAGACCCCTTTCAGAGCCTTCCTCTTCCTTCACAGCAAACACTTTCCAGCACTCGGATACAAATCCTGGGCTCAAGCCCAGGGCTGCACAGATCAGAAACTACCTGGCAAAGGCTGGGGATAACTCAGTACACCCAACAGCACTCACTTTTCACCCAGCCAAGGTGTCCCCACTGATCAAACACCCCCAGCACTGCTCCATGATCAGGGGGCACAACACCCTCCAAACCCAGCCCAGACACACCTGATTCAAACAGGGAAATTTTCGTGTCTAAAAGGAAAGAATGCCTCAGCCAAGCCCTTAAAGACAGTTTGGGAGAGCAAACAAAGCCTCAGCACACGTCTCTCCAAGCCCTGAGAGGTGTTGATCTCTGCTGGGTGCTCTGGGAATGCTTCAGGAAAAAGTCTAGAGCTGTCTTTTCCAAACTGGCTGGATAAACAGCATTTAGGATGCTGGATTTTCCTTACTGAGGTCGTAAAGGGAGGAAACTTGCAGAAGGTACCCAGAGAAAATTAGGACCGCCTGGGATGCAGAGAGAGACGGTTTTAATTAGAGCCAAGAGGTGGGAAATAAGGCAGAGAAATGACATCTTAATGAGGTTTAATGAAGTTGTCTGCTGATGGGCACAGCTGTCAGACAGATCTGTATTCCAGCCAAGCAGCTTTGTGACAGGCTAAACCTGAACACAGGGAACGGTGCTGGAACTGGGGGAGAAAGGGAAAAAAAAAGAGACCTTTTGCATCAACTTTGGCTCAGTTTCCCCACTGCTTTATGACAGAGCACACCTATAATGCCCCAGGACAAACAAATGAAACCAGCCCATGAGCTGGAAGCAGCATTTTGCTAATTTATGAATGAGAAAGGCTGCAATCTTGGATTACACTGAGCAAGGTTCATTCCTGCTACATCCTTCCCCTTCTTTGCTTTTGTAGGTAAAAGATGTTGGCAGGCAACCAGAATCCTCTGAGTTCGTTGATTTTTCTTCAGGCACAGATTCTCTCCATGTTCAACATATTGGACCAGATTTTTTTTTTAATTAATTATCCAGCACCTTCAGCTTTATTTATTCAGTGCAAAGTGACTGTAAAATGCCACCTGATCATAAAAGGAAACAGCATGCACTCATTTTGTGATGGAGTAAACACCCAACGGTGTTAACTTCAGGTGCTCTGCAGAAGGCACTCTTTAAATCCTGTAATTTCTTCCATTCTACAGAGTTCTGCACTCAAGGGTCTGGAAGCAGCTTTGCCACAGGTTACAAACCTCTCTCCTTTCCTGCAGTTCCTCAGTAAATTTCCCCCCATCTGACACACCTTTGCCACCACAGCAGATTTCTGACCTCACTTCCCTGATCTGTTACCAGAACATGATCCCAGGAAAACGCCTTTTCTCATGCATCTGAGGAACGTTACACCATTTCCCCTGTACACCAGTGACAACTCATCTAAAAATAGCTGTAAATACAGGAGGAATAGCTCAGCAATGAAAGCTCCTTTATCATGGCTGGCAGTGCTTTGCACGAGCTCCCAGCACACAGGGAGCACACATGGTTTGTCACTGCTGGGTGGTGTGGGAGTCCAGGGCATTCCTTTGGAAACCCTGGACGAACAGAAACCTGTACAGGGAGGTTTAAAACCTGTACAGGGGGATTGTAAACCCTGGCATAGACCCCAGACAGGCAAGGGCCTCGACTACAGTCCATGGGAAAAGCTACCAACACTATGGGAGGAATTGCAAGCCCTCAAAGGTAATAGAAAGCAATAATATTTTCACATTTGGGGTTTTAGGACAGGAATGACCAGAGACAAGATGGAGGATTCACGGCGTTGCCCTGGGGTCTTCTCCTTCTTCTTTGTCTCCATCTTGTGCAGTGATGATGACATTAAGTAGATTTAGAGAGATTGGGTCAGAGTAGAAGACACCTGTTTAGTGTAGAGTATAGATATTGGTTCATAATTGTAAATCATGTACACGTAATTATCTGTATAAAAGATGATGAGCCTTGGGCAGGCGGGCAGTCGTCACCCGTTGCCCCCAGGTGCTGTCCAGACCTTGGCAGAGCTCAGAGAAAAAGAATTGTGATAAGACAAAATAAACAAGAAGAACAACCTTGAACACAAACATCTAAAGGCTCCTCGTTGTTTCTGCGGGCGGCTCGGGGCTTTCCAGAGGGCAAAGGGCAAAGACCACCCTGATCTCGGGCAAGCAGAGACCCCGAGAGGGTGGCACCACAGCCCTGGTGGCACTAAAACCCCACTCAGTCCCCTCCTGCAGGCTGCTGGACAGGGGACAGTCCCTCCCTGTGCTCGAGGCTCACAGGAGGTAGGTGGGGAAATGCAGCCGTGGTTGCATCACGTCACTGAGGCGATGGATTTTAGGAAGAGCTGTTTGCAACAAAGGATCTGTGGTTTTGCACAGGGCATGTCCCTAAAACTCATTTGCTGGTGAACTTGTGCTCCTGAGAGCCATGGAAATGCCACACCTCCTTTAGAGTGTCAAAAAGTGTAAAAGTTTGAGGAATTACAGGCACATTTTAGAAACCTCAATACAGAGCCCTCTGGAAAGGTGCCTGTTCTGGACAGGGGTTATTAACCCTCACTGTCCAGGCAAAACTGGCTCTGTGAGAGTTTTGCCTGAGCTGAGGGTGATGCAGAAGAGCACATTGGAAAGCAGCCACCATGCTGGCAGTGTACAGGGGCTGCCCTGAGGCCCTGGACAGAATTTGCAAGGTGCTGACTGGGAGTAAAAGGAAAACTTTGGTGTGGACAATGCTGCTACACAAGCAGCTCCAGTGAGCTGGGTCCTTTATCAACCTGCACAACCTCAGCCTGCCATGGTGGCAAGCTGGAGGTGGTTCATTTGCAGTTTCCTTTTTACTGTGTCTCTGCACTGGATTCAGCAGCTCCTGACCCAGAGTGTTCACTCTGCAGTGTGATAATGGCCATCTCAATGTCAGCGATCAGGGGTTCACCCATGAGAAGCACCAGAGTGGTATTTCAGCACTTTCATTCTCCCAACAAGACCTGCCAACACCCCAACTCTTCTAACATCCTTCCCATGGAAAATAACCTGTTCCAAAGCACCCACATCCTGCCCTCAGGGCTCCTGAGCACTCTGCTCCAGCTTTCCCTGTGCCAGGCTCTCTCACCTTCCCTCCTCTGCTGCCTCCCTTTCAAGCAGCAATGAGGTTTCAAGGCACATCCTGCAGTGACTTCACCATGGAGATGGGAAGGTGGAGACAAAAGGGTGAGGGGAGGTCAGTTAATCCCACAGACACCACCAGGCTGGGACACACATGAGCTGAGGAAGAGTTCTTTTGAAAACTAAATAGAAATTATATTACTGAGCTGAAGTTGTTTTCTGTGCTATAAACCCCAGGCTCTGCTCTCTCTTCTTCATCCCCCTTATCCTCCCCCTGCAGCCTGCCTTGTGTCTTGATTATTCCCAGGCAGGAGCAGCCATGTGATTGTGCCTGGAGAAGTTTATGCCAGTTTTCTGGGAGGATGCACAACTTGGAAATGAAATAACTCAAAGCAGAGTTAAGACTAGCTGCTGTCTCCCCAGCAGACACCACAGCTGGGCACCTCCACCAAAGGAGAGATTACCCAAACAAGAAGACCTCAAGTCCATATCTATTGAGTCAGGATCCCTATCTCCAGCAAGGCTAGATCTTTTTATAACTCAAAACCAAACTTGTGTGAAATTCAGCTCCTTTTTGCTCTGTGGCACTTACTTGTGCAGTGGGATTCAAACTCTTGTCAAATGGACACTCCTGGTACTTGTGGCTGTGTTCTGTTACAAGCTTCTGTTTTCAGGGGCTTTATCTTACCAGAAAAGGTCTTTATGCTTCTCTACTAATGCTCTGTTTGCTTCTCTATTCCCTTTTCTGCAGCCAGAACTGGGGAAGCCCATGAGAAACTGCTACCCCCTGCCAGGTCCTCATTTTACCTATGGGATGTACATGCACAAGAGAGATGGAGGAGTCCCTGAAGGTAGGACACTGCCCCTGAAACACAGAGCTGCAACAAAGTCCTAATGCTAGTAGGAATTCTCCTCTCTTTCCCACAGCTCTTCAGTACCTCTCATCAAACTGAAAGTGCAGAACTCCAACATTTACTCACATTAATATCACCCCAATTGCTTGATGACCAGGGAGGTTTCTCTGTGACATTGGAAACTTTCAGAGGCTCACACAGAGCCCAAGCAGGGAGGGTGCACCTGCAAAGGGTGATGCACCTGGGCACTGCCATAACTTTGTCAGGGCTCCTGCTTTGTGCTCTCAGGGACAATTTCCCTGTAAAATCAGACATCCTGAGCAAGCCAGGGTAGAGGGTGAGGAGACATCCAACTTATATGGGAAGGCAGTGGGACAGGGTATGAAGTTCACAAAAGGAACCTTAGCATGGTGCACACACATCAATCTGCTTTCCCAAACAGGAGCTAACCGAGATTCCTCCTCTTTTTCTCTATTTCCTTCCATCTCCAGCCATAGGCCACTGGGATTCAGTGAAGGCCAAGCCTCGTAAGAGGGTCATGCCCCCAGACTTCGTGGCCATGGGCGCTGGGGCTGTGACTGAAGGCTGCACCAAACCCCGTGAGTTTGCTCTGTACTACAAGTTCAAGGACACCCGCCAAGTAGACAAGGGGATACTCAGATATGGTGGCAAGGCACCTCCAGGCATGACTTTTGGCAGGCCAGGACGGTAAGGGGGAAGATTTGGGTCCCACCCTCACACTTACATATCTCCCCAGTCTCAGCTGCCACAGTCCCCAAAACAGAAGTGTCCTGAACCTGGATATGCTGAGTCACAGCATCACATCTGTGTCTGATGACACTTCTGTCAGATAATCAACTACCTGAATCTAACATACCTACCACAACACAGCCTCATTTCACCTGTGGTATGAAGGCCTTGAAGCCTCTTAAAAATCTCTTCAATGCCAACCCTTTAATCCAAAGGAGTATGAAGAGCTGTCAGCCAGAATATTGGCATCCCAGGGTCAGAAAATGAGAGCAACAGCATTTCTACCTGCCTGCACTGGCTGAAATACTGTGGTGGAGTTAAAGATCAGTTCAAGTTCTTTATTCTACTCTCTCCCACTTAATTCATTGCCCTGCATTGGGCAGAAATCGAGAGTAGAGCAGGATAGAGGCAAAGAAGCTTCTCCCTGCCAGTGCAGCTCCAGCACAAACCCGTGCTCAAAACCTCTGAAAGTCCTGCTACTGCTGGAGCCCAGAGGGGTTTCTTGCTCTGTGCAGGTCTGGACCAGACATTAGGTTTTATTTTAAGAGCTAGATAATAATCACTACCAGAAAAATAACAGCTACAAATTCTAGAGAAAAGACATGATGAACGGCACCGTGTATTTTACATGATAGTAAATGGGCTTTGCATATGCAAATTGAATGGATTTTAAAATGGTATTTAATGACAATTTTCGTAGCAGACATTAACATTAATTGCATCAAAATGAAAATGTAGCATTAGCTTGCTGTTAGCTGCAAATGCCCCAGCTATAAAGCTTTATCTTTATCAGTATCAGCCCTCACCGATGTGACAGGGCTGCTCTGCAAATTGCAGGCAAAAGGGCTTTTATGTTGCAAAAGTATCCCCCAATGCAGACCAAAATCAACATCAATTTTGCTTTATTTCTTCATAAACGGAGGTTAAATGGCTGCCTGTAAGAAGCCCAGGCATGCTTCAAAAGTTTTAAGGAAAATCTGCAGACCCCACAATGGCAGAAGTAGTGAGAAAAGGCTTTTAATTGAAAATTATTGTTGTACAACTTGCCTGCTCCTTAATAGCTACCTTTTATGCAGACTGATTGTATTTATCCCTTTACTTTAAAAGCACGTTACAGATAAAACCAAATTACTTGGATTTTCAAGTTGTTACAGCCATTTTGGTAAAAATGGGAGTTTAACACACTTTCTTATTACTGGCAAGAGACCAGCTTTGGGTGAGCATTCCTGGGATAAGCTGGTCCCTGGTCATAGCTCACCAGGTTCAGCAAGATCCATCTTCCTAAAAATGACCTGGTTGTCAATGGATTTCAGTTGGATTTGGTCTCTAAGCCCTGTTTGACTCTGATCTCAGTGCTGCTGTCTGGGAAGGTGCTCCCAAGTAGTGCACATGCTTGTCTGGGGGCAGAAGAAAACGGTGGCAAATGGTCTTTTTTCACAACTCCAAGCACTTTGTGTCTTTAAGAAATAACAGATCTGATCAACATCTCGGGTGCAGTGAAGTTTTTTCAGCAAGAAAAGCACCTGCCTGCCATCCCCCAGCACAGACAGTGTGTGGCTGAGGAGGCCAGAGAGTAAAGGTGCTTTGCCATGGCACTGGAAGCACCTGGAGACACCCTGCCTGATGATGGGGTGCCCTGGGACAGCCCAGAACCCCAGTCAGACCCTGCCCAGTCTGCACTCACAGATCTCTGCTCAGTGGGAACTGCAGCTGGTGCCAGCCCACAGCATTGGGGCTGGGCTGCTTCCCTGGGAGCCCAAATAACTCAGCAGCTGTCCCAGGAAGGTGGCTGGGGTGGGTGGGTAATGGGCAAGGGGCTTCTTGAGCCCTGGTAATTCATCTCCAGCCCCTCCTCAGGCCCTGGGCTGTGCTGCTAAAGGCTTCTGTCTCCTGGAGACACCAGGGTCAGGAGCTCTCCCTGGGCTCATAGGTTGGAGCTCTCCTGGGTCATCCCAAATAGAAACAAGCACAAAAGCTGTGGTTGCTTTAGTGCCTTGTTAATCACTGCCTGGCCCTGCTGCTGCTCTAACTCAGATCACTTGTGCCTCTGCTTTCTGCTCACGATGTGTGCAGCATTTCACCAGGCAGCCTCAGACACTGCAGCGAGCTTTTGAGGCCTCTTTCCTTTCTTTTCCTGGGATATTTACCTTCAAAGGTCACCCATACCCCTCTATAATTCCCCCTGGGCACCTTCCAGGGGAGAGAAGCAGCGCTGCTTTTTGCTGATTCCCCCCCATTCTCTCCCTCCCTTTTCCCAGAGTAATGTTTCCTACGAATCATGTGGCCAGCTTTGTTGTGAGAGTCATAAAAAGGACATTTTTCATCTCTCCTTTTTCCTGCTCTCGCTCCCTTCTCTCTCTCAGTACCAGACAGAGATTTATTCCTTCCCTGATGCCTGTGGCATTTGGAGCTGGGAGGGGTCAGGGGAGGCACTGATGGGACATAACAGATAATGCAGTGATTCCCCAGGGGCTTGTCCAGCTCCAGAGCCGATCCATCAGCAGGCAGTGCTCGTGCCAAGGTCAGCAGTAACGAGGATGTGCTGGGGTCCCAGCCTCCCCCGTGGGGCATCCTCCAGCCAGGCTCCCCCAGTTCATGCTCCAGCTTCTGAGCTCTACAAGAGCTGATTTGTGCAACCATACTTTGCAGGAGAGGGCATGTCCATGGAGTGCAGGCACTCCATGGCTAACAGCACACAGGCTCAGCTTCACCTCTCCCAGCCCTCCTCCCCACCACACACAGCTCCACAGGCTCATCTTCCAAGGAAAATTCCCATCTTTGACTGTCCCCTCCAGGAGCTAAACCCCATCCACATGCTCTGTGCACGACACACTACAGAGCTGCTGTGGGTTGCTGTCCTCCTCTGCAATAATGACCTTTTTTTACAAGGAGGAGGCTGGAGGGCACTGGGTGGGCTGGGGTTTGACGACACTGGAGACCTAAAGGCACAGAGAGTCTGTGAAGACCTCCAGGATCTTCACTGCTGTCACCCCATCCTGCTATTCAAGGTGCATTTGGAAACCTTTATATGTGTCCAGACCTACATTTATCCTCCTGCCCACCTTTTCTGACTGAGCTTCACTGTGCACTGGAATCAGCCGACATTAAAGGATCATTTTTGGAACGAGAAGTAAACACAAAGACGTGGATGCTGTCTGCAGCTAGATTTTAGATGCTATTGATCTGTGCAAGGTCACACAAGGAGTTTGAAGCCAGAACACTCCAGCACACAGTTGGTACCCCGAGCACCAATTCTGTCCCCAGGAGTGAGCAGGGCAGAGTGCACCCTCAGCATGGACACACTGCCCAGCACTGCCAGGGCTGCTTGGAGAAAAAAGCTTCCAGTCACCTCTTGGTGAGCGTCCTAATTCTGCCTGCTACGCCCCAGAACCTATTCCTGGACACGAGGACTGCACAGACGTGCCATCCTCTGCCATTCTGCACCTGTACCTGCTCCAAACCCTGCATGGCCATAACCCTGCCTCCCACGGGCTGCCATGCACTTGGCAGTTGGCCTGGAGGTTGGGCTGACCTTGGGTGTGCTGGCAGGATTTCCCTGGCACTCTGTCATCCCCAGGGCTCCTGCCGGGTCTCCCCCACTGTCTGCCTTCGCTTCAACTGTCCCTTTCCTGAATTTCACAGCCCATTTTCCTTCTGTCTTCATCTCCTGCCTCCATTCCACCTCCCATTCCCTAAAACTGCTCTTAATCCTTTGGCAGCTGTTTTCATCATATTCCTGCAGCAAATTCACCTCTCCAAAGCGTTTGGTCACTGCAATCTCT
This sequence comes from Phylloscopus collybita, assembly GCA_027886175.1. Taxonomy (NCBI): domain Eukaryota; kingdom Metazoa; phylum Chordata; class Aves; order Passeriformes; family Phylloscopidae; genus Phylloscopus; species Phylloscopus collybita. The sequence goes on from JAJNNQ010000001.1 coordinate 7,737,088, forward strand.
CTTCTTCAAATTGTTACACTTGGCCAAGGGCATCACTTACCCAGTACCTCCTCTTTAATTGGTAGCATTTGCAATCATCCCAACCTTTCACCTTCCCTGAGAAGGGAGATTTCTATGCTCATGCTCTGCTTAGCAAGTGGCCTTTCCACCCAAGGTGTCGGTGCTGTTTGCACACAGCCAGAACAAAGTTTAGAAAGATGCCCAAGAGGTGCTGAGATATTTCCACTGATAGGTTTATTTTTGAGATACTTAAAGAACATTTCATATGGCTGTGGAAAGAAAGCTAATCTAGATGTAGACCAGCTGCGCAGATGTCAAAGAAATAATGTTGAAGAGCAGAGGTTGTTACTGGAAAAGAACTCACCAGGAAAAGCTGGACAGGCAATAAAACTGAATATTACAGCTAATCTGCATCTGACCCATGATCACTGGAAGCCAAAAAGAGTGTAAAGCCACCAAAATCCTAAAGGTTAGAGCAAAAAAAAGTTCTACAGAAGAAAAAAAAACCCACTGAGGACTGACAAAACAGATAGTAAAAATATAACACAGTGACTGGAATCACTGTCAGGCTCATGGCGACAGAGAAACGCAACCAAGTTAAAAAACACAGGACTCCCATCAGCTCGGATAATTACATATCCTATCCAATTCCACAGTGAAAGGCACTTTGTGCCTCTGCCACCATTCTTACACTGCTCAGATAAGAATTTCTATTTCAAGAGTAGTTTTCTTCTCCTGGAAATGTTCCAGGCTGGGTATGTGGTCGCATTGCTACCGCAGAGCTCCCAGCCCCGTCCGCCTGCACCGTGCCCCGGTGGCTGCAGCATCTGCTTGGGCAGAAGGACCTGTTACGCCCTTCAAAAAACCCTGAGTGCACCATGAAGACACTGATTCCCCTCCAGAGTGGTTATTTGCTTGCTGTAAGAGTTTCTGACTGATTCAGGCTGATGGCTTAAGAGAAAATAAACAGCCAAGTCATGGTTTGGCATAAGGTTCAAGTCCTGCACATCAGCCACAGAGCTGGGAAAAAAAGAAAGATCTGAAGGACAGATTTAGATCTCTTATTACCAACTGGTTTACACTGAATAGGAAAGTAATTTACTCTCACACAGACTGGCTGTTGTCTGTGGGTTTATCTCTATTGATTACAGCCGGCTGAAAATTTTCTTCCAAAAATTTTACCGTCTAGAGCTACTTCTGGCCACAAGTGGATCCTTTTCTTTGCCAACTTTTGCTTTTTCAGCCTGTGCAATGAAAACCTGGGTCAGGGGCGAATAATCACAGAATCCCTTCTGTGAAAACAAAGCTTTTCAGCCCTCATCAACATCTTTTCCTTTCAAACAAAGTCATGTTCCCACCCAGCCAGAGAGGCTGAAGCATGGGATGGAGGTCAAGGGGATAGACCTCGTCCTTTGATTTCTTTTGCTCAGCATTGGAGGGGTTTTTTCTTAGTTTTTCTCTCATTGGGATGTTTTGCATTTGTTGATGGCTGCAGACTGAGCACTGTTCAGTCTCAGCCATAGATCTGGACCTCCAGGCAGAACAGCTCTGTCCCAGAATCACGTCCCACTGGAATTTCTCAGAGGATAACAGCAGATAACTGGAGACAAATGTGTTGAAGACAAACCTAAATAATCCTCAATTAAGTCAGCCAAAGGGCATCTCCAACCCTAAAATCAATGCTAGCACACAAATTCCAGCTTGTCAAGCCAGTTATTTAATGGGTAAGAGCTGGCTTGGTATCTACACTGCAAGATACACGTTTCCATATGTGCTTTTAGGACCAGTGCAAGCAAACATCTTACTCGGCCTGGGAGGGAACAGTAAAGCAAATTGGTGCTCTTGTAACCATGTGTGCTCCTAAGTACAGCTATGAGCATCTGATAAATCTTTTAAAGTGCATGTTTACAATGGATTTTATTCTTTTTACTGTTCTATACATATGAGCCCTCTGAGCAAAATAACAGATCCTCTGACACTTAGAAGAAGCCACTGCCTCATTGGCTGCCCGCAGTGAAATAATTTATATTGTTATTTCCTCACCCAAATTACAAGGATTGTAAAGAAGCTTCAGAAATTCAGAGTAATCAGTGCTTTGGAGGCACAGATCCCACAGCTGCCACACGGGTGAAAGACCCACTATGGCAACTGAGAATTTTGCCAGCCCAAAGACTGCAAAAAAAAAAAAAAAAAAAATTGGTCCCTGAGTGTTTTCTACCAATTTTTCTCTTGTTATTTTCTTCAATAGTTAATAGAAAGTGAGGACAAGTGGAGATAATTTAAAAATGATCTTTTGGGCTTCTCCATGGGTTTATTGCCAGGACCTATTTAGAGAAGCATAAAGCTGTAAGGGGCCCATAACTTTGCTGTATATTCCACAAGCTGTTTAGGAAAACGAGGAGCCTTTGGACTCACACCCAGCTCATCCTGCCAAGTCTCCCTCTCCTCACAAACACACCCACACGCGTGTGTGCAGGGACTGCGAGCCGCTAATTGAATTCACCCTTGCGAAAGCCTTAACAAATTGTAAGTGACCTTTTATACAAATTTCAAAGTCAAGGATTCACCACTAACCGCACATCCCTCTTCTGCCATTCACTGTTATGCAAAACCCACAAACAATTAAAAGAAATAATGAAGAGCCCAGCGGCCCTCTTTCCTAATTAGCTGCAGGAGGCAGTGCTGGGGAGTGTGGTTAAGTGCTTCAATTACCTCGGCCCTCCTCGCAGCCCTTGTTAGAAGAGACAGGTCCACGGGCCAAAGGGGAACAATTAAGGCGAGGCAGAGCCCGGCAGTTTGCAGGGGGATGCCGGGGCCGTGCGGGCTCTCGCACAAGGGCCGGAGCTGTAATCATACCCCAGCTTCCTGCTGGGCTACACAGAGACAAATTAATGGGAGATAGATTGCTACCTGCAGCCCATCAGTAACCGGGGAGGAAAGGAGGCAGTGCAGAGCTACAAGGGAGCCAGAACCTGAATTTTCCTGTGCTCTCTGCCCCTTTCAGGGCAGAGGGACCTGAGCACTAACGCCTCGCTGCTGCCTACGCTGGGGGTACCCCACAGCCCCAAACAGAATCACAGACCCCAGCTCATTTAAGGCCTACACTGTTTTATTTTAATATTGTTAATACTTTATTATACTTTCTAATACTGTTTTCACAGTAAAATAGCCTATTAGGAGGCTGCAGCTTCTTTTCCAGGAGATGTCTGGCAGACTAGAATTCCACATTGTATAACCAAGTTAGCAGGTGCTTGTCATTTCAGTTGAAAATAGGTCTGTACCCTGGAGTGCTTTATTTGCTGAAGTTAATAGCAGTGGTAGCTGCCCTAAGGAGCCCCACACTCCAGAGGTGCTGGAGACCAAACTGTTCCCCAATAAGAAACAGGTTGGACTCGATCTTGAGGGTCTTTTCCAACCCTAATGGTTCTGTAAGAACCCAGCCTGAGCTGGTGGGAACTGGTTCTGCTGGCCTGACCACTAGCCATGGGGAGATTCTGTATGGACTTCTATGGCAGGACAAATCCTTCCCAGCATGAAGACACACAGAAAGAATATGAAAGTGGTGCCCCTGTTACTGTCTTCCCTGTGGACTGAAGATCCCAAAGACAGCTCCTGACTGTGCAGCAAAAGCACACCTGAGGTGGAAGGACAGCAACAAGGACTAAACCCCCCTGAAACCTCATTAACCTTTCAAGGAAGGGTTAAAGTTTCAGCGTAGGCAGTGGGGCAGCAACACAATTTTAATGTCACAGCCATGGACAAATTCCATTCTGTGATGAATCTGTTGCATAAGCAGCTGTGCAGGGCCAGATCCTGGGGCCTGGAAGCTGCCACTGGGATCGGAGCAGTGTTCTGGGCACAGCCCCAAGAGCCACTCCCTGCACCCATCCTCTGCTCCCTGCTCCAGCCCATCCTAACCAGCAGCAGGAAAATCACTGCCCTGCCTGCAGAGCCACACACAAACCCCACCGGGCTGAGGTCTGCACTAAAATATTTACGTGCTTTTGAATTACACAGGAAAAAAAACCACTCACAAGTCGAGTTTTTACCCTTTTGCAACACAACTTAGCAATCAAATTGATTGCAGCTTTCAAGCTGGTGTAAACCCCCTCCCTGAGCAAAGCCCTTTGTATCCACTTTTGCCAAGTACCCTTTTTTTTTTTTTGCAGCTGATATACAAACCTTTGAAAATAAGTTTGAGGGGAGACTGACAACCTTGAAACCTCGAGAGCAGCATGGCATTGACGGGCGCGGCTCCCTGAGCTGAGTATTATGGATAGATTTTAATTTCATTTTAACAAAATAGCTGTCTCCAGTGGAAGAAGCATCAAGAGCTAAATGAGGACCCGTCTTGAGCTGAATCACGTTGAACAGACCTCGGCACTGTCATTGATTTTCTGGGAAGAAAAAAAATGCCTCTGGCTACTAAACCAAATTAGTAGTCACTGATGACCAATTATTTTGCCCCACTGTGAACGGGGAGGCGTACTAAAATTCCAGTTTGTCAGACCCAAGGCTCTCTTCTCAAACACCTTTCAACAAGCGTGTACCAAAAATCCCTCAGATGGTTCTGACGCCTTTCCTGTTTTCGGCAACTTCTCCTTCTCCAAAGTTTTAATGAGCTGCTGCTCTGAGGATGGCCTGCCACAAAGTGAGCCCTTCCCGGCAGGTTGGAGCACTATTTGGCATTGGCACAAATCACAGCTGTCAGGATTTATACACACATACACAAAAAAAGTGTCAGCCTAATGTTTGCAGATTATAATTACCATTTCTCTTGCATGTCCCTGGTGCCTTCATTTTAGATAAATCCCAGCTCTGAGGTATCAGCTGCAAAGCACTGAAGGCTCATATTGAATGGAATAGATTTAACTAGTTTGTAGCTCATTTAAGGCCTACACTGTTTTATTTTAATATTGTTAATACTTTATTATACTTTTTAACACTGTTTTCACAGTAAAATAGCCTATTAGGAGGCTGCAGCTTCTTTTCCAGGAGATGTCTGGCAGACTAGAATTCCACATTGTATAACCAAGTTAGCAGGTGCTTGTCATTTCAGTTGAAAATAGGTCTGTACCCTGACTCTTGAAAGTAAATTAGAGAGATTCTATTAAAGAGACAGGAACTGTTTCAGGGATAATAGTTTTGAAAATGTGCACAGATAAATTTTAAAATATTTAGGAAATGTCAACATTAGAAGTGGCTCCAACTATTTGACTATAAAAGGAAGCAGATGAGGGTTTTTTTTCCCTACAATTATTAATAATTTGTTACATCCTATCAGAACTTCTTTGCCTTTCCTTTCTGTGGCAGGGCGCTTGTGCCAAAACAAGGAGATCTGAGTTACTCTGAACAAGATGGGTTTTAATGTGCAATGAGCAATTCCAGAGGATGCTTCCCCTGCTCTCCCCGCAGCATCCGCAGACAGCAACAGCAAAATCCTCCCTGTTCAGCAACCACATCTGGGCAGGGTGACAGAAGGAAAGGGAACACACAAGCCATTGATCCCTGTCCTTAAGTCACACTGAGGTAAAAGGACATTTCCCAAAGGCCAGCTGCAAGTGAGAGCTGTCACACTGCCAAGCAGCACCGACATCGGGCCAAACTCCCCGTCCACTCTGCTGAGATCAGGCTTTGACCTACAAAGGAAAAGCTGCCTCGCTGAGATCTCTCCAGTCACCTTAAAGAGATGCTCCCTGATATCCCTGCACTCCCTCAGTGTTTCTCTCAAAGGAGGAGAAGGCAGATGAAGCCTCCCATCCTACAGCCCCACCAGGGCTTATGTGGATAAGCGAGCACACGAGTCATTCCCACCGATTTGAGAGAGGCAGTTCATGCGTGCACCATTCCAGGCATGATTGTATACTTTGCTGGATCAGGACTTAAATGCGATTAATCACACGGCAGGGAAGGATCTCTGAAGAGCATCAACCCAAATGTGTCCTTTCAAGCATTTACTTACAAGCCAGCTGTGGACTAATCAGTCACCAACTGGCTGGTCCACTGGAGATGGTAAAAGTCACCTCCATGGAGATGTGAAAACACATTCAGCTTCAAAAAAACCAAAAATCAATAATCAAAGGCTCCACACAAAGGCTCAGTGCTTTCCTGCATCCCACCCTGCTATTCCTGCACACCAGGAGGGCTCCTGCCTTGGAGAGCAAAGGGAAAGGAGCAAACTCACCATGTGCTTGTGTCAGGAATACCCACACTTACACCACACTAACAAGACTGGAGACCCAAACAGATAATAACACGCTTGACCACTGGTTTGCCACATCTTTTAACCTTTTAAATATTTTGCCCAGCTCTGATCAGCGTGAGTTGCCAAACTGGAAGGGAAGGAGGGGATAGAAGAGGGGACAAAGGGTAAATGTCAGTGTCGCCTTTGGCACCAGTTGTCTCCAGATAAAGGTCTGGAGCAGCAGAGCTGATTTGCAAGCAAAGGCTTGAAAAGCCCTGCAGCATGTGATCTATGAAACAGGAGGCCTGCAGAAGGATGTCTCCTCTGATATGAATGTCCCCTTGGGATGGATATTGCTGGATTGCACATCCAGTATCATTAGAAAACACGACCATAGATTAGGCTGTTTTGAAGCATGTGGTGTGCAATAATTAAGTAATAAAAGTCACCACGGGGGTGAAGGAACAAGAAACAGAAGAGTTACTATTTGCATACAGGCTGCTGGCGCCCTCAGTGATCATCAAGGATTCTCCAGGCTGCTAAAAGCTGGCAGCTGTCAATTCTGGACCCACTCCTGCCATAAACCACAAAGTACCAGCTCACTCTGTGGCATGTGGGCTCTTTGCAGAAACAGCTGGAGCTGGTGGCCCAGAAGTAGCCCAGCAGTTTTACCCCAAGTCCCCAGTGTCCTGCAGTTGGTCTGCACAGGCAGAGAAAGCACTGGCTCTGCTACCAGAGCTGCAGCTGAGGGCTCTGCAGGTTACAGGTGGGAGCAGAGCTAGAGGTGAGAGCTCCAGAGTCATGAGCTGCTGCCAAGGTGGGCAAAGTCCTTCCTCAGCAAGGTGTGCAAGGACAAGGACCAATAAAACTTGAGCTTGAGGTCCTTCATCACCTTCTGGGGGGACCATTTGCTTCTGGGGGAAAGAAACAGCAGCAGAACTGTGGGAATTACTGAATCACTGTCCCTGCCACTGCCAGGTGTGCCTGCCATGGTGGCTGATGAAATAGCCTCACTTGCAAGGAGAAGGCTCAACAATTTCAGGCTGCAACTTTGCCACAAGCTGGTCAGGTTAATGCCAGCTCAGAGTAGCTGAATGGGACACTGGCCAACAAGCAACTGCCTTTTTACTCTTTTTCTAGAACCAGGGTCACGTGCAGCTCCTCCTCTCTGCTCTCTCCTCCTTGCTCCCTGGAATCCTCTTTCAAGGGGCAAATCATCTGCTCTGTGCAGCTGAGGCACCAGACCAGGGCTCAGCATTTCAGCTCCCCTTTCTGCTGCAGACACCTCACCATCTGCATTGGGTCCATTTTTAGCCCTATTCAGACTGCTTAGGACAGCACTTACTCCTCTCACCCCATCCATCATGGCACATTTGCAGCCTTTGGTGCACCACATCAGAGAGATTTTATTAGCAAAAGCTGTGTTATTTTAGCAAAACACACTTGGCACTCAGAATTTCTTCCCCTGGAGGGAATCCAGCCACAGCTGCTCCATGGGGTACCAGCTGGGGAATGCTCTCCTGAAGCTGTAGCTAAAGCTAGAGCCTTTAGGGCCTAAAGTTGAGCTGCAGCCTGTGGTGCCCCATGGTCCTTCCAGCACACCAGGGCTCAGACAGAGCTGCTAAAACCTGCCCTGTGAAAGGCTGTGCAAAGAGAGGAATTGTGCCAATTCTGGGGAATGCCCTGGCACAGGTTACCACAGGTGTGTGCAGGCTGTAGTGTGCTCACTGCAAATGATTGTGGGTTTGAGGTTTCCTGGGGAGGAGAAAGCCTTTCCCAGTGCCAGGCTTTATTCATGTTCTCCCCAGTCACTTTTCAGGAGCAGAGATGTCAACCAGAATGAGGAGGCAAAGATTACATTGGTGTCTTTTCAATGTTTTCCAGGCCTTCCACTCCTATTTTTGACATCATGCAACACAGATACAAGGAGCTGTGGATGGAGCAGCAGAGAGCCCGGACTGTAATCCAGCGGGAAGTGAAGAAAAAGGTGGGAATATTCCAGCAATGCTTTCCCCTGATGTGCACAGCACTGCTGGGCATGACCCCCCACTGTCCTACCCCACGAGGGATGGATGGGCTGCTCCCAGCCCTGGGAGGGGCTCTCAGCTGGGAAAACATCCCCCTGACTACTAAAATGCTGATGAAGCCTAACAAAGTTGAGCATCCCCCTGCCAGGAGCCCCACAGGCTGTCCTTTAGACTTCAGCTCTGCTCAGGTTACCTGTGACAGTGGCCACAACAAAGGAACAACCAGCAAATGCTGAAAGGACAGCCCCAGCCCCAAGCCTGGCATGGTGTGGTTTGATGCAGCACCCACAGCAGCTGTTGAAGTGTAAGGCTGTGCTGTTAAACACACCAACATTGTAATGTCATTTAAAAGCAGCCAATGACTGTTTTATTAGTTAATGGCTCAAAGAAGAGTTGGGCTAATATGGTAATGACCAATTTCAATGGGCTTACTGCCATCACAAACTATGCTTTATAGTTGAAGTGCAGGAATACAGTGTCCTTAATTAGCAGCTCTTTTATGAATACACCAGCCTGGGATGTTAGAAAGTGCATCCCTACTTTATCTATTAATGACTGATGCTTTTAATCACCAAGTTACCTCCGTCAAGCTCCCAAAGCCTGCAACCACCAATTACTGAGTTAAGCAACACAAACCTGTATCCTAGACCACAGAGCAGGCAGATTCCCAGGGTTTCATGCAGTGGCCAAAACATTCACCAGGTACCTACCTGCACTGGTTTGTGCTGGGATTATCAAGCACTGTGACCTGCAATTAATCATGAGAGCCAGGAAACCACACCATGGTGAGGGTGTTGGAAGTGACTTTCCCAGTTAGGGATGAGCCATTACTGGAGCTCAGGGCACAGAGCTTCCAGTGGGCAGCAGTCACCTCCCTGGGCTGCTCTGTAAAGCAGACACTGAGAGCTGACAGCTGCTTTAACTATCAGTATTGGCTGCACGGACATGGAAAACTCCCCAGGTCATCACTTGTGATCATCAGCCCAAAGCGACTTTTGGCCTTGTCCATCCCAGTGTGGCTGCATTGCATGACACAGAGCTGATGTGCATGGCTGTGCAGCTGCTTGAGCCCACTCCTGTTCAGCTTTGGTAGCAGCCAGGTGAAGTGCAGCTGTTTGAGCCCTCTCCTGTCCCCCTTTAGCTGCAGAGTGGCGAGGTGCGTGGGAACCGCACCACCTTCCTGCGCACGCACCCGCTGCCGGCGAAGAAGGAATCCTTCTGGCACCTACAACGCTTCGACAAGGTATGGGCCCCCCACAACCCATCCCATCAACAAAGTCAGCTTCCCTGGGCCTCTACAAGCACCTGACTGAAATCAGGGACTTTCTAACCTTGCCCACGTGCCCCTTAGCACACAGTGAATGAGGCTCTTAACTCAGAGCTGCCCATGACCCAGACCTTACAATGGTCCCAGATGTGTTCACCCATCAGCCCCTCTGAACATCACAATGGGATATTTTTTGCTGGCCATAAGCCCTGGAAGAGAGGCAGAAGTTGCCCAGATGATATTTTTTTTAACTTATGTGCACTTTCATGAGCTTCCTGAGATGAGGAGCATCTTTTTATATCTCACTGTTAGTACAGGGGTGGCCTTTGCTCTACAAGTGCCCTACACAAACAGGACAGTCAGACCTGCATTTTGGGAGCCTGCCATTTCATCAGCTCTCACCATAACTAATTGAAACCACACCAGATGTTTCAAGAAGATTTTCCACCCCAGGATTAGAGCTTTCCAGAATGCCTGCACTCTTGATACCTCTCTAAACTACCTGATTGAAAATATTCACCTTGAGACAAAGCAAAGGGTCTGGCCAGGTTAGAGATGTCCGTGACACTTCTTTTAATTGATCCAAATAAGAGCCAAGGTGAAAATTTCTTGTTCTAGTGATGGGATCTAAACATCTCCCTGAATTCATCTGTGCAACCTGCTGTGCTCTAGGGTACTTGTTAGAATTCCATTAGCTTTGTTTGTGGTGTAAATTATATGGAAACTTCCATTGAAGAGCTAGGGGGGATTTTAGGAGAGAAGGGGAAAGAGCTGGACCAGTGGAATGGAGACACCAGAAAGTGAAAGCACTGAAACCCTGCTGGAGTTCACATGGTGAAAATCATATTTGGCATTGATAGATACCACTGCAAAAAGCTCTCAGCTCTCTGTCCTGGCCCTTCTTCTGATGGGGTTATTTTTTTTTTTGCCATGCTGTTGATGTCTAACCGCAGTTTAAAACAGCGAAGCAGCCCTGTTGTTTCCTGAAGGTGATTTGCTCGTACAAGTTGGAGAGTTTTGCCCAAGAAACGCGCTTTGCACCACCTTGATGCATTCCTCTACTGCCCTGTCTGAGAGTGCCCGATTAGCATATGTCAGTAATCATTTATCCCCACTGCCTGTCAGCTCAGAGCTGCTGCTGCGGCGATGGCAGCGCCGGAACATGACCGATCGCTGTTAAACAGATTGTGAGAGTCACACCAGATACTGGGGCAAGCCTCCTCTTTAGAGCTCCTCTCACCCCAGACCTTTCCATCACTGTTCATTTTTCAGCCTGGGTTTTGCTTCGTGCTTTCCCTTTGGTTTCAGCCGTGGTTGTGGTTGGGTTCCTGCCCCAGCCGCAGCTCTCAAGCCTCCAAATCCTTCCTTCTTCTCTTTCTCCTTTTTCTTCTTCTCCCTTTCCCTTCCTTCCCAGAAGCAGCATCCAGGGAGGAGGGACAGCTCATTTTGCACAGCCTCTGCAGATTTTCCATACTCCTCCTTTCTCTTTGCGTTACCCTGGCAGGTTTTCCTTCCCCAGCTGCACATCTAAGAGGCACAGCCCACATTAGAACTTGGATCAAGGAATTTGTTACTCACTTGACCTTCAGTGCATGGTATCCTTCATGGAAAAATAACTCTTGAAGATCCATAAATGTTGACCCAGTTAAAAGCAGTAACAACCTGGAGGAAGTTAAGGGTTCCCAAAGACATTTGGTGGTCTCCAAACTGTTCTTTAACTTCTACTGTAAAGTTGGTGTCTGCAGAGATGATGGAATGGTTTTGAAAGCCAGACTGACCTAAACCAGGGACTCCAGACATCAATCTCAGTCCCTCCTTTACTGAAGTGACAATCAACCAAAACACTGCCTCTAATCCATGTAACACTTTCATCCTACTGTGCAAGAATATGAAAAGTAACCAGAAAAATATCACCTCACAGAGAGCTTGTCAACAGACTCTATATCCACATTATTTCAGCCTTTGGTGACTTTGGTCCTGCTCTGACCAATACAGAAGATGCTCATGACTTGGGAATACTCCAGACCCTGGACAAGAATATTCAGAGACTCCATTGCCCTGACCACAGCCTCATTTTAAACTTCCATGTGATCCAAGGCTGGTGTGAGGTGCAGGAGTGTGATATTCTCAAGCTACTTGGACTTCTGGTCACTCAGTCACCTCATCATCTGGCATAACACCTTTCAGTCTGGCCTGCTGTAGGTCTGAGGAGAGCAACACCCAACCACTGAAATAGTTACAATCCAAACCAGGGGCAGCAGGAAGGTGAGATTTTGTTCCTTTAGGCCCATAAAAATCATCAAGAAGGATTCCTTTATTCCCACTGTGACCCCTTACAGAGAGCTGCAGAAACTGGGCATGAATGTCTCTGCTGGCTCTTAATCTGGGCTTTCCATCCAGTCCCTGGCACCATAAAAGCTTGTCCAAGAAGTGGAAGAGAAGAAAACAAAGGAGCTTTTCCCTCCCCACTAATTGTATCTGCTTGCTCCCTGCATTGCCAGAGCAGCATGGTATTACATAGTCATTCAGTCAGTAAAGTATGGACAAATTGACTATATTTTCATTTGGATTTAGGTTTCAGCCCCACTGCTTTAGAATAATGGCCCACACTGTTAAACTAACTGGGTGATTTACAGGCTCTCCCACACTGGGTGCTCCTGCTCCACCTCGCTCTGCAAGACTGACCTGTGGTCTCCTGGGCCCCCCAGCTCACCAAGACAAGCAGGTCACAGGGAGCCAGTCCTGGCCTGATGGGCAGTTCATTAGGGAAAGTTGCTGCATGGAAGTGGTTTTTATTTTATTTTTAACTAAACCAAGCAGATGTTAACTCCTTACTCAGCAAGATTCTTCTACTGCCCTCCTCTTCCTCAGCCACCCCCCCCAAAGCAAACAGCTTCAGCCTTGCTTTGCCTGCACAAAAGTGACACAATTCCAGGGCTCAGGTTTTGCTGGGACTGTGCACCAAAACTTCATTTATTTGTAGATGTGGGACTATGCTCTCAGGCACCCAGCATGGACATAAATCATAGAATCATAAAGTGGTTTGCGTTGGAAAGGGACCTTGAAGATCATCTCGTTCCAACCCCCCTGCCATGAGCAGGGACATCTTCCACTGGACCAGCTAGCTCAGAGCTCCATCCGGCCTGGCCTGGAACACTTCCAGGGATGGGGCAACCACTGCTACTCTGGACAACCTGTTCAAATGCCTCACCACCCACACAGGGAAAAGTTTTTTCTAGAATCCAACCTAAACCTACTCTCTTTCAATTTGATCCTATTTTTCCTTGTCCTGTCACTCCAGGCTCTTTTAAATAGTCTTGCCCCATCTTTCCTAAAACTTCCCTTTTGGTCACCCCAAAGCCTTCTCTGTTCCAGACTGAACAATCCCAGTTCTCTCAGCCTCCTGTCCCTCACGTTCAGTGGATGTGTCCTGTCCCTGTGTCACTACTCACCTGCTGGCTCAGGCAGAACGGTGTCAAATCAAACTCTGGAAAGGACATTGCTGCCCAAATGCAGCATCTCCACCTGTGCCAGGCCAGGGTGAGGCTCCAGCAACCTCCATCTGCACGTCTGATAGTCATTATCCAAACCAGTAAGTCAACGTTGGCCACCCCCAATATATTTCCAGGGCTCTATCAAGTCAAGAAGGATTCAGGTAGCAACAAAGCAGCAACACAGGACAGAATCCACCAATGTGTCAAAACAGCTCCCTGCACACCTCCTGTCACTGACACACACCAGGGCTCTTCCTTTGCTCATTAGAGAACCCCAGCTCACAGAGACACTCAGGTGGCTTGTTTACTTGACCAAGCAAAGGGAAGGAAAGGAAATGCAGCAACTTTGGACAAGACTTTTGTCACGGCGCCGCTGCCTCCCCGAGCAGATGAAACGCGCGATATGAATAAGCGATAAGCAATTGACGAGCAAGTGTTCGGGTACCTTGGCAAAAGACTTAATTTGCAACCTGGCACAAAATCAAAGGCTCTGTCAACGGCTGAGCGGCTCTCCTGCGTATGCCTTGCATTACCTGGGAAAGCTCTGTCAGGTAAATTTCCACTGAAAGTAATTAGAGGAATCCCCACTGTATAAACTTTGCAGCAAAAAAAAAAAAAAAAAAATTCTGGGCTCCGGAATTTGATTCTCACCAGGGATCCGATACCTGCTCGCAGCCTGATCCTTCGTCAGAATTAACAGTCGAGGTTTAACATGTACACACAAAAATGTTCTGCATTCTTTTTTAATGCCTTACCTCTATTTTTGTCTATGGAGCTGAACTGACAAGCACAGCTCATGTAATCTTGCAGCTGTTGCCTCGTCAGAAAAAGCCACAGATTCTACTTAAGTAACCTGGGCTTGATACACACAGCACACAGGGCTGGCTGTTCAGGTGCGGCGTTGGTTCTCCTGGGTTTGAGGGCAGAAAAACTTCTGAGACTTGGAGTGTTATAAAACTCCTCTCCTGAGGCCTAAATAGTGCTTAAATAATAAAGCAGTGAGTTCAAGAGCTTCCTGTCACCACACTACCAGATCAATCCTCCCTTCAGCTGGGATCTTGGCTGACCAAAAAGAATTAAGATCAGTGTCAGCTGATGGTTGTTCAATGGCCCAAGTGACACGAGCTGGTGGCTCCCAGCCCTGCAGTAACAATCCAAAGCAGCATCACTGGACTGTGGCAGGCACAATGCAAACAGAGACCACAACACCCTGCAGGGTTCCAAAGAGGCAGCACAGACCCACCTGCCCTGGGCACGATCCCTGCACATCCCCTCTGGGGCCACAGCAGAGATGTCACCTCCCACCCCACAGCTATTCCATGGCTCTGGGCCCCGTCACCATCACTACATTTCCTTGCAGAATCTGGAGGTTTTCTTGTTTTGCCTCCATGGCCAAAGATTCCAGCAATACAATTGCTCAAATCACAGCAAAGCATTTTCATGATCCAAGTTTTCCCGCTATTGCTTGTGCCCTGGACACTCAACCTCTCATCCCACCCAATGCTGCCCTCTGTCACAGAATATTTTGGCTTGAAAGGAACCTTTTAGGGCCATCTAGTCCAGTTCCCCTGCAGTGAGCAGGGTCATCCTCAACCAGATTGTGTTTCCCAGAGCCCCATCCAAGCTGACCTTGAATGTTTCCAGAGAGGGAGCATCCGTCACCACTCTGGGTAACATGTCTGAGTATTCCAACATCCTCATTGTAAAAAAAAGTTATATCTTCTCTCAATTGACTCTCTCTTAGTAAAAACCATCACCTGCCATGCTCAACACTTCCTTTTGTCTCTCTAAGAGTGACCATCACTGCTCTGCCATTTCCATTGCTCTGAACATCTCCTAATTAACACAGGAAAACAACTCCCTCCTGTGCAGCTTTACAGCCTAGATCACCTTCAGGGCAGGATCCACCTACAACCAAGCCCCAGTATGAAAAGGCAGCACAAGGAACTATTGGCAACCAATTCCCATTGCTCTTCTGGAGATTCTCACCCATGAAAAAAACCAGATTTTGGGTCCTCACAGCTTCTGGCAGGCTGAAACCACGCACACTATGTTGGGTTATGGGTGAGCACCTGCCATTGCTTCCAGTGCACAACTCCACAGAAATGCTTTTTAAATGCATTTGGGGTTTCACTCACGCCCCTGTTCTGAC
This sequence comes from Phylloscopus collybita, assembly GCA_027886175.1. Lineage (NCBI taxonomy): Eukaryota > Metazoa > Chordata > Aves > Passeriformes > Phylloscopidae > Phylloscopus > Phylloscopus collybita. Next base: position 7,752,212 of record JAJNNQ010000001.1, read on the forward strand.
TTCTGCAGAGATGCTGTTTATCAAGACAACTTTAAGTAAAACTCTTGCCTGACATGAAAAGGGTCAGGATTCAGATGTCAAGCACATGAGGTCAGCGTGAAAGCTGCCAGCTCTGGTCTGACCCTGAAACATCTGCCAGGGAGGTGGGGGGCACACACCAGGTTACAGCTCCGTGGGTTAATTCTTCTTCCCTCATGCTGTTGTCCAGACCAAATGACCAGTGAACCCCAGCAAATATCTGTGGCCATTATTTTCAGGAAAAAAAAAAAACAACAAAACCAAACAAACAAAACAAAAAAACCCCACCCCAAATCTCCATGGGACATTAAATACAGCAGCCCAAAATTTCCAAGCACCGCTTGAAACCTTCCTGGGCTTGAAGCAAATAAAGATCATTTAGCCCAGGCTCCCTTGCCCTGCATTTCCCTCTGTTCTTAGAACGGTGGGGAGAGAAAAATCAACCCCATTCGTTAAGCCAGTTAAGCACACTCCTGGCAGGAGAAGCCACATTATTTGTAACCCTAATAATCCAACACTCACCTCTGAGCACAGCTCATCTTGGACAGAATAACGTCTGTTTTAAAAGTACCTGCCTCTCTCTAACTTGTCATGGCATTTGTTGACAACCCTATTGAAAGCCGCTCTCCATGCGGCTGTGAAGGATCTTTCAGCACCTCTTTCTCTTTTCCTAGACAGTTTTTGAAAGGGAGGGGAAGGAAAAGAAAAAAAGCCATCAATACAGGGGGAAAAAGGCATCAGCAGCCAACATCGGCTGATGAAGCGCCTCACCTGGGCCCCCAGCACACCGCCTCCAATTAAATCAAAATGGTTTGTTTTTAATGGTCTTTTACACTGACAAGTGGGCTATCATTCCAGGCCTAGAGAGCTGTCAGGGAGCCGAGGCAAATCCTCCGTTGATAATGCCCAATGCTTCCAATTAGGAGCCGAGGCCGCTCCTGGCGCACTAACGATTCCCCAGCCTCCCCCAAGGCCCCTTCGGCGTTGGCTGTTTCGTCTTCCCTCTTCCTCCGCCGCAAATTACTGACACAAAACGGAGGCGCCCCGGTGCCTCCTCACCACGCCGGGCCCCGGCCCTGTTGGATTTAATGAGGCGATGGAAGTTTTTGCGGATCTTTCGCTAAATTCTTTTCTTGTTTGACAGCTGCTTGAGTGTTGACCTTATAAAAGATTTAGTGTTTCTCATTATTTTCTGTCAAGCTTTACAAGCGGTGGCTTGGCGGAAAAAAAAAAAAATATATATATAATAAAAAAAAAAAATCATTTGCATCTCGGTGCGCGCGCGCGCGGGGCGGGTTTGGTTTGGGTTTGGTTTTTTTTTTATTATTATTTTGTCTGTGCAGGGATGCTCGGCGCTCTGAGCGTCAGTGTGTGCACCTTACCCCTCTCTGTATTGTTTATTTTACTCCCTCCTCCCTCCCTTTCCTGGAAAAAAAAAAAATCCACTGTTTTGTGTTGTTTCGGAAGAAAAAAAAAAGGGGGGAAAAAAAACGCCCCAGGATTTGTTAGACTTCTGTAAATGAAGGAGGGTTTAGGAAAGAGGGGAAAAAAAAAAATAGAGATTGGTTTCCTGTAAAGTGAGCACAGAAAGTGTTTTGTCACCCGCTAAAAGGATTCGATCAAATGGATGATGGAGGAACAAGGCTGAGTCCCGGTGCAGCTTTGTTGTTAAAGTGAAAAATGGGGCAAGGCTGGGGAGCTGCCTGGGAGCAGGTGGGCAGAGCCAGGCAGGTGCTGGGAGAGGAACAGGGACAGCCACGTCTCCATGGATCCTTCCAGGCCAGAAGGAGAGCCTGGTGCTGCTCATTACGTCCTTCAGGCCTTTTCATGGGTTCTTTCTCAAGTCACCACAAACCATTACATGCAGCTTTAGTAACTAAAACTCTCCCCATAAGCTGAGCTTATTTTGCACCCAAGGGTGCTCACCGTGCCCAGCAGCTACAGCACCCACAAAACCCTGCTCAGTCTCTGGGGTTTGCCACCATCAGGAGAGCTCTGACTGCTCTGCACCAGCTTGGCTTTTCTGCATCTCACAAGCAATTTATCAGCCCTCAATGAGCACACCTGCCTTAATGCATCCTCCAACTTAACACATTATTATAACTGTGAAACCCTAAAGATAATAAGCCCCAAATATATATTTAAGTTTTAGGACTGGTGATTATTTTTCTTGCCCCTCTAATTCTGTGAGGCAAACACTGACATCAAAACGTCCCAGCTGCAAGGGTCCTGCAGGTTTTCATTTGTCAACAACAAATGCAATGAGCAGCAGCAAAACATTGCTCCTCAGCAGCAGCTGGAGCCCTTGGCAGCTCCATCATCCTGCAAGGAAAACCTTTCAGCTTTTTCTTACAAACCATATCCCTGTCCTGCTGCAGCCAGTGCTCCAAACAAAATCCTGGCAAAACAACCCATAACTGCAGCAGAGTAATGGCAAAGATCATCAGCTGTCTCTAGAGGAGGTACCTCTGGGTTCATCATTTAAAATATTAATTAGAAGAATCAGAGATGAGGATTCATCACTGGCATTGACTGCTCAGCACCAGTCTCTATCATAATAAGACCTTTGACCCAAGGACACCCGTATCTGGACCCTAATGACTGGGAGGGTTTCTCATTTTTTAAAGCAGCACTTGCCCCTGTCCTGCACCTGGTGCTTCCCACTCACTCATGCTGAGGGCAGGAGCTGGCATCCCTCACAACTTCCTCAAGGCTCTGCTCACTTTAATTACTGCCAGTTGTGCCTCAGTGGGACATTTCTCACCCAGGAGCTTTGTACCCAGATTGGAGTGAATAAACTGCTGTTTCCTCTCCTATGGCATCAACCCCATCCCAGGCAGAAATGTCCTTGTGCCCAGTTCCCAGCACTGGTGGGTGAGGGAGCATGACAGGAGGGCAGAGAAACATTCAAGAGAAAGCAGCTCAGCTGTCTTTACCTGCAAGCACTGGATTTTTCTAACAATCCCAGCTCCGAGGGGAAAACTGCTGCATCTTTAATGGCAGGCTGGAGTTGGAACATCCAGGGATTGTCCCTGCCAGCTCTCTGGGGTTACCCACCTACTGCAGCAGCCCCTGGTTCTGCCTTCCCCACCTCTCCCTCCCAGAGAGGGGTTATGTCACTGCTGGTATTTGTGGGAAAGCAAAAACATCCAGAAACAGCTGTCTGAAGTTAGGCACTCAAATGCATATTTAAGTACCTGAACGCCTTCCTCCAGAGAGGGGGAATAGCTAAATATGCTTTGTTTGTCTTGATTAATGAGATCACTAGCAAGCTTTTCAGGGCAAAGACTGCTCTGTATTTTTACATATGCAAAACCTGACATCCAGCCAGCCTGAGCAGGGTGGGGGATGAGGGAGGCAGCTCAGCACAGCCACACAAGGCAGATGTGTGGCACAGGGAATTGTGTTAGGGCAGGCAGAGTCCCTGGCCCCCCATGGAAAGCACTCCACTCTCAGTCACTGCATCTCCTGTGCAGGTTGCTGTGTGTGAGCCACGCTGCTCACCCCAAAGGGCCCGGGGACCTTTCTACCCCCAGATTACTTCCCTTTTGTTTATTATCATGAGCATTTTTTCACCCTGTCCCCACTCCAATGTGATTCCTGGGGAGCTGCTGCTTCTGTGTTTTTAGGGCAGGCCATGTAAGGGCCCCTGACCCCACCAGGGACTTGTCTGGGAGCTCTGAGCCCATCCTGGCCCCTCAGTGAAGCACCCAAGTCCTGTGTTGTAGAAAACAAGTCCTGTTTATTTCAGGGCCCACCTTAGGGCATGGCAGCCTTTGAAAATGTCAGACAACAAACACACCATAGCACAGTTGCAGGGTTTTGTTGCTAGAGCAGGATAAGAATCTCCTGGAGTCAATCAGAAAGCTACTCCTCCTTTTAAGCAGGTTAAATGTTTAACTTCAGCTGGAGCAACATCTCTTCCAGTCAGGCAAAAGCCCTTGTGCAATCTGCAGTCTCCTCCCTGTCTGTGCTCCAACCTATTTTCTGTGGCTGCCTCCTGGCTGTAACCAATCCTCTCTCTGCTCCTTTCCTCATAGGCTGAGCCTCATCTCAGGACTTTTCCAGACCCCGAGTCCCGTAGAAAGGCTCTCAGTGCCTCCCACTGAGGAGTGCTGTGAGTGGCCCCCTTCCCAGAGGGCCCCCACAGCAAGGATGGTGCTGGGCACAGCCCTTGGAGCCTGGGATTCCACATGCAATAGACTTTCTCTCAGGTTTTGCAGTTATGCTAATGCAGATATAGCCAAATAAATCATAAATGTAAGAGGAACAATTCTGTCTCAGCCTGTTCATTGCTTTGTGTCAGGGGCACAGCACAATTCTCGTGGTGCTCAGGAACAGGGCAGAGCTCACACCAGCACAGCCCCACAGGGAAGGCAGGACAGGCTCCTTCCCTGCTGCTTCTGGACAAATAGATTGGATGCAGCTATATCCTAGCTGATATCAAATCTGTAATATCTCATCAGTCCTTATTTCTTTGCCAAAAAAGCTTCCCAACAGTGCCTGATTCAGCAAAGCTCTTGCCTGTGTGAAGGAATTCAAACACCTGCTTTGAGTGCTCTGCCAAACTGGGGCCTCACCACAGGCAGTGCCTCTACTTTAAGGTGGCTCCAGCCAGCTCCACACTCACCCTGCAATAGCTGCTGCTGCCTGGAGTCCCTCAGGGCTGAGCCTCTTCAGGCACTCACTGAACAAACTGAAACTCTTCCAGCACCAGCTCAGCATCACAGCACCCAAACCCACAGGTGACTGCACAGGTCCAGTCAGGAACCAACACATTTGGAATCCATCTTCTCCCAACAGAGCATTTCACCTCAAATACCACTTGGTAAAATGTGCCATTATTTAAACTGTGGATCTCCATTACTGCTAAAGGAATAATTAATAATTCTTACGTGCTCTGCCTCTCCCATCTACCCTTACAGCTCAGAGCTTACCAGCTTTTCAAGCCAAATTATCTCCCAGTTTTCATATTCACCCTCCCACTGGCACTTGGAGAGCTCAGGTGTGTTCACCCCAGAGCTCTGGGAGGTGACATCTGCTGTGCTGGGCAGCCCCAACTGCATCCTGAGCTCAGGTGGATGTGCCAGCATGAGTTTGTCCCCCATACCTTGGCACTGGGGTTAGCCCAGCCCTACATAAAGCCACCAGCAGCCAAAGGACATGAGGAACTCACACTGAGCTCGTTGCCCCTCAGATTTCCAGCCAAACCTTGAACCCCAAACCTCAAAAAGAAGAGTTCTTTACAACCCTGCACTGCATTGCTCAAGATGAAACAACAAAGTAAACTGCAAGGACAGCTTTTCTTACCCCTTGAGACAATGAGGGCTCCCCAGGAGCTGCTCCAGCACTTCCCACACCCCATCCTTAGGGCAGCTTGTACCTCAACCTGCCCTTTTATAAGGAAGGAGCTGTAACAAACTCCACCCTGCCCACACCTGAGCTGAGGGAGGAACAAAATCTCCTGCTCCACACTGGGAAAACCCTGCTATGTGGTTGCCTCTTTTTAGTACAGGCCTCTAAATAAAGCCCATCTAAAATAATGAGGGGGATAACAGCAGGGCTTGCCAAGCTGGCAGAGGTGCATTATAACCAAAGACCTTTCCCACCTCCCCAGGGAGGGAGGAAGCTGGGCCTTAAATGACTTGTCTTGCTAAAAATGACACTGTTTATGAAGAGTGTGAGAAACCCAAGCACGAGGTTTCTCCTTCTGCCTGCTGGGAGCCACATCCAGCTCTCAGTGTCCTCCTGCAGCAGCCCCTGAGGTCCCTGGGGTGTGCTCAGGGAGGGAAGCACCTCCAGAGAGCCCTGCCTGGCTGGGAGGGGCTGGCCCAGAACGGCGTGAGCCGAACCCCTGTGATGCTGCTGGTTGGGACAGGCGCAGGAAACCAGCAAAGAGACCAGAAACCCGAAAATCATCAGACAAATAACCGAAGGGCGTTCAGGAGACACCTCTCAGCGCAGCTCAGAGCCAACAGATCTGCCCCCTAAACGCTGGGCAAGGTTGTGCCCCCAAATGTCCCCAGCTCCGAGGGGCTGCGTGGGGCAGCCCTGCCCCTGCCCCCGCCGAGCCGTCAGCCCGCAGCGTGTCCCCGGTGCCCGAGGGCCGGCGGAGCCCCGAGCGGGGTCCCGGCCCCCCGCCGCCCCCGCTCCTTGTCCTGCAGTGACACCCACCGGTAACGCGCTTCTGCCGCTGCTGCCGCTTCCCCGCCGCCGGGCCCGGCTCCTCCCCGCCTCGGCCGCCCCCGGCTCGCTGTCCCCCCCTCTTTTTCTGCCTTTTTCCCCCACCCCGAGCCCTGCTCTCTCTCCTGACCATGCGTTCGTTTGGGTACCGGAGCGTCCCAGCGGAGGCGGTGGCTGCCGAGCATCCCTCGCTGTGCCTGCCGGGCACGGCCTCCCCGAGCACCCAGCCGGCCTCCCGGAGGAGATTCGGTGCAGCGGAGCCTCCGGGGATCCCTCCCTCAGCCAGACCCTTCCAGGACACGGGGCTGTGCACCGCCAGCACAGGTCTCTGGATTAACCCTTGCTCAGTCACCCTCCCAGCTCAGCAGCCCCCGGGCCAGCGGTGGAAGGGGCTCTGCAGCCACAGCCTCCGGAACACTCTGAGCAGCCCTGTCCCTTGTCCCCAGGGCCAAACCTGCACTGGTGACAGGAACCAGCACAGCCCAGCCCTGTCCACTGCAGCACCCAGCTGTTGGGGTGGGATGAGCAGCAGCTCCCAAAGCTGCCACGGTCCCAAATCCACCCCCGGATTGTGACTGAGGCTTGTGAGGAGGTGACTGTAAACACGGTTGGCATCAGGGATCTCCTCTTGACTGAGGTATTTGTGAGCAGGAACGGTCTGGAAATCGGGGTTTAAGGGCAGACACAGAGGGGAGGAGTGTGCACTGCTCAGTGGTCTGTGCACAGGATTCCCTGTCTGTGCTGGGAGCCACAGAAAAATCATTGGAACCCCACTTATCCGGGTCTGGTGGTGTAGGAGGGACACCACATATGGGCAGAATTTCTGCCTGGGGGATCTAGTTCTGAAACAACTTAATAAAACAGTAGCATTAATAGTAATGATAGTAATAATAATTTTAGTGCAATTAGAACATGAGCAGCCATGCATCTGCAGCTGCTGGGAGCCCCAGGTATGGCCTAGGAGTGACATATCTGTCCCCAGGGCCTTGGCTGGGCATGGCACAATACAGAACCTGCTCTGGGATGAGAATTGTACTCCACAAACAAATACTGCCCAAAATCTTGCACATCAGCAGGAAGTTGATCTATTCTGGGCACTTCCTTGTGGTTATTTGAAGGCAGGTGCTTTATTCAAGAGCAAGACTCACCAGCCCAAACCTGTCCCTGCATGGCTGATCCAAATCCTGATTCTAATCCCACTCCCAGCCCTGCTGCCTTTTCCAGTCCTGTTCCTGGTCCCAAATACAGCCTCAGTGCTGGTCCTGATCCCAGTGCAAATTTCCAAGCTAAATGTGGTCTCCTGGTTGACCAGGGGGGCTGCCAGAGCCCAGGAGCCAACACAAACACTGCAAGGAGCTGGCAAACCCCCCCAGGATCTTGGCACCATTTCTCACCAGGACCAGCTCCTGCACATCCACTGCTCTGGTCCCGTCCAAAGGGACACTTGGCCCAGCCTGGTGGACGGTGGACACTGCCAAACTGACCTGGGAGGGAGACAGGGCAGAGCAGCAGCAGGAACCCCTCACCCAGGGACAGGCAGGACCAGCAGCCCCCAGCACGGGCGTGTTAAACCCCCGAGGTGGGGGCAGGCTGGAAACCGGGGCTGACGCTGATTTTGTCCCTGGGCTTGTCCTCCTCTGAAGTTCTTTTGTTCGGCAGCCCCGATCGCAGCCGGCCCCGAGCCTGCAGGGCCGAGGGCAGGAGGTGCTGGGGGCCCTGCCTGCGCCGCTGCCCGACAGCTGGCAGCCGGGCTGCCCCGGGGGGGGGCTCTCCCCTCCTTGGTCGCCTCCAAGCTGCCGGCCAAGGGCGGCTTTGGAAGAGGGACAAGATGCAGCTGACTGGCCGGGAAGCTGGGGAACAGAAGCAATCGAGTATTTGAGAAATAAGCGGCGACATCGCTTTAAAGTGACGCAGCTTCGCGCGCCCGGGTGCGGGCATTTTCCTGTCTCCGCGCCGAAGGGTCTATCCACGGGAAAAGCCCCTAAATAAACCCTCGAGGAGACAGCAGCCAGTCTGACCGCCAGGAAGGTGGGAATCCTCCGTGAGCCTGTCCCTCTGCAGCCTAGGAGACCAAGAACAGCAAACCCCCCGACGGGGCGGGAGGGAGGGAAGTGTTGGTGTCTCCGGCAGAAACGGGCGGGACGGGGCAGCCCTGCCCGAGGCCATCGGGGTTTTTATTTAAAATGCGATTGACGGCAGAAAAAAACCCGCTTCTAGTGCGGTCCCTTCGCAGTTGCAGCAGTAGGTACCGCCGCTGGGCGCTGGTACAGCGGGCAGAGCGATGCCCGGTCCTCGCCGCTCCGGCAGCGCCGGGCGGGGGGCGCGGCTGCCCGGCGGCCCCGCGGACCTCTCTGCTCGGCCACAGCCGATTTCCAACGAAATTCGCGGCTCCGAAGCTCCTCTCGGGCTCAGAGCAGCCGCCTCAGCGCTGGGGGTTTTGGGAGGGTTTCGGTGCTTTTTCTTTCCCTTTTTTTTTTTTTTTTTTTTTTCCTTTTTTTTTTCTTTCCTGATTTTTTTGTTTTTAATTTTAACGCCCAGCAAAACTTTCGCTGTCCGGGAGGGACCGGCAGATCAGCTAACAGCGCGGGGAGGCGCGCAGAAAGCAGTAACCCCTCGATACCCCACCCAACCCACACACCACCCCCCCCTCGCCCTCCGCGGCTAATCATCCCATTAAGAGCCCCATCAGCGGGATAATGACAGCAAAAGAGGGCGGAAACCGCCCGGAAAGCGCGGGGATCCGGGCGACAATTAATTCCCGTTAATCAAGCTCCAAAGGTGTCGCCTGTTGGGGAGCGACATCCCCGAAAACGCCCGGCGGCCAATGGGCGCCTCCAGACGGGATGGGTGGGGGGTGCCGGGCTCCCCCAGCCCGAGCGGCCCAAGTTCAGCTTTGCTCCCCATTTCCCCCGTTCCCCCCGCGGGGAGGGCGCGGCGCTCCCGCCGCTGGCCGAGGTGCTGAAGGCACCGCCGGCTCCGGAGCGACTCCGGCGCTGTCCGAGGTGCTGCGGGCTCCGGAGTGACTCCGGTTTCCCCTCCCGGCGCTGTCCGAGGTGCTGGCGGGGAAGGGGGGCGCCGCGGCGGCCCGGCGACTGGCCACCCCCTCCGCCCTCCCCTCGCCCTTCCCCATTGATTTCTGGATCATTAAGTGGTTAAGGCGCTGCGAAGCCTTCACTATCGATCGCTGCCTCCCCACCTCCGGCTGGGAACCCCCGGGCTGCCCCCCAGCCCCCCGCCGCCGCCGCTCCGGGCACGGGTGGGGTGGCCGGGACCCCGGGTGAGGTTGGGGTCCGTCCCCCCTCACCCCACCCCCTTCGCGGCCAAAGTTTGACTCTGCCTCCCTCTCCCCCCCTCTCCTGTCTGTCTGTGAGTGCAGCTGGGCGCGATGCTGAAGACGGAGCAGCCCTGGATCTAACGCGCGGCGCCTCGGAGAGCCTTGCAGCAATTGTTGCCCGGATCCCAGACTGAACTTTGCTCTTTTTTTTAATTATTATTATTATTATTATTTCCTTTTTTACCTTTTTTTTTTTTTTTTCCTCTTTCGTCTTTTCGTTGTTTTTTTTTTTTTTTTTCCCTCCTGTTATTATTGTTAATTACCGTTACCCACCCGCTTCCGCCGCGCCCTCCCCGCCAATGCCCGTGTGAGCGCCGGCACCTCGCGGGGGCCATGGAGGGCTCCACCGGCTTCGGGATCGACTCCATCCTCTCCCACCGAGCCGGCAGCCCGGCCGTGCCCAAGGGGGACCCGCTGGTGGGGGACGGCCGGTCCCCGCTGGAGCTGAGCCCCCGCTCGGAGGGCAGCAGCGGGTGCCCCTCGCCCCGCTCGCCGGGCCGCGAGTGCCTGGAGGCGGCGGTGCCGCGGCCGGGCCTGGATGCGCATCTCCAGCCGGGGCAGGTCTCGGCTCCCTCGCAGTCCCGGACCGTCACCTCCTCCTTCCTCATCAGAGACATCCTGGCCGACTGCAAGCCCCTGGCCGCCTGCGCGCCTTACTCCAGCACCAATGGACCTCACGGCGGGCAGGAGCCGGCGGGCAGGATGCCCACCAAGCCCGGCGAGGATTTTAGGGAGAAAATGGAAAAAAACACCAGCAGCTCCTCCTCGGACTCGGAGTACAAAGGTAAGAGCGGCTCGCCGCGCTGGGCTGTGCGGGGCGGCCCGGACCCGCAGCCTGCGGCGGCCCGGGAGCCTCCCGGTGCTCTGGGATCTCGCTGCCGTCCCCGCTCGGGGCCGGGTCACGGTATCGGTCACCCCCGAAATGACCGAGGGGTCGGCACCAACTTGGGGAAACTCGGGGGTTCGGGGGGGGCTCGGCCCGGTGGAAGGGGTTGGGGCAATCGGCGCTTCATCAAACGCGCTCGGGGAATGCTCCGGGGCCGCCTTCCGCCGCAAAGATCCGGCTGTGCCGTTCTACCCGCGGGGAAAGGAGAAGCGGAGACGGATTTCTGCCTGCGGAAAGAAAAAAAAAAAAAAAAATCCCACCCCAAAAAAACCGAACCAAAACAAACAAACCGAAACAAACAATCCGTAATAAAATAATCAACGGGTTTGCCAGGTATTTCCCCTGCTCCGGTGAGAAACGAACAAGCCAGTCGGCGGGCTTTGATTCGGTTGTTGATATTTGTATTATTATTTTGGGAATCGTTCAAACCCGAGCAGTGCAGACGCGGAGCCCCGGGCCGCAGCCGCAGCGCCGGCGGAGCGCGGGGCTGGATGCGGCGGCTGCTCGCCCCGGGCCGGGGGCTTCGGCCTCCCGGGCCCCCGCAGCCCCTTCCCGGCCTCGCCCTGCAGCAGTCGGGGCTGGGAGAAGCACAGGAACAGCAGGCGGGGATTTGGGGTCAGACCTCGCCCCACGGAGGAGTTTATCCCGGGTGCCTTCTCCCATCCCACCCTCATCACCTCCGCAGAAACTTTTCCCCCGGAAAACTGTTGGCCGGCTGTTTGTGAGGGAAGGAGAGAGTATCCATCCAGCTGGGCGGAGAAAAGGGAGGCGATGGCACCTTGAGAGGCGGCTGAATTTGGGGGCATTGGCAGGAAAAAAAGGGGGGACAGGCTGAGCCCCGTCCCGGCTACAAACGCACCCTGGGCCTGCCCGGAGCCGCTGGGCTGAAATCTGATTCAGGGAGGAAAAAAAATATTCACCCAATTAAACCTGCAAAGGCGGCGGCGGCGGGCTCCGGACATCGCGGGGCGATTTTCACTCCAAACGAAGGACGGAGCCCGGGGTCGGTGCCGGGGCTGGCAGTGCCCCGGGAGAAGCCTCGGCCGCTCTGCAGGGCCGGCGCTGGAAGCAGCCGCCGTTCCCACCCCGGCTGTTTGTTCTCGCCTCCTACACCCGGCCCCAACTCCTTCAGCTCCTCTCCCCTTGCCCCAAATGGCCGAGAGGCGACAGAAGCGAGGGGAGAGAAGACAAGCGGGTTCTGTGCATCCCCCTGAGCCGGCCCAGCCCGGGTTCGGCTCTCGGCGGGGCCGCTTCCCGGAGCCCCTCGGCTCCTCTCCCGTCCCTGCGGCGGGACAGCCACGGCCACGCTGCGAATGGGGGAAAAATGGGGGAAAAAAATAAAATTGCGAGGGAAACACCGCTTAAATCGGGGGCAGAAAAACCCCGCTGCTTAAATGAAGAGGGGGGAAAACTGTTTAAAGGAGGGGAATACAAACCAAAAACCCGTTCAAATGAGGAGGGAACCACAGTTTAAATGGGGGTAAACCCCCCGCATCAGCGGAGGAGCGGCTGAAGATCCCCGCTCCCAGGGCGATCCTTTCTGTGCCGCTTTGGAAACAGCCGTTCCTGGGGCAAATTTGCTCTGCAAAGGGGCAGCGAAGCTGGGCCTAACCCCCAGCGGCCAAAGTGCCGGGAAATCCCATGATATATATATATATATATATTTAATACATTTTTTTCTATGTTATTAGATCTATATATTTAAGCTAGGAATAGCCAGGGGCTGATCCGGGCCGAGCAGGGAAGCCGCCGCCGTTCCTGCGGCCCTTTGGCGAGCAGGAACTTTTTAGGATCAGGCCAGGGGCCGGGGAGGGGTGTGTGTGGAGGGGATTTTCCTCCTCGGGATGCGGGAGGCCAGAGCCGCTTTACTTCGGGGAAAAAGTCCGTGCAAACTTTCGGGCCGTTCCCGGGAGAGAGCGGGGCCGGCGGCTCGGGGCTCCGCTTTCCCGGGAAGCGGGATCCGCCCAAGGATCGGCCCCGGCTCGTTCCGCCTGCTCGGCCAGAGCCGGCATTTCTGCTTGAAGGGTTTCACTCCCCGGTGGCTCAATTAACCGGATTATTGTCTTCCTACAGAGAGAAATCAGCTCGCGTTCGGCTCCAGCCTTGTCCCTACTCACCCCCGCCACCAGCAAATTTAACATAAACCCCTGTAAAATAAAAAAAATAAATAAACCCAAACGCCGCCGATTTGTATAAATCGAGCCTATTTGCTCCATAATCTCCTCCAGGAGGGTGGAGAAGACGAGCACAAGCAGGAGTTTATTTTTCCCCTTTTACGTTTGTTTCTGCTTCGTAATTTTTCCATCACCTTCCAACATTTTTCGGCGTAAATTCCCTGATCGCTCCGCCGACGCTAATGTACCCACCGCGCTAAGGAACCGGCACCAACCCCCTCTCATTCGGGCTTTTTTAAAGATAAATAACAGCCCGGGCAGGGGGTTGCGAAGTGCTTTCCCCGGTATTTCGTTGTGCGCCCTGGAGCAGGGAGGTTTGTTGCCTGCCCCGGCAGCATCCCCGGGAGGACAGAGGCTTTTCCGCAGAGCGGAGTGGCAGGACCAGCACGGAAACATTTCCCTCAAAAAAAAAAAAAAAAAAAAGAGGGCTCGCAATTTTCGTTTTTGGTTGGTTTGTTTTGGTTTAAAAAAAAAAAAAGAAAGAAAAAAAAAAAAGGAGAGAGAGACAGAGTGAGAGACAAAAAAGGTAGAAAAAGAAGGAAAGAAAAAATATCCAAGCAACGAGAAACCTTTTGAGTTTGGGGGAATAAGCCCAGAGGAAGGTCCTGCCCCGTGAGAAATGAGGGGTGAGGGGGATCGGGGGGTCTGGGCAGGAGGGCGGCGCGGCCGGGCCGGGGGCTCTCTCGGCACAGCCCAACGCTCCTGCTCCGATCCCAGGCCCTCGGGACGAGGAAAAAGCCGGGCCCGGCTCGGGGAGCCCCTGAGTTCCCGGGGTTAAAATTCACGGGGGTGCAGAGCAAATGTGCCGCGAGCCCCACTCGGAGCCGAGCCCCGCACTGGGTCACTCCCTCCCCTGAGGGTAACTCCCTTCCCGCTCTGACCTGGCCTCTCTTCTTCCCTCTCGGCTCAGTGAAAGAAGAAGGGGACCGAGAGATCTCCAGTTCCCGGGACAGTCCCCCGGTGCGGCTGAAAAAGCCGCGCAAAGCCCGCACCGCCTTCACCGACCATCAGCTGGCCCAGCTGGAGCGCAGCTTCGAGAGGCAAAAATACCTGAGCGTGCAGGACAGGATGGAGCTGGCCGCCTCCCTCAACCTCACCGACACGCAAGTGAAAACGTGGTACCAGAACAGAAGGTAAAAAAAAACCTTCTTTCGGCCCAGGGCGCCGGGATCCCGCCCTGCTCCCCTCCCCGGCCGCGCACCCCAAACCAGGCAGGGAATTGCACCGCACAACCCCTCCTGGCACCGGGACAGGGCCGATGTCCGCCCGTCCCCGCCTCTCCCGGGGCCTTTTACCCCAAAGTCAAGGGGAGAAAAGCGATGCCGAGGCAGGGCGGGTGTGGGGCGGGGGGACACAATCCGTGCCCCCAGCCCCGGCAAGGCGGGGAGGCAGGACCGGGCTTCCAAGCTAAACACAACAGCATAACACATCGGCCCATTAATAATAGATACCAATTACTGCTTTGGGCATCAATAATTAACACCCTTTACAGTAATTACACAATTATTATTATGATGAATAATTTACGGGTGGAAATAGGTTTAGCGCTTCAGCGACAAATCTGTAAAAGGGCTGGCGACGCGATGGCTTCAGTGGGTTTGTCCGGGCACCGCCAGCCCCGGCCGCCAAAGGAGGGACCCCCGGCTGCAGCCCCCGCCCTGTCCCCCCGCTCGTTCCAGGCTTTTACCCTCCCTCCCCATCATTCCCAGTCCCACTTCTCCATCTGCAAAGTTCCAACGTCGGCGGTTTGGGCAAGTTTAGGGGCGGCGGGGGACGGTGTGATCACCGCCCCCCCCCACCCCGTCCTCTCCCCAAAATCCCTCCTGCAAGGACACTCCTGCCGGAGTGGAACACAGCGCTCTCAGCCCCTTGCCCGGCCCGCTGGCAGCGAGATCCTGGGGCCGGCGCTTGTCCAGGAGATCCGGCACACACACACACACACAAATATATATATATATATGTATGTATGTATGTATGTATATGTATATGTATATACACGCCTATATCGATATATACGGGTATAAATATATATACACATATATAGATAATGTATATTTAGACATAGAGGCATCTATATCTATATCTATATCTATACCTATACCTATACCTATACCTATACCTATACCTATACCTATATCTATAACTATAACGATATCTATATCTATATCTATATCTATATCTATATCTATAACTATAACTATAACTATATCTATAACTACATCTATATCTATATCTGTATCTATATCTATATCTATATCTATATCTATATCTGTATCTATATCTATATCTATATATCTATATATGCCGCAAACGAATTCCCCGGGACCCTGCCCCACGCCTGTCCCCCCGCGGGATTCCCGCAGCCTCCCGAGCGGCCCCGGCCCGGCCCCGGCAGCCCCGGCCCGGGGAGAGGGTCCCGGAGCTCCGGGCGGCGGAGCGGGGCCGGAGCAGCGCGGTGCTCGCAGCATCCGCGCTCAGCTCGCGGATGCCCCGTGCCGTCCTCGGGTGGTGTGACAGCCTGGGGTTTACACCCCCAAGGAAGGGTCTGAAATGTTCGTCGCGGTTTTTATGGCCGGGGTTCACATCCCGCCCTTGGATGCAGCCGGGCTGTGGCTCCGGTGCCTCCGGGAAAGCTCCGTGGGCGCTCACGCCGGGCTGCCGCAGGGGGAACGCCAGGGAGATAAGGTCCCTTCCCCCATTAATGGGGTCTGCATCCCATCCCATTAAATCCCATCACATCCCGTCCCATCCCATCGCTGCCGTACAGGAGAGACCGGCCCTGGGATCCAGCCGGGGAGCAGAGAGCAGATCCCGGGGAAAGGGGGCGTGCAAAGGGTAAAAAGAGCCCGGGAGCGGCTTCGGGAGCATCCCTCCCCTCCTTGACCCCTTCTCTCGACTTGCCCCCCCAGGACCAAGTGGAAAAGGCAGACGGCGGTGGGCCTGGAGCTGCTGGCTGAGGCTGGCAACTACTCAGCCCTGCAGAGGATGTTCCCCTCGCCCTACTTCTACCCGCAGAGTTTGGTCTCCAACCTGGACCCCGGCGCCGCCCTCTACCTGTACCGCGGACCCAGCGCGCCGCCCCCCGCCCTACAGAGACCCTTGGTGCCCCGCATCCTCATCCACGGACTGCAGGGCGGCAGCGAGCCCCCGCCGCCCCTGCCCCCGCTGCCCGGCGTCCTGCCCCGGGCCGCGCAGCCCCGGTGAGCCCCGGCAGCCCGGGCAGCCCCGCCCGCAGCCACCGGGGGCCGGGGGCTGCAGGGGGGCCACCCCACACCTCGGGGGCCGCCAGCAAGAGACAGACTCCCGCTGATCCCCAAATATATATATATATATATATATAAAATTATAAATGAGACCATCCCCTTTTTTAAAAAAAAATAATATATAAAGAATGCAAGAAGCTCGGACAGGCTTGGCAGGACGGAGCCGGCTGGCAGATCTGCCCCTCACCCCGCGGGGCACTCGCCACCTTTACCCCCTTTGTGCCCCCGACGGGCAGCGGGGCCGCTGCGGCCCCACCTCGGCGTGGGACGGCGCCGGGAGCCCGGGCGGGGCTGGATGCTCCGGGGGGGCTTCGCCTCTCCGCCCCCTCCCCAGGAACAGTCAGGGGAGCCGAGCCACACCTGCCACGGGCGGCTCTGGGGAGACCCCTCCCCGCTTTCTCCGGTTCCCCGACCCCGGGGCAGCGGTCCTGCCGCCGGGGAGAAACGTGGGGTGGCCCGGGCCGATGGCCCCAGCGAGACTTTGGGACGTCCGTAACTTAAACTTAAAAAAAAAAGAAACAAAGAAAAGAAACAAAACAAAACAAAACAAAACAAAACAAAACAAAAACCAACAAAACTTTAAAAAAAATCTAAAAAAAAAAAAAGGAAAAAAAAAAGCGCGGTGGAATGTAAATACGGTGCAAAATGTATATGAATTATTTATTTGTGAACCCTGAGGGCGTATTTGTGTAAGTGATTCTTGTCAGTCTGTATCCCGGGGCCGGCCCGGCCGGGCGGGGGGCGCGGTTGGGGGGGGGGGGGTGCTCGGGGCGCCGCGGCCGCTCCCGCTCCCCCCCTTTTTTAAATGTGGAAATAAAACTTCTTTACAAACAAACGGGTCTCGCCTCCGCCGGCCCCTTCTTCCCCTCCCGCTTGTTTGCTCTGGCAGCAAGGAAGGAAGGGGAAAAGCGAAGAGGAGATTTCGCAGCTCCCATCGCCCGGAGCCCGCCGCTCCCCGGGGCTCGGTGTCCCCCCGGGGCTCGGTGTCCCCTCGAGGCTCGGTGTCCCCCCGGGCTCGGTGTCCCCCAGGGCTCGGTGTCCCCCCGGGCTCGGTGTCCCCCCAGGGCTCGGTGTCCCCCCGGGGCCCGGTTCCAGTGCCGGCATGCGGCACCGGCCGCGGGGCCGTCGGCGGGAGCGCGGGGGAGCGGGGCAGCCCGGCGCGGTGATAACCGCGACTGCGGTGAATTAATAGCGCTAATCTTAAGTGTATAATTGCCTAAGTGCTTGCTTTAAATGATCGCTTTGGAAAAAAAAAATGGATTGTTTCCACCCTTTAAAAGTGTCGCTCATCTGGCCGCGGCCAGCGGGCCCGGCAGCTGGTGCCCGGGACAGCCGGGCAGCGCTGGCCGGCTCGGGGAGCCGACAGATGGGCTGCGGGTCCCCCCGGCCCCGGCCGCTCCCCCCGGCGGGCCCGGCTGTCTGCAGAACCCCCCCCGGCACCCACCGACCCTCCAGATCGCCCTCCCCGGCTCCCCGGGCCGGGTCCCAGCGCGGTGCCCCCGGGCCGGCTCGGTCCCGGGAGCTTTGGCCCGGCAGCCCCGAGCCCCGCGGGGAGGGCGATTGTCGGCTCGGCCAAATGCGCAGCCACGCCTGGGGGCGAGAGCCCCCGGCCTTTGTGGATGGGGCCGGTTCTTTGCATGTGAATGGGGGAGTTTGGTAAATCCCCGGGCCTCGGCTGGGCGAGGAGGAGGAGGAGGAGGAGGAGGAAGGGGGGGGTTGCTCCCAGCTCGGGGTTAATGAAGTGGGAAAGGAGTCTTTCAGAGAGGCCTGCAAACAACCCCCTCCCTGGGCAACAACCCCCGTCCCAAATCCTACATGGATTGACTTAAACCCAGGGGATAAGTGCTTTAAATTAATCTCATTGAATAAGAATGAGGCCAAACAAAACTCTTTAAAATCATATTAAAAATCTATCAAAGGACAACTTGCAGTGGGTGTGCTTTTCATTTTGTGAGCGCAAAGGCAAGGAGCATACAGCAACCTTCCTCCCATTTACACAGCAGGAATGTGAATCAAAGGCATTCTCTAATATTTAATTGTCCTTGTAGCCCGTAGCATATTCCTCCTCTTACATTAACGAAGTACAAGGCTTCGTTACACGTTTGTAATTGCAATATTTAAATTTGCCATTTCACATCTGGAAGGAGCTGGAAAACTCCCCTGTACCAGCGGGTCTGAGCCAGCCCCACGACACAGTGCCAGGGCTACGGGGACGGCAGGAGAGAGCAAGACAGAGCCCCGAGGAAACCTCTGCCCTGGGGAGGGGGAACCGTGGTGGGAAGGGGAGAGAGCAGAGGGGATGCGAGGGATGGAGCTGTTGCTGCCAGGGAGATCTCACAGCAGAGTCAAGCTTCAAGATAAAACAGTTTAGGGAAGACACCACAGGCTCTAAGCAGAGAGCACCACACCTGCCACATGAACAGCATCGTGTGTGGGAGGATCTCAGCAGCCTCAAAACCTGCTGAAGGACCAACCTCACCTCCAGCCCGTGTGCAGGGACTCAGGTGGGAGCTGTGTCCCACAGCAGAACCCACCAGCACTGGCCCTGCACCTACAGCAGCCCCTGAGCAGGCTGGAAATGTTTCCAGAGGATGGTGCCAGGATGGCACAATCCTGGCAAGGCCCCAGGGGTAGGACAGGCAGTGCTGAAATTATATGAAGCAAAAAAATGGAGCAGTTCAGAAGCACCAGTCCCAGCAGGGAAACCTTTGGGGCATTGCAGCAGTTCTGCTCCATGGATTTCTCCAGGGTACAAAGCCCAACAGAGAAGTTGCTGCTACTGCTGGTTCTGTCAGCTCCAGGCTCTGGATCCAGAGTGCAGTGGGTTTGCCAGGACCAAACACAGTCCTGGCTCTAAAACCCTTCCAGGCTTTCACCCAGCTCGAGGGCCACCTTCCTCCCCTCCTGGAACAGCTTTAACCAGGAACCAGCACCCTTGGAACAGACACTGCAAGGGCTGCTCTGCTGGACGTGCCAGCACACACCAAGTCATTGCAACCAGCAGAATTGTTCCTAGCCAAGATGTTCCACAGCTTCATTCAAGCACCAAACAAAACTATGTCAGAATGGAAAGCCCAGAACGCTGCTGCTTTTCCTGCCCTCTCCCCAGGTTTATGGAGAAAACAAGGGGTTGTAAACAGGGAGGTTCTGTTGCTTTCTACCCTGCTCAGTTCTGGTGTTCTCAGCAGTCAGGGACCAGTGCTGTGTCCCGTGTCTGACCCAGCCCCTGGTGTTTGACTGTGACCTTTGCCCCAAGGTGACCTCCTTGCTCCTTCCTAATCCAAAGCCTTGCAGGTGAACTCAAGATGCTCCAGTTGCAGAGGAGAGGAAGATGTGAGCTCCTACTAAAGGTAAAGGACACGGAGCAAGAAGAGAGCTGAGGAAACACGAGAGCACCTCCTGCAATCTCAGGGTGTGAGAGCAGGGAAGGCAAACCCAGCTAAGCCCTGGCCTGACTCACAAGCAGCTTTGTAGAAAATGAAACAGTGCCACTATTTCCAGACCAAACCCAGGGACTTCAGCCTGCAGGGCACTGAGGCCCTCATTCTCCACCACAATCCAGACAAGGTAACGTGATCAAAGCCAAAACCAAAGCTGCAGCTCCACCAACACTGCCAAACCCAGCTCCCCTGCCCTGCCAGGAGTGCAGGCAGCTCCCACCCAGCCCAGAGCCCTCCAGCACACACCACGTACCTCAGAGCAAGAGGGGACAAATTCAGGAGCAGTTCAGGGCAACATCCACCTGCTCCATGCCACGGGGACCCACTGTCACCCCTCTGCTCCTCTGGTGTTTGGGTGCTCAGAGGATTTGGGAACCTCAGCTCGCCCAGCACCCTGCTCCTGCTGCAGGTGGTGGAGATTTGCAGGTGGTGGAACTGATGGAACTCGACAGCAGCTCACAGCTCCAAGCACCACACTCTGCCCTGCCTGAATGGAAGGATGATTTCAGTAAAATCAACCCCAGATCTATCAGGTTCTTCCTGAACTGAGTGGTGCACAAGGGTGAAGCCGGCTCAGGGCCAATCTGGAGCTGCCCAAGTGTAAAAAAGGGCAGAATTTGACTCCTGCCCACCCAGCCACAATTCAAACACATTTTACTCATCAGCCTTCAAAGTTTATGAGGACAAAACTTGGCTTAACTTCAGGTGCATGTGCATTTTTTTAACACTTACCTTATTTAACAATCTCCTCCTCTCTCTTTCCCTAATCACATAAGCAGTCCAGCCCTATCTGCTAAAGATGGTGCAGCTGAAAGAAAAAGGCACTCATCTTCTTTAAAATATCACTTTATTTATCATAACCATTTGTAATGTTTCATGCCCAGTTAATACAGGCAGCAGTGAGATCTCCTGATGACTCTCACCTGTGTGCTGTTGGCCTTTTTTTTCCCTGCTATTATGAATTTGCCAATAGTCCTTATTAATTCCTACGTGACAGTCAGCCAGGAGAAGGTCATGTATTTTCCCTTCCTCCCCAAACTTGCACTCTCTGCATCATTCTGAGTCATTTTCATCCTCAGGGGTTTCTTTTCTGTTTAAGTTGACATTTGCCTTAAACCTGATTGCTCTTCCAAGTAGTTCTCATAAAAAAAAAAATCAGGTGGGCTTTGTTGTTATTTTATTTTAATCTAATAAATGTTTCTAACTCCATTCTCTCTGCAAAATCGTGGTTAATTTGATACTGGAGCATTTTTATCATCTTTCAGAAGTGCTGAAAAAAGTATTGCAGTGAAATTGGAGTGTTTCATAATTGCTTGGGAGGAAATAAAAATTCTGGTTTCAAAAGTTACCTTCAGAAATTAAATACTTTGGGGCTGATTGCTGCTCTCCCTACAATGCTTTGTATGACTCACTACAGCCCAAAGTAGGTGCCCTCAATTCTGCATTTACAAGGCACCATTTTCATCTGCTTATACTCCTTTTTCAGTACTTTTCTTCCTTCTGACGTCTGAAATTGCCACCATTTGAGCACTTTCTGCTCCTGCATTAAGCATGCCTGGCTCAGGTCATGGCTGGGCTGCTCTTCCTCATCCCTCTCCTCGAGGAAGACACATGCAGGGAGCAGGGAGTTGTGTGTTTTGGCTGGGTTTGTGCTCTTCTCACCTGTGCCTTGCCTGGTGCTTGTGTTCTAGGAGAGGCTGGAAGAAGCAGAGGGAGGGAACATGGAGAGGGACAGGTGGGAGCTGGGGGAGTTGGGCAATCTGCAGGTTTTGGGGGCACTTTCTCACTCACAGGGCAGCTTGGGTCTCATTTCACACACTGTGGAGAACAAGTGGCAGTCCCAGCACACTGGGGCCACCCTGCAGCCCTTTCCCCAGTCTCCCAATTCTCTGGCAAATGGGAAAAGCAAGAAGGGAAATCCATGAGCTCAAGACAGGCCCAGGCAAGGCAGAGAACCCCAAAAGGCTGGGGCACAGCTGGCAAGGGTTTGCAGGAGCCTGCAAAGGCTTTCATGTTCAGAGAGGTGAGACATCTCCTGCTCCCTCTGTGTCACATAATCAGCAATGACAACACGCTGCAGGCAAGGAGAAGTTTGGAGACTGCTGGATTCCACTGTGGCTCCTTCCCACAGTGACAACGTTTGTTCCTGAGCTCAGGAGCTCTGACAGAAGTCCTGTGCCCATGAGCTGTGGCCCAAAGGGGCCCTGTGTCATCACACTGAAGAGTTCTCCACAATCCTGCCACTGGCATCAGTGCAGGTGGCAGTTCTGACTAACAGTGACCAGGGGCAGAGCTTGCCCAGTGCACAGAGCACAGCAGAAGAGGTGGCAGCAAGGTGGCCTCATGACCTGAGACAGGGGCAGAAGTGCTCCCTTTAGAGTGACAGGGGACAGGGCAGATTCCCCTCTCCATGGTGCTCCTGGAACATCTCCCCTGCCACGTTTACCTGGCTGGAAACAAGAAGTGAAGGGATTGTGGAGCGTTCCTTAAACAGAAAAGCACCTCCTGCCTGCCCAAACTTGTTTCACTTTTACACTGCACACACATCACGTTTCTCTGAAAACCACATTTAACCTTTTTCTTTATTTTTCTTGCTAAAAATCCATCTCAGGAACACGGTGCATCTTCAGGAGGCCACGTTTAACTGCAGCAGGACACGCCTGGATTCCATTCCACTTGGACCTATGGAAGGAAGGGGAGGAGGCCAAGATCCCCAGGATCCCTCCCACATTTGCCTGATAAATTGAAACACTCCTCAGCTGATTTGGCAGGTCACCCTGACCCCCGGCTGAGGCACTCCAGCAGCTTTTACAGCCAATGACTGGAAGGGCCTGGCTTATGTTGGAACCTGCTGGTTGCCAGCTTTTCTCTGCTTTTTCCTCTTCTTCTTGACCTTGGCCCCAGCGGTGTCCATCCCACTGGAATACTCAGAGCGCAGGAGCTCAGCAAGGCGCTGTTTGCCCTGGGTCTTCTTCAGCAGGTCAGACCTGGGCAGGGGGGAGAGCAGAGGAATTAAAGAATTAAGGAATTAAGAACCCCTTCTGCTGGGTGGGCTCCTGCAATGCCCACTGACAGTTGCACATTAGAGAAGGAGCAGCTCCTTCTCCTCGAGGCTGGATTTGAAGCCCTGCCTGATGCAGAATTAGGCGTTGCTGTGACAGGTTTTCACAAAGGTGGCAAAACATCAGGGCGTTTTTCAAAGCAAGCCTTTGTTCTGTACAAATGCTCTTGCAGGGGTGGCGGGGAGAAGGAGGGAAGCTGGTGTGCCTGAAGGCTGATGAATGAGGTGACACAGCAGTTTGGAAATTATAATGATAATAATAATAATAATAATAACTACAGCAGCCCAATTGAACAACGGAAACGTTTTGTAAACAGAGCTTAAATCCAGAGCTTGAAAACACAACCCCCTCCCAAACAAATCAGGGAAAAAAAATTAGAAATGAGTCATGAGTCTAAACCCAACAGATCCAGCAGATCTTCTTGCAGTGTCCTGCAGCCATCACATGCACCTCACAGCCTCCCTCTCCAGAGACTGGCTTTTGCAAGGGTAGCTGCATTTTGCCTGGCCACCAAACTCCAACATGGGTGTCCCTGCAGCCCTAAACTGCCAGCTATAAATATAAAAACTCACTCAGCATTTTCCCACCACGAGTTCCCACCACTGTCCTGCTCTATAACCTTGGGCAAATCTCACCCTCAGTTATTTAAAATATAATCTCTTGGGTGCAGGACCAGTCATTCCCTACCTCGTTCCCATGGTCCTGGGCACAACAGGGTGTGCACAGCTACTGGTGTTGGCACATCCCACTCTCCTCCTTATCACCACAGAGTCACAGACTGGTTTGGGTTAGAAGGGACTCTAAACATCATCTCATTCCTTTCACTAGACCAGGCCCAACCTGAGCCCCTTCCAGCCTGGCCTTGAACACCTCCAGGGTGCGCCTCTCTGAGCAAGTTCTAGTAAGGAGCTGTAACACATCTCAAATGTGTCCAGAAAAACACAACAGGAACCTGTGTGTCCCTCTGAACATGAGGGAACTGAAGAGCAGCCCCACAGCCACGCCAGAAAGCTCTGGTGACAACACAGGGACTCAGCAGTCCTAAAGGTGACACCCTAGAGCACTGCCTCAAAGTCCCTTCAGGTGCCCAAAGCCACGCTGGGCACTGAAGAGAAGGAAGAATTTCTGGCTGCAGCGATGGATCAATGCATTCAATGGGCCAAACACACAGGGGAGGCAAGGGGAGTGAACTCTTGGCTGCCTGGGGTATTTGCCTGCTCCCTTCCCACAGCCTGGGCAGGTGAATCCTCTGCTCAGCCCCCTCCACCAGTGGGCAAAGTTCCTATTTGACACTTTGATTGTTGTCTCCAAGCATTTCCTACGGTAATTCCTGGGTTTCCAAGCAACAGACCAGTTTACTTAACAACAGGGAACTCTCTGCTGCAAAAGGACGAGGAATCCACCAGTAGCTGCCTGGCTGAGCTGCAGCTCAGCAGGGAGGTTGTCCAACACTTTATTATCAATCAGGTGAAATTGCTGCCCAATTAGTAAATCAATACTCCCTGCTGAGGTGATCAGCTGTACACAGAAAGGCAGGGATGCAGGGGAAAGGGAGCTTTCTCCCTCTAACCCGGGGCCACAAAAATCAATGGAGTTGTGCTCTGGAACCTGTGCTCATCATGACCAGAAGAAAAGCAGCTGTCAAGGCCCCATTTAACCATGAGATGGAAGAGCTACAGGGAACAGCACCAGCACCAGCCTGCAGTGACAGGACACCAGGAAACTGCACCAGGTCAGGGGCCTTGATTTCTGCTGTAAAGCTGTAAATTCCCCTCTCTGCCCAACTGGTGACAGCCTCTGGGGCTCTGCCAGTGCAGCAGGATAACCACAGGGCACCTTCCCTCACCAATGTTATGAGACAAAGCCCAGGAGAACTGAGCCAAGACCTAAACACTCACCAAGGTATTTAATCTCTTTGGCCTCCACGTTCATTCTCCCACCTCCCTGTGTTTCCCCTGTTGCTGGGGGCTGGCAGGATGTTCATTTAAGGGAGCTGGGTGGTGATACTGTGGCAAAAAGCTTCACAGAAAGGCTGTAAATGTAAAGATGCATTTGCAACACAGACAGAACCCATGTTCCCATCACTGGAAAAACACATGGATTATCAGCATCTCTTGCTGTGATCTCGTGTCTAGGTATCATGGTATACTGAGACAGAGGAAGGAATAAAAGACTCAGGTTTAGAGCTGCCTGTGCACATCTGTAATTAAGCTGCAACCTCACAAAAGCTGGTACCAAAGACCCTCAGCAGAGAGACAAAAAGGAAAAAGAGTCATCTGTCCCCAGATGACTCTGTTATCTCCTGGAAAAGACCAGGTCAAAGTTTTCAAGACAAAAAAAAAAAAAAAAGTTCTCCTCCAGAAAACTGGAATGATTTTATTCACTGTTTAAACATGAGAAACTTGTGCATCTTGCTAAATACATCACTGAATGATGAGAAGGCAGGAGAGGAACATCTGGAAGAAAAAGTGACCAGTGAAGGAAAGAGTAAAATCCTTCTTCCCTCTGCTTCAGTTCCTTCTACACCCACTTACAGAGCTACTCCCAGCATGCTGCTCTCCTCTCAGGAGCCACAGTGATCTGAGGGATGCCCAACCCTGCATCTCTGAGGAAATCTGAATGGTTTGGACTGCTCTCCCTCTCCTGAGTCGTGTTTGCTGGCTCAGAAGATGCCTCTGCTCATCTTTTCACCTCGGTGGTGGGTGAGCTTGTTCTTGGAGGTGTCTCTCAAGCTGGTTGGCATCACTGCCTGTTCCTTTGTCTTGCTGTGTGGGATGCTGCTGCAATGCAGTGCCCAGGTGCTGTGACCTTTAACCAATCCCCAGCATCTGCAGCAGCCAAAGGCTCTCAAATTGCTCCAGCTGAGGACAGAGGAGGATGAAGTTCTGACGCACAGCCCCAGAACTCATGGTGTGTCTTTGGAGGAGACCTGAGGAGGCCGTCCCATTTATCAGGAAACCTTTCAATGTGGATTGCACTATCAATCTGCCTGACAGCATCTCCAACAGCTCCTTGACACTGTGCCAGCAGCAGAGCTGGGTTACCTCTGGGCCAAGGCTGCTGCAACACCTGCTTTTCCTACTTACAGCCTTGGATGAACCATCTGCAGCCAACACAACCCTGTTTGGGTTGGTTTTGCTGCTGTTGTTTGTGCAGAGTGGGGGCAAGAAATCCATCAGCAGTCCTACACTGCTCTCGACAGGTCAACAGATGGCCCAGGTCCTCTGCTCCCAGCTGATGCAGATGCTTGAGAAGATCGAGGAAAATTATTACCCAGCCAGAATGAGCACCAAGGCTGTTCCAGAACACTCAGGGCAGGGTGGTCTCCACACTGGGATGTGCTGAACAGCAGAGCCCACCTTGCCCTACTGAAGTCAAACGCATTTCGGCCACACAGAAACCCCAGGCTCACTTTCACTGTCATCCCTTGGTCTTCACCCAATGGAAAAAGGACAAAAGCAGCACTGGGAGGCTGGGAACCTCCCAGGATTCTTGCTTCTGTCAGGCCCTTTCCCAGCCTAGACAACAGAATGTATTTCAATTAGAGAGGGATGATAATTGTTGGTGCACAGAGGTTTTCCAGCTCCATGTGCAAGCACTGTTTACTTGATCAGAGATGGAGCAAAGGCTCTGTGCTGCAGCCTCAGTGGAACAGGACAGTAATAAAGGGCACTGCTGTATGCAGGAAACAATCAGATGGATTTTACAACTATAAAACTTTAATTTTGTAAGATAATTTCTCTTATCACATCATGACGTGGTAGGCAGGACTCACCTGTGTCCCTGAACTGCCTTAATGAAGAGTGATGAGAGCCATGTCTCTTACTCTCATTTTTGGCTCCATTTGCCCAGGGATACCTGCTCTTACCTGAGCTCCACTTTGGCTTTCTAGAGCAGACTGCCCAAACCAAGTGAAATTCCCAGTGGGCAGAATTCCAAAGTTGCATTTTGACTAATTAAGTGATATCAGGAAAGCTCTAAATGTGCACATAAAAAACTGGCAAGCAAAGTGCTTCTAATGATGAGACAATTGCTGTGCAGGGAGGCCCAGCTGCAGCTCTGAGTCACAAACCCTGTATTAGTCTTTTCAAAATTGTCAATGCCAAGATGTCCAAAAGTGAAAGCAAAGATGTGAGGTGGGAGAGAAGGTAAAAGCCTGCAAGTGCTGCCCTGGCCACGTGGAGGACACAGGGCTACAAGGTCTGTTTCCCAGGAGTTGTCTGACTCTTCCTGACCATGGTGAAGAATGAATTAACACAATGATCTTGCAGCCAAAGCCTTCAGGCCATGCCCATCTCCACACCAGAGCAATGGCTCTGTGCTAATGATGTACAGCAGCTCTCCAACAAACTCCTCCTGATCCCATTTTACTTGAAAGCTGGACTTAAACTCTGAAGCACAGGGGGGTTTTTCACCTTTGTTTTCATATCACTTTTTTGCATAGGCTGTAGTAATTCTTGATTTACTCATAAGTAAATTTAACTTTTCTGAGCATCAGAAAAGAGATTCCTGTAGCAGGGAGTTCGACAGAATCAGCTGAACTGAAGAGTCATCTTTCTCTTTAATGGCCTGAACTCACAAAAAAAAGCCAATTTAAGTTGCAACTCCTCACTGCAGTGAAAGCTTCTGGGGGCACACACTGGCTCTCCTGATTCCAAAGGGAAAGCAGACCTTCAGTTGCCACAGATTCCCAGGAAAGCCCAGTGATCCAGAATGCAAAAGCCTGAGCAGCAGCACAGGGATGCACGGTGGAATGGCAGTGGGTCCCTGGCATTTGCATTGTGAAGGAGTCAGAAGACAAGTCTATCTGGCCTGTCAGCCACTTCCTCGGCGTGCTGCGACTCCACAGTGAACCAAGGACAGCTAATCCCTCAATGGAAGTGGGATCAGCTTCCTTGCCTCTACCCTGCAGTCAAAGCATGAGCCCAGACACTGACTAAGCTGCTGGACTGTAATTCAATATGCAGGATCTGGTTTGTGTGCTCATCTCTCACCTAAACACAGCACTGCCGCTTTCAAAAAAAACCACTGCCAGCAGTTATTTTTCTGTCTTCAGGTCGGGTTTTGCAAGAAACACTACAGCTAAGGGGGACAGCTGGTTTGCACAAAGACCTCTGAAAAACACATGGAAGTTTTTGTGGGCACTGAGGAGAGGGCTGCTCCCACGTTTCAGCACTGGAACATCACACATGTTGTATGCAGGAAACAATCAGATGGACTTTACAACTATAAAACTTGAATTTCGTAAGATGATTTTGAGTCACAAACCCTGTATTAGTCTTTTCAAAACTTGTCAATGCCAAGATGTTCAAAACCAAAAGAATGTGAAACCAAAGATGTGAGGTGGGAGAGAAGGTGCAGAAGCACCTGGCTGCTCCCTCTCACCGTCTCACCTTCCCCCAGCAGGCTCTCCAAGGAGGTGCGAAGCACAAAAAGGAGACTTCAAAAGAAATGAGAAGTTTTCTTTGTCCTCTTAAGGAAACATTGAATGATTGCCTTTACCCCACTTTCAACCTGGAGTGCCTGCTCTTTATTCTCTAGGCAGGTGCTGAGAGATGAGGCTTTAGTGAGCAGCCTGATTAAAAACCAGTATCGGATGTTGGGAGACAATGTGTAATACGACAACCAACGCTCACAGCATCATGTGAGAAACAAGAATTAAAAAGATTGCTCCGTGACTGTGCTGTTATAATTTCAAGCCTTGCATTTTACAATTAGAAACCATTTGTCTTCTAAATGGCAGGCTAAGTTTTGCTTTCTGCTTTGTCAGTGTGAAATCAAAAGCAATTCTCTAAGTTAATAGCATTATCTTGGATTTATGCAAGTGCAAACTGAATTTGAATCGATATTCACTTTCTCTAAACTATCCTATAAATACTAATATACCCTCACTCTTTATTTATTTATTTATTTATTTAAAAGCACACACAGAGAAAGCTGATTAGAACCAAGTTTCACAGGCAGGAACATTTGTTGCACATCCCAACTTTGGCTATTTTTTTGCAAGGCCTTAACTTTGCAGATGCTCCTGGATTTGAAATCTGGAGCTGTGCAAAGTCTGCCCACTTCCCTTGAGCTGCAGTTCTGTGATCCACGTGCAAATGAGCTCTCAAATCACTCTCAGGCCATTTGTTCCAACACCTCCACATCCCCCAACCCCACACGTCCTGCGTGTAAATACCTACTGTATCTAGAGCTTGTCTGTGCTATAATGGGATGAAGACTTGGGGAGGAGGAACCCCCGTCTAAAAGAGGTTTGTAACAAGGGAAAAAGTAGCTCGAACAGAGTAGCAACATCACAGGAACAGAGAGAGGCATTGTTACTGGCCAAGTAATCCTGTGACACGCTACTGTCAGTCATAGCTTGACACCCTGCTGGGCCAGCAAGACATCAAAGCCCACCCCATACCATCTTACATGCTCTTTATCAGCTAATCAGGCTATTCTTCCCGAAATAAAGCTCCCTTAAATCCCCTGCTCACAGGGGCATTCCCATCCTGTTGCCCATCTGCTGAGGAGGGTCAGCTGGAGCAGGAGGCAGAGCAGTGGCCTGTCCCTGGTGGCTGCTGAAAGAAGGACAATGCAGGCTCCAACTTTTTATTTTAAAATCCCTTCCCCTTGCATCTTTTTTTTTTTCTTTTCACAGGATAGGTGCATGTGCAAGAAAAGTGCCCAGCCCTGGAACAATTATGTGGATTAGGGTTTTAATTGCATGGCTAAGGTTTGCTAATGGAGTTTGTAGCAACAATTACACGGAAAGAGTCACACTTGGTGCTGATAAAGAAAAAAGATTTTCCTCCTTTGAATTACTGCAATGATTTCACTGGCAAGGCAGAGGTTTGGATCCTGCCATTGCAGCAGGGAAGAGAGCATGTCCTTAGCACTGAGATCCCAAAAGAGAGGATTACCTGTCCTGTGGAGCCAGCTCAGAGCAGCCAGGATCAGGTGCACTGAGCACCTTCAGCTCCCTTGCGAGCACAGAAGAGGCTTCAGGGCTCCTCCAGCAGCACCAGGGAATCTCCAGCTCCTCACACAGAACAGGAGTACCCAGAACAGCCCTGAGCACACACTAGAGGGGACAGAGCTGCAACTCTGGGCTTGCTGCAGACTGCTCCCAGGAGAGATCCCACAGCATTTTGCAGAAATGCTTTTGCCAGAACTACTCACACCTCCAGATCTGCAGAAGGATCATTTCTTCCAACAGATCTGCTTTTGATTTACACTTGATTCTTGGAGCAAGCCCAACCACCTTGAGGAGCAAAGCACAGCACAGCACAGCACGTCACCCAACGTTCCTTGGCTCAGGAACACCAGACTGACCTACCTGTTTGGTTTTGGTTTGGTTTTCCTCTTTGAGCCTGCAGTTGGAAGAGCAGTCAGGTTCTGGGGGGCGTCTCTCAGCCCAAAGCTCTTGGCCACGTGCCCCAGGTGGAGAGATTTGATGTGGAAGATGTGCTTGAGATCCCTGGGATAGGTGGTATAGGCACAAAGGAAAGACTGCAGTGCTGAGGGGAAGGAAAAACACCAGTGAATTCTGTTTGTTGTTGCATTTATATATATATATATATATATATATATATATATATATATATACCCACTTAAAGATTCAGCTGTTCCAGCTGAAAGGTCTGGTCCTTTGGGACACCTTCTGCTCAGCAGCTGGCAGAAAAGGTTGGCATGTTAGCAACCTGTGAAGGTTGCACAGTACTGGTAACAATCCCAAAAGGGGAAGGTAGGTGCTGGGGAGCTGTTGAGAACTGAAACAAAGCTCCACTGAATTGCACTGGGTTTGCCTCCTGCAAGGCTGCCCCTTTGGCCACAAAAGGTGAGTTTGTAGCACATCTCTCAAGAGTCATTGACACTGAGTGGCAGCAGATAAGAGGAGAGTGGGAAGAGAGATGCAGGGACAATGGAAGAGGAGCATGGAGATGGCACAGGAAGACTCCTCTGATACTAGAGTCCCAGTAGTCCATGCATTTTTCACCAGTTACCAGCTAGTCCCTTATAAATATCTGAGAGCCGGATGGATTTCCTGACTCATCAGCACACTGAGAGCAGAGCTCACCTTCTCAAAAGGGAAAAATAATAGAACTGTGTGCAAATTTCCCTTCCCATCTTTATATTCCTGTAATGCCCTTCCCTTAGGGCTCATTGCTCTAAAGACAATCATCCACTAATATGAGCACTACCTCTGCTCCTCCCCGTCCCCGGAACGTTAACTACACCCGGGCTGGCCCCTGCTCTGGGAATAGAGGGACTTCCAGGAAGGAAACTCTGCAGCTCAGAAAATGCCTCCCCTCAATCCCCTGCTGCTCCTCTGCTTGCTAAACCTCCTGTGTCCCCCCCAGCCCTCACTCCAAAGCACCTCCTGCATCTTCCTCTCCCTCTCACTCCTGGCAGCAGTGAGCTCTAAACTCTCACCTCTCCTGCCCTTGCCTGTTGAGCCACCGGACCAGCAAGTTTGCCCACAGCTTATGTCTAATCTCCTGGCAGCAGCCGGAGATTGGAGTTTATGAACAGTAATAAAAATGTCATTTTAGCAGATCAGCTCCTGGAAGGACCCAGGGAATCCATCAAAGCTCTGTTTACTGAGCAAAGCGAACTCCTTTTCCCAATCGATGAGAAGAAAAGATTGAGTTTTTTGCACCTTCTTCCCAATTTCACAATGCTGCTCTTTCAGAGGCTTCTGAGCACCCAGAGACCCGTGTTTTTCCAAAAAAAGAGAATGCTAAATTCCACATACTGTCTCAGTGTCTCGTCTGAAGGCCATCCTTCTGAGGGCTTATAAACCAGCTCAAATGCTCTCAAAAACCCCCTTCTGCTGCTTCTTTTTTTTTTCATAAAGTTATTGGTCAAATTCACCTATGAGAAGGTGTAACTCTTCAAAGGGAACAATAGGAACTTGCTCCTGCTTTGAATTCAGTCCCATTGGAGCTAATACAGCTGTCTGCCTCACAGCATTTGAAATGGCTGCTACTAAAGATCCTGTTATTATGAAGGCTGAGCTCACCGCCTACAGTCGTGCAGAGAGGAAAAGCTGCTGGTACCAACTCCCCAGGTCAGAGATAGAGAATCAAAGTGTCAAAGGCTCCCCTCTTCCCTAAGTCCTGACAGACATCTGCCAGATCCAGCTTTGAGTCAGAGCACACAAAACCAGGGAGAGCTGCAAGGCACTAACCCAGAGCTGAACTGAGAGCCTGGCTGGACCTGCAGGTCACAATCCCAGCCCAGGAAAACTGCCTCAACTCTGAGCAGCTCAGAGCTGAGATGTTCATTACAGCCCCCATGAGATTGAAATGGAAGACCTTTGTGGATGAGATTCTTTTTAAAATCTTTACTATCAGGTCTTTAGACCTCTCAGTGTTGCCAGAACCATGTTTTCTGGCTTTTATGTGCAATTAGAGTGGCCAGATACTGAATGCTTTATTGTTTGGGTTTTTTTTTTTTTAAGTTGAAATTCTTTTATGATTTTGTGATCAAAGAGACAGAGCTTGAGGAAAACAACTCAAAAGACTGGTAACAGTGCTGGTCAGGCCATAATTCATGTACAGGGTTCCTTGTCTTGATGCCACAGGAACAAACTGCCTGAGCTGTCAAGAGTTTCTGCCACACCAACACAAGTCTGAGGTAACATGTAGTGGCTTGGAGTGGGATTTGGACTTGTGCTCATGTAAGACAGAGGATTTAGACTGGTCCTTTGCATTCTCATTTTTCTCCAGGAAATATATGTGTGGAAAAATCAAAGGAAGAAAAGAAAAAAAAAAAACCCACCCAGCATGTTCTATGTTTGATAGGGGTTAGATGGGCTGGTTTGTTGTTATTTTAAACAGGGGACGAGAGGGTAATGAGATATGAAAGGGAGACAGGTGCCATAACCTGTTCACCAGGCTCTCAGCTGGCAGCCAGCTCCCAGCACTGGCCCCAGGGCATGGCCTCAGCATGGCTGGATAAACTGGGAGGCACTTTGCCAGAGCAGGTGGGAGCAGGAGGGAGGGATGCACCAAAACCACCAGGGATTTGAGCCTCGTGCCACAGCCCTGGGCTCCTGTGACTCTGCTGTCCCTCTCCACACATGGGTGCTGAGGACAGAAAGGAGGAGGCAAAACGCTCAACTGCTGGCTGTAAAAGTGGGAAATGAGGAGGAGGAAAGCAGGGTTTGCTTCCTTACCCCTTCTGTAACTCAGGGGTGCACAGGATCAGCCTCCTGAGCTCCTTCTGGCCCCACAGCTCTGAAAGGAAGCACCTATCACCAGGCAAAGCCTCGGGATGAGCACCCTCCACTTCCCAAAAGGGGCTGCACTCCTGATAAGGTTCATCCTTCAGGTAGCAGGGCCCAGCCAGATCCCTCCTCCCAGCCACCTCTCTGCTGATCAGTCAATCAAGTTTGAAGGGCAGCACCTTCCCTGAACCATTTGATTTGAGTGTGAAAAACACGGGACCCAGAGCCAGAAGGGGAGAGCGGGCAGGGAGCCACTCGCCTTTTGAAAGCAGGCTGCAGTGCAAACACTGCTTATTAACATTGACTGGGTCAGAAAACGGGGAAAAACAGAAAAAGAGAGAGAAACAAATGCATCTCTGGCACAGTTTCCAGTTGATTGTCTGCCATGAAAGCAAAAGCCAGCTGCCATGTTAATTATTCATGATGCCTGGCTCAGAGGGGAGGAAGAGGGGCTTATGGAAGCCACTCAGCAGTGGAAAATTTGCATATGTAGATAGCAGAGTTGGAAAAAGAGGTGGAGTGCTCCTCTACAAGATAAATGGGATGCACAACATTTCAGCATTTCCTGGTGTACTTTTCTGTGCTTCTTTTCCGTGGCTAAAGAAGTTACTGATGTTGAGGTCAGCAACAAGTGTGGGTGTGTGTGTGGGTGTGTGCACAGTGACACTGGGTGGAGAGGAACCACAAGAGGTTTTTTAGGTGTGACCAGAGTTATTCACTGGTTGTTCCTGTCACAGGCATTTCAGGTTAGAAGTTTACATGGGGTACAAGAAATCCCAAGGGAGCAGCAAGGAGCTCATCCACGCAGAATGAAGGATTATGATTGTGTGAGTCACATGCTTTGAGATTGTGAATTTAAAAGAGCAGCGACAAAATTACACCTCACACCTGCAAATGGGTGCAAGCTGCTTGTGTAGCACGTCCAACACTCTCACTGCAGGAGGGAGGTGTTGGAAAACCTCAAGGAACTGAAATCAGCACTGCAACTGCTGGAGGTGGGGTGAGATTTCAGCCCAGGGATGTGCAGTGGTGGGGGGAGAGCGAAGAGTGAAACAGCAGGATTTCAAGCACTTTGCTCCTCAGTACAGCCACACATAATCAAAAGCATGCAGAATGATTGGGGTAAGCAGGTATCACAGGAGATACTCTGGTTGCTCTGCTGTGTCATCACCTAAGAAGGGAGTCCAACATTCAGAAAAATCCAGCACCTTTGATTCCTGAACAATCACTTCTTAAGATTCCAGACAATTTTCACACTTTTATCTTGAGAACAGCCTCCCCTTCTCCAGTTTTTCCAGACACTGTATAACTCCAAGAGCCATTTCCCCATATGATTTTGGACCCCTTGGAAGGTGATTTCAGAAGGTGAGCACACGAGGCACACCTGCCCTACACCTGTATGCAGGTGCACACAGCAGGTACACAGAATGGTAAACAGGAATGAGGCAGACCATTAAAATTCACCTCACCAGGACCCCCCCTCAACTGGAAATGTTGCAGAACTGAAATAACTTCTACACAAGCTGAGAGAGCAGGACTTGACTCAGAGCAGTGAGGTGAAAAAGAAAACAGTCAGGAAGGGAGATGTGGGAAGAGGAGACCCAAAAAAAGTGGAAAAACTCCAGTCCTAAATATTGTGAGCTAGAGTGGCTTAGTCTCCTTCATAAAGGGTTTGCTTTTGTGGACTTGTCTCAGTAACTCAGAGTCAAATTCCAAGTAATTGCCCAGGAGCTCTGGGGCCTGACTTCCCACAGTGCCCACCCTGCACCACCTTTTTGGCTCCTCTCAGGAGACAGTTTGGTGTTTCTTTTCCTACCACACCCCCAGCAAGATTTCAATCTTTCTCCCAAATCTGTCTTCCCCTCGATTTTCCAAACTGAGAGAAGAAGGGCAGAGTCTCTTACACTGCTCAGTGACAACTGCTGTGCATCCTGCCTGGAAAAGATGGCAGATCAAACCCCAGACTTGTACACAGCTACAATTATCAAGTCCACCCCAGTTTTTATGTATCCTGCCTTTTTGAGTTGCTGCTCTTGTATCTCCCATCCCACACAACCAGCTCCACTCCAAGATCCTTTCCTAGCCAGGGTTGCATCCTGTCCTTCAGGCTTCAAATTCACCACTGGTGTGAACTGGAGGCATCTGATGGGAATTGCAGTGGGATGTGATGGAGGAAGCCACCCTTCCCCTTCCCAGCATAACCCAAACAACCCACTTGGCTCCTGTGATTGGGTCACAGCCCTCAGACGTGAATCCCACTGAAAGCCAAGACTAAATCTCATTTGCACCTAATATGGGAACACCAGAAATTAACATTTAATATCACCACAAAGCCTTCTGGGCCCGCCTCAGAGCCCAACGGCCCCAAAATGTTTCTTCCAGGCCTTTTCCCTGATTCTGTGCCCCAGCAGGAAACCTTGGCAGCTCCTCTGAGCCCTTGTGGGATAAGTGGGAAGGAAACTCACTGACCTTTCTTTGCCCACCGGACGTTGCCCTCGCTGGAGTGGACGTGATTTTCAAATTTTGTCTGCAGGACCGTGGCCCTCTCCCGGACTTCCTGAGGGTTCTTGCCACAGGATTTCTACCAGGGAGGAGGGAGGATTAGAGGAAAGAGAGAATTTGAGTCAGGAATAATGAAGCAGTTTACAATAGATTTAATAACAGTAAAATCACACAGCAACTACCCAGGGGCCAACAAAGGTAATCCTCTCAATATTACTAGAGGAAAAAAAAAAAAAATCCAGATAAAGATGTTAAAGTCAGAGCAGCCAGTCAGCGCCGTGTGGTGGGGAGAACAAATCAGTTTTAATTTTGTGTTTTCTAACATCTATCAGGTATCTTTTTCCCTTGTTGTTCTTCTTTTCCCTTTTTTCTTTTTTTCTTTTTTTTTTTTTTTTTTGCTTCCAGGTACAACAGGCCAGATCCCACTGCTTGTTTCCATTTGAATTATTTGGAGTAACTGCCCCCAGACTACACTAACAGTTTCAGAGTGATGCTGCAAGTTCTCCTGTGCACTTCCCCAAAACACCCAGGGCAGGAGATCCATCACGAGATCCAAAATGAGCCCCAAGCTCCAGAGAAGAGACCAAACTCAGCACCTGTGAACAAAGGCAACCAAATGAACTTCTCATCAACTCCAGCATGGATTTCTACATGAAGTTTCCTCACTGTCAACACATCATCTTTGACTGGAACTGCCATCACTTGGCTCCTCTAGAGCAGGACAAGCCCCTTGCACCAAAGGCACGACAGAATAAACTTCCTCAGGCCAAAAGGGCAGTTTTTGTTCCAGCTTTCCTGGGATCAGACTGTAGGATGCAGCTCAGGAAATGGAAAACAAGCATTCCTGGGAGCAAGCTGTCACTGGGAGGAGAAGAGAGGCTCTCTCCCTCTCGGAGGGATCCAGGCAGAGAAAGGAAATGTGGACCAGAAGTGAAATTTTTGATGGAAAGCTGACAGCAAAGTGCAAAGCCAAGCATCCACGGATGTGCACCTCTCCCAGAAAAGGGCCACAGCTCTCCAGTGTGACTCAGACAGGAACCAGCATCCAAGTGTGAGAGTGCCAGATCCAAGGCAGCAACTTCATACTGGTCAGACCCCTCATCCGAGCAGGGCTGACTGAATACAAACATCCAGCTCCTGGGATTCTGGAGGAGGCCTGTGCCAAGGCAGCAATCCTGCTGTTCTTCTCTGGCAGATCTGCATGCTAATGCTGCAAACCCCTCTTTCCCCTGCACTGCTGCCACTCCAGAGGAGCAACATCCCACTGACACCACAAACAAACCCCAGGGATGGTGGGGGCTGCCAGCACCTGACACAAAATGCTCTCCTATCCCAGATGTGCCACTCTGTACCCAACAGCAAATGTGCCCAGAGACAGAACTCAAATGTAGTTTAAATGCCCTGCACTGTGGCCTCTCTGAAACCCAGGATCCCAGAGCTTCTAGGACTGGGTAATTCCCCAAGAAGCAAACACACTTGGGACTGGAGCTCCTGCTCACCCACTGCCTGGACTGACTGTCCACCTGCATCTCCACAGACAGCTTGGCTATTTTAACACATGAACTCTCCCAGATTTCTGGTCTCTGCTGTCTCCCAATCCCCTCAAGAAAGGCTCATGACCCATCTCACAGAATCACAGCATCATTATGGTCAGGAAAGACCTCCAAGATCATCGAGTCCAAACTTGGACTGAACATCACTTTATCAACCAAACCATGGCACTGAGTGTCACATCCAGTTTTTCCTGACCACCTCCAGGGATGGGGACTCCACCACCTTCCTGGGCTGCCCATTCCAATGCTTGACCACCTTTGCAGTGAAGAAACTCTTCCTGATGTTCCACCTGAACCATTCCTGGCACAGCTTGAGGCTGTGTCCTCTCCTCCTGTCCTTGTTCCCTGGGAGCTGATCCTGACCCCTACCTGGCTGCACCCTCCTGTCTGTGAATTGTCTTCCCTGAACCTCCTTTTCTCCAGGCTCAGCCACCACAGTTCTCTCAGCTGCTCCTCACATGATTTCCTCTCTGGCCCCTTCCTCAGCTTTGCTGCCCTTCTCTGGACATCCCTCTCCTTTCACAGGTGCCTTTGACTTCAGGTGTGCCCTGAAGCTGAGACTGTCCCCACCCTAGGGGCCTCTGCAGAGGTTCAGTGACCCCCAAGTGGAGCTGAAGAGGCCACTCACTCCTTGTTGTCACTACCAAGTTTCCACCGAGGTGAAACACAAAACTTTCTGGCCCCGCCTGCTCCTCCCGGCCCCCCAGCACTTCCCTTTTGTTAAGCCTCCTGGCAGCACCAAGTGTCACCTTCCCAGCGCTTTTTAATATGAATGTGAAATTAGTGAGGTTTGCCCTTTCCCCTGGCGGACAGAATCCTCTGTTATTAAAAAGTAAAGCACTTTAATAATGAAAACTTTTTCTCTTTTTCCTGTGTTTTAACTGTTTAAAATTAATGAGAAGGGCATAACGGTTGTCAAAGCGATATTGAAAGCTGGGTAGCCAGGACCGAATAAGCACGAAAATCCCTCCAGAGTGTTAAATAAACAGTGCTTCAGCCCCCTCTGAATCCCTGTGTTGGTTATTGTATACATTCTGTAACAGCACTCAGAATAGATCTGAGCACCGGGGAGGCAGAAAGGTTTCAGAATTCCAATAAAGGCCTCAAATTAAAGACAGCCTGGTGCGAATTCCAGGAGAAAATTAAAGAGACCTCAAGCTTAAGTGACAGGTGACTTGCTTCTGTGTCACAACTGTCAGGGGATTTAGTGATAATATGGCAATATATTACAAAGGACTTTTCTTATTCCCCCCTTTAGGTTTCAAAATGCGGCATCTCTTCTTCCCGGTGCTGGGGGAGAATAAAAAAAAAAAAAAAAGTAAGACAAAAATGAGGGATAAAAAAACCTAGGTGCATAATTTTCAAAGTGTGAGGTCAGTGCAAGAGATATAAATAAAAAAAAAGCAAATGGCAGGAAACATAATGTCCTCGGAAAACAGCTTCTCCCCTCCTATCTCCACCTTGTCTTTTATCCCCTTCAGGCCCTTGAGACAGATCTCATTTTAAAATTGCACCCTAATGGGCATGAAAAAAACCCCCCTGTGTTTGATTCCTGTCTTCCAGGGAGGTTCATCTAAAAAACAACAAAAAAAAAATCCCCACCCCAATAATAAAAAAATCTAAATTTAAAACTGACTCAGAGGCAAACTGTGAAAATAAAACCTGAGTGTCTGGACAGATCAAATAAATCAGTGCTTCTGGAAGGGCATGGAAGCCACTTCATGTGCTTTACTCACACAGGCAAGCTTTAATCCTGGTTTGGATGAGCAGGACAATTAATTTGAGACCTTACACATTTTTTCTGAGACCCCAAAGATAAAAGCCTACCCCAGAGGTTTGCTTGATCTGCTCCCCATCTAAATTTGTTCCCTCTGTTAAATAAGCAGCACTGTTGCCATCACTGGAGAAACAGTAGGATAGGAGAACTTTTTCTGCCTTGTGATTCCTTAAAAGCCTGTTCTGGCAGACCCCAAAGCACTGGCATAATGACAGTGGACAATAACAATATTTATAAGCTAAAAAAGAAGAAATGCATGAGAAAAAAGTCAGGGTGCAACGTTATTTAACGTTGTTTGAGACATCAGGGGAACTCCCAAAAATGCCAGCTCCAGGAGGAAAAGATACATGGATTTCTGCCAGAAGAAGGAAAGTTCCAGTGATAAAGATGGCAGGTTTTAGGTTTGAGAGGTTGGGATAAGTACTGGAACTTCTGATATCATTAAGAGACCATGATAATGAAAAAAAAAAATGATACACAGTAAGACTAGACTGAGGTAGAAAAGCTCGTTGTTAAAACAGGAAAAAAAAAAAAGGAAAGATGGGGAAAACCCACCAAAAAGCCTGGCTGTAACATCTCCTGCTTCCATTATACTTCAAAACAAAATGAAGGATTTTGTTTTAATAACAACTTTTTACTAACCTCCACACACCTTCTCTAGAACTCACCAAGTCCCCCTTGCCCCCCTCCATAAAAGTTGAAAGATCAAATTTATTCTCTTTGTAGGCAGGTGAACATTCACACGCCCAGACATAGCCACATATATATTTCATATACCTAAATATAAAATATACATTTTACAGGCACTTCAGCTTGCTCCCTGGCTGCTCACAGAAGCCCAAAAAATACATGTTCCAACGTGGTACTTATAATGGACTTGAGTTTGAGGCAATGAGAACTGAAGAGCATCATAATGAGGTTGCTGTGTGCAGGACTATAATATATACATGACTCAGAGCATGGAGAGCTGAGAGCAGAGCTGAGCCTCCCCCCAATGGCAACGTCCCAGTCGGATCAGGTTCAGCTCCTCCTGACACCTCCTCAATCCCTCCCTGTCCCACTGCACTCCCAGCTTGTTGTGCTGCCCATGTGGCAAATGGAGGGGATTTAATAGAGATTAACCCTCCTGAAAACTTGGGAAATGCCCCTGCAGCTGCTGAGCTGACTGCTCAGGGCCTCCATGGCAATATAAAACATGGAGCTGACAAACACAACTAGAACATGGAGCTAAAAAACGAAACTATAAAACATGGAGCTGACAAACACAACTGAAACATGGAGCTGACAAACACAACTAGAACATGGAGCTAACAAACACAACTAGAACATGGAGCTAAAAAACAAAACTATAAAACATGGAGCTAAGAAACAACTGAAACATGGAGCTGACAAACACAACTGAAACATGGAGCTAACAAACACAACTATAAAACATGGAGCTGACAAACACAACTAGAACATGGAGCTGACAAACACAACTGAAACATGGAGCTAACAAACAAAACTATAAAACATGGGGCTAACAAAACACAATTAAAACATGGAGCTAACAAACACACCTAAAACATGGAGCTAACAAACACACCTAAAACATGGAGCTAACAAACACACCTAAAAGATGGGGCTAACAAACACAACTAGAACATGGAGCTAACAAACACAACTAGAACATGCAGCTAACAAACACAACTAGAACATGCAGCTAACAAACACAACTAGAACATGCAGCTAACAAACACAACTATAAAACATGGGGCTAACAAACACAACTAGAACATGGAGCTAACAAACACAACTAAAACATGGAGCTAACAAACACAACTAGAACATGGAGCTAACAAAACATAGCGAGTCCTTGATTGCATTAATATTTTTAAAGTAATCCCTGAAGGAGTCTGTTGCATATTGACAGAACTGCTGTAATTCCTTGCCCATTAAGTGATACAGAATTTTTCCTATTCAGAGAAACTCCACTCTTAAATTCCAATTCTTTCAGACTGAAAGAATGAAAACTGGTTATTCCGTATTTCTAAGTTCCTGCAAGAGATTAAAACCATCCCACAACCACAGTGGATGGATCTCAGCTCCAGTGAAGTCAACAGCAAAACCCCACTCTCTTTGATGTCAGAGGGAAAAGAGGAATTGAATTCCACCTTTGAAAGCAGAAGGAACCAAGTCCTTCTGTGCAGGTTCCTGCAGGCAGCACCTGGCATGGCAGGGCCTGCCCAGCAGCACTACCCAAACCAGCTACTGCTCCTTTCAAAGAGGGGCTGGGTTTAGAGCTTTTTGGAAGGAAAGGAAGAAAGCCAAAAGAAGTGTATTTTAAAAATTCTGTGCTTAAATGTGTAGAGCATTTGACAATTTGGAAGCACGGCAGAAATACCAAACTGATCAGTTTTGGCAGCAAACAGGCTTGGTGAGGTTTTTGTGGCTAAAAAGGCGTTTTCTCCTGCCACTTTTCAAAACTTAAATCATAATTTCCTAGAACAAAACATGTTCTCCTTTTTGCCCACTTCCCATGAAACAACATTTGTCCCCACATCTGGAACAGCAAATATTCTGTCCCATGTCAGTAACAAATTTAAAGTACAATTTCTGCACAAACGGAGTTGTTGAAAAAGCCTTCAAAGGAAATCTGAAGTTACTCCCCCTATAAGCACATTTGGGATGAAAGGGAAGTATTTGTATGTGGAACTATTTAAAATAATTTCTGCACTGACAATGCACAACTGAACTTTGTTACGAGGTGATATCCTAGGTATGATCCAGACATTTAAAACACAGGCATTACAGGCTGATTTCAGCCAAAAACAGTAGTGGGAGAGGGCTTTAAACAGAGCTGCATCTCAGCTGAGCTCAGATCTGGCTGTCTGTGAGGTGCAGGAACACTGAACATCTTTCACAGGCCGTGTTTACCAGGAACACCACGGCTCCCAACAGCCAGCGCCGGGAACAAGGTGCCTCAGACACGGGGTAACAAAAGCACAGGCAGGCAAAACAGCAACAAGAGGGGAAAAAAAAAAAGAGTGTGTGCTGCATCATGCTTGACACATTCTTGACTTCCATTCAAAATGAGAGATCTTGCAGGATTTAATTTGCCAGAGCGCAGCAACGCCCGAGACATCAATTGCAAACGAGTGAATTCTGTGAATTAGCAACTTGAAGGCAGACCCAAAGCTTGCCCAAGTCAATAAAAAGGTGCCTGTCAACCCAGGGTGCTTTGTTTTAGGCTCCAAGTAAATACAGATGATAAAAACCCCGATGTAACACATCACCAAATGCATTTTCCTCGTTTCTTCAGAGAAGTTTAGAGCCGTTTGTCATCTCCAACAGTATTTTAGTGCAGAAAACAGAGGAAAAACAGAAACGTTGTGATAGAAGAAACATGGAGCTTTTGCATCCAGAAACCTTCCCTGTTACAAAGATATTTGCTGAAGAGTTAGCAACAACTGCTTTCTGGGAACAACAAAAGACTGTAAAATTGTGATATAAGCTAGTTCTACAATTATTTACACTGTCTGACATCACGGATGCAAAGGCAGATGCTAAGGCAGGAACTCTTGTGATGTTGGAACTGAAGTGAAAACTGGAGCAATTCCAAAGCAGCAGAAGAACTCACCTTGCTTCCTGGTCTGTGCAACTTGAAGCGATCATCTTTCATCAGGCTGGCTAACACCTTCTCCATCTTCAGCTCTGAAACACTGAAGCAACAAAGACAAAAAAATTACTGTTTCTCCCACTCTGAAACACAGCCTGGAATGAGCCACAGACTGGTAATGGAGAGCAAAACAATTGAGATTCACAGTTCAGCTTGAGAATTTATTCCTGAAATACATGAGGTCTTAGCCCAGACACTTCCTCATCACCCCTGAAAGGGGAACTACTGGAAAATCCAAAGCCCTGCTTTCAGTGGCACAGAGACACAGTTTCACCCACAGTTCTGTCACTGTTTTAAGTCACCAACACACACACACTCCAATTCTAGCAGAGCACCAAAATCTCACTCACTGAAAATCTCCTTGGCTCTCAACCAAGAGGAACTGCTTATAAAGAAATAAATTGGATTACACTCTCATTATTTTCATAGTTTTTCTTTCCTTGCACTGAGAAGCATCAGAACAGTTGGGAAGCACCTGGTTACTCTTTTCACCAAAAGAAACTCAAGGGAAAGCTGCAGCAGCTCATAACATCAACGCTTCTTGGAAATTTGTTTTGTAACTATAAAGCATAATTTCTGCAACCTCCACCTTGAACCCAGGGGCTGTCCAGCATTTCTTTTTTCACTCAATGCCATGGGCAGGGAGCAGAAGATTGGTTGTGCCACTGTGAGAAAGAGATTGACTGAGGCACCCACAGGCTGGAAACACCCTGCTCCACTTTGTTCGCTACTCCTGCCACATCTTGTCTCCTCCAGTTCAGCTTCCAGAGTCTCTGGAAGGAGACACAGTGCTCAAGCCTCACTCAAAGGATGATGCTTTCATGTTTACAGACATTTGTTTCCACCTGTGATAGTGACTATGCTCACAAAACCAAAGAGCTAAAAGGTGTGCAAAGACACAGCTCCTTCCTCTCATAGCAACTCAAGCTCAGAGGGTAACAACAAAACACTGAGGAACTTTTCCCATCAGCCAGTTCTCCTGCAGTTTCCTTCTCTCTGGTCACATCATCACTCTTTCTCTCCCACAGGATCCTATGTGATGCCAACTCCTTGCTACCTCCATCAGGCCAAAGCTCAGAGACACTTCCCAATGGATAAACTCACCCTCCAACTCATTTACAGCCTCAAAAGCCACCTCTCAAAAGACACCAGACACACAGCTTGATTTCCTTCCCTGCTCTGAGAACTCACCTCCCCTCTTCATCTGAAGTGCAAAGCCAAAGCCCAGCCCATTAGAGACTCCACAGCATTTTTTTTTTTTTTTTAAATACAGGAGACTCAGTCAGCTGTCCTAGCCAGGCTTCACACTGGGCATTTATTTTCATTCTGTCGACTCACATTCCTCCTGTAGGCTCAACCAGATGATTTATTCTCCAGTTCTGCTTTCAAGACACTGCTGGGTCCTGCTATGGCCCAGATATGGAAATGCTTACAAACCTGCCTCATTTCCAAGTGAGCAGAGCTGCTTAAAGGTGCATTTACAGGAAGCTAGAAATTCTTTGTCCTCTTTAATGCTGTCTTAAGGGGCACACACAACCCAGGTGACAGCACAGGAACAGCTGTGCAGCTCCAGGCCATTAATATTACAGCTGCATCCAAACTGGGTCCCATTTCCAAGGGAATTAGCATGATCATAAAAGCTGATGTCTGTGGGCCCAAATTTTCTGTAATGGGCAAAGGTCATGTGTAGAAAAGAGGCCAAGGAGTTCACTTGGGATTAAACCAATCTAAGGAAGAGAGAAATCTTTGTGTTCCAACAGTTCTCAGATTCCTGAATCTCAGATTGCCAGAAAAGCTGCCTGTGGTTTCTGAAAGGAAGCATTGCTGGTATTCTTCAATTTGTAAAGTACACAAAGAAATTATAACAACAAGGATATCTTTTCACTCCAAGCTCTCTAACACCTGGCTAGAAGGAATGGATGAATCTCTGCCACAGTGTGGTCACAGGATATTGTGATCCTTACCTACTCCCCAGGTTAAAGCAGCAAACACCTTTACTTTTGCAACCTGCCTTTCCAACCTCAGCCAGCTCAGCATCACAGCACAAGGGAAGGAGAAGGTGCCAGAGGAACAGCCATCCAGCCTGGAAGGGATGGGCCAGAGTGGCCATAAGACACCCTAGAAGGGAGAGCAGCTCCCCCATGTGCAGCTGGGCCACCCCATGCAGAGATTCCTTCACAGAGGATGCAGAGAAAGGCGGGGGAGCAATGGGGGAGAAAGGGAAATGGAGCATAAAACGACAACCGAGGGTTTTCTCCGTTTGGTTTTGAAAAGTATAACAGCAAATTAAAACATAAATGGCAACCACTTAAGCAAGAGGAA
This sequence comes from Phylloscopus collybita, assembly GCA_027886175.1. Classification (NCBI taxonomy): domain Eukaryota; kingdom Metazoa; phylum Chordata; class Aves; order Passeriformes; family Phylloscopidae; genus Phylloscopus; species Phylloscopus collybita. The sequence continues at coordinate 7,796,603 of JAJNNQ010000001.1, forward strand.
AGCAGACCTCCCCCTTCCCCCTGCAAAGGTTGCTTTGACACGGTTATGAATGAAAATGTCAAACCTTTGACATTGATTTGTTGGAGTTGTCACCCCCTCTCGGGTCCTCCCCTCGCCTGGCTTGTCGCCAGCAACAGATCCCTGAACTGGGTTCACAGCGGGGAGCAGGCGAGGGAGCTGGGAGGGGGGAACAGCACAACCCCAGAGCAGGGAGGGAAACGACTCGTGCCTTCACAGTGATGCCTCCTCCTTTATAAATTAGTTAGGCCACCGTTAGCAGATAAAGAAATTATCTGATAGCTGTCGAGGCAGGCGCTGCGAGATTGCGGCTGAAGGGACTGGAAGAGACATAAAGGGAAAAAAAAAAAGAAGTGAACCTTGCATTTCTCGTGCTTGTTGCCTCCTCCCTTTGATGGGAAATCTGTTAGTTGTGCTTGGAGCTGAGACAGAACATTTTGGAGTCTAAACTTTTTTTTTTTAAAAAAAAAAAAGGAAAGAGGGAACGTAGAGAAAACATGAGTGTGCACGTGCCTGCACATCCACATTTACAGCTGGGCAGAGCAGCCACAACTTCCAGCCACACAAAGCCCAAACAGAAAGTTGCAGAGAGAGGAGGCAGCTTTGCTGAGCCCCAATGGGAATTACTGATCTCAGCAGAGCCAAAGTGAGATCGTTTTGGCAAAGGCTAATGCTGCTTTTCCACACTGGAAGCCAAGGAGAGGCTTCAGGTACCGGTGAAAATTAATTGCGAGCGATTTCCAATTTCAAAGGCAGTCATCTCTAATTCCGAAGTGGATTTTCATCCAGGAACAAAGCCACGTCTGCTCTCATTACTTCCGACTCTCAACATTCCTGGACTTACTCCCATGCATGCTGGGGTGGGTGGAGGGGTTTAGGAAAAAAACTCTGGGTCAGATCCTCATCCCCTGTAAACCAGCAGAGCACTGCTCATTTACACCAGCTGAAGGCTGCGGGGACACATCTCATGCTTTGTCTTCTTCAAAATACATATTTTATGAAGTATTTACATTTCAATAAACCCAGCGGGAATTTCATTTAAAAAAGAAAAAAAAAAACAAAAAAACCCCAAAAAACAAAAAACAAAAACAAACCAACAAATTAAAATAAAAGATTCACAACGCACACTCATCCTCGACAAAAACCCGAGAGATTTAAAAATTAAGCGAAGAATGGGGGGGAAAAAAAAAAAAAAAAAAGGCCACCTCCAGTAACTTGTGCAGACCAAGTCAAAAGCTACAAAGACTGAGGGTGAAGGAACAGAAATGAGCAGTGCTTCAGAGGCTCGGTGACAGTCCAACACACGCTGTCTTTCGCCCTCGCACTGAATTAAATTGTCAGGATTATCACCATAATGCTCTGTTTATGAAGGGTAACGGCAATTTGTGCTGATGGCACTTGCTGCCTTGAGCTTCGAGCTGCCTTCCTGCATCTTCTCAGTAATTCATCAGCTCCCTGCTCTGTCCTGGTGCCCCTTCTCCTCATCCGTGTGGGAAGAGCGCAGAGGCCGGATTGCCCCCGTGCCCGTCAGGCATTTGCTGCCTTCCCTGTGAGGATGGGGGTCAAGGAAGGCAAATTACACTCCACTCTGGCAAGTCCTTCATCTGCAGAACATAAAACAAACAAACAAAACAAGAAAAGGCAATCCCCCGGAGTTGCCTGGCTCGGAAAAGCGAAGGAAAAATAAATTCACATGAACCTCCCCCTCACATAAATTCAGAGTCTTCAAGATTCCTGAAGACCACGGCCAGCTCAACAACAGGTCTCCTTTAGCAGATGTAATTACCAGCCTGACTGACACTTCCCTAAACTTGTTAAAAAACAACAACATTGGATAAAAGCATTAACATTTAAAATAAAAAGGAAGGAAATTTCCCTCTCCTTCCTCTAACACTACCAAAATATTATAAAATAGCAAAACAGAACTTTCTACTTGGAGTTAAAAATTCACAATTATGTGGGATTTCACCTTTAAATGTCAGTGCTGTTTGTTACATGAAAAAAAACCCTGTCAGCTTAGCCTTCCATGTCTTGCTGGTGTCTGCTTAATAGATAGTTACCTGGGATGATGGATGGCTCTTTGTTAGACCACTAAATGGCTCACAGCCTAGAATAAGCCTGTATTTACTGCCAACATTTGTTTGTTTCAAGGATGCAAAACCAAATTCGATTCCAAGCAGCTCCACCCGACAGAAACACAAGAAATAAAAGGGAACTAATTTGTGCATGAGTTTACAGGGCTCCATCAACACTGCTACAACACTGAAGGGACTCTGCTGATGTTCTCAAATGCTGAGAGACAGCAGAGCAGGGAGCAAGGGGAGGCACAAACACCCAGCTGGCTGCTGGGGAGGCTGGAGATCCTGCCTAGCAATGCTGAGCAGCCAGTTGTGGGTTTTCTCCACAAAAGGACCATTGTGCAAGCAGAGCTGGACTAAAATCTCATCATGTGTCAGCCATCAGGTACCTGACTGCACACTGGGCTGGTCCTTACCCAGCCTGGCTTGCTCTCCTCGCTGCTACTCCCAAGCCCAAGCCAGAGCCAGGTAAGAGGAGCCTTTGAGGCTTGGAAGCACACCCCACTTTGGATCTGCAGAGTCCACCCTCCCTTTTTGCCTTCCAGCACCACTCTGGGCTCTCACCACTTGCCAAAGCCTCTCCTACTCTTTGTCACAAGCCACTTAAACAACACCTCTTGGTCAACTAACTGCAGATATAAGCCACAGCTCCCCAGCAATTTCTCCCCTGGATCTCTCCCAAAGGGCCAGCACAGTCTCTGACAATATGGTGCCACGCAGGCAGAGGGCCAGGCAGCATCTGACAGGCTGGTCTGACTTGTGATCTGCACACAGCCACGATCTGAACCCAGGGCCAGAGAGAAAACAATGGAGTGCAAAGGATCTCCAGCTATCATCTCCTCCCTGCCCCTCACCACACACACTCGCTCACGCACAACCTGTCAGGCTGATGATTTTCACACACTTCCCTCTTCTCCCTCTCGCTAGGCTGGGGCCAGGCCCGGATCACGAGAATTAATAAATTCTTATTAAAACCTGCACGAGGCGCGGTCCCGCTGCAAGTGCCACGGAAGGTTAATTAGCAAGGATGAGCTGAAACTTTTGCTCGCGTTTCTGACTCACTTAATCTTGTGAGAAGCCAGCAAGCTGACATATCCTGCCTCCGAAGGCGCCAGCACGAGCAGGCTGCTCCCGCGGCAGCCGATGCGCGCCGTCCTCCCGATCCGGTGGATGTATTCCGCAGGTGAAGCCGGAGCGTTGTACTTCAGGAAGGAGGGGGGGAAAAAAAAGAGAGGAATTAAGGGGATGTTAATTATAAAGCAGACCTGGAACTGCTCACCTGGAACAAAAGGCACACCCTGCACGCTGTGCCTCCCGAGGAATTGGGCCGTTTGTAATGCGGAACCATCACTCAGCCCCTCGGCCGCGGCGGTTTTTTGACGTGACACGTTGGCTAACTTTCAGATAATAGGACGGCTTTCCCCATCTCAGTGTGTCTCTCTGCCTTTTACGTTTTATTTCTATACAGAGAGCTGTACAGAAATAGAAAGAGAACTCTTTAAAAAAAAAGAAAAAAAATAAAAATCAAATCTAATTGAATCTCGCACTGAAGAGCGCCCAGGACTGGCCACGTGGAGCAGGGAGCTGGTTTTTTGACGTGCGGATGTGACACGTTGGCTAACTTTCAGGTAATAGGACGGTTTTCTGCCCATCTCAGTGTGTCTCTCTGCCTTTTACGTTTTATTTCTATACAGAGAGATGTACAGAAATAGAAAGAGAACTCTTAAAAAAAAAGAAAAAAAATAAAAATCAAATCTAATCGAATCTCGCACCGAAGAGCGCCCGGGACTGGCCATGTGGAGCAGGGAGCTGCCTGCTCTGCTTTTGGGAGAAAAACTATAAAATAAAAAAAACAGCTGATGCCAATTTCAAGTTGGGCTAAATTGTTTTAATTAAAGCAAATCATAGCTGGAAACAGGGTAGAATAAATCTAAGAGAGAAGAGGGAGTGCTTTCAGCAGTCTATGATACAGCTAGCAACTGTCTTCTCCTGTCCAACTAGCAGGCACCATGAAAATGTTCCTTAAAGACCCCCCAAATATAGCAGTGCCTCTCATTAACTTCACTGGGAATCAAAACTGCCCAGCCATTTGCAAGATCTGATAAAGGGTGACACATTTCCCTCCCTTTAACCTCCCCCTATTCTTTCCCCCTCCTTCCTCTCTTTCCTGGAAAAAATGAACAAGCACAGAGATACTGCTCAGAAATGAGCCCTCAGCAGTTTAACTGGAAAAAACCCAACAACCAAAGCCCACTCTAGTGTTTATACCTGTGCCCTCTGGCAAAGTTTCTACTGGCTAGAGGTGTGAGTAAGATGCTGTGAGCAATCTAATTGCTCCCTGCAGGTCCTTGCTCTTGGACACAGCTCTCAGGACAGCTGAGATTTCGCCTTCTGGACACACAGAAGTCTCCCAGGGCTTTAGGTAATTTGCACTGCGTTCTAACACTGGCAACTATATCTTTGGTTAAATTATATTAATATACAGATCTGGGAATTAAAGACTTCACTTCCACAGCCTTCTCCGACTAGCTGGCTGCTACAAAATCATTCTTTTTTTAAAAAAACACAAAAATCAAATCAAATTTGTTACCTGAAGGGATGAGGTAGAAATTAAAAAGCTTTGTTGAGGCTCTGTGCCCTGTTCCTTTTACCCAGGTGTCGCTTGATACATGTGAATCTCTGGATCAGTTTTTCCTCTATTCAACTAACCTTTTTTTAATTATAAATCTTTTATAGAAATGAAATCTGTCTCATGCTCTCAGCCTTCTCTTTGAAACGACAGGCTGCTATTTTTAAGGTTCAATCCATCTTCCTTTGTTTCTATTTTTTTTTCCCTAGGACTATATTTCTGTCAACAGCAATGCAGCAGTGTGGGGTTTTGTTGGGCTTGTTTTTTTAGGGAAATGTGAACCATGCAGTTCTACTGGAAGCTGGATGCCTGCAGCTACTCAGCCCCAACCCAGCCAAGCCTCACTCAAAACACTCAGGTCACTGCACTGGGCTACTCAATGTTCAACACGAGGAATGCACTGAAACTCCTCATGGAACTGCCTCCCCAGCAAGCTCAGGAAAAGAACTGCAAGAGATGGCCAGGACTTCACAAAATTTGGCTTCCTGGGTGGGGAAATAGAGCGTGTTTCATCTCCAGCCAGGAGAAACTCTGGTAACGCCAGAATTATTAAAGAGAAAAACAGACCAAGGCTACCATAGCAATGGTTTATCCCAGCAAAACCCAGAGTCCCAGTCCTGCAGTCAGGAGGTTGTAGGTCTCCCACACCTGCAGGGTTCAGCACCAAGACCAGCAAACTGCAGGAAGGCTCTGGACTGACAAGAGATTTCATCTGACACTTATCACACACAGACACACAGGGCAAACCCACCTGTACGATCCAGGTCACTTGAGGCAGGTCCAGTCCCCGTGCTGCTACGTCCTTTAAAATTAATAAGGAAATCACTTCAGTAAAAATCCTTGGGAGTATCAGCAGAGTGAGGAGTCTTCTGGGATGGCAACTATGTCTGAAAGCAACTGGGTAGGTAAGCAGGAATTTTATGTGTCTAATTTGGGGAGAGATGGACTGAAGGTCAGAAATAACATTGAGGGTTTAAAATGCAAGGATTCTTAGCAGATTAATGCAATAGAAAATGATTCACTACTATGACCCAAAGCCTGGAGGATACAGACACCTATTTCAGGATGGTGGTGTTGAATTACAGCACTTTGCTACAGCCCCTTGGCATTACATCTGAGAGAATCCACTGTGTAAAAGGCAGTGATACCTTTGGTTCTTCAGTTTGTTTCACTGATGAAGAGAGATCTGCTCATGGGCACCTGCTACCCAAACACGGGGAGGTAGAATTAAATCTCTGAAAGGCAGCACCAGTTCTGAGCACACCTTTCTCCACAGCAAATCTAAGTACTAAAACCAGGCTGCTTATGATGAAAAGGGAAAAAAAACAACAAATAAAGGCCAATGGTCAAGAATCCCTGGCCTTGGGTGGAATGTCCAAAGATACACTGACCTCTGCCTACAAATAATTAGCTGTTTCCTATGTGATGGTCTGAAGTTGAGGAGCAGATGACTTGCAGGTCATCTGGCCCTAAAATAAAAGGGCAATAAACAATTTAGTAGAATCTGCAGGAAGCTGGAGCAGAGCTCATGGAGAGGGGACTTCAGCTATGCCTTAGATTTGCACCCATCTGGCTTTGATTTGGAGAAACGTAACGCAGCTGCGAAGAAAAGAGTCTGAAGCTGCTGTCAAGGTGTTATTTGATGTGCCAGCTGGTGAGAAAACCCATCAACTTAGAGAAGGACCTGAATGAGACCCTCTAGTTACCCACAGCCAGCACAGATCCGAAAACACACCCCTTCTGAGAGAAAAGAGAGTTTAAATACTACCCAAAACAGAGAGTGCAAACACATTTCAATCTCCCCTCTTGATTTCCTGTTCATTAGTAATGTCCTCACATACTCCTTGGATTTCACATTCACCAGGCGCAATAGCAGAGCAGGTGTGCAGATTTAACTCTGTTAGGAAATGTTTTGCAACACATGTATCTTTTAGCTCCTTGCAAAATAGAATATATTAAGGACGTAAGCAGGAGCTTAATGTACTAAAAATGTGTCAGCCACCCACTGAAGTGTTTTCATGCAACTCCCACACACGTTAAAAAGAATGGGAAGCTGATGTTTTGGCAGCAAAGGCCTTCCCATAAACACTAACCAGGCTGCTCTGTGGCTCCAACTGCAGTAAGAGAGGAGACACTTTCCACAGCGCCCACTCCGAAATGATGCACACTCGCGCTCCAACACGCTCATTAAGGAGTGACTCGTTCCCAGAGTCAGAAGGAGCAGATGTACAAAAAGCCATTTAAAGGAGGTTGGAGAAAATAAATCAAGGGAAGTGGGGCAGCGTGTAGAGCAGTTACCGGGATAACAAGACTATAAACTCTACAGCACGATCAGACAGGAGCGCTGACGGCTGATTCCGAGCTGCCTGCCTCTGTTCTTCCACGCTGACAAGGCTTTGGTCTTTTCCCTTACTGTGCTCTTCCTCACACCCAGGAGTCGAGGAAAGGTTGTCTGAGGAGAGGGCTCTGACCTTGGGACAGGGCAGTTTTCCCAAAATAAACCAACAACCAAGACACCCCTGTGGTCTAGAGCACCTCTAACATGAGAAGGGGTGGACAGCATGGGTTAAGAGCCATCCCTCTCATCCATCCAGATTCTTTCCTTACTCTTCCAAGAAAATTTCCTCAACATCTCAGCTTGGAAAATCATTGCCACAGTCAGCATTTTCATGTGCATTTGCCCAAGCTGAAAAGGCTCACCAAAAACCTCATAAATAGCCAGGGAGAACATTTTAGGAGAAGGCTTTCTCCCATCACCAGCACTGCATTCACGATCACTTTCACAGTGCCACCAACTCCACTCAGTCCTTACTGACACACAGCAGCAGCTTCTCTCCTGGGGTTTCCCTTGGCTGTCTTTCACAAGTCTCTTGGGATTTACTGGTAATTGGAGTGTTTTGCAAACTCTCAAAGATTCCTCAGTATCAGTCCACCTGTGTCACCTTGAGCTCCTTTTCCTCAAAGACTCTGGTAGAGAGCAGTAAGCTGGGACTAGGGTAAAAAGTTTGAGTTGATTTGCTTTCCTCTGCTGGCAGAGCCCATGAGTTTCAGCTTCTCAGAATTTCAGAAAAATATCTGTGGGTCATCTTTCCAGGAGAGAGAACACAGCTCAAACAAAGCCATCCAGTTTCACATTTTTTCCACACACAGAAGCACTAACCTGCTGCCAGTACTGTTTCAAGAAGCCCAAGAGATTTTTAATGTACCACTCTCCCGTCTTTTCCACTGCCTCAGATGGTACTGCCCCTTTCATGTGTGACCTCACACCACCATTCCTTAATTACAGGGAAATCAAGGATATGACACCTCGGCAGGTCACTGCTGTCTCCTTTCCATGGGCAATGGAAGGGCCAGTTCTTCAGTGAGCATCTCATGGGAGCAAGAAAAAAAAAAAAAATAACCTACACCAGTGCAATTTTAAGGAAAGCCCAGATGCCAAGCAAACACCATAACCTGAAGCCTTAACCACGTTCCTGCCTCGATCCCAACTGCAAGGCACACAAGGGCAAGGAACAATCCACCTGAGGGAAGCCAGAAAGGCTGAAATTTCTGCTTTGAACAATTCAAGTTACCAGCCTGTGCTTGTGGTTGGGGGTACAGGGGTGGGTCCAAGAGAATGGGGTACAAAGAATGGGTGCCAGGGAATGGGGTACAGAGAATGGGGTACAGGGGGTGGGTGCCAGGGAATGGAGGGGAAAAAAGGCCACACCAACAGTGAGTCCTGTCACTGCACAAGATCAGAACCAACAGGGCCAAACAAAAGTTTTGCAAGGGCCTTGGTTTGCTCAGTCCCTCTCACACAATCTAATTAGGGCAAAGGAAATTGCTAAAGTTGCTTTTGAAAGACACTCAATGGTGAGGTCTTGAAGGCCCTGAGCTTGACAATTGGCTGCCTACATGAGGCCTAGAAGTACAGATGGAAGGCAGCTTGCTCAGGTGCCAGGCTGTCAGTTGGATTAAAATGACTCATTTATTTACCAAAGAACCTCACAAAGTGCTTTAGCTAACAGGCAGAGAGGGCCTAACGGCTCTCCAAGCTGGGGAAGAAGCTCTCGCGCCTTCCCGGCCTGCCAAAAGTCATTACTGCCGAGTGTGGAAAGCCATCAGCAGGGTAGAGACCCCCGTCGGCAGGGTGACAGATTGGGCTGCGTAATCAGAGGAGGAAGGGGAGAGCACAGAAGCTGTCAGAGGCGAAAGCTCTTGGCTGGGGCCGCCAGAAAACTGGCAAGATGAGTTAGCGTGACTGAGTAAACAGCAAACAATCTCCAAATGATCTTTCCTCCCTCCCTGGAAGAGATGAACTTGTTTAAAAGGCACATCCCAAAGGAAGGCGCAAAGAACTTTCAGTGAAGGAGAGAGAAATAAATCTGGATGAGACCCTCTGAGATACGTGGCCCTTTCTTTATTTTCTTGTCTGCCAGCTTATACTGTCTGGCAAAAATATTTTATGGGCTATATTAATATACATATGACATAGAGCAAATTAATAAAAGGAACAGCAGGTCCCATTGCTTACTAGAGCGGAAAGATGGGTGGAGAACATGGCATAAGGGACAAGGGAAGGACGGCAACGTTATTTGTGTTGCTCTTTTGTGAGCCAGGTTTCCAAATTTTGCGGGCACAAAACATGATTTCGCACGGAAAAGAACAGAACCACCTTTCTACAGAATTTTTTTTTGGTTTTTTTTTTGCTGATATGGAGAAGAATGTCAGAAAAAGCAATGCCCTTAGAGGCAGGAGGTGGTCACAGAGCCTGGCTGCCCTTTGGACATCTGCGTTGGGGAGGCACCTGTAATGTGGGACTGGTGCAAAGTGTATCTCTATATTAAGGTGTCCATATGGTCCCCATTACTGTGGTAACAGGCCACCTCCTGCTTTCAATGCATTTGTCCTCCCAACATCTCTGTAAGATGGAACTGTGCTACTTTCCCCATTTTGCAGATGGGGAGTTGAAGCACAGGGAGATTTTGGACTCGGACAGGCAGCTCACTGTGCTTAACGTGCTGACCATGTGCCAGCTGAGCCAGAGTCACCGGCACCGGCAGGAGCTGCGTCCCTGCCTTGCAGGAAACGCAAAGTGGCTTCGACTGAGGAGGAGGAGGGTTACAATAAATGTGTTACCTTACACCACCCTCCTCATGGCAATCCAGGATACTCCACGTTATCTCCCATCTATGACCATAACCTTTCATTCGTGACAGGTCAGGAGCAAACCCACAACTATTGCTGCTCAACTGACGTGTGGCTACTTGCCTTGTCACCCCAATTCCACGTTCACCTGCACACAGTCTGTGGCATGGCAGGAAATCAAACCACATCTCCAGTGTCTCAAGAGGGGAATCCCATCCACCGAGATTTCTTTACCCAAATTCTTCTTCCTACCTTTTCAACAGTTGCACATTTCCTGACAGATTTTTCCCATCACAGGCTGCATTTTCCTTTCAAACCTTCTCACCCAGGAACTGATAGCCTAGTGATTGCAACGGTTTTGCTTTCTCTTTGTCTAAAACTGAGCATTTACCTTCTTTCCAAACCCATTCAACTGGAATTTCAAAACCAAGATGTGTACCTGACATTTCTCAGTTACAGGCAGCATGTGCATCAAGGATAACAAAGTTTAGCTATTTTATTTTTCGGAATTTACCAAGTACTTTTTATCTTCAAAACAATCTACACCACTGAATGATTTAAGCTCTACTCTCCTCCCTAGTTCTGACACTCAAGTACGACCTCTGTATAAGGAAACAAAGTTACAGTTCCACTTAGGCACTGCAAAGATGCATTTTGACCTTGATCAAATCACTGAAAGGTTGTATACACAAAGCAGGACCAGAAGGTAACAAGTAGAATTTTACAGGTGACATAAGATAATTTGGCAATGCTAAATCAAACACTCCTACATACATGGCACTCCTAGTTTGAACTGTGGGCAGAGAAAAGAGAAAATTCAGCCCCCCACACTCTGAAAAAATTGCAACTGGTTTCCTTTAAGAATAACGTGCAGCAAGAACAGGAGTCATTTCAGAGCTGGAGAGGGTTTCTCAGCTCTAATTACTCCCGATCGCTGTAATTTACAGGTTTGCAGTGGGTAGAAATCGCCAAGATTCACACGTTTTCAGATCAACAGCTGCCACTATTAGAGAGCAAATCGTGCAGCCTTCTGCACCACTGCAGCAGCCTGTGGCCCTGGCAGGTCAGCAGCGAGAGGCAAAGGTGCCACCACAACCCAAGGGTGCCAGCAAACCTCAGGAGAGGACAAGAATTTTGCCCTCAGCACCCTCGTTAGGAGCTTGAAGGGCACAAAGTGAGGAGAGCAGCAGAGCACGTGCTCTTCCTTCTCTGGTTGGGCTCCCCTTTCCACCTCTGCAGGTGGTTGTTTTTAACCTTGGGATAGTTATGAAGTTGGGAAATACCACATTCCACCCAATTTTCCTGGCAGTTCTGGGGCACACTACAAATCAGGATTGCATTCTACTGGCTGCATGTAGGGGGCAAGGTTCCAGCTTCAAAAGAACAGGCTGTTCAAGATATAAGATCATGCAAAATACTTGGTGGTCTCTAATATAAGACACACATTCTTCCTGTATATGGTAACTCAGCAGAAGATCATACTAATAGGTTGCAAAAAGCCCCCAGTCCTTACTGAACATGTGAGATGCAGAAAAAGGAGGTGACTTTCCTCAAGGTCAGACAGTGAGCTGGAATTAGAGCTCAGTGCCAATTCCTCTGGTTATCCTTAGGGATCAGACAGGCCCATTAGTATGGAGCTGCAAAGGGACTCCAGGTTACTCACAGTGCAAAGCAAGATGCCAGTCTTGGATTTTAGGAACTCCTGGAAGACCTCTGTCCTTTCCTAGAAGATTGAAAAGGAAGAATTCAAAGACTGCTTATGCACATTACAATCGAACACAAAGCAGATTAGCTAAGGTAACAATTTAACTGTGTCTTGTTCACTAGATCATGTACAGATTCAAAAGGAAAGGAATTGGCCTCACGAGCGCCAGTCAGACTCTTCCTGCAAATGGAAAAATCTGTGGCACACAGGTGTGGTCCCAGGTAGGAAGGCAGTGTCTGGGGAAGCCTGGATGCATTTGGGCAAATCAGAGCAGCCAACACCTCCACGGTTTGCACAGAAGCACAGCCTGTGTGTGCCAGAAAACAGGAACTGCTTTACATGGAGAGGGGATCCACAAAGGATTAACCAGCACCAACGGAAGCACTGGCACACTGCATGGGCAAGAGAGGCTTTTGTGGAAACAAGCAAAGCTGGACACGTTCACTGCTGTCTGTCCAGTCACACGATGGGCAGGATAAGCCCATTTTGTTGACACAGTGATATAATCACATCACAAGAGATCAGCCTCATCGTGTGCCCAATGGGGCATGCACACAGCCACTGCTCTGACTCTGGAATTACTGAGTGTCAGGGATGCTCAGCTGCACAGTGAACTGCTGTGGGACAAGGCTTCTATGTAACAGGACAGGAGAGATGGCCAGAAATCCCTGCCCAAGGGGAAAGGAGGCACTCTCCCATGCCTTTCCCTTGTACTGGCAAAGGCCACCATTGGGGTTGATGACACTGGGACATTCCTTCCACCAGGGTCAGAGGTGGGTGCTCCCCAGCCTTGTCCCCATCTCTGCTCTGCACCACAACTCCTGCAGCCCCCACTGCAGCACGAGCTCAGCCCCACAGGCAGGGCCATCCACAGACCCCAGATTCCCAAATTACCTCCCCAGAAGTCTTTGAGCCATTGAAGGGAACTGCAGGAACCCAGTACAGCCCCTCAGCTCCCTCCAAAAGCCTCCTGCTTTATCAGTCTCCAAACTTTCCCAAGCACATTCCAGTTACTTTAACTAACAGCTCTGGGGTCTGTTTTTTTTCTTGATGAAAGCCACAAAAACTGACTCCAAACTCACATTACATCACGATGATATTTGCTATCTCCAAGCACCAATAACCAAAGTTCTCAGCAGAACTTGGTCTTCACTTGCCAATACCACCTCTGCACCTACACTCCCTTTTCTGCTCACCCTCCAAAATATCCTTGTTTCCATGTTCCAAGCCTTTCCCTGGAGTTCTGGCTAGGAGCTAAGTGAATGTCCTGTTACATTGATGATAGAGAAGAAACCTTACACACTTGACTCCCAGCTAGAGGTGCTGTTCTAGAAAAGAAGGGAAACTTGGGCCTTGCTGACACACTGAACCCTCTGCTGACAAAAATTAAAGAAGAGAGCACGCTGTATCTTGTTGACAATGACAGCAGCCGTGCTCAGCAGTACCATATGGGATCCACAATTTAGCTCCATTAATGCTCTTAATTTGAAGACATCAAGCACTAATTACACACTGGGTACTAAAAAGGCAAAACCCTTCCCCTGGTGCCAGCTACTTAGTGGTGTTCTGTTGGCTTAACAGCTGGTCAGGGTAGAGTTGGGCCAGACCAGGCCTGCTCACTTGCTCAGGCAGGCAGGTTGAGGAAAGGCCAGACTGCAGGGACAGCAAAGCACATGTTTCTGGTCTCCACAGGATGGGAATGAGTGAGAAAAACAATGGCTCTTCACCTCTTGCTTCATCAGAAGAGCTCTATTCATTTACCATCTCTGCTGTGCAGCTCAGAGTAGAGCGGCAGCTCCCTCCATCACAGACCAAGGGCAGGAGCTGGGCCTGAACTTCCAAGGGAGGTCTCTCAGCTATTGAGAGAAACTCTGCAGTAACAGTTCATCTGACACTCTCCTCCTGACCTCTCATCCCTCTGTAGCAAGGTCCAACCTCTCCACTCAGGCGTATTTGGCTAAAACCTAAACCTATTTTGGGGTAATCAGGTATAATGCTATTTTCCCCAAGGAAAACAGCAGTCTGTCAAGACACTGCTCTTCAAAACCAAAGCCAAACTGCTCCAGTCTCATTTAATGGGGGCAACTTATTAGGTAATAATGTTTGGGGGCTTGGATAAGGTTTTCCTTTTATGGCATTAAAAGTCTGTCTTGACTGCATGAGAGATGCACAGAGACATAAGTGGTTTAGTGCACCCACTGGGAATAGAGAATGGCTGCTCTGCCTGCTGGAATTTGCCTCTTCAGGTGTGTTTTTCAGACACAGCTACCAACGTACTTTCCAGAAATGGGACAATATCCTTATTCTCATCAGCAGATGGAAGACTGAGGCCCCTAGAGGTGAACTGACTCTCTGTCCTCTCTTCTGCCCTCCTCCCCAAAATAGCCACATAATAAATCACAGGGAATAAGGACTAAAACTGCGGATCCTGACATTTTGGGAGTGCTTACTTCCTGCTCCATGTCGCCGTGCAGACGTAGAAAATGTAAGCTCCCAGAGGAGAGGGATGAACGTCCAGGTTGTTCTGACTCTGACCCTCCTGAAAGGACCTTTACAAGGAGCTCGTGGTAGAATTCCACTTGTTCACAGCTGGAGAAAAAGATGATCATCTTGTGGCGCTTTTCAAACTGCAAGAAGAACAAGAGAGTTGCACATGACCACTTCCAAAGGCCTCTCCCAATTCCCTGATCATGAAAAGATCCAGGTGGTTTACACTTCTGGAGATATAATTATCTGGGAAAGGATTACAGAGTCTGACACCAAACAGTGAGTCCACAACAGAAGAATGAGGACATGCTGCACAGGGATGTCTCTGCCAGCATGAAAGACACAACAGCACCTCAGCTCTCTTGTGGTTCAAGATGCACTTCAAAGCCCTGGATCTAATCCATGCTATCCTCAACAGAGGAACAGATAAAGGAGTTGGAAAGGGCAAAGGGCTACTCAGTAATATAAATGCAAACAGAGCCTCACCTTGCATTTCTGCAGGATAAAAGCTGCTAACGTGACAAGCCTCAGTTTGCTGGGGACCATCATGACATACTGCTGGAGTGTCTCTGGAACAGCAAAGTTCTCCTGCTCCATGCTGTTCGATGAACTGCTGGCTTCCCTAACTGTCTGTGATGCTGGTTCAGGCACCTTCTGGATTTCATCTGCTATGGAAATGCTGACGGGGTCGTTCAGGCTGATATCGGCCAGGCGTGTCACTCCTAAGCCACAGGAAACGAGACAGTGAGGCCCAGCCTGGGCTGGGATGATGCACTCAGAAAAAACCAACTATCACAATTCCAGTGCAAAGGAGTGAGGGTGGCAGTGAGCCACCCTCACACACTGACAGAAGCCCCTCACAAACCTCAGCCCTTATAGGGCTTACCAGGCTTAGCTGCTGTGGACTGCACCAGAACCTTGACTCCTGCAGCTTACAGTACACAAATGTCTTTATGGACAGACAGCATTTGACATGCCTACTTTAAAATGTGTGTGGAAAAACCCCAGCAGATCTTCACTCTGCCAAGAGTACAGGAGGCCTGGTTCAGCTCCTGCCTCAAGCTGACTGCTTGTATGGTGCAGAGCAAAGCACACAACAGCTCTCTTGGCATTAGCTTTTTGCTTTAATTCTGCATTTGTAAAGCAAAACAAATGAACTTTCAGGTTCATGGTGGCTTTGCTACGGAATTTGGGAGACATATGTGGGTATCATGGAACTACATACACTGACAGAAATTTCAGTGATGAAGGAAGTGCCATAAGCCAAAGAAATTAACAGAAATTAACAGGAAATTAATTCCACTCCTGCAAAGGGCTTCAGACTGGGCTGTACTAGAGGCAGACTCAAGCAGCTATTCTGCAGTTGCCTGTGCATTATCCAGCTACAAGAGCCCCCATCTGTCCATAACCCACCTTCGGTGAGGGTGGCTGAGAGCAGCACATTCTGACGTGTCTCTCTCCCAGCGTTTAAAGCATTGAGTATCACAGCCACATCCTTCTCAAAACCCAGGTCCAGGATCCTACAGAAACAGCAGAGATGGTTAAAGGTGCTGTAGGAAGGAGAAAGTCTTAATACTGCATGACATCTTTGCAATGAATAATTGCCCAACAATCTGTCCAAAGTGGGTATTCCATCCTAATCCCAGACATCTGGTGCTTGGCTGAGGCCACTGAGCATGAACGGATTAAGATCACACTCTCTCTCATAGTTTTTTAGTATTTAGAGAATTATGATGCAGAGGGTATTGTAATAATTCTCCATATCTGAATACTTGGAAGTTTACCTGTCTGCTTCATCAATAACCAGCCACTGAGTGCGATGGAAATGAATACATTCTGTGGACTTGATGTGATCGACCAGGCGGCCAGGAGTGGAAATGAGGATATTTATCCCTTTCCGTAACCTGTGCAGATTTAAAAACAAAAAAATAAAACCAAAGTAAGAGAAAGAAAAGAAAGAAAAAACAAGCCCATGCAGGTTAGCATGGAATAGGATGCAGAGTGAGAGACTGGAACCTACAGAGGGCAAAAGTGTCACAGTAAAATCAGGGACAGTACTTTCTCACTGATAAAAACGGATTTCTTTTTTCCCCAGCTAAAATTTATCTCTGATCATCACTGGTACCCTGATACTGAGAGGCACACTCAGTGCTAAGGACAGGGTGAAGAGAAATATTAACAATATTAAAAAAAATCTAACACACCCCAGCTAGGTTTTCTTTTCTAATTGAGTACTTGTTTTACTGTCAAGAGTAAACTTCTTTTTGTGTATGCTTACATAGAAAGAAATGAAAATTCCATTTTGGATTACCAGCTTACAATTCAATTCTTGAAAAGAGGAAAGAAAGGGATTTTTAACACCAGGAAATCTCTTCTCCAGAAAGCAATTTCCCCCATAACAAATACAGTTGGTGGTAAGCAAATACAGGTGTTTGTCAGGAGAGGGAAAAAAAAATACTGACACAAGAAATCATCTTCTCAGAAGGCTCATCAACATTTTAGGAATAGATTCAAGTGGGGGAAGTGAATGTTTCCTGCTGACCCAGCCACTGTGCCTGTGTAAGATCCAGGGGATCACAGCTTGATCCAAGTTCACCATCCTCCCTCCCAGTAAGAAAAACACTCTGAAGAAGAGTAGCAGATAAAGAGTCTGTAGAGCAGAAGGACCCAAAATACAATTCAAGAAGTTGGTTTCCTACCTGGCTTTTTCTGATTTTCTCTTTTCTCCCCCCATTAGCACTCCAGGCACAATCCAGGTAAATGGCTACAGAAAAGAAAACCAAGACCAGCAATGATTCTTCTTAATAACAAGACAAAGCCTAATCAAAAAATTATGTTTCTTGGCAAAAAGAGAGAGGATGGGGCTGACAGCAGCGTGCATGTGATGTGATCACAGCTCCAGCACTAAAAAAAGACTTGTCTCTTTTTAAGACTTATAAATTTATAAGACTTATAAATAATGAGGAAGTACCCTATTATTCCAAGGAAAAACGAAGAGGGGCTGGAAATATGGATCAGATAAATAAATGATTTAAACACCTTCTAGCCCAATGGTAAGACAGTCTGCCTCAATTACAAGGAAAGCACTATCATTTAATGATTTTAAAAGCCTTCTCATTTCTCCAGTCATTCAGCTGGCAAAGCAGTTCCCCAAGTCCTGCTCCCCATCTGAAACCCATCTGTCCAGTATTAGTTTCAGTAAAACGGTCCTTGTCACCGCCAGAGTTTCCGTTCATAACTCAGCCCCAGACAATGAAAGGTACTCCTACAAACAAATGGCTGTGAAAATCAACTGTGCTTGTTGATCAGCACATGTGCAACTAGGGTGCCATAATTAATCACTTAATTGCTCATGTAATAATTTAAAACATGCCACAGGGAAATCACGCACTTAAACACATTTATCTTTAAGGACCGTGCATCTTGCCAGGTGCTGGATTTCCTTAAACCTCCAGCTGAATTCACAGGAACTGAAGTTGTTTAGCTCCCTACAGGAATAAGAAGAACACAGAGCATTGAATTCTTACCTTAAGTAGTTTCTGGATTGTATCAAAACTTTGGAGTGCAAGCTACGGAAACCAACAAAAGAAAATGAGCTCTGACAAAGTCTCCGGAATAAAAAGCTGGATTACAAATCCCTGTAAATTAATCTAGTCACGTGTATCAGAATTCTAAATGCATCCTTAGTTTTTCTTTTAGAAGCTGCTTATTATTTTTTTCTCTTGAACAATCTCTCTTTTGTTGGTATTTCGACCTGTTCAAAAACCTCTCTACTGGCTCAGCTCCATGAGCCAGCTCTCAGGACAAGAGAGACTTCTGCCTGCTTCTGTGAATGCCCTAGGGAGAAAACAAGCTACAGGGGCAGATGATTTTCTCCAGAGGAAGAATAAAAGGGAAAATTACAGAAATTCTGGGGAAAAAAAACCACCATGAAGAGGAAACACATAGGTCAGTTCTCTTCTGGCAGCCCTCACTCTTCCTCACCTGACCCACGGACTGATCTGCCGTGGATCAGGTGAGGAATGCCACTGGATTTTTCTATCTCTGCATTTCTTTTCTCAAGGAAGGTTATTGCATCCATTACAAAGTAATACCAATTGTAATCACAAATTACCTTCCCAAGTACTCTCAATGGCAGCCCTTTAAATGAGCTTACACACAGTTTCCTCAGTGCTTAGTATTCACATGGCATCCTAAAGAGGCAGTAAGTTGTTGCTGTAAAAATTTAAATTGCTTCAGAGCCTTTTCCTTTCAGGTAACAGAGCAGAGATATGGCACTCCAGGCTGCATAAAATATTGAACCCCAAATGAGATACCTGCAATCAATTCTTCACATGGAAGTTATTATCATTTGATATACCAAACAAGAATAAAAAAGGTTGATAACCTCTTCTGTCACTGCCTTTGCAATTGCAAATAATATAAATTAAATAGAAGAGTTCAATGGAGAAACCAACTCTTGGAGGCCTCAGCTTCAGCATTCACTTAAAAAAAACAGCTTTAAAAATGAAATACTTGTATAAATCTACACATTTGCAAAGCTGAATTCATTGTTTTTACTCATTCCCCCTGTATGAGTGAGGCATGAGGCCTGCACTGAGCCAGAGAGGTTCTGCAGCCTCCACAAAGATTTCCAACTGCAGGTGGAGAACTGAGGAGAACTCCTCCTTTCTTACTCTGGTTGGCACTGAACAAAAAGGACACCGCTTTTTGTGAGGGCAAGATCTGAGCCAAAGGACTGACAGTGTTTTCTAACGTGGGGAACTCAGCTGGAGCCACATCCACATCCCCAAAAAGTCAGTGTTCAGACTGAGGAAGGCAAAGCCACCTACCTCCCTGGTTGGGACGAGCACGAGCGCGTAGGGGCCGTCGCTGCGCTGCAAACACACAAGAGCAGGGCTCTGAGAGAAGGCAGCACTGAACAGAGCCCTCCCACACCTCCCTGCCCTCAGCCAGCACAGAGGGCTCTGAAGGCCTTTAGTGCAAGTTTGAACACGACATTTTAGGGTATTTCTGCCCCACAGCTTCTAAAAAAATCAAGTTTTTCACGTATCAATCCTGAATTGCTTTCTCCTCCCAGCTGGGAAAGCTGCTCGCAGTTAAACCCAACATTTTATTGCACACACAAGTTGTTTCACTCCTGTGTTCCTGAGCTGCAGGGATGCTCCCCTGTTTGATGCACAGCAACAATCTGCAGGTAGCAGCTGCAGGGAGTGACAATCCAGGATGGGCTTCAACCCTTCAGTCAGGATGATCTCTCTCCATAAAATGCACAAGATCTGCAGCAGCATTTTCTACTCTAGGATCCAAACTTGGAGCAATTACCCAATCCCACTCCATGCAGAAGATTAAAAACTTACTCCCCCTAAAGACATGGCAGTTGTTTTCAGTTCTCCCAGCTTCCAGACCATTTCTCCTGCTCTCTAGTTCCTCCACACCTGATAATTTAGCCTGGTTCCAATTTATCCTGCTGCATGGAGCAATGGGGAATGGCTAACATTGGTCTTGTACCATCCCCATCTGAACAGAACTGGAAAATCCCATCTGTCACATGTGCAAATAAAGGGGAACGTGGGCTGCTTGTATGAAAAAGAGACAGTAATGACTACAGGAGCTGGATTTTATTTTTATTAATCCCAGTATCAAAAGCAAACATATTTAACCCTGTTGGACCTACCTGAATTTTGGATTCCATTCCTTGCAAAGTCTGCACAAGTGGAATCCCATAGGCAAGAGTTTTACCTTTTTGAAAGGGAGAAAGTAAGAAAACTTTCCATTAAAACAAATATGTGGTAATTACAACACTCCAGCAAACCAAAATACGATTTGTCCCACCATTCTTAAACTGCAGTCAGAGTCTGGAAATGTTTCTATTAAGTAGGAAGCTTCCAGAATGGAAGATTGGCAGGCAATTCAACAAAGGGTCAATTACAAAAGAGAGGTGGTGGTATCCCACTAAGATTTACTAAATAAATGCAGTTAACACACCCTGAGGAAGGGCAGGGACAGTTCAACACTGACCTGAACCAGTCTGAGATCTGACCAGGGCATCTCTGCCTTGCAGGAGCACAGGAATCGTTTGCTTCTGAACACTGGGTGACAAACAAAGCAGGGCAGGAAATGCAGATGCAACACAGAATAGAATTCCAACTTTTTAACACAGTGACTATTTCAAAATTCTTTACCCCAAATTCCTCCCACTCATCTCTGCTGTGCAGCTACATCAGCTGAGTTGATTTCTAAGGAAAGCCACTAAGGATAGGCACCAGATGAGATAAATTCAAACCAGATGGGTTTAGGATTCAAGTACCAAATTAAAAGGCAGGACTCCCTACAAACCCAACAGCGAACAGGACAGTGGCACTGTGGTCCTCATAAGCCAATTACATATAATGAAATAATCACAGGTGATTGGCTTTTAGGGGTAAACTGCAAAGTTTTGATATTGACTTGCTTACCTGGTCATGCTGCATATGTTTAGGACATTGTTTATTGTGGAGATCTAGAGAGACAATAAAGAGAAATAAAGGTTTTAATGTCAAACTGTTCCTTTTGTTACTTCTTGTACTGCTAAGACAGAACAAAACCCAGAAGACTGACAATTTATTCTTTGCACAACTCCATAAAGTTCCCATGTCCTCAAAATACTTCTTAGTTAATCAGAATTACACCATTGGGGTTTTTTCTATGATTTTTTGGTATTACAGCTGCAAACAGTGGGCTGGGACAGGTCAGGACATGGACCAGAACCTTGAATGACAAAATCAGATTAAGCATGCAGGTCACCATGAATAAAGGCTTTCTGACCTGCCCCCCACCCAAAAATCCATGTTTTTGAGGCACGTAGCCTTCCTGCCACTCACCAGATGTGGGTGGAGGTCCAGCTGGCTGAAGGAATCTGTAGTGAAAACATTCTCTTGCACCTGCTGCACTTCTTT
This sequence comes from Phylloscopus collybita, assembly GCA_027886175.1. NCBI lineage: Eukaryota > Metazoa > Chordata > Aves > Passeriformes > Phylloscopidae > Phylloscopus > Phylloscopus collybita. The sequence goes on from JAJNNQ010000001.1 coordinate 7,817,588, forward strand.
TCTGAGTTAGGGCAAACCAAAACAAAACACAGAGTAGGATTAAAAATGACACAGCAGTACTCTACATAATCAGCAATGAAACTTCATCTACCAAGCAACTGCTCTGCCAAGCAAGGGCAAGAATTCAAGACACTGAATTTCAAGGCATTGCAAGGTTGTTTTTTTTTTTTTTTTTTCCTTCCCATTTGTCTAAAATACCTGTGAATTTCTGGGATGTCTGGGTTGTTTTTAAAGAGGCTGGACGTCTTAATGAAAGGTTTGTTCTTCTGGCTTTCATTTTGTTTGTCACTCAACTGCTTCTTAGCAACAGGTTTTTGTGATGAGCTTCCCTCCTCTCTCCTGCCATCCTCCGTGGCACCCTTCCTGAAGGTGTTTATGGATAATTTACGTTTGCGTTTCACGGGTGGGTTTCCATGTGGTGACTGGAGCTTCCTTTTCAGGGCACCAGATTGCTTTAAAGTGAACAAATAAACCACAGTCAGTGACTGGGAGTTAACACACAAACATCAGCCCACAGCAGAGCCTTATTTTTGGAATCTCCCACTCCGTGACTAAAGAAATCAAAGTTGGTTTCTGCGGCTACACAACTCCTACTCCAACAGATCCACCACCGCGCCTGAGACTTCAGACACTGCTGAAACGCAAAAAGCAATCTCAAGCCGTATCTAGTGCTCATACCTATAGGGTTTCATTCAACTTCTGCAGTAACGGGGCAGAACACGCTTTAAAAATGTTTCTCAAAAGCATTTTAACAGACGAAGCAGAGGGCTGGGAGAGCATCACCCACAGCCCGTCAAAGGTTCGGCGGCGAGTCAGGGCAGCGCCGTCTGCCCGCAGCCCGCCTTCCTGGGGCTGGGGGAGCCGGACCTGCCCGAGCCCCGCCCGGGGAGCCACCTGCGAGCCCCGGCGCCGGATCAGCCGCGGCTCGGGCTGGGGGGAAGCCAAAAGATCCATTTAACAACTTGTCGGAGGCTGCCTTGCCGCCCAGCCACAGTCCCGCAGGGTCCCGTGTCCCGTAGGGTCCCGTGTACCGCAAATTCCCCTGTCCCGCAGGGTCCCGTGTCCCGCAGGGTCCCGTGTCCCGTATCCCCTGTCCCGCAGGGCCCCGTGTCCCGCAGGGCCCCGTGTCCCGCAGACCCCACACCCCTCCCCTCCCCTCCTTTCCCCTCCGCTCGTACCCGGCTGAGGCCGCGCATCCCCACACGCGCCGCCATGTCCCGCCCGCTCCTCCGCAGGGCCCCGGGGCCGCCGCTCCCCCGGCCCGGCCCGTGAGGGCGGCGCGGCGGCGGGCGCGGAGCCTCCCCCCGAGACCGGAGCCCACCCGGCTGCCCCGGGCACCCCGCGGCGGGGCGGGGGCTCCGTCAGGGCTCTCCGCACCCCCGCAAGCCGCGCTCCGGGGCCCGCGGGGCTCGCAGGCGGCGGCGGGGCAGCCCCGGCCGGGCCCGCCGGGGGCTTCGGCGGCGGCGCGTGCGCGCGGCCCGTGAGGCGGCGGTAACATGGCGGCGGCGGGGCGGGAGGAGCCGCCGCTGGGGCTCGAAGCGGTCGCGGAGGAGGCGGCGGCGGCGGCGAGCGCCGGGTTCCGGCTCACGGCGGTGCGGCGAGAGCCGGCGGTGCGGCTGCAGCACGGCGCCAGCGGGCTGGAGCCGCTGGCCTGGTCCGAGGACCACCGGGTGTCGGTGAGCACGGCCCGCAGCATCGCCGTGCTGGAGCAGCTCAGCGACGTGCACAGCGGCGGGCAGGACATGGTCATCCACCGCACCGCCGTGCCCGCGCCCGCCGCCGCCTGCACGCTCAAGGTGAGCGCCCGGCACGGCCTCGTCAATGTCTGTAAATGTCCAGAGGGGGAGGTGGCAGGAGAAGGGAGCCAGGAGAGGAGGTTCACGTTGGACATCAGGAGGAATTTCCTCACGGGAAGGGTGATGAGACCTCGGAATGGGCTGCCCGGGGAGGTGGTGGAGCCACCGTCCTTGGAGCTGTTCAAGGAACGATTGGACTCCCAGCTGAGGGCTCTGGGCTGGGTGACACGGTGGGGACCGGTCACAGGCTGGACTCGATGATCTCAGAGGCTTTTCCAGCTTTAATGATTCTGTGGTTTTTCACGATGATGTCAAGCAGTAAGACAAAGAGAAACGGGCAGAAACTGATGGACACGAAGCTGCACCTGAACACGAGAAGAACTTTCCTGTGCAGAATCCAGAGAGGGTCTGGAATCTCCTCCACTGTGATCCCTTCCAGCCTGACCCATCCCGGGATTCTGATTCCCCTCTTGGGGAGCTGCCCCTGCTCTGCCCAGAACTTGCTGCAGGGTCTCGTTGTAAAAGTACAGGGGAGAGAAAATCATACCCTAGCAATGTCCAGGGATTCTAAAGTTCTGCAGCTTTTTTGAGAATTACTTGAGCTCCAGTACAGTTATTTCAGTACAGTTTTAAGTAGGAGTCTTCCTTTGTTTTGCTACCTAAGCTGAAGGATTTTTGCTGCAGGGATTTCTCTGGCCTTCAGACAGGAACATCTGACTTTTTATGAAGATGGCAGATGTGGGTGAATATCTTATTAAATAATACTTTTGTTTTTGCGAATCTGATTTTATTTTCCAAAACAATGCTGAGAATAGGGAGTGGGGTTGAAATATTGAGTATTTACATATTACGCCAGGTATCTTTAAGAGAACAGAAGTACAAAAACAGGTTCTTTGATTCAGCACACAGAAATTCAAATAGCTGAGAGTCAAAACTATGCAAATTCGGGGCATTAATGAAGCTGAAGTCTTTAGGAGTGACATCAATTAACCAGTGTGAGAGTCAAAACTGCAAATTTGGGGCATTAATGAAGCTGAAGTCTTTAGGAGTGACATCAATTAACCAGCGTGGTTTGAGGATGCTCTGTTTCAGGAGGGAATTAATTCCACGAAAAAAAAAAAGCAACCCAACTGTGCAATATTTTTAAAGGTTCTTTCTGTTCCCTTTTAGGTTGGCCCAAAGAAGGAGGTGGCTGAGTGCAAGGAGAAGTTTGCCAGCTCCGTGGATCCCACCGTCAGCCAGATGTTCATGCTGGACCGAGTGTTCAATCCCGAGGGGAAGTCCCTGACTCCCATGCGAGGCTTCAAATATTCCAGCTGGTCCCCTCTGGGCTGCGATGCCAACGGGAGGTGCCTGCTGGCAGCGCTGACCATGGACAACCGCCTGACCATCCACGCCAACCTCAACCGGCTGCAGTGGGTGCAGCTGGTGGACCTGACCGAGCTCTACGGCGAGCGCCTGTTCGAGGCCAGCTACAAACTGTGCAAGGCCGACGCTCCCTGCGGGGAGCTGGGAGACTTCCCCGAGTTCCAGCGGCGGCACTGCATGCAGGCCCCGGTGCGCATGGAGTGGTCGGGCATCTGCACCACCCAGCAGGTCAAGCACAACAACGAGTGCCGGGACGTGGGCAGCGTGCTGCTGGCCGTGCTCTTCGAGAACGGCAACATCGCCGTCTGGCAGTTCCAGCTGCCCTTTCTGGGCAAGGAATCCATCACGTCCTGCAACACCATCGAGTCGGGAATAAGCTCCCCCAGCGTGTTGTCCTGGTGGGAGTACGAGCACAACAACCGCAAGATGAGCGGCCTGATTGTGGGCAGCGCCTACGGCCCGGTGAAGATCATCCCTGTCAACCTCAAGGCGGTCAAAGGTTACTTCACGCTGAGACAGCCCGTGGTCTTGTGGCAGGAGATGGACCAGTTGCCCGTGCACAGCATCAAATGCATCCCTCTCTACCACCCCTACCAGAAATGCAGCTGCAGCCTGGTGGTGGCTGCAAGAGGCCCTTACGTGTTCTGGTGCCTCCTGCTGATATCCAAAGCGGGGCTGAACGTCCACAATTCCCACGTGACGGGGCTGCACTCCTTGCCCATTGTCTCCATGACCGCAGACAAGCAGAATGGCACGGTGTACACCTGCTCCAGCGACGGCAAGGTCAGGCAGCTCATCCCCATCTTCACGGACGTGGCTTTAAAGTTTGAGCACCAGCTGATAAAGCTCTCGGAGGTGTTTGGCTGCGTCAGGACTCACGGAATCGCCGTCAGCCCCTGCGGGGCGTACCTGGCGGTCATCACCACCGAGGGCATGGCCAACGGCCTGCACCCCGTCAACAAAAACTACCAAGTTCAGTTTGTCACCCTCAAGACTTTTGAGGAGGCAGCTGCACAGCTCTTGGAATCTTCCGTTCAGAACCTTTTCCGGCAAGTGGACTTGACGGATCTCGTGCGCTGGAAAATCTTGAAGGATAAGCACATTCCTCAGTTCTTACAGGAAGCACTGGATAAAAAGATAGAGAGCTGTGGTTCCACTTACTTCTGGAGGTTTAAGTTGTTTCTCTTGAGGATTTTGTACCAGTCGATGCAGAAAGCCCCCTCAGAGGTCACGTGGAGACCTTCACACGAGGATGCCAAAATCTTGATATCAGATTCCCCTGGGATGGGCAGCACTGAAGATGATCAAGAGGAAGGAACATCGAAACAAGCCAGCAAGCAGAGCCTGGGGGACACAGGCAAAGGTGTGGACATTGATGACTCTGCAGAGGATTCTCTCCATCAGTCAAGTGACACTGGAGGCCGCGAGCCAATGGTGGAAAAGCTCCTTGAAATACAGGCACAGATTGAGGCTGTGGAAATGCACTTGACACGAGAGCACATGAAGCGGGTGTTGGGAGAAGTTTACCTGCACACGTGGATTACAGAGAACACCAGCATTCCCACCAGAGGAGTCTGTGACTTCTTAATGTCCGACGATGGCTACGATGACAGAACAGCACGAGTAAGTGGCACCTCTGCTCGGGGGATTCCGTGTCACTGTCACTTCCTTCTCCCTCCTCCTGAAAGTACAGCTGGGCTGGGAAAGAGAGCTGTGGTCATGTCATCCTTGCCAGTCAGATTCCATAGAGCATCCAGCCTAAATTGTCCTTCTTTGATATTGTGAAATAGGAGGGAATGTAAATACAGACATTGAAATTTGCATCAGGTACAATAAAGAATAATGATACCTGAGTTTTTGCAGAACGGGGGAGAGGACTGGGGTTATTGTGCTGCTGGCAGTGGATTTAGAACATGAACTGATTGAGGGATGTTTATTTTCATTACTAAGTTTGTTTAATCTATCATCTTTACACAACTCAACTCCAGCTGTGTTTCCTCTAGTCAATCACACTGCAGTTCTAATGTTAAGAGCTGCAGAATTATCTCTTCTGAAATCATTGTTCAGGTGATCCATCAGGTGTTGTCATTGCTCCCTGAGCCTTTAGTGCAAAGATCAGTTTCAGAGGGTCAGAAGGTGGTTGTGTTTTAGGAGTTAAACCCAGGGATTCAGAACTTCATGCAGGACATTGAATTAACAAAGCTGAATGCCTTTGTTACAACACACATGGCAGGACTTTCAGGCACACTGGCACTTACTGCTCTACAGTTAATGAGCATAACTGGGTGCTTGGCCATGATGGGAACACTTCCCAAGCTTGCAATGTCCCTTCCAGGGTCAAAGCCTAAGGACAAGGACAGTTTGCTGACTGTTGTAATGTGCAGAGGAAGCATTTGTGGCAGGAACTCAGTGGCCACTGAAGTTCTCTGAATACAGAGGCAGCTGTGGTGGGAACACTCTGCATCAGCCTCCCAGCTCTTAGAACTCAAGGACAGGAATGGTTCAGGTGTCTCTGCACCTCTCTGTATGAGCAGAGAACAATTCTTTTCATACTGAAGTCCTTAAATCACCTGAACTGTTAAAAATCCACCTTTATATTGCATCCAGAAAGACAGAGGAAGGAAACACGTGTCCATCACTGGGGTAGTGTGCTGTTCTCCCTGCTGGCATCACAGCCAAGTGTGGCCATCCATAACTCACCAGGAAAGTGCTCTGGCACAACTGCTGGGTTGTTCTGGCATCCAGTTACAATGAACTGAAGGTTTGAGAGGTTGCTTTTCCTATCTTAGAAGAATCCTGTTTCTTTTTTATAGTGATGTAAAGCGACTTCTAATTTGTATTTTATTTATCCAGTTTGCTGTCACACTTTAAAGGTCCCTGGGATGCAGTTTATACCTATTGAAATGTCACAGACAAATTTGATCACATAAATGTTCTGCTATAAACACTGTACTCCCAAATGACTGCTGAAGACATCCAGGTAATTTCTCAACAGGATTTTTTTTTAGCACATCCACTGTGATAGGCACTGCTGTTATGGTCAGTGGTGTGATATCAGTTCTTTCAGTGCTTTTAAACTTTGCAAGGCATTACTGTTTTTAAGGTCTGTATCCCTTTAGTGTGGGACAGAAACCTTTAGAACAAAAGGAGAAATAAATGAATACTTACTGATGCATTGTATTTCTTACACTTTGATTTTCTGGGATTCAGCTTACTCTGTGTCACTCTGAAATCCCAGTGAGGCGTTGCCCCACTCTTGCCCCACTTTCTTTTTCTGAACTAAGTCCTAACTCCTTCCCAGCTCTTACCAATGTGTTTGCCTTTGGTTTCACTTAACCCTCTGCCAAGAGGAATCCTCTTTTCAAGAGAAACTCAGTTACCAAAAGCATTACCAATCAACCCTACTGTCAATTAAATTGAGAGTCTCCCTCACACAGCAGTTGAGTTTTACACAAATCTGACACACAAATAATCACTCTCAGCTGACATTTTTTTTTTCATAATAGCTCAGTAAAAAGCCCAGAATGAACAGAACACCCCAAGCCCAAGCCCACCATGGCTGACATGCTCTAGGTAGGGCCAGGGAGGCTGGTGAAGCTCTTTGTGTATCCCAGAATGGTGAAGCTGTCTCACCCAGTGCCTCCTGTGTGTTGCAGGTGCTGATTGGGCACATCCTGAAGAAGATGAACAAACAGACCTTCCCTGAGCACTGCAGTTTGTGCAAGGAGATCCTGCCCTTCACCGACCGCAAGCAGGCTGTCTGCTCCAACGGCCACATTTGGCTCAGGTAACGCCCAAACCAGCCACAGCTCGGCCCCTCCTCTGCAGAATTCAAACCTCAGGAGCTCACTAAACCACTTGTTAGCATTGAAGTGAAAAGGCATGAAGCATCTTAATCCATACTGCAGTTTTTTCTGTCCTCTTCCAGAGGTTGGATTTGGTTTTCTTAGCAGGACGGTGTTTTTATAATAAAATGCTTTTGAGCATCTTTTTTTGGGGGGGAATATGGGGTCAGGGAGAAAGCAGGCAAGGGAAGGTCGAGGACAAGTCATCCTTTGGAGCATCACTTGAAGGAGGGTTTGTTCAAGCTCCTTCAGCATTTGAAAACAAAAGCAGTTTAACAAGAAACGGTTGAGAATAGGCAAATTGAGAAGTCAGACAAATTCTGGAACATCTAGAAAATGAAATCTTCCTGTACTAATACGGGAAGTACATGGAGAGCTGTGGCAAGTCACCAGTTTGTCACAGAGAAAAGCTGTGCCTCACAGGTTTTGTGTGCTAGTTTGGGTAAATAAGTCATGGCCTTAAGAACACCCTTGTTCTTCCCTGTGCAGTAGGACCTCAAGCTTTTCAACTCCTCTGCTGTATGGTAGAATTTTTTTGTCAATGATATCTTGATTTTTGACCTTTCATTTTTGTGTCCATATGCAATTTGGTACACTTGGGAAGTTGCATTTACCTGAACTAATAAATGATTAATTTTCATATTTAATGTGGTTCATTACTGCCTTTACTCTCAGAAAGCAAATTGTGAACAGAACCCAGCCTCCAGTCAGGGCACAGGAGCAGCAGGTCATAAAGCAATAAACCCCAAACCTCCTGGTAAAACTGCTTGTCCTTTCACAGGTGCTTTCTAACCTACCAGTCCTGCCAGAGTTTGGTGTACAGGAGGTGTTTGCTTCACGACAGCATTGCACGGCACCCAACCCCAGAAGGTAAAAAGTTCCTGGGGCCAAAAGGGGCAGGGTTTGGGGCTTTCGAACTTTTATCTACAGAATAGCTTGAATTAGTTTTACTGACTTTACTCTTTTAGGCAGTTCCCATGTGAAACTCTGCATTTCACAGTGTCCTGGTGTTTTTTGGGCATTAGTGATGTGTTAATTGCAAATTAATAACTGCAGAAATTGAGGTATAAATCCCACATTTTAATGAAGTCTGGGTTAACACCTAGTCTGTGCTGGAATGCTCCAGCAGTTAGTTTGATATTCAAGTTGAATATATCAGCATCCAGTTCTGCAAGAGGATAAAGAAACAGGAACCAAGGACTGTGTTATGTGAGGGAGCTCATTTCAGTTTAGAAAATGAGAACACTGCAGCTGTGCCATGGTGATCCTTTAAAATTTTTTCCTATATAGCTATGAGCATGTAAGGATAAAGGTTATCCTTATGGTGGAGTGTTTCACCTTAATTTTATCCCCTGCTGAGGTGGGATTTAAACTGGCATTACTTGAAATTTCAGGGCAGGAACAGAGTTGGATTTCACTGAATTCTCAGTCACTCCTGCATGTGAATATATACAAACTGTCCAGGATTCCTGTTGAGTTTGTGCATCTCAGGTGTCATTCCTCTGTTCATCTCTACCTCCAGCTCTAAACAACTTCTTCTCTTATTTGCAGATCCTGAATGGATCAAGAGGTTATTGCAGGGACCTTGCACCTTCTGTGATTCTCCTGTGTTCTAGAGAAAAGCTGTGTCAAGACTGAAAGTATTTTCTCTACTGCATAAGCTCCCTTCAGCCTGGGAGGATACAGAGACAGGAACACAGACTCTGCTGGAGGAGGAACACCTTGTCTTGTACATAGAACATCACAGCTTCTACAAACTCCTGAAATCCAGAGCCCATTCCCTGCTCCACAAACAGGAATACCTGGAAGAGCCAGTTTAAAGCTGTTTGGAAATGCATCCATGGAAGCCTCAGCAGCTGGACACTGACAAGGAGCTGGAGGGCTGAGCACAGAGGGAATTGTCCTTCCAGCCTGACACCTATCAATTCCCAAAAGCTGAGATGGGAACAGCAGAGCTGCCTCTTGAATGGTCTTGGTGGGTAGAGAAGGCTCCAGCTTGCAGTGCTCTCAGCTTTTTAACCCTGGCATTTGCTGTAGAACATGGAACTCTCCAAATAATCCATTATTCCAGTGTCTTGCCCAGAGAGGCAGATGCCAGTTCCAGCCATATGAAAGAATTTGGCCACCACATGAATTTCACTGGAAGTCTAGAAGAGTAACTGCCTCAGAAATGTAACAGTGTTTCAGTCAGAAGGGTGATACTGGCTGCCTGGGTCAAATAGGGATCAGTAAGGATAATTTTTAAATATAATAATTATTAAACTAATAGCAATTAGCTTAAACACTAATATATATACATATATATATAAAATTTCCAATGCTCTTAAGTCTCTTGCCCCACCTTCTTTCTCTGAACTAAGTTCAATCTCCTTCCCAGCTCTTGCCAATGTATTTGCCTTTGGTTTCACTTAACCCTCTGCCAAGAGGAATCCTCTTTTCAAGAGAAACTCAGTTACCAAAAGCATTACCAATCAACCCTACTGTCAATTAAATTGAGAGTCTCCCTCACACAGCAGTTGAGTTTTACACAAATCTGACACACAAATAATCACTCTCAGCTGAGGGTTTTTTTTCATAATAGCTCAGTAAAAAGCCCAGAATGAACAGAACACCCCAAGCCCAAGCCCACCATGGCTGACATGCTCTAGGTAGGGCCAGGGAGGCTGGTGAAGCTCTTTGTGTATCCCAGAATGGTTTGGGTTGGAAGGGACCATGAAGCTCATCTCCTCTCACCCCTGCCATGGGCAGGGACACCTCCCACTGTCCCAGGCTGCTCCCAGCCCTGTCCAGCCTGGCCTTGGGCACTGCCAGGGATCCAGGGGCAGCCACAGCTGCTCTGGGCACTCTGTGCCAGGGCCTCCCCACCCTGGAAGGAAGGATCACAGGGAAGGATTTTTTTCCTAATATCCCATCTAAGCCTTTTAAAGCCTTTCCCCCTTGTCCTGTCACTCCAGGCCCTTGTAGAAAGTCCCTTCCCATCTCAAGTGGCTGAGCCCAGAAGTTTATTTTGCCTTCTAACTGTCCTATCAGAAAAAAACCATCTTTTTTTGCCATCTGTTCCTACAGAGAGCAGAATCCTTTTCAACCTCCTATGCAGTGTTAGAGGAATAACACCTCCCAAATGTGTGGTTACTTGGTACAGTTTTGTCTTGTTAACTTCAATCCATGCTGTCAAATAATCCTGAGTTTGTGTATTTCCGTTCTGCAGAGTACCAATCGCAGAGGTGTCGCCCTGTCTGTGATTCCTGACACTTCCACTGTGTGGGAAGTGCTCTACAGCTGTTGAGAAATCATGGAATTGTGCTGACAGTATCAGTCTCCCACCAGTGCATGTGTGATTGGTGCTTGTTTTCCTCGATTCAATGACTATGCATATTTTGTTAATGTTCCTTCACCTTTAATAGGAGCAAATTTTTTTTTCAGCAAACATTAAAGTCAGCTGTCCTTCTGCTCAGTGTCTCATGCATTAAGCATGATCATGCATTAACTGAGAAGAACATTACTGTAGTAGCCTAGAAACAGCAGAAGCACATTCATCTGTAAAATAATTAGCCTTGTTTGTAAATATCCTTGGAAGTGATACCATAATTGTATTAAAGAAACATTTAGTTTTTTATTGCTGTGCATTGAAAATTGAAATTACTTCAGTGTGTCTGCAGAGAAGGGAAATGTAGCTCGTGTTGGTATCCAGTAAAACAAGGAGTAACCTCGATAGCCAACGTGTGTGGAGTTTGGGGCCACCTCTGGTACCTGGGACAAAACTTCCCAGTGCTGATGGGGCTTGGGGGAACAGAGCATCCATTTCCATGTAAGCTGAGTAGAGGTTTATTCGTGGTGGTTGAGAAGGTATTTTAAGTGGGAGCTGTGAGTCCTTGCCCTGGCAGCTGTGACCAGCTCATCAGTAAATGTTCCAGTTTAGAAGTTCTGCTGCCTGTGGAGAAGGGGAGGGAGCCCTGCAGAACCCTGTCCCAGTGCTTTCAGAAAATGTCAAACATTTCTTTGCCCGTGGTTTAGACACCATAAAAATATCCTGATCTACTGAAATGTTTCAGTCTGGCTGACCCAAAGGTTCACATGGTAACAGATTAGATTAGTTCTTGCTGATCATTTCTGGCAGTTCCCTTGAATTTCCCTGGACTGAGCTTTAGTGCTTTGCCATGAAGAAGCTCTAGCACACCTCACATTAACATTGCAGCATTAATGTTTATTTTCCCTGTCTTTCAAGGCAGCAGATACTCAGTCTGCCATTGCCAGTTTATTTAACCTGGTTTCAGACTTCTAGGAAAATGGAATTTTAAAGCCAACAATTTGTCTGCCAGTGGAGATCCTTTAGCAAAGAGCTTTCACTCTTCACCCTGACCTGTTCACAACAGGTACAGAGGAACTGGGAGTTCATTTTTGTGTAAACCAGCACTTGTCCCTGAGTGCATTTTTAACCAGAATAACATTTAACCCCTGGTGCTGACCTGAGTGGGTTTGGCTGCCCAGCCAGCGCTGAGGCTGCTCCAGGAATCTTTTTATGCCTCAGATTTGTGAGGGGCAGTTCTGGGCACACAGGGGTTGGTCCTGCTCCTGCAGGGCTGCAGCAGCACCTCGGGGCATTGTCCCACACGTTGTCCTGATCAAATCTTGCTGTCACCTCACGGGGAAGGGGAGCAAGGAACGAGCACCTGCTGCCAGACCCTTGTGTTATTTTGTCATTATCAGAGTTGCCTCCTCAAACTGACACTTCTATCAAGGCCCAGTCTGTCTTGAGAACCAACTGAAGTGTTCAAAGAACAAATCCCACAGAACTGGAGTTTATCTTGATAAGTTTTTGCCCAAATTTTGCAGGATACTTCAACCAAGGGAACAGCTGGGAGATGTCAACTGCTTCACCATTTGGTGGTGAACACTCTGTTCAGGGACCCTCATCTCCAGAGGGAGAGCAACATTCCAACAGAGACTGAGGGTTCTTGATGCTCTTCTTTAATTTTTTAAAGAGTTGTGATGCTTGCACTTGCAGCTGAGAATTAACAGGCAGAGATCCTGTTTGTCCAGAGCTGAGGTGTCATTTTCCTTGATGAGGAGCTTCTGACAGCATTTAACATTGCTGCTTGTGCTGGTATCACGGTGGGAGTTAATCCCTCCCCCACTGGGATGAAGAAATCATCCCCCTTGGCTAATCCAGGTTGGATGGATAAGTGGAACAGCTCTGGGCTGTACAGTGACTTAGTGCCTTGCTGGTAGATGCTGTTCTTGGAACTAAGGAGGAAATTTGGGGTCATAAAGACTCAGTCTTGTGTCTCCAAATCACACCCCCTGCTCTGGGAGTGGTGAGGAGGGACCTCATTGCTGCCTTTTACCTCAATTCCCTTATGGCTCTGGGACTTCATCATTCAGTCATCCTCTCCTTTGGTGTCTCCTCATCCTCTTAATCCTATTGTGTATTTCTAGAGAGGAAATACTGTGGTTGGCAATGCATACATAAAGACAATAAATACTCTTTGGAAGAGAGGAGGAGGATGAGCCATACATAAAGACAATAAATACTCTTTGGGAGAGAGGAGGAGGATGAACCATTCCTGCTCCTCAGAGCCCTCCTCACAGGGCAGGTTGAGGTTAATACCATTCCCTGAGCAGCATCCAAACCTCACAGGGAAAGGTGAGAGCAGGGAAATCCTTGGAGAGCTACAGGGGGTCCCTGCAGAGGTGGTGCTGGAGGAGGGGAGCTCCTGCCTGGGAGTGTTCAAGTGCCCTTCCACCACTGAAGGATCCAGTGTCTGGAGCTGGTGGACACAAAAGTTTGTGGAACAGCTGGACAAACTGACCTTGTTGCTAAACTACATGATGAACAGCATAACTTGGGGTAGAACACAAGCTCCAGGCAGCCCTCTCCACAAAGTGTCTCTGGGAAGCAGAGTGATGGAAGATGTCCATTCCAGGCCTGGGCAAAGCTGTGCAATCAGTAACAGCTGATCCCTGCTGTGCTCCTACCACCTCCTCTTCACCTTGTTTTTCTCATTGCTCAACATTTGTTTTGCCAGAATAAGATGCTAATAAAATCACGCCTAGTTACCAAATTGGTTTTCAAGTGTTGCATCCCAATTATAAAAGCCTAATTCCTCCTTCCACCCACTGAACCTTTTTGGTATTAACAGGCTTTACTATGCAAAGTCATGCAGGGGCTGTTTCGTTTACAGTAATTAAATGAATGTCAATTGTTTTAGTTGTTTCTGAGGGAGAGTTCTACATGAGTATTAGCATGTTCTGCTAACCCTGACGTTCTGCACTTCAGGCCTGCTGCAAACCCTTGGGGGTTGACCACTGACCTGAGACTCCTACCCAGACATGCCAAGTGCATCTCAATGAGACTGAGCTCTTTTTCTCAGTTTCTATGGAACCAGCCGAGCGGAACTAATATAGCCTCCGCATATAGATGAAAGAATGAAGAGGAAAAAGGGCTTTACAGCTAAATTAATTAAGCAGATGTACCTGTCTAATTAAAGATGCACTGTCCTTTTTGTACCCTAGCTGCAGTGCAAACAGTATTTAAATACACTCTCTACCCATTTCATCTATCAAAATATTTAGTAGGAACGCTCAGATGAAGGTGATATTAGCAAGATGAGCTTCCCATGTATTATTAATAGAAGGGCTCCCAATTATGCACAAATGCTGCAGCACATCTTCATAGCAATGGCAGAAAAGCCAGCTGCCCAAGCAGTCACCAACCAGCACATTTGTAACAGGTAGGGCTGTTAAAGTGGTCCTTGCCCAGCTGAACACAAGGTTTTGTGGCTGGGCCCCGTGCCTGGGAGCAGCCTCTGCCTCAGCCTGGTGCTCAGGCTGGAGTTTCTCAGCTCAAGAGGCACCAGGGACTCAGAGTGCTTGGATTTGGCTTTCTTAGATTTCAAAGGTAGTTATTCTGAGACTTTTAGAGCTGCCCTCAAGGCTAAGAAGTCCAATTCCCATCCATCACCACCGCCCCACCAAAAGTAAAGAAAATTCTGACTTTAAATTCTCACAAAATAACACAATATCCCCATTACCACCTGGACAAGCAGGGTCTTTCCCTGAAGTTACTCTACAAGAGCAAGAAGGAAATCTGGCCTGTACATTTTTCATTTCTCCATATAGATTTAGACACACACAGCCAGAGACAACAACAAACACCCAAATCTATTGACAGCAACAGGACCAGAAGAGTCACCTAAACCCCAAAGCCTGTTCTCTCTGCCTGCACCTTCACTGAGGCTTCCAGGAGAAACCTGAAGCTCCTCCCCATGTCCTGGCAGGGGGAATTCACACTCACACACCGGAGAAATAGAAGGAGACACAAGAGAGGCACCCAGCCCAGTTCCCTGACCCCAGCACAAATCACTCCCCTTTCTTACAAGCATCAAGGATGTGCATTTCCACAGCCAGAGTGTGAGACAGCCAGCAGGCTTTCATCAGAGATTTTCCAGGTAAAAAGTATCCATTGCTGCCATATCCAGCCAGAGAAGGAAAAAAAAAAAAAAGAAACCCTGGACACCAATGTGCCCAGGCACAGCTCAGCCAGAGCAGCCACAGGCTGGGAGCTGCTACCCCAGGAAAACAGAATTGAGTGACCCCACCTGCTCCTGCAGCTCCTTATGTCCTTGATTGGGTTCTGAAAGTGATGAACCTGCAGTCAGTTTTCCATGGCTCTGGATATCCTGTCCAGCTGTTCTGAGTCTTTCTGCCCAGCAGAATGGGGATGGCCAGTGCACCTGCAGAGGGGTTTGTCAGCACTTTTTAAACAATCTGAGTTAACAGGGCAGTGAAAACCTGTGCCCCTGACCTCAAACACTGTGGAGGAAGTTCACTGCAGAGCTGGGAGCTTTTTCTCTTTGCTTTAGGGTTTGCTTGCAGGGACAGAGGGAGGCAGGGAGTGCCTGGGTGGTTTTGGTGGAGAATTGAGACACAAACACATCTAACAGCTTTAATACTCCAAACTGGCTTCATGGGTCTTACATAGTAAAGACAAAACTACTATTCAGAAACAGAAAAAAATATTTGAATTAAACACAGGACTTCCCCAGCCATGATGTTTCATATCTTGCATCATGAAAAAAAAAGTAAAAAAACCCTTTCCCTTTAAGTCCAGTTTCTTACTCTGTACTTCACTCAGCCTTGGTGAACTTCAGATTTAGCACAGCTTGGCTGACTTCCCCTTCCCTGCCACTTCAGCAACCAGGCTGCAAACACTACAGGGAAAAATTTAAAATCAACTCTTCCACAAATCACCCCTTGTAATTATAAATTTGGAATGTTTTTACATGGAAGGGGCTTAATGATACAGCTTTCTATGAACTCAAAGATAACATAAGGGTCTTGGTCAGCATTGACATAAAAGGCATCTTGGTAAAAATCCTCCAGGGCCTTGACATTGCTGTAATAGCTGTCCAGGCGCTTCTCAATATTTTCTTCCTCATCTTTGGGGTTCTGCCTGAGCCGGGCCTGGATCTCTGGAGTGGGAGCTGGTCTGAATGTTGTGTGGTATCTGCAGAGAAGAAATGTCACAGTTTCAGCTCAGCTTGGGGACACAGCAGCCACTTCTGCAGATACTCCATGCTTTTACCCTATCACAGCCCCTTGGCCTCTTTCTGCTCTGGGTTGGGGTTTTAAAACACAGATTGGAAATTTCAGGGCAGGGAATCTGTCACTGCTGCCCTCAAGAATTCTGGATCCTCAAAGGCCAAGGGTTTCTCTGGAGGTGACACTGGTAGTGTTTATCTGCTCCACACAAGGAGAAATTTCTATTACATTACCCAGTGCTCCAGGTTCAGAAGCATTTCCAGATCTTTGACTTGTAATCTTTGATCCCTGTCTTTAAAAAAAAATCTAAAAAAGCCTAACCTTAAACATAAACACAGCTGGGACCTTAAATTGTGTTTAAGGCTCTCAGACATTTAATTGCTAATATCTTTATGTAGTAGCAGAAGGTGAAAAACATGTTAATTCACCTGAGATAGGTTTTGGTTATTTTTAATTTTCCAAATGCCAGAATTTGGCTTCCCTCAATTCACAGTTGTTCCCTCATTTACTTCAGCAGGAAAGAGGATTTTCATCCTCAGAGTCCTGTAGCACTGCCACAGCCCAGCTCAGCTGACACCAAAGGAATTCTGATGATGCTCCTGCATTGCCAAAGGCTCCCAACAACCTCTAAAAGTTCCTTTGCAATCAAGTGTTCCAATTCCCTGTTAGAACTGGTAATCCTAACTCTGAATCAATGTCTTCTCTGCCCTAACACAAAACCAGCTTGTCCCTCTTCCTGTACAGACAAATTTTCTGCAACTTTTGGGATAAATGCAAAACCAAGGAAAGAGCAGAGTCTCTGCAGAGCTGCATCCAGTGATGTGCACACGGAGTTCATTCCACTTGGGAATGCTTTAGGGCACAGCTGAAGGCCACCCCTGCCCTGCAGCCAGAGGGGCAGGCTTTACACAGTGCCAAGGATTAGACCCAGCACCTAAAACAATTCAATTCATAGGGAATTTGTGAGGAATAAACCCCAGAGTGTGGGAGAGGGAAGCGTGTGAACTGGAGCAGATACTGAACAGCCTAATCCTAATGATGAGAAATGCAAAGATGTGGGAATGATTTGCTCCAGCCTGTTCCTTTCTGCTGAACAACCACATTGCTCATTACTAAAGCAAAGAGAGCAGTTACAGCAAATCACTGCTGCTGTCACAAGTTAATGCTGCACCTCGAGTGAGATGTCTGAATAATCATCCATCACTTTAGGACAAATCCACTCCTTATGGCCTTAATCTTTGAGGCTTCAGGATTTGTCCTTGATGCAATAGGATGTGCTCAGCCTTCAGAAAAGCAAAATAAAGGTTTAGAATTCGTGTGGGCAATCATAAAACCAGACCAGAAGTGAGGTTGTGAACACATGCCAACTCCAGCAGGCATTTGGGAAGATAAACCTCTCTGTGACTCGTTCCCTGGAAATCAAGGGTGGAGAAGGTAGGAAAGCTGAAGGTCACTGGTGAGACAAGGAGATGTGACACCAGTGAGATGAACCAACCTTACAGTGACTCAGTGACTCAGAGGAGTACTGAGCAGGGAATACATTAGTACCTCCCAGCAGACAGGGCCAGCACAGGAGCCTGGGGAAGTAGAATGCAGCAAGTTTTCCATTTCCCCTACTGGGAAGCCTTCAAAATTCCCATGGGAATGTCTGAAAACCATCTGCATCGAGGCTAAGTTTCAGACATCTTCCCTCAGCATTACTTTACCAACCAATTTAGTTACCATTAAAATGTTAGAGCTGAGCTATTTGCTGCTGCAGATTTCAGGCACCAGGATTTAAAACCCCCTGCTCTGAGGAGCTGCTGCAGCAGGAAGGTGGGCTGCTGCTACAGGAGCTATGAAAGTTTTAACTTTTCTTTTAAGGAATCCCTAAGCAGGAGTAGAGCATTCCTGAGCTCCTTAGATTCCTAAGGAGCCTATTTGTTGCTTTCATCTCCCCCTGGCAGTCAGAACAACGTTACCCAGGAGCCAGGAGTGCTCACCTCTCCCCAGTGAGGGGATCAGTCCTCCGCTGGGACAGGCGCTCCATGATGGACTCGTGGGGGAGATGAAAGAAGAACACCCTGTGGAGAACACAACAATTAACATCCTGAGAACATCACTGGTGGCCTTCTGAGTGGGAGTTAATCCTCACCAAACGAAGGGCAGTGGTGGCAGTGCCAGGCCCCCCAAACCTGCAGTGTCACAAACACGAGCTCGGGATTTCTGCACAGCTTCTCCTCGTGTTTTGTTTGCTCTGCAGGCCCAGCAGGGCAGGAGCTCTGTGGCACAGGGGCTGTGTGTGCTGTGTGCTCTTGACAGCTCAGGGTGAGGGAATTGCTGCTGGAGCCTCCCTCAGTCTGTCCCAGCTCGCTCACCACCCAGCACTTCCCTCTGAACTTCTCTGGATCCACTTCCCAACCCAAGCAGCAAACAGAACCACAATGGCATGTCCCCAAAGGTAAATAAAAACCCTCTGCTGTTCCTGTCAAGGACAGAGTAAGAGCTTGTCTGCCAGAATTATGCATTTCTCCTGTGCCCAAGAGAGGGATTTTCCTCTTGCTGTTTCACCACTTCCACTCCTTTTGCCCCTGTCTCCCCCAGAGTGAGCCCCCTGCTCTCCCACTCCTGCCCTGCATCCTTCAAAGCAGGATGAGGGGTGAGACAGAACACAAGCCCCACGATGCTGTTGACAATTCCCTGTCCCTTCCACCAGCACTGCCAGGGCACGGGGAGCAGCTCAGCACGGCTGGGCCTTGCTGGTGACACTGCTAAAAGGAAATATTATTGCTGACTGCTCCATTTGAAGATCAGAATCTGCAATTCCCATTGAGCCTGAGCGAGTGAGAGTTGCTCAGCATCTGAGAGAGGCAGCCCCACAGTGTCACTGGGCTGGGTCCCACACCAGGAACAGCTTTTCACTGGGGGATGAGCAGGATTTGCCATCCCATTTCACAGAGGTGACACCGACACCCCGACAGGGATGAAGGATGCAGAACCAGAAAACAACACGCCCCACATGCACCCAGGCACATCCCACTGTTGCATATAAACTCTTGTGCCCATCTCTCATTGATCCCTTGCCTTCTTGGTTCATTACAGTGGTCCTGTTAATTTTATATTTGTGTTCAAAAGCTCCTCAGCTGAAAATTCTTGACAAACTGCTGAGCATGAGCAGACACGAATCCCCTGTCCCCCAGCTACTGGAGACTAGAGCAGATCTGAACAAAGATCACATTTAACAATTAGCTCAGAACAAAATAAAAAATAAGGCTCCCTTTGAACCTGTGAAAATAATTTTTCCCAGTGAAGCACAAGCTGAAGGCTGTAAATACACTTTTCTTTACAACACACCTTCTCCTGCTGCTGCCTTCAAGGCCAGGCTTCCTGTTTTCATTTTTTTTGTCTGCTTCTCACAGGAGATACTGCGTGGTTTAGACATTCACCAAAGGAACATTTTACACTGACTGGGTGGGATCAGACCAGATGAAAGGCTGAGCTTTACCTTGGCATGCACATAGCAGATTACTAGAATCCTTTGTAGGATTTAAAGTTATGAAAATCATCTCTCTTTTCAAATGTTTACAGATAATGACTTCTATTCACACTGTGGTAACAAAAATAACAGCCAGGAATAAAACATTCAAGATCTTGGAGATTCCAAAGACAGGAAAAGAACAACAGTTTCAACACTCTTTTATCCCTTACACTCTTAACATTTTGTTTTTCTTTGTTTCCGTTGCCCAACAATGGCACAAAAAACGTGATTGTCAGAACAGGTAACATCTGATGATATGTCTCAAGATGAATATTCTAGTAGAGAGGAACAACATTTATACAGTCACGATAATTGATACGGCTTCCTATTATATCCTGAGATAAACAAACCCACTGAAGGATTATAGCCTGGCATATCAAGAAAGCTTGTCGTAATTCATAGTTAGGAACACAAAAAAGTATTATGGTATTTGAAACAAGAGGAGCCTAAAAAACTCCACTTAAAAAGCTGCCAACAAAATGAACTCTGAAAGCCTTGTCTGAGACTCCCTTCTTTTCCAAACAAGATGCTGCTTATTATCCAGTCTGGTGTCACCACCAAAGAGGAGTGGAGGGGGAAGATGTGGGAGGGTGCAGACATCCCTGCTAATATGGATTTCTTTTCCCCCACGTGCATTGTGTCGCAGCAGAGACGCAGAATTCACTGCACAGCAGCACAAAATCCCAATCCAAGGGTCCTTCCAGTGGAAGGTGGGATGCCTTACCCTGCCACTCCACACATCTCCCACAGATAAGAGGAAACAACACTCCCCAGGGCTGTCAGTTTAAAATCGTTCAGAAGCAGGAAAAAAAAAAAAAAAAAAAAAAAAGAAAAGATGAAGGGGAAAACCACTGACAGAACTACAGTCTAGACTTAAAATACTTCCAATTAGAAAGCTTTATTACCATTTTGAAGGAGACACACACCCCACACAGTCTATTACGCAGCCCCGGGAGGTTTACTCACATGAGTAAAGCCTGTTTACATGGATGCAGGCTGGGAAGTGTCAGCCTTGGCTATCTGATACATCTCCTGCAGCTCCTCAAGGTACTTCTGAGCAACATTTGGCCTCTGTCCCTTGCTCAGGCTGCTGTGACTGATCACATAACAAAGCTGACCCTCCAACTGCCCAGGTAACACATTTATTGGATTTCTCTTGGAAATCCTCGTAGCACAGAGGGCTGCACCCATGACCTTGGTCCAGCAGTAACTGGAACAACTCCCTGCAAGTACTGGACTCCTCTCCAAGCAGAGCTTGGCCCCTTCCACACAGACAACGTGGTTTTCTCCCATAAATGCATCCTCTGTAAAGCTCACTTTAGGAATCAGCCAGGCTTTGTAGGTTGTAATGTGTCACAACTCCTATCAAGGGGGAATATGAAACAGATGTCATCAGAACTGGTAGACAGGGAGGAGAGGAAACACAGCCTCATATCAAAGTACACGACATTACCCTGCTGGATTAGCATCCAGCACAGCTCCTCTGGCAGAGCCCCCAGCCCAGCTGCAGGAGGGGAGTGGTGTCAGTCAGCAGCAAGGTGAGGGGAGGCCTGGGCAGAGGGGCACCAGGAATCCTCACCCTTGTGCCACAGGGTCAGAATCCACCTATGGGCAACCAAAAACCTCTGGCATCCAGCTGGAGACTGTGGGGAAAACTCAGAGCAGCCTCTAAGGACAAACATCCCCCTGACTCCCATTGAGTGATTCCTAAGCACAGCTCTGTCCTCTCTCCTTTGTTCCATCTCCCAGGAGAGGGATATGTGGGAAAAGGTCCAGTCCTGTCAGCTTTTATAGATGATGAAACTGTGAACACAAATGCTAAAAGGCACAAAACATCCTGTGTCAGAATCCTGCCTCTTCCTCACTGTACTTGACATCACTTATCTAATCTAGTGCAGCTTCCAGATACATTAGAGAGATTAAATTCCAACAAATTAATAATGATGATGACACCTTCACTGTGTACCCAGTCAAATGAGAACTTGCTGCCTTTGGATGGTGATGAAATGTATTCCAGCCCTAACAGCTGGAATATAACTCTGTTTTCCTAGCAGCCATCTGGCATTCCAGAAGAGCATTCCAGCCACTTCTGGCTTCTGACTATTCAGACAGAGTCATCTCAGAGCCTGGAGGTCACCAGGGCATCCTGACGCTTCCCTGGCAAATGGAGGGAGGAGAGGGAAGAGCAGGGGTGGCAGAGGTGTTATTGCACCCCGGACTGTGAGACAGCATTTTTGGAAAAATGTGTCCCAACCACACCATAAGTGAAGGATTTGTGACCTACACAACAGCACTCCACTAATCCTGGGCTGCATTTGTTCCAGATGGCAACCAACCCACTTAATCCAAGTTATTAACGACTGGCAGTGCTCAGTGCTGTCCTCACAAGAATTTATTTGGTGCTGGTTTTCCTGTTTTCTGGATAGAACCACACGGACTTCAAACACCTGTAAGGGGAAAATGTTGAGTGTTGCTGTAAGAGAAGCAGGTGCTGTGTGCCTGAACCTGGAATCCTATGCTAGGGAATAGGGAATGCTCCTGCTAAGGACAGTCCCTTCCCAGGATGGCTCCACTGCCCTGCCAGCTGCCTCCACATCTCCAGAGAGCTGAAGCTCTGTCTCTGAGCCAGGTCCTGTCATTTAAGCACAGCTGCTTCATGAGGCTGACCTAGATGGATCCAGATGTTGGCTGCTCTAGACCTGAGCTATTTGCTTAGGTCAGATTCTCATCCTTAGCATTTCCCACTATTGGGAGCTGCTCTGGATTGACACTGGTGGAGTGGAGCTCTGAGCCAAGCCCTTTTTATACAAATATTGTATAAATTGTGAAATTGTGCAATTAGATTATACCATGAAATCAAATTCATACCTTGTTTACATTTAAGGATGTAAAGACAACACAACAGGATATCTGAGACAGGATCCTGATCCCTACCTGGCTTTTAAAAACAGAGAGTGCTGACTTGCTTGTGGCTATACCAGGGCCAGGACAAGCTTTGCAACAAAGTTAGTATGCTCAAATTAAAACAAAAACACACCACCAGCCAATACTGGGCCACTTTTAATGCAGCTTTTAAACTTTTGAATTGAAACTGCAACTTTAAAAATAGTAAGCTATTAATCTTTCCCTTATTTTCTTGACTCCTATATATCTTCTCCATGGCAGGCAGGTACCAGCTGCCATATTCCCATTCTTCACGCTCTGCACTCTGCAAAAAAAAAAAGGCCCCTGCTGGCCAATTCTTGTTTAAAATTGTGCATAATTGATAGTGGCAAATCTACCCCAGCTGTGTCTAAAACCTCTCCAGGGGCAAGAAAAACACTCTCTGTGACTGTCATTAACTACTAAATTAGCAAGTGCTCCTGGCAGTTTACAACGTACCACATCAGTCTGCTTAAAAAAAAAAAAAAAAAAAAAAAAAAAAAAAAAAAAAAAAAGTGAAGATCAGATGTCTGTGTGATGTCAAAGTTACAGCAAACTTTGCTGGCAGAACTTTGACAGACCCTCAGCTAAATCAGAGCAAAAAGAACAGGAAGGAGAGTGAAAGAAAGAGAGAGGAAGAGACACAAAGTTACCTCCTTTTCCAGGCAGACAAATAAAAAAATGTCAAATTCAGGGCTAACAATAATTGTGCCTTTCATGAGGCACAGAACATCTTACTCCAGATGCAGATATCAACAGTGTTCCTGCTGCTATGGCACAATTCCCCATGGAAAACAACTCTCCTGGGGCACTCTGCTCTGACAATGCAAT
This sequence comes from Phylloscopus collybita, assembly GCA_027886175.1. Lineage (NCBI taxonomy): Eukaryota > Metazoa > Chordata > Aves > Passeriformes > Phylloscopidae > Phylloscopus > Phylloscopus collybita. The sequence goes on from JAJNNQ010000001.1 coordinate 7,840,408, forward strand.
GACTATAAGTTTTGTAATTAAATATAAAGCTGAGACAGAGCTGAGGTTGAAGGGTAAGGATGCAGTAGGTCCTAAAAGGCCACCACAGGTACAATCCTGGTGTGATCCCTGGCACAAACACAAGCTCCTCCCTTTGGTTCACAAAGCAGCCAAAGCAGGTGGGGAAGGAAATCACAGAGTTCTCACAAATGTGTGGAAAAGCCTTGGGGACATCATGGACTGAACTGGCAGAGGGACAAAACCACCTCTATAAATTGTCCTGAACCTGGGTGAACTCTAGGACTCTCATTGTTAAAAGTGACCATATTATTAGTTTTTAAAAGTTTCAAAAAGTGCACAAAACTGTACAAACTTCTGGATTTTGCAAGCAGAAAGGAGCGGGATGGCAGCTTTGGTCAGGGTACCAAAATTATTGCAAAAAGATCCTTTCCTTGGGTAGCACCACTGAGTGAACACAACCATAGGACAAATCAAGACAGTGATCCAACTTGACAGGTACGAGGGGATTCAGATGTGAGCCCAAGTACCTAATTCCAGATAAAGCCCTGACCATTTTGTCTTTGCTGATTTTCCAGCCAGAGATACTGATGTGGGTCAATCAATTCCCCTAAAGAACATCCCCTTCCCTAGGGGATAAAGACACCTTGAACCTGAAACCTTGGCCAAGCCTCTTCTCAAGCCATGGCCCAGGCACAGGATGCCAGGAATGTTACATTTCCACAATGACATTCTGCATCCCCAATCCCCCTCTTAAAAATTCCAGCTGGTTACACAGATCCCATCTCCCTCCTCCCAAGGCTTGTTCAGGGCTCAGTGCAGCTCTCACCAGGTGTTTTGCCCATGGGTAAAGAGACTAGAAAGGCTCTGCTGAGGCTGCACCCCTGACTCAACATGAATCACAGTCCATTCCCTACCCTAAATACTCCTTCTGCATGTCTCTGCAATGGATAAAATGATCCTTATCTCTTATTTATGGAAGGAGCTGTTGGGAGGTTTTATTCACTGATTTCTTTCAAACTCTGGGATATCTTCTGATGAAAGATGCTTGATTCTATTTTGGGAAGTAATTTCACCCTCTAGGTTTCAACCATAAGGGAAAATACATTGCATAAACACTAAAACACAGGTTAATCAGCAAAAGTGTTTTGCTCATTGAGCTCTTACAATGATTCATGGCATGACAAGCTATTTCCAGCCACTGGATCATTTCAAATGGGTGCATTTCTGTCAGATAACTCCAAAAGGCAGCTGGGTGGGGCACAATTCCCAGGACATGGCTGCTGGCCAGGGGAGTGAGGTGAACAACATCCCTGGTGGCTGCAGATGTTCCTTCCCCTCAGAGCAGTGCAGAGTTATGACTCTGTTAGATGTTTTCCACCTCCTAGCTGGATGAGCTGGGCTCCACCAGCACAGAGAGCTGAAGGGACAGGGTCCCTCTGTGTCCCACCCCACCAGCCTGGTGGCTCAGAGGTGTCCCAGCAGGTGCCACACCAGCTCACACAGGGGGAACAGGCACTGGGGCCTGTCTGGCTGAACAATGGACTGGCTCTGGAGCTGGGATAAAGCAAAGCAGCTCCATGGATTCACAGCAGCAAGGAACCCCAGGCCTTTGGGCAGCCTGAGCCCTTCCGTGGTCTGCAGGACCTGGGGCTGTGCAAACATGACAGAGCACAGGAAAGGCACACAGAGAGAGAGCAAATGTGCTCGTAGGAGTGGCTTTGGTGCATTTTTACAGCTTCTTTTGAGGAGGCAATCTTAACTCTTTCTGTGTGTAATCAGTGGCTTGGATGCATTAATACCTGCATTCAGATCTGCTTCACATTGCTCTCCTCATTTCTATTCTTTGCCTCCTCCTTCCCCTCAGCTGTTATTCCAGCATCTTTGCATTCCCCCTGGAGTTCATTCCAGCAGTGCTTTATGAATCACAGAATAAGATGGCAGCCAGCAGTGCTTTAGAGAAGTGTGGCTGGCACCATTTCTGCCCTGCACCAGGTTAATCAAACCCCTCCTCAGATAATCCACAGCCTCTGCAGCCCCAGAGGCCCGAGGTCAGGAACCTGGAGCCTCTCCCCCAAAAGCAGGCGTGTTTCCTCAGATCCCTGCAACCCTGCCCTGCAATAATTAGATTCTGCAAAGCAAATCTGGAGCAGAGCAACAACTCCAGGGTTAAGCACCAACAAACTCATCTCAGGACTGATGCCTTTGCTACCTGTCTGCAGCTTGGCACCAGCCCCTCCTGCTCCTAACAAGGGTGAAACCTGCACTTTCCTTCCTTATTAAATAAACTGAATCAAATTTAGAGTAAGTGGTGCTTAACCCCCACCCCCAACATTTAAACACTAACTTTTGTTGTTAGTAAGGTATTTGGTATGTAAACATAAATAAAAGGAGTGACACCGAAAAAGTGTGTGATTTGGAGGCAAGGGGAGGGAATAAAAGGATGGATTATAACGTGTCATTTTATATATGTGTCAAAGGAAACCAATTTCATAATAGGGAATAAAAATTCCCTGTTTAAATACTGTCAAATAAATCCTCAAATGTAATAGGGTTCACTTCTGGGGAAAGGAAAACTAAATCTGATTAAATATTAATGTGGCGTAGTATTAATTAAGAGAGAAAAAAGTCCATCAAGAGAACCCCAATATGTTTACTGTGTCCCCAGGAAGCTGGAAAATTTCACAATCAAGTGTGTAAATGTTCTAAAAAAGGCTCCTGAATATTTTATGAATATTTGTCATAAAACAGAAATAATAACCACTGTGCAGAGCTATTAGAATTAATATTTATGCTGCCCGCCATGAAATATTCATGGGGACAGAGAAAGGGGGGCCCGTAAGACAAGAATTAATTTACATTGGGCTTGGTTTACCCGCTGGCTTGATGTTTAAAGACGGCTTGACAAGGCTCCATATGAATCCGTCAGTCACTTGCAGCGGTAGGTGGGGTGAAGGCAGGGGAGGGGGGGAGCGAGTCCAGGCTGCTGACAGCTCACAGATTGAGTTTCTGACAGCCCTTAAAAAAAAAAAAAAATCTAAACGGCCCCCCACCTTTTTTTTTTCCCTTCTTCCATTGCCCAAGGCGCTCTGTACTGCCACCGTTCATCCGATCTCCCCTTCCATCTGCTGAAATTAAGGAATTAATGAGCGCTATACACTTTACAGCAGGCCCCAGGAATGTTTACTGGTGATTAAATTATAATGCAGCCGAGCTGTATAATTCATGAACCAATTAAAGGAAGTGTTAGTTGATTTGATGGGATGAGGACGTACAAAAAGCATTTAACTAATAGGGAACCGTGGGCTGCCGGGCGCTTCGGCTTTCTCGGATTACGCGGCTAATTGCTCTGCTTTATAGGGCTGTCACAGATAGCCATACATATTTCATTGTTCTCAAATACTTCAATTGTTTGCTTTCGTGTTGCTGCTGTAATATGTAGAAGCCCAGCCAAACTTCAGTGTAGTTAAAGCACTACTCTGCAAAAAGCAGGTTGCTCTTGGGAGGAGGCAGGGACGAGGAGGGGCACGAGGAGAAGGCTGGCTGAAAAGGAGTAACTTAAAGCCTCAGAGTTAAATGTCACTCAGCAATTACATGATTAAAAGCTTCAACATATGATAGTCTTTTGTTTTACAACTTTTTGGACACTAATATTCTATGCTGACTTCACCGTGGAGAAAATATTGGTGTGCTGAGGTGCTTTTTGTTTTTCTAACACCGAGCAGCGAACGAGGAAGGTGGAGAGGAAAGTCAATGAAAAAAAAATCCAGCAAGGAAGAGCTAGATTGCTGTGGTTATCAAGAATAACACATCGTGTTTCAACTTAGGTGGTTTGATATTCTAAAACACACGAGAGATGAAGGAGGTTGATTTCCCATCTGGGAGAACGCTCGGTGTCTGATTCAGAGAGCTGCCGAGTGTGCGAGCTGCTCATCCCAACAACTCCGGTTTGTTGCACAAGGAATGGGGGAATTTGCCATTCCTGCTGTTTCACAAAGCACTCCCCCACGGCTGACAGGCCACAGGGCTTGATGAAACAGATTCTCTGGATTTGAAGGGGCCTATCAGCCAAGCTACTCCTCAGCCAAAACAGGCACGCTCTTCCAGCAGTGAAATCCCCAGCCCATATCCAGAGGCATTGCTGAAGAAATTAGGTACAATCAGATAAACACCTCACACAGGCACTGTTTTGTGGTTAGACCCTGGAATCTATTGAGTAAACAACAAGCTGGGTGAATATTGGATTTCTTTAGCTGAGTGATGAAGACTGCAGTCCTCCACGTGTCCCTGGCAAAGAGTTTTGTCCCCCACCTGAGGGACTCTGTGGTAAATCCTGACCTGTCTAACCTGGAGCTTTCCATTCCAAAGTGTTGTACAAACACCAGCTCAGTGACTTCCAAGGTAAGTTATTATGGGAAATTTATAATCTGGTTCACCCCTTTCCTCACACCTGATCCCTCCAGGATCTGGGTTTGGAAGGCAATCCCTCTGGAGAGCTCTCCACCAGAAATCAGGATGGCTTTGCAAGCCAGTGCAGGTGTTCAGCAGGGAGGCAGGAGACCTACATTCAGTGAATAGTTACTTTTTTCTAAAAGGCAGAGCAAACCTAAGTGTCCCCAAAAAGAAGGAGCTGCACACCCCATTTCCCAGGGCAGCACTCAGACCAGCAGGCTTGGGGCAGCCTGGGTGGAAAAAAAATGGGGGTACTAAAAGAAAAAGATTTCTCATACAGTTTGATACTGATATTAAAAAGCATGCAAATAAACCCCCAATATTTTAAATAATTCCCTTTATTCAGAACTACCATATATTGATAGTTCATCCGCAGTTTCTGGCTTAAGTGATGCAAAACTTTGGCTCAGTTTAACAGGTAGGCTCCAAAATAAGGGATAATGACACCAGTCACACAGCAGGAAAAATGTGTCACACTCACTGGGTGGCTGAGAAAAATGGAAATTGGATTACCAGCTCTGTAAAATGGAAAGGTTAAATTGTGTGGGAGATAAAGTTGATCCTAAACTCCCCTAAGTGGGCAGTGCTTCAGCTGTGAAATCTGACTTTCTAGATAAACATAGGGACAGTTCCACACACTACACGTGATCCTGGGGGGGCTTTGAACTACCCATTGTAGGATTAAATACATCTGCAATTTGTGAAATCCACTGAATTACATTTCTGACATTCAGCACCTGGGACAGCAACAAAGAGTGCTGGTTAATAACAAAAAAGTGTTTGTGCAGACAAACTGAGCTCAGACTCTGTCCCAGGCACAGCGAGCAGCACTGTGGGCATCACATGGGAGGAAAGCAGAGGTGAGAGCAGGCTCAGGAATCACTCTGTGCCAATGATTGCTAACAGGAAACGTCAGAACTTGGCAATGTCAAGGAATCAGAGGCACTGCAGAAAGTATTTTCTTTGTGTCTTTTGAAGTGCCCTGGATACAATCAATCACACAGGAAAAAAACTCCTATATTCTGGTTCAATGTGGAAAGGGCTATTTGCATTTCAATATGTTCAGCTTATCCTGCCAATAAAAACATGGAATCATGAAGAAGAGATCAGGCCACTGGAGTGAAAAACAAGAGATGACACCCTGCAGACCTTTCAGATAAAACAACTTCTTGTTTGTAACATTTCTGTTGACGTCCCAATATTTCTGAATGATTGGGTTTTCAAAATGAGATCAGTCAGCATGCAAATAAGGAAACAGGATCAAGACATCTCCCATATCTGATTGGATAGAGAAATTATCAAAAGACCCTTTTTTCATATCAAATTTCCATCACAAAAGGTCAAACTTTCAACTCCCATTACTTTTGCTAACTGCATTTCACTGTGCCTGCCAGCTCATTGCTGCTGCTGTTTTCAGAGGGAAAGCAGAGAAGTAACAAACGATTCCATCTTCTCCCACATCTGTCAGACAGGATGGACAAACATTTTTTAATCTTATTCCATTTTTTTCTCTATAGCCCTAAAAATCCTTGCAGCCAAAACATCCTTTCTAACCTGATTAGCTATTCCTAGGTTGCTTTTATTTTTCTTACTGGCTCTCTTCTTATTTTCTAGCCCACAGACTGACAGAGCACCAGCTGTGTTGCCAGAATGTTTTGTCCTACAATTTGGCCATTTAAAACACTTTTTGATGTGTGCTTTCCTAAAATATATGTCCCTGTGTTGTCTGGCTGGACTGCTGCCTAAATACACAAATAATGGATGTTCCAGAAATGGCCCAAGACTCAAAACACTCAGCTCACACAAGCTCAGAGGAGTAGCTCAGCACCACGAGGTGCCATCCACTGCTCTTCAGGTTTAAAGCTGAATTTTGAACAGCAGGGATAGCAAGTGGGGCAAGCACAAGAAAAATGAATTCATTAGTAAATTGGCAGGACTCGATGTATTCATTGCTACTGGTCCCATAAAAATTCTTCCTCAGCATTATTATCATTGCAACATATATAACCCATCAGATCAGTACCTGGAGGTTTCTGTTATTCTGATTTTCTCTGTTGTTCTTATTACTCAACAACTAAATGCTTCACAAAGCTATTTCCTACAGAAATATTTACGTTCCCAAATGTTTATTGGCCCCTCTGTCATGATCAAGCTTTTATGAGCACTCTATACAGAACTCTGAATTAAATACATAATTCCTGTTCTATGGGATCTGTGTTTGTCTATTTTACACAGCCAGGCACTGTGGTGAACCACAGAACACCTTACAGGAAATCTAATTTATATGGTAAAGATATTTCTACCCCCACTGACTGTGTGGGCTGGTGATTACAGGAAGCTAATGAGCACGAGGAGGATGGAGGGTTTAAATTCCATTAAAGGTTTTTATTCATTGTGCTGGTTGTTCTGAACAACCTCTTCCAGTGATTTTCACAACCACAGGCTCTGAACCATCACAGGCTGGAAGGAGATGGAGGAAATGTCCCACAGGTGCTTCTGAGTTGCCCCACATCACACAGGTGACCACAACAGCTCAGCTACATGGAATAATCCACCCTCAATCCTCTGGAATCATCTCTTCCTGGCAGCTCTGAGCCAGGACCACTGAACAGCTCAGATCAGGAGCTGTTCCCCCAGATTACTTCCTTCATCTCTGATTTTTCATTTTTCTTCTCTTCTGCTGTTGACCAGAAGTGCCTGTGGTGATTTGTCAATGTCTCTGTGTAGGAACTGAACTAAAATTTGGCCTCTCTACCAACATCAGTTCAATGTTCTCAGCTCCTTGGTGCTCAACAAATGCCAGATGCAGAATACAGGGAAACTTTTTGCACAGAAATTCTTGGGAATGGCTGGAGTTGTGCCAGGGGAGGTTTAGGTGGGAATTAGGAAAAGGTTCTTCCCCCAGAGGGTGGTGGGGCACTGACCAGGCTCCCCAGGGAATGGGCACAGCCCCAGAGCTCCAGGAGCATTTGGACAACAAGGGACATGGTGGGATTGTTGGGTCAGGGTCAGGAGTTGGACTCCCTGATCCCTGTGGGTCCCTTCCAGCTCAGGATATTTTATGATTCTATGAAAATAGCAGTGAATACATTTTATCTGTAAGTCTCTGCTCTTCACAAGGCTATTACTATTGACACACTAATCATCAGGCCACTTAAATGGATAAAAAGTCATTATCTGAAAGGTTAAAATCTGCAGTGTTCTCTTTTTTTTCCTGAGACATGTCTGGTCAAAGGTATTTTGAGGATGAACTGAGGATTTCAGTCACTAGGTAAGGTCTGGAGCTCACAGGGTTTAATAATGGGCTCCTCAGAGCAGATGAAGAAAATATAAAAGATCTTCAGACTGGAAACTATGTTTGACATTCAGCCACATTCACGACTGAGGTGTGGGATTCTAATGATGAGTAACTGCATAGGAAGTTATTCACTCCTGGATTGATTGCACAGGCAACTTTTAAACAGAGTGCTTTTTCCTCCAAAAGATACTCTAGTTCAAACAAGACTCTGTCTGAATCTGTTGTGAATTACAATGTGTTTGGAATTAATCAGACAGAATCTGACACTTAACAAAAAAGAAAAAGAAGGATTTTTCTTCTTAGAACTGTTTTAAATGAAGACTCCTGTTCCTTAAAAGGCCCAACCACTATGCACAACTGTTTGTACTCAGAAATAAACTGAAGGAAAGGACACTCACCTCCACTTGCAGCTTGCACATACCAGGAAAATGTAAAAAGCTGAATGCTTAAATCATTTCCCCAGTAATATAACACAGAATCCTGCCTAACACCACAATGAAAAACACCTCTTACAAAATCAAACCCTCTGGTTTTTCCAAGGGTGAAGCTTCCAGGTTACCCAACAATTAAGAATTTTCCAAACGCACAGTTCGGACAAGCACACAAACTCAGCAGCACAGACTTTGTGCACCTTATAAGAATGAGGAATACTCACAGATATCAGCCCTTTGCAGAATGTTTTTTAAGGGCAAGGAGAAAACCACAACAGGTTTTTTGAGTTGGCTTCCAGGAAAGCACTTAGGCTGCCATTACCATAAATCACCCCAGAACATCCACAGTGATGGAGCACCTTTCATTAAAAAAAATACTGCAGCTTCCTTCAGAAGCACTGCCACTTGCCATTTCTTTGAGGTAATCAGATAGCTGTTAATTAATAAACCTGTCAGGTGAATCGTCCTGCTCCGGTCATCATTATCCATTCTGTAACAGAATCCTGCTCTCATCACTGCTATCCACCCCATAGCTTCCAGCTCAATTAACTTAATGCTATGCAAATGAGAGGCTCTCCTCATCATTAGCTTATAGCCCACAAATGTTAATAACATAATTGGGCCTTCAACAGGGTAATTAGACACGATTTCTTCCATTAGTCTTACAAGGCTAATTATTGTTGATAGGAGAGAGGGGATGAGTCCCAGTGCTGCATGCAAAGAGGGGCATCTGGTTAAAGCAAATATAGACAAAACATCAACAAGGTAAAACAACAGTTGAGATCCAGAGCAGGGTCAGGTAGGGGTGGGGTGAAGGAAGACACCATCAGGAGAAACTTAGGAACCTGGGGAGAAATGCTCTGCAAGGCAAGAACTAAACCCAAATATCCAGCCTGATGCTGGAGCTCTCCTGCCCTTAGCAGTGAAACAACCTGATGCGTAATAAACCCAAGGAAGCTCCTCTCAAGCTTTTGCAGACAGGGCAGTTGGGAAGATGTGCTGATTAAAATTCCCAGCTTTGAGATGCAAATGTGCAGCCACGGAGAAGACCTTAAGAACTGAATTCATTCCTTCATTTCCCAGGTCATTATGTCCAACCATTTCTCCTGGCAGCACTGGCTTGGCTGTGTTTGATCACAAGATTTTCCTGAGCAACACCTACTTGTGACGCTGTTTAACAACAACAGGGACTCCTGAGGTCAGAAGGCTGAAATGACTCCAAATCAATCTTTATTACCTGGGAATTTCTTCCCTTTACACTATTAAAAAGAACCACTCAAGGGGTGGAAGAAAGACAAACTTCTTTGACTACATTGGTCAAGTCAGAGGGACATCAAGAGAAGGTCCCTCCTAGGGAAAGGAATGCAGAACATAGGATATGGTTAGGAAAACGTGTCCCTTGTTGACAGAACAGTGCCTGGGAAAGAGTTTCAGAGAAATCAAAACATCACAGGCACCAACCATGACTACATACTTGCTGTAAGAACCAGAGGAAATGGTCTCAAGTTGAGCCAAAGGAAGTTTAGATAGTAGGGAAAAAAAATTCTTCATGGAGAAGGTGGCATTGGAACAGGCTTCCCAGGGAAGTGGGGGAGTCACCATCCCTGGATGTGCCCAAAAATGTATGGATGTGGCACCTGAGGATGTGGCTTAGTGGTGAACACCATGGTGGTGCTGGGTGGGAGGTTGGACTTGATGATTTTAAAGACCTTTTCCAACCTTCCAGATTCTGTGATTGTAATTACAAAACTGGAGTACACTGAATTCTTTAATAATCACAAAGCAAAATGAATGTCAGCAATTTTTATTCACAGAAAGTTAATAAAAACCTGGATTCAGTGTAATGGACTGGCAGTAGTATCTCTAACAAAAAACCAAAAAGGCAGCAAGTTTCCAAATTTAAATTATATTTTGGTTGGTGGAATGAAAGCTAAGGGTTTGTTCTTGTGCCAGTTAAACCTGTGCATCCATGGAGGTTAGAAATGTACAACTGGAGAAAAAGTTCTGTGAGAAAAATGGACTTTTGAGAGGAGAAAGAAAACTTTACAAAAATATGGCAAGTTCTCCATACCCACCACCACTTAGCTTTGACAGTTCAGTGTCTTGCTGCAAAGTGTTTTAAAAAACAAGTCAAAGTGAAGAGTGCACAGGATTCAAGAGGTTGAGGATACACATTATTTTTTTTGTTTTGTATCTGTTTAACTTTGGGGCACACTCATGGCCAATATGAATCTTTTGATTTCACTGCAAGTATGTGAGGAGGAACCTTTTCTATAGACTTGTCCTGAAAATCAGCTTAAATTATGTTCACAGAAGCAGCGGCTTCTACTAGAAGGTTAAATGAAACCATTACTCTTTTAACCCACTGTCCCTTGACCTTTGGTCAGCCTCTCAACAGAACAGGATTATTCACTCAGAGAATATCAGTGGGATATTAATCAGCACTCATGTCAAAAGAATGATAGACCACAATTTTTAAAGAATTATTTTTACCAAAGCATGGCAGTGCCCTACTGAGCTAAGAGATACAGAACCTGTTAGGAAAAGGGCAGTGTTTAAAAGCCTCTCTGGAAGAGATAAAAACCTTTCACAAAATGCATTTCAAAGGACAGCATTCTGTAATGTGGAATTTTGCAGACATAATGGATTTAGGGACAGATAATATGATCTTTGGTCACCTCTTACACCTGAGCCAAAGGAGGCCAGTTTAGGTTATAGTGATTAACACAATTATGTGGCTGTAGGTGATCCAAGACCACAAAATTGGATCCAGTGCATCTGTCAGACCTCAGGGACACCATTCTCACACCTCTCCTGCAGAATAAGCCATGGCAGGATTCAGCTCCCCTCTCTTAAATTGCCCTACACTTACTAAATTTACTCACTAGAAAATTCTGAGCAAATATCTTCCCAAGGCAAACAGCAGTAAATCCACTGATCTTTTAATGAAGATTACACTTTCTAATCCTCGTGGTAATGACAAACCAGTCTCCAGTCAATATGCAATATTACTTGTCAGTTTTAATCACCAAAACTGTATTCTATTTGCTGCAGACTGATGCACTTGTCTTCCCAGATCCTCAGCCTGGAGAATCCAAGCAAAAGCAGCACAATTCCTGTTCTGCTGAGGGTTTTCTGCCTGGGCCAATTTTGCCACATGAGCTCTGAGAAAAGCCTTACTCTGGGATCAGTCCCAGATCCAACGAGATCACTAAATCAGAGCACAGCTGGCACAATCCTGTCCATGTTTTTACCTCAAAAATTCTGAATTCCATTGATTATGGAGTTCACAAACTCAGTTTTAACCTGTACAAGATATAAGGGGTGGCCTTACTGCATTTATTCAGAAGAATATTCAGCCAAATTCAGCTACCACACTACTCAAGTATCAGCAAGATATTGACAGGATGGGAGATGCTGGACAACACTGGGTAGCCCTCCTTTCCCCTCGTGCTTCCTCAGCCACTAAATGTCTTCATTTACAGTTCTCACACATGCAAAACTCCCCTCAGTTTTATCTACATGTGCCCTCTTACCAATGCAAATAAATGTCTTAGTTAATTACATTAATATGCTGACATATCTTCATATTTAAAGCTTTCCTCCCTCACTCATTTTTCAGAAGTTTTTCTGGTTCTAAGCAGGTCTCAAAAACAGTATCTTCATTACAAAACCACTACAAAATCAGCCTTGCATGTATATGGTTTTTATTTGTGTGTTAACTACTGAGTTAATTAATGTGAAATTTTGAAAATGACTGCTTTAGACCATGAGGAAATAGTCAGAATTGACAAAGCAGATCGTATTTTACCCTGTGAGACCAATCAGCACTGCACACCATGAAGTGCACTGATGGTGCATGACTGCAGCCACAGCTTTCCCCACGTTCCCATCTCAGCAGAATTGTTGCTTCAGAGGAACTCTGGGCCAGAGAGCCTCAGAGGAGCTGCAGGAGGACCTCAGGCAATGCCTCAGCACCCCCAGCACTGCTGGGTCCCAGCACTGCTGGGTCCCAGCCCAGTCAGCCAGAGTGAGATGAACAGAGAGCAAACTGAGAGACCTGAGGGAAGGTTCAGTGAGCTCTTGGGGATGCTGCAAAATGTGTGAATGAAAACTTCAGCAGAGAGAGGGCAGAGGGGGAAAGCACAGGGTTAGACTTGGCTGCTATTTAAATGGTAACACTTGGATTTCCTTGGCTATTTCACTTCATTCCTTAAACCAAAGTCCTGTTTGAGGTGAATGCCTGAACAACCTTGGCAGATTTGTAGAGATTGGTACCACGAAGTTGTCATTGGACTGAGACGTGACTGGCTTGCTTTGTCTTGTCTAAAATTTGCTACCAGTGCCAGAGACATCAAAATCAGCCCAAACTCTCCTGCTTTTACAGAATTTTCCCTCTCCAGTTTGGTGCTGAGTTCAGAAAGGCAGCCTTGATGTTGCTGGCAACTTCCAAGAGAAACAGTTCCAACATAAGGGCAACCAGGATAGAAAGTCTTCAGGTTTCCTAACGCTTCCTCATTTGTGAGAGAGAGTTACTGCAGGAAAATCTCCCTCCTTTCAGCAGCAAAAGGAATGAAAGCATTGTGCATGTGGTGTTGGGCCCTTAAAAATAACAACAAAAATAAAAATACTGACTTAGAAGCAGAAGCTTTTCTTCTTTCTCTTCCTGGAGACTTTGGAAGCTTGCTGAGATCAGAGCATTCCTTAATTGCTGCATCCAGGATTTCACCACACAAACTCCAGCCATCAAAAGGAGCTTGTATGAGATGAGGTAACTTCTAAAAATAATCCCTGCCTCCCACAACTGAAGCCAAATATACCTCCTATTCTTGTTGGAGCAAAATCAGCTTGTGACAGCAAATGCAGCATCCTACAGAAAGCCCATAGAAAGATTTTAAGACTGCATTTGATGTTTTGTTATAGCTGGCTCAAGATGCATATTAATGCTTCTCCCCAGGAGAGAAAGGCTCTTGTGGGACCAATATAGGTCAGGCAAAATGTGCAGCAGAAGTGACATAATCTTTTTATTGTAATCATCCAATTTTCTGTCTATTGGATTATTTAATAGCAAGAGCTTCTATTCGGAGTAGTGTTAGGAGGGAAGAGAGAGCACAGTCTGAGAGGAGAATGGAGAATAATTCCCCACTAGTGGCTAAACCTCTGAAATCTGAACAAGGAGCTGCTTCCATTGGGTTTGTGTGGACAAAAGAATGAGGGTGAGTTTGTTTGTAAGCCTGGGAGTGCTGAACAGAGCCCTCGTGCCACAGGGACCTGAGGGAATGGGAGATGCCTGGAGATATTTTGCCCATTGCTCCATGCCCAGTGGTGCCTCTTGCACTGCAAGCAGATCAGGAAACAAAGGTAAATAACTTAATTAAATGTTGTTAATGAGCAGGGTAAGTGACTAAACACTTGCATCAAGAGATAAGACAATCACTGAGTTAGTGCTGTGGCTTGGAAAAGACTACAGCAGCAGAAACTGGATTAAACTGATTCCACTGACTGAGTGAAGCAGACCAGTCTCAGGTGAGAGGAAGATTTGCTAATTTTGCCCAGGAAACGCTGGGATTCTGGTTGGGGAGCAGAACCTGTGATGTTTCCCCCTTGGCCAGGTGCTGTGGGTGCACACCCAGCACGGGTAAGAGGGGCAGTGGCTCTGCTGGGGTGGGGAACACAGCCCAGGATTCCATTTCCAGCAAGTTTCTATTCCATAAGCAATCACAGAGCTCTGCAAGATCTGGCTCCTTGAGCCCCCACTGCCCCTCAGTTTTTACCAAAAGCCCCTTTGATTTGGTGATGGAGGAGGAAGAGCCCAGCTGAGATGGGAGCACTGAAATGCAAAGGGAAAATGAACCCCAAACCAATTAGTGTTAGTGAAGACAAGAGTCACTAAGGAAGCAGCCACAGAATGGCTGGAAGAGGGAGTTGAGAAGAAAAAAAAAGAAAAAAAGAAAAAAAAGAGAATGATTGAAACAGAGAACTGTGCTGCCTATTATTTTTACTATTTTACAAATTAATCCAAATCCTACATAGCTCACTTGGACCTTTCCTACAGTTTCTCTGTCTCTCTGGTGCAGACAAATTTTATTGCACTGGTTTAGTCCCTTGATTACCACATCATTTTTCTGGTTTTTTTCTTTCTTTTTTTTTTTTTTTTCCTGAAAATGAGGAGAAAATAAGATATAACGTTTCTTCTTTGCTACTCATCAGATTTTTGTATGCCATCAACTAAAACCACATCTATTATAAATACACAATATCCATAATTTAAATTAGGTCAAAGTTTTTAAAATGCTCTGTCAGATTTTTCCACATCAGAATAACTCAATCACTATCATGTTTCCTTGATGCAACTATTTTGGGATTTAGCTTGTTCCTTGATAGGGATTTAATTAAGTCATTTACATGTAATTTCCAAATAAGTAGCTGTTCCAAAAGGCAGCAAAGAAATGAAAAGGCAAAAAAGGAACTTGCAGGCAAGCCCATCTTTAAGAAAAATATTTCTGATATAAAAATGAATCTGAGGAATACATATTCAGTGATAAGTATTCCAGTCCATGTCTGGTAAACTCTCAGATAATGGCAGCATGGTGGGGTCACTGGGGTTCTATTAGCTCAATTAATGAGGAGTAAGATAAGGCTAACACCCAGCTCTTCAAACGGCTCAAAAATAGAGCTGATAGTAATGGAGTTATTAACCTTCACCAGCCATTGAATTTTGCTGCTGATTCAAACTCCATTTCCTAGTTCAGGCCTCCATTAATAGGCTGTTTATTATCCCTAATCCACATTGGGATCAGCTGCAGAAATATGAAAGCCTCATGTAAAGACCAAATAGTTAAAAAGAAAAAAAAAATCATCTTTTTTTTTTTTTTTTCCATTCTCATTTCTCCCTTTTCAACTTATACCAGGTTCTTCCTTAGAAATTAGGAACTTCATTATCCTAAACTGTTTGAATACACGTTCTCAGCAGCTTGGTGAAACAGAAGCTTGAAATACATTATGTAAAAAGATGACATAATTGGGAACACAGCCACATCATTTTGAAGACCAAATAAAACCCTGCTGGAAAGCTTGCACTGGAGAAGCTGCTGCTGTTTATTTTCTCTACTGGGAAAGAAACAACTTTAATTTTGGAAAAAAATGGGTATTAGAAATGAGTTATGGATGTATTGTTGGGTCAATCCTTTGGCTCAGCCCTCCCCTGCCCAGCTTTGTCTGCTCACTTGTATTATTTGTAATGTAATGAATCATCACTGAAAAGTAAAATAACTGACCCTGGATTCAGATCAGCAGGACAAACCCAAGGAAATGATGGAGCAGGGGAAGTGGCAATCCCAGCACAGGCAGCAGCAGAGCCTTTGATGGGAGGCCTTGAGGAGAGCTCCAAGACAAACCTGGCT
Source organism: Phylloscopus collybita (assembly GCA_027886175.1). NCBI lineage: Eukaryota > Metazoa > Chordata > Aves > Passeriformes > Phylloscopidae > Phylloscopus > Phylloscopus collybita. The sequence goes on from JAJNNQ010000001.1 coordinate 7,855,989, forward strand.
CCAACTTTAACACAGAAATCTTGAGTTAAAGGGTCTCGTTAGATTCTCTGCTGAGTCTGAACTCACTCAACTGAGATTTTTGACACTTGGTAAATTTTTGGTGTATTTTCAGTGACAGAGACAATGTTTAGTTGCCACATCTACACACAGAAGATGTTCTTCCAAAATCTATCCCTGCAACAGCTGATAGAATATCAGCAATTATGAGTGATGGAGTTAAGATCAAAATAAAAATGTTTGTTTTATCCACCACCAGTACACAGTGCTGCCCTCAACTGCAGTTCTGGGTGTCCCACCTCAGTTAAAAAAATGAAGCTGGAATGCCCAGTGAGGGGAGAGAACAGGATGATCAAAAGACTGAAATGGTTTCTAGGAAAAAAAAAAAAAAAAAAAAAAAAGGATAAACAGATCAAGGTTCTTTGTCTGGGAAAGAGGTAACTGAAGGGCAAATACAAGGGGTTTAGAAAATCAGGAGTATTGGGAGACATGACCAAGGAATGTCTGTGACTGTTTCTCAAGAGAAGAAATGCACCTGGAAAAAAATGATGAAATATTTTTATATAACACCCAGTGAAACGTGAAACTCCTTTCCACGTGATGCGGTGGCCCGAAGTACAGCAGTGAAAAAGAGACCATAAAGTCAAGGGAAAGGGGTGAATAGAAGCTTTCCAAAGGATCCTCTGGCTCAGGGAATCCTTAAATTTCTGAGATTGCCTTAAGCTGGTGTGGGCCCAGCAGAGGAACGGTCAGGAAGGAGCTGAAGGTGACAACCAGAGATTCACAACCCGACACTGCTGCTGCTGAATCTTATTTTAACTCTAAGTGAGGAGAGAGCAAAAAGGATAAAAAAAATACTTGGCCAGTTATTACATCGAGTTTTCAGTAGAACCATCCATGGCTGTACTATACATGTCTTTTTGTTGCTTAAGCACTAATTAAAGAAGCTAAAACATCCTTTTACACTCATTTGGGTGAGGAACTGAGGTCAGTCCCTTGTGCCAGCGGCTCAGAGCTTCCGAATCCACCCTGTGTGTGTGTGGATCCGCACTCGGGCCGGCACTAAGTGGTTAATGGCACTAAATGGTTAATGGCACTAAATGGTTAATCTTTTCCTCCCCGGCTGAGAGGCCATTAAGGGATTCAGCTCCTCATTTGCCCTAAAGGCTGCCCCAGTTCAATGCCAGCAGGATCCTGTCCACTTAGGCAGGAGCTGCTTCACAGGGGGAGCACAGAGAGCAGCTCAGGGCTGGGCTCTTTGGGAGAAAGGCTTTGCAGGTTTTCCTGTGCCAAACCCTCACTCTACCGCAAATTCTCATTTCAAGAAACCCCCTACTTTTTCAGTGAAAACTGAATTATTTTCCTTTCTGTTCCACAGCAGTTCTTTGGATGCGGTAGCTGATGCTGTATGAGGTTTTTTTTTATTATTCCATTTTAACAAACTTTATAGCCCATTTTGTTTGTTTTCAAATAACTTTATTTTCTTTCTTTTCTACCATCAATTACTAGGTTTGTTTTTCTTTCTGTAAGATGGAGGAGTCAGGAGACTGATCCTGCTCAATGCTGTATAATTTAGTATTATGTGTGGTAGCTTTATGAGGTGGGAGTCAGATAAAACATAGTATTTGAACACTAACCATTTATTAGCTCTAAGGAATAGATTTGTGACTTGACAAGCAGACAATAACTCTGTGTTCTGATCAGCCAAAGAGGTCTACTCTGAGTTCAAAAACCAGAGTAACATTCTCTTTCACAAATAATTTTGTTTACTGATGTGACTAGATTTTAATAATAAACTTGATATATATGTAAATTTATTTTAATCTAATTTCATCAACAGAGCCTTCCTAAAAATGAGACTTTGTAGATTGTTCTGTGTCTGATTTATAGATTTCTGCATCCTATTCCCAGATTGATTTCAAGGCTATAATTCTATCAGGTTTTTCTCCTGATGTCAGAAACACCACCTCTGCAGATAGTGTTTTATAACTAGCATCACAACTGAAACTGAATTACTGCCCTGCTATCCTATGCTGCAATGTGTCCTTTTGTTTATAATCACCCTCTCTCCCTTGCATCCCTTCCACTTCAGCTTCATGGAAAATATCAGCTCCGAGATCAATCAGGGAGCTCGATGTCTATTTCTGTCCCTCACTTCAACCCCTGTACAAAACAGGGACCAAATTCTAAACTCAGCTGTGAACGTGCAGAGCTCTTTAAAGCGAAGGGAGGCTGAGCAAATGGATCAGTGCTGAATTTCCACACATCCAATTCTGTAATGAGTTGCTCTTCCTCCCTTGGTGAGGTCTCAATCCTGTGCAGGAGCACGAGGGGCACACTTGAGTACTCACACTGATCTCAGGGAGCTCAGATGTGCTCAGGGATTCAGCACCTTCCTTCTAAATGCAGAAGAAGAATTATAATCTGTGGGAGATTATGTTTAACTGAGCCCAGCACGAGTTTTGAGGTTCTTTCTCCCATTTTTTTACATGCAATGGGTTCCTGTTTAAGATGCACATCGTCTTACTCTGGATAAATAAAGTTACTGCTGTTTTCACACACTTCCCTTTTCAAACCTTGATGGATGACTGGCAGCTCCCTCCCTCTGCACTCCCCTCTATTCTCTCTCCAACTCCACCTCAACCTTTTCCATCCTTCTCCTACCCCTGTACAGGAGGGAATCCAGGGCAGTCACACAGGACACACGGGAAGAGTAACTTTGCCAAATTAAACACTGATGTGGGCACTGCACCTCTCCTACCACTCCTTTTTAGACAACATCATCTTCCTTGGAAGCAGAAAGATCACAAATGTCCAATGTTTGCCTTTGGAATGTGCCAGTCAGTGGGATGGACAGAACCAGGAAGGCCTGGGAAGGGAATGGAAAAGCCTCTCAGCTTTGATGAGTGCACCAGCACTTTAAATCCTCAGCACCTTTGGACCAGCTGTCAAAAGTAACTCTATTTTATTTGCTTGGCACTCGCAACAGTTCTCTTTGGATGCTGATGTCTCTCATATTACATTTCTGAACAATTCATTATAGCTCAAATAAAATGTAATTCTCGTGTTGTTTTTAATTATTTCACAAAACCCAAAAGTCTCATAATGAGCTCCTTGCAATACCAATATATTTCCATGGTATTATGTCAATGCTGAAGAAAGAAGATGTAGATCCCCCCCACCTCCTGCTGCAAATAAAATACATCTTCTCATATAATCCAAACTTTAATCCATTTCTTATGGTTTGGCTTTAGAGGCAACTCAAACAAATAACCAGAACAACAAACCTCTTCTCTCTCCCACAGTTTGGCCATCTGGAGCATTATCCAGGCCAGGGCTCTATTTCCTCCTCTCCAGGAGCAGGACCCCTTTCCTTGCTAAGGAAGCAAAAACGAAGACGCAGCAGCATAAACGATGTCACTAAAGATCTGTACCTCTCCACAAACAAATTTGTCATATCTACAGTTCTGTGATGGCTGGGTTTCTCCCTTACCTGTTGGGATTAATCTGTGCTTTCTGCAGCTGCTCTCCCTGCCCCACGTCCCTGGGGAAGCCAGAGAGCACCCAGCCATTGGTCAGGCAGTCGAGGGCGCTCAGGCGTTCTGTCAGCAGCCTCAGGACAAGGTTGTCTGGCACTGCAAAGGAGGAAAAAGGTGACATTTACTCTGTGTGCTGAGTCTGCAGTGGAGGGAGATGCTCACAAATCCTCCTGGAAGCAAACCAAGCAGTTATTCCCATTTCTGACTGACTGGCGTTGGGTGTCTGCATATTTACTGTCATGGAACCACCAAACTCACAAGGAACTGCAGGACCAAAGCAAAGGGTTTGGTGAAACCTGGTGCCCACATGAGTTTGCAAAGTGTTTTTTCCTCTCAGCCACACTGGACTGGTGTCACAGTGACGTGTGTGACACAATCTTATCAAAATTCAAAAACAATGACCCGAGTTGTGGAAAGAAATCCTAAGACAGGAGAGGAATTTCTGATTGAACTCAGCAGGGGATGATGGTTCTGCCACAACAGGCCACATGTACTACTGCTCCATCTTACCCAAAGGCTGGAGGATTTTATAACTGAAAACAATTTCTAAAATTAATTTCAACAACCTTAACTACTGCATTGATGAACCCCCAATTTTTGAGCTGAAAGCTCTTTTTCCTCTATTATTGCTTTTTCTTTAGGGCAAGAGAGAACATCAGCAAGATACTGAGGATTACAACTACAATGGAGCTTTCAAAATTCTATTTTGAATAGAGTGGACATAATAGCAAAGAAGTATGCTGCACATTTTCACTAGAATCTTTATAAAGGAAAATACTTCAAATAAGATGCTTAAACTTTGGATTTTTTTTTTCTTTTTCAGGAAGAGGGGCTGTGTTCAGAATTAAATTATTAAGTGCAATGAGATTGACTATAGATTTTCCAATGACTGTAGTCATGTCTCAGGCTCAGTGTCAAATAACCCCAAAGAAAGGACAGCAAAATCACCTGGAGCTGCTCCCCAAAGCAGCAGCCAAACCAATTCCTGAGCAGCAAGGAGAGCCCCTTCCCTTTATCTGTCTGACACACCCGTGCCTCTGCTGAACACAAGAGAGAAATTGCTACATAAATCCCCTTCATGGCAGGTTGATGTTTTGATGCTCACCCTGCCATCACATCTGCATACAAAAATACAACAACAAGTGCTTGTAGGAGAGTGTATGTGTCAGATTTCTAGCACTGCACTTCTCTTCAGGACAAGCTGACAGCAATCTGCCTGGATTTTAGCAGAGTGAATTATTAGCAGTGCACAGTTCTACCCCGGGAACAAGCAGGTTTTAAACTGCAATAATAGAATCCATTTGCTCCTGGAATTTAACATTGCACCTCTGTCATGAAATTCATGGCTTCTCCTTTAAATAATCAAATTACTGAGTTTACAGAACTGCACTCAGGATTCAATGTACCAACAAAAAGAGAGGAAAACCGCAGGGAATTAATTAGGAAACAGATTAGTGTATTAATTGAGGATATCCACTTCACATTATAAAAGAACTAGTTAAAGAGAGTAATATTCTCCATCTGCTGAAAGGAGGAAAAAGGGAATGGAATAAACCCACACACTTGACAAAGAGTAAAATGACAATGCAAAACCTCAGTATTCTGTTAAAAATGGGATTCATAAAATTAACTGTAACAATAGTGCAGCAGCAGGAAGGGATTTTATCAGATGGATGCTTCTTCCCCATCCAAGACCTGAGCTGCAGGCAGGCATGGGAGGGAGAACAGGAGAATTTCAGTGCTCTTTCCAGGGCAGCTCTCTCCCCACCCTCCAGCTCACAAGAATTAATACAAACCCAACACATCCTAGCAGGAATAAAGAAAAACAAACCAACCCACCTTCTCTTTCCCAAAAATTCAGTCCATACAAGGACCAGTGGAATTTTCCCATAGTCCTGAATTTCTGGCTGCAGCACTGAACTTTTTTTCATGTGTGTTATTTTATGACAATTCCTACTGGAATCACTGACATGGATTTACAGAGCTGCCAAGTGACATGGTTTTATTTTTTAATTTCAGAATGCTCAAAACAGTTTTGCAAGGAATGGGAATAAAACCTACAAACCCATGAGTAAAACTGCAGCAGGATTCTGCCAGAGCTGACATCCCTGGCAGATCAACAGGGGATCAGGGCAGAGGCTGGGAGGCCCAGGAATGGCACAGAAAGATGGATATTCTCTGCTGTTGAGCTTCCAGCAGATCCTGGGAGATTCCCCAGTTCCAGATTGCTTCCATCCTTCATATGGGAAGGAGAAACACTGCAGCCTATGAGGAAATGAAAAAGCAATTCTGATGGGAACCTGGGGCATCTCCTGGGTCTGAGCACTTCCCACAGGATTTCTGTGAGCCCGGAGGATCAAAATCCTCCACTGTGGTCACTATTTTGGAACAAAACTGGAGCAATCACACGAGGGGAAAAAAAAAAGAGATGCAGAGACAATTAACTGATAGTTTATCTAATGACATGCCAGGTTTGGGGTGTTCTGAGGGATGCTGGAGACACCTGACACCTCTCTCCCTTCAGCCAGGAGTGACTGCAAGACATCACCAACACCCATGTACACACATACATCACTGAATAATATAGATGCTTACATATTTTCTGTGCCTCCCTCTAAAGCTTGATGGTGAGAAATAAAACATAAACAAGTCAGACAGCAAGCTCTGCTCTCCTCTTGATTAGCAAACATACCTATCACTTCAACACAATGGGGGAACAGAGCTTGTTGGCTGCTTGGTGGCATTACAAAGTACATCAGCTGCCCTTGAACAGCAACAGTCACACTTAAAACAGCTGCATTAAAACTGTAAAACATCTTCCACAGACCAGAGGGAAGGAAAAGGGAAAAAAAAAAAAAAAAAAGAAAGAAAGAAAAAAAATCAGTATTATTCTTATTTTGTAGTACAGACGGAGTAGGTAATGAAGAACTCTGCAGTACAGAATTCCTTTTCACTCATGTGGAACTGTCTCTGGAATGGAAAGCAAATTAATAACCTGTAATTGGAGGGGCACACAGCCTGTGAGGAACTAGCCAGAGGTCTCCTGGCCTTAAGCACATGACCCAATGGGCATATAGCAAAGTAAAATATAGAGATTTCCTGATGAGACAGTCAATCTACATGTTTTAAGGAGATTATGAAGCACAAGAGCTTTGAATAATCAATTCCTTTTCAACATAAGCTTGTGTGAGTTTCCAACTCTGAAAGTTGGGGGAATGAGGCTCAAGAGAGATTTTACTTTATGATTAAAGAAGTCCAAAGGTAGGTTTCTTGTAAAAATCACAATGTGCTGCTGCAAAGAGACATCCAGACTGGGTAAGATGGGAGCACGTCTCTATTAGGGAGAGAAATCAAGGCACAGGGGTAAAATCCACCCCTCAGAAGTAAAGCTGCAGAGCTGCAGTGATTCCTGAGAGCATCAGACACAGCTGTGGAGCAATGCTGTCTGTGAGGAAAAAAAAAACAACAACCAAACCTGTTAGAGGAAAGAAAAGTGTTTTAAAAGTTTTATTCTGATTTTTATATTTTCTCTCTTATAGTTTTGTTAATAAACCTGTCTTTATACCTTTTAACTTTGAGCCTACTTTGCTTTTCTCCTAATCCCATCTCACAGCAGAAAAACAGTGAATAATTCTAGCAAACACTCAAAAGACTACACTAATTATGAGACATAGAAATTAGCAAAAGTAAAACCACTACAACCAGGATCACCAGCGAAGCCCAGGCATGGAATAGCAGCAGAATGAGGCCACAACCAGCTCCAGATGGAAATATAATTTGTCTGTGCCTACACCAACCCCACACTCCTTGTCTCCTTGATCTCCCAGCCTGTTTCACCACGTTAATGATCAAGGCCACACCCCTGAATTAGCAGCTGTGGATCTAAGAAGTGATTTAATCATTTCAGGGGTTTGATCAGGCAAGGCAGGGGACAAGGCTTAAAGTGCTGCTGCTCATGCTGGAGCTGCTGCGTGGACACCCAGAGATTTTCCATCTCCAGGGCTGTAAATCAGCGCCTTCCAGCAGAACACTTAAAAAATAAATCTACTTCTCAGAGCTTCAAAGGTTTTCACAGGTATCAGGTACTTCTCATGAGAAGTACGTCCTCAAGAAGCTCACAGGAGTGTGGTCTATTAGCTCTTCCCCAATCCATGGATCTGCAGGACTAATAGAAACCCGGATCAGGCAATCAGTTACAAAATCAGGCAATCAGTTACAAAATCATACCATCTGCTGCAGACAAAAGTAACAGAACATGAAAGGCACAGTCTGAAAGGGAAAAACACCCCTTGGGAGAATGCAGGGCACTATTCTCCAATAACTTCAGTGCTGTCAGTGCTCCAAGCTATACAATTACCATATTTAAATTAATACCTCCTCCGTATATTTCCCTTTAAAGCAGACTTTTGAAGGGTATCGACTCACTTCTCCAAACCTCTAAAACCTCTAAGTACAGCATAAATGCATTTACAGATACAAATTCTGTCGGCTTTGTGCTCTAAAAGGTCCTTTGGACAATACTGTCCATCTATGCTTTATCCTGCTTAGAGCGGTTTTTTTTAGCAAGGTCTGAAGACTTTCACAGCTAATTCAGATGCCTGAGGCTTGATCCCAGTGGTTGACAGATAACATCTTGTCCTGAGTACAAGCTACTGCCAAAGGCTACTTTCCCGAATTGTCCAGGAAATCTCAAATTTAGCAAAGCATGAGATCTCCTTATTTTATTGCTCTAGAAACTCGGGATGATTCACAATGAGTAACTGGCTTCTCCTACTCCGTTTTCTTGCCCACGTTAAGGTCCTCAGAGATGATATCGATTGAGATGGTATAAATTGGTTTTTAATGTGTTTGAGAACGATTTAGCAGTGATTTACCATCGCGTGGGCTGATCGATAATTTCGGCTAATCCTCGGAGCCGGCGGTGGGTGAGGACGGGCAGCTTTGCGTGCAGCCGCCCCGGGTACCGTCAATAAACACTCGGCCGGGCGCGCTGCAGCGGCACCGGGAGGAAAACGCCGGGGTTTGCCTGGCTGGAGTCGGGAGAAGGGGATCGGTTCCTCCGGGGATTTTCCGGGGGGCTCTGGTCCCGCACACCCGGCGGGGTCCCTGGTGGTCTCCGTCCCCGCGCACCGGGCGGGGTCCTGGAGAGTCCCGGGGGGTTCCAGCCCCGCGGTCCCGCAGGATCCCGAGGGGTCCTGGGGTTGTCCCGGGGGGTCCCGGTATTGTCCCGGGGTTCTCCAGCTCCGCGCATCTCAGGGGTCGCGGAGAATCCCGGGGATCTCCAGCCCCGAGCACTCGGAGGGTCCCGGGGCGATCCCGGGGGTCCCAGCCCCGCGGTCCCACAGGATCCCGGGGATCTTGGGGGTCCCGGGGGTCTCAGCCCCGCGGTCCCGCAGGATGCCGGGGTCCCAGGGTTGTTCCTGGGGGTCTCAGCCCCGCGGTCCCGCAGGATCCCGGGGGTCTCAGCCCCGCGGTCCCGGGGGTCTCAGCCCCGCGGTCCCGCAAGATCCCGGGGGTCCCGGGGGTCTCAGCCCCGCGGTCCCGCAGGATCCCGGGGGTCCCAGGGTTCTTCCCGGGGGTCCCAGCCCCGCGGTCCCGCAGGATCCCGGGGGTCTCGGGGCGGTCCCGGAGGTCTCAGCCCCGCGGTCCCGCAGGATCCCGGGGGTCCCGGGGCGGTCCCGGGGGTCCCGGCCCCGCGGTCCCGCAGGATCCCGGGGGTCCCGGGGCGGTCCCGGAGGTCTCAGCCCCGGCCGCCGTTGGCCGTTCTCTGTCGCCACCCCGCGGTCACAGCGGGTAGCGCAGCCCGTCCCCGCCCCGCGGGCAGCAGCGGCCGCGGCGCCGCCGAAATGTCGGGAATTGGGAATTCGGGGAAAACGCGCCCGCCGCGGACCCTGCTGAGGCCTCCTGAAACCCCGACAGCGCCGAGCTGGCACGGAAACACTGAGAGCATCTCCGGTTTTACCGGGTTTGAAGAAGGGACGGCAAACACCGGCACGGCCGCGGGTTCGCACCGCGGCGAACACAACGCGGGCGGTGATCCATCAAAGGGACCATTCCCGCAGAAATCCTGTCTTCAGCCGCTCGCTTTACACTGCTGAGAAGGGCTTCTGTAAGCAGCGGAGTCATTCTTTTATTATAGTATAACAAATAATGCGGTAAAATATTTAATTTCCACCTGTAAAATAGTTCTGCTTGTTAGCATCTATTAGAACCTTGGCTTTATTTTTGGGATTTTTTTTGTTTTTTTTTTTTTGGTTTTGGTCATTTAAAATAGGAATTAATTGTACTAAAGTGGAAATTTTACTCTTTCTAAAGCAGGTACAATCTTAAATTATCGATCATATGTGACAATAAATCATATGATATAGGAAAAAATAAGACCTTCAGAAATGCTTCCTCACAGGCAACAAGCCAGAGGTTCAGGAATCCACATCTGGTCACATTTAGTGATGAGATTCCATGCCCTTACAGCGCTCTACCTGTTAGCAGCAAATTCAGTCCAAACTGAGTATCCAGCAGGCAAATAAAAAGCTTTTTTCCCCACTAAAAAGGGCCTCTGGGCTGTTTTCCATGGATTTGCCTAATGGCCCTGGCTGCCAGGGAGTGCCAGGATGAAGCAGGGCTGGCCCCAAGGTCAGGATCCACACACCTGGGGTCCCATCCACCCTCCCTGACTGTGGCAGGGCTCGAGCTGAACGAGGTTTTCTGCCTCAGTTTACCTGCCTGGGAGACCAAAGCTGCTCTGAACTATCTCACAGGGATGTATCTGAAAGTTTACAGCAAATAAGAAAATGTATATTTGTATTTCTTTTTACTCCTTTGGTTTCCACAGAGAGACTACAGTTGGAGAGAGAGAACAATTACACTTCAAACCCACTGGACTCCTCATTTCCATCATCAACCAAGTGCCTGTTTCCTCCTTATTTCTAAAAGTTCAGCTCTGCTGAAGAACACAGTGCAGAATTTGACCTAAAAACCCTCCCTGACAGTGATAATAATAATAATAAAAAAAAGGAATAAATTGGTCTGATAAACACGGTGAAAAACATCTTGGCTTTTTACATCACATCCTGCTTCCCATGGGATGAGAAGGGAGGGTGTTCCTAGAGGGGTTCCTCAGACCCCCAAGAGTGGGATGGATCCTGTGTCTCCCCTTTTCCTGACACCTCCCAGCCACATTAAAGGGACATTGAAAAATAGAAAAGGATACACAGAATTAATTTTTTTATGCCTTCCTTGCCATTCAGACAGTTTCATACAGCTGCCTGGTTCTGTTTGTATCACACCCTGTGAAACAGAGCCAAACCCAGATTTTTATGTTAAACCCCCCAAAAAAGGGGGATGCTGACAACATGCAATGTGCATTTCCTTCTGTTTTTTGTATAAAACCTCCTATGATATCTCCATCCCAAACTCAAAACCACGCAGAATTCATGTGAGCAGCCCTTTGGAGAGCAGACAGTGCTGCAAGGGAAGGAAAGGAGCCCCCACTTCCCTAAATTTTAAAGAATGAAGATCAGCAATGTCAGCAATGAAGATCAATACGGATATAAAAGATTAATACTTCATGTTTATATTGTACTTTGCTGTTTAAAAGCCCCCGACCACGAGGCCCCAAATGGCCAAGGGCCACATCTTCACTCAGATCCATGAGGGTTTGTGGCACAAATATTGGAAAATTGATCTTCCAGCAGCAGCAGGAATGGTGAATATCACTGCAAAACCATTTTATATAGGCAGGGCCACATTCATGACCTGACTGATTATCACAATTGCTCCAGAAAACAACTGCACTCCTCTCTTTAACCAAATCACATTTATTTTGCCTGGTCTGGCTTCTGAGGTTGGCTTTTCAGGGTGGATTTTTTTGGTTGCTTTGTTTTTACTCCTAAGTGGGGTGGCCTTTGAAAATATCTTTGTAGACCAAGGGTCACCCCAGCTCTGAGTGTCTGCCAGACAGATACATCAGTCTGGATTGTGGAATAAAGAAAAACACATTCTAGATTTTCAAATAAAGGAAAAGGGAATTCTGATTTATCATCTTGCTGTGATTCAACTCATAAAAAAGTAAAACTCTTTACTTTTAGGGAATGAAATTACAACCTACTATCTACATGTCTGCATTTAAAACTTTCTGTTCTACAACCTTGCATCTGATATGAAAATATGGCCACCTAAAACAGAAAACAACAAAAAAAAATTAATTTTATTATGTTCTCTTGACCACCAATTTTCTCCTAGCAGGAAAAAAAGAACTGCTACCTATTTTCCATAAAAAACCCCCTTTGTAGCAGTCCCAGAGGAAAAGTCAAAAGTTTGACTTGAAAAACGAAGCTACTTCAAAAGCATTGTCAAACAGAGGTGAAGGTTCCTTAAAAATGCATAAATTAAAGTGTGGCGTATTCATAAATATCTCTGCAACTTTACTCAGTTTATTTGTGAGCAAGGTGCACGTTTAGGGGAAGCTGCAGAATTGCTGCAAAACTACCTTAAAAATAAAGCAGAAAATCGATTTGTTTATTAGCTCCTGTTTGGACTCTGTGTGTGTGTCTGTGTGTGTGTGTGTGTGCGTGCGTGTGAAAAATGAAAGAAAAATGGAGAGTTTTTTTCAATAATAAAAAGGGAGTTGCACTGCAGGGCCCCTAAAGCTTGTGAAAAATTAAACTCGACGGATTCAAACTGTCCTATTTCCACTTCAAAAGAGAAGAGGCACTGAGCTCTTCCCAACTTATCTTCAAACGCCCAGCACCCTAGAAAGTTTCTTTAAAAAAAATAAAGTCTCCAGTTCCCCCAAGCACTGTACCCGTTACTGTAGCTGCTGTCTCTCCCTCTTCTAATTATACCCATGTGAGTCTATTAATCAACTTGTAAATTATTTAGAGAGCCATGCGCTGTCTTCAGCCAGTACAAACACGCTGCATGCAAAGGCTTGCTGAAAACCAATGGAGCTCCCAAAGGGTCTCTGCAATGTTCAGACAGCTTGCAGCTCGCCAGTACAGCACTCTTGAAAAACAAGAAATAACACTGAGCTTACCCCCTTCAGATAGCAGGATTTACTCGTCCTTTCAACTCCGAAACTCGCGGCGAGTTTTGGAAACAAAGAGGAGCTGCTCTATTGTCAAATCTGTGCTTCGTGCTCGGTGATGAGAATATTAATTTGATGTCAAAAAAAAAAAAAAAAGAAAAAAAAAAAAAAAAAGGCAACCCACCCCTGAATGGAGCAAAGTGTTTTCAGTGAGGCTGTGATCACAATCACCAGGGGACCCCAACTTTCAGAGGCTACACTGAAAAGAACCCCTTTAAAACCACTGCAATTTAAAATAAGGGGAAATCTGTATTTGTACAAGTAATGGTTTTTATTAGAGAACAGGAGAAATTAGGGAATTTTAGATTTTACCCCCCCTACGTGCAGGCTGCCATCGGGGACAGCTTCAGATATTACAACTTTAAAAAAACAAACAAACAAATAAAAAAAGGAAGAGGAAAAAACCAACACAGATTGTGTGTGTTCAACTCTAACAGGCTGCAAACAGTGCAATGTTATCTGTGTTCCAGGAATCAGTTCTCTTACCTCCTGAATCTTCATTTGGGTGGGGAAAAAACCCAATTACCCAAATTAATAGCAGTTCTCCCAGCTGAAAAGCAGAATCTTACTGGTTTGGGAGTGTTTTTCTTCTTCATGCTGGTTTCCTGTCATCTCACTTTTCCTGGCTTTATTTATTACAGCCTCACAAACAGATACATTAATTAGCAGTGATCACTTCATGCTATTCCACCACAAAAACACTGGACAGAATGCCATGCAGATTTCAACAGACTGATGACCTTCCCTATTTTTGTGATGCCCCCAAAATGCTCCTGCTTGTCCTTCCATTAATGCATCAAACACTTCAAGGGGCAAACACCAGGGACATTTAGGTGGGGAAATCCAAAATGCTTTCTGCAGTTGTTTTTTTTTGTTCTCCCAGGGTATCAAATTCTGACAGACATCTTTAGGATGGTCAGCAAAGATCATGCAGATGGAACTTTAATGTTTGTCCATGTTTTCAGTGAGACAGCAGGCTGTCCAGCTCTCCTCAGAATTGGTGCAACCTGAGGACAGGAATTCTGTTTAAAGGTCTCCTGCAGGCCTGTGGGGTCTATGAAAGACCTTTCTACATAGGCATCATGTGTCCAGGGAAGGGCCAAGGCTATGGAACTGCATCCTCAGAGCATTTCAGAAGGAATCAAACTAAACAAATTAATCTATGGCACTTGTCCTGCTGCCTGTGGGAGGGTTCTGGCCACTGCACTCACCTCTTACTCCATTCCTTCCCAAGCAAATGGTGTGTGCTGAATTTAGCATTATTGACCAAGAGTTAATCTAGCTGGAGTTAGTGACCAGAAGATTGGTCTTAGACTCCAATGTTGGTATTTTTCTGCCCAGAGTATGGTTAATAATAACTACCCAGCACTCAGTGAAACTACAACATCCTAAAGGAACAGTCTCTGCACTTCAGACTGGTTGTCCAAAGCACAACTCTATGTTTATGACAGGCAGAAAGCTGTCAGGTTACTGAATTTATCACCAAAAATGCATTTTTCATTATCTAGTGTGCACCTATTGTAGACTAGAATGCCCTGGGAATTAAAAATTTAATGGGCTCAAAAATATCTGTGCTGCCTTCATTAGGTAAAGCAAATCACCATATACAAAATTGAGGATTTTGACAAAAAGCAGGTCTTTATGAGACAGCAAACACTAGAAAATGAGAATACTGGGTTGCCTTTTGGGGTGAATAACAGAACTGTCTGGGCTGTTCCTGAAATACATGGGGCATACATGAAGCAGGAGCACAGGAAAAGCAGCACGAAGGATGCTGATGAATCCTAAAGCCATGAAGAGATCTGGGCTAGCCAAGCAGAACTGGAGCAGAACTGACAGTGGGCAGCCTCAGTAACTCAATAATGAGTCAGCTTTGAACAGCCTGGGGGTTGAGGATACAGCACCACAACACGCCCTTGTTGGCATATCTTAAATGACTAATTTAAGATGTATGCAATCAGTGGTGTCCACAAGAAGGGAAACACAAGGAAATCAGTCCCCTGGGGGAGCATTTTAAGAGTACATGAGGCATGTCCTCAAGATTTTATGGCACTGCTTTCGTTTTGACAAGTAATGATTGGAGAACAACGCTTTTTCCTGGTCTGCCTTTGGTTTCCCTGTTCTGTGCCAATGTCACTCACATGATTCCCCACCCACAGGAACAGCTAAGCCTCTTCACAACCAGAAATGGAATGAAAAGGTTGAAGTTCTAATTGCTTTTCCACTTACAACACTCTGCTATTGACTACACTGAGTCTTTGCAAATGAGATTTTCTGGAAACTGACTGTAGTCAATCACAGCAGGAGAATCTTTCCCCTGTTTTAACCTGGGCTGCAGCAAGAGAGCAAAGATGCACAGATTCTTTGCCCACCTTTCCTCTCCAGTACCCTGTGTTATTCCATTTTCTCCAAGCCTCTTGTGAGGGCAGTAATGAATTCTTGTTAGTGTTTACTAATGTAAATTCATTCTTTGTTATCCCTGGGAGAGGAGGATTAGCAAAATGACAGAACTTATTATTTCTGGGTTTGCTGGATGATATTTATCTTTATTCAGCCCTTAATTTTGTGCTGTGTCCCATCAAATAAAATAGATATGTGCATACCAGCAAATCTAAAGGAGAATTTTTAGCATAATGCACAGAAATATAGTTATGATCCCTATTAACATTCAGAAGTGTTGTACAGCTTTATCTGTGCATGCTGTATTAAAAAAAAATTAATCTAAATCTGAAATAATTTCTAATTTGGAGGAAGAAAGGAATTACAACTTCAATTTCATTTTCTTGAAATGAAAGCAGCTCCCTCGGACTAAGGATGTGCATATTTTCAGGACTGGCTAAAAATTATGATCTGTGCAATTATTTTACTCTACTGGGAATGCATCTCCTTTAAGGAACTTTAATGGTTAAGATGAAGTTTATAAAACACACAAAGAACATTTTAGTAAAGGAAGCTCTTAGAGGAGCTATCTTTGAATAAACAGATCATCCAAACTCCCATCTCAGCCATAACTGAAATTTAGAGAGTGAGGTATTTACAATCCTCCTCTCCACAGAGAGGAGCAGACAGTGAAATCACAGTGTGCACATAAGATCCTGAAATTAATGGATACCATGAAAGACAGGCCCAGAGTTTAAAAAGATCTCCATGTGTGAGCTAAAGTGCCCTCAAAACCAGCCACATCCAGCTCAACCAGATTACACGGGAAGGGATTATTCCCACACCTGGAGACCTCGGATCCACTGCACAACATACTCTGAGATCTCTTGCCTTTGAGTTAAATGCCCATTCTTTGAGTTAAATGCCTGTTCTTTGAGTTAAATTCCCATTAAATGCCCCAAATCCTCTCCTACACCTCTGTGCCCCTTCCAGAGGACCCAACCTCTCTCAGCAGGCTGCAGAAATTCCTGCTTTCCATTCCCATGGCCCCCACAGCAGCTCCTACTCCCAGCAGTGGTGGTTGCATTAGGAATAAATGCAATCCATTCACTGGAGATGAAGTTCAGAGTTAAAATCCATCACCCTGTGGCTTGATAAAGTGCCTGACAGAGGGATGGCACCCCCAAAGCTGCAGGCTGCCAAAAATCTTTTGGAAAGGCCTGGAAAAGTCTTGCATCTCTGGGTCTGGTATCAAGGGAACCTCAGTTAATTTTAAAGGCTCGTGTTTCAGAACTGTCTAATTCAGCATCAGAATTAAGCCATCGTGCAAAAAACAAAGGAGATTTTCAAGCTTTTCGCCTCACCAAATACATTCCTTGGCTAAAAACAAAGGACAGCGAAGATTTCTCTTTGCTCAGGGGGGGCTTTGCTCAAAATTCCATTAATACTGAAGCTTAACTGAGATTTGCCCATCTTCAGCATGATTGTCTCCCTGTGTTTGTACCACTGGAAACCATTTGGGCTGTTGCCAGAAACAGCACTGCAAGTTCCTCTCCCAGGCCATTGCAATTTGGCAAAATAAACATTCTTCCACCCTCCTGCAACACGACTTCTCCTCTTTAACTGCAGATAGTCTCTGATTTCCAATACCCACCCCACACACAGACAGCAGGAGCAGTGTAACAGGCAGGCAGGTTTAAGCTGCTGCCCTCAGGAGCTTACAGTATTTATGATTTACCTGAAATCCCTGCAGAGCCTTCCAAAAGCAAAGGATACTCAACATTTGTCGTGGCAGTCCCCTCCCACGACCAAAAAATGTTGATGGAAATGAAGTACAAAGAAATTTCAAGTTTGAAGTATTTACATGGGAGCAGAGGAAACTGTGGTAGCATTCTAAAAGTCGACATCCAAATATAAAATGAAACACAATATCATTGTGCTTTGAAAGCAGTTTGACACAACAGTATGCTTTAAAAACAGTTTGAATTGATAGCAGAATTCTTATTTAGATTTAGAGATTAAAACACGGAATCTAGATCTCGGAATGTGCACAAGAAACCTGAATTTCACTGGAACAGTGAATATTTGCTTTGAGGATATAAAAAACCCCTTAAAAATCTAACTTCTGTTATGCAGTGCTACAAATCCCATGGAATAAATGGAATTAATCGACTTTCAGGCTGCTCTGATTAGAATCTGACCAACAAAAATTCACTCCCAATTTGGTTTTTGCTACAAATTTGTAAGAACAGTGTAATGAGACAACAACGTGCCCTACCTGGGCATCCACTGTCAATGTAAGGCTTAATGAGTTCTCCAAGTTTTGTGTTGTCTGCAACAGCTTCCTTTAGCAGTTGCCCACAGCAAACTAACAGGAAGGAAGAACAAAAAAGACACAAGGTTAAATTTTAAAAAGGAGGCAACAAAGACAAGAAAAGAAAAAAAACAACAACCCAGAAGCTGCATACTGGAATAAGGTCACTGAATAAAATAAATGTTGTATGTTTTTTCAGTTTGTTGTTGGGGTTGGTTTTATTTATTTTTTTTTTTTTTTTTGGCCAAGCAGAGTGAAAAGCAAGGAGACTGAGGATATGGAATGAAAAAATATATAGATTTGGCAAAGAACATATTAAAAATTGAGAGAATGATATCAATCAAATATATTTCTGAAATAACAACTCAAGGGATTGCTAGTGGCTTTCACTTTTTATAAACTTGTAATTACTGAATAAAGTTCCAGCTGCTGAACAGCATCTGAACCACGCTGCTGGAGGTGCAGCATAATGCTCAGTTCAGGAAGGGCCTCCCTGGATCATTTAATGATCATGTAAGGATTACATTTAAAAAAACTGTGCTAATGCAATATTATCATTGATTTCAAACACACAGAACGCCAGGAGATGCAGATTTCAGGTCTGAGCCAGGACAGCTGGCTGTCTGTACAGGAAATATTCCTGGTTTGGGCTTGGACAGCCCTGGCTGCCCCAGGTGAGGGAGTTCACAGAGAGGGAACCAAGATATGGAGAGGTCACACAACAGCAGAAATCCTGGTCACAACTCCAATTTGGTAAATATTAGCTATAGGTCCTCCTGTAGATCATTCAATTAATTAATCCTAAATTGATTCCTCTCTTCTTGGAATCAATAGCACCAACAGGCAGTGACTTTGATGGGAGAAGACGGAGCCCTTTAATCAGTTTATTGCTGTTAATAACACTGCCAAGCCAACAGGAGTGAGAATCCCCCCAGCAGTGTTCCTGGGACAAAGCTGATGAAGTTCAATGTTTAAATGACAATTTGAACCAGTTGTCCTGGAGAAGCAAATTCATATTCATCATAAACAGTGTAAAAACATAACAGAAACTCAGTGCACAGACCCCAATTTAAGACACCTAAATTCAATCCAATTCATGAGACTATTTAAATTTAGATTTAAATTTTTGAGTCTGTGCTTCAAGCCCAATGGCCTAATAGAAATAAGGGGTATGCTGAATATTATTCTGAAAAATGAAGGACTCCCAACTCTGTATTAAACATTTAATTCTCCTAATATTTAGGTTACAGAATACTAAAAATAAAATTCAACATATGGGTAAAGCACTGGTAATGATTTTAAATAAAAAGAGCTGCGACTCTCTTATACTGTAGTTAATTTAAAAAAATGCAAATTTTGACCTAGATGGAACACTGTGAAACCTCCAGTTTTAGAAAAAAAGTTGAAAAAAATTCAAAAGGACAAGAACAAAATAATTTTTAATACATTGAAGCATGTTTTGCTTTCTGTAAGCCGATTACACAATTAAGAAAAATACAGCTTTGAATAAATCTACAAATATTTAGGTTTTCACATCATATTTTAAAATCCAGCAATGGCAAAATAACTGACAGCAGAAATATTCTATTAAACCTGCCTTCTACTTAACTAAGACAATGTGATTAATCAGCAAATTTTACAGCCACCAGAAATTTGTTTAAAATAATTTATGGCTACTGCATTGTTAGAAGACACCACAGAATATGGAAAATATTGCACTGATCCAATCACCAAGCTGCGCTTTTATATGCAGAACTTTTTAACATTTAAATGCCCATCATGAACAAGTCTCATTTAGAATTTTTTGGACTTCCTTTACAAAAGAAAGAGGATGCACTTTTAACTAATTCCTTCATTTCCTCACACATCACTTGAGATGTGCAGAGCCTGAGCCTTCACTAAAGTTCAGAGTGAATTCTACTTTAAAAGTCCCCAATTTTGGTCAGACAGCTGAAACTGCAGACCTTGCTCACGATCCACAGAACTCAGAGCACTACAGGAGTCTAACAGTAGAAAAATACAGATGTAAAAGGTATAAAAAATGATGAAATGATGACTAAAAAAAACCTTAGAGCTGCTTTGTCACAGCATAGACACTTGGTTTACACTTCTTCATTCAAATACTTTCCACTTCCCTCAAAAATTTGACACCCACAGCAATGGACTAAGAGAGACATTTTATAGGCAAGTAAGAAAGACAGCAAAAGGTAAATGATCAAAAAGAGAGAAAGGGGGAATTGAGCAAAGTGCATATTTACTGAGAACTTACTGTTGACAACATCATATTTCTGAGCTATTAGTGCTGCCTGCAGGCTCTTCCCACTGCCTGGGGGGCCAAAAAAGAGAATCCTGGGTGTAAAGGGGGCAGCAGATCGGTGCCGGGTTTGGACAAAGGCAAGAACTAGAACAGGGGAGAAAGACAAAATATACAGGGTTGAACCCATTTCTATTTTAAAAAAATTATATATAAACATTGATAAACTACTGCTTTCTTTAAAAAATAAACGTTGTCATGTTGATCATGGTTTATTTTATCTCTGGAACATCCAGACTCTGAACCCAAAATCAGGACACTGACAAAACTGTCCTGTCAGCAATTTACTCTGAGAGGCATTTTAGAAATCTCACTATCATTACACTCCTCTTTCTTTCATCAGTGCCTGTCAAACCATTTTAAAGAGCAGATTCAATTAATAATTGCTCCCTTACCATGTTGTTTTTAGCAAAAGTAATTTTTGCTTGATAGCTACAATTTTACCATGCAAATTATAGAGGGCTGTAATTACATTTAATACTTTCTGCAGTTTCTGAACAAATATTTAAGTGTAAAAGCTTGGGATGTTAAATTAATGACATTTATCCAGCTGTGTGTGATTAAGACTCCTAATTACAATATTACAGACTTGTAGCACAGTGTGTCATGACACTGCTCAGCATTGACAACACAGAACTGAGTGGGGATGTTTTATTCTTCTACTCATCCTTTTTGTGTAACTTGTAAAGAATATTTGAGCTTCTCTGCCTGATTCCACTCATTTGCTGGACATCCTCCTCCTAAATTTTGCTTCAAGTAGGAAATAACACCTTTAGCTCAACTTGCAGGTTTGGAAAGATCATGGGACATGTGAAGCATCATCAGCTTTGCCACATCATAGAGACCTGCACTTCGTTACAACCTCAAAAGAGAACCTGAGAGATCACCAAGAAGCCAAAAGATGTCACAGCTTTGGCAGTGAGGACAAACTGGGATTGTATTTGGACACAGCTGTGCTGAGAATACCAGAGAAGGGAGCAGCTCAAGCCATGCAAGTTTTCCAGGCATCAGTCAAATGCCAAGGCTAAACTTCCTGGCACTGATCCCACCTGCCATGGTTGGCCATGGCTAAAGAAGGAAGGACACATCTGCACAGGCTCAGATTCCTCTGGGATTGCAGTGGATACAACTAAAGGTGAGCCCAGCCTCCCTCAGCTTCTGTGAGATCTTCAGTTCCAAAAAAGACTCTCTACAGAGTCCTTGTAATAAAAAAAAAGTATTTTAGGCTAAGGAATAGGACAAACTTAAACATGACTGTTTGTATGAGTCATGAGCTATATTAAAAAAGCACAAAAGGATTGGTGGGGAACATCCTGAGGATCAGGATTTTAAGTGCCATTGTCAACACAATGCTCTGTGCCAACAATTTTTCAGAGAACCCTCCCTTAGACACTTTGGTATGATTAGAAAACCATTTCTAATAAAGAAACACCTCCAGCAAACTCCAATTTCTACATAGCAGCCCTAAAATACTGAGAAACTACAACTGCAAGCACATGGGATTGCATCCATCTCCTCCTGCAGGGCTGGAATCCTGCACTGCCCAGCTGAGTCAGGTGTCACATCCCACATTAGGGCAGCAGCAACTGCATTCAAGTTCACAAAATTTTACAGTTGTGTGAAACAACCCACAACACTGCTCGTATTTATGAGAGATCTCCTCTATTTTTTTTTTTAACTCTAGCTGGGGCAATGAAAATTTAAACAAAAACCCTGGAAAATCCTACCAGAAAATAATGTTTGTTTGCATGGCTTCCTAAACCCTGAGTATCAGCTACCCAAGCAGTGCTCCAGTTATTCCAAGCATTTTCCACAACCCAGTGTATTGAAAAGCACAAACATTACAGGCAAAGCACCCTGCTTACAAATGATGCTTAATTTGCAGTAAATAACCAAGTTAATTAGGAGTAATGATCCCCTAGACAGTCTCCACATCTAATTATTCTTTAAAAAAAAATCTGGCTGCTTGATGCACTGCAGAAAAAAAGATCTAGAGAGGATTTTTTCATTCCAGTTTTCAATTTATCTCACTACATTATTAATTAATAATAATTAATATTCAGGCACTCACATTTTTATTTACAATTCAAGGCATGAATTCTTTATGAATGATGATATGAACTTTTAAATTTAATTAAGTAATTTAGAGGTAATTAATGTGTAAATTCAGAATATAAACTTCCTACTTGTTTATCTTAAAAGTGCAGCACTTGTTATTAAAAAAAGAGACCTTTTTGAGATGCAAAATTACTGGGATAGAAGAGATCATCTGCAGACTGACAGCTACAAAGTACATCATCAATTGGTCTTTCTGGCAGTTTCCTTATTCTCTTCTAGAAGGATCAACATTAAAAGTCAGACTGCATTACAGTCAAGCAAAGGCAAACAAGAATTGTTGAGCAGGAAAGCTCCCAGCACAAACAGCTTTTAAACAATGAAATGTTCCCAGCTTTGAACTACTCTTCCTTGTTGTTCTCAGGCTTTGGAAGGTACTGGCCCTTTGGGAGATGAACAATTGAGCCACAGGGCTCCCTTTTAGAAGTGAGGCTCACAGAAATGATGGTGACATTTGCTCTACTGAGTCAGCTCTTCCTTGGCAGGACTGTGAGCTAAGAATTTCCAGTTATCTGCACTTACTCCAGTAAAATAATTACCAGGAACAGCCCAAATGCTTTTCTAGACAGAGCACAACTCAGCTGGGAGCCATCTGTGCTGCCTAATCCTACAAACTGACTCTAACAGCCAGGAACTAGCCCTCAAACAGGACTTTCTCAACTTGCCACAAAGCACAAATTTACCCTGTGAGAGAACATCCACGGAGGGCTGGTCTGCATTGATGGATTTCAGAACTTTCTGGTAGATGTGGAAAATCTCTGGGAAGTTCCTGTGATATTCCAGCAGCTTCTTGGACACCTCCTGCTCAGAGAGACCTTCTGGTTTCACCAACCTCTGCTGCACCACGGGGTCACTTGGCCAGTCAAAGGTTGTGTGGAAAACCTCTACAGGGAACATGGTTAGGAATTAAGAGCATGATTTAAGAGGTCTCTAGTTAAGAAAGTCCCTCTTAATTGCACTCCTCAAAACCTCCAACCTGATTTTTTTATTGAGCAATGTCAGGATTTTATCCTGTGATGGATGATTGATAATAAAATTCAACAGACAATACAGAGCTGAGTCTATTTGGCAGTTTATTTTATTGAACAGAAATGCTTTTATTTAACCTAATGGAAATGATTTTATTTAACCTAAAAGCATCCCTGCACCTCAGACACAAAGCAGGACCTAGCAGAGATGCACAGCAAAATTATAAACTCATATGGACAGATCTAACCTTTAAATATTCTGTACTGCCCCAGTCTACTCTTTGTAGGCTCAATACTGAGCTTTTTATTTCCCTGTGTTTTATTGGCACTGAAAATAATGCAATGTCAACAAATACCACTTCCAAACAGCTGAAATTTATAATTATAAATTCCTACTAGTTCTTCTTAAATAGATCCCATGTAAATTTTAATCCCATCAGTAGTACTACAACGTTTCTGAGACCAAGCAACACTCCAGTCTGCAGTGAAGGTCAGGAATAAACATACTGCACCTTGTGTGAGGGGATCCAGCCTTTTCCCACCACTCCTCTCAAGCAGCACAGTGTCTGAGGCATAGAGCATAACTAGGCAACAAAAAGGGAAAAAAGAACAAAAAAGGGGGAAAAAAAAAAGTGTAGCTCTTGTTAATTATTTGCTTTATTCCCTGTAACTGTTCAGATGTATCCTAATATTAAAGGTGGCTGAATTTATCTTGAGCACATTCGCCTCATTCTCATTTCCCAGCACTCTCCCAGCAAATATTTTACTTCACTTTTAATCAGAATTTTGCTTCACCTACTACACAATACAGTGGGATAAAATAACCATGAATGCAGTACCCATGGGCACTAACTGTCCCCATTATCCAAAAAACACCACCAGCAGCAATAAACAATTGTCTCTGGAGCCTCAGACAGAAGTTCCCAGTGAGCACTGGAGACTGATTCTCTTCTACACCACAAACCATTACTTTTCACCCAGGTACTTTGGTGGTGAGACCAGTGAAATTGTTTTTTTGGGGTTTTTTTGTTTGGTTTTTTTTTTTTAATAATCTCACAGAAAAGTGTTCAAACTTGATTAAAAAGCATCAAAAGAGGAAGAACCTGTCAGTTCCCTGGGTTGCTTTCAGCTAATCACCCTTGCAGTTAAACATTGTAATTTAATTACTATTTTCAGTGCATTTGATTACAGGTTTCAAACAAGTTCTTTTTATGACTTTCTTCTCTGTGTTAAATGGCTTTTTCAGGCACTTTTCTCCCTATTAAGGTACTCACACACCGTAAATCTCATCTCCTCTCAATCTTCTTTTTGATTAACTAGACAGACTGAGCTTTCAGATTCTCATTCAGGTCTTGGTGGCACAGATATAATTGTGAGCAAAACTCAACTTCAGATGTTATTAGGTATATTAAAAATACATGCAAGTACTAGGCATTAAACATTTTTGCCTAACTCTTCTGCAGCGATTCTGAGTTCTTCATTAACAGTTGAATATCACCCAAATCAAATCCAAAGTGACAATGCATCAAGCTGGATAAATTCTGTTCACTGTGCACTGGCAAACTCTGCATTTATCATTTCACACTGCATTCCACACAATTGCAGCAATTTTTTTATATTCTAAGTAGGTCCTTTAACTATAATTTGGGACAAATGGCTTCTCCTGTACAGCAAGGGCAGCTGTCAAGGTTTTGTCTAGTAAAACATTCCATCCAAACCAGCCACAATCCACCATCCACTTTGAAAGGTCAAGCTTAAAATCATCATTTTTCCACTTCACTTGGTGAAATTTACATTCCCTAATTCAACAGAAGCATAAATTTGTGTTTGGTACATGAGGAACTGGTTTAGTCTGAGGATAAAAGCTGATTTTTTGAGATGGCAGTCAGGAGCAAAGCTACTTGTAGCTGCTCAAAAACACTTGGTGTAGGGTTTGGAATTTACAGACCTCTGATTTGGAAGGAGAAAAGGGTGTGAAAGACAGGGCTTAAAGCCTCCCAGGCTACCTCAGGCTTTCAACCCCACTGAAATATTCTGCTGTCTGGTGACTCTAAAGTCTCCAGCATTGGTATTGAATTTTTTGAGGATTTTTTTGGGACAAGCCCTTCTAGTCTTTCCTCCTGGATGCAATCACACACAAACCTTGTACTGCTTACCAACATGCCTAGGAAAAATGCCAGCTGATTGCAGCATCCATGCCTGCTCCTGATTTTCAGGGAAGCCTTCCAAAATCCATCCCTATTGAACAAAAAACATGAAGCAGTTATTGATCCTGGAAGAGAAAAAACCCCAAAATTCATACTAAATCTCAGTGCTATTTACACAAAAATTACCTCATTCTGATCCCTCAGCACAGAATTTCTCATGGATGCTTGTGAGAGAAGAAAGCAAACATGGAGAACTGATATTTTTGTGAAATGCCTGCACTGATTCCACTGCCACACAGCAATGGGAACTTATGGATTGTAGCAATGATTGTTTTTTTCATGTTTCAATCTAAAAAAAATAAAAACAAACCAACCTCTATCTCGAATAAAAACAACTCAAAACAATTTCTACAGTTTTGAAATATTCAGAAGGATACCAGCCCACACTGTGTGTATATATATATGTATATAAAAAGGAGCCAAACAAATCTAAAGACAGATTTAATGCCAAGAATACTGAGGAAAATATGCATGCTTTCATTATTTTCTTAAATTATACAGGAAAACTCACAGTAATGGACCCAGCGTTCCCAGAGCTAATGAAGCAACAGAGCAAAAGAAAGAAAAAAGAAAAAAGAGGCTTTTGCTCCCTTAAGTCCTTGTTATAGCCAGCTAAGTGTTGGATTGAGCATCTTTAAAAAAACATTTACAGATCTGTGAAATACCGTCGGAGAGCTGCAGCCTCACTCAGGTTTTGTCTGATGCAGTTTTTGAAATCTAATCCACTTCCCAGGCTCAAGCCTGAATCTTCTGAACTCTCCCTAATTTATCTGTTAGTTGCCTGAGCACACAAGTCCTCGCTGTTATATCAAAATAACTTTGTGATACCGCAGTAAATCTGGGAGCCATCTTCGTGCTGAAGTAAAGGAGATATTTTAATATTGCATTAGCTGGCAATCATTATCATCTCCCATATAAAGCTGCTGCTCTGTCAGTGTGGGGTCCAAAGGTTCTCCAAGTATTTCAGGGAAATCCATCTCCAGGACTTGTGTGGGAAGGAATGGGCCATTCCAATTACACAAGAAAATAGAGCAGACTATTTAAAATTCCTTAATTAGCCTGGTTTCAGGGACATGTCATCCTGATGACAGATGTAGAAAATACAAGACTCAAGTAACTGCAAGCCATTTTTGCCACTCCCAGTGTTTGTTCTGCCAAATTAGAATGAACCACTGGCTAAGGTCAGACAGGTGCTGAGAAATCAATTTATCCCTCGGGACTTGCAGAAGGCAAAGCTGCACAATGTTTGTAGTGCTATGCCAGGAACTTCAGCACTAGTTTGGAAAATACTGTGTACAAAATATATATAAATATATATATAGGCCCAGATCTTCTAGGGAAAAATGGCATCTGATGTCTGAGGCAAACAAATCGATGCCAATTTGCACAGACTACAAATCTGGCTTATTTTCTCCACTCTGAGCACAAAGTTTTTAGAAACTGTAACAAAACAAATGAAGTCAGCACCCCACAAAACCTGAAGTCAGTACTGCTTAGGGCTCAAATCACATCATGTGCAACAGGCAGTAAACACAAGACTGTAACAATCCACAATCCATTCTTTTAAGAATCCACAGCAAACTTCAAGAGGTTTACATGCAAATTTCAAAGGTCCTTAAAACTGGCAATAAACAATTTCATAGCGAAAAGTTTTGGCTTTTTAGGGAAACAAAGCTCAATAAATAGCTTCCTGCAGAAAATATCTTTTAAGGCATTAAACAAATGCAAAATCAACACACAGTACAAAGACAGTGAGCATTTTGGAGCTGCTTTCCAAAGGTCTCTGAGTTGCAGGGTATCAGTCAGTCCCTAATTAGAATATATTATCCATCTACTTGACACTTCAGTGAAATGTCTATTCCAGCACAGAGCTGCAGCTTTGTTCAGAACAGGTTTATTGATATTCTGCTGCATTCCCTCTCCATACCCCCAGTGGCTCGGTTCTGTTTTATCACACATCAAAAAGGCCGTATGCTCAGGGCACCCCATGCACAGCTCGGAGCTGGAGGTCTGAACAGCTGCAAGTAGTGTGGTATCACAGGAGGGACAAGCTCCAAGCAGATGTCACAGATAAAATAAAAAAAAAAAAAAAGAAAAAGAAAAGGAAAAAAAAAAAAAAAAAAGAAGAGTGAAAAGGGAGTGTGGCTTGGGAACGGAGCAAGAGGAAGCAAGACACAGCAGAGCAAGACCTGACTTACAATATGCCTATCATGCTTTATGCAAACATTGGTCTTTTTTTGCCCTCCTGACTGTCATTAAAGTGTAATTAGTGACTTCACATGGTAAATTTGTTTCTTTAAGAAGCCATCTATTTTTGGTTCTTGATAGCAGTAACCTTCCATCCAGGCATGGATTGCACCTTATCACATCAAGGGTGGAACAAAGGCTGAAAGTGAGAAATTCCATGGTGCCTGCACTCTGTGGTCACTGCTCCTTCTCTTCCAGCTGGGAACCTCCCACCTTTCCCACATGAACCCTGTAAACAGAGATTCTGCTGCTGCCTTAATGCCAGGTGAGCTGCTCCTCAGAGACCCAGGCCATGCTGAAAAATCAGCAGCCAGGCAGCACTTTCAAAGCCATCACTTTCCTCTCCAGACTTCAGGAATCTGGAGAACAGGAAATGCACAAGGTCATTCCCAAATGTAGATCTCCCCATTTTGCTGGCAGTTCTCTCAGCTAGGATACCAAGCCTTTCACACTTTCCACCACAATAATAATGACTTGGGTATTCAAGTTCCCTCCTGTTATTTGACCTGTACATCCTCCATATTTTTTTTTAATTACCAAATCCAAAATTGACACTGCCTTTGAATAAAGAAAAAGAAACAGTAGAAAGAAACACATGGCACATGAGGAAAAAAAAAAACCTCAGCTAGAAGAGTAAAGGTCATGAATACAGCTGTTTTTAGGAAAACAAGTAATCACAACCATTTTTCCACATTATTATTCAGTGGTTTTGAATAAGTATTACATGGTTTTCACTCCCAAATAAAGAAAGGGGTCAGAAAATAACACACACACACAAAATAAATCAGTAATAGCTTTGCCAGTATGGATCTAAAATTCTGGAGATTTTCAGAGCATGGCAGACTGAGGAGTGCAGTAGAAATATTGACAACCCAGCTCTTGCAGTCCATCAACATCAGCAGTATGGATGATTGAAAAAGCTCACACCTTGCCAAATTTCCCATTAGAAAGGAACCTCTTATGCCCCACAGTAGTTCTGCCAGTTGAGCAAAGTGCAAAGATGTTTTAAAAAGTTCCATTCTTCTCAGAAAACAGAAACTGTGGGGAATGGGCAGATTCTCTCCCTGGATAAATCTTTGGACCACCACTTTCTCTGCGTGGGGTTTCACAGAGGAAAACACAACGATCTTTAGCTACCAAGGTAAAACCAAACAGAGGCATTGCTCTCTTTGCCTTCCCTTTCAAGGGCAGCCACAAAAAACCCCACCAGTCTCAAGTCACTGTGCCACTCATTGTGTGAATCTCTGGCCTGAGCTTAGTTTCTAAAGGTCCTAAGCCTTCAGGAAGGTGGCTCAGCTCTCTCTCTCAAACACATCCTGAGCAATCTCTCTCCAGTGGCTTTCTCCAGCTCCATGAATTCCCTCCACGACCCCAGTGGTCAGAGGGGCTGCAGCCAAGCTGTGCTAACCCTGCAAGATGAAAATTCTCTCTGAAAAATCCACCTCACAAGTGCCAGGCTAGAACATAATGCTTGCAATAAGTTTCCTGTGTGTGCTGCAAGACCTCCCCACCTGATCCCTGGCAGCCCTGACGACGTTTGTGTTGGAAGAACACATAACACAGGGCCTCAGCAGAGCTGTTGATCAATAAAAATGTTCTCCTTAGAGAATGCCAGTGACATCTATAAACCTGTGAGTGTCAAAACAACGGCACAAAAAATCCTGTATTCCTACTGTCAGTGGGATGAAAGCTGTACAATTAATGCCAAGCCAATGACACCACAAGGAGAAATAAAACAAACAGCTGGTGGTACTGTGGTCCAACATGCTGCTCTTAATCTATGAACATTTTCAGTGAAAACATGCTGACTCATGTTTTGAAAGAAATGGCATAAATCTGGTCAGTGAGGTAAAAACCATGCAGCATCAATTCTATTTCGAGTTACACGTGGAAAATATTACACTTAAAGTGCATAGATCCCCTTTCAAAGGGGAAAATAATTCGTGGTCACTTTGTGTGTGTCTATCTACTAATGTAAAAATTTTAAATAACATTTTTAATCACATCTTTGACAAACAAATTGTGTTTTTTCCTAAAACCAGCTGAAACCTCAGCCAGGTTGATAACATCCACTCCATTCTTGCTGAATGTCAGGGAAGCTTCATAAAGTGGGGTGTTTTTCCTCCCCCTGGTTCTGTAAGACACCCAGCACTGATTCAGTGCTGCTGGTGATAACAACAGGAACATAAAATACAGGCAGGACTCTGTGCAGCTGTTGGCATTTTAACCACCTTGTCACCTTACTCATACATGCCCTAATACTTAAAACAACTCACTGAGAGATCCTTCCCTCATTATTGACAGGAGAACTAAAGCCATGCCAACAATTATAGAAAGCAGGGGGAAAAAAAAGGTGGCAAACAAGGTGGATGCAGGCTGTGGAAAGGGATGGATTTTGCTTCAACACTGAGAGTAAAACTCACTTTAACAAACACTGGGAAGAATAGCTGTTGAAAACAGCTGTTCTTTTAATCAGGGAAAGAGACCTATGTGAAAAAAAAATGAGCATTTTTGAGAGGTTTTAGAGCTCTTGTTATAAAAAGAACTAAAAATACCACAAAAGTGAACAAGACAGTATTCCATGTGTGGTTTTAAACAGGTTCTCCTGCCAGGGAGAAGAGCCTAAGTCCTGTGTGGGTTTATTAGAGATAAAAAAATACATTAAGTGCTACCAGATACATAACCTGGAGTGCTAAGTAACTATAATGAGTTAAAATGAAGTAAAATAGTTCAGCTAAAAAGACCTTCAAGAAAAACCAGACAGACCCATATAATTCAAGCACAGTGAACAGCAATACAAAAGTTTAATTCTACTTTGCAAATTCAACATTAATAGGTCAATTAGAGAGGAAAGGTCTGCAGTATTTTAGAAGAAAAGTTGGTACCATTTAGGATTTCTGCAAATCTCTTCGCTTTTTCTTTCTAAGGATCAAAAAAAAAAAATCATTGTTTCAGTCTCTCAGATGATGAAACATGAAGCAAAAAACAAGGGACCCACAGATTTGAACACAACTAAACCTATTCAGTTGCCTCTTTGTGTAAGCTAAGAGTGAACATATTAATTATTCCCCTGAAGACAATATATTCAAGTGCAGCGTTTCCTAACACAGGAAGAAAAAGAGACACAAAGAGAAATAAATAAAAATTAAACCAGTAACGTTGAGACTCTTTTCCTCCCCTTTCCTCAAGAAGAGCCAGACCCTTAACAATATCGATTTCTATCTATTTTCTGTTTATCTGTTTTGTCCACTCCATCTCTGCCAGTTGCCCCAGGCAATCAACAAAGCTCTGCTTGTTCAGCCTTTGATCATCTCTGTGCTGGAAGATTAGCATATGCATACTCTCATCCTCCCCTTTATCCTGTTAATAAAGCTCCAAACTCCCTCCGCTGATGTTCAAGAAAGCAACCGGCTCGGGAGCCCCGATGATTTGCCCCCATTCCCTGCTCTGCTCAGGACTTGGAATGCTAAGTACCAGGCACGAGTTGTGTAAGTGCTTATCCACCGGCCCTCTGAGGAGCAATTCTTACTTGTTTGATGCAGTCCACGTTTGACAGACGTTCCTGGATCAGATTGGTCCAAAGCGCGTTGGGAATTTTCTAAAGAAAGAACAAAAAAAAAAAAAAAAAAGGGCTGAATATTCACAATTGAGTTCAAAAAGGAATTTTACCATGCAGGCACGCTGTGGTTAAAGGTGAAGCGAGACGTCTTCCTGGAAATAAAGAAATAAATAATTCCCTGCGAGTCCCGGGTCATTAACATGAGTTAATGACAAAGAGTTAATAAGGGCACAAAAATCAGTGTTAAAGCGAAGCTGAGCACAGAGCATGAATATCCATGGGGGTTTTGCACTCTGACATGGAAGCAGCGCCAAGTTCTGCACACTGACACACACACATTGGACCTGCAAAGGATCCAGAAGAACATCACCTCCACAAAGCATCCCTTGAACCACAAGGATCTGACCCTCGCCTGCTCCATGTGGCAGAGGGCTCAGCACCAGGGACCTGCCAGCTCTCAGTGACACAAACAGAACCTCAGACATCGAGCAAACAACACAGAATCTGATCTTCAGGAGGTTTGTTTCATAGTTTCAAGTCGGTCTCATCATCCAAAAGGTTTATTTAAAATATTTTTTACAGTTGAATTTAGTTTATGTTTAAACTCAGGACTGTGAAATGGGATGGAAACTGCATCTGCCAATATTTTCAAAGTGCTGTTTAGCTCTGTGACTGCTACTTTGTCCATCTCTAGAGATGTTCTGTAAGAAAGTATTTGATATGTGACACAAGAATAATGTTCCTATACAGACTATCACCTCTCACCACTTCTTCCACTGTATTTGATTTCCTGACAAGAAATCAGCAATATTCTCCTTTCTTTCTAGCAAGACTTTGCTTCACTATCTTAATTTGGGCTTGCTGAACTTGGCTAAACTCTGTTAGCCAGTTTAACTCAAAGCCTAAACTTCTGTCCAAGCAGCTCATAACAGCCATTAATCATTTCACTAAATGCCTTATTCATTCTGTCATTACTGGTAAAATGAATACTCAGAAAAAAAACCCCAACCTGCAATCAGATTCTTCACCTCCCAATTAAAATAAATTGTCTTTCACTTAACAATGTGAGCTTGACTCTCTGTTCCCTTTAGTTCCATATATTGCCTTTTTCCTAATCAGTCTGAAGGGTATAAAATTACAAAGGAGTATTTCTGTAGGCTTGGAGACATAGATAGGGCAGGAATCAGATGCTTCTCTGTATTCAAGATAACCTTCCAATGTTTTTTTCCCATCTACATATTTTCCCAATCTAATTGCCAATGATTGTTAATGATTAGACAATTGTCTTTTAATAAGACAATTAATTACATTACTGGTCAACTAATCCTGGGACTCATAGCACCTGGAAAAAAACCCATTCTTTGGAGCAACTCCTTTGAACGTCAACCCCTACAATGAAAAAATGCGGCTGATGGTGTGGGAAGATTTCACAAAATTGTCTTCATTAGATGATGAAACAATTTCCCAAGGACTGGTGGGAATGGTCCCACAGAAGGTGCTTTGAAGGAGGATGGAGAAAGTGCTCCAGAACACAGAAGAGCCCAGGTGGCCCAGCCAGGCAGGGTTTGCCTTTGTTTCTCTCTTTTGTCCCCAGCCCTCAGTGCCTCTCCTCACATCAGCCGTGCATGAGACAAGGCTCAAGCAGGTAGCAGAGAAGGAGGGGAGGCAATTGCTGTGTTTGCTGAGAGTCAGCAGGTCCCCAGGGTGCTTTGTCAGAGCCTCCTGCAGCCCCTCGCCGCTGGAGCCTGTCACCTTCCAAAGGGGCACCACGCTGCTCCCAGGGACAGCCAGGGCCTGGCTGCTCCTTTCATCTGTCATGTCAAAACAGGCTGCAGGCTGCTGGGGGGCTGCTCTGCTAAGCCTTGCCAAACCAATTTAAACCAAATTTATCCTCACTTCTCTCCGTGCAGTGGCATCCTTACTGCTGCCTTTGGAGCGGGGTTTGTTGCACAAAAACAATCAAGGACACACATTCAGGTATTTCAGTCTTTTAGCTCCTTCTGCTCTCTGTGGCTCAATTCCAGTCTCATTTCCTGGGCAGTTTTCCTCCCACTGAGCAGTGGCCTACAAAATCATTTTCAATAGGCTGCTTGCAGAATGCCTAATTATTCCGCAAGAAATCAGGATATCTGGTACATATCAGGTAGCCCATTTATAATTTCTCTCTCATAAACACATAAATATATGGTGAGCCTGGTAGATGGGACTGCACTTTCCCAGAAATCTGCAATCATGGACAGTGACACACATTTGATAACAGCCAAACCACACCTTACCCACAGAGCTGTCCCAACACTCAGTGCAGGTACAGGAAACACTCCTGTGGGATTTTGGTCATGTTCACACCACTTTCCTATCCATGCTGGTTTAATCACTGTTTCCATACTTGTTGAAAATTTGTACCCACTCAGGATTAATTTTATATATTTCATGCAATTTCAGGAACATCATATTTCAATTTCCATGCCTGGTCTACTCAGAGTTATATTTCATTTCCCCTTCCATAAAATTCCCACACTTTCTTTGCAGGGGAGCTTTTTCAGTAGACATTTTTCTTGGAAGTTTTGGATATATTTGCTCTGAAAACAGCTGCAGCTAAAAACTTCTGGCTTCTCTAAGTTGGCACCTTGGAGAGAACAGCAATCAAGTTTGAAGAAATTTACTTCAGGTTCCTGAGTAACATAAATGTTCAGATTTAGTTTGTTCAGACAAATACACATGAAAGGCTGGTATTTTTTGGATACACAAAACTGGAATAGTTTCCTTTTGCTCCTTCAGAGTGGCTTACCCTGGAATAGATTGGAATGCTGACCATGCATAGTTAAGGATGCCTTGGATTTTTTTTCCCTATTTTATTTCTTTTTAAAAAGCCCTGGGATGTGACACAACTCCAGAGCAGTTTTAAGTTATTAAGTATTATGCAAACACCTTAACTGCAATTTAGTGTAGCATTAAGAGCACACCCATCCCACAAACCCACAATTACCACAGTTGTTTCAGCTTCTTATTTCATCCAGTTAACAGGAAAAGTGAAACATGCAATAGCTCATCATTAGACTTCACTATAGGAAAACCTGAAGATGCTTCCTCTTAACATTATAATAACTAGAGATGAGGGAATAATTTGCAATGATTTATCCAAAAATGTAGCCTCTTTTTCTGTTCATGGAATATTTATTGGTAGCTTGTGGTTCTTCAATTTACTGAATATTCAAAAATATTTGACTTCTTTTTGGAGTATTTTTACATGCAAAATGATCACATTTTCCTTTGAACGCTCAATATTTAAAATTCACTACCTGAGCTGTGCTCATTAGTAAGTGGCCAGGTGTGTGTGGGTGAGTGATTGCTTGTCCAACCTGAAAAATGGAGCTTCAGAGAGTAATCATGGATTTTAAATCTGCCTTCCATGGCTTCCTGTGCGAGGAAAAACCCAAATGCTTTAATGGGTGAGCACTAAAGAGATGAAAGCCTGGCTGAAGGTGAGTAGGTAAAATATGTGAACAAACATTTGCAGAGGTTTTTGCAGCATTTGCCCAGATCCAGTGACAGTGGCCAAGTGACCTCAAACTGCCTGACCTCTGGCTCTGGGGTTAATGCAGCCACAGCAGCCTTGGATGGGAGAAACAACATTAAATTATCTTTATGATCTTCACACCAGACTCTCCAAACCCGACAGCCTTAGCTCCTGCTTTTCCTCTTCCCCATTTATTAAATTGCTTTGGCCAGGACTGCATTTTTAATGCCCTGGTTCTACCCAAACTCAAGTACACAGCTCTTGCTCTGCTCCTGAACAGACATCCCAACACAGAGGAACCCAGGAGCTCTCTCCTAATTTGAGGAGTTACATTCACAGAAACAAACTCGCATAAAAGAACAAAATTATTTACTGAAAACCTCCTCCTAGGGTCTAAAAAAATCAAACCCAAAGGCAAACTGCACAGTGCTGAACCACCAGCAGCCTCTGCTCTGTGGGCCCTCCTCACTACCTGATTAGCCTTGACATTTTTGACTTTCATCTTCCACACCATCCATCTTTTTAAATCAAATAAGCCCAAAAGGACACCCTTGAAAGTGCATCTGTATAGTCTGAAATATGTTAATAATTACAGTAATTAAACCAAAGGGAATTTTTGTTTTAAATTCTCCCCCTCCAAGTATAAATTTATGAACCTATCAAAACAATCTTTAATAATTAGAACTAGGATTTCAAAGTACATATTCTCAGTAAGAATAATTCTGTATCACCCCAGCCAAATGCAAACATTTTTGCCAGTGAGTTCAGGGAGTTCAATGAACTCTTTCCTCTCAGATCTTGAAGTGTGTTGCTTGAGGCATCTCCAAACTTCACTCACTAATCCAGTATTTTATTCAATTTTGATAAACAATATTTTAGCCTAATTTTCTAAGGAAAAAACCCTAATCTGTGTATCACACCATCTGCCATCTCAGTAAACTACAAATCTGTTGGCCAATTCCAATTCTAAACTGGATTTAGCAGGGGTGTAGAATTCCCACAGATAGGAAACTGCTTCAATTTTCATGAAAATGGGTTATAAGGGACAAAATACAAACTCAAACTAGTAGATTTGTTGGAGAAAGTCACAAAAACCCCAGACTTCTTCCATTCTCTTTCTCATGGAATGCCTTGACATCGGAGAAAGGGATCAGCCAAAAAGGCAGGAATCAGATGCTTCTCTCTATTCAAGATAACCTTTCAATGTATTTTTCCAATCTGTCACTAATTTTTATTAATAAAACAATTAATTACATTACTGATCAACTAATCCTGGGAGTCATGACACCTGGAAAAAATGTTCTTTGGGCCAACTCCTTTGAACATCAGTTAGGATGCCCACAATGAACGGATTTAAAAATCTCACTGGAGAAACTCAGGTACACAGAACTGGGAGAAATTCAACAATCTGAGTCAGCTGCTCCTGCCTCAGCTTGAGAGCTTCCAGGGCTGTCAGGAACTGACTGGATTGTCATCCTCCTTTTGAGTTAATGCACCAAGTAAGTTATTTGTGTCATGCTACAGAGAAATCAAGCACGCACAACTAAGTAGCACTGTCAGATCAAAAAAAGTTCTTTGTGTACATATTTTCCAGAGCATTTTGTACCAAAGGAGACCTCAGAGATTAATGCTTATTTTATCGAGATTATCAAACATGCCCAGATAGAAGACACTGTGTTTAATAATAGAATGAACCATCCTTTAAACTGGATTGTGCATTCCTGGCTTTTTCCCAGTTCTGCTGCTTGTTTCAAGGTAAATATTTTCAAGACCTCCATTACTTGGCATTGTCTCCCTCTCCCACCCCTGTTCTGTGTCCTGACACCAAGGTACAACACAGAGAGAAGAGAGTCTTTACTCTCATCTGCTCAACTCAGCAGTGGAAATCATGGGAATGCCACATAATTCCTGTTCTGTGACACGAGAACAGCTGTTATTATATTCTCTTACACACCTGGTTTCTTTCTTTATATGCCTTTGCTTCCTCTGTCTGCATTAATACTTCCTTGAATAACAAAGTCTCCTGAGAGACACGTATGGCATTGAAATGTTTACAAAGCCACATTGCCTGAGGGGGAGGAAAAAAAAAAATATAGGTTGAAATATTTGGAAAGAAAACGAAGCAATTTTTTTTTTCAGAAGGCTGCAGAAAGACAGAGCTTTCCTAACCATACATTTAAATATACAGACATTTAAGAAACTAAGCAACTTCAAGTAGTTTCTTATAAAGATGTTCAAGAGTATCCAGCTTTGAATAATGGCTTTTTCATCTCCTGTACCTTAACACAGAATATAAAGAAGTATTCTTCCTGCCATGCCCTCACCAGCATCATCTGCTGATTCTGAGGTTCAAATGCAACTTTGACCTTTGCATTTAAGGTGCCAGTGGACATGAGACAACTGACCATGCAAACGGAGCAATTCACAGCAAGGGAACACCACAAATGTGTAATTACCTTCCTTCCCCCATGCTAATTAGTCCTGCTAAAAGGCTGGGAAAACAAGGCAGGCAGAATTCTGTTGCATTCCAGCAGTTGAGTGAGTTCTCACAGACCTCATTTGAAAATATCTATTCAACCTGTAGTGTAATATCCTCAGGTGTATCCCTCAGGAATGACACCCTTTGTCTTATCTATCACTTCGATAAATCTCAATTTTCCCAGAATAAAATTCTGCAAAATGCTGAGCTCAGTAGACAGTAAGGAAGTGAGTGGGAAGTGCTACAACACTAAAGGTAAGGTACTCACAACTGTAGTTTTCCCAGAAGCAGGTGGACCAAGGACACAAACTCTTGGAGCTATGGAAGAACAAGGATATGCAAATGTCAAGATGCAGGAGAGCAAAAATCCCAACCAGTTTCCCGCTCTTGTATTGGATAATATCAATGTAGCCACCATGAAACAATTATTTCAGCTGGAAAGCTGCCTCAGTGGAGACTTCAGGATTGGGCTCCACTGGGAAAAAAAGGAGGAACAGAAAATCAGTGCCAGCTGGGTCCTCCTTTAATCTCCATGGTCAATGAGATTAACACTCTAACTGTGCCACTTGGAGAGATAGATGGGATATGTGTATCTCAATCCATTTAAACACACAGAGAGTTTAGTGGGTGAACCATAAGATAAAAACATTCCCTTACCTGAGTTTGACTTTTATTCCTGAAACATTGATTCAGAATGAACATATTTTGTGATGAAAAAATATTTCACTTTTTAGTTTCATCTAAATAGGTTGTGCTAGTGTTCAGAGAAGATTTAGAGAGATTGCAAAATGAAGGACTCCCTCACTATGCTTTTTGACAGCTGCCTTCAATTTTTTCTAGTCACCATTTAAAGTAATTTTACCTCATTTCTGTTTCTTGTGTTTCTCTGCTGTGTGTCCCTCTCCTTTCCCTGAGGGGCAAAGGTGCAAAAACTGCATCCCAGATCTGAGGAATTCTTAATCCAATGCACACAACACAATAGGCATTACTGCCCTGAGCTTCTTTGGGAATGAATTAGAGGCAAGACAAACAAGAGAAAATGGAGTCGCTCTTAGGAAAGTATTTGGAACTTTTTCTATAAATGCACCTTGGGCTGCAATCCCTTGAACTGTCATTTTATATTAACAGCTTTGATGTTTTTCCCCCTATACCACAGGGAAAAAAAAACCCAAATCAGAGTTTGTGCAGGAGGGACTGGTTAGTATTTACTGGGAGTAACATAGGTCAGAACAGAGGAGGGATCCACTCACCCAAAAACCTCCTCAGCTCCTGATAACCAAGGGAGCTCATGTCTGATTGTAACAGACAGGCAAGGATGTGAAATGTATTTTCATGAGGTCTTCCACGCACTTAACAGTTATTGGGCAGGTGCAATTTTTAAACATACATGAAACCCAAATTACAGATTCATCTTTACAAAGTTATCTGACTTGGAAGGTTTAAGAACAACTCCCCCCCTTATTGGTTCTTGCAAGTGCAACAGAACTAGTACACAATGTAGAAAAATACTTTAAAAGGATACATCAGCTGTTTTTATCACCTAATTTCTTTCAAATGTAATGTGATTAAATCCTAGGGTTTTTTTAAAAATCTAACACCTTGAAACTCCAGCCCGGTACTTAGGAATTATTTATAAACAGCGTCATAAAAGAGTGCTTGGGTGCCAACACTAATCAACTTCTTCAAACCACTTCAAAGAAAATCAAAAAACCTTTCCATCCACAGATCCTTTTGAGGTTTAACTAGGAGCATGATTTAAAATTCACAAGAAAGCCCTTAGGTATTGAAGCTTTAATACACAGCTTTCTTGGACAAACGTTTGATAAAAAACGAAACATACCATTATATACACCATCTCATGCTTTAATATTGCCCAGGGCTACTGTAAATGCTCACTTTGTACTAAATCTGGTTTTCTCTTTGCTTAGTGGCTGGCAGCAGATGGGGCAGTGTAATTCACTGATTTACTCATTTGCACACTTGTAGGACTCCTCTAAAGCATTCTCCCCAAACATGTGACACGGGGGCACAGCCAGGACACCGCTGGGTGTAATGTTTAACCCCTCCAGTCAACAAATATTCACTATTTAATACTGCAGCTCTAAAGCAGCAGCTAAATGAAGTCAGGAAATCCTGGGAAATGCCTTTTTCTTTGGTAAGAAATCATATTTAATTCTGTATTTAGTCTTGATGAGACATTATGGGATTTACTCGTCCAAATAAAGCAAGTTTCAACATTCAACAATGATTTTAGCAACAACAAAATGAATCCTGGAATAACACAAAAGAGCAGCTGGACTCACAGTTCCATTTAAATCCAAAAGATTTTATGATTAATATTAATACAACAGCATTTGCTTCACTTGTAAGAGAAATCCTGTGTCAAAGAGGAGAAGCACAGGGTACATACTGAACATTCTTGCAGAACTTTTTTACATTCCTTCAGAGGTTTGAGTGTAAAGCAGGAACTCACAGAAATGCCTCTCAGACCCTGAACATCTTTTTCATTAGCACAAACCAAGATACTGTGTAGAAAAGTTGCATCTTTGAATATGAAAGAATTATCAGTCTTCATGTGGCCCTTGAAGCTTTTTAGGAGCAGCACATGAAAGAACAACAGCACAGAGCCCTAAGCACAAACACTTTGCCACACATTCAACCTACAAGATTTTCGAGGCAGTTGTAAGCTATAATCACCATTAGATTTGTTTATATTTTTAAAAGTACTTTAGATCCTATTATCAATTAAAAAAGGTTTTCTAACTTCACATCTGGGATAGATGCAATGTTTCTTTTCCACACATCTCTGTTTGAAATTTTCTCTAGGGCTAAAACTGTCTAGGCAAGGCAAGATCATGAAAATTCATCACTTTACTGATGGCTCTAATAAGGTTTTGGTTTTTTTTTTCTTCTAAATAGTCAGCACCTTCCACCAGGATCAAAAAGTAAAATCAACTCTGCTACACGTTTCTGTTACATTATTTTCCATATAATTTATTCTTAAAACAACATTTAGGCTTTAACTTTAATTGGAGTTCCTCTCCTTCCTTAACAGGGTTTTCCAGACCAAAAGCAGACAGCATTTTCTGCTTGACAAACAACTGCTGCAGTTCTATCTTTAGCCTCTAAGTACTGAAGTCATGAGATGGAAACATGCCTAATTCTGTTAAAATGATACTGGGGGGTTTCAGGACAAATGTTAGCCCAATGTGAAGAAATTTTATCAGCATTCTATCAAACTGCAGGAAATTCTTCCACATATTTTTCCATGGGTCTACAAACCAGATTGATTATTCACGCTGCCTGCACCAGAAAAGGCTGGGCACAATTTGCAGGATTTGATTTTTTTTTCCTTTTTCTTTAATGTATTTAGCAGCATTTCAATCAACATCCATCTGATCAGCACCACTAAGAGCTCACAGCACCTCCAGTGATAATGATTTCATTGATGCTGCAGCCAGCAGAACTTTCATAATGGTTTACTCTGGTTTTAAAGAAACATCAAAGCTCCATGACACCAGGTCTCCCTGACAGCTCACGCAGAACAAAAATTACAGTTCAGTTGTGCATCTCCAAATATAATCTGCCTAAGGGTGAACAGTTTGTAAATCAAATAATTTGATTGAGGGTACATGCTTTTATTGTGCAGAATACAGACTTCCCATTCAATTTACCAGGTTTTGTTACACAGAGGAGCAGACACACTCACTGTTCCTTCAGCTGAGATGCCACTGAGCTGTGGAACTCATTAACAGCAGCGAGTAACAAACTAATCAAAAAGCAGAGAATCTGCCAGCCCAGGTAGAATAGGAACCCAAATTTACACCTGACAAAAGGAGTAATTAGCGAGCTTAAAGACAACAGGAAATATCAGATGGGGCACAGAAGGCATTAATAATTGATACACCAGAACTCTTTGTTATTCCCTTAGAGGGTTTCATTGTTATAACTGTTAAAGTGCATTTCTTATTAGATTACCCACTAAAAAAAGAAATTAAAAGCATCTTGCCTATAACTATTCCAAAATGCTCACCTTTTTTTTTGTTGTTGTTGTTGTTTCCCCCCTCCCCAAGACTCAGCCTGAAAAGTTTGATCCATCACCTGCCAACGGCAGCACAGCTCCCAACAGCTGTTCACAAATCAGGAGCTGAACTATTTCTGGTGTCTCCATTTTCACTCACCATCATCGTTGTTTTGCTTTAAGTGGTTTATCATGAACTCAATGGGATCATCTGGCTTATGAATTAATAGCTCTTCAAGCATGTTCTGGAAATAAATGGGACAAAGAGGAAAATTTAACACAGCTCTGCAGTCGTGGATATCTTGCATTTTTACAGCAATGTTACAATGAGGATCCTAAACAGCTTATAAATGCTTATTTATTTTCTTTCACAAACAAAATTGAGACATCAGAACCTGTTTTAGATGCTGAAAAACTGAAGATAGTCAGAAAATTGCCAGTTAAAAAACTCCAACCTATTTGCTTGGGCTTATTTGTGGTACATATGGACACCAGAAAGGTTTGGCTCGAGCAGCCTGGGGTTGAAAATGGTTGAGGCAGCACTGACATAAAAACCATACAAGGAGTTTGAAAACCAGAGTTAACTGGAATTTGTGCCTCTGCAGAGCAAGAGAACCCTTCTCTAGCACATCCCCACAAGTTTCTGACTTGCCCAGAGGAGTGCAGAGTGGACAAAAGCTGTGGAAAACACAACCCACAGAAAAGGCACATTTCACACCTGTACCAGCCCTGCCTCCTGCAGGAAAAGGAAGGTGGGGAGGGGGCAAAAACCCCCTTAAATCCTTGCCTTGAATGCCTATTTTGGAGCCCATTTTCATGTGAAACCCTTGAGGTTATACAGGGCCTTTCTTCAGCTCCCACCCGTAGCAGTGGGAATCTTGCACTGGTTTCAGGGAGGATTTGGACTTTACAGGCAGAAAAAAGAACAACCCCGAGAAATCCATACATTTCCTAGTAAGACATTTCATCACAGCCACGAGCTCTGTAATTAAAACTAAACATCAAACAGAGCTAATGCTCTAATTTAGACAAGTGGCAGAAATGATGGTGCTGGAAGAGACATTTCTAAAAAGCAGTCATAACACTTTGATATTTGCAAGTAAATTCCATAAAGTCCATCCAGTCCATAAAATTTTATATCCTCACCAACTGATTGTCTTTTATTAGAGTGGCCTGTTTGCCTTTTCTACTTCATCCACTTCATTAGAATAATTAAAACACTCAATTTTGTTTATAAACTGGTGATCACGCAAGCTCTGATGTGTCAAGGTCTGGGTAGCACAGAGCAGAAATGATGAAATTTGTATTTTTATTGGAAGTTCATTTAAAAATTATTACTTCCCAGCAACATTTATTTAAACTAAGCCATCTGGATTTTGCACTACACTTACCAGCACCTTTATAAATAATAAACCTAAGAAAATCTGGATTTATTATAATTCAAAAACGTTCAGGCTGACAGTGATTGACACTGGCACTCTTTCCTGTCCAAACCCTTAATTTTATCCAATTCTGCTAAACTCAATTTAATTTCACACAAGTTGTTCTGTTAATCCCTGGGGGAGGGTCATACTTTGGGTCTCAAGTAGTTTTTACATTTTGTGGTTTGCAAATGTTTTAGCACAACGATTTCAAGCTGTGTTTGTGTCGTTATTTTGCTCCAACACAACTGAAGCACGAAAACACGACCCTGAGTAAATCCCACAAGCATTTTATGCAATATGAGTCCCTGCAGTTGCATTCAATGCCTTGTGGCTTGCAAAACACAGTATTTCACCAAAAGAAAAAAAAAACCACAAATATTATGCAGCACTAGGTATAATAAACAGAGGGAAAAAAAAAAAGTAGGAAAGAAATAGGAAAAGAAATAAACATATGCGTGCATTTCAGTGAGCTCTGAGCAAGGGAAAATGACATTTTGACAGAGTTAAGAGCAGCACACAGGGGAAGGCTCCCCAGCAAGTTCTCCAATGAGAGCAGCACCAGGATATTTAGTTCTTCACACAAACCTCTCCATGCACGACACGAGGGCTTTTTCCGAACGCACAGAACAAAACCACCCCTCCCTAAAGCAGGGAAGCCAGCCTTGCCATGGACCCAAATCACAGCGGCGCCACAAGTGCACTTTTCTCCCTTTATTTTTGACACCTCCCCGCACAGCCAGAGCAGGAACGGGTGCGGAAGGGTTTTAACCGGGGGGCGAGCAGCGGGCGGTGACAGCCCCGGCTCGGCCACCGCAAAAACTTCACCGCGTTCTTGCCGCACTCAACTTGTCACTGACCCCCCGCCCCTCCTTGTCCTGCCTCGCCTTTCACCGACTCTTTTCTTCCACGAGCTGCCACTTCCATCCGCAAATCAAACCGCAAGTATGAGCCGCAGCAATTGCCAATTAAAATAATTAATTGAGAGAGCCCACGGGCGCTTCCCGCATGCGGACACCCGCCAATCCGCTTCCACAGGAGCCTTCAGCTCCCCGCCGACCCCGACCCCGCGGAGGGGCTGTCGGGGGCTCCCCGTTCACCTGCAGGAGCTGGAAGAGGCCCCGCTCCTCCGCGTAGGCGCCCGCGGGCGGCGGCCACGGCCGGGCCGCGTCCTCCACCTCCGCCTCGTCCGCCTCCGCCATGGCGGCCCCTAGCAACGGAACGCGTTGCTAAGGAAACGTCATCACTGCGCGACGCGGAACCGCCTCGCTCCACACGGCGGCGCGGCCGCCGCCTCGCTCACAGCAACGGGAACGGGGAGACGTCATCGAGCGGCGACCGTTGCCAGGGAGACGGCGGCGCCGTTGCCGCGGTAACGGCGGGGCCGAGGGCCCGCGGTCAGCGCTGTCCGCCCGCTCATCCCGGACAGCCCGGCCGCCCTGCCATCGCGGCCCCTCCCGGGAGCTGCCACACCACCGCCGCACGCCACACGGCCGGTAGGAACCGCAGGGGGGCCGAGGCGGGAGCGGGGCGGCGAGACCCGCCCGCAGCCGGGGTCCCGGCGGCACGAACGGCCTGGGGGGTTGAGGCAGGAGGGCCGGGGCTGCGGGTGGGCCTGCGCCGAAAGCTTCTGATCTTTCCGCAGCGTCCGAACCAGCCCCGGGAGGACGGGCGGGTGAACCGCGGCCCCGGCACACGGCGCTCCGTGCCCGGCCCGCTCCGGTTACCGGGAGAGCTCGGAAGCCGCTGCGGCGATGGTTTTACAGCCACAGCAGAAGCCCCGGCTCCCCGCGGCCCCCGTGCTTGATGCATTGCCGCATTATCTTTACAACACACCCGCCAGGGTTTATGGCATCTGATTGTCAGCGCTCCCCTCGGGGGTCTCTGCCTCTTTTTGCAGCATCGTTACCAACTCCTTGACTCACTGCCTGGGGCTCGGGGACTGCAGCACTGCCACACAACAGAACTCCTCTTTTTCCACCTTTCTACTCTGCTTTTGTGTTAGTTTTCCACTAACTTACAACTCAGGTGAGATGTAGAATTGCATTGTTTCTAAAAGCCAGTTTCCTTTCTCTCCTTTTTGCCCCCAGAACCAGAAATAAGTAAACATGAATGAGGTAGTGGAGACTCTAACAAAGATCCAGCAGAACTACAAGCTCTTCCAGCAGCAGCAGTTCTCGTTTATCAGAGCACTGGAGCACACCCGGAAGGAAGCCCACGACACCTTCAGACCTGTGTCATCCATCATCCAGGTGAGGCCAGTTCAGGGATGATGAAATGTTTTTACTGAAGGGGAGATGGATAAAAACGCTCCAGGAACATTTGGGTATAACTGAAGATGTGGGGAGAGAAGCACCTGTAGAGCTTCCATTCTCTCAGGAGGAATCTCATGGCTGAGCAGAACTTTCTGGTTTAGTTTAACACTGCTGAGGCCCAGCCAGAAACACAGGGTACAAGAAAACAATCCAGCCCAGCCTCTTTCCCCAGCCACACATGGAATCTGTAACCTTTAATAGCATTGCTCTAACAGGTTAGCCAGCACAATTAGGGTTAAATGGGTTGAGTTTGCAGCCATGTGCCACATAAAGACTCACAGAGGATGCACAATGCAAACACATCACTCCAAACCATTCCCAGGGTGGTGGCTGCCCTCCCTTCCCAGCCTGCTCTGCCCAGGCAGCTGTGGCAGG
Source organism: Phylloscopus collybita (assembly GCA_027886175.1). Classification (NCBI taxonomy): domain Eukaryota; kingdom Metazoa; phylum Chordata; class Aves; order Passeriformes; family Phylloscopidae; genus Phylloscopus; species Phylloscopus collybita. Next base: position 7,900,841 of record JAJNNQ010000001.1, read on the forward strand.
GGCAGAGGGAGCAGACACAAGAGCCCACAGTCACTCAGCCTGTGTCCTGCAGTGCTGCCAGCACAGCTGCTTTTGGCTGTGCCACTCCTACAGCTCTGAGGCTGAGGCAGGCTCAGTGTGCTGAGGGACAGATCACTTACTTCAGCCTTCCCAGTCAGGAGGAACGACAATCAAACATCCCACAGTGCTCACACCTGAGAGCCACAAGAGAAAGCAGCTTCTCCTCCCTGCCCCTGAGCAGCTTTGGGGCACAAGTTCAATGCAGTTTACCACCAGTGCCCTCTGGGTTTCCCCCTGTGCAGGTGCAGTGCTACAAGGACCACCACTGTTACAATTCCACAGACAGGCGCATCCTCAACATGTTCCTCTCCATCTGCAACGACCTCCGCCACCTCTGCCACAAGATGGAGAGGGTGCACCCTGGGGACAGCGTGACCAACGGCCTCCTGGAGAAGTGCAAAGTGCTCCTGAACGACAGCAACGACCTCACTGCCATTCGAGCCACGTAGGTGCCTGCCCAGCCCAGCTCAGCCCAGCCCAGCTCAGCTCAGCCCAGCTCAGCTCAGCCCAGCTCAGCTCCTGGGATTTCACTGCCACTGCTGGGGGACTGGCCCTGCACCTTCCCACCTGGCCTCTCCAGCAGCTCTGTCACAGCACCTTCCTGCCTTTAGCCAGCCTACAAGGTGCTGCCCAGCTTCCTCTTGCAGCTCTTGGGGAAACACTGCCAGTGGCCACTCACAAGAAGAGTGCTGGTTGGTTTGTGCATCATTTCTGGTGCGTGGCAGGGCAGGTGAGCGCCCTGAGGTCTGTGCAGTGCTCAGGCAGGTTACCTGCTGCTTCCTCCTGCTGCTCCTCTGCACAGAGCTAATTTCTGCAGGGCAAGTGTCTGTACGTCCTCTCCAAGACTTCCAGATCTATGCCAGGGTGCTCTTTGTCACAATTCTATCCCTGCTTTTCTGTTTTTGGGAAATGGCTGCCTGTGCAACCCTGCTCTGCCATAGGAGATCTGAGGGTGGCTCCTGCAGGAGCTGGAACTCTGTACGACCAACCAATATGATTGAGCAGAAGCTGTTTATTGTTTACATTAAGCTGTATTTATACATTCCAAGGCTACTTGCTCACGTGAGCAGGCATTACATGATTGGATCTGCTCTCTTGTCCACACGTTCAGCACTTTTCAGGAAATATGATTGGTTACAGTTCCTCATCATCCTGGGCCTCCTTTAGGTCTCTCATTCTTGGTGTTCTGCTTCTCAGGCTCTCCTTTCTTAATTTAGCACTCTTTCTCTTTCAGTAACCTTGACGAATTCCTGAGGGTTTGATAAGCATAACTTCAAGCAGTTTGGCTGGAGCACATTGTGGCCCAAGCTGTTCAGATACATTGCTACAGGCTCCCAGGGCTGCCCTGCTGGGACTCCTCTGGCAATTGTTTCCCTCTGTCCCACAGCTACCCCCACGCTGTTGTGAACTACCTGAGCTTGGAAGAAGCAAAGCATCGCTATGGAGGGGTGGTGAGCCTCCTCCCCATCGTTATAGACAGCATGTGGGAGTGGATAACCTACACTAAGAGGCACCTGCTACCTAACGTGAGTCATGGACATGATGTGTCCCAGGAGACACCCACTTCCCAACCACCACCTGCTGGGCACTTGCAGCTCAGACCTCCAGTAGTAACAAAAATACTGTACAATTGCAGGACAGAGCATGCCAGAGGTGTGGGTATGAAGACCCACGTTTGACAAATAAACCTCCCTGGATACCACCAGGCAAACCGCCCTGTTAAAGAATCAAAGCTCCTGCATCGTCTGCTCAGCACCTTTAACCACCTGGATGATTAAATACAGAGATGAGCCCTAGAGATCCAGCCTGAGTCCACTTTCTGAACAGTTGTTCTGCTGCCAGCCTGGGACAGATGCATTTGCTCTCCCTTGCTGCTGTTTCCTCTCTCCTCATATCCCCACAGAAGCAGCTGTGGCTGGTGCCTGGGGCCAGCACTGCAGTGGGAGCAGAGAACAGCCGGGACCCATCAGGTTCTGATTTCTCAGACATGAATCTTGGACAAGTGATTTGAAACAGGATTTTACATTTTCTCAGCCTTCTTTCTGAGGAACAACTCCTCCCTGCCACAGCCAGCAGGGTGAAGAACCTGCCTGTCTGAAGGATGTGATGCAGAACAGCCAAGGCCTGGCATTATGGAGTCAGACACGTTTTTGTTATTTAGACTTGTTTCTAAAATTCCCTCACCCCCACAGAAATAGTTTGTTTAGCTGGACCACAGGATCCGTGTTCACAGGACAAGCTTCCCGCCCGCGGAGACCCGCCCATCGCTTCCACAGGAGCCGGCACCGCTGCCCTTCCCTGTCTCCCCTGTCCCCGCCGACCCCGACCCCGCGGAGGGGCTGTCGGGGGCTCCCCGTTCACCTGCAGGAGCTGGAAGAGGCCCCGCTCTTCCGCGTAAACGCCCGCGGGCGGCGGCCACGGCCGGGCCGCGTCCTCCACGTCCGCCTCGTCCGCCTCCGCCATGGCGGCCCCTAGCAACGGAACGCGTTGCTAAGGAAACGTCATCACCGCGCGACGCGGAACCGCCTCGCTCCACACGGGGGGCGGTCTGGGTGACGTCATCGAGCGGCGACCGTTGCCAGGGAGACGGCGGCGCCGTTGCCGCGGTAACGGCGGGGCCGAGGGCCCGCGGTCAGCGCTGTCCGCCCGCTCATCCCGGACAGCCCGGCCGCCCTGCCATCGCGGCCCCTCCCGGGAGCTGCCACACCACCGCCGCACGCCACACGGCCGGTAGGAACCGCAGGAGGGCCGAGGCGGGAGCGGGGCGGCGAGACCCGCCCGCAGCGCGGGGTCCCGGCGGCACGAACGGCCTGGGGGGGTGAGGCAGGAGGGCCGGGGCTGCGGGTGGGCCTGCGCCGAAAGCTTCTGATCTTTCCGCAGCGTCCGAACCAGCCCCGGGAGGACGGGCGGGTGAACCGCGGCCCCGGCACACGGCGCTCCGTGCCCGGCCCGCTCCGGTTACCGGGAGAGCTCGGAAGCCGCTGCGGCGATGGTTTTACAGCCACAGCAGAAGCCCCGGCTCCCCGCGGCCCCCGTGCTTGATGCATTGCCGCATTATCTTTACAACACACCCGCCAGGGTTTATGGCATCTGATTGTCAGCGCTCCCCTCGGGGGTCTCTGCCTCTTTTTGCAGCATCGTTACCAACTCCTTGACTCACTGCCTGGGGCTCGGGGACTGCAGCACTGCCACACAACAGAACTCCTCTTTTTCCACCTTTCTACTCTGCTTTTGTGTTAGTTTTCCACTAACTTACAACTCAGGTGAGATGTAGAATTGCATTGTTTCTAAAAGCCAGTTTCCTTTCTCTCCTTTTTGCCCCCAGAACCAGAAATAAGTAAACATGAATGAGGTAGTGGAGACTCTAACAAAGATCCAGCAGAACTACAAGCTCTTCCAGCAGCAGCAGTTCTCGTTTATCAGAGCACTGGAGCACACCCGGAAGGAAGCCCACGACACCTTCAGACCTGTGTCATCCATCATCCAGGTGAGGCCAGTTCAGGGATGATGAAATGTTTTTACTGAAGGGGAGATGGATAAAAACGCTCCAGGAACATTTGGGTATAACTGAAGATGTGGGGAGAGAAGCACCTGTAGAGCTTCCATTCTCTCAGGAGGAATCTCATGGCTGAGCAGAACTTTCTGGTTTAGTTTAACACTGCTGAGGCCCAGCCAGAAACACAGGGTACAAGAAAACAATCCAGCCCAGCCTCTTTCCCCAGCCACACATGGAATCTGTAACCTTTAATAGCATTGCTCTAACAGGTTAGCCAGCACAATTAGGGTTAAATGGGTTGAGTTTGCAGCCATGTGCCACATAAAGACTCACAGAGGATGCACAATGCAAACACATCACTCCAAACCATTCCCAGGGTGGTGGCTGCCCTCCCTTCCCAGCCTGCTCTGCCCAGGCAGCTGTGGCAGGGGCAGAGGGAGCAGACACAAGAGCCCACAGTCACTCAGCCTGTGTCCTGCAGTGCTGCCAGCACAGCTGCTTTTGGCTGTGCCACTCCTACAGCTCTGAGGCTGAGGCAGGCTCAGTGTGCTGAGGGACAGATCACTTACTTCAGCCTTCCCAGTCAGGAGGAACGACAATCAAACATCCCACAGTGCTCACACCTGAGAGCCACAAGAGAAAGCAGCTTCTCCTCCCTGCCCCTGAGCAGCTTTGGGGCACAAGTTCAATGCAGTTTACCACCAGTGCCCTCTGGGTTTCCCCCTGTGCAGGTGCAGTGCTACAAGGACCACCACTGTTACAATTCCACAGACAGGCGCATCCTCAACATGTTCCTCTCCATCTGCAACGACCTCCGCCACCTCTGCCACAAGATGGAGAGGGTGCACCCTGGGGACAGCGTGACCAACGGCCTCCTGGAGAAGTGCAAAGTGCTCCTGAACGACAGCAACGACCTCACTGCCATTCGAGCCACGTAGGTGCCTGCCCAGCCCAGCTCAGCCCAGCCCAGCTCAGCTCAGCCCAGCTCAGCTCAGCCCAGCTCAGCTCCTGGGATTTCACTGCCACTGCTGGGGGACTGGCCCTGCACCTTCCCACCTGGCCTCTCCAGCAGCTCTGTCACAGCACCTTCCTGCCTTTAGCCAGCCTACAAGGTGCTGCCCAGCTTCCTCTTGCAGCTCTTGGGGAAACACTGCCAGTGGCCACTCACAAGAAGAGTGCTGGTTGGTTTGTGCATCATTTCTGGTGCGTGGCAGGGCAGGTGAGCGCCCTGAGGTCTGTGCAGTGCTCAGGCAGGTTACCTGCTGCTTCCTCCTGCTGCTCCTCTGCACAGAGCTAATTTCTGCAGGGCAAGTGTCTGTACGTCCTCTCCAAGACTTCCAGATCTATGCCAGGGTGCTCTTTGTCACAATTCTATCCCTGCTTTTCTGTTTTTGGGAAATGGCTGCCTGTGCAATCCTGCTCTGCCATAGGAGATCTGAGGGTGGCTCCAGCAGGAGTTGGGACCTCTGTACGACCAACCAATATGATTGAGCAGAAGCTGTTTATTGTTTACATTAAGCTGTATTTATACATTCCAAGGCTACTTGCTCACGTGAGCAGGCATTACATGATTGGATCTGCTCTCTTGTCCACACGTTCAGCACTTTTCAGGAAATATGATTGGTTACAGTTCCTCATCATCCTGGGCCTCCTTTAGGTCTCTCATTCTTGGTGTTCTGCTTCTCAGGCTCTCCTTTCTTAATTTAGCACTCTTTCTCTTTCAGTAACCTTGACGAATTCCTGAGGGTTTGATAAGCATAACTTCAAGCAGTTTGGCTGGAGCACATTGTGGCCCAAGCTGTTCAGATACATTGCTACAGGCTCCCAGGGCTGCCCTGCTGGGACTCCTCTGGCAATTGTTTCCCTCTGTCCCACAGCTACCCCCACGCTGTTGTGAACTACCTGAGCTTGGAAGAAGCAAAGCATCGCTATGGAGGGGTGGTGAGCCTCCTCCCCATCGTTATAGACAGCATGTGGGAGTGGATAACCTACACTAAGAGGCACCTGCTACCTAACGTGAGTCATGGACATGACGTGTCCCAGGAGACACCCACTTCCCAACCACCACCTGCTGGGCACTTGCAGCTCAGACCTCCAGTAGTAACAAAAATACTGTACAATTGCAGGACAGAGCATGCCAGAGGTGTGGGTATGAAGACCCACGTTTGACAAATAAACCTCCCTGGATACCACCAGGCAAACCGCCCTGTTAAAGGATCAAAGCTCCTGCATCGTCTGCTCAGCACCTTTAACCACCTGGATGATTAAATACAGAGATGAGCCCTAGAGATCCAGCCTGAGTCCACTTTCTGAACAGTTGTTCTGCTGCCAGCCTGGGACAGATGCATTTGCTCTCCCTTGCTGCTGTTTCCTCTCTCCTCATATCCCCACAGAAGCAGCTGTGGCTGGTGCCTGGGGCCAGCACTGCAGTGGGAGCAGAGAACAGCCGGGACCCATCAGGTTCTGATTTCTCAGACATGAATCTTGGACAAGTGATTTGAAACAGGATTTTACATTTTCTCAGCCTTCTTTCTGAGGAACAACTCCTCCCTGCCACAGCCAGCAGGGTGAAGAACCTGCCTGTCTGAAGGATGTGATGCAGAACAGCCAAGGCCTGGCATTATGGAGTCAGACACGTTTTTGTTATTTAGACTTGTTTCTAAAATTCCCTCACCCCCACAGAAATAGTTTGTTTAGCTGGACCACAGGATCCGTGTTCACAGGACAAGCTTCCCGCCCGCGGAGACCCGCCCATCGCTTCCACAGGAGCCGGCACCGCTGCCCTTCCCTGTCTCCCCTGTCCCCGCCGACCCCGACCCCGCGGAGGGGCTGTCGGGGGCTCCCCGTTCACCTGCAGGAGCTGGAAGAGGCCCCGCTCTTCCGCGTAAACGCCCGCGGGCGGCGGCCACGGCCGGGCCGCGTCCTCCACGTCCGCCTCGTCCGCCTCCGCCATGGCGGCCCCTAGCAACGGAACGCGTTGCTAAGGAAACGTCATCACCGCGCGACGCGGAACCGCCTCGCTCCACACGGGGGGCGGTCTGGGTGACGTCATCGAGCGGCGACCGTTGCCAGGGAGACGGCGGCGCCGTTGCCGCGGTAACGGCGGGGCCGAGGGCCCGCGGTCAGCGCTGTCCGCCCGCTCATCCCGGACAGCCCGGCCGCCCTGCCATCGCGGCCCCTCCCGGGAGCTGCCACACCACCGCCGCACGCCACACGGCCGGTAGGAACCGCAGGAGGGCCGAGGCGGGAGCGGGGCGGCGAGACCCGCCCGCAGCGCGGGGTCCCGGCGGCACGAACGGCCTGGGGGGGTGAGGCAGGAGGGCCGGGGCTGCGGGTGGGCCTGCGCCGAAAGCTTCTGATCTTTCCGCAGCGTCCGAACCAGCCCGGGGAGGACGGGCGGGTGAACCGCGGCCCCGGCACACGGCGCTCCGTGCCCGGCCCGCTCCGGTTACCGGGAGAGCTCGGAAGCCGCTGCGGCGATGGTTTTACAGCCACAGCAGAAGCCCCGGCTCCCCGCGGCCCCCGTGCTTGATGCATTGCCGCATTATCTTTACAACACACCCGCCAGGGTTTATGGCATCTGATTGTCAGCGCTCCCCTCGGGGGTCTCTGCCTCTTTTTGCAGCATCGTTACCAACTCCTTGACTCACTGCCTGGGGCTCGGGGACTGCAGCACTGCCACACAACAGAACTCCTCTTTTTCCACCTTTCTACTCTGCTTTTGTGTTAGTTTTCCACTAACTTACAACTCAGGTGAGATGTAGAATTGCATTGTTTCTAAAAGCCAGTTTCCTTTCTCTCCTTTTTGCCCCCAGAACCAGAAATAAGTAAACATGAATGAGGTAGTGGAGACTCTAACAAAGATCCAGCAGAACTACAAGCTCTTCCAGCAGCAGCAGTTCACGTTTATCAGAGCACTGGAGCACACCCGGAAGGAAGCCCATGACCTGATGAGACCCGTCTCATCCATTGTCCAGGTACAAAGGATTCAGCACAAAGTGCTCCCTGCCAGGGACAGCAGGGACAGCACGGGGCTGCTGTGCACCTGGGGTAGTTCAGGGCTGAAGAAATGCTTTTATTGAAGGGAAGATGAACAAAAAACTCTCCAGGAACGTCTGTGTGTAACTGAAGATGTGGGGAGAGAAGCACCTGTAGGGCTTCTCATTCTCTCAGGAGGAATCTCATGGCTGAGCAGAACTTTCTGGTTTAGTTTGACACTGCTGAGGCCCAGCCAGAAACACAAGGTACAAGAAAACAATCCAGCCAAGCTTCTTTCCCCAGCCACACATGGAATCTGTAATCCTTAACTTGTAGGAACCAGCATGCCTGGCTCTTCCCCCTGGTATTGGTGCTGCTGTATCTTTCTACAGTGCTTATTAAAAACAATGGCTGTGTTACAGAGGGAGGATGATGGATTGAGGGCTGAAAGTCCCAAGCCGGCAAGGGGGTTTCTGGGCTGGTAAGTCAATTGTCTTGGAATTTTTATAACATGGTGTACTTAAAAGTCGAACTTAGACCACCTGGAGAGAGAGGGGGAAGACAAATCTAAATAAAATCAGAATTGTGGATTTGAGGCAGCAAAATTTGGGCACAAAACCCAGATGGATGCCAAAGGCAGAGTGAAAGCCAGGCTGCTGTCAGGGCTGGGACACAGAATGAGCTGGTTGTCTTTTCCAAGGGCTGCCTCTGCCTCATATAAAGGCTTTGCTCCTTGCATTGAAGAGGATTTTGACAGACATTGCACTGAGCCATTTTTTCCCACTGAGATGGGAAACATTCTGCTGTTTTTAGAAGCTCTGATATCCCAGTGGTACTTGCTGGCAGAGGTGGAAGGGCTGCTTGTGGTGGGGGTGAAAGCTGGTGGGTGGTGACCTCAGAATTCCATGGATCCATGGCCTCCTCTGTGACACCACACAGGAACTCAGTGATGGCAAACTGTACCCATGAAGGGGAGGCTGGGAAAGAGAAAAGAGCAAATTACTGGGAAGGACAGGGAGCAGTTGGTGCAGCACACCCTGGTGATGCACTGAGCAGAAGCTAAAACTCAACCAAATAAACTTCACTGGTGACAAAAGCAAGCACCCATTTTAGTTCACTGCATTTCTCCTTATTTTTAATTTGCCATGGGAAGGCACAAGAATAAAAGCAGCAAACACAGAAATGTGTGTGGTCTCAGCCTACAGCTGACTTGGCTGCCAGATCTCTTTGCATGGAATTATAGACACTACAGAAAAAAAAATGATATTGCACTGGAACATGGCTAAGTTTCCAACCCCCCAGCAGTTTTATGTGGCATTTTTAGTGAGGAGTGATGACATTCCTCAGGGAGGAGAGCATAGGAAGGTGGAAAGGTGGGAGTGCACACCACAGTCAGGCAATGGCAACAGCTCTAAAGATTCTCATATGGAGTAGGGTATAAAGTCTGGTTTGTGCAGAACTGGACAGCCCTTGCCAGTTCTTCCTGAAGTCCTAGTCCCCATCCAGGTCACTCAGGTGCATTAACTCTCTGTTGTTGATGTGGACAACATGTCCTGTTATCCCACTGGTGACCATCCAGGCTAAATTGATACTCTCCTTAGGACTATTTCTGCTCACAGCAGCAATAAAAAATCCCACCACTCACAAGGACACAGCACTCAGCAAACAGTGTGGCAGGAGGAACCTGTAGTGGAAATGGACCCTTAGGGGCCATTTTTTATTTTTCTTACAAACCTGGTGAGAATTCAGCCAAGCACATTCCATGGCTCTTCTGTAAGCAGAGACTGTATCCATGTTGGCACAGCTACTTCCCTCTTGTCTAGAAATCTTAAAGAAAGCATTGGAGGTGCTGGAGCCCAGCTTGGCTGCCAACCAGCCACTCAGGATTTTATATTTTGAAGAGCCTGTAATTTCATTGGAGAAGATACTTAATGCCTTGGCAGAACATTTCCTCATGCAATGCCATGACTCAGAGTAACAAAAGTGCTCAGGGCAAGCAGGGAATAGCATTGCTCTAACAGGTTAGCCAGCACAATTAGGGTTAAATGGGTTGAGTTTGCAGCCATGTGCCACATAAAGACTCACAGAGGATGCACAATGCAAACACATCACTCCAAACCATTCCCAGGGTGGTGGCTGCCCTCCCTTCCCACTCTGCTCTGTCCAGGCAGCTGTGGCAGGGGCAGAGGGAGCAGACACAAGAGCCCACAGTCACTCAGCCTGTGTCCTGCAGTGCTGTCAGCACAGCTGCCTTTGGCTGTGCCACTCCTACAGCTCTGAGGCTGAGGCAGGCTCAGTGTGCTGAGGGACAGATCCCTTACTGCAGCCTTTGCCAGTCAGGAGGAATGACAATCAAACATCCCACAGTGCTCACACCTGAGAGCCACAAGAGAAAGCAGCTTCTCCTCACTAGCCCTGAGCAGCTTTGGGGCACAAGTTCAATGCAGTTTACCATCAGTGCCCTCTGGGTTTCCCCCTGTGCAGGTGCAGTGCTACAAGGACCACCACTGTTACAATTCCACAGACAGGCGCATCCTCAACATGTTCCTCTCCATCTGCAACGACCTCCGCCACCTCTGCCACAAGATGGAGAGGGTGCACCCTGGGGACAGCGTGACCAACGGCCTCCTGGAGAAGTGCAAAGTGCTCCTGAACGACAGCAACGACCTCACTGCCATTCGAGCCACGTAGGTGCCTGCCCAGCCCAGCCCAGCCCAGCTCAGCTCAGCCCAGCTCAGCTCCTGGGATTTCACTGCCACTGCTGGGGGACTGGCCCCGCACCTTCCCACCTGGCCTCTCCAGCAGCTCTGTCACAGCACCTTCCTGCCTTTAGCCAGCCTACAAGGTGCTGCCCAGCTTCCTCTTGCAGCTCTTGGGGAAACACTGCCAGTGGCCACTCACAGGAAGAGTGCTGGTTGGTTTGTGCATCATTTCTGGTGCATGGCAGGGCAGGTGAGCGCCCTGAGGTCTGTGCAGTGCCCAGGCAGGTTACCTGCTGCTTCCTCCTGCTGCTCCTCTGCACAGAGCTAATTTCTGCAGGGCAAGTGTCTGTATGTCCTCTCCAAGACTTCCAGATTTATGCCAGGGTGCTTTTTGGTACAATTCTATCCCTGCTTTTCTGTTTTTGGGAAATGGCTGCCTGTGCAATCCTGCTCTTCCATAGGAGATCTGAGGGTGGCTCCAGCAGGAGTTGGGACCTCTGTACGACCAACCAATATGATTGAGCAGAAGCTGTTTATTGTTTACATTAAGCTGTATTTATACATTCTAAGGCTACTTGCTCACGTGAGCAGGCATTACATGATTGGATCTGCTCTCTTGTCCACACGTTCAGCACTTTTCAGGAAATATGATTGGTTACAGTTCCTCATCATCCTGGGCCTCCTTTAGGTCTCTCATTCTTGGTGTTCTGCTTCTCAGGCTCTCCTTTCTTAATTTAGAACTCTTTCTCTTTCAGTAACCTTGACGAATTCCTGAGGGTTTGATAAGCATAACTTCAAGCAGTTTGGCTGGAGCACATTGTGGCCCAAGCTGTTCAGATACATTGCTACAGGCTCCCAGGGCTGCCCTGCTGGGACTCCTCTGGCAATTGTTTCCCTCTGTCCCACAGCTACCCCCACGCTGTTGTGAACTACCTGAGCTTGGAAGAAGCAAGGCATCGCTATGGAGGGGTGGTGAGCCTCCTCCCCATCGTTATAGACAGCATGTGGGAGTGGATAACCTACAGTAAGAGGCACCTGCTACCTAACGTGAGTCATGAACATGACGTGTCCCAGGAGACACCCACTTCCCAACCACCACCTGCTGGGCACTTGCAGCTCAGACCTCCAGTAGTAACAAAAATACTGTACAATTGCAGGACAGAGCATGCCAGAGGTGTGGGTATGAAGACCCACGTTTGACAAATAAACCTCCCTGGATACCACCAGGCAAACCGCCCTGTTAAAGGATCAAAGCTCCTGCATCGTCTGCTCAGCCCCTTTAAACACCTGGATGATTAAATACAGAGATGAGCCCTAGAGATCCAGCCTGAGTCCACTTTCTGAACAGTTGTTCTGCTGCCAGCCTGGGACAGATGCATTTGCTCTCCCTTGCTGCTGTTTCCTCTCTCCTCCTCATATCCCCACAGAAGCAGCTGTAGCTGGTGCCTGGGGCCAGCACTGCAGTGGGAGCAGAGAACAGTCAGGACTCATCAGGTTCTGATTTCTCAGACATGAATCTTGGACAAGTGATTTGAAACAGGATTTTACGTTTTCTCAGCCTTCTTTCTGAGGAACATCTCCCTGGCACAGCCAGCAGGGTGAAGAACCTGCCTGTCTGAAGAATGTGACACAGAGCAGCCAAGGCCTGGCATTATGGAGTCAGACACGTTTTTGTTATTTAGACTTGTCTCTAAAATTCCCTCACCCCCACAGAAATAGTTTGTTTAGCTGGACCACAGATTCCGTGTTCACAGGACAAACTTCCCGCCCGCGGAGACCCGCCCATCGCTTCCACAGGAGCCCGCACCGCTGCCCTTCCCTGTCTCCCCTGTCCCCGCCGAACCCGACCCCGCGGAGGGGCTGTCGGGGGCTCCCCGTTCACCTGCAGGAGCTGGAAGAGGCCCCGCTCCTCCGCGTAAACGCCCGCGGGCGGCGGCCACGGCCGGGCCGCGTCCTCCACGTCCGCCTCGTCCGCCTCCGCCATGGCCGCCCCTAGCAACGCGACGCGTTGCTAAGGAAACGTCATCACCGCGCGACGCGGAACCGCCTCGCTCCATAAGGGGTGCGGTCTGGGTGACGTCATCGAGCGGCGACCGTTGCCAGGGAGACGGCGGCGCCGTTGCCGCGGTAACGGCGGGGCCGAGGGCCCGCGGTCAGCGCTGTCCGCCCGCTCATCCCGGACAGCCCGGCCGCCCTGCCATCGCGGCCCCTCCCGGGAGCTGCCACACCACCGCCGCACGCCACACGGCCGGTAGGAACCGCAGGGGGGCCGAGGCGGGAGCGGGGCGGCGAGACCCGCCCGCAGCGCGGGGTCCCGGCGGCACGAACGGCCTGGGGGGGTGAGGCAGGAGGGCCGGGGCTGCGGGTGGGGCTGCCCCGAAAGCTTCTGATCTTTCCGCAGCGTCCGAACCAGCCCCGGGAGGACGGGCGGGTGAACCGCAGCCCCGGCACACGGCGCTCCGTGCCCGGCCCGCTCCGGTTACCGGGAGAGCTCGGAAGCCGCTGCGGCGATGGTTTTACAGCCACAGCAGAAGCCCCGGCTCCCCGCGGGCCCCCCGCGCTTGATGCATTGCCGCATTATCTTTACAACACACCCGCCAGGGTTTATGGCATCTGATTGTCAGCGCTCCCCTCGGGGGTCTCTGCCTCTTTTTGCAGCATCGTTACCAACTCCTTGACTCACTGCCTGGGGCTCGGGGACTGCAGCACTGCCACACAACAGAACTCCTCTTTTCCCGGCTTTTTACTTCAGATTTTTTTGGGGGGAGGAGTTTTCCACTAATCTACACAATTCCAACCCAGGTGAGATGTAGAATTGCATAATTTCTAAAAAGCATTTTCCTTTCTCTCCTTTTTGCCCCCAGGACCAGAAATAAGTCAACATGAATGAGGTAGTGGAGACTCTAACAAAGATCCAGAAGAACTACAAGCTCTTCCAGCAGCAGCAGTTCACGTTTATCAGAGCACTGGACCGCACTCGGGAGGAAGCCCATGACCTGATGAGACCCGTCTCATCCATTGTCCAGGTACAAAGAATTCAGCACAAAGTGCTCCCTGCCAGGGACAGCAGGGACAGCACGGGGCTGCTGTGCACCTGGGGTAGTTCAGGGCTGAAGAAATGCTTTTATTGAAGGGAAGATGAACAAAAAACTCTCCAGGAATGTCTGTGTGTAACTGAAGATGTGGGGAGAGAAGCACCTGTAGAGCTTCTCATTCTCTCAGGAGGAATCTCATGGCTGAGCAGAACTTTCTGGTTTAGTTTGACACTGCTGAGGCCCAGCCAGAAACACAAGGTACAAGAAAACAATCCAGCCAAGCCTCTTTCCCCAGCCACACATGGAATCTGTAATCCTTAACTTGTAGGAACCAGCATGCCTGGCTCTTCCCCCTGGTATTGGTGCTGCTGCATCTTTCTACAGTGCTTATTAAAAACAATGGCTGTGTTACAGAGGGAGGATGATGGATTGAGGGCTGAAAGTCCCAAGCCGGCAAGGGGGTTTCTGGGCTGGTAAGTCAATTGTCTTGGAATTTTTATAACATGGTGTACTTAAAAGTCGAACTTAGACCACCTGGAGACAGAGGGGGAAGACAAATCTAAGTAAAATCAGAATTGTGGATTTGAGGCAGCAAAATTTGGGCACAAAACCCAGATGGATGCCAAAGGCAGAGTGAAAGCCAGGCTGCTGTCAGGGCTGGGACACAGAATGAGCTGGTTGTCTTTTCCAAGGGCTGCCTCTGCCTCATATAAAGGCTTTGCTCCTTGCATTGAAGAGGATTGTGACAGACATTGTACTGAGCCATTTTTTCCCACTGAGATGCTGTTTAACATTATGCTGTTTTTAGAAGCTCTGATATCCCAGTGGTACTTGCTGGCAGAGGTGGAAGGGCTGCTTGTGGTGGGGGTGAAAGCTGGTGGGTGGTGACCTCAGAATTCCATGGATCCATGGCCTCCTCTGTGACACCACACAGGAACTCAGTGATGGCAAACTGTACCCATGAAGGGGAGGCTGGGAAAGGGAAAAGAGCAAATTACTGGGAAGGACAGGGAGCAGTTGGTGCAGCACACCCTGGTGATGCACTGAGCAGAAGCTAAAACTCAACCAAAGAAACTTCACTGGTGACAAAAGCAGGCACCCATTTTAGTTCACTGCCATTCTCCTTATTTTTAATTTGCCATGGGAAGGCACAAGAATAAAAGCAGCAAACACAGAAATGTGTGTGGTCTCAGCCTACAGCTGACTTGGCTGCCAGCTCTCTTTGCATGGAATTATAGACACTACAGAAAAAAAAATGATATTGCACTGGAACATGGCTAAGTTTCCAACCCCCCAGCAGTCTTATGTGGCATTTTTAGTGAGGAGTGATGACATTCCTCAGGGAGGAGAGCATAGGAAGGTGGAAAGGTGGGAGTGCACACCACAGTCAGGCAATGGCAACAGCTCTAAAGATTCTCATATGGAGTAGGGTATAAAGTCTGGTTTGTGCAGAACTGGACAGCCCTTGCCAGTTCTTCCTGAAGTCCTAGTCCCCATCCAGGTCACTCAGGTGCATTAACTCTCTGTTGTAGATGTGGACAACATGTCCTGTTATCCCACTGGTGACCATCCAGGCTAAATTGATACTCTCCTTAGGACTATTTCTGCTCACAGCAGCAACAAAAAATCCCACCACTCACAAGGATACAGCACTCAGCAAACAGTGTGGCAGGAGGAACCTGTAGTGGAAATGGACCCTTAGGGGCCATTTTTTATTTTTCTTACAAACCTGGTGAGAATTCAGCCAAGCACATTCCATGGCTCTTCTGTAAGCAGAGACTGTATCCATGTTGGCACAGCTACTTCCCTCTTGTCTAGAAATCTTAAAGAAAGCACTGGAGGTGCTGGAGCCCAGCTTGGCTGCCAACCAGCCACTCAGGATTTTATATTTTGAAGAGCCTGTAATTTCATTGGAGAAGATACTTAATGCCTTGGCAGAACATTTCCTCATGCAATGCCATGACTCAGAGTAACAAAACTGCTCAGGACAAGCAGGGAATAGCATTGCTCTAACAGGTTAGCCAGCACAATTAGGGTTAAATGGGTTGAGTTTGCAGCCATGTGCCACATAAAGACCCACAGAGGATGCACAATGCAAACACATCACTCCAAACGATTCCCAGGGTGGTGGCTGCCCTCCCTTCCCACTCTGCTCTGTCCAGGCAGCTGTGGCAGGGGCAGAGGGAGCAGACACAAGAGCCCACAGTCACTCAGCCTGTGTCCTGCAGTGCTGCCAGCACAGCTGCTTTTGGCTGTGCCACTCCTACAGCTCTGAGGCTGAGGCAGGCTCAGTGTGCTGAGGGACAGATCCCTTACTGCAGCCTTCCCAGTCAGGAGGAACGACAATCAAACATCCCATAGTGCTCACACCTGACAGCCACAAGAGAAAGCAGCTTCTCCTCACTAGCCCTGAGCAACTTTGGGGCACAAGTTCAATGCAGTTTACCACCAGTGCCCTCTGGGTTTCCCCCTGTGCAGGTGCAGTTCTACAAGGACCACCACTGTTACAATTCCACAGACAGGCGCATCCTCAACATGTTCCTCTCCATCTGCAACGACCTCCGCCACCTCTGCCACAAGATGGAGAGGGTGCACCCTGGGGACAGCGTGACCAACGGCCTCCTGGAGAAGTGCAAAGTGCTCCTGAACGACAGCAACGACCTCACTGCCATTCGAGCCACGTAGGTGCCTGCCCAGCTCAGCCCAGCTCAGCCCAGCCCAGCTCAGCTCCTGGGATTTCACTGCCACTGCTGGGGGACTGGCCCTGCACCTTCCCACCTGGCCTCTCCAGCAGCTCTGTCACAGCACCTTCCTGCCTTTAGCCAGCCTACAAGGTGCTGCCCAGCTTCCTCTTGCAGCTCTTGGGGAAACACTGCCAGTGGCCACTCACAAGAAGATTGCTGGTTGGTTTGTGCATCATTTCTGGTGCGTGGCAGGGCAGGTGAGCGCCCTGAGGTCTGTGCAGTGCTCAGGCAGGTTACCTGCTGCTTCCTCCTGCTGCTCCTCTGCACAGAGCTAACTTCTGCAGGGCAAGTGTCTGTATGTCCTCTCCAAGACTTCCAGATCTATGCCAGGGTGCTTTTTGTCACAATTCTATCCCTGCTTTTCTGTTTTTGGGAAATGGCTGCCTGTGCAATCCTGCTCTGCCATAGGAGATCTGAGGGTGGCTCCTGCAGGAGTTGGGACCTCTGTACGACCAACCAATATGATTGAGCAGAAGCTGTTTATTGTTTACATTAAGCTGTATTTATACATTCCAAGGCTACTTGCTCACGTGAGCAGGCATTACATGATTGGATCTGCTCTCTTGTCCACACGTTCAGCACTTTTCAGGAAATATGATTGGTTACAGTTCATCATCATCCTGGGCCTCCTTTAGGTCTCTCATTCTTGGTGTTCTGCTTCTCAGGCTCTCCTTTCTTAATTTAGCACTCTTTCTCTTTCAGTAACCTTGACGAATTCCTGAGGGTTTGATAAGCATAACTTCAAGCAGTTTGGCTGGAGCACATTGTGGCCCAAGCTGTTCAGATACATTGCTACAGGCTCCCAGGGCTGCACTGCTGGGACTCCTCTGGCAATTGTTTCCCTCTGTCCCACAGCTACCCCCACGCTGTTGTGAACTACCTGAGCTTGGAAGAAGCAAGGCATCGCTATGGAGGGGTGGTGAGCCTCCTCCCCATCGTTATAGACAGCATGTGGGAGTGGATAACCTACAGTAAGAGGCACACGCTGTATATTGTGAGTCATGGACATGCCACACCCACGAAGGAGCCACCCACTTCCCAACCACCACCTGCTGAGCACTTGCCAGCTCAGACTAGTAAAAGAAAAAATATACGATTGCAGGAAAAAGATTTCAAGAAATTCCTGGCTGCAAATCAACGTCCAAAACGAAAGGCTCCTTGGAGGCCACCAGGCAAACACCCCTATTAAAAGATCAAAGCTCCTGCATCATCTTCTCACCACCTTTAACCACCTGGATGATTAAATACAGACGTGAACACTAGAGATCCAGCCTGAGTCCACTTTCTGAACAGCTGCTCTGCAACCCTGGCACCCTGCAGTGCCAGGCACAGGGCGTTAGACACGAGCACCCATGGTTCCCATGGAAAAGGCCACAGCTGGTGTCTATAGCCCTGTGCCTGGCACTGGGCTTCTGCCTGCCAAAATTCCACCAAAATTCTGAATGGATCAGGATTTCTCCCAGATCCAAGCTGCCACAAGTTGGAAGCCTGGTTGCCCTTGCAGTGTCAAACACCTCCTTCAAAGTGACATCAGGAACCTGAGGTGCTGACTTTGGTTTTGTGGGCCTGGTATTTCTGGGTCTGAGAGCTTTAGCAGCTGCTAACTTTTCCCAAGGAAAAGTTTCTCAAGAAAGCTTCTCCTCAAAACAGTCTTGGTAAACAACTATCTCAAAACAATATTTTTCCAGATGGTGTTTTGATGTTTTTCTGGTTTAACCCATAGGATTAGAGAGGTGTCCTTCCTATTCACCAATCATATTAAGTCTGTATTGGAAAACCTTATAAAAGGTAGTAAGAATTAGACAATAAAGCTTTTTTTCTATGCTCTTTGCCTTCTGAAATATTTGGAGTCTCTCATCTTTCTTTCATATCCAACAGTGACAGGTTTCCCATGGAAAAGGGCCACAGTTCCTTCTAAGGCCCTGTGCCTGGCACTGGGCTTCTGCTGCTGAAATTCCATGAAAATTCCGAATGGATCAGGATTTCTCCGAGACCAAAGATGCCACAAGTTGGAACCCTGGCTGCCCTTGGAGTGCCAAACACCTCCTACAAACTGATATCAGGGACCTGCAGCCAGCCTGGGACAGATGCATTTGCTCTCCCTTGCTGCTGTTTCCTCTCTCCTCCTCATATCCCCACAGAAGCAGCTGTAGCTGGTGCCTGGGGCCAGCACTGCAGTGGGAGCAGAGAACAGTCAGGACCCATCAGGTTCTGATTTCTCAGACATGAATCTTGGACAAGTGATTTGAAACAGGATTTTACATTTTCTCAGCCTTCTTTCTGAGGAACAACTCCTCCCTGGCACAGCCAGCAGGGTGAAGAACCTGCCTGTCTGAAGGATGTGATGCAGAGCAGCCAAGGCCTGGCATTATGGAGTCAGACACATCTTTGCTATTTAGATTTGTCTCTAAAATTCCCTCACCCCTAACAGAAATAATTTGCTTAGCTGGACCACAGGATCTGTGTTTACAGGACACAAAAGAGGTCTCCCTTACTTGCCACTGGCTACAGAGGCCAGTGTTCTTCAGCTGTGCTCTGCTGCAGCCTCCTGCAGCTCCTCACACCACAGAACATCTCCCCTTACACCTGTCTGACCCCTGTGCCATCAGATCTGGAGA
Source organism: Phylloscopus collybita (assembly GCA_027886175.1). NCBI lineage: Eukaryota > Metazoa > Chordata > Aves > Passeriformes > Phylloscopidae > Phylloscopus > Phylloscopus collybita. Next base: position 7,919,474 of record JAJNNQ010000001.1, read on the forward strand.
TTTAAAGGAGAGCAGAGTTCATCTTGACCTTAGTTTGTGTGTACTGACAATAGCCAAATGTGGACAAAACACCCCTGTGCTCCTCAGACCTCTACAAAATAAAAGCCATTTCCAGTCCATGGGATTCATGGAGATGTGGCAGAAGCATCACGTTCAGAGGGTTCCTGTTCAAGCTGCAGATTAAACTGCCTGTGCTTTCCCTGTCTCAAGGCAAGGTTAGCATTACATTAGGCCAGATGTCCCACCTAAGGGATGGGCCCGTGATGGACCTGGGGCTCAAAATATGGAGCATGAGGTCAGCACGTGGTCAGACCCTACAGCCCTTCCCAAATAAGTGTCCTCCCTGTGTCTGACTGCTCTTCTCCCCTCCCACAGGCAAATTACCTCCTGCTGGAAGAAACTCCTGAATAAACAATTTCTCCTTGCATATCAGGCTCAGCTTGCTGTGAGAAAGCTTTCGCCTTAAAATCACCAGTTTCTGGCAACAAGCAGCTAAAAACAGAAAGGAGAATTAATACAGAGGAGGGGGCACAGCATGGAATGACAGCTCAGATGAAATGGAAAGTATTTTCAGGAGCATTTCTATTCCTCACGTAACCTCACGTTATTCTGCACTTTTTTCCTTCCCCCTCTCCACTTGCACTGCACTGCACCCACCCAGTCTGGAGCAGAGCCCTATTTTTAGGGAGATTTGATCCAGCTGAACTGAACCTTGGTGAACTCAAAATGGTAACAGAGGGTCACAGAGCGACTCCTGGGCACTACTGGGGCCACAGCCAGTGGAATGTGACCATCACCCTCTCTGGCTTCACTTGAGATCCCTGGTGCAGAGGCAGCTTCAGGCTGAAAAATCCAAGTTTTGGCAGCTGCCCCATTGTGTTCTATGGTGCAGACAAGTGTCCAGTGACAGTTGCTGTCTTGGAAAGCTTTTCAGGACAAGCTGCAAGGACTGAACAATGACAAGTGTTTGGGACACAAGAGATGCTATTCCCAGATCTTGTTTCTAACCTTCTTGGCCCTGTCCTATGGTTTATATTTGAACACACTGTGAGGAGACCAAAATTATCCTCCAGCTCACTTTCAGCTTCCAGGGATGAGCACAGCACAAATGGTTTGTCAGGACAGTCCTACCAAAGCCAGTCCACCACTGCTGCTCAAAACTCCAGTGCAATTGTCATTTTGCACTTGGGACCAAGGTGATACACACAAAAAAGTTCCCAAATTTTAATAAGATTCATACACACAAGATGAACACAACTTCCCAAATCTTGTAATAATTTCTAGCCTAGCCCTATCCCTTCAGTCAGTGTCATGGAACCAAAATTTTAAGACCCAAGCAGAAAAATGAGTGCATAAAACTTGCAGTCTGAGGTTTGATAATGACAAGACCAGAATCTGTTGGAAGACTGCAAATTTAAGTCTCACAAAAACATCCAGACAAATTACTTAATTTCCATACAAGTTCTCCTCTTCCAGAGTGGATGGACACTTCAAAAGACAAAAAGATACAGCAAGAATTGTTTTCCTCTATTACAAATCAAGCTGTTTGAAGAATTTACATAAACAGGATGTAAATGCCAAACACAAAAGTGCAATAAAGTTTTACTTTAGCCTCGGTGAGCATAAAATTGCAAGATACACACTGAGAAACCAGGCAGGGCACCAGCCTGACTTTCCTACAGATCTGTCAGTTAGTCCTGGAAATAAGTGCTGCTTTTTTTGTTCAAAGGCTGAAATAGAGATATGGGCTGGTAATAGATGATATCAACAAAATCCTGGCATCTGTATGAATTATCTCTGTGCTCCCCTTGATTCAGCTAAGGGACAAACCAGGCTTTTGTCAAACTGAGGAACCTGATGGAGTTGAAGGTGTCTCCACTCACTGCAGGAGGTTGGACTGGACGAGCTTTAAAGGTCCTTTCCAACCCAGCCAATTCTGTGATAAAATATTCTGTATGAATTATCTCTGTGCTCCCCTTGATTCAGCTAAGGGACAAACCAGGCTTTTGTCAAACTGAGGAACCTGATGGAGTTGAAGGTGTCTCCACTCACTGCAGGAGGTTGGACTGGACGAGCTTTAAAGGTCCTTTCCAACCCAGCCAATTCTGTGATAAAACATTCTGTATGATCAATATGTGGTTCCAGCCTCTCACACCGAGAGGACAGGACATGGCTCAGACCCCGAGCAGTTAGGATGAGGTGTCAGGAATGGTGGTGGCTCTGGAGGGACCAGAAGGGGAGAGAGGAAACGCAGCGCCCCAGGGATGCCGCGGAAGCTGATGCGGAGCCAAGGGCTGGGCTTGGCAGGGCCTCTAGCGGCCGCCTGGTAGCAGCGCCCAAAGCTCTCACCAGCAACTTCTGAACAGCTCCAACAACCCTGCTGTCCCCCAGTCCTGAACCCACAGGGCCTTTTTAATATTGGTCACAGACATCCAACCCCTGGGATGCAGCCCAGGGCAGCTGTGGGGCCGGCTGCTCCCGCTGCCATCCCCAGGGCTGTAATTTCAGAAGAGCCATCGGCTGCTCCCTGTCACCACCACCCTGCTCTGTCAGCTCCCCACATCATAAACACCCCGGGGCAGGAGAGGTTTTCCTGGGAGTCCTGAATTCCCCTGGTGGTGGTGCAGCACCAGTGTGGGCTTTCAGCCAGCTGAGCATCGAGCACAGCGAGCAGAGGCAGCTTCGCAGGAACCAGGAAAAGCATCTGGCAGACAGGAAAGATCAGCCAGCCCAAAATTGGAGTGAAAAGACCTTCAGGAGAAATTGGTTTAGCCAAGTAAAGCCCACAGACACCAAAATCATGACAACCATAAGTCAACTATTTGCAACAGTCTTGTCTGGAAGGCAAAACCCATGGGGAATGCAAACCAGGCTTCCTTTGCAGAGCTCCTGTGTAGGAACGGATGAAGCAACTCAACTCCTGTGATTTCCTATTTTGTAACCTCTTTTAAAATCCACCATTGTGCCAGCAGCTAAGTAGCTCCAACAAATCAGGATCAATCAGCAAAGATATTTTAATTTCCTGAATTTGAAGTATTTCCTTCCCTAATGTCTCCTGTGTGATCATCAGCTATGTTATGAACTACCAAATGTACTACTTAGTGAGTAAGGAAGGCACCTAATTTTTCTCTTTTTGTACCCCAGTAACACACTTCTCTGGGTAATTTTTATCTGATGATTTTTTTTACACTGTCAAGTGCAGCTTTGCAATGCCAAGCTTAAGGGATGCCTTATTTTGAACCCATTCTCTCTAAGGACATGTTAAATTCACTTTGTGTTTTGTTTTCATTTTACTACCCCATGCTGTAGAATTAATCCCAGTGCAGATGTGCAAACAACTTTCTGTGTCACTCAACTCTAAGCTGATGCTTATGGTATTTTCTATATAAAATTCTCCATAAAAATTACTTGGCCAAAGCATTTTCACAATGTGTCACTTGCAAAACTTAGACCCTTGCCTGTGTTGCTTGTATTTAAGAATTATACTCAGTCCTAAACTGGAATGCTGAGGCTTGTGTATGGATTGCTAAACTGGTTTGAGCAATCTTTCAAGTATTCATGTATTTTGAGAAGAGAAAAAAAACCAACCAAACAAATAAAAACCAGTGAAAGATGAGAACCAGTGAGCAAGTGGCAGTCTGGGAAAAAAACCAAAACAAGGGAAAAAAACCTTACCTCACCAGGTTAAGCTTAGAACAGTGGCCCCAAAATTCCTTGTGGTCTGAGGAAGTGTCCTTGTGTATGCACTGTATGGGAGGGAAAAGCACAGACAGAATCAACTCCTGACAGCAGCCCCAGCTTTGCAGACAAGGCTCTAACATTTCCAGCTATTAATTTCTCTAATCACTGTGCAGTCCTGGCCTGCAGGAGCAAGGCCATGCAGAAGCTCACCCTCAGATCTGCAGTACTGAATTGTTTGCAGTTCATTTATGGATTGTACTGGCACACTGTTGGGGAGTTTGTTTGTCACAGAAGAGAAAAAAAAAAGGCTTTGGCTCCATGCAGAAAAATGAGCTTCTAATGGTGAATCCTGTGCAAAGGGGCAGCAGCACTGACCTGCTCTGGACTGTTCAATCTGAGAAGATGTTTGGACACTGGACTCTCTTCCATGTGTTTGGTCCCAAAGAGGTCTGGCAGGGAATTTAACACAGAGTAGTGCAAAACAATACATTTTATTTGTTCACAGTTAAACACAAGCAACTGCCTTGACATTTTAGAACATTCTAATAAGGACAGCAAAACCTCCTTTTGGTTTAAGTTCTCTTTAGCTTACGATTGTACCATTTCCTCGTATTTCATATTTATGGCATTTAATGTGGATTGTTTAACATGCTTACAAAGAGCGAGGCAGGGAACAGATTAACTTGACAAAGACAGCAATTTTAGATTTAACTAAAAGCAGTCAGTTAAAAAAATCTGTTTCCACTTCACTGATGGGACCCCTTCAAACAAACTGCAAGTTAACTACATACAGCAGATCCATGATTTTTAGACTTAGGAAAGAAAATTGCAAAATTTGTTCCTCCATAATCTTTGTGGTCCATAAACAAACCTAAAGTGGTTTCCATTACTATCCTGGTGCTAAAATCCTGTTTAAAAGAAGAAAAAAAGCCACCTTATCAAAGAGCTCACGTTGCTGCCAGGGCATTTTTGGGACTGACACAAAACCTGCCTCTCGTGGGAACGCCAGATCTGGGCTCGGCAGAGCAGGATGGGAATGAGCTCCTCCAACATTTCTGGCTGAGCTGGCCCATCAGGCCCTTTGTGTGCAAACCGTTCACTCCCAGGGCTGGGATCCAGTGGGAAAGGGGCAGGAAACCTCCAAACCTTACCGAAACACGCGCTACCACGTTTGCTACCACTACGTCTGAGAAAGCCTAAAGACGCCGACAAAACCAGGCTGTCACTTACAACCAACTCTCTACTCTCTACTCCATGCAGAGTCAGCTTTGACACAACCACTGAAGTTCACCTCTACTCTCAGAGTTCAGACTGACCAACTGAAAGGACACGGAGAATAATTTAAGACAGGCAGAAATGTATTCAGACCTTGGAGTTACGGAGGAGGCAGGAATGGGAGGACGAGCCCTGTCAGGAGTGAGCTGAGCACCAGCTGCTCTGACAGCCTCGTGCCCCACCCGGGCTAAGAAGGGATATGAACTACAAATGCAAGTGTGCTTGGACTTGATTTCTATGTGAGGTGGTTCTTAAACAGCAGCTGCCACCCACAGAATGTTCAGGAGAAGAGGCCACATGTGATGCAGGGGAACTGTGAAGCCTAAACCATCTGAGTACACCTGGACCCAGCCACGTGGGACATTTAAAACAAGCACTGCCTTCCTAACAGCAGGCCCTGTTCTGTCACGAAGGAGATTGAGTCTGACCACTGACAAGCCCTGATCCCACAATCCTCCTTCACAGAAGGTGCACAATTGACTTAAAACATGATTAACACCGAAAGGCTTCATGCCAGGATTCTGATTTCAGTGTGAGCAGGATTCCTCCTCAGCCTTGTCATCTAAGGAAGCAGGATGAGGGTGAAGGGGAGAGGCCTAGAGCCAAACTGACACTGCTGAACTCAAAAATGTGCTGCCATCTGAGTAGGAGAGCACTCAAAGGAAACCATGTTCTCCAAGTCAAGCCTGAAAAGGTATTCCCAGGAAGAATGAAGCCAATTTCTTGGACTCAATATACGATAGTCTTGCTCAGGCCAGGAACAAAGAGCAGAACTATGAAGGAGTGGGAGGCAGCACATTTCCCTGATTAGAGAAGCGAATCCTCCTCTGCTGATCTTTGTAAGTTTGGAATTCTACCTCCATGTTCTGCATCCTCTCCCTACTTGAGTAAAGCTTCCTCTTCCCTCCTCTCCCACCCCAACTGCTTTCCCATATGAACCAGTGTGAGGTCAATCACAGTCTGCCAGGCAAACACTTCAAACACCAAGATCTGAAGCTGGTGTTTTAACAAGTCTTTAGCATCTACGGTCTCTTCTGCATTACAAGCTCCAGTTCCATTCCTAGGAAATGTTAAGGACAATATAAACAATGATCATGAATTAGAGTGAATGACTCATTTTGCAGAGGTACAATGTTCTTTAAACATTTGGGTATTCAATCAGACTCCAACCTAATGAAGGCTGGGCTCTGAGGGATGTGGGACAGTGGACACGCAAAAATAGAGAATGCACTGGAAATCCTAGTGCTGCTTCTTTCCAGGATGAAAGGAATCAAAGTCACCTGGACATGCAGCACAACCAACTGCTCTAAACGGGAAGCTTGCAAAGAAATACAAAGCATTCAGAGTAAACTCACAAATGTTAATTTGGCCTCATATTGCACTCAAGTTCATAAACGCAGCCACTCAACTGGGGACAGGGAGAAAGGGAAAAAAATACTTGCAAATGCTAACAGTTGTCCCTTCAAATTAGTACACGCTGCTAAGGATTGAATTTGAGAAAGAAGCAAGAGTTAGGCTGGGCATTTTCAATTCCAGACCCAAAAAATCCACTTTGCATTCATTCAGCAGCCTCCTTCCGTTCCTGGCCATCGATCCTGCTCCGCTGCATGAGCCACTGCTCAGACCAAAGAAACATAAAAGCTTTTAGTTAAACTTGCACTCACGCCTCCTGTTCTATGCCAAGAATATGAAAATAACACTGATTGACTATCTTCCTCTTTAACTGTGGTCATGATGAGTTTCATTGTAGTCCATGATATGAAGCTGTCCAACACTGCTTTCCTGGAGCTTAGGTGAGAGGTTATCAGGGCTTGGAGGGGCCTTTGACTCCATGCTTGGATCTTTACATTGTTCAGTCTTTAGGGCATCAGCCAGCCTGTTGATGGTGAGCCCCTCCTCATCACACTGGCTCTCACTCTTGTTGCGAAATAATTCTCGTGCCTTCATTCCAAGGAAGCTCTTGGAGCTGGGGAGTGAACCTACAGTCAGTGGGACAGTAGTCGAGGGCTCCAGCAACACAGATGTCTCCCAGCGACTACTCAGCCTCTGGTTCTGGGGTTTTTCTGGGGTGGAGAGCTCGCTGCTGCTGCCCCCTTTACTGCTACTGCTGCCTCGGGTGCTGGGAGGTTTGGTCTCTCCATTTCTACCCATTGTTTCTTCACTGTGTCCTGCTGTATCTTCATTACCACAATCCAGCCTGCTTGGGGAAGAGAGAGGAGACAGTGTCAAGGAAATCACAGCAATTAAACAGTGGAGAGGGAAATTCTGGCCAGGGTAGATTACTTTAATTACTTTTCCCTTTCTGCCTCTGGGTATGTACAACAGGTTTCCTTTCACAGTTCTGGGGCAAAGCAGGAGTGACAGGAGGTAACCAGATGTGTCACACACTCAGCTTTGCAACAGCCACTGTTTTTAAGTCCAAAATTGGCAATAATCCCACATGGGTCCTGCAGGTTTCACACCACCCTCCTCACCTTTCTTCTGCTGCTTCAGCTGCTTCTGTTTTATCATCTTCAAGTTTTTTCAGTAGGCTGCTCTTCTCCAGCCGCCCAAACAGATCCAAGATCTCCAGCTCAAATGCCTGGGTGATTCTTTTCTGAGCTTTGTACCTGCTTTCTACTGCCTGCAGCTGACCCCTGAGCAAAGAGAGAAACCAGAATGTCCAAAATCTCCACATTCTGCCTCAGCTGTGACAGTGCATCTGTCAAACAGCTAAAATGTTACACAGGAAGCCCCTACCTTGCTTGGATTTTAACATCTTCCAGGTATTTCTTTTGCTCCAGGAAGAGGTGGTCCTTTTTTGCAAGCTGAGATTCCAGTTCAGCTATCCTTTTCTGGGAAGCATCGAGCCTTTGGCTTTGCTGCTGAACGCACAACTTTGCTTTCTCCAGTTCTTTCCGAAAAGCAGCGTGCAACATTTCAACCTCCTCGAAGCAAACAACACAATGGTAAAGTATAATTTGATCCTGTGTTATTTTTATTGGTGTTTAGACATGTTTCTGATGTTATAAATAGGAACATTTTAAAGCAAGCCAGAATAAAAGCAGCATTTCTAAAAACAGATATAGAAAAGCAGCCCTGCTGAGGATGTACACTATTAAAATAACTACACATCACTGGAATTTATTAGCACATTAATGTTCCTTATGAAAACCTCTTTTCATCAAAGCACTCTTGCCAGTTCTGCACTGGATTAGAGTACACAAACTCTATTTTAAATCCATTTTTCCAACACGACCTTCATTAAATACCAGTAGAAGACTTTTTTTTCAGCGTATTATTCACCTTCTTTAATTACGTGCTCTCACGCAGGAACAGTTATATTGTTGTGTAATTTACTTGCTTCTAATTAGAAAAGGGTTTCTTTGAAGTCAGGAAGTAAAACCATATGAACCACAGAAGTTTTAGTGAAGTTACTGGTAACTTTTAATAGGAAAATGACTGAGTGGGAAGGCCGAGATGCTCATTTTAAAGTAACACCTCACAAAACCCCGTAAAATCCTTGTTAAGATCTTTCCACCAATTCTGGCACTACCCTGCATTATTTTCCCAACAAGCTGCTGTCAGTTACATTTGAACACAGTGAAGTCTTGGCCTTTGGAAAAGAAATTGCTAAGAATTTACATCAGTTGGCTAAAACAGACCCCAGATGTACCCCAACAACCCCTTCTTAGCTTTCAGAAGGGGCACTGAAGATATTCCTCAAACCCATAGGGAACAAAACATCTGAACAGAAGATCAAAATATAAAATCAAATCCCTGAAAATCAATTTCAGAACAAAGAATCTATTAAGTTACAAAACCTTTCCCTCCAAACTCAGGGCTGGGAGCTGCTGGATGACGACCTCAAGGGAAATCTACCCCAAAAGTCCTCTGCACTGGTACCTTTGTAGTGTCTGTGTGCTTGTGCTGCAGCTGCTCCAGGTACAGTTCATTGACCTCCCCAAGAACCAGCAGCTGCCTGTTCAAGAACTCCATCTGCTGTTGCACCGATTCACTGTTGGAAAGCTGGGAAGGGAAATGGAACAGAATCCAGCACTGGGATGAACAGTTCAGCAGGAGAGTCACAGCTGACAGGCACTGTGTTCACAGGGTATTTTTATAAAGAAGGGAAACAAAGGCTAAAATCCAATGCATCGCAGGTAGTTAAGTGTTAAATAAGTTGTTTTCATAAAGAACTTTTCATTTCCATTCAACTTATGACATAAACAATATCTCTCAGTTGTCAAGATTTAGCAGAGCTTTAATACAAATTCATAATGCTCAATCTGCAAAATCTCTACTGTGGAAATAAGCCCTTCAGAAGCCCTTTAACTGAGTTTAGAGTTTCTTCACCAAAATACATTTTTCTGTGTTGTTTTCGTGCAATTAATATCAGACTCTGTGGAGCTCAGCACAGGCTTCTTTCAGATCAAGAAAGAAAAAGCACCTGATGAAAACTATCAGATAAAAAATAATCAGAAAGACAGAAAGGGACTCTGGGAACACTGACTTTTCTTACCTTTTGAGAAACTTGGCTAAGCAGCAATTCAGTGTGACACACCTTGTTGTTTGCCTTCTTCAACTCTAACCTCAGATCTGCTATCATGTTCCTGCAGTCTTCCAGCTTGGTCTGCTCAAGTAACAACAAAAAAAAATTACTCAGGGTTCTGAAACTCCACTAAGGACAGCAAGGGCTGGGAGGCTGTAAACCCCCAGCACTGGAAATCAAGTTATACTGACCCCTCCAAACAGGCTAAGAACCTGCCTTTTCCTATTCCCAAGCTGAAGACAAGACAAATCAAAACTATAAAAGGACAATACTCAGTTAAGCACTTTCAATTATGCATTGTTCTTATTCTGAATCAGGACAATATCTCTAATAAAAATATGCAGCTTCTCTCAGGTATTTCATGCCTTGTTATGAAGAAGGTTATTTTTAAAACAGTAAGGAGACAACAAATTTGTTGATACTTCATACCTGCAATTCCTGGCTCTGGTTGTAGAATTCCTCCCGGTCGTGCTGCAGCTGTCGGATCTGGCTGTGAAGCTGAGCCACAATATTATCATGTTCCTCCTGGAACTGGTGGTACCTTGCCTGTTCTTTCTGCAGACTCAGTTTCAAGGCCTGGATCTCCTTTTCCTGCAGTTTCAGCTGATCTTTCTGTTAAGAATCCCACATGAGGCATCAGACAAGACACCTGCCTAGCAGTTAGGACATCTATGCTCAGCCAAGCAAAGCTGTCATTACCAGCATGCAGGAAAACACTTTTCCATGCACACAACATTTTATACAGAGCATGTTCTCAAGGCTCTTGGGGCTTGGCTTGGTTTTGGCTGAAAAGGAGATGAAATGGTGGTAAGAGTGGACAGGCTGAAAACTCACAGCCACATTCAAAGGCACAATGAGCAATAGCCTGTTTTTCCACTGCCCCTCACGCTTTCAATAGGGGCTTGGGCCTCACAGCTGAAGCAGCAGTTCTTCTTCCAAAACCTACTTGGAAGTCTACTTTTGGCTCTTGTAGTTAACTATCAGAAGGTGAAACTGTTGATGGACAGTTAGCTATAACATGAAAATATATTATGAACACCTAAATCTGTACTGAGACATCCTTCAGTGCACTTATATCTTCAAATTCTATCACAGTGAACACCTCTGGAAAGCAACACTTGAGTTTTCAAAGCTTTTACCATTAGTCCTCATCTGAGGAGCAGGACAATACTTTATCAAATATGCAGTAAGCTGTTTTGCCAGGCATTGAACAACCATTCCACTAACAGGGAAGCCAGGGAATGGCTTTACCATTATCCAAGGCAAGTGCTGGCAGAGGTCAAGCATGAAGGATTTAGCTGCCTGCAGTCAGCTACAGACTACTGACATGGATAACGACAGCACACAGAACTCATGCGCGAGTCACTCCAAAAACACCGACTTTAATAACGAGACAAATGAGGCATCTTCATTAATTGAGTGGAACCAAAAGACACCAGCCAGGCCAATTAACACTTTGGTAGCAGCACCAGTGTGTCTCAGCCACTGATGGAGCTGTGTCCCTGCTCACCATGGCAGCGTTGTGCTCCTCCAGAGCCGTGGCTTTGATGACTTTGCGCAGGAGCCGGCGGTTGCGCAGCGCGTGCTGCTGCCTCTTGAAGCGCTCGTACAGCAGCTGGTTGTGCAGCAGGAGCAGTTGGTTCCTCAGGGTGTGAATCTCATCCGAGGGGGGAGAACCTGCAGTGAGAGACAGAAGAGGTTACTGAGCTGCACTCTCTGCTTTATTTCATCTCCAACACAAAACCATAAGCATTTTTCCCAAAGCAATGGATATAGGCCTCAAATGGATTGTTCCTTTGATTAAGAAAAAAAAAGCCAAGCCACCATCACCACAGAAGCCTCAGAGCACAAAACTAAAACACAGACACATAAATAAGCAACAATTTATAGATTTAATGAGCTGTGAGAAGGTGCAAGGATCTATCAGATGACCAGCAGCACTCTGAAGCTTTGCAAGGCTGAAATGGTCAAAAGCAGAAGTGTCAAGAATTTTGCACTTCTCAAAGATGAAAAATGCAGCTCATCTCTCTGGAACACAGCTACTTGCTAAGCAGATAAACCATGACTTAGTGGAGGGCATCATCTTTCTGCAGCATTAGTTAAAAACCCACAGGCAAAAAGTATGCAGGTCATTGTTTAAGCAAGTCTAATAATAGAGGAACAGATTGCCAAAACACAAGAAATTTCCTCACCTCCAAAGTGAGTCCAGTCAGCAGATTTGCTTGGCAAAGACAATCTGAAAAAAGAAAACGCAGCATTAACAGGTAAGTTCAAGTAAAAAAATGTAATGTTCACCTCAAAAGAGCTTATAGCCTGGTAAAAGTACAATTAGGGTCAGTTGGTATAAAAAGATTAGGGAGGAACTGTGGAGCTACTTTTCCGGCACAGCTTAAAATTAAGCCAGCACAAAAAAGAGTAACAATAAAGTCTGCAAAGTAAGATTTTCAGTCACCTACTTGTTCAGCTCCTTAGTGTGTGCATCTGCTCCCTGCTGAATCAGCCTGTCCAGCACTTCCACGGGAGAAGTCGAGGACATACAGTCTTCATCCTGGGCTCCCTTGGCTTTCTTTAGCAGCTCCTCAGTCTTCTTGCCAACAAAGAGGTAGGCAGTCTTTGGTAATGCAACCTCAAAGAGGTGCTCATAGAGGGGAGGCTGCCCACTCCCAAACACCACTCTCCTTTGTGCTGGTACTTTGCAAGGGCTGGGAGTGAGAATACTCGGCTCCCCAGAGGTTCCCTCCCTGTTCCCAGCAGGGCTTTCCCCAGGGCCTCCACAGGGCTTGTCTATGGGAGTAAACGTTTGTTTGGGTGTTTCCCGTGCACCCTCAGGCCCAGGCTTGTCCAGAGATGTTAAAGGCTCAGAGGTCTGACTGTGTCCCTGAACACTGGAGGCTGCTGAGTGGGTCTTCTTCTGAGAGCCTGACAGACTTTCGTTTGTGCGGTAAAACGGGGAGTCAAATCCTCCTCTAGGCACCATGTGTTCAGCATCGGTGGTGATCTCGGAGATCTCTTTAGATATTGCATCTGAGGAGAGGGGGAGCACCATGATGCATCTGGTATTTCAACAGAATAAACATTTCCTTAGCTAAGATGTAGGTAAGGAGGGCAGACATTACCTTCCTCTCTGTCCTTCTCAGCGCTATCTTCAAACGACAACCCACCTAAAAACTCTGCAAGATCACTTAAGGTTACCGAACTTTTACTACTGGGTATGTCTGAAAAAAACCCAAAAAACAGAAAACATAAAGTTAGTTGTACAGGTGCTGTATTCTCCAGCCTTAGCACAGCACAAAACACAAGTCTTTTACTGCTGCAAGGTCCTCAGAATAAAAGCTCTTCCCCTCCTTCAGGTGCTTCCTCAGAGGAGGAAGGTAACTGACTCCTGTTCCATTCCATGTGGAGAACAGTTCAGAGATCAGTCACAGGTCAGTCCCCATCCCAAAAATATAATTTTGTAAACTTAACATTTGCTATTGCATGAGCTCTAGGAAGAATGTGCTGTGTGCAATTTAACTCATTAAATAAATAAAATAAGATGTCTTGTGTGCACTGTGACTGCTCTACTTCCACATTAGCTTTAACCTCCCCTTTAGTTTCTGAGCTGGCTCCACAAGGACACAGCATCCACCTGAATAAAAGGAACTTTAGCAATCTGATGAATTACAAACTTGCTAATATGTGGTTACTGATCAAAACTGAGGCAGCAGCTGTGGGATACACACTGCAAGACAGAAATCTCATGCTCAGTTCAGTCACATCAGGAGCTCAGTGAAAAGCTTTGCCTATTCCTAACTTGGAATTCAGAATATTGACTCAGACTGTGTTGGTACTACACAACTACACCATGGAAAACCAGCTTTAAATTTCACTATCATCTCCACTTTGAAGATGGTAAAGATTCACAGCACAGGAGTCTCAAATTCAAAGTTCCAAAATCCCCTTCTACAGCTGTCGCAGAGGCAGATGACAGAGAATGGAAAATGGAATCTACATTTACCTATTAAAAGTAGAGCTCCTCAACCTACTGATTTCAGTACTCCACAGGACTTTACAATAGGTTCAAGTACAGCAATGTAATTGTAGATAGAAAACAAAGTCTCTCCAGAGGCCTTTAAGAAGGAGTGTCATAGCTACCCTTACCTGCAGCCTTACAGTTTGATCCAGACATGTGAAAGATAACTTACTGAAGCAAAATTTAATATACAACTTGCTGCTTCTGATAATCATCCTCAAAGAATCAGCTTTTATAAAAATAAATATCCCTTTACAGCCTTCAGTATGTATTTGTATTTTTAAATATGCAGGAGAGCAAGGTAAAAAAAAATCTCAAGCTATTTCTGAACATGAATAGTTAAATTGAAATCAGAAGCATCACAAGCAGGTTTTAAGTTGAATCACAGGTTAAGGCAGGATCCTGGAACTATAAAGAACTCAGGGAAAAAAAAATAACCTGTGGAAGGTGTTTTGGAATTGGAAGAAGTGTCAATAAAAACTGGAGTTGTTAACAATAGATTGTAGCAATGGGGAGAGGAAAATGGAGTTACCCAATGATTTATCGCTGTTTATGACATTTTGCTGTCGGTACAGTAAAGGCCTCCCAGAATCTGGTTTATCCTCCTGGAAAAGAAAAGAAACCCAAAACACATTAATTGCCTTAGATTTCCTTGGCAACTATGCAGCTGGAAGTAGCAATAGTTGTCTACATTTAGAAGAGTTTTTGCAGTGAAATGCAAAATTTTTTTATAAACCACCTACTCTGATTTTTCTTTCTCAGTTAAGGTCACTGCATTAAGGCAAGTCAATGAAAAAAAAAAAACCAGATTAGTTCAGCAGAAGAATTTTGTAATACCTTTTTAGGAGGTGTGGCAGCAGCTGAAGGGAGTGAAACATGCACAAAGTCATCTGAAGTGCAGGGTGGAGGAGGAGATGTGGCTGGTGTTCCCAAAGGTGTTCCTTTCCCCCCTGCTGAAAAGGAGCACAAGTTCTCTCAGCAGGCTCTCCCTTTCTCCTTTCAGCTGAACATTGCATGTGAAGAATTGTACATTTAAACACCATCTCACAGCATTTACTTCTTAAGTATCTTTCAACTGTTTATCAATGCAAAAAATGCAGTTTCCCAAAAGCTGTTTCAGACTTTGGCACTGAATTCACAGATTTCCTCTCAGTTTGCATCAGCACTGCTCTAGGTGAGGTACTCAGCTCACAGGAGTAATCACTCAAGCCTTATCAACTGGCATTCCTATTTAAAAACTCCCAGTAAAATTTACAGCCAGAATTTCCAGTAAAACAAACCTTGAAGGCCTAATTCCAAACTGCAGCACGTACCAGATGTGCCAAAAGCTTTGCTGTAGGGTTGTGATGCAGACTGGGATGACTCTGATGGGACAATGCCGGGGGACGTCGGTGGCGTGGTCATACCACACACTGCAGAAGGGCTCCAGATGGTGACCTGTGCACGGAGCAAAACATAGCAGAGCTCAGAAAAGGAACATGCAAAGCACCTGGATCCAGGTTTTCACACAGGAAATCAGGCAGAGATTAAATGTGAAACGAACACCAACTTCTGAAGAATTCACAGCACAGCTCAAAACCATGGATTTTTAAGACTGGCACAAGAAACTATGAAAATGCAAAGAATAAAACTTGCTGGGCTTCATCTTCTGCTTTACCTGCTGTGGCTCAGTTGACAGCCTCGTGGACTGTGGGCTCAGAATCTGAGGTAGCTGCCCTGGCATTTGTGATAGTGTTAGCCGAGGAGTGGAATATGGGGTAGAAGTTCCTGAAAGTTAAATAAAAGAGAAAAATCAAAATTCCAAAGCATGCAACACATCAAATGCCAACCCATGATTCTTCTGGCTAGGACTTAAAGGCTTTTAACCAAAGCATTTCAAATCCATTCAACATATATATTTGTAGCTAGAGACTTTTCTTCCAGCCCAAGAAAATATCTATTGAATACATTATATTGCAGCTTTCTGTTTTTTGTTGCTGTTTTGGGGTAGGGAGGACAAGGGGATGAAGAGAATGTTGAGAACACACTGTATATGTCTGCACATAGAAAATATATCTGTGTATTTATTTTCTTAATGATGGTCTATTTTCTGGTGCCTAAGAGTCAGACTTTAAGTGGGATAAATTAGTGAGATGGGTTTTTTTTGCCCTAGGGCCAATTCTCCTCCAGCAATTGGGTATTGATTAGCCATCAGGCAGGTCTTACCATAGCTGCTCTGTGTGTCAATGTAAGAGCTGGCACTGGGGTCAGTTTGATGATGTTTTAAGCTTGTGCAGAGTTTCCGAGACACAGAGTAATAACCATCTTCATACGAGGCTTCTGCAGGGTCCAGGGAGATTTTGGCACATTCTATCACAACATCATGAGTTTCTAGTCTTTTCCACCTGCAGACAGTTTTTGGATCCAAAAGAGTAAGTTAGTCAATTATTGTTAAAAACAGGAGTTCCTGGAGATAGGAGGAATTGGCTTGCAGGATGGCTCATTTGTTCCAGGCAGCTTTGCATGCTCCCAGCCAAACTGGAACAAGGCACCAGACAGAAATTGCAACCAGATGACTTGTGAGAGGGGGTCTCAAAGAGGAGACAAACAGCTTTGACACAGAGATCCATGAAGGTCTGCCATGGAGCACTCTGGAAAGGAGGAACAGCATACGAAGACTTGGTTGATCCTGAGCTTCAGCAGCTGTAGAAATCAGCTCAACTACACTCAAATGTTGGTAGTCAAAATTTAGACATGCCAGCAGTGAGGGAATCTGTATTATTTAAGCAAACACTGTCTGCAATGCCAGTTTCAGATCTGTGTTTTTCCTCCCAAGTTTGGGGAATGTTTTTTACTATCTCCTTCATCCTGGAAACTTACTTCTCACTAAATTAAGCAGCCAGATTAGATCTGCCCAATATTTCAGGGGATGGATGTTCACTGTAAAGAAGAGAAAGCCTTGAAGGCTGCCTGTTAAAGGCTGGGCTGCTTTGGAAAGTAAAATACTCTCTGTCCAAGATACCAAAACAGAAGGCTTCCACTGGTAGGTTTGTGCCAATTGTGCTCCTGAGTGGTGCCACCCTCCCCCTGCAAAATTGAGCATTGTGACATTCAATGGGTTCCCAGTTAGGAGTGATTTCCTAGTGGCTCTGAAAAGCAGGGCAAGAGCACTACTGTGCAGCAACAAGAGTCAAATTCTCCTCTTCAGTGGCTGGGCCTGTGGAGACAAGAGAAAAGCAGCAAGTGGTGCTGCTGCAGGCAAATGAGCCTATTGCTAAAGAAAACTAATACAGCTGATAATGTTAACACATACCTGTTAAAAGAACTGATCTGTTAAATGAACCAATATCTAGGTACCAAAACAAGACACACTGAAGCCATTTTAAACATTTAAATCCCATCAAATACTTCAAGAAACCCAAGCAATATGACCCAAACCTTCAGCCAGTGAAACATGTCTGGCAGTTTCGCTTTATTCATTATAGGCAAACTGTTCTAGACCTTAATGAGGATGTTTGATTATTAAGTCATAAAAATAAGATGAAGTAAAGTAGAAGACAGATGACATCCCAGACACAAAATGAATTTAGAACCCCAACATTGTTGTTAATGACCTTTCACAACAGTTTTTGCTTATTCATCCAGCTGTAAGCTGGGATGAGGAAAGTCTACATGTTTACCTGGTACACCTACAAATCTGGGTGGCAAAACACCCCCACACAAACTGCTGCTGACAGAAAAGGTTTTGCTGCAGCCTTCTGAAATAACCCCACAGAAAGCTGCTCAATTTGAGCCTTTCCTAAGAGCAGAGAGAACATATAATACCTTCGTGGGTCCAGTTCATGGTCCTTGGATCCAGTCACTAACTCTGGATGAATTCGCACATGTTCCATCATTGGCTGGGAGGAAGAGGAAGGACTTGTTATCAGTGCAGCACCTTTGGATTGCACTAAGCCACACAAAGCTGATGAGCAAACTACTGATCCCAATAGTTCAGAAAGTTACATTTAACAGATAAGGTTAATACACATCACCACAGCTTCAAAAGTTGATCCCAACTGAGCTTTCAGTCAAATTGCTCAATTTTATACTGTTTTGTTGAACAGCCCTCAGCTGAATTGGTAAATTAATTGTATTAAATTGGAATATATAGCTATAAATACACAGATGAGCAGCATTTTACCTTGACTACTTCTTCAAAGGTCTCAAGGTTTTCCTTCATACTGTAGTGAGAGCGCAGAAAGGAGACAAAATTGCAAGGATACATTCCATAAAGACGATGAAAGAGAGAATAAACGCTGGCATGAAGATGGACAAGATAAATCTCTGCCACATGACCTGGAAAAAGTAGTGAGAATCTTTTTCATTACACTGGAGAAAAGAACAGAAGTTTTAAGAATGCAAGCAAAGTACTTTTAAATTTGAAATGTTAACTGGAACAAGTCTTCTGAGGTACAAATAGTCCCTAGTGAAACTGTGAAGTCTTCTTAGAAAACAAGCAACACTTAGTCATCAGCTCACAGCAAACCCAGAAATTAAGATAAGGACCATTAATTCCAACCAGAGTGCTGTCATTCTCAAAGCACAACTCTGTCTTTATTCAAGTTAAAACCTGAAACTCCTCTAGATAGTGAGCCAGAGTAAGACTGACTGAATAATTAAAAAAGGAAACTAAGGTTTGTTTCACTTCAAAAGGTAAAAACTAAAAGCTTGTAGCCACCCAAAGCAAACACTACAGACAAATCTTAGTATTCACCTCAGAAGTTCCAATCCTACTTGCAATGCAGAATGGCTCTCTAAATAGCAGCTCTATGTGCTTAACACAGCATTTGTTCATTCAGCCATGAGCCACAGTCACAGATACTGCTGGTGTTAGACATCAGACCCCTTATAACAAACTCAGCAAAGCCAGGGCTCTGAGAAAACCAGTTTTATCAACCTTCATGACTATTGATACTTGCACATTCAAGTTAACTCTCATATATGTTGCTTCTTTCCCCTCCCCACTGATATCTGGGAATATCAAATTCCCCCAAATCTGCCTCAAACATTAGCATTTTGCCTTCTCTCTTCATTAAGATCAATCTCTGCCTTTCACTGTCATCAGGGCAGTACTTTGGTTCAGTGAAATTTCATGCAGTAGCAGCACCATATAGAAGATTCTAAGAGACTCTAAGTTCTGAGCAAAGAACTTGCCCATGCTCTGAAAGAACAGAACAGCTTGTGGGCTTAACACATCATTTTCTGTGTTTAAATAATCTCAGACCATTAAGAGTCTCACAAAAGAATGTGCTCACCAACTGCACACCAGTCACAAGGATACTGCTAAACCACAACTGCATGCAACAAAGTTGAAATCTCACCTGGATTCTGCAAGCACCAGGCTGAGAGACGCCCAAAGATACCAAAGAAATCATGAAGGTACTGTTTGCCAGACTGAGGAATCATTGGCAACATGGTTATTAGCACTAGGACACCTGTGGTGAGTACTACTACATCTGTGTCAGTCTGCAAGAAGGGAAAAAACCTGCATTAGTTAAATGTGTTGAACTTATTTTTTTCCAAGGATGAAGTGAACATTGAATCATCATCATCATGGAAAAAGTTCTCTATTGAAACAGTCCCTCTGACACCTACCAGAACTTAATGATCCAAGATTATTGAGTATTTTCATACAGAACAACTTGAAAAAAAATAGATTTGGGATTCTTGCTCCTACTCTGCTGCTTTTCTGTATAAACACTTGGCTTAGTTAAAAAGGGAACATCACCACAGTTCCACAGCTGAGTGAAAACAATTACTGGTATGTGAAGCATCTTATGTGCCACCTTCCATCCCAGAGCTAAACACACACAGCATTCAGAGGCTCAGAAACTTCAGATCTCGTCAGGGTGTTCCAGGGTGTTGGCCAGTTACCAACATAGGGGTCAAAAGCTTTTCTATTAAACCTGGCTGCTGGAAATTTCACCCAGCAGTAATTCAAACAATGTCTAGAACACCTTCTCTTGTGCCACAAGAAAGGGATGTGGCAGTACAAACCTTTGTCTGGATGAAACAGGAAGAGACAATCAGATTTTAGGAAAGGACACAGAAAATGTTCAAACTCTTTCCTTGGCAGCTCCTCTGCTTTGTCAGCACAGGGTGCACAGAGCACAGGTCAGGCTGTGGGCAGGTGCTGCTGAGCTCCCAGGAGCCACTCAAGCTGATGGGACAGGCAGTTTCAAGGGATTTATCCTCCTCTGTGTGTCTACACAGCCTCTGCTGTCCCTCAGTCACACAAAACCATCAGAGCACATTTCCTGTCCATCCCTACCCTCTGTCCACATCCCCAGCACTTCCACTTCTCTGTTTGACTCCCAGCAGCTTTCTGACACACTTCACTCCTCCCTCAGCCACACTACAAGGGGCAACAGATCTTGTCAAGCACATCAGAAGTTCCAGTAACAGCAGCTGGAGCTGCCCCCTTGGCAGTTACAAATTTGTGGTGGTTTTGTTTTGAAGAGTGCTGGTACTTGACTGCATTGTGCATTTAAATGTGACTTCATGACTACTGTGGATTCCTCACTACCACAATAAATTCCATTACTGACAATGTACTCTAGGTCTCAAAGCACTTTTCATTCCTCATTCCCTGGTACAGTGCTGTACAGTATTATACCTGATCAATCTGCAGATGAGGAAAAAAAACCCCACAAATCTAGGGGGAACAGCTACCTCCTTGTAATGCAGCATGTCAGTAGCTAAGAAGGGAAAGTCTGCCAATTCCAAGGTAATTTCACCAGGGAATAGTCCATTGCATGGCCCATCTACACTACAAGTACAGGACACACAAATTTCAAACTGCACCAGTAGGAAGTTACTGTATTTCTCATTAGGTTCATTTTCAAGATATCCACCAACCTCACCAAGGGCCTTCTTGCCTTTAACTTATTTCGGAAAACTGTAAATAAACATTCCTAACTCACAGTGACAGTGGCTTTTAGAAACAAGATTGTCACCAATAACAGCATCAGCCCAGAGTATTCAGCTGATATTAATAGCACCGTGGCTTAACTAAATGACATCAAAACAGGAATCAAATGCCTTGCATCTGTATGCAAGTTTACATCAAAAGTTTTATAGACAGCACTGACAGCTCTTACCTTGAGACATTTAAGTAATGAAAGCAGGAGAGGTGCTTGAGAAAGTTTGTGTTTCCAAGATGGTTGTCGTCTTATCACATGTCCCAGCAGAGAGAGGGTGGGTAAACGAGTAGCAGCTTTGCCCATATAATCATTAATTTTGTCCAGTAGATGCTGATAAAGGATTTTGCAGAGAGTGGTAGAAAAGGAAAGGTATTTATATTTAACTGCTCTGTACTCTTTTCTTACTGGTCTATATTCAGCTGTTTGTCAATATGGAAACTATGGGCATTTTACAAATACACAAGATCCCAGAGGAAATAAAACCCTGCAATAACTTTGAGACTACTTGTAGACAAATGCAAACTATACAGACCAGAAGCAGACACTGCACATCAAAATGTTTATAAGTAAATAATAAAAAAAAAAATAAAAATCTGGGCAGCAGCCAATTTGCAGTGCCACTTCCAATCTATTTAAAATCCTTGCTTGCTCTCAAAATACCCAATTTGTTTTAGGCTAACACATCCTGCAGCAGGAGAACTGTAAAGAGACAACATTAATCCTCCAAACCTTTTCCTTTATACAGGTTCTTTGCTTAATTGGGTCAGTTTAAGCAACTCAAGAAACAGAGACCTCTGAAGTTTTTCTTTAAAGCTTAAACTACTCTTACTACAGAGATACTACATCTCTACAGCAAGGTAATTCTACACCAGAGTGGAACCCCTAGAGTTTTAACAGATGCTATTTAAAGGCTGCTTCAATACCAGGCTAAAATCTGCCATAACAAGATTTTTTTTTACCTTGTCATGAGGCTCTTGCAGAGTGGACAGAATATGCAGTGCCTGCTGAGAATTGGTTTCCAAGTAATAGTCCACCAGGTTGTTGACAAGCATAGGCCCACGGTCTGTCAGTTTGGGAACAGCAAGAAAAAAACCCAAAAACATTCTTAATACACTAAAGATGAGGCACTTGCTACAAGGACATTGCAGAACTTTTAAGCAACTATTACACAATTTCTAACATAAAGCAGTCCTTGGTGTTCAGCAGACCTTTGGGAAAACGAGACCTCTCAACTACATTTCCTGGCTCCAAACCATTCAAGTGATTGCATTCAGCTCGGGGAAAGGGACCAGGTTTTTTAACAACCAACAATTCCTGTCTAACTATAAAACCCTACAGGTAGCTGGGTTGCAAGGGTGCTTTACCCAGTGAAGTGTTCAGGAGTAACTTGATGTTCTCTCCCTTCAGCAGATAATGGAGAGCCAAGTTCAGGGACAAGGACACTGGCAGTGCTCTCATGCTCTGAAAAGGCTCTGTCAGCACAAGTGATGCCTCAACAGCAGCAATCACTTTTCACAAAGTCTGAGTCTGTTGTTTGGGAGTAGGGTTTTTTTGTTATTTTTTTATTATTAAAAAAATCTCACTGGTTCCCATAATGTGGGTGACACCCAATTCTTTCTAGATACACTTGACAAAGAAAGTTTCATCAGCTCACACTTGAGGCTCTGCCTCAGGAAAAGCCAGTCGTTTTGTAAGAGTGTTTTAACAATTATGTAACAGACCTTCCAGGAGCCATGCCATTAAGCAAAATGGACTGAAGAGAAGCCTCCATCCTTAAAGCAATTTCAAACCCAAATATCAAAGAGTTTCTTTCAAGCTGCATTAGCAAAGATAGTGTTTGATAGAAAAAAAAATTCCCACATTATTCTACCTTTATTGATGTAAAAGCAAAACCCTTCCCAAAACTACACAAAAGGATACATACCACAATTGAGATTATCTTTGAATGCAGCTGTTATATCTTCCAGGACACCCAGAATTGGAGAATCCAGCATTGAGAGGAGCTCACCAACATTTCCTTGCTGTGCCATGATGCACGTACTGACATGAATGTGGAGGTTAAAACTTCAGGAAGTTCTTCATTGGTGTCTTTCTACCAGACTAGGAGAGAAGAGACAGCAGATGAGTGAGCTTTTCCCTTCCCATATAAAATCTCTCATCTCTCCTATTTCTTTTCCACACAAGTGCCCATTTAACACTGAGAGGAATCTCAGGGTTTCCACACCTGCAATAAAAGCTGTAAGAGTTTCCAAAAAGCCAATGAGTCACGAACAGGGTTTTCTTCATGGTTTTTTTCACAAAGACATTAATCTGTTTTGCAGAAGATCTCAGCATCTAGACTGTCAGAGCATTCTCTTACCATATTTTTTTAATCTGCTCTCCAGGTCAGTAAACTGAAGCTAAAGTTTTGAATAATATGCAAAAAGCTCCCTGGAATCCCTCCATTCCTGAGTTCTTCAATCCGTCCTCAAGCCACCTTTCCAGTCCTGTGTATAAGACTAAACTCTGGAGAAAACACACACCTCCAGATCCTTCTCCACTCCTGTGACCAGGTCAGGAATTCACTGCCCTGGGCTCTGCATTGTTGCACTCTGAGAGATTTGGGCTTTAAGACTTTGCAACGTGGCCAGGCTGCAGCTGTTGGGAAACTCAAGCAGGGCTGCTGCAGCTGCTGCTCCTGGGCAGCCTGAGCACACCAAACACAGCCTGAGCAGCACAACACACCTTGACTTCACTCGTGGGATTTGTGATCACAAGCTCTGCAGTGCCAAAACTGCATAAAGTATTAAATGCAACAGTGTGTAGACAACAACTGGCCCGCTGCACAGTGCTAAGTGAG
The DNA here is from genome assembly GCA_027886175.1 of Phylloscopus collybita. Classification (NCBI taxonomy): domain Eukaryota; kingdom Metazoa; phylum Chordata; class Aves; order Passeriformes; family Phylloscopidae; genus Phylloscopus; species Phylloscopus collybita. Next base: position 7,942,756 of record JAJNNQ010000001.1, read on the forward strand.
AGCAAATCTCAGCCATGTCAGGCTTTTAAAATGGCTTCTTCCCATGTACCAGCACCAGAGGGACTCAGGTGTCACACTGACCTACCTACCACAAAATGAATCATTTTTTATTTCATCCAGAAGAATCCTACACCAAACCTTTCCCAGTGGAAGAACAAATCTGGCTCTAGATCACATCAAGTATTATTATCAGCAAGGGTTTCTTCTTCCCTCCCACTCCAAGCTAGAATACATTTTTCACTTCCCCCATGGAAGGCAAGACTGACACATACCAAGCTTACACACAAAATTGTTTTTCTACTGCAGTTGTGTTTACAGCACCTGTTCTGTGGATGAGCTGAGCTTCTGTCTGCAATGCTGTCAGCCACACACCTTTCATGATCACTAATAAAGGAAAACCAGAAAAAGGTTAAGAAAAGACACAATTTATTTCTTCCTTAACACACCAGGTATATGTTCAGAACACCACTAAGTTTTTTTACACAGAACAGAGGGGTTGTGCACCCCCTGCATGAGAACAGTCAGCTCTCAGCCTGAAAACACCAAAAGGTGCTGCAGTTGCCCTTTCCAGAACTGTCCACAGGTTAAGCTGTGCAATTACCTCAGACCAGATGGTTTTCACAAGACCATGGTTTTGTACTGTGACCCTTCAAAAGCTGCTAAAGTTTTATTTAAAGAAGGTAGAATCTTACACAGGAAAGATTCTTCTCTATTCTGAACACACAGTAATTAATTTAAGCCTTTAAATTCTATTCAAAACATTTTTAGGCATTAGCCAAGGAGCACAGATCACTGCCCTGTTTTAAATGATAATGCTGTAATTACCTATATACATATTACTCTCTTGAATATTTATGTTTAACAAAGTCACTGGACAGCAGGAGTTAATGTGTCCACCAGTAAACTTTGTCATTTGCAACATATCACTCTGCAGTTGCAGAACTGCCCAAGGTCACTTTTCTTAGTGCCACCAGACATCAGCTTACTTAACCTGGCACTGATTGCAAATTCAAAGGTGATAATATGGCACCACACTCCCAACTGGCATTTCAGTAGCAACAAACTGGCTGGAGCATTGCAGTAATCACCACTGCAGAACATAAAACCCCTCACCCTCAGGCTTCAATGATCATAACTGAACAGTCCAAATGAAACTTCAGGTCCTGTACAAGCAGCCAGCAGAGTCTGATCACTGAAGTGTTTAGATTTAAATATTATTTCCTTTCTAGTCTAATGCTGGCAAAATGCTAAACCTGCAGACTTAGAACTGGCTGGTAGTGTGAGCAAGACTGGGATAATAACAGAATAGAGATTTGGGGTGAGGGAAGTTGCTTTTTACTGAAAGTAGAATGGATCACTGCTTTTCATGAAATCAGAGCTGGCATTTGTTGTGGTTTAGGATTTTCATTTGGGGTTTTTTGTTGGTTTTTTTCCCCCTACACTGTGCAGACTCCCAAGCTTCAACTCCTTCCTCAAAGCGCCTGCTGTTTACAAGACAAACAATGCTCAGAGAGTGACACCATCCTTTCAAAAGGTTTAAAGCCACACATCCATGCAACCTAAGAAGTCAGCCTTCCACTCTGTCGGTCATTTTAAGCAATCAACTGCTTTTTCCATTTCTAGTAACCATTAGAATATTGAATGGACTCAATGACTGCATTTGTAACATTGTATGGGGAAGCAGCTCATTCCAAGGAATCTATTCCTTCATTTCTAAGAACACATCTTTCAAACAGGCTTTGCTGTCCCTCAGCTTCTACCAGGACAAAGTCTCAGCTATGGTTAAGCAATAGATTCACCAGCTTCCTAAGCAACATGAACTAGTTGTTTAAAGTCTTGTTAACAAAAGAGATGCATGGCCACACCCCCAGAGCAACTGCAAGCAAAACCTGTTTTGAGAATTAAAGCAGCAGAAACACAAGTCTCTGCTTTTTTCCCCCCCATAAAAAAACCTTGTCAACGCTCTTCTCTCTGATTCCCACACCAGTGGAAAGAGTGGTTTTTTTTCTTATTTTGGACCAGATCTTTGTCACACCAGTAAGAATCTCAACACTTTCACTGATTTTGATATTGCCAGAGGAAAACCTGCAGCCTGGTGAAATCATAAAACACACTTTTGGAGATACTATGGATGGGTTCTGGAAGTCAGGCTCAACAACATCTCTGCAGACAGATGGGGAAAACCCCGGTTTAAATGTTGAGAAGGTAAGAGGATTTCAAACTTTGTGCCATTGTGCTGGCACGCACAAACCCTGCCATCAGATAAGGGCGAGGCTGATAAGGGAGCTCAGCTGCCGATAAGGACACACACGTAGGTAACGGATCATTTCCCAAGCTCCCTGACTAAAACAGATGGCTGGAGTGACCTTGTGCCAATAGATCCAGCATCGTTCATTTAAACCTGTCCATCGTGCACTGGAGTACTTTAAAGTGGAGCAGTCTCCTCTCCAAAAGTATTCAAAATATGAATAAAAAGTTCTTTCAAAACACATCTAAAAACGGGGCAATGTTACATGCAGGTACCTCATGAGGTGGAAGTTTATTCTGAAGTTACACCAAACCAGTCAACGTTGTCACCCCACTGTACGCAAATGGCCACAACTTTAAAAAAGTAAATCACAGCTTTCTCAAGGTAAAGTCATTTGTCATTCTAAACTCTAAGTAAGACTGAGATGCTCCAAATCTGTGCCCAACATAAATCAACAAGCCTGGAAATTCCAGCAGTAGTCTTAAATCATGTCACACTTTTTTTCAGGCAAAGGCAGCTGAGTAAGTAGTTTACAGGCAACAGGCTTTTAGTCAGAAAACGCCGTGTTCTGGCAGATGAAGTGCAGCTCCATGGTGTTAGTGTGATTTATCACAGTCCCACCAGGAATTTGTGATGTGATTTTCAAATCTTGTAGATAAGCACAGGGCAGGTCAAGGGGCTCCCATCACCTTGTGAAACAGCCGGATCAGCCAGTGACTGTCCCGGTATTTTGTATCTGGAATTGATACTTGTGCGGTGAACAGGACATCCCTGACACCTTTACAGTATCACATCTCCAGCACGGCTTTCTGCTCAAATACACAGTTACAAGATGAGCCTCTTTAATGCTTCCATCCTCAGATATTGCAATCATTCCCTCACCAGAAGGATTTCCACATCCCTGCAGCCATTCTTGCAACTAATAGGATTAAACCAAGTAAGTTTTCCATGTGATTTGAGTCATTGACTCTTCACTAACTTTTAAAACTAGTTTTATACAAAAGATCCAAAGTACTTGGTTAGTAAAGAGAGAAAAAGTCTGTTTAAACACCTTTTAAAATGTAGCATTCTAAACTCACTGGAAAATATTACACCAACAGCAGTTCTTATATTCAAGAACTTTCTTTAAGATATACTTAGTAGAAAGTATTAAAGTACCACTACAGCTTTGGAGCCATGTTACAGAAGGAAAAGGAGAAGCCAACAAGCCAAGAACCAAGTCCAAAATTTCTTTTTTTTTCAGTAGCTAATTTAACAACACAAAACAGTTTAAGCTACAAACTCGAGAACAAAGGGAGAGACTGTAGAAATAGACTACAGAAATAATTGGAAAAAGGCTAAACAGAGAAAGAGATAGCGGAGCATTCCCAAAGATTATGACTTCTCTAAGTATTTCTGTCAAGAGAAGATGTTCTTCTGTTCAGTGTATTTTTATCCCAAGCCAAATGAAAAAGCAGCTGGTAGTGCCAGTTATGCTGCTCGCAGGGGTGGGGAGGAGGGGGACACGCCACAAACACACCCTCGGCCTCTGCTGCAACAACACCCAAATTCAGGAGCACCTACTCTGGGGATGAGGAGGGGGATCAACAGCAGCATTTTCTCTCTCCTCACTAAGCAGCAGTTACGTTCAGGGTGTGCCAGTAAATGGTTATTGCCCCTTCTGCCCCAAGAGAAAAGGGGATTTCAACACCACAGGACCAGAAGGTCCAGATTGACACTTTCCCATCTGATTTCTGTTGCAGGTAAGGTCAGGTCACATCCCCGGGTACTGCTTTGGCAAAAGCCACGAACGAGGACAGGATTTTACAGCAATTGTGTTCAAAGAAAAATTCAGATTGAAACAGCAGCCCTTTTCACTCGCATCTTTGAAATGTTGGTCATGAAAGGATTAAGCCTCACCCCCTCCCAATCACCACACAAAACTGAAGCCCGTTTTATGCCTCTTAACCATGCCCAATCTTACATTTCCCTCACAGTTAAACTGAAAATTGCTATTATAGAAGTGACATAAGCAATGAATGAAAAGTTCCAGCAGGGAGAAAAACCACTGGTGGCATAGGAAAACAAGCAGCTGATAATTCCCCTTTTCACCACCCAGAAATAATAACGCTAAACCTTATTTCAAACTGATCACTACCACTGGAAATACAAACAATTGAATTTATTTATTCATTCATCTTTAAAGAATGAAGGTGTCTGCCTTCTTCTAATAGTAAATATTTTCCTGGTTATATTGAGATTGATAACTAAACTAGATCCTTATTTATAGCTCTAATTTGATATTATACACATTCTCCTGTACTTTGTTACAGGTGCTTAACTGACGTGGGAACAGCAATATCACAGAAAAACCCAGCAAGCCCAAACAGAGAGAGAAAATCATATTCAGCAATATTTAAGATTCTTTGGACTCTATGCTGTGCTAAAGATTAATTGCTACTCATCGTATTTCTATCAGAGGGGAAATTGTTTAAAAACAATCCATGTCATAAAAATCCCAAACATGTCACTTCACCCTCTAGCAGAAGCCAGGCTAGCCAGCCAGCTACTAAAGGGAGTCAGGGAATTATTGCAATTCCTTACACACAACTGCATATATTAATAGCAAATAAATAAATAAGAACAAGCCCTGGCTTTCTAGAACAATTTAATTAACACTACACACGGAAAGTCAGTCCAACTGTGGAATCTTTTTAACTACAAACAGGTGATCAGAGAGCTCTAAACTTGGCACTAACACAAGGAGTGAGGCTCCAAAATCTCTGCAGCATTTTTTTTTCTTTCCCCAAGAGGAACCTTTTAAAATATTCACAGAGTTAGGCAGCAATTCAGTAAACCTTGAAACCACTGCAACCTATCTAATGTACTCATCAAGGCATTTTAACTGCTCCAAGAATTAAACCCAGCATTACACAGAACAGCAGCAAACGATACAACTGTAAAGTAAAAACAAAACATGAATAATGCCCAGGAAAGTGACACCAATTCACCACTGCAAGGACTTTACTCTGGATCTTAATGTGCTACTCAAAGAAATGCTTATGCTAAGAAAAGAAACATCATTACTTGTGCTCATTATGTTGATTAAACTACATGAACACATAATACCAGACACCAAGCTGTAACATTCGTTCTTAAATACACACCTGTCTGCAACCTGCCACCAAATCTGATGCCCTCCCCTGCTTCCACCACTGAAAAGTGCTTTGATTATTTGATCTGCTTATTATTGAAGAATCCCAGAATGGTTTGGGTTGGAAAGGACCTTAAAGACCATCATTACTCCCTGCCAGGGACACCTTCCACTATCCCAAATTGTTCCAAGCCCCATCCAATCTGGCCTTGGACACTTCCAGGGATGGGGCAGCCACAGCTTCTCTGGGCACCCTGTGCCAGGGCCTCCCCACCCTCACAGGGAAGGATTTCTTCCTAATAAATGAAAAGGTATCTTTTCCAAACACATATTTGTGTGTGCTTGCACCATGCATGTGTTACAGGCCATTCAGTTTACACAGAGGCTGAATCACATCCCCAGCTCCTGTCAAGGCTGACAAGAAGGTGCCTGGCAGTTGGAAGAATTTCAGGAATCAGGACAAGTCAACATCCCAGCAGCCCAGCTGCAAATAGAGCCAGCATTCATTTTAAACTACAAATAGTTACTGAAGACAAATATTTGTCCAAACACCAAAACATCTGCAGTTGGCCAGCACATCTCACATGGGAATCCATTAAAAATGCCACTTTTTTAGTCACCATAAAGGTAACAAAGAGTTAAGGTGTCAAGATTAAACACAGCCAGAGATAAAATCATTTTAATTAAAGCTTATCTCATGACACATTAGATATTCTGACTACATCTTCATCGGTGTAAGTCCATGCAATTCTCCACAAATGTAGTCCTGGGTAAACTGGGCTGCTAAAAAAACCCAGAACAAATGAACAAACAAACAAAAAAAAAGGGTTTTCACTGAGTAAAGGATTTTAAGCCCCTGATTTTATTTTAAACTTCAGTGTGGCACAGCTGTTTCTGATAAGCCGAGTACCTGACTGCTGCCCAGCAAAGACAACAGCAGACAGATGGATTCCCCAGGTTTGCACTGATTATGAAAACTTGCAGAGTTTTCAAAGATTTACTTTCCAGTTGTTCATACGAGGAACTTTTTTCACCTAATGGGATCACTCCAGTAGTGCTTCGATTCTGACGGATTTCCAACAACTATCCCCAGAAGTTAAAGTCAGGAAACTGCAGGATCAGACCACACAAAGAATGAAAACCTGTATTAGCACCCACTGGAAGGTTCTCTGGAAACAGCAGTTCTGGAAAGAGTTCTGCACACAAAACCTGATCCCGGTTTCTGGGTCATTTCCAGGGGTTTTGAATCATGCATTCCTTTAAGGCACGTTCTTCCTTTCACTCATTGCCTTGTAAACGATTCATTAAAAAAAAACAAAAAACAACCCCGAACAGCAAGGAGAGAAGCTCTGCCTAAACTGATAAAACAATGACAGAGGCTGCATCCATAGCAAACAAAGGGGGAAAACTTCAGAGCTGCAGCCTTCCAAGCTCTTTGTGATAACAGGAAGCAAAATGTTTTATTGTAGAAGTAAACAACATCCTGACTTCACATTACCTACCCAGGAGCAAGGAAATGAGAAAAGCCTTCCTCACCGAGAGGACAGACTTTAACAACTGCTTTATTAAATACCCAACCCCGGACAAGGGAACCTCCTCAGCAAGTAACCAAGGAAGGGGAAACCTGGAAATTTCTACTCAGTCTTTGCAATGGGGGTGCTGAGCCTTTTTCGATAAAAAGCAGAATTAAAAGGGCGCTTTGGCTGGTGGGGGGACCCTGCTGGAGGGGGGGGGGACAGAGCCCCGCGCCCCCCGGGCAGCGACCCGGAGCAAGTTTGTCTGGAAGAAAGGAAAGGGGTCAGAGGGAGGCAGGAAAAGCAACGGAGGGGGAACATCACCCCCCCGCCTTCCCCATCCCCCCGACCCCTTCCCTTTCTCCTGCCGCCTCCTCCCCCAGCCCTTTCTCCCTGCTCCCCCGCTCATCTTTCTGCTCTGCCTACTCCTCTCCGTCCCCGCAGCCGTCCCTGGTGTCGCCGCGGCGGTGGCGGCGGGGGGGCGGCCCGGCGCACTCACCTCTCCCTCTCCTCCCCTCAGCTGTTTACCACTCCGGGCTCCTCCGGCCCACAGGGCGCCGCCATCTTGGCCCTGCCTCCCCCTCCCATCACAGCGCTTCGCCCCTCGGATCCCTCCGCCGCACAACCTAGTTCCGCCTCACCGCCTCTCTCTCCGCTGGCTTCCCGGCTTCTCTCCCGGTCCCTCCCCGCCCCGCTCGCTCCTCCCGCTTCACGGGACGTTCCCGCCGCGGGGGATGAGCGGGGAGCGAGCCTGCGGCCGCCGCGCCCCCGCGGAGTCCCGCGGCGGAGGGATCTCGGCGGGGGCAGCGCTGAGGCGGGCGGAGGTCGCGTGATGCGGGGGGCGGGGCCAGGCGCGGGCGGTAAACAAGGCCCGGCCCTGAGGGGACGCGGCGGAAGCGGGCTCGGTTCGCTCGGGTGTCCCGGTTCTCTCAGTTCTCCGGGATTCCCCCCGGCAGTTCTGTGCAAAGTGCGGAGATTTGCTGAAAGGGAATTAAAAAAAAAGAAAAAAAAAAGTCTCGGAAGTGCCGCTCTGTGCGGAGCGGTGCTGACGGGACGCGGCTCTGGTGGCTCCCGGACGGAACCCCCGGGCACGCGCCCCAAATCTCATTGATTTTAATTGACGGGCGTGCAAAGCTTGTTTGCTTCCTCTGTTTTTGGATCCCTGAGGACTTATTCATCCAAACCGTGCACAAGGCTTCTGTCTTTGTTTTTGTTTTCTTTCTGCCCCGCACCCCCCAGAATGCAGCAACCACATAGCACTGACATCCCATGCTTGCAGATAAAGGTTAATCTTTCCCTGTGGAAAAAGAGAGAAGAGAAGAGAAGAGAAGAGAAGAGAAGAGAAGAGAAGAGAAGAGAAGAGAAGAGAAGAGAAGAGAAGAGAAGAGAAGAGAAGAGAAGAGAAGAGAAGAGAAGGAGAAGAGGAAGAGAAGAGAAGGAGAAGAGGAAGAGAAGGAGAAGGAGAAGAGGAAGGGAAGAGAAGGAGAAGGAGAAGAGGAAGGGAAGAGAAGGAGAAGGAGAAGAGGAAGAGAAGAGAAGGAGAAGAGGAAGAGAAGAGGAAGAGAAGAGAAGGAGAAGAGGAAGAGAAGAGATTACCACGGGGAAGGATCTCCAGCCGTCGGTTTTGTGTGCCACGTGCAACAGGTTTAAAACTCAACATTTCGGTCCCCGGGCTGGTGGGATCTCCGTGTTCCTCCTTCTCCAAGGAGGAGCAGCTCCCCAAGGGACACACACACACCAAGGGTGCTTGGTCTGACTCGGGAGTCTGCATGAACTGTCCCCAGATGCCAGCAGGAATCACAGGCACTGAATTTGCAAGGTGGAAATGAGGTCCAAGGGGAGTGAGCCCCACCTGAGAGGGATGGGTTGATTTTTTGACTTCTGCAGCGGTTTCTGTGCTGCCCAGCTCTGAGCCCTGCAGGACTGAGATAGTTCCTTCCCGCTGCACCTGCAGTGGGCCATCCTGCCTCATGATGAGATAAGAGTTGCTCGGAGCCAGCGTATTTTTAATCTAGTCCTGCCTTGTGCCTGGCAATTAATATTTAATATGGTCTGGACAGAGTGATGATAACTTTTTTTTCCCCCTTGATGTGCAGAAGACATGTTTGTTTAATCTGCCACAGAAAGGAGTGGAAATTAGGATGAGCTTCATAAAAGAGCTGGAAGCAATTAGTCGTGTTATTTTACTGGGACTTAATTGCTGTAAAAGTCAAATTGACAAAGAAAACATGGATGCTATAGCAGGGCTTTCCTGCTGGATTTGGAAGGAGAAACAACTGCACTAAAAGAGACATGTTATGTTGTAATTAACCTGTTTATTATTACCGAGCTGTACATTTAAAAATCTGTTTACTTAGGATGCACTGGAGCATGTGACCCGTAGTAAGCACTCACAGCAGCACACACAAAATTAAACTGTCCTTGTGTGCAAGCAGGGCTCTCCCCAGCCCCTGTGGCCTGTGTGGGTCAGGGCCAGGACAAGCCTCTGGGAGCCCAGATAAGCTCTCTGTGGCTCTCCCTTCTCTGCTGAGCCTGAATAAGAGAGAACGGGGAAAACGATATCAACAGGAAGAACATTAAAATAAGAATGACCACACGGGGTCAGCTCAAAGGTTCTTCCAGCCCCAAATGCACCTCCAGCTCTCTGGGTTTATAATTCAGCTTCTGTAAGTCACCTTTTGATGGTGCTTTCAGTGGAGAGATGAACAGAGGCCAGAGACAGAAATCCAGAGAAGAGCAGAACACAACAAGCCAAGCCGACTGCACTCCCATCCTGCAGCTTTTAGCTCCACAGGAATCCCTGAAACAAAATAAAGGGGGAAGGAGTGAGTGAAACCACAGCAGTGTCCCCATGTCCCTTCAGCCTTTGCAGTGTGGTGACATTGGTCCTGAGTGAGAGGTTCTGTGCCCTTAGCTCAGGGAGCAGTCTGTCTGCACTTACATCTGGGCTGCCTGGGGAGGCAGAAGAGCTGATCCAGCTGGCACTGACACTGGAGATGGAGGCATCCTCCTTTTCCTCATGGTGCTCCTTGGAGCACCTCTGAAATCAGCTGGCTGGGGAGGTTTTACTGAAAATGGAATCTCGGAGTGGCCCTAAAGGTCTCAACACAACTACTTTTCTAGGGGTTTTTTTGTGTGTGTGGTTGACTTACTTTGACTGTGTCAAGTTTAAGAGCCACATTTTGCAGCCATTTGCACTTTGTGTCAGCAGGAACTCTGTGCTCAGGGGTGCTGGCAGAAGCCAGCTCCAATGTTTCATAAAATAACCTCTCAGTGCTTTTCAGCAGCTTGTCATTTTCCTGTTTTGTTTAATTCCTGTAACTGTCTTCGTAGGAAACCCTGAAGCTGCAATGTACATTTTGGGTTTCTGTTACAACGCTTGTTTTTGTAGCGGGAAATGTAATCCCTCAAATGCCTGTGTTTAAGAGGATGCAAATCAGCTTCCAAGCACAATGCCTTGGGAACGTTTCTTTCATGCAAAACCCGGCAAGATAAATATGGAGGGGAGGAGGGAGCAGGAAAAGGGATTGTTCTCCTCTATAAACAACAAGAATTAATTATGCTCAGCAAATGACAGATGGGTTAAGATCAAAATCTGAATCTTTCTCAATGCGGGTGAAATCCACGCTCCTATCTCCGAGTTGCATCAACCCCCATTGCACAGCCCGGCCGGTGCCATGGGGCAATGCCACCGCTGGCACTCCTGCCTGTCCTGGCACAGCCTTGGGGACAGCAGGCCCTGCCGTGGCCAGATGCAGAACTCCCTCTGCTCTCAGCCCCGGGTACAGCTGCTCCGCCAGGGAAGCCCCAGCCTCCCGCCGGGCCTGGGGCAGAACAAAGGTTGTTCCTTCCTGGTGTTCCCCACCCCGAGCTGCAGCAGGAAAAGGGACCCAGCAGAGCCGTGCAGCAGCTGTAGGAAGCAGTGAAATGCATTTAGAAGCTCACAGGGAGCAGGAAAACTCCATCTCCAGAGGAGTTTTCCTGCTGGTGGCAGTCCGGTACTCAGCATTCAACAGCTGCTGTACGCTTATGTACCTCTGGAATGATAAATTCCTTGGAAGGCATCTCTGCACCCTCAGTTCCACCATACACTGAGAGAGCTGTGGGCACAGGAGGGGACATCTGAGAGCACACACAGCTCGTGCCACTGTGCACCTGCACAGCCAGGAGGGTTGGGATAATTAGAGAATAGGTGGAATCAAGGAATTACCCCCCCTCTTCTCTCTCTTCCCAAGTATTTGGGGATTTCAGCTCTCCTTGTTTGTCTCCAAATAAGAGCGATGCCTAAGGATTCTAAAAGAAGAAACTGTTCTGCAGCTCCTGTTCCCACCTGTGCTAGAGACCAACCTGGGGACAGTCACTGTGCCCCTGCTCCCTCCCCCCTCCTTCCACTGCTCCTTTACTTTGACACTCAATTATTTCACATTTGCAAACCCATTCTCAAACCTTTTTTGAAAGCAAGCGATAGAAGTGCAAATTCTTATTATTGCTCTTGAAGAGCTTTTTGCAAAGCTGTTGTTAATGAGCTTGCTTAATGAGCTTTCTTAAATCTATATTTATACCCTATATACAGCTGTATATAGATCGAGCAATGCCTAAAATATGTCTGGATTGCACACACATATGCCTGGGAAAACGAAGGGTGATTAACACGCATCTTCTTCAGTTATACCGTGCAAGTATTTATTCGTTTTTCCTTGGAAATTGGAGAGATAAAAGATCCATTCTGGAATAAAATAATTCTGTGCATATGTGCTCGATGGTTTTGTTTATGAGCCCCAAGTATGTGAGTGTGTGTGTGTGTGAGACAGATGGTGTGTCTGTTTGTGAGAGATATGATGCGGGGATGAATATGTGTAAAAATACAGGTTTCTTAAGGGCTTTTCTTTTTTTTAATTTTTTTTTTTTTTTTAAGGAAAAGACAAAATAACAAATGCCTGCTCAGTACATTATTTCCTGTGTCATGCTTTTTGTCAATATGACAGAGGAGTATTCCTGCAGAAGGCAAAGCTGCCCCCAAAAGTGAAGGGTGCTGCCCCCAGGGCTTCGAGCTGGGCATCGTGAATTCTCTTCAAGTTGTCAAAGTCCTGGGAAGTTTTGATAAGCAAATACTTTCTGGGCTCTGCCTCTTATTGGCTGTTTCTTCACCGCCAGATTTTGACACAAATAATCTGATTGAAAAATCAGGGAGGGGAACAGGGGAAAAAAAAAAAAAAAAAAAAAAGGCAGAGAGAAAAAAGGAGAAGTATCTATTTCAGCCGACTGCGACCAAGTGAAAAAGTGGAAGAGGAGTCCAGAGAGAAGACAACGTCTCGCTTGTCTGGGGAGATTTCAAGGCAAATCCAGTAAAGCAAAGTCCCTCAAACAGGTGATTGATTTATTCTTTTAAACACTTCTAATTGCATTGGTTTTCTCATTTTTCTGATATGTTTTTCTAAGCTTTTTTCCTCCTTCTTCTTCTTCTTTGCCTATGTCTGCAAATATGTAACTTATTCCCCTGCCTAAGCCACTTGTCCTGAGGATTCCTTTCTGGTAATAGTTCACCTGACTCATTTGAATTGAACCTTTTGAAATGATATGCCATGTACTTCACCTTCACACGTGAAAATGGTAATAGAGAAAAATATAAGAGATGTGACAATGGGCTCAGGTACCTGTGTCCCAGCCAGCTCCATCAGCAGGAGCTGTGGATTGTTTCACTTTGCCATTGAGGAGAGGGCAAAGTGAAACAATTGTGTCTTTCCTTTTCATTCTGGCTCTTTTTTAGGGCCAGACCTTTTATATTCAGAGAGCAGCACACCTCTGCTGCCATCACCTGTGCCAGTCTTTGTAGATGACAATTCCTCTCCCATTCAGGATTTTTGCTTTGAATCCATCTTTTATTATTTTCCACCCTTTTTAAATATAGGCTGATTAATCTAACAATTTTTAGCATATGGAATTAGCTATTTTTAGGCGCTTCCCATATCACAAGATTGATTCATTAATGATGTGCAAGTTGACATCGAAATTGCATCTGTGCATTAAGGAGATCTGGAATTTGGGAGATTGCACTGTATAATTCCATCCATGGAAGTCTAAGGCAAAGTTTCCTAATGCCAGTGGCACTCCCAACATCACAGGGAGCTATGTGAGCTTTCTAGAGAACAAGTGCTGCAATTACAGTCTAAATAATTTTTTCTGGGTGTCGCAGCTATGCCAGCATTTCTGTTCAACTTCTTGGACAAAATTTCCACCATAATTTGCTGCCCCTGCCATGATGTCCATTTTTGCAGTCTTATCGCAAGAATTAAAAATGTCCTGTTCATTTTTCCAATAAAAAGTCACATTTAAATTACTTGCCCCGAGTACATTTGATTTTGCAAGGGTGGACTAGTGAAGAAATTATTAATTCTGTTGTAAAGAGCTGAAATTCTTTCATTTTTGACTTTATATTTAAAGAGTCACAAGCCCATAAGCCCTCTTACTTTATTTTATTTTATTTTATTTTATTTTATTTTATTTTATTTTATTTTATTTTATTTTATTTTATTTTATTTTATTTTATTTTATTTTGGCTCTTAAACCACAGACATATTTTGTTCTACTTTGTGCTTTTTTTCCTTCAAAAATGTAGTTTTTTGAAAGAGAAACTATTCTGTGTTTTTGGAAGCTTCACTTTTTTTCTAAAAAAAAGGGGGAAAAAAAGCAAAAAAAGCAGGGAAAGGGCAATATTGAGATATAAATATAAATAATATAAATTAGGCAATGGAAGGGAGAAAGTCCTTTTCAGCCTAAAACTTTGTATGCTCATCAACTTTTCTGAAGATGTGGTGTCATGTACTACTAGTGAGTACCAGCCTTGTAATGCCAGTTGAAATTTCATGTTTCACTGAGTGTAGCAAGAAAAAAAGTTTAGTCTCTACAATTAACCTTGGAAATCTGAAAACAGAATGACTTGAATTTAGAGAAAAAAATGCAAGTCAGCTTTAGAGGGGAGCTTTCACTGCAAATTGGGTTCAGCGTGGCACAATCCTGCAAACACTGTCCCCACCAAAGGGACAAATGATTAATTTTCTTAATTTCCCCATCAGATAACCTAATTCACAGAGAGTATGAATTTTCTCTAAATTATATCAAAGGAGCAGCCCTGTGGGTTTGGGTACTGAAAGCTGTCATGCAGTGAAGTGAGAGTTAGGGCTTCATGAGGAACATTGGATCCAGTAAAATGAGGATCTGGAGTCAGAAGCCACCCCTGAACTAAAAACCACGGCAGTTTGCAATGTTTCAGTGTTAGAGTTTTACCTGGGATACTCTGCAAAATCATCCAAAGGCATTGCTGAGGATGAAGGAGCTTGGAGTTTCAACATGCAAATGCTGGACCTGCTTTCAGATCTGACTGGGGAATTTCTAACTGGTGAAAGAAACCCTTCTAAGGTGCTTTAGATGAGGTACCCAAAATAGTGAAGCTGTTTTATCCCCTTGGCTCCTGCTGTCTTTTCCTCAGGGCACATTATAACATTATTACACAGCTGCATGAAAGGGCAGGCTAATAAGAATGTCAATTCTAGCCACCTACTGGTTCTATGTCCTATATTGAATTAATAAAAATGCCACAACACTTCCATTCTGGATGGGCACTCCTGCCCAAGCAATAAATTCCCTTGTGCACTTACCAGTCTGGGTAGAAACTGCTGCCACAGGGGCTGAAATGAACAGGCTCCAAAAAAAGAAAGTTTAATTTTCAGCAAAAGGTTGAAGCTAAATTCTGTCAGAAGCTTCAATAACTCTAAAACGTAGCAGGGTGCAGGGTCCATTGTCCACAGCACTGCTTTTCCTGGGAAATACAGTGAGCCATTAGGAGCAGCTGATCTCTTGCTACAGATAATCTGGAGTTTCAAGGAAAACCCGTCCTTTTTCCTCCCACAATCTCTGCTTGTAGCTTTCCTCTAGCCTGGTTTGTGTGAATCACAAAGCCAGTCCAGTGCAGTTGTTAATTAACTCTCCTTTGGGCTCCCAGTTCCTTTTTTTTTTTTTTTTTCTTTTCTGTAAAGTGGGGTGGGGGAAGGTGACTTCCTTTTGCAACGTTCAGTCCATTGGAGATGGTTGTGCTCAGTCGTGGCCCTTATCAGCAGCCAGGATACTGGACTAAATTTGGCTTTTACACAGGCTGGGGCAAACACATCCAGAAAGATTCTTTTTATTGATGGACACCTGCTTTCAACCACCACGAGAAAAGAGGGGCTGTCTGTACTTGGCATGTGGACACTGCCATAAAACTTCACTGGATTGCTTCAGCCACCCATCTCCAGCCCTCTGATTTACCTGGCTGAGCTGCCCAGCTGCTGCCAGAGGATTCTCCAGGGCTCTCTAGCCTGAGGGCAGGGAGAGTGGCTGTTCCAGCAGGCACAGCTGGATGCAGGCTCTCACCCTGCAGTCACCCACTGCCAGAGCCTCTTCCTCCACCGTGGAGGAAGCCCAGGGAAACGAGCTGGTTAATTCAGGCAGAGAAATGCCATGTCTGAAGCTCCCTGGCATGAATACCCCCCATTGTGGATGCAGTGCTGCCCCACCACATGGGAAAATCCCTGTGACAGCAGTGGAAATTCCAGGTCTAAAGGGTTTGAGGCAGCACTTTATCTTGGGACAGGTGTATAATGCAGGGTTGGGTCAGTGCACAGGTAGCTCAGCTGGGACTGACCAAGAGCTCAGCAGTGCTGCTGGAATGGGGGGGACACAGGCTGAGCTGGAGGGTTTTAACCACTGCAGAACACCCCTGTGTTTGCACTGAGCTGGAGCTGTTTCTGTGCCTGCAGCTTTTCACTGGGCAGAGACTCTTTACAGCTCTTTGAAAGAACCTCTGCAGAGAGTTCCAGGAGAGCAGAAAGCAGCCTTGTACTTCAGTGCCCCTTCCCTCAAGGGCCTGCTCATGGTTCATCCTCAGTGTTGTTCTGTCCTTTTTCTAAAATTAAATTAAAAGTCTGCTCTTGGCCTCAGCTTTCTATTATTCATCTCAAGCTACACGTAAATTTCTTGGAAAAAAGATGAAGAAAAACAGGTGAGTCATTTCAGAAGGAAAAATGGTTAGAGCCAACAAGATTTATCCCTGAAATCATAGCTGGAACAGTGGGAATCCTGGACCAGATTTTAAAAAGACAGCAGCATTTCCAAAAAGGCAGCTGGGCTGGGGGTACCCTGGCAATCCCCCTGTCCCTAGCAGACCTGGCTGTGGGAATGCCACAGCTTTAGGCACCACTGTAAATGTGGCCCTCAGACCTTTAAACAAAACACCTCTGTGCTCTGTAATTGTATTTAGCATGAAGGGGTAGTACAGACACTGCTGGGGAACAGACCTTTCCATCCCTGCCTGTTTGGGATTTCAGGACTGCTCTGTCTTTGGACAGATATTTCATATCATTCCTGCTTAACAGGAGCAAACTTTACAGATTTTGGGGGTTTTCTTTAGTAAATAAGTAGATTCCACTGAAATGCTCTCAAGAAGGAACAAAACATAATAACAGTTTCCAGTCAACAGAGAGCCAGGACTTAAATGCTGACTTTCCAAACGAAATACAGCAGGATTTGTTTTTAGTGCCTCTATCCCAAACAATTACAAGGGAAAATGCAAATACGCATGCAAATAAGGCACCAGCTGCTATTAGTGCACACAACATGGTCCCTGTTGCCACCCTGCCTCCACCAGAGCAGTTACCAGCCCCAGGGAGCGGGCACAGGGCGGGCTGGGTTCTGGGTAGCAAAGATAACACATGCATTGCAAGAGAATTTGGTATGATTAAATTTCAGCATTTTATGTTTGTCCCTAACCCGCCATTTCAACGGTCTGTAGCATTTGAGTTGGGTCCAAAAGGTGACTCCTCACCCAGCCCTCCTGCTCTGCCTCTGCTCTGGTGTTTGTCAGCCAGAACTCAAGCAACAGGGAAAAACCCTCCACACATCATTCTGCAGGGATTTCCCTGTCTCTCACCTATTATTGATGTAGATTCTATCATTATTGTTTGTATAATCACTTCACAGTGGAGCCCAGGCCATGGCTTGGGACTGGGCCCTTCCAGGTGCACCTCTGTGTCCTGGCAGGGAGGAGAAGATCAGAGATGCAGCCTGTCCTGTAGTCAGAGCAGGACTACCAAGAGACAGGTCCTGGCTTCTGCCACAGACAGCTTTGGTGTGTAACACAACTCTCAGGTTAAGGCTGCCCCTGGTTCTTTTTCTGTAATCCTTTGCCTCAGCCTGGGGTGGATTGTGGAGTGTGACTTTTACAGAGTGCACTTAATCTGAAACAAGTGGGAAGTTACTCCCCAAGCCACAGAGGTTTACCTGGTGCTTTTCTGTGTTTCATCCCAGAAAGTGAATGGAAGATGCCACGTTCCTTTTTGGTGAAGAGCAAAAAGGCTCACACCTATCACCAGCACCGCTGTGTGGAAGATGACCTGCCACTACTCACGTGGGGTCCAGCCACCTCTGCCTTCACTGGTGAGTCAGTCCATCCCCTGGGCCTGTAGGAGCACACCGAGGTAAATCAATAATTCAGTAGGCAGCAAAGGGAGCAGGATGAGTGAGCTAAAGAGCATCCAAGGGCTTCCACAGGGGGATGTCAGTCTAAGGGCAAGCTGATCCCTTACTCTGTGTCCTTTCTCCATGCCAAATCCACACTGATCCTCCCTTTGTTTCCTGCTGGGTTGCTGGGGAGATTTGAGCTGTAAGATGCTGTGTGGAGTTGGTCACATTTGGGAAAAATGACCAACTTCAGGCCACTGATAGCTGGGAAAAGAGCTTGCACTGGGTTGTCAGTTCTACAAATAACTCTGCCACCTCCATCTCTGGTTTCCTGTGTTCACTGCCCACAGTCCCTCTGGACTGCATCTTCTCTACCTCGGGGTGTTACCATCTCTTCCTGGTGCTAACACCACCCAGCACAGTTCTGCCCATCCCTGCTGACCTCCCTCTGCTCTCACCCTCCCACAGCCACCCAAGCAGTGGCAGGCCCAGAGTAACTACCTTCTTCCTTCAGGCACCATTCAAATTTTCTTTATTCAAATTTAGGATCAATTTACCCTTTGTTCTAGCCCTGGCTATCAAATTAGAGTCTAGCCTTGAGATAAGTTTGATAAAAAAGAAGGGAGGTAACATTTTAATTTCCATTCCTGCCATCATGCTTTGGCCATTTGTTGTGTCTCTGGTGCAGTGGCGGGTTTGACAACAGATAAATACTGTCCCTCAGCAGATCTGTCCCATGTCCAGCAGAAAGGAGACACATGTTGGACCATGTTTCCATTGTAGATTCTTACCACAAAGTTTAACAAGGGTTGGTTTGTGTCTTTAAGGGCTGGGACAAGCATGGAGAAGTAAATGGGAGTGTGGGCAGGAGGAGATGAGGCTCAGTGTATAAGGACTTGCCTCCCCTCTCTGCTTCCCTACTTGGCTGTCCATAAATCCAGGTTAACAATACCCAACTCTCTCAGGAGAGGGGTGGGGAGGTTAATAAGTTAGTGATTGTTAGTTACCCACACAAACGGAAATGGTCTTAAATAGGGAAATTATTCTCACAGATGTAATTGTAGGATTGATTTTCCTCTAACTGTATCAGGTATCAAGGATCCTATCATCTCATCCTGCCCCCTCTGCCTTGCCTATCTCATCCTGCTTGGAATTTCCCTTCCTCAGCAATGGGCAGACCTTGAATGCTGATTGCATCACTCTGCATTTCCTCAGGGAACTGAGCGTGGGCTGCTGTGTCCAAGCAGGAATTCACAAAGAGTACAAAACTCACCTAAACAGACTCTTCTTGTAACAGCAAGAGTGACAAAACTGTGACATAACTGTGACACTGCTCTTTACAGCCACGGGAGACACTACACCAGAGGACATCAGGAAACAGGACCTGGGGTGTGTGGTTCCAAAACAAGAAAAGGACCCACCTGAACTGAAAGAAGAAAGTGTCCCTGTCCAGTACCTGAGCAGGATGCCAGGCCCTTCAGCTCAAGGTGGGCTACCCAAAACCCCAATTGCAAAAGAGGTCAGGGCTGAGCTGGTTATGGAGCCCCTAAAACTGATTTTCAGATTTTCAGTAAATGAGAGCTCTTATTTTCACACCAATGGTCAAACTTGCCACAGGCAGAAGCATTCTGTATTTTGTAGTTCTGGTGTACACCAGAAAGAATGAAGGATAATGCTGTTACTGCCAGTGAATGAACCTCCCCATCTTTATGCAGCTCTGTGCTATGTGGGTCACGACAGGTGCCCACAGGATACTTGTTCGAACACCCCATCGAGGAGGGCTAGCAGGGAGCTCAATATTCCCTTATCCATAAAATTTCCATGGCATTCTTTGCCACAAAATTTCCTCAGACTGAAATCAGAGTCACAACAGGAACTTTACCTGGGGAATCAGGATTTGAATCAAGGAGAAGTTGCCAACTGCAACTCCCGAGGTCAGGCAAGATGGGGAACTTTTTTACAGCTGCCCAACTTCAGGCAGTGGTGTGACACTCACCTCTCCCTCTCCTCTGCAAACTCAGAGATGGCCATGCCAGGGCTGCAGATCAAGGACTGCACTAGCACAGCGAGCACCCCAACCTTCTACAAAGCTGGCTTCTCCTGGGATGCTTTCCACGTGCCATACAGCTACCAGCAGATGTCTTCCAGCATGCAGTCAGCCCTGCTGGAGCACCCCGTGAGCCTGTATGGGAGCCACCTCCTGCCCAGCACCGAGCCCCCCCTGGATTACAGCCTGCATTATTCCTCAGACATGGAGACCTTCCACTGCATCAAGTGCAACAAGGTGTGTGTTGGAGAAGCTCTGGGATGGGGAGGGCCTGGAGGGATTTTCATTGCACGCATGAAACCCATTCTTCATTGGGTCACACCAAAGTGTGTGGCTCAGAGCGGGGCCCATAGTCAGGAGAATGAGGCACTGGGGTTGCTGCCATTCACATGAGTTCTCACAGAGGGGAGGATGAAAAAAAGAGAAGGAATTGAAAACAGAGATGGAGTTGCAGCTGCCTCATGTAAGAAAAATCACTGGGATTTTGTTTTGCAGGTGTTCTCCACTCCCCATGGGCTGGAGGTCCATGTCCGAAGGTCTCACAGCGGGACCCGTCCCTTTGCTTGTGAAGTGTGTGGCAAAACCTTTGGGCATGCTGTGAGCCTGGAGCAGCACACCAACATCCACTCCCAGGTGGGTGATGTGGTTCCAGAGAACCAGCCCTGGACCTCAGCTCTTGCTTAATCCATTACAGAGGAAGTGACCCTTCCTAGGTTACAAACGGTGATGCCTTTCCTGTCACTCAGTGACAAGGACAGGAGCTCTGGAAACCACAGCTCTTGGTCTCACAAATCTCAGACTGCCCCTCAGAACTCCTTGGAAGGGAAGGGAGGATCATTGCCACTCACTCTTCTGTGCCTCACCTCCTGCTAAAGGGTGCAGGAGTTTGGATCACAAGATGTGATCCATTTCCATAATTAACCCTCCCTGCATTCCCTTTGTGCTGCACCCAGCATTATCAGTCCACGAGCCAAGGAGATTTGCTTATCAAATCTACAATTCTCATCACTCGTCAAGCTCTGTCACATGTCTTGCAGCCTCAGACATCCCATGATCTTCCTTCCCCAACAGGAAAGAAGCTTTGAGTGCAAGATGTGTGGGAAGACATTCAAACGTTCCTCCACCCTCTCCACTCACCTCCTGATCCACTCGGACACCCGGCCCTATCCCTGCCAGTACTGCGGGAAGCGCTTCCACCAGAAGTCGGACATGAAGAAGCACACCTACATCCACACAGGTGAGAAACTAAATGTCCCAGTGAGAAAAGGAAAATCAGAGCCCATCCTGATGATGTGCATACACAGTCCCCAGACACAGAGGTATTCGACTGGGTAAAAGTGTCCAGAGGCACTGGGAAGTCGTTGTTCTGTGTGAGGTGAGGCAGCGGGAGGCTGAAGCACTTCTGCCTGACAAGGAGGTGGTTTTTGGCCAGCCTCTGGTGCATGTTGGGGTTGTACCCAGCCCTGGATGCAGGAAATGGAAAGGACTATCCCTGGTTCTTCCCACCCTCTGGTGCTGGATCACAATCCAGACACATCACCAGCAGAGCTGGGCTGGCAGCACCCTGATGCCCAAGCAGGTCTGACTCTGCTAAAATGCGTTTCTCTCTCTGTTCCTTTGTTGTATCTCTCTGGCATCCCCTCCCTGTGAAACCCTACCTGCCCCTTGACTCTGACCTATGGCCTTTGGCCATAGGTAACCCTGCCCCCTACCCTGAAATGCATAAAACCCCTTTCCCTCCGGGGTTCGCCCTCTTTCGCCTTGGGATCCCCTTCTTGGAAATAAACCTTGGAACACATCTCAGGGTAAGAGCCTCTTTTGGTTTTATTTCCCTATCCTGAAGATTCCCCTCACCCTAACCTCCCTAAATCTGAGCTAGCAGCTGGCCTCGGGGGGGCAGAGGGAAGGGGAACACTTCATTCCTTCACCTGTTAAAGTGGGTTTTTTTTCACCATTTTCTGTGCCCTGCAGGGGAGAAGCCCCACAAATGCCAGGTGTGTGGCAAAGCCTTCAGCCAGAGCTCCAACCTGATCACCCACAGCCGCAAGCACACCGGCTTCAAACCCTTCAGCTGCGAGCTCTGCGCCAAGGGCTTCCAGCGCAAGGTGGATCTGCGCAGGCACCGAGAGACCCAGCACAGCCTCAAGTGAGGGCGGGCTCCGGGCCTTGCTGGAGCTCCCACTTCATGCTCCAGGGAAGAAGACTGTCCCCAGCACCTCCATCCACCTCATAAAGCGCCCAGGGTGTCCTGTGTTCCCCTGGGGATTGGCCAAGTCATGCATTGGTGTTTGGGTGTTTGGTGCCACAGGGCCTTGCACATCCCAAAGAAACCCCATGGGAGCTTTCACTTTTCGATTG
Organism: Phylloscopus collybita; assembly: GCA_027886175.1. Classification (NCBI taxonomy): domain Eukaryota; kingdom Metazoa; phylum Chordata; class Aves; order Passeriformes; family Phylloscopidae; genus Phylloscopus; species Phylloscopus collybita. The sequence continues at coordinate 7,964,550 of JAJNNQ010000001.1, forward strand.
CAACAGGTACCAGCCCAGGTGTGACATCGCTTGCTCAAGTGTAAATCCAGAGGAATTCCTCCAAGGTCACTGGTTCTCTGGATTTACACCAGGAGCAGAATCCAGTTCATCAGGCTGCCCAGCGGGGAGGAGGTGACTCCTGGGCTGGTGGCAGCAACAATCTGTGCCAAGTTGGTGCTGTAACCATGTTCTGCTCTGATGATTGGGAAGATAAGCCTAGGGCATGCAAATAGATTGAAGTCAGCTGTGTTCAACCTGGACAGACCTTCTGCAGAGACTTGCCCAGGCCATAAATTCTGCCAACAGACACCTTAAAGTCATTTCTTTCAGCAGAGCATTTACTGTGATCAAATGACAAGTTAACTGTGCTGTATTTTTAGCTTGGAGTGGGAGGAAAATACTGAAGAAACAGCTCCTATCCCTAGCAGATAACAGGGGTCTCTAAATACATTCCTCAGACACACCACACTGCAGAGATCCCAAGCAGGCTCCAGGAAGAGCCACACCACAGCACCAGGCAGGAGCTAATCATCCCCATGGCTTGGGACCACGGGAGAATCTGGCTGCTCTTGGAATCAGGGCTGCTATGTGCCACAGTATTTCCCTACATGATGGACATGCCAGCTTGGAGCTGTCCTGAGCAGTCCTGAGGCACTGCATGGGCAGGAGTGACCCTGGATATCAATGTCAAGGGCCAGAGTTCTGCTTGCCAGGCACTCTTCTCAAGGAGGAAGTGACTGAGCCTGCACGAGTTGGCAGAGCATGCAAGTACCTCACAAATATTATACAAAGAGAGCAGTGGTATTTCCTCCTTTTGCCAGGTCTAGGGGTTGAAACAAAGCACTGGAGCAAGTAAAGAACCTGTTCTCCTCCCAGCTCTGCCAAATTCTCTCTCTATAACCTTTGGCAAGTCACTGCACTGGGCTTTTGTTTTTCCGCCCCTCCCGGTGACTTGGGCCTATTCACTCAGGTTTGTGGAGTCCCCCGAGTTCTTAACAGGAAGGACAAAGTATTATTATAACATTATTATAACACAGACAAGTGTTTTCAGTTAATTGGGGCATTGTAGCAGCACATGGCTCACTCCATAACTGCATCCCTGAACACACAGCCTTGCACAATGGCACCAGTGGGAATTACCCTGGGAACAGGCTGTGGCCATTTCACTCCAAAGGCTTATGAGGGAAGACTGCCATCATGGGCAAAGACAAAATGGTGCAAGTGTAAAACTGCCAGGAGAGAACTGCCCTCAGTTCCACTGCTGTAAATCCCAAGCTATTCTCCTAAGACCCAAAATGTACTTGTCCCTTTTATGCTGGGCCTAAGCTGTAAGTCATTAATGTGTACCTGGAAGCTCAAACCCAGAGTCTGTACTCCTGGCTTTACTTGTACACTGTAAATATGTATTTATACTTAGTCTAATGTATATTTTTATTGCACTATACCAGACAGTGACGTGTACAGGCCTGCTGGGATTTATCTGATAAATCTGTTCCTTCTTAGTAACTGGGCTAACACAGTGTGTTTCATGTTCAAAACACCCATTTCAAGAATGGCTCATACCTGACTCTGGGGACACAGGCAGTGGGGATGGGGTGAAAAAGGAGAAGGGAAAGAGTCTAGGATTATTGCTCTTTATGGTTTGAGTGGGAATAAAGATGGAAATTCACATGCAGGAAAGGGCTCCCATTAGAGAGACCTTTTCATCCTGGAGACAGGCTGGTGCAGAGCCCCACAGAGCCAGAGCCAGCTCTGCAGAGCAGGAGGGCCACACCAGATACACAGAATGTGTGTCCAACAGACAGTGCCAAAGCCCCCAGTAAATCCCTGCTGTCCTTCCCTGAGCCATTCTGGGGAAGGTGCAGATGCTGTGATGGAACTTGGTCCCCAGCCCCACACACACCTGTGAACATCCACACGTGCACAAGCCTTGCTCAAGGTAAAGTCATTTCAGCTTATGACAACTACTGCCCAAAATGCAAACTGTGTTTGCTATTCCCCTTGTCCTCCACTAATCTGCAAACAGAAATATTCAAAGAGGGTGTCAACATCTGGACTGCTCAGGAGCAAAACCCTCCAGCCCCAAACCACACAGGCACACCAGCACAGACTGCCTTGGGGACAGCAGGGGTGTCTGATTCATGTAAAGCTCCCCAATTTCGGCCATTTGGAGTCAAATGCTGGCACACATCAAACTGGCAAGAATGCCTGTGACCACTCACAAAACCAAAGCAGACAGCTGGTTCTTCTGAGCCTCATGAAGAAGAGCTGCTGTGTCCATTAGGTTTTCATTCCTGTCCTTGATCCGGGGGACAGAGGAGCTCTAACCTTCAGTGCACAGCTGGGATCTTCTCTCCTGTGTGCTCCTACAGCTCCTCCCTCCAAACACAGCACACATCACCCCAGACCTGTCTGCTGCTCCCCCAGGACTCCAGGGTGGGTTACTGAGCCCAGATATTCCTGAAGAGCAGCTACACTGGAGGAGGCAGTGCCAGGAGGGAGCTGGTGTTGTCAACCCTTAGCCTGGTGTTTGTGAGGAGCCTGGAGAGCACATCCCAGGGGAGCCAGGGATGATTTTGGCTGGCTGGGCAGCGAGTGGAGGAGCACACTGGGATGGCTGCAGGCAGTGTGCTGCTGCAGGGCTCAGGAGAGTGGCCAGAGCAGTGCAGGGGATCAGGCTGACCCACTCCCACAGGCAGCATGTCAGCCTGTGGAGGGAGCCCACTGGCAAAGGCACCAGTGAGACAGAACAGCCAGGGACAGGAGGTGACAGAAGGGAGGAGGAGGACAGGGAATTAACTTGCAGTGTTTTCCACTGAGACACTACAGTTTCTTCCTCTTGAGTAATGAGTTGCCACTTTAAGATCACCTAATGTCCAAACCCTGGCATTGCCTGAGGCCTGTGGATGCCAAAGGAAAAACAAGGCAGAGCCCCACTGCCCCTTCTTCCCCCCCAGCACAGCACCAGCCATGGGCAGCCCTAAGGGCTGCTCTGATCCTTGGGGCTGCTGAGGCTACACCAGGGGTACCCAAGGATGCTCAGCACCCATCAGGGCCAGGCCATGGCTGTCACCAACTCCAAACACACCTGGCCTTGCTCTCCAAACATGCAAATCCTCCTCAGTTCTGATCACTCTGGTACAACCCCCTTCCTACCACCTCCCCTTGCATCACAAACATTCTGGTCACTCAGTCAAGGAAACAGATAGCAAAAAGCAAAATCTCAACTAATCTTTGTGGCTGAAGAAAGAGCTGATTGTTTTTGCTTCTCTTTGAGTCCGTCCCTGTATCCTGTACTTCCCCAGTCCCCTTCACACCTTCCTCCCTTTATTGCTAGGGAAAAAAAAAAATCCTGGTCTCTGGGCTGTTTTGTTTAGCAAATGAGGGACATGCAAAGCACTAACCCCGGGCATTTGTCAGGAGGAGAGAGGTGCCTCTGTGTCTTCTAGACAGCCTTGAGGCACTGAGAGCAGCAGCCCAGGAGAGCTGTGATTAAGGGTGGATTTCAGTTTGGACACGGGATGAATCTGCTTTCCTAATGAGGACAGAGCCACGGGACACCTGCAGGAAGCAGAGGGGTGTTCCCAGCTAGCCCAGCGTTAGGCTGGGACTTATTTTTAGGTTGGAGAGGGCAAGATCCTGAAGCTTTCTTGTGTTGGCAATTGTTAGGAAGCCTTAAAATGAACTGAGAGGAAGGACAGGGAAGAATAAGACTCCAGCTGGGTGCAGGTTCTACTGGTTAAAGTTATTTGCTGCATCCACTTGCTTCCCGCCTTAGACATCACAAGAAAGGGTTTTCAGTGAAAAAAAGATAAGAACAGAGTCCCTTGTCCTCACAGCAGATTGTTCCCCAGTTATAGGTGACGGAGACATGGCAGCAGTTTAATTCCAGCCCATCAGCACAGCACACAAAAGGAAACTTGAAAGTGTGGGGCAATCTCCCAGAAACAGCTGCATGCACATTTCCTTGCACAGGGAAAACATTCCTGCCTGCCATTAAGGGCCTAACATGGACATAGAGCTCATCCTGCAAAGCTGCTACAGAATAATAAAGTACATCACAAACCATTTTTTAAAATGTTTAATCTGCTCACAAAGCAGAGATTTCCCCCCCACACACACCCCCCTTTTCACCTGGAATAGTGCATCCACTCAGAGGAGGCAACCCAGAACAGCCACACAAAAATGATTTAGGGATAGTGAATCTCTGTGCTGGATGAGAAGCAGGAAAAAACAGATCGCTGTTTTTTCAGATTCCTGGCCCACCATCTTAAAACTAACAGTCACCATGGACACACACTGATCTTAAGGCTGCAACTTTAAACTGAGACTTAAGATCTGCCACACATTTCCTGCATGACCTTGGGCAAGACTCGAGTGCTGGATTTCTGAAGTTGCTCAGCACACTGTGAAGCTCTCAGCAGCTCTTCACCCCATCTGTGAGAGGAGGATAATCATTCCCCCTCTCCCCTTCATTTCACTTGTTTATTTCAACGGTAAGATAGTCAGGAATGAGACTGCTCCTCCTTATCTTCCCCATCCAGCACCTCGCACAATGGAGCCTTGATCTGGGCTGGGACGCCCAACTGCAGCACCAATCACCAGTGATAGGAACTGAATCCAGCCAAGCACCCTCATTGCTGAGCTGGCTCAGCAATCCCCCAGCCAGGCACAGTGAGACCCTGCACTAAAGCCACTAAACTCAAAGCCAGCAGAGCAACAGGGCAAGCAGCAACACAGGGAGGATAAATCAGACGAGAGCATTTTGACTCGTGAATAATATTGCAGGGGGAGAGACAGAGCTGGATATGGGTGCTGTAAACATCCCACTCAGTGCCCGTGCTTTGAATGTGCTGCTTCAATCTGAGCACTTCTCAATCTGCTCCTTAGGCTGATTTTGACCTGTGGGCCCAAGGGGGATCTGTGTTCACTGTACCAGCCACCAAGGCAGGCAGAGAGCAGAGAGTCCTCAGGAATGGGGAAATCTGGGGCTGGGGAGGAGCTGAGCGTGCACTGAGCTCAGCTTTGGTCTGATAAGTTTATCAAGCACTGCCGGCTGCTAACTGTCAGCTGGGGAAGGGAGCCTGTTAGGGAGGAGGAACAGCTCCCAGGGCAAGATAGGACAGCCCAGGCCTTATCAGAGTGCCTGAGCCAAAGAGGGAACTGGAGAGTGAGCACTTTCCAACCACTTCATCTGAACAACAGACAGATTGGCAGGAAAGGCCTGTCAGCCCTTCACCCCTGCCACCCAGGCACCCAGGGAGCCCCCAGCCATGCAAATAACCCGGGTAAGTGCAGCCTGGGAGCTGCAAACGAGAGCATTGGGACCTGAGGGAGTGCATGGGGAAGGTTTTCTTAGAGCATTGCCCAGTGTGAGAGTCAGATTTGCAACAAACTGTTCTGATGCTTACTGAGCCAGCTGCTCCTGTTCAGTGCCCAGAGCAGCTTCTCCCCTGTGCTGCCTTCCCTGAGGTTTGGGAGGGGGATCTACCACTTCACAGGTGCACCAGTCACTAAGGTTTGCTGTACAGATAATTGCTCTGTCTCTGAAAAATAGTAAAAACCCCTGAGTGAAGAGAAGGGGGAAAATCCTGACTGTTCCCATTTGAGTTCCAAAAGCATGAGCCAGCAAATACCCCTTCACAACTTCTCCTAGGGCAGCAATAACCAAATCAATGCAGCTGAAGATCATACCAGGGACATCCTCCTGTGTTTGGATGAGCTCCCTTCGACCTGTGCAAGCTCCCTGTGTGAGCACCTCAGCCATGACAGGGAGGGGAATGAGAGATTCCTGCAGGGCACATCCTCTGCTTGGTTCCCCTGATGGAGCTGGGCCGTGCAGGATGAACCAGTGTCACACCAGCAGCTTTAACTCATTTCTTTAGCCTGCCTGATCATGCTGTTAACAGGTCACTGCTCACCCAGACCATATGGACAGCCCTCATTCTGCATCCCACCACCTTTGGTTCAGGCTGGTGTCTTGGGTCCTGCCTGTATCTGGGGATTTTACTGAGATGCAGGCCCTGGGAGGATGTACTCATCCTTGGCCTGGGTGCAGTGCTGTCCTCAGCTCCCCATGGCATATGAGGTAGGAAACCCTCACTAGTAGGTCAGGAGATCTCTGCTGTGACCTGGTGACTCAAAGGCTCCCTTTATTGATAAGAAACATATATAGGAAACACCTTTTCTGCTCTTAAAGCACATATCTCAGCCAGGGCTGAAGTCCTGCCTTGTATGCACCTCCTTCTCTCCCTGAAGAGTATCTGTAGGCATCTAAAGTTACACGAGCTGAGTCACAGCCCTGTGGTTTCTGCAGCACTCTCAGGCTGAGTTTCTCACAGCTGATTCTGCCCCAGTCCATAATCTACAGTTCTCCAGGTCATGAGCAACCTCTAAGCTATTTAATTCCTCTGTGCATCAAGGGCTCCTCAGCAGGCTCCAACAGCCACATTCAGCACTGCCAACACAATTCTGATGCTCAAGGCTTCCTCATGAAGAGCAAGGGCTTTAAAAACCTGTCTCCATTGATTCTGCCCTCCTCTTGAATAATTTTAAAGCCATGGGACTTTATCTTACATCCCAGGCTCATCTATATTAGGAGCTTTGGTGGGATTTTTAGCAGTGGTCAAGTTCACTGTTTTTTTTCTCTTTATAAAGTAGAAGTTATCTCTTGTCTCAGTTGAGGAAGAGGAAGTTGGAGATGACAGAGCATTCCTGTTCTTGCACACAGTGCAGCAGTGTGTCAGTCACACACCCCTGCCTCAGCTCCTTATTCACATCCAGCCTGTAGCAGCTTCGAGACCTGCAGTTAAGAGCAAGGTAGAATTCCTGCACAAGCACAGCAATACACTGGAGTGGCATAATGAAAAATCCCACAAAAAACCCATTAAAGCATCAAAGCAAGGTCTTTGCACTGGGATCTGCCAGCCTGCATTTTTTCACCTTAAAATATTTGCCCGAATTTGAGTAGGACAACAAGAAATGGAACTCAGGTGAGCTGGACTTGCAATCTTGTTTGTTAACCAGCTTTAACTTACCTCCTTGAAGTATTAAAACTAAGTAGAATGTCCCAAGTTAAAACTCTTTTCTTAGGAAAAGAATCATGCACTATTGGTAAGCTTTTATTTCTGAATGATACTTATGAGATCTGCACAAAACTCATTTTCTAGTGTCTTAAAGGCAGAGCTGACAGGGCAGGAGACCTCGGGTTTCAGACTGAGCGTGCATGAGACAGCTGAGGTTTCTCATGTTACCTGGAATGCAGGGAAACAGCTGGAAAGTCAGAGAGCCGTGTCCCTGTGCCACAGCCCGTGGTGGTGGTGAACTCAGCAGGATTGGTAGTACTTTGCATCTGAATAGCTCACAGTGCCTAAGGATTTCAAAAGGGCACAACATCCAGCAGGCAGCAGGGTTTAGCCCCCAGCCTGCAAGTTCTCACAGCGTCATTATTAATTTTGCAGAAGATATGAAACAAACTTCATAGCCATCAGGAGCAATAATTTCTGCTTTGGGGGTGCCACCTCCTCATCCTCTCTTCCTCAATCCCAAAGTGTCCAGCAATCTTAGCTCAGAAGGGAATGTGACTCAAGCCTTCAGCTGAAGGGCTGTCACCTGCAAACCCTGAAGGCTGGATGTGGCCGTGGCTTTATCACTGGCCACCAGCTGCCTCCACAGCTCCTGCCTCCTCCCCGATGATTCAGCAAATCTTCTTCGAGGAGAAAAACAAGCACACAAGTGAACAAATCACAATGTCAGATTACAAAGATGAGCGGGGAAAAGCTGCGGCTCGAGAGAGGGAGATAAAAGTTGGTGACATGAGCCAAAGATGAATATGGCCAATAAAGACAAGGGGGTTTTTTTGGAGAGGAGCAATAATAACATGGAAAAAAAAAAAAGTGTTGTAGTTTGGATACTTAATGCTGTGAAACATTGCTAAGAGTAGGAGAACACAATGTGGAAGGAAATGAAGCATATTCTGCCCTCTACTATCTGGGCATTGCACAGGGCTGATAGGGATTTTTACTGGTATAGATGAGAACGGAGCAGTCCATTCTGGTTTACACTGGAACAGAGCTCCCCAAGAAAGCTATTTTCAGAAGGAGTTTCTGCTCTCTGTAACCAAGACTTCCAATAATCTGGAAGCCCCTTGCCAGGCACTTTGAATGTCACTGTTCCTGGAAAAAAGGATGCAAATCATTAGCAGAGGGCAGTTGGAAGTAATGTTTTAACTCGTGACAGCTTTGGCCACTGCATCATATTTTTATATCATAGCCCTTTTCCAAAAATGTTTTGTTTCCTGCTTGAGGTGAAACACAGGATCAGTGTAACAGCTCTGTAGAATAAAATGTAAGAAAGAAACTCCAGGCAGACCTCAGCTAGGAGATGTAATATTTCCTCTAATGGCATTCCACTCCACTCAGAGCCCAAACTTCCAAGAATGCCATGAAATCTTAGGGAAAATAAGTGTTTGGAATTGATGGAGAGCTCATGCCACATTTGGGGAATCTCTCAGCCCAGCGAGTCCTCCAGTACCTGTGAGAGAGATGCAGCCTTCCTCTGGATTAAATGCAACACAAAAAGTAAGCACAGAAGGAAGGGGAGCTCAGGAACAGGGATGGCTACACTGTTCCCAGAGGGAGCTGGGTTTTGGGGTACATACTTACACTGCTGCTCTTCCCTAGGAAATACAAAAGAAGGGACTGTGGCACAACCCAGTGGCTTTCCCCTCGAGCTCACTCAGGATACTATTGCTGTGTAAGTCACATAAAGAGTGCCAGGGGTGTCTCCTGTTAAAGCATTTCCCTGTGCTGTTCTGCCACCTGCTTTCACAGCTCTGGGAGTCTCCCCTCAGGCCTGGCAATTCTCAGGTGAGCTCTAGAACTCCAGTGTCAGCCCACCTGAAAAGGGGAGAACTTATCACTAAGTTCAAATGTTTGAAGTGTGGCTACAGAGAAGGTGGAGACTCCCTTTAGGGGGAGTCACATGGAAAAAATGAAAGGTAATGGGTACAAGTTACTCCTGGGGAGATTATGGTTGGATGCTAGAGGACAATTTTTCACAGTGAGAGCCATCAGTCATTGGAATAACCTTCCCAGGGAAGTGGTGGATTCCTCAACACTGGACACTTCTCAGATCAGCTGGACAGGGTGCTGGGCTATCTTATCTAGACCGGGCTTTTGCCAAGGCAGGTTGGATCAGGTGATCCTTGTGAGATCCCTTCCAAACTGGTACTCTTTGTTTCCATCAAAGTGTGCTGCTGCTGCACCCTACAGGCTGAAAACAATTCTTTTATTATTAATCACAACGTCTAAGCCAGGCTTGTGGTTTTGTGGGGGGAGGCTGGCTCCTGGGTATTTGGGGCTGGTTCTGTTTCTACCCCATCCCAGAGCTCTCACAGAAGGAACAGGCCCAGTTCCCACCTTGCTGGGGTGAGCAGGAGGAAGAACAGCAGCTGTAACACAGACACACAGACACACAGACACACAGACACACAGACACACAGACACACAGACATGCCACCAACACTGACTCAAAGACCCCACAGCAGTGAGAGACACAGGGCTCAGCTGTGGCAGAGATGTCCCACATGCTGGATTCCCATGGGAAAGGGAGAGTTCAGGAACAGGGGAGAGATGGGCTGGAGACCTTGTTCTGCTTTATCTCTTTAGGTCTGGCACAGCAGAGGAGGCACAGGGAGAAATTGCCTGGCAGTGGCTACTCCAGCAAAAGTCCACTTGAGGTGAGGGGCCTGGGGATGGGGTGAAGACCACTGCCCCTCCCAGCACACCCCAAACATCCTGGGATGCAGCAAACCAGGCTTTCTGCCAGGAATCGATGCCATGTGTTCCTGTGCCCCTGCTGGCCCCGATTTGCTTTGCCAGAAGAACAATCTGGGAGATCTCCCACAAGAAACATCTTTCATTTTCTCACTGTTGGCCTTCATCTGCACTTTTTAAAGAAAAAAAAAAAGTCTTAATGGCATTTTCTTCTTGCATTGCTCCTTGATGCAGACGTTGGGCCAAAGTGAAATGAATTCATTGGTCACTTGGGTGAGTCTGTTCTCTTCTGGAATCTGGAGCACAAACTGCATTTTCACATGTTCCAGTGACAGCACCAAGTCTCTGTGAGCCACGGGTAGAGTGCAAACTTGATCCCTTCCCTGTTTCTTGGACAGGAATATAATAATTCCCTGTTTTGAGGTGAGAACCTGATCAGCCTCAGCAGCACCTGTCACTCACACAATTCCATCTTTGTGACGAAGAAATCTCAGCTAAACCACTGGATGCTGCTGTCCAGACCTGGAAGAAATTGTGCACCAATGCTGTGGATAAATGGGTGTCTACATTTTCATAATAACTGGCTAATGAGTCCTCTAGGAAGCTCAACAAGCTCCCAAGAGAGAGGCAAGCATCCAAATGAGCTGGTAATAAAACCAGAGATGAAGAATAACAGAGAACTTGCAGTCCCAAATCTCTCTGAGTGTGGTCTGATCAGGATGGTAGCCATGCAGAAAATAGAAAAGATTCCTGATGAAGTTTGGCCTCCGGCCCACACAAGCAGCACCTGCAGGGCTCTCACACAGCCATGCCCATGAGCCATGGGCTGGCCTCGGGCTACTGAAGGACAAGGGTGTGGAGGCTGCCCTGCCCCAGCTCCAGGGCAAGCCTGGCCCATGGCATTGGCACAACCCTGCACTCCTGGCTATATAAACACAGCCCTCCAGCTGGGACTGTCCCCTCAGGGCTGCCCTCGCCATGGCTCGCTGGCACATCCTGGCCTTGGCCCTCTGCTCCTACCTCGGGGTAGCCTGGGCTGCGACCGTAAGTACCACGGCTCGGTTTGCACCCTAAGGCTGAAGCTTTTCTCCTTCTGCCATCTGTCTGTGGGGCTGTGGGGGAATTGCTGCTGCCTGGCTGCTCCAAAGGGCACCTGCAGGGCACCTGCACAGCTCCAGTGGCACCTGTGGGCTTTGCACAAGGGACCAAGGGCACAGACGGGGAGGGTGGGATGTGAATGTGTGACAATGTGGGAAGGCAGAGTTACGGAGGACAGAGCACTGGATTTTCTCTTCTCCATGGTGCCACGTGTAGCTGGGTGTGGTGCTCACCGAGGGAGGATTCGTGGAAGGCGAGAGTAAGAAACTGGGAGGACTCTTTGGGAGCTACGTCGACATCTTCAGAGGGATTCCCTTTGCTGCCCCTCCAAAGACTCTGGAAGATCCCCAACCTCATCCTGGCTGGGATGGTGAGATCCAAGTTCAGAATGCCTTTGGTTTGGGGTTTTATTCTTGCTTCTCTCTCTTTAAACTAGTACACATGGGAAATGCTACAACATACCACTCACACTGGTCAGAATGGCTGGGGCGGCTCTGCTGCCACTGCAGTGGATTCAGAGAGGAAAGGATGGGTGGGCAGACACCCAGCAACCACAGAATGGAGCTGATGCCCTTAACCGGTCTTCCCTCTGTCATTTCAGGGACTCTGAAGGCAAAAGAATTCAAAAAACGCTGCATGCAGATGAAGCTGACCCAGACTGATGTCCGTGGGAGCGAGGACTGTCTCTACCTGAACATCTGGATCCCTCAAGGGAGGAAACAGGGTCGGTGCTTGGCAGGGAGCTGGGATGGACTTTCCCACCTGCCTTGTGTGCACAGATTGAGCTGGAGCCTCTCTCAGCAGCTCTGTTCCATGGTGGGCAGGTGCTGAGCCGTGATTTTCAGGGGGAGAGGTGGGAACGGTGTCAGACAATGTCCCTCCCCTTCAGCCTGATGGCAGGGTCAGCCTCTGGAGCAGACAAAGGATTTCCTTACAGGGCATCAAGTCAGCTCCTGCCCAGGGCAGGTGGAGCGATGCTCAGGGAGGGGCCGAGGGGAAGGAGGGCAGCACCGTGCAGCTCCGTGCGGGCTCACGCTGCTCCTCTTCCTCTCCTCGCAGTCTCTACCAAGCTGCCTGTCATGGTTTATATCTACGGCGGCGCCTTCCTCGTCGGAGGCGGCCAAGGAGCCAATTTCCTGGACAACTACCTGTATGATGGGGAGGAGATCGCCGTGCGGGGCAACGTCATCGTGGTGACCATCAATTACCGCGTGGGGCCGCTGGGCTTCCTGAGCACCGGGGACGAAAACCTGCCAGGTACCTCAGCTGAGCCCTCCCTGGGGCCCTGTGCCCACCCAGCAGCTTTGCTGTGCCCCTGCTCACCGCTGGGTGATCTCTGTCCCTCAGGGAACTACGGGCTCAAGGACCAGCACATGGCCATTGCCTGGGTGAAGAGGAACATCAGGGCCTTTGGAGGTGACCCAGACAACATCACCATCTTTGGGGAATCGGCCGGTGCTGCCAGTGTCTCCCTGCAGGTGAATTATCCCTGCTGGTCCTGAGCAGAGCCCCTTCCCTGGCAGTGGGAGAGAGGGACCCCTTGGCACTCCTCATCTGCTTTCCTCCCCACCTGCTGCCTCATGAATGTGCTGCCCTGGCCAGCACAGCAATGCTGAGCCTCAGGGCTTTGCAGCTGCTCCTCCTTCTTCAGCTACATCAGTCCCACCACTGCAGCCACGTGTCCTGTGGGGAAACAGCCTTTACTTTCCATGTCCCCCTCCTCTGCTTCTCTTAACATCTCACCTTTGAAGTTTACCTCCTGAGACTATTGAACACCACAAGGCCTGGCAGCTTCCCTGGGAAAGGTGCACAACCCACAAGGCCATCCACCTGGTTTGCAGGCCATGGTCTTCTCAAGAAGAGGGTTTGTAGCCAAACCCCTGTTGTTTCCATTCTGCCCCCCAGACGCTGTCCCCAAAGAACAAGGGCCTGTTCAAGAGAGCTATCAGCCAGAGCGGTGTTGGGGTCTGCAGCTGGGCCATCCAGAGGGACCCGCTCCCCTGGGCCAAAAAGGTAATGTACAAGTCATGCCTGAAGGAGTATAAAAACCAAAAAATCCATTCCTAGAGCAGGGCATGGCTAGGAAGGGATTAGGCAGGAGCTGTGCCCGACAGAGCTGTGGAAAGTCACTGCTTTGAGATTAAAACAACCCACAGCTCTGCCTCTATGAGAATAACCCCTGGCTTTGGGAGCTAACGCTTGGATGTTTCTCTTCTCCTGCAGCTTGGAGAAAAGGTGGGCTGCTCCACAGACAACACCACCATCTTGGCCAACTGCCTGCGCAGCTCTGATCCCAAGGAATTGACTCTGGCCTACCACCTGCAGCTCGTCAACCTGCCCAGTAAGTCCCCCAGCCCATGATCAGCCCTCATGGTTCATCAGCCACCCTGGGCTCCCCAAGCTTGTCCTTGGCAGGACTGTGGAGCAATTGGCAGGAGTGTTGAAGCAGTGCTTGTGCCCTTGAGAAAGGGGACATTAATGAGAGCTCTTGCAGTCACTTTTCTGTGGGCAGATGCACGTTGCACCAGATGAGCACTGCGCACTTCAGCCTCTTCTTGGGATATGCCAGACCACACATCTGTGTTTCCTCACTTCCTAACACACTCTGCTCTTGTCTCCTGCAGTGCCCATGGTGCACAGCCTCGCCCTTGCTCCTGTTGTGGATGGGGATTTCCTCCCAGACAAGCCAGAGAATCTCTTTGCCAACGCTGCCGACATCGACTACCTGGCCGGGGTCAATGACATGGACGGGCACATCTTTGCCGGCATTGATTTACCCGCCATCAACCGCCCGCTGGTGAAAGTCACTGCGTGAGTGACACCTGCCCTTGCAACCCTCAGCAGGAGACATCTCCTCTTTAATGTGGCTCCCAAGCCCCAGGGAGTCAGACTTGAGTGGACAAGGCATGGCCTTCAAACCAGGATGTCACTCCAAGCCTGGGTGCCCAGGGATTTTGTTGCCAAGTCCAGAGCCTTCAAGAGAAAGGGCCAGGCAAGATCTCTGCCCTGCCTGAACTTGCTGGCCAGTAATTAATTAATATCCCTTGTCTTTTCAGTGACCAGGTCTATGATTTGATCAAAGGCCTCACCGTGGACAGGGGCGTGGCTGGAGCCAATGCCACCTTCAACATCTACACACAGAGCTGGGGTGACAAACCCAAGCAGGAGGAGGTGAAGAGGACAGTGGTGGATCTGATCACTGACTACATCTTCCTGATTCCCACACAGCGGGCACTGGATCTGCACCTGCAGAATGCCAGGTGAGCAGCTCGGCCCTGGGGATGTTGTAGATGGAGGAAGGTTAGGGTGAGAATTGGAAATGGAAGTTAAAAATGGCCTCAGGATGTTTTCTCCTGAAACCACTCCTTGTGAGTAAATGCATGTGAGCATCTTCCATGGCTGAATCTCTGGCCCTGATTTGGAGCATTGGTTTGAATTTGCAGCTCTTTTTCTGCTTTCTCCTTGCTCAGCCAGTCTCTTTTATTTCCCAGGAGTGGCAAGACCTACAGCTACTTGTTCTCCCAGCCATCCCGCATGCCCGTCTACCCCAGCTGGGTCGGGGCAGACCATATGGATGACCTGCAGTACGTGTTTGGAAAGCCCTTTGCCACCCCCCTGGGCTACCTGCCCAAGCACAGGACTGTCTCAAAGGCCATGATTGCTTACTGGACCAATTTTGCCAGGACCGGGTGAGTGATCTCTGGTTTGATGCATCATTCCAGGCTGCTGCTTTTGCCCAGTAACTTTCCAGGATCATTTCCAGAAGTTCTCTTTGTGTTGTGAACAGGGCTCCGTGTCTCACAGAGCTGGAGTTTGCTCTGGGTTCTCCTCATCCATAGCACACTTGGGGAGGGCAGAGGCATTTTCATAACTCATGATCTCTGCTTCACCTTGATGAGGTTTACTCCTGAATCCTCGTGTTCAGGCAGGACCTAAGTCCCTGTGTGAAGCCAGGGATGATGCCAGTGGGGATGGAGGGAGGTGACTGTGGGTCATCAACTCACTCCTGGCAAGCAGAATTCCAATTGCTTGCCCCAGTGTCAAACACTCTGCACGGTCACACACTTTAACTGCATCCCCAAGCTGCCCTGATAAAACTGAGCCTCTGTGTCTCTTTTTCCCTCAGTGATCCCAACAAAGGGCATTCGGATGTGCCCGTTTCCTGGCCAGCCTACACCGACCAGGACAGGTACTACCTGGACATCAACAACAAGATGAACAAGAACTCTGTGAAGCAGGACCTGAGATCTGAGTATGTGACCTTCTGGAACTCGGTCTATCTGAAGCTGCCACAGGTTGCCAACATCACCCAGTCGGAGTTAATGTTCTGAACCCTTTGAAGATAGTTCATTAAATGCTTGCTTGTTAACTGAGTGACTTTGGTTCTCATTTTGTTTGCCGTGGCAGGATTTTCTTGCCAGCATTAAGGTCAAGTAGGAAAGGACATCCAGTGTGTGTTCCCCTGGCTGTGACACCCTGATGTCCCAGGGAGGCTGCTGGCAGCTGGGGTCCAGTCTCTCCCTGCTCAGCCAGCTGTTGGCCCTGGGGTTGTTTTCCCTCATTGCCCCTGTGAGCCCAGGCAGAACATCCCCAATCCTGACGTGTCCTCTGGATTTCTCTGTGTTACCATCAATGTTCCTGCTACTTCCAACCAGATCCTAGAGCTCTACAGTTGTAACAAGTGAATGCAAAACAGTCTTGACCTGTTGGTTATCCTGCACTGACATTGCTCAGGAACTGATGGGGCAGAATAAATCCATGGGGGCAATGATTCCCCACTGGTTTTAGGGCAGAGGTTGGGCTGGATTGGGCTGAGGAGCTGCAGCTCTGAGCAGGGCAGGACAAGGAGCACAACTGTCCAAAAACCTTGTCTACCACATGTGCCCATCCACACACCATACACTGGACCTGGCCTGTCCAGACCCTGGTACCCTGTGGGGCAGAGCAATGGGGTTCAGCTGTGCTGGAGCTGCCCCACAGGCCTGGCTGATGCAGAGAGCCCAGGGCTGGTGTGGAACACTGGGGCCGTGCTGTGGATTCTGGTAGGAGAGCATGGGGTGTCACAGGGGGTGGGACCCTGGTGTGTGTGTTGAGGTTCTCCATGCAGAGAGGCTGGAAAATGGGGAGCCATCCCTGGGTAGAGCCAGGGTCAGGGAGCTCCTGCAGCAGAACCATCCTCCTGCCTGCTTCCAGAGGGCTGGAGCCAAGGGCAGGCTTTCCAAGGATTGATGCCATGTGTTCTTTGGGCCCTCCTGGCCCCAACTGGTTTTGCCAGAAGAACAATCTGGGAGATCTCCCACAAGAAACATCTTTCATTTTCTCACTCTTGGCCTTCACCAGCACTTTTTACAGAAAAAGAGATTTCCAGATTGAGTTGGTACATGTCATTCCTTCTTGCTTTGCCCCTGTACCACTGAGTAGCTGCAGAAGCTCCAGGAGAGCAAATGCAGGAGGGAGAAACCTTTCCACCACATTTCAAACAGATCAGTCCCAAGTGCTGGAGGGTGCACATAACTTTGAATGGATTTTTAAAAATTTTCTTTCTTCAGTGGTGTCATGAGAGTCTTTTATGGTACCAGTGTGTGATCACAGGAGGTTGGGGCAAAGTTAAAGCAAGCTGTTCATCAGCATTTATTTCCCTTTTCAGAAATCTGGAACACAAACTCGATTTTTGCATGTTCCTATGAAGACTCTCATTTCACTGTAAAATGTACATGAATCCTTTCCTTCTTTGCTTCTCTTATCAACAGATGTTTTACCAGCTCTATGATTATATGTGGAAAAGTATTGCACACTGACAGATGAGTTTTCTGTTAGACATAAATATCAAAGCTATTGTTTGTATTTGTCCATTCCCCTCTCTCTCTGACAAACACAACAAGCAGTGAAGATGACGAAGGGCAGCTGCCATGAGCCTGCAGAGATATGGGGAGAAAGGAAACTTCAAGCCTTCTGATACACGTAGCAATGAAATGGAGACAGAAATTCTGGATGATGTGTGAACTCCATGAGCAATCTGGCTGCTGTTGGATGGAATCAGCTGTTTTCAATCTTTTACTACCCCAGAGTGTTGTGAGTGCAAGGCTTCTCATAGGTTGCTGATAATATGTTCTGCTGCATAGCTTAATCTGATGCCAGCCACCTGTGCTTAGATGAGGCTTCTCAAGATTCCATTAGGTTGAATTTCTCTGAAATTTTCTTGGACTGAGCAGTTTCCTTTGGTTTGGCCTCCAGCCCACACAAGCAGCACCTGCAGGGCTCTCACACAGCCATGCCCATGAGCCACGGGCTGGCCTCGGGCTACTGAAGGACAAGGGTGTGGAGGCTGCCCTGCTTCAGCTCCAGGGCAAGCCTGGCCCATGGCATTGGCACAGCCCTGCACTCCTGGCTATATAAACACAGCCCTCCAGCTGGGACTGTCCCCTCAGGGCTGCCCTCGCCATGGCTCGCTGGCACATCCTGGCCTTGGCCCTCTGCTCCTACCTCGGGGTAGCCTGGGCTGCGACCGTAAGTACCACGGCTGGGTTTGCACCCTAAGGCTGAAGCTTTTCTCCTTCTGCCATCTGTCTGTGGGGCTGTGGGGGAATTGCTGCTGCCTGGCTGCTCCAAAGGGCACCTGCAGGACACCTGCACAGCTCCAGTGGCACCTGTGGGCTTTGCACAAGGGACCAAGGGCACAGACGGGGAGGGTGGGATGTGAATGTGTGGCAATGTGGGAAGGCAGAGTTACGGAGCACAGAGCACTGGATTTTCTCTTCTCCATGGTGCCACGTGTAGCTGGGTGTGGTGCTCACCGAGGGAGGATTCGTGGAAGGCGAGAGTAAGAAACTGGGACTCTTTGGGAGCTACGTCGACATCTTCAGAGGGATTCCCTTTGCTGCCCCTCCAAAGACTCTGGAAGATCCCCAACCTCATCCTGGCTGGGATGGTGAGATCCAACTTCAGAATGCCTTTGGTTTGGGGTTTTATTCTTGCTTCTCTCTTTTAGTCTGTTTGGCTCAAGCTAAAGATATTCTTGCCTGCTTTCATCTACTAAGCAGGGCCAAGAAAAAGCTCTTTGCCCCCTGAAGGGTCTGAGAATCTGTCTAAATCTTCCCAAGAAACTCAAGTAACCCTGGGAAGTAACAAAACTGGAGCATGGCACCTGCACCTGCCCTTCCCATGCCTTCACTATCCAGATCTGGATAGTCAAGATCTCTCATAAGAGAAAGTCTCCCAATCTGTCACATCCTTGGACCAGGCACAGTGGGAGGGGAGGTTCTGCTGCAACTGCAGTGGATTCAGAGAGGAAAGGATGGGTGGGCAGACACCCTGCAACCACAGAATGGAGCTGATGCCCTTAACTGGTCTTCCCTCTGTCATTTCAGGGACTCTGAAGGCAAAAGAATTCAAAAAACGCTGCATGCAGATGAAGCTGACCCAGACTGATGTCCGTGGGAGCGAGGACTGTCTCTACCTGAACATCTGGATCCCTCAAGGGAGGAAACAGGGTCGGTGCTGGGAGGGAGCTGGGATGGACTTTCCCACCTGCCTTGTGTGCACAGATTGAGCTGGAGGCCCTCTCAGCTGCTGTGTTCCATGGTGGGCAGGTGCTGAGCCGTGATTTTCAGGGGGAGAGGTGGGAACCGTGTCAGACAATGTCCCTCCCCTTCAGCCTGATGGCAGGGTCAGCCTCTGGAGCAGGCAAAGGATTTCCTCACAGGGCATCAAGTCAGCTCCTGCCCAGGGCAGGTGGAGCGATGCTCAGGGAGGGGCTGAGGGGAAGGAGGGCAGCACCGTGCAGCTCCGTGCGGGCTCACGCTGCTCCTCTTCCTCTCCTCGCAGTCTCTACCAAGCTGCCTGTCATGGTTTATATCTACGGCGGCGCCTTCCTGGTTGGAGGCAGCCAGGGAGCCAATTTCCTGGACAACTACCTGTATGATGGGGAGGAGATCGCCGTGCGGGGCAACGTCATCGTGGTGACCATCAATTACCGCTTGGGGCCGCTTGGTTTCTTGAGCACCGGGGACGAAAACCTGCCAGGTACCTCAGCTGAGCCCTCCCTGGGGCCCTGTGCCCACCCAGCAGCTTTGCTGTGCCCCTGCTCACCGCTGGGTGATCTCTGTCCCTCAGGGAACTACGGGCTCAAGGACCAGCACATGGCCATTGCCTGGGTGAAGAGGAACATCAGGGCCTTTGGAGGTGACCCAGACAACATCACCATCTTTGGGGAATCGGCCGGTGCTGCCAGTGTCTCCCTGCAGGTGAATTATCCCTGCTGGTCCTGAGCAGAGCCCCTTCCCTGGCAGTGGGAGAGAGGGACCCCTTGGCACTCCTCATCTGCTCTCCTCCCCACCTGCTGCCTCATGAACGTGCTGCCCTGGCCAGGACAGCAATGCTGAGCCTCAGTGCTTTGTAGCTGCTCCTCCTTCTTCAGCTTCATCAGTCCCACCACTGCAGCCACGTGTCCTGTAGGGAAACAGCCTTTACTTTCCATGTCCCCCTCCTCTGCTTCTCTTAACATCTCACCTTTGAAGTTTACCTCCTGAGACTATTGAACACCACAAGACCTGGCAGCTTCCCTGGGACAGGTGCACAACCCACAAGGCCATCCACCTGGTTTGCAGGCCATGGTCTTCTCAGGAAGAGGGTTTGTAGCCAAACACCTGTTGTTTCCATTCTGCCCCCCAGACGCTGTCCCCAAAGAACAAGGGCCTGTTCAAGAGAGCCATCAGCCAGAGCGGTGTTGGGGTCTGCAGCTGGGCCATTCAGAGGGACCCACTCCTCTGGGCCAAAAAGGTAACGTGCAAGTAATGCCTGAAGGAGTATAAAAACCAAAAAATCCATTCCTAGAGCAGGGCATGGCTAGAAAGGGATTAGGCAGGAGCTGTGCCCGACAGAGCTGTGGAAAGTCACTGCTTTGAGATTAAAACCAACCCACAGCTCTGCCTCTATGAGAATAACCTCTGGCTTTGGGAGCTAACGCTTGGATGTTTCTCTTCTCCTGCAGCTTGGAGAAAAGGTGGGCTGCTCCACAGACAACACCACCATCTTGGCCAACTGCCTGCGCAGCTCTGATCCCAAGGAATTGACTCTGGCCTACCACCTGCAGCTCGTCAACCTGCCCAGTAAGTCCCCCAGCCCATGATCAGCTGTCATGGTTCATCAGCCACCCTGGGCTGCCCAAGGTTATCTTTGGCAGGACTGTGGAGCAATTGGCAGGAGTGTTGAAGCAGTGCTTGTGCCCTTGAGAAAGGGGACATTAATGAGAGCTCTTGCAGTCACCTTTCTGTGGGCTTATGAACGCTGCACCAGATGAGCACTGCCCACCCTGCAATGGCAGCAGTGGCAAAGGAATTATCCAATGGCGCTGCCTTGGCCTCAGAGCAACAGTTTGGGCTTCCTGTTGTGTGAAAGCAGCAAGAGCAACCCCAGAAAAGAGCTTGTAAACAAACACAAAAAAGATCACATCCCTGCTATTTCTACTTGAGTCGCTGGGTGGAGTGTAGGAACGCTGCTGCTTTTGTGCCTGTGAGGGTTCTTTTCTCAAGAAGATTCTCCTGCTCACAAACCACAGCATTTAGCCTTGGTCTCAACAGAGAGTGGCTGTGCAAATGCACACTCTGGGGCTGGCTGTCCTGACAATCAAACAGTATGGCCAGGTGAGATGAGATGTTCAGCTCTTTCCTACCTTTAGCTGTGCTTTTTGGGAAGGGATTTGCAGGAGGCGAGGATTTTTGGATTTTACCATGTGGCTTTTGGGTGGCAGAACTCTTGCCCTTCACCTTCAACCTCCATGAGGTTTACCCTGCATCTGGGAGACTCCTGCCCATACTGAAGACACTGCTCAAGATGTCATTCACCTCAGCCTGTTCTTTTCTGAGCTCTTTGAGTCATGACATATGCCAGACCACACATCTGTGTTTCCCCCCCTCCTAACACACTCCACTCTTGTCTCCTGCAGTGCCCCTGGTACACACCCTCGCCTTTGCTCCTGTTGTGGATGGGGATTTCCTCCCAGACAAGCCAGAGAATCTCTTTGCCAACGCTGCCGACATCGACTACCTGGCCGGGGTCAATGACATGGACGGGCACATCTTTGCCGGCATTGATTTACCCGCCATCAACCGCCCGCTGGTGAAAGTCACTGCGTGAGTGACACCTGCCCTTGCAACCCTCAGCAGGAGACATCTGCTCTTTAATGTGGCTCCCAAGCTCCAGGGAGTCAGACTTGAGTGCACAAGGCATGGCCTTCAAACCAGGATGTCACTCCAAGCCTGGGTGCCCAGGGCTTTTGTTGCCGAGTCCAGAGCCTTCAAGAGAAAGGGCCAGGCAAGATCTCTGCCCTACCTGAAGTTGCTGGTCAGTAATTAATTAATATCCCTTGTCTTTTCAGTGACCAGGTCTATGATTTGATCAAAGGTCTCACTGTGGACAGAGGTGAGGCTGGAGCCAACGCCACCTTCAACATCTACACACAGAGCTGGGGTGACAAACCCAAGCAGGAGGAGGTGAAGAGGACAGTGGTGGATCTGATCACTGACTACATCTTCCTGATTCCCACACAGCGGGCACTGGACCTGCACCTGCAGAATGCCAGGTGAGCAGCTCGGCCCTGGGGATGTTGTAGATGGAGGAAGGTTAGGGTGAGAATTGGAAATGAAAGTTAAAAATGGCCTCAGGATGTTTTCTCCTGAAACCACTCCTTGTGAGTAAATGCATGTGAGCATCTTCCATGGCTGAATCTCTGGCCCTGATTTGGAGCATTGGTTTGAATTTGCAGCTCTTTTTCTGCTTTCTCCTTGCTCAGCCAGTCTCTTTTATTTCCCAGGAGTGGCAAGACCTACAGCTACTTGTTCTCCCAGCCATCCCGCATGCCCGTCTACCCCAGCTGGGTCGGGGCAGACCATGCTGATGACCTGCAGTACGTGTTTGGAAAGCCCTTTGCCACCCCCCTGGGCTACCTGCCCAAACACAGGACTGTCTCAAAGGCCATGATTGCTTACTGGACCAATTTTGCCAGGACCGGGTGAGTGATTCCCATTCCACATTTGGGGCTTGATGCAGCCCTTCAGGTTGCTGGTCTTGTCCAGTAAATTTTAAGGGTCATTCCTAAAATCAGGGTGTTTCATGTCTGTATTTCTTATTCATGAATCCTGATGTTCACACAGAAGTCCCTGTGTGAAGCTGGGAAGATGCCAGTGGGGATGGAGGGAGGAGGCTGCGTGTCATGAATTCACTCCTAGCAGGCAGAATTCCAGTTGCTTGTCCCACTGTCAGATTCTCTCTTTCCTCTCACTTAAAGCCTCACTTGAGCATACAGGGTTCCTGCCAAAAATCTCAAAACTGAGCCTCTGTGTCTCCTTTTCCTCCAGTGATCCCAACAAAGGGCATTCGGATGTGCCCGTTTCCTGGCCAGCCTACACCGACAAGGGCAGGTACTACCTGGACATCAACAACAAGATGAACAAGAACTCTGTGAAGCAGGACCTGAGATCCCGGTTTGTGACCTTCTGGAACTCGGTCTATCTGAAGCTGCCACAAGTTGCCGACATCAACCAGTCGGAGTTAATGTTCTGAAGCTGAGAATAAAGCAGCTTTTAGAGACCATTAAAGGCCTGCTTGTAACCGAGTGACTCTGTTTCTCTGTGCGTTTGCTGTGACAGAGTTTTCTTGCTCATGTCAAGGTCAGGCAGGATGGAACATCCTGTGGGCAGTGTGTGTTCCCCTGGCTGTCACAGTCAGTCCTGGCCAAGCTGTCCTTGAGGCAAAATTATATTCTCACCCTCACCTTCCTATCCTTCATCTGCCACCTTTTGTGGCATTAAACATTGCTGAGATGAAAGCTGAAGTTCTTAGGAAGCAAAAGCTTGTTTCAGTGAGAATCCACACCAGATTCCTTGCACGATCAGAGAAATGTATTGGGTGCATGCAAGCATTTGCTCAGCTGAGGGTTTTCCTTCATTGTCCAGGCAGGACAGGGACAAAATAACACACGGGGGAGGTGATTCTGCATTTGCTGACGGTCACAAGCTGGGCTGAGGAGCCTCAGGTCCGAGCAGCACAGGACGAGCTCAGGCCGCCCTCAGGCCGAGCCCTCCCCTCAGGCCGAGCCCGGGCCTCGGAACCGGCGTGCGGCGGAACCTTCGTGCCGCGGCCCGCGGGGCGGCGCCGGGAGGGAGCGGCGGGGCAGCGATGGCGGCGGCGCGGCAGCGGGGCCCGCGGGGCTCGGCCGTGCTGGAGCTGCCCCGCGCCCCGCGCTTGGTGAGCGTGGAGTACCCGGGGCTCGTCCGGGACGTCGGGGCCATGCTGCGGACGCTGGGAGGAGAGCAGGGGGTGTCGCGGGTGAGGGGGCCCGAGCGGTGTGGGGCGGAGGGAGAGGGGCGGCCCTGGGCAGTGGGATGAGGGCGGGAGGGGGCCGGGGCCGGGGCTCTGTGTGAGCCGTTCCAGCCCAGCATGTCCCCACGAAGGGCCCATGTGTGGTTTGGCGGTGATGGCGGTTCCCTGCTGTCCCCGAGCAGGGATCCGGGCGGTATCCGGTAAAAATCATGGAATCATAGAATGGTTTGGGTTGAAAGGGACCATAAATTTATTCAATTCCACCCTCTTGCCATGGGCAGGGACACCTTCCATTAGACCAGCTTGCTCCAACCTGTCCTTGGACACTTCCAGGGATGGAGCAGCCACAGCTTCTCTGGGCAACCCGTGCCAGCGCCTCCCCACTCTCAGAGGGAAGAATCCCTTCCTCATATCCAGGATATTATATTTTTTTTTTTTATTTATTCCTTCCTGATGCCCAAGATGGGAGCACACCCCTGTGCTGTGCTGCAGGTGCTGGTGGGGCAGGAACCATCCCCCTGAGGCTGTGTGAGGGGCTGGGGCTGGCACAGGAGCGCAGGGCTGTGTGTGCCTGGGACGCTGACAGGGGCTGTGCCCTCCCTTGCTGACAGATCTACGCCGACCCTGCCAAAAGGCTGGAGCTGTATTTCCGCCCCAAGGACCCCTACTGCCACCCCGTGTGTGCCAACCGCTTCCCCACCTCCACCATGCTGCTCAGGGTCAGGAGGAGCACCAAGAAGCAGCAGCAGTTGGACGCCGAGGAGCAAACCCAGCCAGAGGTCCAGTTTGAGATGGAGATCCTTGGGATTGTCACCACTGTGTACAAATTTCAAGGTAAAGCCCTCGGGGTTGCGTGCACGTGGCTTAGGGATGAGTGTGTCTGGGGGGAAAGGGGAGTGTTTCCCCCTAAACAGCTGAGGACTGGAGGGGAAATCATGTGTCCTGTTGTTGCAGCCTCCCTGCTGGATAAACCTTTGCATGAACTTTTCAGGCTCCTGCTCCTGAAAGTTGAGAAATGTTGTTGAATTCACAACAAACTTCACGATGGTTTAGCTTTTGTTTCTTACAGGAATGTCTGACTTCCAGTACCTGGCAATGCACTCTGGCCCTGATGGCAAACAAACCTCCATGTATGACAAAGTCCTGATGCTCAAACCAGAGAAGGAAGAATTTTTCAATAGGGACTTACCTCTTTACATCCCACCACCCATTTTCTCACGTCTGGACACTCCTGTGGATTATTTTTATCGCCCAGATATACAGCACAGGTCAGTGCCTTTCCTCGTGATACATCTTTCATGTATTTCCCCCTTTTCATTTCCTGCCTTGTGCTGTTTTATCCCTCTGGATTTGGCACAACAGAGGCAAAAAAAAAAAAAAAAACCAAAAAAAAAAAAAAACAAAAAACCACACCAAAAAAAAAAACAACAACAAAACTGCCAGAAACTGCCTGGCAGTGGCAACCTCAGCAAAATTCCACTTGAGGATTTGCCAGGTGAGGGGGATGAGGTTAAGATGATGCCTCTGCCAGCCCATCTCACACAGTGTGGGATGCAGCTCCTGCCTGCTTCCAGAGGGCTGGAGCCAAGGATTGGTGCCATATGTTCCTGGCCCTGATTTGCTTTGCCAGAAGAACAATCTGGGAGATCTCCCACAAGAAACACCTTTCATTTTCTCGCTGTTGGCCTTCACCAGCACTTTTTAAAGGAAAAGAAATTTCCAGATTGAATGGGTACCTGCAGTTCCCTCTTGCTTTGCCCCTGTCCCACTGAGTGTCTGCAGTAGTCAGGAGAGCAAATGCAGAGGGAGAAGCCTTTCCACCACATTTCACAACAGATCAGTCCCAAGTGCTGGAATGTTTTCTGCCAGACAGGGCAGAGCTCCTCTGTCAGTGTGCAAATGGATGTAGTTTAGAAGTTTTGGGGTTTATTCAAATTTAAATTTTTCTTTCCTCAGTAGTGCCATGAGAGCCTTTTATGGTACCAGTGCATGATCAAGGGAGGTTGGGCCAAAGTCAAAGCAAGCCATTGCTCACCCAGCTGAGTCCCTTTTGTCTTTCCCTGTTCCTCAGGGAGGGATACAACAATCCCCAGGTGTCTGGTGAGAACCTGATTGGCCTCAGCAGGGCCCGGCGCCCACACAATGCCATCTTTGTCAACTTTGATGATGAAGAAATCCCAACTAAACCACTGGATGCTGCTGTACAGAACTGGAAGAAAGTGTGCACCAATCCTGTGGACAAAAAGGTGGAGGAAGAGCTGAGAAAGGTGTGTGCCTTGCTCCTGGTCTGAGCACTCACTGTCCTGCAGCAAGCTGGGGAGGAAAAAGTACATTTTTTTCCCAGAAATTCGTGGTGATTGTAAGTGATTGATACAAGTGTGAGCAGATGCTGCTGACACTGCTGTGATCATTTCAGTTCTGCAAGTCAAGCTTTGAATCTGTGGCCAACTGTAAGCCCCTTTCTGTGAGCCATGAGCTCTCACATCACCGTCCAACAGCTCATATTGAGGCCCAAAGGCCCTGATACGGACCTGAGACCACGTGGAAAGCTGCTCTGCCTTTGTTAACCCCTCCCCACTGCTCTGTGGTTGTTTTTTTTGTGTTATTTCAGCTCTTTGAAGTGCGTCCCGTGTGGTCTCGGAACGCAGTGAAAGCCAATATCAGCGTCCACCCAGACAAGCTGAAGGTGCTGCTGCCATATCTGGCCTATTACATGGTGAGTGGTGCATCTGTCAGCAAGGGAGGATCACCTGCCTCTTCCTGGTGCTTTACCACTTCTGAGGTCCTGCCACTAAGTACCTGAGCTTAATGCAAACAGACAGAGGGAAGGAAATGCTTTAAAGCCAAAACTGAAGCCAGTGAGGATTCAGTGACTCTGTAGGTTCTAATCACCTCTGCAGGTCAGGCAGGCACTCTACAAGTGACTACTCACCTGGCAGTGGTAGCAGAATTTCTCCACACAAACACTTGGCTGTGACCTTGCAGGTTGGTTTGTAAAAGCACACAAATATTTGTGCTTTGATGCTTTGATTGCCAGGTTTCAGTGTGTAAATATTGGCATGGCAAGTGAGCAAAGAGTTGGTAAAACAAAATATCTTTGGGCAGGGAAGGAAAATACAACTTTCCAAGGACCTCTGTACTGAAGGAAAGTGTAACACTGGAGTGCTTTTTTGTAACCATCTTCCCTCTTGTGTTTGTGCAGTTAACAGGTCCTTGGAGAAGCTTGTGGGTTAGGTTTGGGTATGACCCCAGGAAACACCCTGAAGCAAAGATTTATCAAGTGCTGGACTTCCGAATCCGCTGTGGAATGAAATATGGTAAAAGGGCCCAACCCACAGAGCTGCTCTCTCTGCTTTCTGGTTAATCCTGGTAGTATTTTTCTTTTTATGTGTTTTTCAAACTCTTTTGCCATATTTCTTCTCTCATGAACATGTCACATTTTGAGCTCCTTGCTTACTGTAGTTCTTTCTAAAGCTCCTGTAATATTTTCTTTCATAGTATGCAATAGGTCTTTCCTCTGAACTCTGACTTTCCTTCTCCATGTGTTCCAAGCCCAAGTGGGTGTAGCAGAGCATTCTCCTCCTCACTCAGGGGAGGCACCAAGCAGGAATTCTGGTGCTCACACAGCAGCTTTTCCTTAGCATTTCCTGCAGGATGCTGGGTCTCAGACCTTGGATTGGGGTTCCCTGCTCTGATTTAGCAAAGGCCAAGTTGAGGAAAAGGAGTTTCTGATGCCATCTGATAAGTCCATTACCTGGCATCCACTCATTGACATCAGATCACATTTCCAAGTTAAAGGTTTTGTTGATCTCTTTTCCCCACCCTGCTAAAGCCAGCATATCCCAAAGATCAACCTGCCCTTCCCACACCAGTTCCTTATGTTCCCGAGCTGGGGATATTCTGCAGAGTGCTTGCCCTCAGTTCATTACTGGATTTTGGTTTTCACCTCTAGGTTATGCTGCTACTGACATGCCTGTGAAAGCAAAACGCAGCACGTACAACTACAGCCTGCCCATCACTGTCAAGAAACAAGGTATGCTGGGCCAGAAGGGCTGCCTGGCTCTTCTGCTTCTCTCTTTGCCCCATCTTTGTCACAGGTGCTGAAGGGTCTTCCTGTGTTCCAGCTGAGCCAGAACTGGGGCTTGCTTTCTGGTTGTAATATTACTGCTAGAGCAATAAGTTAAGCCAGAGAAAAATCTCCTGCTGGGAAGCATTGTGGGAGTCTGGCTGAGCCACAATGTCTGTTAGCAGGCAGGAGGGAGTTCTGCAAGCCACACTGGGAATTCAGAATTCACTGAGGTGCAGAGGATGGGGGAATTCTCTTTTCTGTGTCAAAGGAGAGTAGGAAAGGTTAAAATTATGAACAAGTGGACTCTGAAAAAAGCTGCCCAAGTCAGCACCTTTCCTGGGGCTGTCCTGTAACATCTCTGAAGAATGAACAAAGCACATGCTCTGTTGCTGG
Source organism: Phylloscopus collybita (assembly GCA_027886175.1). Classification (NCBI taxonomy): domain Eukaryota; kingdom Metazoa; phylum Chordata; class Aves; order Passeriformes; family Phylloscopidae; genus Phylloscopus; species Phylloscopus collybita. The sequence goes on from JAJNNQ010000001.1 coordinate 7,992,204, forward strand.
TTGGTCTGGTTTTGTTGAATCAACAGAGAGAAGTGACAGTCCAATATGAAAGATGTCCCTAATTAGGACTCTTTGTTTTCCTTTCAGGAAGTCACACAGTCAGTGTCCATGACCTGAAACAGGGGCTGGGTTCAGCTGGTACACCTGGGGCAAAAAAGCCCCCCTCCAGCAGGTATAAGCTGAAGGTAAGTATGACTTTTGATACCAAAATCTTGAAATACCTCAGTGAAATAGGGATGTTTCCTGGTTTATCAGTCATCAAGGGATCAGCTGTGAGTCAGTTGGTATGCTCAGGCTTGCCTGGGAAGCTGTTACTTGGATATGGCACTATGGAACCTCACCTGAGTGTATTTTGTTACATGCTGCAAGGTGGGATTGGTGCTTTCCACCCTAACGTTAGATGTGAGAGGAGCATTTTGCTTCAATTGATAAAATTGGAATTTCATGGGCAGCAAAGTGCAAAAAAAATCAGCATGTCTTTATCAGGTCATGCTGCAAAATCCAACAGGGTGGAATAAATAAATGAGTCTTACTCTGCCTTTTTTGCTAGAGTGAAGCCCCTGATGCACTGCTAGGCAGTGACAGGCTGCAGAGAGAGCTGCAGGTTGCAGAGGTGAAGTGTGTCCTTTGCACTGCAGTGCTGGTGTGACTGTGGCTGCAGGGACATTTTGGGACATTCCTCATTCAGCTCCATCCTCTGCCACGTACAGATCTATGCCTTGAGACTTGTTTCTCTTGGAAGTGCCTTGTTCTTGAACCAGCCCATTGGAAGTACTTTCAGTTATGCCAGAGTTGTTGTGTTACACCATAAAATGCACATGAATCCTTCCCTTCTTTCCTCCTCTCAGGAATCCATCTACATTTTCCGAGAAGGAGCCTTACCCCCTTACCGACAGATGTTCTACCAGCTCTGTGACTTAAATGTGGAAAGGTACTGCACTCTGACAGCTGAGTCTTTGATGTCAAAGCCTGTTTTTTATACCCTGTCCATTCACCCCTCTTCCCCTGAGCACGAACATCAGAGGTGTTTGGTTGCTCAGTAAAAACAGAACAGTCTTTTCACACATAAACTTCCTTTCCCATCTGACAATTACCTGGTTAACCAACTGTGCTGTTCCAGCTCAGTGAAGTGAAGTGGAAGTAAACCAATGTGTCTCATTTGAGACTCACATCTGAGTGCAGAAGATTAAAGTTTCCTTCCCTTTTGCTGCTCTTTAGCCTGCAGAAGATCATCCACCGGAATGATGGCACGGAGTCGGAATGCACGGAGCGGGACGGGTGGTGCCTTGCCAAGACAAGTGATGACCTGAGGGATAGCATGTCCCTGATGATAAAGCAGATCATCAGATCCACCAGACCTGGTAAGGAGGTTTTGAGCATGAGGATGTTGCAGTTGGCACTGAGGCAGAAGTGTTCCTGCATCCTCTGTGTGTCCTTTGGGATGTAGCTCATTCCAGTGTGGGAGCTGAGGCTGCTGGCCTGCAGTGGGAATGTGGGTTGGCAGTAGGGATGGCTGGGAATTAAGGTTTTCTGTTTTATCTTCCCACTATCAGTCCTTCAGCTTTTAAATGTTTTTTTTTCAGTCATAATCAAGGTCCTAATTCTGACTGATGTATCTGTTAGTGGCATTTTCCTTTTTATTGATATTATTGATTGACCAAGAAGTGAGGAAATCATTTCTTCATGATGCTGGGCCAAAGCAATAACATCCCAGTGAGTTAGATCAGAATGAGGCAGGAGAGGAGGCACAGCACTGCAGCTCTGCTGCTGTTCTGCTCTCCTTCCTCATATGGAGGAAGAGAGGAAGAGTGTGGAGACAGATTGCTCTGGGCTTGATCAGATTCTATAAAGTGTATTAGCTGTGACCCTGAGGCTGCTGCCTTCCTCTCACATGTTCTGTGAACTCAACTGCAAATGCCCCCAGGTTGCACTGAGAGAGGCATCACAGTGTCTTTCTTTCTTCCCAATTTAAGCTCTTTTCTCAAATACAACAAGCAGTGAAGATGGCAAAGAACAGCTGGCATATGAGTCTGGAGAGGATGAGGATGATGAAGAGGAGGAGGAAGAAGACTTCAAGCCTTCTGATGGGAGTGAAAATGAAATGGAGACAGAAATTCTGGACTATGTGTGAACTCAGTGAACAGTGTGGCCGCTGTGGACAGAACTCTCTGCTCTTGCTCCTTGGGAGCCAAGGGTTCAGCACCAGGACCTGGGAAAGCAGAGCTTGTAAGCTGATGATGTTCTCCCTGCACTGATGACTGCTGGTGGGCTGCATTCTGGATTTTTGGGAGCCACTGCCTGCATTTTCAGAATTGCTGGCTGAGAAACCCTCCAGCAAGCTCAACGAACTCCCAAGAGCCAGCCCAGAATCCAAACCAGCTGGTGCCACACCAGAGTGAAGCTGCATTCCCAAATCTCACCACGTGTGGGAGTGCACTCTCTCCCGGTTGGTGGCCATGAGGAGAATAAAAAAGGTGCCTGAGGAGATGCTGGGAGAAGAAGCAGTCCAGAGTCCTGGAGCCCCTAAGGCAGGTTCTGCCCTTCTGCTTGTCCAGAGGGAATGGAAATACTGTGCCATGCCTTCAGCACTGAGCCTCGCTGGTCATCTTGGAAATAAAGCCAGCAGGAAAAATACACTGTCAGTGAATAATTCCCCTCCTGGGATGTAGTGTTTGTTGTCCTCATTACCTGATGCACTTCTCAGGTCTGTTTTGACTTCCCCAGCTAGCAGTTAACAAGGACTGCAGGCATCTGGCAGAGCTTCAGGTGCACAGAAGTTGGCCACTGCCAGCTGCATTGTTCCCACCAAAAGAAAGTCCCAAAAATTAAAGAGCTGCTGCCGTTTTCTGGATCTTGTGCATTCCCCAGTGTGTTCTGAGCACACCTGAAAACCAAACTTCTTTTTTTAAAAGGGTTTAAGACCTCCTCTTCTCCACTGAGGGGGCCCTATGGACTGGTACAGTTGCTTTTAAAGCTGTTACTTGTAACAAAAGTAGTAAACCCAACAAATTATAATTGGTAAATGCAACAGTTTCAGTTCACAGGTTCAAAGGAATGAGGTTCATTTCAAAATTGAGCCCTGGTCCCTCAGCCAAAAAGCTTGCTTTTCAAATCAAAGTTCAACCCACCAGAGCAAACATAAAGTATGAATTCCCCCACAGTCCATCCCTCTTTTTCTAGGAAGGTGCTGGCATTTTGGGGAAGGAGGACAGGACAAGCCCTGCCTTGGGACAGAGACGTTTGAGCATCAGTATTTTATTGCAAAGACTAATTACATTGCTGTGTACAAGTCACACCCAGCAGTGTGCTCCTTCATTGAAGTGGTACAAAATACATACGGTACAGGGAGGGGAGGGGACAGTCCCAGGGTGGGCAGGCACGGAGGAGAGGGAACACCCTCCCAGAGGTTGCTGGTGCCCCCAGGGGAAGGGGCTTTGGGCAGGGGGGAGGCAGGAGGCTGCCCCTGCGTCAGGGAGCCAGGGGCTCCCATCATGTGCATCATGGGCAGCGCTGGCCACGGGGCTGGGGGAGCTCCGTGCCAGCCACACTCACACCCAAGCAGCCTCTTCCCCACCAAGCCCAAACCCTGCCACCAGCCCCAGCCCCTGGAGTGTGGTCCCTGTCCTGGAGCTGGGGAAGGCATCCCAAACCACCCAGGAACTCTGACGGAAACGGAAAAGATCGGCTGGAATGAAGCGCTTAAAAAACAGAGACGGAGCCAGGAGCAACAAAAGGTCCCCCTTTGGTTAGTGTTTCCTACAATGATTAAAACAAGCATCTCTGCCCCTGCTCGAGCAATTAGTGGTACAGAATTTGGGAGGGGTGGGGCTGGCAGGGTCTCCACCCCATGGGCACAGCAGAGCAACGCTGCTGCTGCTGCCAGCATCCCTCCCAGCAGCCTTAAATAGCAGGGGAGGGGCACAGGACAGGGACTGGGCTGCAGGGCAGGGGGAGGCTGGATTAGTAAAATGTACAAGTTTGCCTCTTCTATTTACAACCAATAAATACTGAAAAAAAAAAATCAGTAAACTTTTTTGTTTTATACAAAAAAAAGTCTCATTGCTGCTTCTCCCATGGTCAGTGTTTGAAAAGGTCCGGTTAAAGCCCAAGGTGAGTGGCACTTTCTGTGGGTCAGGCAGTGGCAGCTGGGGCACCTGGAGCACCCTGAGCTCTCTGGCCCCTCGTGTGCCCACACAGACCCAAAGTCTCTATTTACACAGTTTCAGACAGAACTTTCCTCCTCCTCCTCAGGCTGGCAGCGCTGGGGGCATGGCCCGAAGCTCCCCCTCGGCAGAAGAGACACTGGCATTTGATCTTTGGTGCAAGTTTGAACGTGGGCTGGCCCAATCCAGCTGGAGGACGCGCTGGATCGGGAGAGGAGTGAGACCACGCAGGCTTCCAGCTGGGGAGAGCACGAGGCACCCACTCCATCATGGCACGGCCACAGCCTCCTCCACAGGGCTCAGCGCTGGTGCAGGGCTGCATCCTTCCAGCTCACCTCCCAGCCCAGGGCATCCGTGGCTTCTCCCAAGGGAAGGACAGGCAGAGCTGTGCGGTGGTGATCCCAGGGAGGAGAGACGTGGAGGTAACACCGGGAAAGCTGGGAAGGAGGCTTGGCAGCCCCTTCCAGGGTGGTGGTGGCTCCTGCTCTGCACTGTCACATGGCCCCTCTGCGAGTCACCGCTCCCCGGCTCGCTCAGACACAAGGCACCTACGGCAGAGGCGGGCTCCAGCTCTGGGCTGGCCGGGCTGGATGAGTGTCGCACCGTGGAAGGTTAAAAAAAGAACAAAAAAACCCAAAAAAATAGACAAACCCCTCCCCCCTCCCCCCCACTGCTGCCTTCCTGTGTAGAAAAAAAGACCTGATTGGAATGGGGGCTTGTGCAGAGAGAGGCAGAGGCCGACACCAGTTGCCCAACTCTCAGCTCTGGGTGCGGAAGGAAGGTGCACGGCCGGCGCCCGTGGGTGAGGGTCACTCCTCTGCCGTGCCGGGCGGCACAAGGACCGGCCGCAGCCAAGCCCGGAGCAGCTGCCCCCAAGGCCCCGTCGGTGATGGGTGGCAGTGGGGCTGAAGCTAGAAGATGCCCTTGGCGATCTTCAGGCCTTTCTGCTTCATCCTGGGCAGGGTGGAGCTGGAGCCGTGCTTGATCTTCACCCCCTTGGAGAAGCCGCGCTTCTTGAGCACAAAGTCGTAGTTTGCGGCGGAGTTCATGGCGTAGAAGACGTTGGCGTTGTCGGGGATCTTCAGCTCTGGAAGTGAACAGGCATGAGGGTCAGTCAGGTGCCATTTTCTTGAAAGGGGACCAGAGTAGGGCTGAGGTTTGTCCCCATGTGCTAGGACCCCTCTCTTGCTGTCACCTCTCATCCCAGCTCCAGCCCGGTGCCACCCAGGCTTGCAGGGCCCCGGGAAAGCCCCCACGCCCTGGCACACACACACACCTCTCTCCTCCGAGATGATCTGGACAAGCTCATAGTCTTCAGGCCGGTCCCCATCCAGGTTGTGTTTGGCCATGGCCTTGCGAATAACCACGGGGGTCTTGTCCTGGCTGGTCACCTGTGAGCACAGAGTGCTGTGAGCTCAGAGCCCTGCTGAAGCCTCCCACTCCTCCCAAAACGCGCCGCGGCCGCATCCCGGCAGGATGAGCCACCCCTCCCTGGTGTTTCCCGGGGGATGTTACTAACCAGGATGCTCTTGTACATGTTGCCGTTGTCCACAGCCAGGCTGACTCGGATGATGCAACAGTCGTCGACCTGCTGGTTGTAGAGGGGCAGCGAGAGTGAGGAGTAGCTGGAGATGCCGGAGACCGAGCGCTTGTGTGTGCGGGAGGCCGTCACCGGCGTGGAGGAGACGGAAGAGGAGGAGGCACTGCTGGAGCCTGAGCCGATGCCTGACGTGTCCAGGGAAGAGAGGGAGGTGGATTCCCAGAACTGGAGGGCAGGGAGGAGAGGGGATGCGGAGGACACAGTGGGTTTAGCTTCTCCATCGGCCACAGACGGGGCGTACCAGCGCTGGGGGAGGGAGGCCAGAGGGATCTCACTGACCTGTGACAACGGGGGACCGACACAACTACAGCCACCGGAGGCACCAGAGCCTTGCCGTGCTGCCGGAGCAGCCAAGGGCAGGGGCCTCCTGAGCAGCCCCCGGGACCCCCCCACCTGCTCCCTCCCCAGCCCCAGCGCCAGGGCAGAGGTGGGACAGTCCCCACACGATGGCCACACCGGCCCTGGGACCCCTGGAGCCTGCCAGCTGCCACGTACCTTCTTCTCCTGGCAGTCGGGGGACTCGGGGATGAAGCTGATGTTGATCTCCTCCACGTCGGAGCTGCTGGAGCCGGCGGAGGTGACGCTCACCGAGTCGGTGGCGTCCCCACTGCACAGGTACTGCCCACACTTGAGTTGGTCGAAGGATTTCGAGTGGGAGCTGCCGCTGGCACAGGGCTCGGTGCTCGGTGGCTGCCGGCTGCCAGGAGAGAGGTGGGGCAGGTGAGAAGGGAGCGGGGTGAGGGTGCCTTTGGCTGGCAGGACGGTGGCCATGCCAGCCTGGTGCCCTGCAGTGCCCAGCCAGAGATGCCCCATGCTGGCCCCCACCTCCCAGCAGGGACTCACTCGCTCCATCTCTTGATGATGCCGGTGTTTTTCTTGGCCTTCAACGTGTTGCTGGCTGACTCTGACAGTGGCTCAATCTCACACGACAGCCCGTAGCTGGGAGGGGAGAGAGGAGGGTTTGAGCTCCTTGTGCTGCCACGAAGTGTGAGGGAGGCAGAGCAGGGAGGGGAGCACGGGATAGCTGTCAGAGGAAAGGAGTGGTGGGACCTCCCAAGGCACCAGCAGAGCCCCAAACCCCTCTCACTCACCTCTCAGCCTCGCTGAGCCGCTCCAGGCTGTGGAACCACTCCACGAACTGGTCCTCCTGTGTGAAGCTGTAGTTGTTGCAGGCTGACTGGAGAAGCTTGATCTGTGCAATGACTTCGAACTCCTGCAGCAAATGGAAGCCATGAGATCAGATCCCCCTTCCCCAAAAGTGAAGAACCCAAAGTAAAAAAATGGTGAGGGATCAAGCCCAAAGTGACTGGCACAGGCTGTGATTGCACCAGGTCAGCCCTGCTGTGCAGCTGCCAGGGCAAAGCTCTCACCTTCCTTCTCTTCTCAAAGTTGATCAGCCCGCTCTGGAAAAGGAAGAGATGAAGGTCAGTATGGAGCAGGCAGAAGAATATTGCTCCCACCCCTGTCTATCTCTGCCTTGCTGCCACTGCAGTGTGAGTAACCCTGCTGAGAAAAAGTAGCCCATTTCCTTGGGACAGAGGTGGATGGGCAGTGTGGGATATGGGATGGGGTGTGGGATACAGGATGTGCAGTGTGGGATACAGGATGTGCAGCGTGGGATACAGGACACACGGGGGACCAGCCTTCCTTTTATCAGCCCAGGCTCTGGGAGGAAGGGGAGGACAGGGAGGAGGTACATACATCCAGGAAATCCTTCATGGCAGTGTCCAGCATCACCAGGTCCGTGAGGAAGGTGCCAAGGTAGGGAATGGTGCCCTGCATCACACCCTGTGGGGACAGAAGGGACCAGTGGGGTCAGCAGAGCTGGCACCAGCCCAGGCAGCTGCTGGGGATGGGGCACAGGGACAGCCCTGCCAGACTCACCATCTCTCGCTGCTGCTGCTGCCGCTTCTGAGCCCTCTTCGGGTTGATCTCCAAGGTGGCAAATTTGGATGTGCCCTCCTGGATGGTGGGCAGAGGTGAGATCAGCACAGGTGGGAAATGGTGCTAACACCTATTAGCTAAAATCCACACCCATTTTCATTTACCTAACTTTCATTGTAGGAAAGAGGAGGAAATCAAAGCTTTTCCATGGCTCACAGAGAGGAAAGCCTTAGTGAATAGGAACTGCTGCTCTCATTTCTGTATAAATGCCTCCCTAATGGGATTTTTTGTTCCCTTTTGCATTTTGTTTCCTCTCAGTCCCTAAACCAGAGCTAGGCTGGGATCTGTGGAGAAGCTCCACATGGAATAAAGACGTTTTTGCTGCAGCCTTTCACCAACTCCACCACCCCACCTGGAATCAAGAGGACTTTGCACTGGACGGTTAACATGCACCTGCCTCTGGGGAGAAGCTGTCACCTGGTGTTCTGGATCCCATCCCAGTGCTTATCTGTTCCCTGAATTGTTCTGCCAGCTCCAGGTAATAAGTTTTGGGTGGAGAAACAGAAATCCAAGCCTTGGTCTGAAACCCCTGCCTGCTCCCCAGACTCAGCACACCCTGCCTACAACTCCAGCAGCTCTGCCAGGGCTTTATCCCTGTGGCTGGAACACCATGGAAACCACCTGAGCTGCCTGCCAGGAACAGGGCAATGCAGGTATCCTCCTTCCCCCTACCTTGATCAGCAGCTCCCGGCTCAGTGAGTGGTTGTTCTCGTCGGAGAAGATCTCTGAGAGCTCGTGGAATGTGCGGAAGCTCTCCCTGCGCAGGGGGAAACCAGGGGAAAGTCAGCAGTGCTGATGGGAAGGTGGGTTTCCAAGAAGGAAATGGTGGGGTTTCCTCCTTGGCCTCTCTTCTGCTCACCCAAATGACCCCAGTTATGCTCAGCTCCAGCTGGGCCTTGCTGTTTGGGAGCTATTCCAAGGTGTTTCACACGGAAGGGTGAGGTGATGACGCTTTTATTTCCTCACCCTCCTTAGGTTCCTGACACCTTACACTGGTCCCTGGGTTTTGGGCACACTCCAGGAGGCAATGCTGGAGCTGAGGTGATCCCTTTTACACATTCAAGTGCCACAGCACATTCTTCCCCTTGGAAGCAGCCCCGCAGAAGCTCCCTTACCTCAGGACCTCATCCCAGGTCTTCTTCAGCCGGTGCACGGCGTTGCACTGCAGGGCTGAGAGGATGGCTCGGAGGGAGGAGAAGTTCTTCAGGATGCGGCACTCCTGAGGGCAGACAAGGAGATAGCAGGATCTGGGTTAAAAAAAGCTGGAGGATCTGCTGGTATTCCAGCATGGCACAAGCTCCTCCCTTGGGTGGAGGTGGGAGGTGAGCTGTCCTACCCGAGCCACTTCGATCCACCGCTCCACCACCTTGGCCCTCTGCTGTGGCTTCAGGGACCTGTCCCCGAGACAAGTGGCAATGACACAGTTGGCCACACTGTTGAACTGGGAGACTGTGGCACGGATGGTGGGGGCCAGGTGCTCTTTGCCCTTCTTGTCCCTCTGGGACCAGATGCAGCCCAGGCAGTGGTAAGGCACCACTTTCTTGAACAGCTCCTGGAAGATAAAGAGATGGAGAGGATAAAGGGATGGAGAAGGGCTTCTTCATGTTCTCTGGGGAGAGAACAGGCCAGGAGGAAAAAGGGATGGGAAAAGCCAGGTCTGTGTCCAGAGCACCACTGGCTCAGCTGGTGGGTGACTACTCACAGCATCCATCAGTGTGAACTGTTCTGCCACCATCTCTGGGGAGAAGGAGAGGAAATCCGGCTTCCCGTCCCCGACCCCGTTCTCTTCCACCAGCTGGAAGGTGCAGCTGCCGTGGTCCACAGCTGCAGGAGACAAGAGTGAGGCTGAGCACTGCAGTGCCCACACCAACCCCTGCAGACACCCACACCCCACCACCCAGGCTCCTCATTCCCATCTGGCTCTGCACCTCCAGCAACAAGGCTCAGATAAAAGGATAGTAATTTTAAACCTGGGTGCAAGTGTCTACAGGGGATTAAAGACAGATTAGCTAATCCACTTAGAAATCCCAGTCCTGCAGGTAGGCTGGCCTCCCAGTGTACCTTCCTGTAAACAGAGTTCATGCGTGTTCAGCCACGTGGCTCAAGTTTTGGAGACCCTCAATGCCAACCAGCAGCATTCCCTCCACCTGCAGCCCCAAATGACCCCTTCAAGCAGGAGAGGACCCCACCTTCTGCCTCGGCCTCGCTCTGCTCTTGCTGCTGGAACTGTGCCAGCAGGATGCGGGCTCGGCGCTCCAGGTCGGAGCCGGGGATGTTGTGGCGCACGTAGGAGATGAGCTGCTTCAGGCAGGCAAAGTCGGGGGGCTTGCGGAAATCCTCCGAGTACTGGTCCAGCCAGGCCCCCAGGATGGAGGAGATGGTGCTGCAGGAAGGGGCAAAAGAGATTCAGGTGCCTGGAGAAACCTGCGTGCACCCCCCCAAGCCCAGGAGCAGCACTGGGGCAGCACATCACTCCCAAAGAGCTGCCAGCAGAGCCACCACAGCACAGGCACACTTACTTCTTCAGCTCCATCCTCTCGTCCACAGTGTGCCTGGCGTGGTCCCCGTTCGCCTGCACGTGGAGTTTGCCATACCTGGTGGGGCAGAGGGGAGGCAGTGAGCACCCTGCACTCAGCAGCCTCTTCTCCCTCCACATCATCCCCAGCTCTGCCAAGAGGTCAGGATGAACCTGCTATGCAGTGTCCTGCTCCCCTCCCTCTGCCACCATCTCCCCTTCACAGGAAAAGGGAAGCAGCCAGCACTGGCCACCTCACTGGAAGGTCTCCAGCTTTCCAGGAAGTTGTGTCCTCCCTGCCCTGTCCCAAAACCCTCATGCTGACGGGAGAAGCCACCACACCCCCAAGGCATTGCAGCAGGAGATGCTGGGGCTTTTCTGGCCACCCCCAGCTGTGTTTTGGGGCTCAGGGCAGCCTCACCTGTTAAGCAGCAGGTCCAGCACTTGCTTGGTGGTGGCAAAGGCCCGGTAAGTGCACAGGAAGATGGTGACATAGGTGGAATCATTGCCCTTGAAGGCTGACACCAGGTACTCCACCAGCTTCTCCAAGGTCCCGGCTTTGATCGTCCGCACCTTACACGTCTCGTAGAGGTTCAAGGCTGACTCGTTCTCAAACTGCCAGGACAGGAGCAGAGGTCAGTGGGATGGGTGAAGGCAGACACCGTCAAGTGCAAAATGTTCCCAGCAGCTTCACAAGTTCAGGTCTAGGCTGGGATCCCCACAGTGCCTGGGGCTCTCCCCAGGGAAAGGAAAGCTGAGTCTCCTCAGACAGGAACCCAGCTGAAAAAACCCAAGCAGCTGGGAAACCCCAGGAAAGGCCTCAGGGTTGCCAAAATCTAGATACAAATCAGACTTGCCCTATTTTTCACAATGGGGCTGCAGATTGTTTCACCTGTGCCCCTTCCCATGTGGCAGAGGGCAACAGGTGCTCCCACTCCCCACTCCCAAATAAACACAGGATACCCATGGCAGGGAAACCTCTGAATCTTCCCCTGTGGCAGGAGGAGCCCCCAGCTTACCCCCAGCCAGCGCTGCCCTTTGTTGGCCGTGTGATGGAGCTGCACCTTCCGGAGGGATATGCTGTAGATCACACCATCCTCCAGCTCTTCTCCAATCTCCTGTGTGGAGCTCTGCATGGAAAGACAAGATACACCATGAGATAAGGAGAGCAAAGCGTGGCAGAGATGCTTTTGTGGCTCCTAAGAGGGATCCCAAGCAAGCCAAAGGCAGCAGCTGGCTGGCAGGGAGTCTCCCTCACCTGCTCAGAAATGCAAACCAGGTGACACCAGTGTGTCTGGCCAGCCCACAGTGGAGCCAGGACTTTGGGAAGCTGCTCTTGGTCTGTCCCACGTCCCCTGGCTCCATGTCTCAGCCCTTCAGCAAAGCCAGGCTGTGCCAGTGCAAGGTGGGACCCCTCACAAGGCAGGGAAAGGGACAGTGACAGCAGAGCCCAGTGCCCAGCCCTGGCTGCTCCCCTCCCCAACCTCTGCCTTTCCTGTGAGGTGACACTGGCTCCTGGTCTGAGCAGAGTCTCAGTGATCTGTCCCTGCAGGAACCAAGCACCTCTGTGCACTTCCCTAAGAAATAATCACTGTCAAACCAAGCTGCCCACCAGCTCTGGCAGCGCTGGCCACAGCACGAGGCAGAAATCCAAAGCTCAAAGCTGGGGAGAAATCCCAGAGATCTGCACCGGGGTGGGACCAGGCACAGCCAGAACCAGTCTGGGCACAGGGTTCAGGCACCTCTGGGTGACAGGCACCCAGCTACAAGGCTCTCATTTCTGCTCTGGAGGATGGAGAGCAGCAAAAATTTGGTGAGGAAAGGGGTGATGCTTCTCAGGGCAGGTCCCCAGGCACACACCTCCCCCAGCACCACATGTCAGCACGGGCTCAGCAGCAGCTCCAGCCCCACAAGGACAATTTGGTTCCCTCCCCCTCCTCCTCCCTAACCACGCTCTGCTGAGTCAGTCCCTCCCTTAAGAAGATTTATCCAGATCCTTTTAAACACTGCAGGGATCTCCCCCGCCCTCCATCCCCCTCACCAAATGGCAGGACATGGACGAACACACACCAAACCCCACAGCTCAGCAGATGGAGAAAATGCCCCAAAGCTGTAAGCTGGTTAGAGGGGGAGGTCACCATCACTGTGGGGCTGTGAGGACAAACCTCTCCTGCCAGAGACAGCCCACAGCTTTCCCTGGAACTGGCCCTCCAAGAGCCCTGAGCTTTGACAACAGCACAACGCTCACTGAGGAATAAACTGCCGTGAAAAGACTTAGGATGGAGCCCCAGAAGTGATGCTGCAAAAAATCCTCCTCCAAACTGCCCCCTGAACATGGGGACAGCCACACCCAGGGCCCCAGGCTCAGAGGAGGCTGGACACCTCAAAAGGCAGGAGAAGAACACGACCACACGACCCTGAGCTGAGGGCTCCAAGGTGATCCCAAATGCTCTTTAACCACCCTCCTTTATCAGCACCACCACAGCAGTGCTCACTGCCCTGTTATCACACCCTGCTCCAGGAATGTGTCCCTCCTCCATCACAAGGAATCAAGGCAGGGAAGCACAGCCAGCTCAAAGACTAAGGGGAAGCTTGAAAAAGCCTCTCATTCATGGTTGTAATGAATGAGGGCAGAGAATCCCCCTGGGCAGGGTTACTGACTTTTTCACTTTCTGCTGAACCTGCTTTTCTCACTTCATGCCAGACTGCGGAGAGGTTTGGTTTGCTGAAGTTCAAGGAGTTGTGAGGATCTGCTGTGGACATCAGGAGCCTTTCCCAGGGTTCACTGGCTTCCAGACCAACCCTGAGAGCACCCACATGAGGCAGCAGACACCAAACGTCCTTCCTGGAGTCTGTCCCCCTCTTGTTCTGTGCTCTGGGATAAATTATGGCTCGAATCTATGTTCAAGAACACTGCCCTGGGAACTGGCACAACCTTGGGAGAGGGCTGCCAGCACAGCTAAAGCTTTGTGTCCATGCTGGATCAACCATCTGCACTGACAGCACCTAAGCAAGTTGGCCAAGTTGTCTTCCTTCCACCTTTAAATGCTGTTTCCAAAAAAAAAAACCAAAAAAAAAAACCCAAACAAAAAATCAAAAACAAAAACAAAAAACAAACAAAACCAAACAAACAAAAAACCCCAAACAAACAAACAAAAAAAACACACCAAAAAAACCCCCCAAAAAACAACAACAACAAAAAAAAGCCATGGAAACACTTCCCAGTTTGTCCTGGGCTCTTTCCCAGCCTTCATCACCCAGCCTGCATATCAGCCCTACCCCTGTGTACCTCCCATTTAAGCTGAGAGGAAACTCTGGGTCCAGCAGGACCAGAGCCCTGTACAGCCTAACTCAGGAAAGAGATTTGGCTGGGCAGTTGTAAACCCCAGAAGAAAATATCAAGAAAAATCAGATGCTTGCTGACATGCAATTAAATTCATAAATTAAATCATATGGCAGGAAAAAAAAAAACCACCTCAGGATCAACCCATGAATCATTGGCAGCTGCTGTGCAACTACAGTGGAAAGTATTGCCACAACCGTGCAGGGTTTTCACTCTGCACTTCATGTCACGTGCAGGGCATACACCCCACTCCCATAAATGTGCACAAAAGCAAATTTCATTTCCTTCCCATCTCCCAGACTGTCAGATTCATTCATTTTTCGCCTCGCTGACTTGCGCGACATCCCCCCACCCCCCCCACAAAGTTCCCCCTCTGCAAACCGCACACGAAGGCCGCGGCTTCCCGGCGCTCCGCGGGCTCCTGCCAAGAGCCAGGAGAAGCTGCTAGGCTGGGACTTGGCTAAAATTTGGCTCTTTATATTCCCTGTCAGCTTCCCCTTCCCTGCGGCCGCTCCTCCGAGATGCTGATGGCGCATTCCGCGCGCGTCGGCCGAAAAGCCGACCGAGCGCAAAAAAGCCAGAGGAGCCTCATGCCAACACCTGCACCCAGCACAGGCTTCTCCCCTTGCAGATGAGGAGATGATGAGGTGGGAGCAGGGCAGGGAGAGACTCAGTGGAATGGAGGTGCTAGAGTCACCGTCCCTGGATGCGTGTAGCAAATTGATCTGAGCTATTCCAGACCAGGCCTCAGTTTCAGGCCTGGTCTAGCAGTAGACAGACTTGTGGTGCAGCAAGAATTTAGTTAAGGATGTGCTTAAGCTTTAGATAGGTTGGTTATTGTGTTTTTGTGGTGGCTTCCTTAAGGGTGAGGTTGTTTGCATTTTATTTTTTTCACACTGAATGCCAATTAGAAGACACTTGTAACTATAAACGATCTGAGACTGTATTTAACCCACCATCCCAGAACACGACCACAGAACCCTGAGCTGAGGGCTCCAAGGTGATCCCAAATGCTCTTTAACCACCCTCCTTTATCAGCACCACCACAGCAGTGCTCACTGCCCTGTTATCACACCCTGCTCCAGGAATGTGTCCCTCCTCCATCACAAGGAATCAAGGAATCATCCCAGAAGAATAAAGGGAGAACACATGATCTAACCAAATTGGTCGTACGTGCGTTGCTCGGTCCAGCTTCCTATTTTAATTAAGAGTTCCCTGGCTTTAGACATGTTTAAAAAAAGCCTGGATGTGGCACTTGGTGCCATGGTCTAGTTGAGGTGTTTGTTAGAGCATGGGTTGGACTTGATGATCTTGAAGGTCTCTTCCAACCTAGAAATTCGGTGATTCAAAACCTCGACCCGTGGCTTGTGTTTGTCCTGGCCGCCCAGAATCCTGCACTCGGCAGCAGGATTTTCAGCAAGTCAACCAAAGCTGAACGCCTTCAAAATGGTCTCTAAAGAGACAGATGAGTGCTGGTAAATACTGCAAGAGTCCCTGCTCCACACCGCCTGCCCTGCACATCTGCTGGGATTTTCTGCCCGTCAGAAGGAGGGAACATGAGTCAGGCTTGGGCAGCACACAAACCCTCCTCCACCTCAGCCTGAGGGTGAGACACAGGTGAACAGCCCCTTCTGTTGGCACAAGGGATGAATCCAACAGGCCCAGACAGCGCTTTAAACATCTGCAACAAGATTTGATGGTTATGGCATCTGCACCTTCCACCAAACTCACACAGGTGGGACCCGGCAGCCCAGAAAGCGAGATCCGACACATTTCAGAATGGGCGCCAAGAAAAGGGAAGAAAAATGAAGGTTTGGTTTGATTTCTCCAGCTTGGTGTGCAATCCTGGTCCTCTCCACACATCAGGAGAAAGGCCTCTGGCTGGAGGGGCACAAGGAAGAGCCACAGGTTTAACTCTCCCCAGTTGTGCAGGGCAGAGGCTTTTGCAGAAGCAGCGGTGAGTGAACTCTGCAGGAGTTCATCCCCTGAAATATGAAACGGGAGATCTGCACCAGATGGCTGCCCTGGGCTGGGGACTGCCTCTTCCAATCCCAGCCAGCCCTGGAGCTCCCACTGATGGTTCAAAGCTTTTGTGACTACACCAGGGAGGAATTCCTGCTCCGTGCAATAAACTCTTCTGCTCTCTGGTGAATGTTCTTGTACTCGGCGCGGTGTCAAACCCCACGTCTTCACACAGAGGATTAATAAGGAGCTCTAAGATGCAGCCAAGGTTTGTGAGCCTGGAGGAAGGGTGTGAGGGAGAGCCAGGCAGAGAGCAGCAGCAGCAGCAGCAAGGACTCTGCCTTCGGCTCTTCCCGACAGATGAAAGGAGGGGAAAATGCAAAAGCCAAACAGCAAAGCAAAACATTGGCTCTGGCTCTGCATTTTGGAAAGTGCTGGGGCTCAGTCACAAAGGTGGTTTTAGTAAGACAGGAGCAAAGTGCAGGATTACTTGTGAGCACGGCAGCACCCCCACACTTACACACAGACAATTACCCAACAATTACCAGGTCTTAAGAGCTCTGGTCCCGCGTGCCCCGGGTTAGCGCACTGGCCTCCAAAGGCACAAAAATAATGAACTGCTAGTGGAAAAAGGCATTAATTTCAGCACACGTGGAGGAGGCACAACTGCTTAAAGTGCTTTTGCTGGTGCTCTCTGGACCACAGCTGGTTTAACAATCAAGATGTTCGTGTTACTCTGCTCCCTTTTCAGTCGAGTTACACAAAATGCCTGTTCTACAGACAGGTACAGCACCGAGGGGTTTTCTGCACCGTGATTTCAAAGGCTCTGCTGCTACCAGCCACCAGAGAGGAGCAGACACTGACCCTGCCCATGGGAAGCCAGGAATGTGTGTCTGTTGGGAATTAACAGTCCCACTGGCTAAGGAGACAAGAAAAAGCAGAGCTGAGCCTCGGAGACGTCACCAGGGGTTTCCCATTGAAGCTCCGCGCTTGCAGAAGCTCAAAAGAACTCGATGAAAGGTGGTAAAGCCAGAAACAGCAAGTGGGAGTTTGGTCTTTACAATCCCCAGCCCCTTCTCAGAATAATCCCTTCCCACTAGCAAGGAGAAAATGGGCCTTCCCAGAAACGAAAGGAATGGGCTCCAGCTCCGTGTCCAACCCCCAGTCAATACTTTCATTTCACCCTCAGGAGCCAACCCCGAACTCTTGCAAGGAACAGCAGCGACTTTGGGACCTCTTATGCAAACCCCAGTGTATGACATTATGTAAAAGGAAATAGGAAAAAAAAAAAGTCACCCCCCGGGTAGTGAAAGGAAAACAAGCTCGGTTCTGTGAACCGAAGATAAAGACCACAAAAGCAGAAGCACCCTCTGTCCTACACCTCCAAAATAAGCACACGCAGCACAACACTCTTCCCCCGTGGGGACTTCCAGGCAAAAAGCCCTGAGGTGGCTGTTCCCCCGTGGCTCTGCCTTGAGGGATCATCCACTCCTGGCACTCACAGTTTCCTTCCCCTGGCTGTGCTCAGGAAGGCTACAAGGGTACCCAGAGTGGCGAGGAAGCTGACAAACATCCCCTGTTTGAGGGGAAGGAAAGGTGCCCACGCTGCTGACTCACAGCATGTCCTTTGGAGCAGCAGCCCCACTGAGGGCAGGAGCACTTTTGCTCCAAAATATCATCCCAGCCACGGCCATGGTGGCACTGGGGTGGTTCTCTCCAGCTGGACAAGCTGATCTCCCACTGTCTCCTTTCCCCCTGAGTGTTTCTGTGGCTGCTGATGGAGCTCAGCCCCCCTGCCACAGCTCGGCTGTACCCAGCCCCTGCTCCCCATGCAGAGATGTTCAGCAGAAAAGACATGATTCCTTTGGGTTTTCAACACTCTCTGCCTTCCTTCCTGCCTGCTCTGAGCTGCCTCAAACCAGGACTGATTCCAAGAGCCCATTAAAACACAGCAACAGAAGGGGAAATAGGAAAAAAAAAATAAAACGGAAAAAGAGCCAGAAGCTAAACTTAAAGCCACCGTGAAAAAGGGATGGGTTTGCCAGGACACCAGGCCAGTGGCAACAGCTGAGGGCCTGTTCTCTCTGCATCAGTTGCTGGGCTCCACAGCTGAGTTTTCCTGACACTCTGCTCCAGGTGTTTTGGCATGGAAAGCTGTGCCCCAGGGGAAGAGCCCTGGAGCCAGTGCTTCACCCAGCACCAGGATGGGGCAGAGAGAGGCCACATCACCCCATATCTACCTCTTGTGGGGATCTTACACCTCCTCCCTCAGGCTCTGTGGGTCCTGAGAGCAGCTCTGATGACCCAGAGGGGTTGTAGAGGTATCCAAAGGCAGCCTTCTCCACCCTGGCAGCTCAGGGAGAAGGGAAGCTGGCAGATCGGTTACAGAGGCATCTTGTGACTCACACACAGTGAGTCAGTGGCTGGAGCAAGGATTAGGAGCTCAGCGCTGGGGTCCAGGAAGGAGACAGAGCAGAGATGCAGGATTCCTCCTCTGTTTGCTCCCGGTTTGCTTTTACAGAAAACTAAGAGCCCTCCCACGGGCAGAGACTTTTTCACCCTTTTTGTGGTTTGGAAATCAAAAGACTCTGCACGTCCACTCCACCCTCAGCCTTCAAGGGGCAGGATCAGAGCCCTGAGGTGGGGGAATGCAGGTGCTGGGGAGGGTCAGCCTGACAGGGGGACTCCGCAGGGAAAAGCAAACCCCAGCCACAACAGGGATGAGTGATGAACTGCAGAGAAGACCACCAGCCATTTGCAGCCCATATGGAAGCACCACCAGAGCAGGACAGCCTCAGGGGACGTGCTGGGATGGGCTCCCCTCGCAGGCTATCCGAAGAACTCCGAGTGCAGCAGGTTTTGCTTCCTCTCTGAGTCGATGGAAAAAAAAAAAAAAAAAAAAAGATCCCGCCGACACAGCAGATCTGCCTCTTGCTCCACAGCCCTGAGCCCTGTGATGGCCCTGGCAGCATCCCTGCCCAGAGCCTCCACAGAGGCAGCCTTGGAGGAGAGGAGCCCTCGCTCACAGAGCAGCTGCTCCGACACCGACTCGCCCACACCCCCCGGGGCATTACTGGAAGTGAAACCAGAACGACACGGCTGGTGAAAAACGGTGCATGAAAAATTAACGCAGGTACTGCTCTGCGAGGTTAAATAAAGATCGAGAGTCTGATCCCAACTCGTTTCGGCTCAGAGCAAAAGGTTTGTGTTTTACTGAGATGGAACAGAAAAATCTGCAAGAAAAACCCCGTAACTGAAACAAGTTCAGAAATTGATTGATTTTTTTCCGGGTGTACAGTAGCACCTGGAAGTCACATGCAACACCACGGTTCCCCAGTGCCCTGCTCAAATGTGAATTAAAACATGAGGGGTGTCCAGGAGAGTTCCAGCCTACCCAAACTAATGCTACTCTAGTGATTCCACCTCTGAAGCAGGGCCCTGGTGCACCAAATGTGTTATTTCTGCAGCAGCAAGAGCTGCCAGGCACATTGGGAAAGGGATGGAGATGAGGTTAGCACTCAGAGCTGACGTTCCTTGAGACTGATTGGAATGCTCACACCTAAAATGTCAATTCTGGCTTCACACACGCTCACCAGGACACACAGACTTGTTCCCTGTGGCAGCTCCAGGGCAATGCTTGTTCTTTGCATGGATCAGCACCTGCAAGTGACTTCATCTCCACAGAAGTCTCTACATTCCCAGAGATGCAAAGCCTTGAATACTCTCCAGCTCTCAGCCCATGCACCAGCCCAGACAGCCAAAAAAATTTGTCTTAAGAAGTATCAGCTGCAACAAAAGCAGCTCCTTTTGTCAAAGCTGCCCTTCGCCCTGGCACATCCACGTCCTGCAGGAATGAAGTGCTCACCTGGGCACATGCCTGCTGCATGAACACGGCGAGCTGTGCAGGAAGGGCAAAGCAAAGATCACAACTGCCAGGTGTAAAACACCAGCCCAGCCCCAGGAGGAGGTTTTCAGCTCCTCCATGCCATGCTGAACCATCCCACTGGCCCCACAATGACATTCCCAGAGAGTTTCACCACACAGAATTCCCAAGCAGCCTGGTTAAGCTGTAAATGTAAATGTCTGTGCAGTTAACTCGCCTGCTGCAGCCTGCAGAGGGGAAAAGACAGCAAAGCCACATCTCCCTGGAATTTTGAAGGTGCTCATATGGGGCTGGCCAGGCTGGGGGCTGTCCAAAAGCCACAGCCTTGCCTGGCCACGCTCTGGCTGACAGAAGCTGCACCTCTCCCTTCCGTTCCCATCCGAACAAGGTTGATTTCAGTTTTACCTGAGACACATCCTCAGCTTAGATAAACTGAACCCAAACAAGCCCGAGGGAAATAAACGTGCCCACCGGTGTGTTTCCTCTGCCTTACACCAGCTGACACTCCAAACTCGCTGTGACCAACACGGGCAAAGCCCAGACCTTTTTGGGGGCCCCTCCTTACAATGCCACGGGCACAGCCTGTGCAGAGGAGGATGCCCCCAGCCCAGCCTGGCCCCGGGCACGCTCTGCCAGCCGGATCAATGGCCCCACTGTGCTGCCGGGGCCGCGGAGGGGCTCGCAGCGCCGGTGGCACGGGGACAGGCTCGGCTCTTTGTGTGCGTGTCTGCACCAGGGTGACCCAGTAAACAGCTGAAGCAGAGAAAATGCGGGAACAATCCAGCGCGGGGAGGCAGAGAGGGGCTGAAAGGACGGCAGGAATAAATGCGAGGCTTTGTTCTGCGGTCGTGCCCTCCTCGCCCGGCTCGCAGCCCGGCCGGGATGACGCGCGGCTCCTCCATTTGCTGCCGGCATGTGCTTCCCCGGAGCAGCCTCCTCCTGACACCCGCAGCCCCAGCGGGTCCCAGCACAGCCCAGCTGCGGGTTTCGGGCCATCCCCTTCGCCCCGCAGAGATTCTCCCCCCTTGCAGGGCATCCCGCTACTTGTTCCCCTCCCCGCGGCGCCCGTGGGAAGGTGGAAGAGGCAAGAGCGAGGCACTCCTGCTCTGTAATCAACAGAAATCTCACCTTGGGAGCATTACTTAAATAGGTGGCAACGAGGCAGGAGGTGCTAGGTGAGCAGGTGTCAACAAGCCGACACCTGGGGGGTGCAATGGGATGCTCTGCCAGCTCCCGGTGATTTCCACAGCGGAGGCAAATGAGATTTTATGATTAACTGGCACCTTTGGGGAGAAAACAACTGGAAAAGGATAAAAATGCCGCTGTTGTCAAGTGCCTGAGCAGACGCAGAGGGAGCCTCAGCAGTGAGGTTTGACCCTGAGCACCGAGTGTGCCAGATCGGCGGCATAAGGAACGCGGTGCCCAGGCAGGGAGGAGGAACTCCCTCCCCAGACCCTCAGCCCTGCACTGCAGGTGTGGGTTTGGCCAAGGAGCACGTCGGAGCAGCTCAAAGACCAGGCAGGTGCCTGTTCCTCCTGGCCACAGGCACCCTGGAGAGCCGGTACAGGCACGTTCCCACCCCGACTCATCTGCTCCTGCCACCCTGCCCCGTTCATCCTCTGGCATTACCAGCCACAGGTGAGCACTCCTGCAGCTCACCCTGCCGTTTAATAAAGTTATTCTTGGAGGGACACACCCTGGGATACCCAAAAAGCTGAAGTGCACAGGGGCTGTGGGGCAGCATCAATGTGAAGAGGGCAGACGTGCCCACCTTCCTTCCCTTTGATGTTCCCTGGATTAAGAGAGGCCAAGCCTCAAACAGCCCCATCCTCCCAGAGCTGCCTTTTGCTGAGGAACACACCAAAATCCGTGGGAATGAAGACTGGGAGAGATGGGGTTTGTGGAATACCCCCCTCCCAAGAAGCACCTCGGGGAAGAAGTGTTTGTTATGACACTGGTGTGATCCATAGCTACGCTCTGAGTCACCCCAGCACTGCCAGGGAAGAACCAGCCAGGCCTGTCCCATCTCTTTGCCAGTTCTCAGTGTTGCAACTGGGACTGAATCGAGTAAACCACATTGTCTAGAAACCCAGTGATCCCAGTGAGTGTCACCAGTGTCACCAGTGACTGTCACCACCAACACACTGCTCCTCAGCAGAGCTGCAGCTGGGACCAGGTAGCCATTAAAAATAGAGCCAAAAGCAAACAAACAGCAGCATTTGGAGGAAAGCTGGGCTGCTCTAAGATGATAAACCAGCCTGAGGGTTGGCCTTGCCCTGGACAGTCTGCAGTGATTGTTGGGGTCACAGCATGGGAGGGTTGGGGATGACACCATCAGGCCCAGCTCACATCTCCCAGCTCCCAGGCTCTGCTGCTGCTCCAGTGCTCACAGCCAGACCTTGCCACCAGCTGAGCCTTTTAGACAGGTGCCTGACCAAAATCCCTGGGGTGTCAGCCTAAACTGGAAGGTGAGGTCCTGAATCCCCCAGCCACACCAAGGTGGTGCTTCAGCATCCTTACTGACTTCCCACAGCTGAGCTTTGCCCCTGTCAGTCCCAGGCAAGGCTCTGCCTTGCCCAGCTTGGCTAAACCCCGGGTTCCTGAAGTCAGTTCCAACTCCTAGAGGTGAACCCAAAGCAAACACATAACTTCACAGACACACGGAGCCTGGGGCAGGCTCTCAGCTTGAGAGTCTCCATGGAGACCCAACCGCTGCAAAGAGTGGGGAAAGGCTGTGTGGTTTTGCTCCACGACATGAAAAGAAGCTCTGGCAGGACGGGTATGGAGCCCTCTGCAGAGCAGGTTTCCTTCCACACGAGCCCTGAGTCTGGCTGCTGCAGTGTGGTTAGCAGAGAGCAAAGCCGCTCTGAAAATAATGCCTCAGCATTCCAGGTGAAGCTGCTTCCCATGAGCTTCCTCTCCAATCTGCTCTGTCTGCAAGTCAGATCAACTTTCCTTCCCTCCCCTTGGCTCCGAGGACTGGGTTAGTGCCCGGCAGCCGGAGCCATCCCCATCCTGCGTCTGCTGAGCCCGGGGCTCCCCGGGCAGCTGCTCCCACCGGCCCCCAGCTCCCCACGTGTGCAGGGAAGCCGCCCTTTCCCGCCCCAGCACGTCTCTGACAGCAGAGCTCATCCAAATACCAGCGGTGTAATGAAAACAAAACTGCCGGGGAGCCAGCCGAGGCAAAGGGGCCACGCCAGGAGCCTCTGCCTGTGCCTAATCTGCGCTGACATTCAGCTGTCACATAACTCCTGACCCTCAGGTAGAGGGAACTCGGGAGTTATCTAACGTGAAAGTGCTGCCCTGCGAGAGCCCGCGCCAAAACAGCCCCGGGATTGTAACCGAAAACCGGAGAGGAGATTTGCATAACATCACAAAAACAAACCCCAAGCGGGTGAGAGGGACAGGTTTGAGGTGCTGCAGAGTCATCACTTCGGCGCACCGGGGAGAGAGCGGTGTTCGCTCAGCACAGCCCACGCTGGGAATCGGGAAAGGACTTTTCCCGGCGCCTCTGGCAGAGCTGTGTCTGCTCCCAGGTGCGAAGGGAACAAAAGGCCCATCCACGAACGCCCTCCTGCAAACCCCCCCCGTGCTAACCCGAGTGCCCAGGGCAGCCCTGCCCCTGCTCCGACGCCCTCCCCGTGACTCCCTTCGGGCGGCCAACCTGCCAGCCCGAGGAGCGGCAAATTACTGGGATTACTGGGATTAGTGCTCCATGCCCGAGCTCAGCACTCCCTTTCCCCAATGACTCAGGAGCAAAGTCCAAATGCCTCCTTGCTGGGGCTGCTGTGACGTGCAGGTGAGTCCCCACCTGGGCAATGAGACAGCTGGAGCATCCCAAACATCCCAGTCCTTCCCCTGCTGCTGGTGTCCCCCAGGAATGCCCCAGCCAGAGGCTGCTGCACAGTTTCAGCGTGATGCTTCTTCCTGGGCACCAAACCCCACTGCCAGCATCACCTTTCAGCCCACAGATGCTCCTCTCTGCAAAAGAAGGTCCTGAACAAGAGGCACACATTTGGGACCAGGCACGGATGCTGCTGCGGGCTCCAACCCACACAAACAGCACGAGGTGAACACAGCAACCCCTAAAAGGAGCCAGCCCCACAACCCAACTCCTTCTCCCTATAGCCAAAGGAATGTTTCAAACCCCAATCCTCCTCACCCAGGCCCCGCAGGTGCCGTCCCACCAAAGCAATGCACAAACCCTGCCTGGCCCTGAGCTCTGCCGGAGCCCCCCGGGGCCCCCCGCCAGCAGCTCAGCCAGCTTTGTATCCAAATCCTGCTCCTTAGCAACCACATTTTTTTCCCCCCTCTTGCTGAGTCCGTGGGAGATGAAGAAATATTTGAGAACTGAGACAGCCCTGCTGCAAGGATATATTTAAATAAAAGGAGCATGTCCGTTTGGAAGGCACTCATTAGGCAGCTCTGGAGTTGGAGAAAGTGTGAGCAGGGCATACCCAGCCTTTAAATGTGGTCTGGAGTGACCTAAATAAGCTCTTTCCTCCCTCAATTACACTCCCCTCGGGGGACACAGTGGCTGGTTAGAGAGCTGGGAAGAGAGATGGAGGAGCTGCTGGTGGTCAAGCCCTCCCTATGGCCAGACCAACTCAGGGGACCCTAAAACCAGCTCATGCTCTGGCCCCAAGTGTGGGGTGGTCACAGCCAGCCCCCAAATCCCAAGCAGTGGTGGCTGCCAGCTCAATGAGACCTGTCCCTGCAGGCACAGCAGGCCTGATGCTCCTTTTGCTCATCACACCCCAAAGCCAGGCACAGAGAAGTGGGGAAATACTCCCAAGACTGCATTTACTTGTCCCTGCCTGGTGCTGCCACCCTGAAAGCCAGGAAAAACGAGGCTGCAGTGGAGCCATAGTGTGATCTGGGACAGGGGGCTGCAGCTGAGCCATGCTTCATGCTTCAGGGGTGGCCTGGGGGGTGGTTTGCCCACTCAGCCTGTGAATAAACACAGATTTCAGTTTCCAGGGCTGCCAGTCTGGTACTAAATCCACTAAAACCTCAGTGAGACCCCAGTATGGGGATCCCCACCCTTATGGAAACATGGCACAGCAGCCTCTGAGTAAAACAATTATTACACAAACACATTTGGAAGCTTCTCTCCAACTTTCCCTCTAACCATATCAAATAATAATAATAAAAAAATAAAAATCCCTCCCACCTCTTTTACTCCCACCCTGCATCAGCCACCAACAATCAGCATCCCAGCCTGCTCCAGGCCTCACCACTGGCTCCAAACCCCTCTGGAAGGGAGCCAGAAGGTTTTCCCCATCCAAGAAATACCAACAGATGATGCTCATCTGGCAAATTGCAAGGGACATATCAGGTTGTGCCTGGGGGAGGAGAACAGGCTGGGAGAAAAGCATCTTATTCCAAAGGCACCATAGGAAGTGAAAAGAAAATGGCTTTTAAGAGATACCTTTTAAGAGAGCCTCTTCCCTCTCAGCTGTAAAGAACAAGCACTGACCTACAAGGCATCTGGGCTGAGCAATTCCAGTTTTCAAGGATTCACTTAGCAACTGAAAATCTCCTAATTGTTCAGAAAACAAGCACAGCCAGAATTGCAAGGACATGGGCTTTTTTATAAGAGTCAGCCTAGCCTCGTTGGAGGTTCAGCAGCATCAGCTTCGTGGAGGTTTCAGTCTGTGTCATCTGCAGTGGTGTTTTGGGCCATTCCTGGCCAGCAGCACCAGGAGGGCCACCAAATTCACTCCGTGGCTCCTGCTGGACTGGAAAGATTGACACTCACTGCTGAATATGGAATGGATTGGAACTGAAAAGGTCAAAGCAAAAGGTCTGCAAAGCTGCTCTGTCAATCCCCCACCTGAAGCAGTCAGTTTAAACCTTCCATCCCTGCCCTGTGGTTGAAATCAGGGTGAGGACACTCAGGCCAGGAGATCGATGCCGTTGCTGTGGGATACAGGCAAAGCCTTCCCTGCTGCCATCCCTGGGGGCTCAGCCAGGACCAGAGAGTGAGCCACATTCCCTGCAGCTTTCCAGAGATCCTCTGCTCCCTGTGGGACCAGACTATCCACCCACGAGCTGCCACAGCTCTGCCAAAAGCCAGCACAGCTCCCTTTGGCAGAGGTGCCAAAGGTGCCACCACGTCCTGGGGACTTAGCATAACACTGGTGGTCCCTGGGGGTTCTTATTCAAATAATCCCTGGGGGTTCTTATTCAAATGATCTGCCTTCTCCTCTCAGTGTGCATCCACAGCTCTGCCTGAGGACTGCAACCCCGCCAGGCCACCACAGTTGTCACAACAGTGACACATTTTTTCCTTTCCCCAGCCATGCAATGAGCACCCTGTGCATCCCAAAGCTGCTCAGGAGGCCATGGGTCACTGTGCACCCCTCTGGGACGCCCCTTTTCTCGCCATCACTTGTAAATAGAAGGGAAAAAAAAAAAAAGAAAAAAAAAAAAAAGGAATTTCTCTGCTCAGGACTGGGAGGAAAGCTCGAGCGAGCGGCTGCTGGGGCTGTGCTCTGACCATTCCCCAGCCCAAACCCACACACAGCCCAGGGCAGGAATATGAGCCAGGACAGCTCGGGAGGAGGTCTGGCTGGCAGCTGTGCCCGTGCCACGCTCAGGTGAGCAGGGGTTTGCCCAGTGCTGGGGTGGGGGGGGCCATGCAAAGCCTCCCTCAGCCCCTCACAGCCGCATCGCCCAAGGTGCTGCAAAGCCTCTCCTGAGCTCCAGAGCCTCCTCCAGCCGGGGCACATCGAGGGGCAGGCCCTGCCCTGGGATCGGAGGAGCAGCACGCTGCATCACCCCCTCTTTTCCCCTCTTCTCCTCCCCCTGCTCTTGCTCTCCCTGCCAAAAGCGCGGCCCCTGAGCCTCCCGGAGCGCCGCGGGCCGGCGAGGCTGGACTTCCTGCCAGGCATAACACGAACCAGATGATGCACTCCAAAGCGTGTCAGCACGCCCACCCCCAGGAGAGACGAGCAGGGAGGGGAGGAGAGAGGGGGAAAAACAAGCTGGATGGAGCTTTCGTGAACTCTCCGCAGAGCCCATCGGCCGCTGCCACCAGGCCAGAGGTGAAGCAGAGCAGCCGGAGCCTGAGCACATCCCCTCCCGGCCACAGCTGAGCGAGACTTTCCATCATCCCAGGTTGTGGGGTTTGATTGTTTGGCACCGGGAGAAGGAGCCGCTGCCCTCCCCGAAGCGCTGGCTGCCCTCAGCGGATATCTGCACAGCAACTAAAGAGGCTTTAGTGGTGCTTTCCCTCCCTCCCTCCGCCGCCCCCATTCCAGCGGGAAGCATCCAGAGCAGCACATCTGCAGCTGGCTCTAAATCCCAGCAAAGCCAGACTCGCTGACCCTCGCTGCTGTTAACCCCTGCACCGCCGGGGCTGCGACTTCCGAGCGGCAAAAAGCTCCCTCCCGCCGAGCTTCTCCCGACGCGCCGCTCGCTCCCCATCAGCGACACTCCCAGCGCACCGATGACGATCTCCCGGTGCTGAGATAAAAGGCCCAGCTCTGACTCAGACCGTTCCGGGTGCCTCCACATGCAGCTGCCATCAAGGGCCTCGCTGGGACCAGCCTGGCTTTGAACCAGCCCAGGTCGAATCCAAACAAGCACAAAAATATTCTTGCATCCTCCGGGAAAAGTCCTCGCAGTGCCCGTAACCTTCCCCGAGGGCACTTTTGTGGTTTGGACAAGGCTTGAAGCCTTTACGAGGGGCTCAGATCCGAGCAGGCTGCTGCCTCCCGCAGCTAAAGTCTCAAATGAAATATTAAAAGCCCGAAGTTTTAACAATCTGCCCCTTTCCCTGGGTGCCCGGAGGGAGAGCATCTGGTTTCTCCCTACAGAGCCTGGCAGCTGCCTGCCAGTCCCCAGGGGCACGGGGACTCACAGCAAAAAAAACCAAGCAGGGGCACCCATTTATTCAATAAAATAAACCACATAAAGTACCTAGAGGGGCCTACAAGGAGGCTGGAGAGACTTTTGCAAGGGCATGGAGCGATAGGACTGTGGGGGAACGGCTTTAAGCTGAAGGAGGGTAGATTTAGATTAGATTTTAGGAAGAAATTCTCCCCTGTGAGGGCGGTGACACACCAGCACAGGTTGCCCAGAGAAGCTGCGGCTGCCCCATCCTTGGAAGCGTTCCAGGCCGGGCTGGACGCTGCTTGGGGCGACCTGGGATCGTGGAAGGCGTCCCTGCCCATGCCAGGGGATGGGGAAAGACGATTTTTACGATCCCTTCGAACCCAAACCACTCCGCGATTCTATGCAACAGAATTCTGCCAAAAACTCCGGGGGTGCCCACAAACTCCGGGCCAGCCCTACCCACGCTGCCCCCCCCTCCCCGGAGCCCCCCAAACCAGCCAGGGGCGCGCAGCCCCCCAAACCCCGCATCCCCCACACTCACCTCCAGCGGCGGCAGGTCGGGGTCGAGCTGCGTGAAGCTGTGCAGCACCACGGGGCTGCTCTCGCCGGCCACCTCCAGCTTCACGCCGCCCCAGAGGCTCCTTGCCCGCCGGCAGCCCTCGAACATCCTCTCGGGGCCGGCGGGGACATGGTGCGGCGGGGCGCGGCGGCGGCTCACCATCGGCGGGGCCGCCGCATCCCCAGCCCCGCAACCCACCGCCGGCCCCGCCAGCCCCCCCGGCTGCCCGGGGAGCCGCAGCGGGGACGTGGGGGCGATGTTTGGGGTGGGGGGAAAGGGCAAGGCGAGGCGGAGCGGTGCGGAGAGGGAGCGGTGCGGGAGCGCCCGCAGCAGCGGGGCAGGCGCCGGGAGCCCGCAGCCGCCCCCGCGCAGCAAGAGCGGCCTGATGTCACGGCGGGGCCGGGACGGAGCCGCCTCGGCTGTAAAGCAAGCACTGGATTTCCTCCCGCAGCCTCCGCCCGCCCCCAGGGGCCGGCCCGGCGCGGCTCGGCCCCCTCGGGGAGGGGGGACGGGGGCACGGCAGGCGTGAAAAGCCCCGAGGCCACAAAAAGGGGCGGCGGGCGGGAGGAGGATGCTCGGGGGGCTGCGGGATGCGGCCGGAGCCTCAGCCTCTCCCCCAGCAGGGCGGGGGAAACACCGGGGTGTGGGAGGGAGTGAAGCGTCACACAGGTGACAACGGCTCACCGGCAGAGGAGCTTTGTGTCGCCAGGTGCCCGCCAAAGCACCTGGGGCTCCCCGCGCCGCTAGCCAGAGAAAAAGTGTTAACTGCGAGCGCCTGAGTGTCGTCAGCGCGTGTTTTCATCCCGGCATTAGCTCAGCCCCTGAGCTCAGCCCCCCCCGCAGCAGCGCTCAGGGCACTGCCCAGCCCCTCGCTGGCCACAGCTGGGCTTTGTGGCCTGACACGGTCACAGCCCCGCGGGGACAGCCGGCAGTGTCCCCTGCCAGATGCAGCGATGTCACCCCACGGTGAGTTAGCGCCGGGCCCCCCGTGCACGGGCAAAAGGGGGGATTGGGGAGCAGGGCACCTGCTCTCAGCCCAGCAGGGACTCTGGGACAGCAAAACTGGGGGACAGCAGGGCTGCAGACCCCTCTTTAGAGAACCCCTGCAACATAATTTTGTTTTCAGAGGCAGAGGGAAAGGGGCAAAAGTGTTTGTCATTCATCAGCCCCCTGCGCTGGGCACAGCGTGCTCCAGCCCTCCCCTGCTCTTCCCCTTCCCTCCTCACCCACTGCTGAGAAACTGCATCACAGGGTCCGGGCAGCTGCTGCTGACACCACCAAAACCTGGACTTTCATGCCTCAGCTCCCTCTGCAGCTGAAATAACATCGGCCTCCCCGGGCCTTGCAGCCCTGCAGCTTTATTTCCAGTGAGGACACGGAGCCAAGGCTCACATGTCCAGCTCTGCCCAGGGCACCAGCAGCTCCTGCCCGGGCAGGAAAGGATTAACAGAGCTGCCAGGCTGTGATAGGCTTCAAACTGGAAAGTTTACCAGGCAGAAGGATGAGCCAGGACAACGTGGCCTATTGTCCTGCTTTATCTGGAGCCAAAGAGGTCAAAGGGGACTTCCTGGACCCACTGGGAAAGAAAGGGGAGCCAGCCCAGCAGCAGGGCTTTGCACTGCCTGGGGCAGCCCCACATCTTTGGGGTCAATACACACGGTTAAGCCTGCCCAGGCACAGAGATCCAGCCCTGATCCACGCCCAGGTGACCCTGCAGTGCCAGGTGGGTCACTGGAGCTCTCTCCACTGCAGAAGGACGGGATGCTGCTCCGTGCAGAGGTGTCCCCAGCCCCCAGGAACCACGTGGCACTGCAAGATGTGAAAGCCAGTGCTGCTCATCCCTTTGCTAAAATCAGAGGCAGGGACCTGTTTTCCAGTGTCACCCCTCTGGGCTGTGAAACATTTGGGAGGGAGACTCTGCTTTGCTTCGTGTTTGAGTCTTAGGGCAGGGTAATCACAGCCCACCCCTGGAATGGCTTGGCAACGCCCAAGTGCAGGCAGCAAACAACAGCAGCACTCATTTTCAGCTGGCAAAGCCCTCCCAGGGCCTCCAGCTCCGTCTGACCTCTGCAGAGAGATGCAGCTCTGTTGGATGGGCAATTTTCACCGCCCCTCGGTTGACCACTAAAGATGGCTTCAGGGGAAAAACACTTCTGATAATGGATAATAAATAATATAAGGCAGGAAGGCAACTGCGAGGGGTTTAAAAATAGCCAGTCAAGTTTCCTTTCCCCTCTCTTGGGAACCTTCTGGGTCTGAAAAGCAAAACACTCAAAGCAGGGTCAGGAGCCCAAGTTCAGGATGTTTGCTCTGCGTAGCTAACCCCAAGCACTCAGCCGTCAGGGGCAAGGCTCTTCAAAATCATGAGATTCAAAACAAATAACTTTTCAGGGCTTCTGATTTGCCTCTAGGCACACAGCTGAAAGGGAACAGGCAGGATCACACCCTCAAGTTTCCCTCTGGCACCCTTCAAGGTCTAGAAATGGTTGCAAAAAGTGATTAATTGACACGCACGTGACTTCAGGGATTTAAGAAAGCGATCAATGCCTGAGTGACTCATTAAAAAAATATACTGTCAATGTGCACTTGGCAAACTCAGCAAGAAACTTTTCACAACACACGGAGCTTTTTGATGCCATCTGTAAATGTCCCATCGACTCTGGCAGGCCCAGGAACTGGGTGATGTGGGAAATCCATCGGTTTTTGTCTTTCCACCACTCTGAACTCAGCTCTTGGCTGGATAAACACAAACCCACACTGCCAATACTGGAGCAGCTCTGCTCCTCTGCCGCAGTCTCCAGCCTTTCCTGCATGGTCAATAACGTGGAGAGGGTAACACAGAGAAGCTTTTGGAAACTCGAAGCCAGTTCTCTGATTTGGGAATCAATTTGGGTCAATCTGTTATAGCTAGAACCTGCAGGACCTGCAGATTCAGACCTCAGTTAATAACTGGGCTCAGCCTGGACCCCGAGTTGTCTCTCCCCAGCACATGGTGTCTGAGCATTCTCTCAGCTACCTCCTCCAGCCCTCCTTTGCTTCCATCTCCCTACTCTGCTGCTGAATGGGGCTTTCCAGCCTTGTTCCTAGAGGGCAAAACTCACAGTGACCCAGTTCCTGTGCTCAGTGTTGCTGTGGGGTTGTTTTGGTTTTTTTTTTTTCCATCAGGCGAGGCTGCCCACCCCAAAGCATGGCTCACAAAAACACTTCCACAGGAGCTGCTCCTGCCTGGCATCAGCTGCCTGCAAACACCCCAGTGCTCCTGCCACCACCCCCAGGGCACTGCCACCACCCCCAGTGCTCCTGCCACCACCCCCAGGGCCCTGCCACCACCCCCAGGGCCCTGCCACCACCCCCAGTGCTCCTGCCACCACCCCAGGGCACTGCTACCACCCCCAGGGCACTGCTACAACCCCCAGGACACTGCCACCATCCTCAGGGCACTGCTACCACCCCCAGGGCACTCTCATCACCCTCAGGGCCCTGCTACCACCCCCAGTGCTCCTGCCATCACCCCCAGGGCACTCTCACCACCCCCAGGGCACTGCCACCACCCCCAGAGCTCCTGCCACCACCCTCAGGGCACTGCCACCACCCCCAGAGCTCCTGCCACCACTCCCAGGGCACTCTCACCACCCCCAGGACACTGCCACCACCCCAGGGCACTGCCACCACCCTCAGTGCTCCTGCCACCACCCCAGTGCTCCTGCCACCGCCCCCAGGGCTCTGCCACCGCCCCCAGGGCACTGCCACCACCCCCAGAGCACTCTCACCACCCCCAGGGCACTCTCATCACCCCCAGGGCCCTGCCATCACCCTCAGTGCTCCTGCCATCACCCCAGTGCTCCTGCCACCAGCCCCAGGGCACTGCCACCACCCCCAGTGCTCCTGCCACCACCCCCAGGGCCCTGTCACCACCCCCAGGGCACTCTCACCACCCCCAGGGCACTGCCACCACCCTCGTGCTCCTGTCACCACCCCCAGGGCACTGCCACAACCCCCAGAGCTCCTGCCACCACCCCCAGGACACTGCCACCACCCCCAGAGCACTGCCACCACCCCCAGGACACTGCCACCACCCTGACAGACCCGTATTCCCTTTGAGCCTCAGTGAAACCACAGCAGGACCAATGCCAAGAGCTGCAAGGAGCTGATCTCAGCCCCGAGCGGAGAAGGCAGGAATCACCCTCACCACCTCCAACAGAGCCCCTCTGGAGCATCACACACCTCCAGCCTTCACTGCTGGGCCAGAGAGGGACCCAGGACCCAAACCAGCAGCCTCTGAGGGGAACTGGGCTGCTTCATGTGGGAGTTGCAACATCATCCGGCCTCTGTCCCAAGCTCTGGCACCGGCTCACGAGGCGCGTCTGACATGGAGCCCTCAGCACTTCCTTCTATTGTGCAGCTGGGGAAGCCCTCTTTCTTGCTGCTTTTAAGGCATTTTAGAGGAAAAGTGCTACCCAGTTACAAGAATTGCTAACTGAAGGTTAGGCACTATGTGCTAGATCAAAACTTTTTGGGAATTCCAATTTTTTAACTGGAAAAGACGATGGTTTTCACTGCCCAGGCTCAGCTGGAAGGCTATTGTTTTTATTACTTTTATTATTATTATTATTATTAATAACAATAATCCAACAGTAAACAACCAGCACTATCTCTTCCACTTCAGGATGAGGGGGAAACCTTGTGCAAGAAGGGGAAACGATGTCACTGCTCCATTCAAACAATCTGCACAGAGACGTGAGATTGGGTGTCCCCCCCAAATTTGGGGGCCAACAGATTTTAGACCCTCACAAACCCAATTGTCACTCTCAGCATGGTCAATGCCCTGATTTAACCAGATTTTAGATGAGAGCCACTCACCACTTGCCACAGCTTACAGCAGGCATGGATTTTAGGAGATTCTCTGCTGAGTATTCCAGCTCCAGGGCAGTTGGATCACTCTGCCCCCAGGGTCTGGGCATTTCTCAGGGCCATTTTTGACAGGTCAGGCACTGTGAACTCTTTGTGCTGGCAGGGAGGAGGGCTGGCTCGGGCTCTCCTGCCCTTTGTGCCCCTCCTGCCAGGGACAGCCCTTCCCCAGCTGCAGCACCCCCTGCTCCCCTCGGCCCCCGTGGGCAGCCACCGACCCGGAGCCGGGTTAATTCGGGAGCACAGCTCCCCTCCCCACCAGGCATTAACACAGCCAGGCCGGCCCCTCATTACTGTCAGTTCCTAGCAGAGGAAGCACAGCAAATCCCCGGGCAATCAGGATCTAAAAGTCTCCATCCAGCTATTCTGTGTTTCATTTCCTGCAGCCCCTGTGCACAGCTGGGCTACGGCAGCTCCTGCCGAGGCTGCCGGCTCCTGGAGCTCAGCAATTATTCCACAAGCCTGGGAGACTCAAGAGCTTGCAGGAATATTTCTCCTCCATCCTACTCCTTACACCACCCCCTTGGCCGTAGCAGAATCACAGATTTTTTGGGGGGGAGGGGGTTGGTTTTTTTAGATTCCAACAGATTTGGGTTGAAAGAGACTTTAAAGATCATCTTGTTCCACCCCCTGCCATGGGCAGGGACATCTCCCACTGGCTCAGGCTGCTCCAAGCCCCATCCAGCCTGGCCTGGAATGCTTCTAGGGATGGGGCAGCCACAGCTTCCCTGGAAAATCCACGCCAGGGAACATTTATTCCATATATCTAATCTAAATCCACTCTCCTTCATTTTAAAGCCATTGCCCCTTGTCCTTGTCACTCCAGACCCTTGTCCAAAGTCCCTCTCCAGCTCTCCTGAAGCCACTTTATGCTCTGGGATGCTAAGGTTGCCCCAGAACCTTCTCTGCTCCAGGCAATTTACCAAGTATTTGAGGAGCTTCCATTAGGACAGCAAGCAACAATACAAACCTCTGTTTTCCAAACTTTCTGACCTCTAAAAGCTCACCAGAACAAGGCTAACATGTGAGGTGGGGGGAGGTGAAGCCACTTTGTCAGAAAGAAGTGACCACAGCACACTCCTCCGGGCAGGCACCTGGATTAATTTGCAGCAAAGAAGAAAACGCTCAGAAAAAAAACAAGAGGCAAGACACAGCTGTCAATATCAAAATGTGCCCAAAAAGCTGAAGGCAGCAGGACCCAAGGTGTGAAAAGGTGTAAAAAGCAGGGCGTTCAGAGCGCTCTGCAGGGCACTGCAGGCAGGGGGATGCGGGGACCAAAGCTCATCCATCTCGCTGTTTCAGGAGGATCACAAGACACCCAGGGGGTTTTGTTTGGGACCATCCCCACAGCGGCAGGACCATCCCTGCAGCTGCTGCTGGCAGCCTTTTCCCTTTCTCCACGTGGCTCTCCTAGCCGGCCGGGCGCTCCCCGGAGTGCAGAGTTCAGCAGGCATTAAGCTGCTGCAGCCTGACACGCTGCAGACACACCAGAGCCCCTCTGCTGAGGACCATTATTTCTCGAGCTGTTTGTCTTTAAAGGCCGCTTTTATCTCCCCCATCACCTTTCTGCCAGAAGGTTTTCAGTCAGCTCTTTAAACAAATGCCACCTAAGGTGCTTGCAAGCAAAAGAAAAACAGGAAAAACATTTCTCCCTGTTGCTTAGCAATCAGTGTGTGGCGGGTTCAAGCCTCCCAGGTGCTCCGTTATTGTAATTTCCATCCTTGCTTGCTCGGCTTTTCTGCAGAGCAGCCAGGGAAAGGAAAACCACCGGTGGAAAAGAGGGGAAAGGTTATGGGGCCACAAAAAAAAAATTTGCAGGGAAAAGTTGGGAGTAGGTGTAGCCCCTGAAGATAAGGGAAACTCGTTTCTGAAATCAAGCTGTTCCTTCTCATCTGCCAGAAAAATTAAATGAAATAGCGAGATTTCGTTTTATGCTGAAAACACACATCCACCACCTGGGTGGACACAGAACAGAGCAAAGCTCTGGCTCTGCTCACCTTTCAAAAACACATCCAAGGGCAGGCAGTACAATTTTCCACCCACAACCACCAGCCAGGATGACACGTTCAGCTGAATCGTGTAAAAGGAGAGTCCCAGAAACCCAGAGAGGCTCTGGCAACCGATCCATGGAGAAATCCCAGTGGATAACAGAGAAACCTTGCTTGGCAGAGCAGCTCTTCCTCCTCCTCAGCTCCTACCCCAGCCCAAGCTCCAGCCCTGCTCCCTCCCTGGTGGGCTGTGCTGCTGCAGGGACAGGTACACCCACCTCACCTGTGCCGGACACACCGAGGGGCAATTTGGACTGGTCTGTGCATCCCGTGCTCCAGCCAGGAGAGCAGGAGGGCAGCTTTAGCCCAGCTTTATCCCCACTGGCTCTCCTGGGCTAGGGAAGGCCAGGAGAGGCTCCCCCTGCCCTCTGCCCAGGTGACAGCACCTGCAGGGCACCTGGGACCTGCTCTGAGCCTGAAGCACTGCCCCCCGGGCTGTTCTAGCTCAGTTTCTGGGGAGCTTTGGGGGAGTATGCTTCAAGGACAGGGTAAAATATTCAAAAGAGGCTCCTACCTCAGGGAGAAAGTTCCAAGGCTTTATTCTTGAAGGAGATCCCAAGGCAAAAAAAGGAGGACAAGGAGGAGCAGGGGTTTTTATCTAGTCTCTGTCTCGGGATGGGATAGCTGGTGCAGAGCCATAGGTCAGAGATAAGGGGAAGGTAGGGTTAAGCTAAGAAGGTTACAGCTTCAGGGGGTCTCTGGGGAAAAACCATTCCCCCAGAGGAATACAACACGAGCCCACACTGCTCGTTCTCCCTGGGGACAGCAGTGCAGGCTGGCGTCTGTGTCACCAGCCCAGCACGCTCAGACTCAGCTCCCCCAACCTGAACAGCACCATTCATTGCCCTGCTGCTGGCAGGACGTGCCTGGGCACACGTAGGGGAAGGGAATGATGCCACAGAGCTGCTGAGAAGTCCGAGAGAAAAGTGATGCCATAGCACAGGCACAGGGAAGAAGCACGCGGAGTTGATACCTTGCACAAGATTAAATTGTATCTAAAGGCCAGCTTAAAAATGGAGCCAAACAGGTTGCAAGGTGCTGAGCTGATCTGAAGAGATACAGGTAGGGAAATAAAAGAGATTTGCACAAAGTTATCCCAGTACAGGGATAAGGTGGAACAGATTTAAATGCCAGACCGTGGGAATGAACGAAGCAACAGCAAAGTGTTCCGCACACACAATGTTTAAAAAAACCAATAAATAACTGAGATTACTGAAAATAAGAAACCCAGCTAAACAGGAACAAAGCCCCTTAAGAGGGGATGTGAGAAGGATGTCCCAACAATGGTCCTGCACCTCCTTTGACCGCACGAACGTCAGGGAAAGCACAAACCAAAACCCAGACGCGGCGGGAAGCGGCAGGAAAGCTGACTTGATCTGGAGTGAGGAGTGAAACCTTGGAGCCAGGCTCCAGCAGCGTGAAGAGCTGATGTGATGGAAAGCGAGCAGCCAAGAGAGGAGCCAGAGGGCCCAGAAGAGCCGCAGGGATGAGGGAGAGAGGAACTGCAGGAGGAGCAGCAGCAGGAGAGACGTCCGGCAGCTGGACCAGCAGCCAGCGCGCCCCGGTGCTGACACTGCGCGGCCCCTGCCAAGATATCTGGGCCAAAATCACCACGAGCTGGGCAGGGCCGCAGTGAGGGGACATGAAAACATTCTGCTGCAACAGCCTGAGCACACACTTACTGGTGTTGGCCACGTGAGAGTCAGGAAAAGGGGCTGGCAAGAGCTGGAAAGGGAAAGTTTCACTGCCCAAGCCCCGAGCCGGCTATTGCAAGGATGAAACAAACAGTGACATGGCTGAAAAGTCAATTAAGAACTGGAAAAGTCTTTCAGTACTCCCAGGTATTGTTAGGCGCCCAGACAAAGGATGTTTAAAAAAAAAAAAAAAATTATTTTCCCTTTGGTAATTACCACTTTGAAAGGTTTCCGCTCCGCATTGTTTTAGCGGGGGAAGTTATTCCAGGGCCTCTCTCCGTGGCCAGCAGGACTCTTCTTGTTGTGGGGGGTTTTGGCAATGATGGAGCAGTGCTGTCCCAAACAATACTGTATGCCAGTGGCTGAGAGCCAGGTTTGTCCCTCAGTTGCAGTGGCAGAAACATCAACAAACTCATCAAGTGCCACCGAGTCACACCAGGGCTGAGTCCGGCCACGGTGCCGCTGACCCTCCCAGCTCCTTACTTTCGAGTCCATGATTTATGTTGTTTTTCCTCCAAGCCTTGGCTCTGGGAATCACACCGAGTGCCAAAAGAATTTCAGGTTTTATTAAAATAAAAGGTTATCCCATGAGCACTGAAACTACTTCTGTTGCCTTCCCATGGTTTTGTGTCTCGAGACTGTTCTCGGTGCCTAAAAATGTACGAACCGAGAATTAAAATGTTTTTGTGGTTAAGTGTTTGTAAGAAGCGTCTCCCACGTGGATTTGCTGGTGTCTAATAATACACAAACTCGTGCTACAGATGTTTTGGGGCATTGACAAGATTTTTTTTTTTTTCCCCTCCTCTCAACCATCTCGTTTCATCATCTCTGCACAGACTTAATTATCTGCGAGCCCTCAGCCAGATCTGCGCGACGCAGGTCAGCGGGTTCAGAAGTCATCTGGGGAGAGGGGGCACAGACAGAGGGACACCGTGACAGCCTTGGCCTGATTTGGGTAGGAAATTAGATTTTAAGCTCTTTCTGGCTCCCTTAACTGCAGGGAAAACAGAGAGGAAACACGACCCGAGCTCTTGCAGGAGGGTCAGGGAGCAGAGGGCGAGTGGAACAAGCTGCGCCCCGAGGGTCTCACCCAGACTTTCTGCAGCTCCCTGAGGAGCTCCTCCCCTCTTTGCCTCCCATGGCACAGAGTGCATGGCCTGATCCATCCATTCCCAAGCTGCCAGCACCATCACAGGGTGACTTTTTTAACCTCAGCAGTGAAGATCAGCCCCGTACGGATGGCTCATTACCCAACGCCACCCGTGCCGCGCGGGCACGGAGCAGCGTCAGGGTTTCCATGACATGTGGGCACGTAACACGGCAGCACAGACGGTGCCACCCAGCCAGGGCATGCACTGAGTCATCTCTGACAACAGCCAAACCCCTGGGGAGCTTCCCTTTCCCCCTCCTTGCCCCAGCCCCTGCTGAGAGTCACCTGTCACACAGCTCCTTCCCAGGGCGGGTGTGCCAGGGCACAGCTGGCACTCGAGGGGCCCTGGGAATGGGAGTGTGCCACAGGTCTTAGATGGGATCTGGTGCTGTTCTGTGGCCAGCTGGACTGCCAGCAGCAGCCAGGTCTTCAAAAATTGACCCCAAAGTAACTGGGGAGGGCTGGGAGGGCCAACTCCCCCCAGGGGCTGTGGGTGCAGAGGCGTCGGGGAAAGGTGGAGCTGCGCTCACTTAACTCGTCCGTCTCCTCCCCCTCCCGTGCTTCCCTCTCCGCCAAACAGAAAGGGAAATCTGGGATTTTCAGCTGCTTTTGATTCCCTCTTGCTCCGCACACAGCAGGGTGGGGAGGGCTCAGTCTCCATTTCCTGCCTGCAGACAGCTCCAGGGCTGCCCAGGCGGGATCCCCCTGGTCAGGGGCTCCCCGACCCACGACCACGACACTGCCAGACCCCACAGGGCTGGAGCAGCTCCTCCACTCTGCTTCCCCTGCCCTCAGCTCTTCCCCCCAGAGCCCCCAGAAGTGCCTCCCAGCTGCTCTGCTCGGTCAGCCCAGGCTCTGACAAACCACATTGCCCCTCCTTCCTCGCTGGGTTGGAGTTTCCAACTCACACTCCGTTTCCAGCATGGGAAGGAGAAGTGCTGGGGAGAGCACTGTGATGAAAGAAAAACTCCTGACTCTCAGAGCAATGCACACTTGAGGCTAAAGGGAGAAGGATGAGCAGAAAGAGGTTATTAAGGGAGATTTTTGGGTGCTGCTTTCCAGGAAGGCAGGAGAGGAAACACTCTCGTCTCGGGTCAGCGCTCCATTTTCCTGTCACCAAGATCACAGCCAGACCCTGCCAAGACTGGCACACCCAAACCAGCCTTGTCCTCCCAAACAGCTCCAGCTGAAGGGCCTGATGCTCACAGCTGTCCTCTGGGAGCTCACAGCACCCAAATTACAAAGGCAGCTGTCAGCAGGATGGGATGGGGTATTTCCCACTCCTGGGCTGTCAGGAGGAAGCAAAAACCCCAATGACCTGCTGCCAAAAGGTGCTGCAGCCCCAGCACACCCAGGACAACCCTGGCACAAGCCCAGAGAGGCCAGGACACAGGGCTGAGGGGATGCCTGCACAGAGGTGAGGCAAGAAAATTGACAAATTAGATTTTGGATGCAAACAACCTTTGAGGTTCCTAAAGTCAGACCTTCCCCAGCATCTGCATGGAGGTGCTGCCCCAAAGCCTGAGCTCTGGACCACAACCCTGGGGTGCACCATGTGCTGCCCTCTCCAGACACCACCAGCGATGCCACGCACGTGACTCCAGGAGCTGGGAGTTAAAAATACCAAATATCACAAGTTCTGCCCCAAGTGAAGCACCAGCCCTGCCTGTCCTGTTACACCATTGTCACATGATGAGGCAGGCAGGAGGATCTGGGGAGAACCAACTCCTGGGGCACTGGGGCCAATCCTGCCAGCTGTGTTGATACCACAAAGCACTCCAGGTTGATAAAAGAGCCAACACCAAGCTGCACCTGGCTCTGCACCTTCCCTGCAGTGTTTTACCACCTCACAAGCAATTGCACTGAAACCAAAGGTGCTCTTTGCATCTCAGCAGCATTTAACAGCCAGCAGTGGCCAAATCGAGCTGTCACAGGACAGGGCCCCGGGCAGAGGCGTTTCTCAGCAGTATTTGAAGCTCTCATGGCTAAACCCGGCCCTATCTGGATGCAGCAGCGGTGCTTGGCAGTGCTTAACAACAGCAAGCTGCTCTCTCCATCACAGGGGTCAGCGAGGGACAGGGGATCCTCCAGAGCCCCGGGGCTCATCGGTGCAGCGGCTCTGTGTGACAGGAGGAGGTGTCAGCAACACCTCGGGCCACAGGGGCAGGGCTGGTGTCAGCAAGTGCCACCGCCTCCCTGGTGACAGCCACATCCCAGGCCAGGCAGGGTCCGGCTCAAGGCGTGGCAGGCACACTCAGCGCTGCCACTCTCGGCTGTCTCAGCCCCAGGGGTAATTAAACAGGGTCATTTGGGATGGATGGAGTCCCTGGATGGGAGATGCCCGGGGTTACACCCACGCTCTGCTGCCGTGTTAAGGGTTGTGAACGGGGCAAACCCTCCATTTCCCCTGTGTTTGCAGATGACACGCTCCAAATCAATTAGCAAAATTAGCAAAAAAAGCTCTGTCCCTGCCCCAGCCCGGCTGCAGGACATGGAATGAGAGGCTGTGCAGAGGAGGGGATGGAGCCACAGACAGGCAACACCCACAACTGCCTGGGGAACAGCATCTCTGCTTGGGGAGGGCAGGACAGCCAGGGCCAGAGAGTCCCCGTGCTCTGGCAAAGCCCCAAAGCAGCGGGCAGCCCTCCTCTGCCAGCCTGGGCCGTGCCAAAGCAGGCAGCAAAGTGGATTTGCCTTATTTGAGCACACGTGGGCAGCGCTGGCAGCGCTCAGGGCACACTCCTGCAGACAGCTGCTGCTGCAGGCGCTGCCCTGAGCCCGAGCCACGGGGACAGGTGACAGCAAATGGCACTGACGGGGCTGGGACCGGCGGGAGGCAGCTGCTGCGGGGCCGGTCTGCCGCCAGTCAGGGCGCCCAGCCCCGGGGGCAGGGATGGAGCCGGCTCTGCTGATCCCAGGGGATGGAAACTGAGAGCAGGGAGTGAGAGAAAAGCTGAAAGCGCAAGGGAAGAGATCCCGTTTCGCTGGAAGGAGGGAAAGTGCAAGAGGCAGAGCCTGCACCTCCGGGAGAAGCACATCTACAGAGTAAAAGCTGCACGAGGTGCAAATTCTCACGTTGCCCTCCAGCTTCAGACAGAAGCTGGTGCTGAAGGATGGGCAGGATGAGCAAGGAAGCAGAGAAACGCTCCAGGAGGTCACCTTGAACATCACGTCCTTGGCTAGGGACAGGTTGTAGTGCCGCCAAAATCAGAGGGTTTCTTTACTGAGGATGTGGCACAGGGTATTTCACCTCCTTTTCTCCCAAGCACTGACACAGCCAGGCCACTCAGAAGAACACATTGAAAATAGAACGACCGAACAATTACTGGAAACATCGCCTCCTTCTGCCTCCCAACACACAGAGAATTAGCACGGCTTTAATTGCACCAGTAACTCCGCCAGGGCAGCTCCAGCCCCTGCAGGGAGCACACTGTGGCACACCTGAGGTGACCACCACAGAGCCACTGCTGTGGCTGCACACGGGCAGGGCACAGACATTTGGTGAGCACCAGGCACCTCCAAACCTGCAAACAGCGTGTCCCAGAGGTGGCAGGGTTCAGGCAATGCTGACAAGCTCTTGGCCAGCACAAGCAGCCCCAAGCCAGGCTGTGCCCCCAGGGAGCTGTGCCAGGTGCTGGCTGAGGCTCCAGAGGTCTGTGCTCTCCTTCTACTTCAGCAACTCCTGTCTGCATCAACACCATCCTGCTACCTGCTCGTTTGTGACCACTCTGCTGTTACTGGCCTGGCACTCCCAGGAAGAACACACTCCTATGTATTTCACACGTTTATTCAGTCTGGGAACACAAGCACAGGTGAAGACTCCGGGTGTTTCAGCACCAGTGACCCAAACATCCCATTGAAACCATTGCAAAGGCTCAGCCAGCACAGCAACCCTTCCCTCTGTGAAGCCTCTCCCAGGGCTGGAAACAGGGATTGCCACCACCCTGAAAGCTCCTGGGGCAGCATCAGCCAGAGGCACGAAGCAGGGTGTTTGAAGCAGGGTGTTCGTGGCCTCACATTCACACTGGTGCCTCTGGAGGGGCTCAGATGGCTCCTGGGGCAGAGCTTTGATGCCCTCCCCCAGCGCTGGGACAAGCAGCACAGAGGCACAGATCAGCAGAGGGGTTACACACAGCCCTGGGGGCTGCGGGGACACCCCACAGCACTTCAGGGATGCAGACCTGCATCTGACAAATCCTTGCCAGGGCAACTCCCAGAAATCGCAAGACTTTGCAGCCTGCTCCTAAATCTCTGCCCTTATAGATGAGAATTGAAACTGGGAGTCTTTTTTCCATTGTTTCTCGTTATCTCCAAAGGAACGAGGCAATGATTTGCCTGAGGGAAAAAGGAGAGTTTGGCCGAGAGCAGGGATGGAGGGATTTGTTGTTTTTGCCTGTAGCTGTGGTCAGGAAATGGTCCTAGAGCTCATTTTCAGCTCCTCCCTCTCGATAACATCTACCATATGCATGCAGTGGAAAAGAACCCGCCTTTGATACAGGCACGGCAGGCTTTGATTCACCACGGGGCCGTCGGCAGCTGTCACCGCACCCCGGCTTCAGCCTGGGATGGACACCAGCAGCAATTCCCTGTCCCTGCTTGACCCCCCTGTTAAATCCTTTCCAGCTTCAACCTGGGATTGACACCAGCATGGGCTCCCTGGCCCTGCTGGGCTCCCAGTTAAAGCCTTTCCAGCCGCGGTGGGGGAAGTACCACCCTTCCCACCCAGCCCCGCAAGGATTTATTGGCTGTTTGTGCAGCGCTCCAAGGTGATAGCGGTGCTGCGGACAGGAATAAGGAAGACGGAAATTACCAGCTCATTACTGCTGGCCTGAAAGTTTTCTTTTTGTGTGCCAGAGGACAAGGTGCCACCCAGGATGCCCGGGTTGCAGGCAACTAAAACTCTTAAAACTCCACCGAACGAGGTCTCAAATGGGGCAGGGAATAAGCCTGTGCTCCAGCAAACCTGGGAACTAATCGTTTGTTCCCATCTCCCAGCTCCTCTGAGCCTGGCTCTAAGGTCAAACCAAGCTTTTATCTTCTCCCGTATTTCAGTGTGCTGAGGAAAAAAAAATAATAATATTAGAGGAATAAATTAGCATGTGAAATGTAATTTAACTAATTAGCTCACTGGAGTGGAAAATGTTTGCTAACCACTTTGAAGTTCAGACCGACTGCACTTATTAGGACATCAGAGAGGAGAAAGGGAGAAGGCAAAGATGGGGAGATCGCCAGGACGGGTTGTGGAGGATTCAAGCGGGACAATGAGATTTTCCCGATTCCTTCTCACCCTGCAGGGCTTCACTCAGTGTCCAGCTGGGGCAGAGCCGGGCTGGGAGAGCCCCCGGCTGTGCTGCTCCTCCCTGGACTGCCATGATTTATTAAAAATACGAATATCGACCTAATACCGATATTCAATGGAGACGGACAAAGACTCTCTAACAGTTCAAAGTTAGAAAGTGTGTGTTTATTGCAGCGCTGTGGGATAGCTCCCGAAAACACACTGTGCCTTCCAAAAAATCACAAAGCCATTTTATTTACAAAACTGTTGAATATCCAAATTACAAATGCATATTCATAACCTTGGTACATCCCATTCCCCAGCTTTGTATGGCAATTAGCAAAAAAAGCAATTAAGCATGTGTAGTTTGTCCTTTGAAATGGGTCGGTGGTCTCATTCAAGAGGAGTGGGTTTAAAATGAGGAAGAAAAATGACTCTTCACCGCCTTGAACTTTCTACCTTTTCAATGCAAATGGTGACAAATGGGTGTTGGTAGGATTCCTATTTCCTTAGGTACAGTGACTTTCAATAAGTTTCAGGATTGGGGAGTCTCTGTAATTGTCCTGTGTCCCTAAACCCATTTATCAGGTTCCCTATTTATTGTTGCAAGCACAGCTAAGCAAACATAAAGTTGACAAGCAATCAGTTATTTGGAAAAATTAACTCAAGCCCAGTCTTCCTTAGCTAACTACAAAGCTTTTAATTCACTTCAACAACCATAAGGCTTATTTCTAACTAAAACCTTAATTTCCCTAAAATTCTTTAAAGTCTATGTCTCAGCCAGACCCTGCAGCGAGGGGGGGGTGGGTTTTCCCATTTTCCCAGCGCTTTCCAATCACGACACAATCAGCCTGGGATGGCCTGGGATGCCCAGCCATGGCTGGAGTGAGCCAGCAGGCAGGAGGGATGCACTGGGAGCGGGCAGCAGCATCGCTCCCACCGCCCTGGGCTCACTGCTCCCTCCCAGCCTCGCGGGCTCGCACTGGCAGCCAGTGGATGTC
Organism: Phylloscopus collybita; assembly: GCA_027886175.1. Lineage (NCBI taxonomy): Eukaryota > Metazoa > Chordata > Aves > Passeriformes > Phylloscopidae > Phylloscopus > Phylloscopus collybita. The sequence goes on from JAJNNQ010000001.1 coordinate 8,036,094, forward strand.
GCCAATTAAGGTGACAAACAGCGAGCCACAAAGCTCCATCATGTCAGGGAACTGCCCGAGATACCACAAAAAAAAGCCTGTTCTGTCACTTGCAACAGCCTGCTCATCGATTTCCCCACCTCCCCGGCGTAGAAGCTGTTGCTCTTTTATTGGCAGAGCTGTGGAAATCCCTCCCCACGGTAGCAAAAGAGGCAGCCCGGGCAGTTTTGTAACTGCTGTGGCTGAATTATGAAAGGGGGGATTGACAGCCCCGCTGAAAGCCATCAAGGGAGGCAGAAACGAGAGCCTCCTCTGCCTGATACACAGCACCACTTCGAGGGTATTAGTAGCTTATTACTGCTGGCCTGGGGGGATGCTCCCCTTCCAGCTGGCCACCCACTGAATGTGGGCATGAGCACCTCCAGTGCCCCACTGCCAGCTGGTGAAATGTCCCCCAAAGGAGACCCAGCCCATTGTTGGGGCAGAGCAGTTTCCCTGAAGACCAGGGATATGAGACCCAGCCCATTGCTGGGGCAGAGCAGTTTCCCTGAGAACCAGGGATATGAGATCCTGACCCAACAGAGTTGCTGCCCTGGGAGAAGAGACTTGACCAGAGGTTCATGTTTTTGTGGAGTGTCCCCAGCCTGGGCTTTGCCTTGCTCCTTTTTGAAGTCAAAGCTTTGCTCCCTGGGAATCCAGCCTGAAAAAGAAGGTCAGCTGTGTGTTCAGTGAATGGATTTGCAGCAGGAGGAAAGCCCATTTTCCAAGGCAGGCCTTCCCACAGGGATGGCCCAGATGTGAGGCACGCTGATGGACAGGATTCCTGCAGAACAGCGCCAGGTAATGCAGCCCCTAAACTTTCCCCAACCTGCCTGTGTCATCTCCAAGAAGAAAGGAAATTAATGAGCCTGAAATAGAAATTGAAGTCCTGAAATAGAGGGGGAAATGCCAACACTGCTCCCTCCCCGCTGCCCACGCAGACCGGGGAAGCGACGGCAGGAGATGAGCAGGGACCTGCAGGTGGGTGTGAGACACCAAACCCTGCCTGGCTGGGGGAATATTTCAGCTCTGAAAGAGGAGTTTCCTCATCACCCCACAGACAAAAACGCCACTCAGGATTTCCCTGCTGGCATTTCCCCCAGCAGTCTGTTCTGCAGCAGCTTCCAGCCATGGGACTCGCTGTGCCCCCGCTCTCCAGGGATGGAAATGGAGCCTCAGAGCAGGGGTACAGGAGTGTGGAGAGGCAGAGACACAGAGCATGGAGACCCTGATCCACCTCCTGCTCACGGGTGCTGCCAGGCAGTGCTCACTCGTGGGGGTTTCATCCCACTCTGCCCAGGGCAGGAGAGGGCAGGGGTGGGAGCACCAGAGAGCCCAGAGCTGGGAGACGTGAGCATGGCTGGGAAATGTGAAAATGGGGATGCTGGAGATGCCAGTGTGCTCCCCTGGCAGTTTGAGTTTCCACAGGGAAGCCCTAACCTCTCCTGCCCCTCACTAATGCCCCAGCCATGACCTGGGCTCGGGGGACACCCTGATGTGCCAGTCACCAACTGCTGCCTCACCGTGACACTGCCAGCCCTGGCTGTCACCCAGCAGCCTCCAGAGCGCTTGGAGGGATTGTTAAAAACCCAACCGACCTAATAATAAAAAAAATCCAGCACTAACCTATTGCCCAGACCCCTCAAAAAAATGATTTCTCTTTTCTGCTAAAACCCAGGAAATACGATAAGCAAGAAGTCCCTGAGTGACCCAGGCCAGGGCATTCCCCGTGCCCGGTCCCAGGGAAGCAGGGAAGCCTCCACCTGTGTCGGGCAAACCCCGAGGATCCCCCTCGCTGGACAGGGAAGTCCAGCACCAGATTGCACTGCTGAGCAGGAACGGAGATCGCCCTGCCGTAAGCCTGGAGAGATCTGCTGCTTAGGAATCAAGCCGAAGGAGAATAAAGCACCCAGGCACTGCTTCACCCGCTTCATCCCCCGCTCCAGCCGCCTCCCACCGCCCGGCTGCCCTCCCTCCTTCCCAGGAATGCTGCAGGAGGCACCTGCGCTTTCGGGGCGCGCTGCCCACCCCCGGCACACCCCGGCAGCTCCGCAGTGGCCGTCACAGGTATCCTCATTATCCTCATTAGTGCAGCAACACTGTCGACGCTGGCAAAGCCCCCCCCGGGGGTGTTTCTAAAAATAGGAGGCTCCCTGCAAGTCCCCTGTCCCTGCAGGGACACTCAGGATGCTGGGCTGGGGCTGCCCAGCCCTGCCGGGATCCAACGCACCGCCCTGCAGGAGAGCGCTCCCTTTTGTGCTCTCATTTCACCTCTTTAAGCACACAGATAATGCCGAAGAGAAGGTAACAGTGATTGTGACAGAGCAGTTGATGGCCACGGAGAAAATCCAGATTTAAGGCTCCTGCAGTGACACTACACGCCCTGAGCACACACAGCAAGGGATGGGCTTTCCCTGCTCCAAAAAAACCCCCAAAATCAAAGCGAGTTTTGCCTCAAATATTGCCAGCACCTGGATCACACCCAAACCCCTTACACAGGTGGGACACCGACTGCTCACACCCACCCACCCTAAAAATCATTTTACGGTTTGGGGTTCTCCAGTAGCTTTTACCCCAGGGTTTTTCATGCACAGTCAGGTCCGGGGTGTATTTCTGTGAGGGGCAGAGCTAAAGGTGGCAAGAGGAGCCCTCAGCAGGGATCCCCTGACCCACATTGGGAAAGCTCAGCCTCAATGCTGCAATCGACACCCGTTTTTGCATCGTGAAGCAAACCCTGCAGCTGCAACAGAGCGGGAGGGCAGCACCGAAGCCCAGGGGATGGTGACACCGGGCAGGGCAACCACCAAGAGCTGCCACCCAGGTTTTCACACCCACTCCAGGGCAGCAGAGCCACGGCAGGCACGGCAAACACTCCCTTTTTGCATCGAGCCACAACACGGCTCTTATTCCACACAGAGAGGCTTCCCCTCCCTCCTTCCCTCCCTCCCAAACCCCTCCTTTTCGTTTTGGTGCCCTGGATTTGGCAAGCGCCACAGTCTGCCTCAAGAGCCGGCACTTCAGAGAGGAAACGGTCACATCTGGAGGCGGTGCCAGCTCCTGGCATCGTCAACTTTGCCAGAAGTTCACCGTCCCCCGGATGGTGCCGGGGTGGGGTCACAGCACCTCTCTCTGCCCCTCGCACACCCAGCGCGGCCCCGGGGCGGCCCCGGGCTCCCTCTCCCTCTTACTCACATCGTCATCCTGCACGCTCAGGGGGATATCCAACATGCACATCTGCACAGGCTGCACCAGAGCCTTCTGCACGTTGAACAAAGGTTTTGCCTCCATCTTCCCGGGGACGGAGGGGCTGCTCATCCTCCTCCTTCTCTCTCTCTCTCTCTCTCCTCCGCCGCTCCTCTCCCAGGAGCAGGTCCAGCCCAGGCGGCGAAACCGATCGGAGATCTCTCTCTCTCTCTCTCTCTCTCTCTGTCCGATTTTTTTGTCAGCACATCTTGCCAACAGCTGCCGCCGCCTGCTCCTACGAGGTCCTTATTTCCTCCCTCGCGAATCAAAGAGCCGCGAGGAGCTGCACCGGGAGGCTGAGCGTGCGCGCCCGTCAGCAGCGCGCCCGTGTGCGCGCCCCTGCCTGCAGCCGCCGCCGCTCCCCGGCCTGGGGAAGCGGCCCTCGGCCAGCCTGCCCCGGCTCCCTGCCTGCCCCCAGCTTCTCCTTTCTCTCGGGGTGAGCTCGGCGCCGGCTCCGGCTGCTGCTCGGCCCCGCCGGGAGCTCCTCAGCCTCATCGACATGCGTGGCACTCGCCAAGCCCGCGCATTGTCTCGGAGACGCACAACAGGTCCTGCCTGCTGTTGGGTTTTTCTGATTACGATCAAACCGCGTCTGCAGCACTTACAGCGTTTCCCTCTGGCTGTTGTGACAGGCAAACAGGCAGAGCTGGAAGGATGAGAGGGTGTGAAGCAGAGGGAGCAGGGATGGTCGGAGCTGGAGCCTCCCCCCTTTCTTCCCGTTCCTTCTCCCATCCCTGTTTTCCATTGTCAGAGGCAGCTTCAGCCCAACGCCTTCCTGTGCTCCAAGGACCACAGTGAGGCTTAAATAATTCACATCCACGGAGAGCTGGGGAGCCTCATGGCACTGAGAATGCAGCATGGCACAGAGAGACCATCAGTGCCGGTGATCGCCTCCTTTGCAGGACAATGGTGTGGGGAAAGTTCTGCCCAGGTGAGCATTCCCAGCTGCCTTTCCCACCAGAGAACCTGTGAATCCAAACTGCAGCTTTGCTAAAGGAGGCACGGCACAAAATCGGGCGGTTTGCTGTGAAAAGCACCCTCCTATAGAATTTTCACCAGCAGTGGAAGTGGGGTGGGAGTCTCACCACGGAGCAACTGGTGTTATCACCTGCAGACACAGAGCACACGGATGGTGTCACTCTCACAAGCAGGAGTGAACCTGGAGCCAAGCCCATCAGCCATCCCCTCACCCTCAACAGCTGCAGAGCTCAGGGACAGGGGTGACACCCAGGGTGTCCCCTCCCAGCGAGGGCAGCAGGAGAGGAGCAGTTTGGTGGCCTCACCGACTCACACCCAGCCAGGGGAGACACTGGGGCCGGCTACCCACCCAAGAGAGAGAGCAGGGTGAAATGCCAATGCAGATCCTCACTGCCCTCAGACAAACAGGAGCTGATGTCCTTACAGCTGCCCTTCTCTCTGGGCCCGGCAGGGGTGACACAATCAGGATGAGCAGACCCCGCTCCAGGCAGGCAGGAGCTTTGGGGTGACTTTGCGGGTCCCACTTTGAGGAGTCCCTTGCAGGGCAAAGGTCTGGGGCTGTGCAGCCTTTTCCAGGCTTTCCCAAAGGCAGCCGCTGCCCGAGGCCACGAGGGCGGCTCGCAGCACGCCCGTGAGCCCGGAGCAGAGCCGAGCAGCCCCGCTGAGCCAGGCATTCCTGCGGCATTAGGTAAGCCGGGCTTGGCGAGCCCCGCTCAGCGCCAAGCCAGCGCCGGGCTGACTCATCCGCGCAGGAGCCAGAGCCAAGAGCCGGGGTTAGAGGGGTCTCACACACACACACACGGACCCTCCGTGCCACCGGCAGTGGGAGCTGGGCCCCTCCCCAGCAGGCCGGGGCAGAGTGGGGGGCTGGAGCGGGCTCGGGCCCGGCATTCCTGGGGGAGATGCGAGGATGAGAAGAGCAGCCCTTACATGCTGCAGGAAAGGGAGCGAATGGGCAAGCCTGGAACAGGACCAAATAGGGATAAACCCACCATAAATTAATTTTTAACTGGAAATTAGGCAGATTTTTCATCCACCATATGGCTGAGATGAGCAGCAGCGAGGACAAGGCAGCGCTGTAGCAGCCCCGGGGATGGATTTGCAGGAGAGGAGAGAGGGGAGATCACAGCTGGGCAATCCAAAATTTCCAGGGCCATGCCCCAGCTGCTGACTGACAGGATTTTGGCAACTCTTTTCATGGCAGGGAGGCAATGCCACAACCCTGGAAACTCCCTGGCACAGGCAGCCTCTGTCCTGCTCCTTTCATGATTCCTTGGTGACTCAAAGCAAAGTGCATTCCCACGGAGGACTGTCCCACATTCCAGCAGCACCAAACCCTGCCCTCAGCACGGGCAGTGCCCACAGCTCTGGTTCCAGGAAAGGTGATTCAAACCTCTGCTTCAGCCCCAGCTCGGGTTACTCACCTGCCTGCAGCAATTGGTCAGCAGAGCTCGGCTTTCCAACAATGACTTTCCAGTAACAAGCTGGGCTTGGTCAGCTGAGGTTGCAGCTTCCAAACATCCCCAGAAGGACACAGATTTCACACTCAGGTGCCAGAGTCTCCAAAGGCTACCATTCCCAGGAACTCATCGTCCTGTTCAGCAGCTAATCTGTACCATGGGAACGGGAATCTCTGCAGAGGTGGTGTGGAGGTGTAGGAGTCCCTTCATCTGCTGGTTCCCTGATTTCTGGGGCTTCCCTGGATTTCAAGGGCTAGGGACAAGCTCAGAGGTTGTCACACACCTCTGACAGGGGTTCAGTCTACTCTGCTGATCCCCAGAGCCCAGCAGCCATAAAGATGCCAAAAGTGACAATGCTTCTGGAAAACCACAAGCCACACAGGCAGGCTGCAAAGGAAAGCAAAACTCCAAGTGCAGAGTCCCAGGAGGGCCATCAGGCAAAGCAGCAGCAGCAGAGGCTGGACAAAAGATGTCCCAGAGAACCATCTCAAACCAGCAAGAATGGGACACAGTGGATCGATGGGACATGGGAGCTGCTGTGCATGGAATGCTTTGGTCAAAGGTAACCAGCCAGAAGTTGTGGGCATTCACACAGCCCCAGAGATGGTGTGGGGCCTTCCCCTCCTCTGCTGGGGCCAGCTCATGCATGTCCACCCACCAGTGTCCCCAGCCCCCTGCCCCAGTGCCCGGGGAAGGGAACTGTCCCCCAGCAGGAAGCGGCAGAGCGGCTTTGAACCCTTTCCCGCTGGGAGATCTGCAGCAGAAACACGAGGCAGAGAATCCCCTGCCATCAAACCAGCCCAGACAGGATGATCCTACGCAGATGTTGAAATGACAGCTCCATCCTCCTGCTCCTCCAGTCTGGCTGACGTGAGGGGAAACCGCGCCACCATCCCAGATCTGCCGCCAACGGCAGCCGAGCACCGAACCCGTCCCCGTGCATGGCAAACAGGAGCCATCCCCACTGGCACAGGACTGAGGGGCTGCTGGAGCCCCACAGCAGCGTGGGCCAGCCCTGCCAAGGGTGCAGGAGAAATCTCCTCCTGGTGTTGCCTCTGGAGGACAGGGAAGCCCCAGCAGAGGCGCTGATCTTTCCCCGTCCGGTTTGGCGCTGGAGCTTTATTGTCGCCGCTCCAGCTGAGCAGATAAAGCCCATCATGAGACCTCAGTGCTTAGCAACCATTACTGGGAAAAGGCTGTTTTCCAGTAAGAGTCTTGGCAGGAACAGAGCAACTGCAGGGCAAAGCCATTGCAATTCCTATGCTGGGTGCATCCTGCTCCCAACCGCTGCCCCAGGGAGAGACCGGCTCCTGCACTGGGAAGTGCATCCCTGCCTCAAGCTCCAAACAGCCTCTGTCACCCTGCAAAAACATCATCTTGAGCACCCCACAACTGAACCTCTGGCCAGTTAAATGCAGGTTTCGGGGGCAAACTCATGCAGGGGAGGATCTTGGCACCCAGCATTGCTGCAGTGGTGTGGACATTTGGGATTCTCCAATAAAAAAACCAGTGACCAACCTCTCCCGGTGACGCTGGGCATTCCTGACACCCAGTGACTCACAAAGGCCCACCTAAGGAAGACTGGCTCCAATGCTTGATGTCAAGCATCAAAGACCTCCACAAAAAAAAAAAAAAAAAAAAAAAAGAAAGAAATTCCCCAGGAATAACAATGGCCAGCTTGTTTTTCAAAGGAAATTGCAACTCCGTGCCCAAACATCTCAGCATCCTGCAGCAGAGCGCCGTGCTGGAGAGAAATGACACAAGAGCTGCAGGTTTGTTTTCGCTGTGAGAGGCTGATAGAAAGGCAAAGGGGAAAGAAAGCAGCATGACAAGTAAATGACAAATGGAAAATCCCAACAGCTCTTCCCCTTTGACGCTTCTCAGTAATAGAAAGAGGAAACCTGGTTTCAAAACCACAGGAATCCCCGACAAAGGGCATCTCTTTGGAGAAACGTGGTGTTTACAAGAAAGCCTGTGGGTAGATTTAGAGAGGCAGACATGGGGATGGAGCCTGGTGGGACTTCCAGGAGACCCTGAGCAGGTAGGACACCTACCTCCCAGTGAAAATCAAAATCACCTTGCCATCTAATGGGATACACAGAGGCACCCCCAGCCTGCCCCAAACTAGTTGTGGGAATAAATCCCATTGGTTTGAATCTGCACCCTTGTTTTCTAGGCGTTTATTTGGAGGAGCCACTTTTTGAGGTCATTTCCTCAAAGTCACTCCTGAGAGAAGGCACAGCCCGTGCTGTACCTCACGCCCCTGGAAAGCCTGTCTGGCACCCAGCATCCTGAGTAAACCCCCACGCTCCCCAGAATAGATGCCTGTGCAAAATTAATTCACAACCAAGCCCGTGCAAAGCATGAGACGGCCTTTTAATAGGTGCAGAGCAGCAATTACCAGCGTGGAGTGAAAGCCAACAAGCATTAAAGGAGGAGTGGGGAAAAAACCAATTAGTTTCCTTGGGATTCCTCCACACGCTTGCCACTTGAGGGATTTCCATTTTTTTTTTAAGCTCCCCTGAGGGCTGGGAGCGCACCCCGGGAGCCAGCGTGTCGCCGTGGGGAGGGGGGGCACATCCCCTGCCGCGGTCCCCGGGATGCAGCCGTGTCGGGCCGGTCTCCATGGAGACTGTCACCGCAGCAACGGGGACCCGCCGTGCTCCGGGGGCTGGAGAGGATGCGCGGGGGGCCGGCTGGGAAAGGGAGCATCGGGTACCCACACCACGCCTCCTTTCTGCTTCCCAGAGCGCTTCCCTGCACCCGGCAGGGGAAAAAAAAAAAGGGATGCTGCAGCCTCGGTGAGTCCCAGGGGAGCTGGGAATACCGAGCTGTCACGGTGGGAGCGGCGCCGGGAGCCAGCCCTGCTCGGGGCTGTCATGGCAACAGCTGATGGAGTTTCCAAAGCCTCCCTTCCTGCGGAGGTGGGGACAGAGCCGGGGATGGGAACACCCCTGCAGCAGCGCCCGGCTGGGCAGCGCTGCTCCAGGAGGGGATTCCTGCCCTTCCACCGCCACACGGAGCGCTCATCCACGGGCTGGGGAAGGACCCGGTGTCCCTGGGCAGATCCCCGCTCCCTCCTGCCCCCCCCGTTCCACCCCACCGAGGGAGGGGAGGAGGAGGACAGGAGCACACGGCTCCCTGCAGTCCGTGGCTGCTCCCACCACCCCTCCTTGGCTCACCCCGAAATGGTTTCCCAGCAGATGAAGCCCTTTCAGTGACACGTCCGTGGTGTCCCCACCCCACCCGCAGCACACCGGGGAGACCCGGGCGTGGCTCTCCTGCCGGGAAATCCCTGGCACGGGGCCCACACCCCTTTGGTGCCTGATTGCTGGGCTGGCTGTGCTCCTCATCAGGCACACGCATCAGCCTTCGCAGCTGGCACTGCAGGACGATGCCACAAACTGCCACATGCCCACTGCTGTGCCCTGCAGCTCCAAATCTAAGGAAAAACCTCAGGATTTCCCCAAAAATGCAACAGCCTGGCTGTTGTATTCCTCAGGGGAATGGTTTTTCCCCCAGAACCCCCTGAAGCCTGTAACCATGGAGTTTGACCCTTCCTATCTTGACCCTAATGGCTCAGGTCCAGTTATCTTTCCTGAGCCAGAGACCAGATAAAGTCCTGTTCTTCCTTGTTCTTTCTCTCTCTGCCCTGGAACCCTTTGAGAATAAAGCCTTGGACTAATCCCAGGGATGAGAGCCTCTTTTGGAATCTCTTACCCTGTTTCCCTGAGATATTCCTCCAAAGCCCCTCAGGACATTGAGCTAGCCACAGGAGCCTGGGAGGACAGTGGGGGAATATTTCACCTGGCAGGGGAGCCTGCAGCACAGGCAGGCTGGGGACAAGAAGAAGCTCCCAAAGGTCAGCACATCCTGTCCCCTCCAGGGCCAGCTCTGGACACGGAGCTTGCAGGGACCAGCACAGCTCACAGCAAGGCTCAGCTGTGCCCACGCCAGCCCAGCAGCAGCACCAGGTGTTTCCCACTGCAAACAGCTTCCCAGGAGAAGAGAAAGATGCCAGGGGGAAAGGAGAGCTGAGGGTGTCAGCGAGCCCTGCCAATCCCCGTTACCAATTGCGATTTTCCTGCAGGGATTTGTTCTGCCTGCCAGCAGGCCAGAGCAGCAGCCCTGTGTGGCAGGGGCAGGCTGGCAGCAAGGCCAGGGCACCTCTCTGGGCACATGTCTGTCTGCAGGCAGTCAGAGCTGGTGCCCAGCACAGCACAGCACAGTCTGGAGCCTTCTCCAGAGACGGGGAATCCGCTAATTCACCCCCCTGGCTGAGCCCCCGGGGCTGGGCAGGGCTGTTCCCCTCAGCACATTTCCCAGGGCTTGGCTGGAGCTTAAACAAACCCCAAGGAGGAGGTTCCAGTCCCCCCCAGCCCTGGAGCCTGCTCTCCTTGTGCTGTTTAGCACAGCCCCAGCTCCCTCAGGCGTGCTGTAACCCACACTGCCCGTGGCCAGGAGGTTATCAGCAGATCCACACCGCTGCTCCCCGGCAGACAGCAAACCCCGGGCTCCAGAGATAAGAGGCACAGCTTTGGCAGCCCTGCAGCTTTCCAGCCCCACACCCTGAGCCAAGGGCTCTCCCAGTCCTCCCTCTCCACGCCTGTTCTGCAGCCTCCAGGGATTGAAGAAGTCTCCACCACGTGCAGCCCCCTCCCTCACAGCCAAGGGGATGGGAAACACTTTTTGCAGGGACAGATTCCTGAAGCAGGTTGATTTTTTCTGGAAGTTTCCTTCAGGGCTCCTGCTCAGCTGCTCCCCATCCTCCCACTCTGACAGAGAAGGGTTCCAGTGGCTTTCCTGGCTGCCAGGGGAGCTGGTGCCCTGTGCAGAGCTCTCCCGGGGCCCTGGGGCAGACAGGGAGAGGCATTCCAGCCTGGAATTCCCTGCAGGAGGGCAGGCACAAGGCAGGGTGGGACTGAGCAGACCCCGAGGCTGTCAGCTCTGCTGGGGACAGTGCAGAGAGCCCAGAGGCCCTTCCCTGACCTGCTGGGGGCTGTGGCCAGACCTGGGCTTTTCCAGGCCTGGCCCCTGTGCAGTGCAGAGGTGCAGCCCACCAGGGAGGGGCTGGGAGCCTGCTGCACCTTGGGGACAGGGGCTGTGAGCTCCCTTTGCATTACACCAATCCACCCTGCCAACCTGCTGTCTCCAGATGTTTGCTGACAGCAGAGAGGAGGGCAAAGCCCCCCAGGCACTGCAGAGCAGCACCTGCTCTCAGCTTTCAGGCCAAGCCATCGTTTTTGTCTGGAGAAAGGGAAAATTCCTGGGTTCCATGCATCAGCCCAGCAGCAGACACAGGAGCTGGGGATCATCCAGCACTTTGGGACAGCCAGCCAGCACCATGGGGCTGCATCAGTGTCCTGGCTGCCTGTGGGATGCCAGGCACTGCTGCAGCCAGGATCCTTGCAGCTGGTGAGAGGCACGGCCTGGACGAGGTGACTGAGAGCAGCCTCTGCATTTCAGAGAACCACAGACTGTCCCAGACTGGGAGGGACCCACAAGGACCATCAAATCAAACCCCTGATCCTGCACAGACACTCCAAAAACTCCATCCTGGGCATCCCTGGAGCTCCTGGAGCTCTGGCAGCCTCGGGGCCGTGCTCATTCCCTGGGGAGCCTGGGCAGTGCCCAGCACTCTCTGGGGGAAGAACCTTGCCCTGAGCTCCAGCCTGACCTTTCCCTGAGACAGCTCCAGCCCTTCCCTCGGGTGCTGCCACTGGTCACCAGAGCAGAGAGGTCAGAGCTGCCCCTGCACTGCCCCTCCTGAGGGAAGTGTCCATCCTCCCCCCATCTCCTTTTCTCCTGCCAAAAAGCCAAGTGACCTCAGCCACTCCTCTCACGGCCCCACTCCTCTTAGACCCTTCACCCTTTTCCCTGGACACTTTCCAAGAGCTTTTACATCCTTTTCCACCCCTTTTTTTTTCCACGAGGCCCCAGCAGGGTGGGGAGCAGCAGGGAGGGAGGGGGCAGCAGGTCCCCCCCTCGAGCAGCACTGCAGCCCTGGCCACACACCCGTGCTGTAAATCGGATGAGGCTCATTCCCAGGGGCCCACCATTGATTTCCGTTGCCTGACGACAGGAAAGCTTTCTAATCCTATTAACTAAACACCCTTTTCAAGCAGCACGGGGGAGAGTGCAAAGGGGACTTGTGGAAGCAGCCACAGCCGCCCCCTGCAGCAGGCAGCCCCAGGAAATGTTGGCAAAAAGCAGGGCTGGGACACCCACGGTACCCAGGGAGGGGTCAGTGGTGGCCAGCACGGGGAAAATTTGGGATCCCACCACCAAACACGGGCTCTGGCTGCAGGTCACTGAGCCAGGAGGGCGTTGCACAGGGACACGGTGCCCACCCAGGGAAACTCACAGCAGCCGGGCCCTGAAACGCTGACAGACATCACTGCCCCTGGTCCTGCTGCTGGGTGTTTGACAGCGAAAGATGCACAGATCGGGCCAAAATACATAAACATGCCGCGGGAGGACGGGGGTTTCTAAGGAGAAAGGATACATTTCATCGTGTTTGTAAAAGGTTTCAGGAGTGCAGCATCGACAGGCAGAGTAGCGGGGGAAAAAAGCCATAAACCCAGCACGCAGGGGGTGTAAAATCCCAATTTCAGAGCCAGTCCCAGAGCCATGCTGCATTTCCGTGGGAGCAGGAGAAGCCCCCAGGGGACAGGGGATGGGAGCAGCCGCGGGTCCTGCGGCCGCACCTCCCTCCGAGCGCCGCACCAGGGGCTGCGCCAGAGCGGGGCTGGGCTCCGGGCTGCTGCCTCGTCCGGCTGAAGTCAATCCCTGCGGGATCCCTCCGAGCGGCGGGCGGCGATATCCGCAGCCTGAGGAGGCTGTGCGCTGCGGCAGGAGGGACGCAAACGCCTTTCCAGCAGCAGAAACGCACCTTCCCCTGGCCGGGGCAGCATCCATCAGCCACCCCCCCCCCTTCCTCTGCCTTCAGCTGTTCACAGAGCACCGCAGAGTGCGGGGCTGCCGTGTTCCCTGATGGGTTATGGATGCAGAGGCTCTGTGTCAGGTGATGCCACAGCACCACCAGCAGCGCCACACACGCAGGGACAGCACAGGAGGCTGGGCACGGTCTCCTCAACAACCCCTTCCTCCTTTTGGGCTCATCCCAGTGGGGCCAAACCAGCTGCTCTCCATGAGCACTGGGGAAGGAGAATGTCCAACCCAACGCTGGGCACAGGCTCTGCCTTCCCAACCCCATCTCCAAGGCACAGGGCTTGCACCAGCCTCGTTATTCTGGTGGCACCGAGGGCTGCACAGCCACCAGGAGAGCCTTCCCGTCACCATGGAAATGCTGAACGGGAGGGTTTGAAGCCTGCTGGGACTTTCAACCTCTGCCAAGAAAAGCAGGGCCCTTCAAACATCCACAGGCCCTCGTTTGTGCGAGGGGGTGACTCCCTTTGGCCTGCTGGCCACGGGGCAGACAAGGTGGGACTTGTCCCAGGGTAAAAACCTCATGGGCTGAGATAAGAACAGCTTAATTCTTGAAGTGTAATAATAATAATAATAATAATAATAATGATGATGATGATGATGATGATGATGATGAAGAAGAAGAAAGGACACCCAGCCTTGCTTCTCCAGGCAGAGCTCAACCCCATCCCTCAGCTGCTCCTCTCCCACAGACACCCCACAGCTGGGGCAGCAGCACCTTTCTGAGCCTGCACAGCAAACACTTTTCCACACCTTGGCCACAACCACCACCCTGGGAAGCCTCCTCCATCCCCTCCCAGCTGATCCCACCAAGGGCTCTGCCCCCGGGGCTGCCCAACCTCCTTGGAGAGGGGCTGAGAACAGCCAAGGCTCCTGGTCACTCAGGACCATGGCTGTGCTCCTGGTCACTCAGGACCATGGCTGTGTTCCTGCTCCTGGTCACTCAGGACCATGGCTGTGCTCCTGGTCACTCAGGACCGTGGCTGTGCTCCTGGTCACTCAGGACCACGACTGTGTTCCTGCTCCTGGTCACTCAGGACCGTGGCTGTGCTCCTGCCCCTGGTCACTCAGGACCACGACTGTGTTCCTGCTCCTGGTCACTCAGGACCATGGCTGTGCTCCTGCCCCTGGTCACTCAGGACCGTGGCTGTGCTCCTGGTCACTCAGGACCGTGGCTGTGCTCCTGGTCACTCAGGACCATGGCTGTGCTCCTGGTCACTCAGGACCATGGCTGTGCTCCTGCTCCCTGTCACTCAGGACAGTCCCCATGACCCCCCTGCCTGCCCTGGGCTGCCCGTGGTTGTTGTTCACGCCGGGGGTGTCACATCCCCGGGGAGGTGACGAGCTGAGTCCGTGTGGGACAGGCAGGAAACACTCGGTGGGAAATCCGCTGCGGGATGGAGCCAGCGGGGCCGAAAGAGCAGGGCAGGGCGGCTGCTGGAGATTTCAAAGGGACCTCCCGGCTGCGCTGGGGGATGACCTCGACCTCCCCGCTCCCTGCTGAGGGCTCGCACGGAGCCGGCCGGGCTCCTTCCAGCGCCTTGCAGTGTTTGCTTCCTGCCGCCAGCCCGTGTTTATGGCAGGGCAGTGGGAAACGGAGCGGGACTGCACGGAAGAGGAACGATAAAAAGGGACAGCGGATGTCCCGAGCAGCTCCTGAGCCTGGCAGGGGATTGTCAGCTCACACGAGAGCGGGCTCACACACATCCCGAGTGCCGGGCCCAGCATCACCCCCGGGCTGTGCCAGCGACCTGCACAGCCCCTCCAGCGTGCCTGGAGTGCCCCTCCAGTGACCCCTCCCGACAGCGCTGGCCAGCCCACAGCAATGTCGGCACCACACCTCACTCATCTTCTCTCCTCCTCCTTTTCTCTTCTAGACCTGTGGGGCCTGGTCTGGGATGCCTGGACATCCCACACGTTCTGCCATCCCAGAGTAAAGCTTCTGGTTTTCTCCAGGTGCCACAAAGGGCAGGACAGACTAAGGAAGGGCTTCCCCACCCTCTCTGACCCATCAGCACCCCTTCCCACCCCTGCTTCCCCTTTCTCCCATCTTTGGAACCTCTCTCCGGGCAGGCTGGTGAAGGACATTGAATTTACAGCTACACCTCCCCCAGGGAGCACCAAGCACAGGAGACAGGAGCCCTCAGGGGCCACAGCAAAGCCGGGAGCACCGAGGGGGCTGTAAATCCTTGCAGAGGATGAACTCCCGCTGCACTGCAGGGCCTCGGGGGAGCGGAAACTCTGCGATCCCGCAGCACGCCAGCATCGAGCCGCCTCTGACGTCGGCTGTTGTCTACAAACTTCGCCTTTGAGCCTCGGCCAAGGCGCTCAGCGCGGGGGGAAGCGCGGCGCGCACAGCGAACATCCGCGGGGACACCCGCGCAGAGCCGCCCCGGGAGCCAAAAGGTCCCCGGGAAATCCAGGCATTGAAAAAAAAAAAAAACTGCAAATCCTCAAGGAAAACAGACGGGCGAACCCCGCCGCGGGTCAGGCGGGGCTGGACTGGGGCGATCCCATCAGGAAAAGCCGTCAGCATCTGGAGGCTCCGCCAGCGCATCCCGCGGCAGGCGGCGCCGGGCCGGGCGGGATGGATTCGGTTCGGGAGCACCCAGAGAGCTGCCAGGGCCACCCCTGAATGCCAGGGCTGTGACAGCCCAGCCGCAACACCCCGGGAAACGCTGCTGGAGGTGCCAGCGGTGGCGCGGATGAGGCAGCCGGGAGAGCGGCACGGGCAGCGCTCCCTGCCCGCCCCGGGCACCGCTCCCTGGTGAAGGACATGAATTTACAGCTACGTCTCCTCCAGGGAGCACCAAGCACAGGAGACAGGAGCCCTCAGGGGCCACAGCAAAGCCGGGAGCACCGAGGGGGCTGTAAATCCTTGCAGAGGATGAACTCCGCTCCCTGCCCACCCCGGGCACCTCTCCCTGCCCGCCCCGGGCACCGCTCCCCGCTCCCTGCCCACCCCGGCTGACGGGAAGGTCACACGTTCCTCCTGTTTTACCGAGTGCTGGGGGGACAGCTGCGGCAGGGCTTGGCTGCTGGCAGCGGGGACAGGCACAAAAAGGAGCCGGGGATCAGGGATTTCTTTTTATAGGAAGGACGCGGTGATTGACGCGGCCTCGCTGAAGGGCTCCGGGCTTGGAGCTGAGATCTCCGAGGATGGAGCTGGCTCCTGTCACTCAAGGGCAGCACGGCTCCTTCTGGGTGAGCAGTGCCCGAACAGCGAGCTCTGCTTGTCACAGCAGAGCCCGGTTTGGCGTGCTGGGCTTGCCCAGGGAGCCGGACGCTGGCCCTGTCCCCGCTCCCGTCACCGCTGACCCTTCCCAGCGCCGGGGAAGCGAACCCGCGGCAATAACTCACAGGGAAAACAACAGTGCCATCTGCTGCACAGCCCCGCTGGGCTCGGGGCAGCCCTGGCCGGCCCACGCGGGGTCACACAGCCTGGCAGCCGCACCGGGCACAAGGCATCCTCGAGCCAGCAGCATCCCTGCGGGGGGAAAGCAGCCCCACAGCTGTCCTGATGGCCAGACACAGCTGGATGGCCTCTGGTTTGCACAGAAAGCACAGGACAGAGAGGCAGAGCGGAACAGAGAACGTCCTGGAGCCCATCTAGTGACTGCAGAGTGTGAAGGACATGGAGGAGGGAGCAGGCTCACTTGGCAGAAGCAAGCAAAACCTCCTCTACCAACACCCTGGAGCTGAGACCCATCTTCCATCCTCTCCACAGGCGAGGGGAGAAGGGACACAGCTCCTAACACTCTCCAAGACACGCTGAGCTCCTCCACACCATCCTGAGCATCTCCTTTGCAGAGAAATTCCAGATCCTGGCAACAGACACTGCACACTCCCCCCACCCTCTGCTGTATCACCCCGACACCCCAGGGAAACTCCAGCTGCTGGGGACACCTGGGAGAGCAGGGTCAGCCTGAGGGAGCTGACAGCCCCTCCTCTGCCCCTCCCCAGGCTCAGCACCCGTGTGCAGTTGCCAGTCAAGCAGCCCTGCCCCAGGAGTGGGGGCAGCTTGGTGGCAGGTGAAGCAGCTTCCCTGCACACGCTGCCTGGGAAGCGCGCTGGCACCCTCGTCAGACGGGTTGCTATAGCAATGGGAAAGGCATCAGAAGCAAAATCCATCTTGATGGACAGTGCAGATTGCTTTGAAGACCACCAACTGAGCTCAGAAGCCCTGATTGCCCCGATCAGGTCCAGCAGTCAGGCACCGTTTAGGGAAGGACAGAGCGAAAACACGAGGAGGAGATGAAAAACACAACCCCCAAAGACGCCCAGAATAACCAAAGTCCTGAAAAGCCCCTCGTTTCTTCACTTAAAGAGCCACCTCTGAGCACACTGGCTCAGAGATAACACACTGCACCGAGCTAGGGGATGTCAGATCCATCATGACAACGTCCCAGAGATTTATTCTGGAGCCTGCAGCAGTCGCTGCATCCATCCTCTGCTCATGTCTGCTCAGCCCAGGCACACAGGCTCGGGAGCTCCAGATGGAGTGGCTGAGCCACGCCGAGCAGGGACTTTGCATCTCCCCACCTGCTGCCAGCTGGACCCTGGGCTCGCCCTCACTTGTTGCCAACTCGCCCCCCGCTGCCCCAGCAGAGCAACAGCAAGAGTTAACTCCGAGCCGCTGGAGCCGCTTCAGACGCTGGGGGCAGATGAAAGGAGAGACAAAAACGCAGCTCCAGCCGCGCTCTGCCCCCAGCCAGCCCAGGACTGCTCATCCACCATCTGCTCCCTTCTCCTGCCCAAACGGCCAGCGAGAGAGAGAGGGGATGAGCCTGCAGCTCTGGGAGCTTGGTTCAGGATGGAAGCCACCTTCTGACCCAGCTCAAGAGCAGGTTTCCCTTTTTAAGGCTGAAATTCACCCTTGCACGTGAACCTTTGCTTTCACACGTCAGGACACCTGGAACAACACACCTGCAGCACTTAGAGATGAAAAAAAAAAATCTCCTTGTTTGCTCAGCTTGTTTACTTTGCAACACTCAGTTTTACCAGTCGTTTGTGTGGGTCTTTCCCTTAGCAACCAGGGAGAGGAACATTTACAAGGCCTGAAAAATGCAGCTGTACAGCCCTCAGAGCTGGCAGGGTGCGGCTGCGGGTGCAGCTGGAAATTCCTCTTAAGTGGTGGCCACAAACAACGGGACCTCAAGGAATTGCACCCCTTAAAAGGCAGAGTGGCTCATCCCCTTCAGCAGGCAGAACCAGGACTTTAAACCTCTGCTCTCCACCCACACAGGCTTGGAGCAAATACCTCCACATGCCTCAGTTTACCCATATGAAATACACCTATAAATAAATATATACAGTGGGGTAAACATAAAAAAGTGACAGGAAGAGGCTGAGACCTTAATGCAAAACATTCTGTAGGATGCCACATGCATTCCCCAGCCTGGGAGGCTGAGCTCTGGACATCTTTCTCTAGACCACCTTACACCTTTAATTTTCTGGATCTCCCAGTAAGATCCATCTTCCTACTCCATAATGACAGAAAACTCTTGCTCTTGAGCCTAGGCAGGGTCAGGACCCAAATCCCAGTATTTTGGTTGCCAATCCCTTTTTCCAAAGGGACATGCCACCATCCAGCACACACTGGTGTGGCACTGGGGCCTGCCTCCCACACGTGCTCCCAAGAGCTAATTTAGCTTTTGTTTATTGGGCTGGACCAAGGTGAACGAGGCCCAGACCAAACAGACCCAGAGGGTGCAGGAGGCAGCTCTGGAATGCACATTTTCCAGTCCAAAAATGGATCCCAGCCCACTTACTCCAGCACAGCATCAGCCCTTCCCTTTATTCATCCCTGGTCTCCAAGGAGCCACTGCTGCCCACTTACCTTCCCAGCACCCCCACAAGGGCAGCAGCACAGCCCTCCCTTCCCATGGGATCAGCAGGGGAACGTCGGAAGAGGAAGCCAAAAGTCAGAGGAGCATCACGACCAAACCCAGAGTCACGTTCTGCTGCCGCCCCCCAAAATTTCAAACCTTTGCTTCACCCTCTCCTACCCCAAAAGCACCAGTGGGTTCGGGATGGCAGAGCTTTAGCCCACCTCGGCTCGATTCGGCTTTTTTGACCTCATAACCACAGCGGGCAGAGACAAGGGACCTGCTGATGCCACTTGGCCTGAGCGGTGCCAGGGGAGCCGGCCCCGGCTCGGCACAGCAGCGCCAGCCTGCCAGCAGCATCGCAGCGCGGCGGCTGCGGCAGCATCGCAGCGCCCTCAGACCCCGTCCCGAACTGCGTCCCTTTCCTCCCCGACCCTCCAGCTCCTCTCCTCCCGGCCGCACCAAAAGCCTTACACAAACAGAAAGGAAGGAAAAAAAAAAAAATTACGAAAAAAATTACAAAAAAAAATTACGAAAAAAAAAATTAAGGAAAAAATTTGAAAAACAGACTTCTCCCCACTCCCTCGGCAAAGCTGCTGCTTCTCCTCCGCTAAAGCCCCCGCTGCAGAGCAGGGGGCCCGGGCTGCTGGCACGTACAGTGACCCCGGCGCCGAGAGCAGCAAGGGACGGACACCTGCAGCTACAGAGAGACCCCCGGGCAGCCCCGGCAGAGCCCCCCGGCTCCCCGGCACCGCGCACCCATCAGTCACCCGCCGCGGACACGCGTGGGCCGCCCCGAGCCCCGTCTAGCGAGGCTTCTGGAGCGGACCGAGCCGGGGCAACCCGGGGCGACAAAGCCGGCGGGTGCCCCGCGCACTCACCTGGGTGTCGATCATCATCGTGCCCCGCTCATAGCCCCAGCGCCGCGCCGGGAGCCGCCGGCCCCGCACTCAGCGCCCCTGGGCGCTGCCCGGCGGCCGGGGGCGATGCTCCGTGCCGGCCATGGGCCCCCGCCGCCCCCGCCGAGCCGCCAGCGCCGAGCGCCGAGCGCGGCCGGGAGAGCGGAGCGCGGGGCGGGACCGAGGCGGTGCCGCTACCGGGAGGGAGGGGGAGGCTCCCGGCTCCGCCCGGCCCCGTTCCCGGCGGGGGTGGGTGCGCGGCTGCGGCGGGGGCAGCGCTGGGCACCTCTCCGGTGCCACCCGCGCCCGTGGGCGCAAAGCACGGGCAGCGCTCCGGGCGGTATCCGGGGCAGCCCTTCGGGGTTTTTTTTTTTTGGGTGTGTTTTCCCCCGGGGGTGGCGGGACCCGTGGGAAGGCACCGTGCAGACCCCGCCGCTGTGGGTGGGTGGGGAGCTCTCCGGAGGGGCGCTGCGTGCGGGTGAGAACAGGAGAAGAGCTCGGGGCCGTGGCTGAGAGAGACCCCCGGGCTGTCCCCCTGCAGGAGGAGAGGCAGGGAGCCAGGGCACGGCACGGACCCCGCTCAGCCCGGCAGAGGAACGGGGCGCGGGGGGACCCGCGGGCAGCGCTGCTGGGGCTGCGGGCGCACGGAGCCGGCGGGGTTGCCCTGGAAACAGAGCGGCTCCGCTCGCCATCGTTTGTCATCAGGAGGCCGATGACATGAGCCATTACAGCGACGGCAGGAGGAGAAGGAGCCGGGAGAAGGCTGCGTCAGCCCATGGCCGGGGCGCTCCCAGGCGCTGCGATGCTGCTCCTGGGCACCAGCACCCCGCGCCGGCCCCAGCAGCCGCCCCGCTCTCTGCGGGGTCACAGCGGGAATCAGCGGCAAAGCACAGCCCATCGCACCTGACCGTGCCGCTCCTCCGTGGCTCCGGGCCAGCTGAACCAGCAGCTCTGGCCGGGGAGCGCAGCCAGGAAAGCATAAAGGTGCTGCCAGGGCTCGGGCTCTGGCACTAGATGCTGCTACATCTACTAGAGCAACACCGTTCTAATTATAGCAACGCTGTCAGCGCTCAGCAGCGAGGAAAACACGCACTTCAAAAAGGTCTAGAAGGTTGTGATTTGCTGCTGGCAAAACTCGCTAAAAACCACGCCAGAACGAAGCACTTTTTAAATGTAATTTGTACTCATCCGGCTCGCTTTAAATCGGCTAAAGGTTCAGGGGAGCAGGGGGATGAGGTGGGCACACAAGCAGTAGAGATTTGTGGTTAAAACTGCCTTTCTACTCCTGGGGCTTTACACTAGTTTTACACCAAGCAGCAACATTTGGTGGATCTGTGTTTAACCTAAATATAGCACAGGAAAAGTCACGTCAGTGCAGCAACACTCGTGGAGAAAGGAGGGAGTCGGGTGGGCAGGCAGACACTCAAATGTCACTCTTCAGATGTGTTTTTTTCTAGTGATGCTTCCCTAAATCATCTGATTGTGTGGAGCAGAACTCCAGGGTTGTGGGGATTTACCGTGAGTAAAGTACAACCCAACCCACTCCTGTAACTCCTTCTCCTGTTTCTGCTGTCCCCAGAACGGCCTGGCACTGTCACTGACACTGGCACTGGCACTGTCACTGGCATTGTCACTCCACCTGGAGAGCAGCTGTTGCTCTGTGTGTGTCACCCCTGGGGTCCCACGGGGACTTGCTGGGGCAGGAGATGAAGCAGAGCAGGTGGGATTCAAGTGAGAAATTAATAACCTTGGTGCTAAGAGCTGCCCTTTGAGATCAGAGCAAATCCTCACTGAGGGACCCAGACCGGGCCCTGTGCAAACACAGAACAAGAGAGAGAGAAAATCCCTCCCTCAAAAAGCTGAACAGGTGAGAAAAAGGGCAGGGGAATGAACCCAGCAGCTCTGGCAGGGAGCTCCCAGCCTTCCAGCTCCTTTCCAGCACCGCGCTGCTTCAGCTGCATGAAGCCAGCCAGTTGTACGTGGCTTTTCCACAAGCTGGTTATGTGCAGGGAGTGTGGAACCGATGTTCTTGCCCCTCCTCATCCCCCTCTGCTCAAAGATCATCTCATTTCCGTGCCCCAGAGCCACAGCTCTCACCCACAGAAAGTGTGACGAAGGCAGTCCTTTTGTAACTGGTGCTGTGTGGCACAAAATGACATTTCTGGTCAAAACCTCACCTATGGGAGGGTTATGGGAAATCCAAACAGGAGTGGAAAAGAATCCTCATCTGTGTGGAAATGATTCTTGCCCTATCAGTGGGGAGAAGGAGAGGAGCACAGGCTGGCCCCACCTCAAATCACACGCAGTGCTGGAAGTTTCTCTTTCACACCACACAGAGAAATTTGCCCTTGGGGGGTGGATGCACTGGGCAAGAGAGCAGCAGGGAGAGGGAAAGCAACAGCCTGTCAGCTGGGTGCTTAAATTAGAGGGACAGTGAATGATGAGTCTGTTCCAGCCGAGCAGGAAGGGATGGGAGGGAAAAGGGGCCCTTGGGAAGGCAACAAGGGATGTGAGGCTGAGTTAAGGGCTTGAGTGGGAAATACCTTGAGAGCACAATCACATCCCCAGGCTTTATTCACACCTGGTGATTCAGTTTTCATGCAGTTCCCTGCCTTTCCGGGTCCAAATTCCTCTGGCACAAGAGCATGTAAGACAACACTGTCCCCCGTGGCGAGCGGGGGAAGGCAGGAGCGACTCTGTGCTGCCTTCCCGCCGTGTGCCTCAGTTTCCCTGCTGTGCACTGGCTGTGGGTGGGGAATGCACAGCAGAAAGCAGCTTCCTGGTGAAGCTCCCACAGTGCACAATCCAAAATGGGAGAAGGAAAGCTCGCTGCTGCTGCTGCTGCTGCTGCTGGGGGAAGGGGATTAATCAGCAGGAGATGACAACAGAAGTCCAGCCGTTCATTAATTAGAGGAGGGCAGGAGCTGATTCAGGGAGCAGCTCCCACACAGCACTGTGGGTTTCTGGTTTTTTTTTTTTCCTGCAGACATTCTCCTGCTCCCTGGAGGCACCGGGAGATCGTAGGTACCGCTTCAAACCGCAGCCCTGTGGAGCAGAACTGTGTCACACAACACAAACCATCCCCCTGGGGAGAAGCTGAGGGCCTGCCAGGAAAATAAACACGTTTGGCACAGCACAAACCAGCCCATTACGGTGTCAATCAGAGGGCTGAGGATTCGGCCAAAAGGCAGCTCGGATGCTGAGCTCAGACCAAGGCCTTCACAATATTTTTCAAAACAGGTACCTCAGAAACACAGAGCATCACCCGTCATCTGTGCTGCAAAACTTCCTCTCACAGAGGATTTATGAGTATCTGCGCAGGAATTCAAGAATTAACGGGGCAGAATGAAGCCCTGTGGCTGCAAACCCAGAGCAATTTCCAGCAGAATTAAGGCATAAGGGGACTTGGCCACTGGCACAGCTGATCTATGGAATTGTGGCTGCTATGGAACTTCATGTTTTTTCTTGGAATCTGAATATTTTCTACGAGGTCTAGCCCAGCCCAGCCACGTATGACACCAGGAGATAAAATTATCTGTCTTGTCCTGTGCAGAGCAGACTGGAGAGTTCCTTCCGGCTGGTAAAGAATCCATATGCATATATGTAAAATTAGCATAATGAGAACCCAGTTTCAGCATGGCCCTGAGGCACTAACTCTTTAACAAATAAGAAACAGACAAGTATTAATCCTGGGCTGGTTGGAAATGTATCTTTCTGGGAATATTTGGATAAGTGTTTTTCCTCACCATTTTGGCTCGGATGGAGTGCCTGGTTACCCAACATACACGGCAGGGGTTTCAGTTCTGGTTTAGTTATGTAAAGGGGCATCTTCCTGCTGCACCACATCACTAAGAACAGTCTGGAGAAAATGTAATAAAGACCCTTTGCTGGATTAAGCACAAATCAGCCAACCCAGCTGCCACTGGGGCTTTGGGGCTGGAGGTATTTCAGGTACCTTATCTATATTATGGGTCCGTGAAAGCTTTTCTAATTAGTCTTCTGGAAGATGAAATGCCTGCAATGACAGTGGCAAGTGCCATTTCCAGCCTGCTCACAGGACTGAAATGGCTCGTTAAGTCATCTGCAATCAGTGGTGGGGCCCTAAAGCTTTGAATACTTGATTCGCTGCCATACAGCAATTTTCTCAATGTGAGGAGAAGCAGGAACAGTCAGGCACCTCTTCCCTATTTTCCCTCTCTCTGCCAAATGAGCTTTTTCTTTCTTTTTTCTTTTTTTTTTTTTTTTTTTTTTCCTTCTCTTTCTTTTTCCTTTGAGGTGCTCAGCCCTTTGGGGGCAGAGGGAGGTGACGTTTGTGGCAGCCCTGCTGTGACAAAGGGAGGTGGCACAGGCAGCTCCCCGCGCTGTGACCTCAGCTGCCAGCCGCAGCCCTCCCGTGCTCACCCGGGGGAGCTGTCAGGCTCTGAAATGCCTGGTTCAGCCCCTCAGCACATCCAAGGAGAGAAAATGTGAGCCCCAGCCCACTTCCAGCTCTCTCCACGCCGAGCTCCCAGCCTCAGCAGAGCGTTTCATTAGGGGATGAAATCACCCTGCTTTGTTGGAAAGGCATCAGCTCGTGCTGTCAGCTCCGGCAGCTCCTCGCCAATTCGTTTCGCAGAGCTCAGAAAAATTGGAAAGGGCTGAAGCAATGGAGAGGAACACGAACATCTCGAAAGCAGATTTTCTGTGTTGGAAAAGATTACACGATCCACAGAGACGTGTGACCCAGGGAGAAGGTTCAGAGCACATCTGTGATTGAAATAAACCCGAAGAAGTTCAGTTCTGCTCTGAGCTGTGCCAGCGCTGTCTGAACTTGGGTCTCCAAAGCACAGGCTGGAATTTGGGAGATAATTGTTAGATGAGTTCACACTGTTTGTCCTGTCAGAGCAGGGCTCTTACTGGCAATGCCTGGCACCAGCTCTCTGCTGAGAAGCTCCAAGAAGTCCTGCTGCACATCAGCCAGGGATAACGTGCTTTGAGTGCAAGTTTCCTCCTGATTCTGACAAAAGGTGTTCGTTTAAATCACATTGCAGGAAAAGTTATTGCCCTGCAACGTTCCCTTTTTTTTTTTTTTAAGTGAAAAAGTCTTTACCAAAACCCAAGGTCTTCTCCACAGGAAGGTCAAATACCACTTTGATTTTGTTAAGTTTCCACCAGGCCTGGGGAAAACGCTCAGGCAAAGGTAACTGCAGCCATGCAGTGGATAATTGGCCTTTTGGATGCTTTGTTGTGTGCTACAGCCTCAAGCAGGAGGTATTTACAAGGAGTGGGAATCCAGGAACCTTTTCAGTCTCAACTGCACTTTGACTGCTGCTTCCGAAATGCATCTGGACTCTCTTCTCCAGAGGAACCATCCACACATTGCCTTCCCAGTTTGCTCCTACCAGGAACAAAACTTCATGGTGGAGGGGGGCATATTCTTCAGGAACTAATTCTGGTGGGTTTGGTTGCGTGGAGGATCTCTCTGCAGGGATCAGATGGTCAATTTTGGACCTCTCTGTAGTTCTTATTCACCGTGGAAAAATGTATGAGGTGGATTTCAGATTTTGGGGGCTTTGGCTTCCTGTCATCCCCGCAGACCCCCTGCAGATGGTCAATTTCGGACCTCTTTGTAGTTCTTATTCACCGTGGAGAAACGTATGAGGCGGATTTCGGGGGGCTTGGGCTTCCTGTCATCCCATATATACTCTGGAGAAAGCACCTTGGAGGGCTTGTGGTTCAGGAAGTGTCTGTTGAGGTGGCTCTCCTCCTGCCAGGCTGCCATGATCCCGTTGGCCTTGTCGGCCAGGATGGTCATGTGGCAGCTCCTGGTGAGCTCGTAGACTTTCTCCACCGAGCCTCCAAACACGGCTCCTCCGTAGTAGAAATCCCCTTCTCCCTCAGGGATGAAGGCGGCCGAGGAGCTCCTCCTCTCGTAGGGGAACTGCTCCCTTGGCACGTCGAAGTAGCCGGGGTGGATGGCTGCCACCGTGTCCCCCAGGGTCTCGGGGCCCCAGGGGTTGTGGAACACCATGTCGATGTCCAGGCAGAAGAGGAACTGCACCTCCCGCTGGCCCAGCCGGGCCAGGTGCAGGTTGATGGCCTCCATCCTGCGCATGGAGATCTCCTGCCAGCTGGAGTGGCCGTGGATGGGGATGGTGGCCAGGCGGCGGCCGGGCTGCAGCCGCGCCCGGGGCAGGCTCGGCGGGCTGTCGGTGAAGATGTAATAGTTCACCCGGTAACCCCGCAGGAAGTGCTGCTCCGCCGACTCCAGGAAGCGGCGCACGAACCTCGTGTACCTGCAGAGACACAGACACAGCCCTGGGGAGCACTGCACCTGCACAGACACAGCCCCTGGGGAGAACTGCACCTGCACAGACACAGACACAGCCCCTGGGGAGAACTGCACCTGCACAGACACAAACACAGACACAGACACAGACACAGCCCCTGGGGAGCTCTGCACCTGCACAGACACAGACACAGACACAGACACAGACACAGACACAGACACAGACACAGACACAGACACAGCCCCTGGGGAGAACTATACCTGCACAGACAGACACAGACACAGACACAGACACAGACACATCTCCTGGGGAGAACTATACCTGCACAGACACAGACACAGCCCCTGGGGAGAACTGCACCTGCACAGACACAAACACAGACACAGACACAGACACAGCCCCTGGGGAGCTCTGCACCTGCACAGACACAGACACAGACACAGACACAGACACAGACACAGACACAGACACAGACACAAACACAGACACAAACACAGACACAGCCCCTGGGGAGCTCTGCACCTGCACAGACACAGACACAGACACAGACACAGACACAGACACAGACACAGGCACAGACACAGACACAGCTCCTGGGGAGCTCTGCACCTGCACAGACACAGGCACAGGCACAGGCACAGGCACAGGCACAGGCACAGACACAGACACAGGCACAGGCACAGACACAGACACAGCCCCTGGGGAGCTCTGTACCTGCACAGACACAGACACAGACACAGCCCCTGGGGAGCTCTGTACCTGCACAGACACAGACACAGACACAGACACAGCTCCTGGGGAGAACTGCACCTGCACAGACACAGACACAGCCCCTGGGGAGCAGGGCAGGGACAGGGAGGGCCTGGTCGTGGAGAGGGACTGTTTGCAAGGGCCTGGGGTGATGGAGCAGAAGGGGAATGGCCTTCAGCTGAAGGGGGGCAGGGGTAGATCAGATGTTAGGAAGGGATTTTTCTCCGGAGGGTGGGGAGACCCTGGCACGCTTTGCCCAGAGAAGCTGTGGCTGCCCCATCCCTGGAAGTGTCCAAGGACAGGTTGATGCAGCCTGGTCTAGTGGAAGGTGTGGGGGTGGCAGGAGATGAATTTTAAGGTCCCTTCCAACCCAAACCTTTCTGGGACTCCAAGGGGATGCATGCTGGATGATGAGGGGCACATTAGTGAATGTGAGAGAAGGAGTCTTGCACTCACAAGTGAGGAGAGCTCACTGATTGTCACTGCAAGAATCCACACACTCCACACGCAGCAGGTGTAGTGGAGGACGAGGGATGAGTGGGTTATCCCCATTTTGACCAGCTCTAATTCCCCAAGCCACCTGCTAATTCTAAAAAAATACTGCCCACACCTCAGGTACCCCAACTGCTGTCACCCCGTGGGCTTGTGTGGCTACAAACACACTACATGGGCACAACACCCACCCCAGAAACTGGGACAAATTCCAGGAAAAGGAAAGCCAAAATCATCTTTCCACAGAGGAAGGGCATCACCCCAAGAACTGTGCCCACTGAGTGCTTCCCTTACTTTCCAACAGCAAAGGCTGTCACCCCTATGGTGAGGTTCAGGGGTCTGTAGGCACTGTCCAGGATCTCAGGGTCGAAGGTCCCTTCCCAGACGATGGGGGCCAGCCACGGTGTGACTGTCAGCACATCCCGGCGCCTGAAGGGGGCAAAAACCCAGAAATGTCAATGAAATGTAACTGCTCCCGTTGGTTTCGAGGCCAGGAAATGGGAAAGAGGCAGGAAAAAGGCAGCTGGAGGAGTGTGTGAATCAGCATGAATTCGCCATGGAGGGTATTAGCCTCAGATATTTTCTCCCTGCACTCTTATTTGAGGTTACAGAGCACGGGCATTTCAATTCCTGGGCTGAAATTAAGCACTTTAACACATCAGCAAAAAAACCCCTGAGGATCTGCTAAAATCTCATTTGAGGACTTTTCTGCTGAGGAGAGTTTTAATGACCACTGAACTCTCAGAATGGGAAGCTGTGCCTATTTGCTATCAGCCTGATGCAGATTGTTACATGCAGATTAAAACACAAGTAATAATAATATGAAAATTACTATAAAAATACACCCCATTGCTGTGTTATTAAAACACAGTTTGCAGCATGACAGCTTATTTTCCCAGTATTTATATATAGCTCCAACACTTTCACATATAATTTAAAATGCTTTATGGGAGCCAGCATTCAAATGTGTAAAAAAAGTTAGAAAAAAAATCCTTAATCTCCTATGAGGGAAGTGGAAATACTGAATATAAATGCAGCAGAGTCTGATTCTGCCTTATTACAGCTCTGCAATGCTGTTTCAATTTGCTGCTTTGTTTTCAGTGTTTCATTCTTACCTTTTTTGATTTTAAAAGGAGATGTCATTTAGGGTGGAATTCACCCCAGCCTGCTCACATTTGCTCCAGACCAAGAGCTGGAGCCCTCTGCTAATGAAATTTGTCACATGCAGCATGTGGCCACACTTGGGGGCTGCCAGGCTCTCACCTGACACAGTTCCAAGGTAAAAAAGCACCAGAAGCAAACTGGGGGAGCTGTGGGGAGCAGCCTGGTGCTGCAGGCAGCAGATCCAGTCAGATCCTCCAACCCAGATCTAATACTTTCAGTCTGAGAGGATACAAGAATAACAGTTTGACTCCTTCCTACAGCAATGCATGTGATTGAAAGATTAAATTACACAGGAAGAGGAATTTGGGATGGGGAAAATGTACTGACTGATCTGCTCTGTTTCTGGGCTGATTATCCTTTTTTTTTTTTTTTTTTTTTTTTTTTTTTTTTTTTTTTTTTTTTTTTGAGAGGGAAGGAAACGTGCATGTTCACTTCTCTAAGCTTTTTAAATTTCATTTTTAAAAGGCTGCCCTGGGTTTCCCAAGGAGCCGTGGTCATGGTCATCCTCTCAGAGCCAGTGAACTCCCTCCAGAAGACACAGAGCATGAAAAGCTTCAAGATTCTCCCCTTGATTAGCCCAGTATATACCAGCTGATTTAGCACAGAAATTTATTCCAATATGGAAGAAATATTCAGGCTGAGCACATCCTGAATATGTGGGGGAAATTATATATATATAAAAAAATATATATGTGTGTGTGTTACCATGCAAAAGAATGTGGTTGTTGAAGGTGAGCAGCTCCAGATAAAAGTCAGGGCACAGGAGCAGGGCCAAAGGAGGCTGTGACAACCTGAGCTGCACAGAGTTTGTCCAAGCCACTTCTTAGTGCTGCTGTCCCAAATCTTCCCTTAAACTCCCTGCTTTGGCTGTGTCTGAGATTTGTCTGTGTTTGCTGAAGGTCACACAGAGCACCTGCTTTATTTTGCCCTGAAATGGGTTCAAAGCTGTGCCACAGCTGGTTCCAGAAGGTATTTCACATTTACAGATGTTACAGAGCTCCCATCTCAAAAAGGGTTCCTGGCCATGACAGAGCCTGTGTGTGCTGATGTGAAATAACTGGGAATTAACAGTAAGTGTGTTAATCAGTGTACAGGAATCAAACCCAAGCTTGGAGCAGCACAGGCAGCTGCTGACACACCCCTGTGCTCGGATTCTCGTGGAACAAGGTCCTGCTCAGTGTGCCCCAGGACTCTGGAACTGTGAGTGCTGCAAAGTGCCCAAACCAAGCTCAGCAGAAACAAAGTTCAAACAAAGAAACTTACTTTGGCGCCAGCACTCTTGGCTGCTGATAAAATAATCTGTAAAAAGGAAGAAATGTCCATTGAATAATACATGAATATGCCTGGAAGAGAGGAGCAGCAGTTTAAAGGTCAGGAGATAAAAACCCAGTACTTACTGGGGGAAAAGCTGGATTAGCTTCTCTTCTGTATATTGGAGTTTCATGGAGCTGCGTGATGGGGTGGGAAAAGAAAGGGATTGTTATGTTTTTCTTAAAATATCGACCAAGTTTGGCTTCAGGACCTGCTGCTGCACTGATAGGTGTCCAAATCCAGCTGCAGCTGCTGTGGACACCACCCTGCCTGGCCCAGGGTTGGGCATCACCCTCACACACCTCCAGGGCTGCCAGGCAAGGGACAGCTTTGGGACAGAACTCATCATTTAATCATTTGGGAGATGCTGGCAGTAGTCCCAGTCTGGGGGAAATCAGGGTTTAGGAGTCAAACCCCACGTGGGACTGTCAGCAGTGCTCATGTGTGCACTCCATCCCCTGCAAAGCTGTGCCAGAGCTGCTCCTGTGCCTGTTGCAGTCACCTCTGTACAGGGCTGAGGTGTTTCTGTCTGGTGAATGATACTCAAAGCACAGTTGTGCATGTGCAGGTGTGTGATTACACCCTGATAAAGCAGCAGCATTAACTTTTTAGTCCTGGGCTCTGTGACCCACAACAACAACAACAAAAAAAAGCCTCCCTCACCTGTGCAGGCCCAGAGCTGTCCTGCAGGCCAGGCAGGCCCAAACAGCATTGTTAGCTTTTTGCTTTAAGAGAGTGACTAATTACAGCTTCATAAATAAAGAACATGGGACTTGTTAATCACTGTTTGTGTTGTCAATGAAGAGCAGGACTGTAACAATGATCTGTGTTCCTCATTAGGCACAAAACAAAATACTTACAAGATTTCAGGGCAAGGAAGGTAGTAGGGCAGGTAGTGCACTTCTCCCCTCCCAGACATAGCCCTGTGTGAAACAAAGAAATGTTTCAAGACAGGAAATACTGAAGGGAACCTTCCTCCTCCATGCCTACTTTATTAATTAGGATTAGTGTAGTGTAGGATCTGCTGTGTTCACATTTTAACACAACGTCCTGCTGCTGAGGCAAGATGCAGATACCCACAAGGTGAAAGTACAGCAAATTGCAACATCATACACATGGGATAATTGATAGTAATTTAATCATTAATATTTCAATACTTAACAGAAATGCCTTATCTCAGATTCCCTTCCAATGGGAAGGGATGTGTGAGCTTGCCCCACAGAATCTGTAAGCCATGCTCAGATGTCAGAATATTCAGCTACAAAATTCTCAGTGCTAGAAAGCAGTGATGCCTGATAGTTACAAAGCTGTCCCTGTTGACACTGCAGTGAGCTGGGACTGTCTGAAGAGGCAGGTAATCACCTCTGTTAAGGCCTGAGCTGAGATGTAACTGGAATATTCTATACTTCAGCATTTGTTTGTGAGTTACTACAGTGTTAGCAGCCTGGTTTGCACTCAGTTGCTCTTTCTTCCTCTTTCCCTTAGGGCCTTCTCCCTCTACCAGTGCTCCTTTATCTATTATACAAATTGCTACTCTTTCTTAAGAAGAATAAGAATAAACTTCTCAAAGCTTGAACAGGGGCTTCCCATGAAATGCACAGCCTTTATTTTTGTGCTCTATGAATTTTACCACAGAATCTGCACAGGATGCTTGAGGTACGACCGAGCTGGCCAGCAAATGCTTACCAGACAACTGCAGCAACAACAGCCAGGCAGACAAGGGATCCCACCAGCACTTTCCTGGAAGTCATATCTTCTGGAGGAGAAGGAAGGGCGACTTGTGAATTCCAGCAGCTCTCACTCTGCAAAGAACAAACATAAAGGGAGGAGAGCTGTAAGTACCCCACCCCAAGAGAACCGGATCACTTCCTCAGAGGAGGATGAAGCTTCTCAGCAGTTTCTCATTCAGTTTTTCTGGAGTGAGAAACATGGAAGGGGTCAGACTGTAAGAGCCAGGGCTCTGATGAAACAGGTTCTGAGCAAGTTCTGCATTTCAGAGAGCTTTAACCACAGTCCAGTGCATGGGGAGACTTTCTGGTTCGCTTCCGCTTTCCGCCAATTCCATTTTTGCATCTCAAGCACGCACCCTTTGCAATTGAATCAAATCACCCACCCCAGCCCTATCAGAGAGCTAACACAGTTATCATCTGAGCTGATAAACTCCACCCTTCACAGTCCACTAAGCACCAGAGGCACTCCCTTCAAAGGTGCCTGTAGGAAAGGTAAACTGAGGTGTGAGACCAGCAAGGAAACATTTTACAATCCTAACGCGTCTTGGGTAAAGATTAACCCACAGAAATCATTTCCTCCACAACAGCCATGAAAACCAACTCTCCCGAGCCCAGCAGTCTTACCTTAAGTGCTCAAATCAATCTCTTTTTCTGCTCACAGGGAAGCAAAGGTGCCCGCAGTGTGAACTTTGGTCCCTGTGACAAACACAAAATGCATTTGCATGGGGCCTCCAAAGGAGTTACAGGCACATGAATTGTTATTCCTTTCTCAGTGAGGACAGAAGCAGGGAGCTGTGGGTCAGGCTCGTGTGTTTTCATCTCACTGCTGCTGTTTCAGGACCCAACCCACGCTCTCCTGCTGCCTCAGGACCCAACCCTCCACACCAAGTGCTCTTCCAGGCTGGCTGGAGGGACCAGAATCATTTCCAGTTACAGCTTTCTACTTTCTATAATGTGATTGGAGCCTGCAGGGGGAAACCAACCAAGCAACCAACCAAAAATAAACAAAAAAAACCAAACAAACCCACAAAGAGAAAGAAGCTGTTTATCAACGATTTATAAGGATGCATTTATAGCATTTAGCATTTACACTAATGGGAGGAACTGGTACATGCTGCTTCTTGGAGGGTGCTGAAGTAATCCCAGAGATCATTACTGGCCCTTGGTAAGGTATGGGACAGTGCCAATGGATCTGAACAGGCAGGAGTGATTTTCCTGCTTTAATTTCTTTGGCTGGAAAAAGACGAGTGGCAAAAAGTTCTTTAATTTGCTTTACTGTGTCACACAGAAATCCTCTGTGGTGCTTCTCCCTCACTTTCCTTTGAGGCAATCTAATTAGCTTTCAGCAGGAAGCATCACAAAGTCCTACTTAAAAATAATGACTAACTATATATATACACACATATATATGTATGTATGTGTGTGCATTTGTATAAATATATATATCTTAAGGCCTTCCACCACTTAAAGCCTTCACAGATTCATGCTGAGCAGCTCTGGATTCTTGCCTAAAAATGCTGCAGATCCACAAACACAGAAAGAGGTACAAACAGCCTTTCCCACCTCTAGCAGTTATTCTGTGTTTTGACCAGTTTTATCTCATTCCTGTGCTAGTTGTGTCACGAGAGCTGCTGTGCTGACACCAGGATTTGTCAGTGCCACGTTCCTTACCTTGTGCTTGATGCTTCCAGCACATGCAAAGCAGACAAACATGCAGAGGGGGGTTGAAAGAGTTGTTTTTCAGACATTCTTTGAGAGATGGCTGCACACAGAGCAAGTAGGACGGCCCTTCTCATCAGCAGGCTTCCAAATTTCCAACCAGGATCTCACTTGCTGCAGTTCAGACCTGGGAAGTCCCATACCTGAAGGTTCTGATGTTTCCTTCCCTCTTCTCTTCTGTGACCTCCTTCAATCTTTCTTTGCCATTTTCTAACCTCAAGATCTGGGGTTATTTCTGTCACTTCTGACTGGACTCTCTCTAATCAGCCTATTCTCGAGAAACTGAGGTGTCAAAGGAACCCCAAATTCTCCTGCTGAGCCCTCAGCAGTGTGAAGTAAAGCTGGATTACCCCCCCAAAACTGAAAAGCTGCCACAGCTCATACATTCCCACAGGACATTTGCCTGCTTTGCAAGATCACAGCACTGGGGTGACACTCAGCCTGTGGCCAAATGCAATCCATCTGTTTTCTGTGGAGCCTCTCCCAGCCAGGTCTGAGGCGTGTAAAACCTTGTACTTGACTTCATGAAAACAAACTCAATTTTCAGGCTGTTTGTTTTTCTAAAACATCGAGCCCTGACTGAATCCTGTGTTCCCTGGGGCTTGCAGCCCCTCCCAGCTCAATGCCACTTTCCAGCTGCATAAATATCCTCCCAATATTTCCACCCAAGCATAAGGGAACACACAAACAGTCCCACTTTGCACAGTCTCCTGGGGATTCCCATTTTCTGCACCTGACCCATGCTCTTATCTCCATGGCATACAGAGGCTGATAGCACAGAATTTGGGTCATGGGGAAGGACAGAGGATCAAGAACAGAGAGAAGAAAGGGGACTAATAGTCATCCTCAAATTGGACAGTAAAATTAACACAGAATAAAAAAACCATGTGGGTGTTTGGTTATTTTAGTGCAGTTTCAGCTGTTGTAATGGGCATAGAGTACTTCCATGTGTCTTTTACAGAGTAAACATCTAATCCCTCAGGACAGACATATTGTGAAATGTTACATCATTAGGAGCACAGCTGATGCATTCACCCCTTATCTCCTGTGGTACAAACCTGCCAGAGCAGTGGAGCCCACTGAGATTGAAACATCTTTTGCATCTAAAACCATCTCACTGAGATTTGCCTCAACTGATTTACAGGTTACCATGAATACAAACAAAAATTAAATAGATGTGGTTGCAGCTGATGGAAGAATCTTCAACCAAACAGAAATCACAGCTAAAGCATTTTTTAATAGTTACTCAGGTTCCTCGAATTTGTTCTGAGGGTTTTTTTAAAGGGAAATGGCTCAAAGTAGCTCTCTGTTACTCCCAAATGAACTTGTTTGACCTCCCAGAACAAAGCACTACTTTATCTTCAAGCCCTGCTTGGAAAGCATTCTGGACAGCTGATAAATACCTCACTTGTAGATCGTTCCATGGAAAATATTCTTTGCAGAGCAACTATTTCAGATTTCCAAACGGGTATTTCAGATTTCTACACCTTGAAGTGGCAAGCTGTGAGTGCAGGGTCGTTCAGAATGTGAAGGGAGAGAAGATATCCATGGGGAGAGCTCCATCTGTGCCCGAGGAGAGGTTTCCTTGCTGGACTCCAGTGTGGAACAGGCTGCCTTTGGCTCCTGTGACACAAATGTGTTCAGTCACACCTGAGGGCTGACCGGGAATTCAGCACAAATCCACTGCTCAGGCTCCTGGCTCTGCAGAGTCTCAGGTTACAGCTGCACCACGGAGTTACCTGGGCTCTGGCAGGGATCCAGCTGGGAAGCACTGCACAGCACAGCCTGCAGTTCCCTCAGCACGTTCATCTGATTCACTGAGAAGGCAAAAAAAGAGCTTCTCCCAAAGCACCAGATCAGGAGAATCGAGAATTCAACTAGACTCGATTGATAACATCTTTGAGCTCAGTACAAATTACCAGTTCACATCAACCAGGATCAGGAGGGCATCAGCAAGGTTTGACTGATCTCAGGGGCAGAGTTGCTTTATTTTCTGGATGGATTGTTCCCACCTATCTTCCCCAGGCTGAATTGCCAGCAGCCAAGCTGTGCCTTCCCCCCTGAGCTGGGCAAACAGCTGCTCAAGTTTACATTTGTATTTCTGTATAAACAACAATAAAGGACAAAATTGGTAATGACCAAATATAATTTTGCACTGATGAACTGCACAGGGAAGAAACCCTTGCAGGCACCTGTGGTTGCCAGAATTTCTTTTTTTTTTGCTTAATTTTTTATTATTGCCAAAGACAGACTTGGAGCCAATCCTTCTACCATCAAGATCAGTCAGTGTGTCCTATGGATGATCC
This sequence comes from Phylloscopus collybita, assembly GCA_027886175.1. Taxonomy (NCBI): domain Eukaryota; kingdom Metazoa; phylum Chordata; class Aves; order Passeriformes; family Phylloscopidae; genus Phylloscopus; species Phylloscopus collybita. Next base: position 8,071,209 of record JAJNNQ010000001.1, read on the forward strand.
AAAAAGATCAGTTAGCTCCACAATAAATCCATGCACATGACCATGTGTGTTTGTCTAAATTGACCTAATAACATAAAAGATAAATGAACAGCACTGCCTAAAATTGAAAATGATTTCCAGTTTTCTTGTGGTGGGGAGGATAAAAGCATCCAAGATGCACTCTCCTTTCCAGAAGTATCATCCCAGTTCATATTAAACAAGGGTTTTACAGTATCTGCAGTATTGAGATGAATCCCATGCCTGGTCTTTTTGCCTTTTTGTTTCCTCTTTCCCGTTCCCAGGGGATGCAAAGAAGACACTGTGCTGCCCATCAGAGGAAGTGACAGCAACTGATGTTCCCCCTTTAGGAAAAGAATAATTCCTATTAGAAATCAGCCAGAAGGTGTTTCTTTAGGATAGAAAACTTTATTAACAAACATACAACTGTTTTTTTAGTATGATGAGGCCGGGAATCTGTGGCAGTGCCTGCCTCACAGCCTGGGACAGTGACACAGCCCACCCTGGAACCCCAATGCCAGGGCCAGCTGCCTCGCTCTCACTACAACCCAGCTTTTTTCAAGTCCTCTGGCAGAACTCGGCCCTTCTTCCGGGCCCTGGCTTTCTTCTTCTCTATCCTCTCCTTCTTCTTCTTCTGGATGTTCTTCTGGCGCTTGTCCTGCCGCTGCTGCATCTTCTCCACCACCCTCACAGTCCGCTGCTCCCACTGCCTCTTGCGCTGGGCTTTCCGCTTCTCCTTGCGCTTCAGGGCCTCCTTCAGACGCTCCTCGTCGTCACGGATCTTCACCCCTTCTGCCTTATAGAGAGCATTTGTCCATTTTATCTTGGTCTCCAGCTCCTGGGCTTTCTTCTCGTCCTTCTCCTTGAGCTCCTCCAGTTTGTTTTTCCTGGTCTCCAGCCTGCTCAGCAGCTGCTTGTAGTTCTTGCCTGTCAGAGGAGTGATATTGCCTTTCACCGCTTTCCTCTTCTCTTTCTTCTTCTGGATCTTGTTCAACTCATTCTCTTCATGAACTTCAACCCTGTTGAAGACAATGTCAGCTTTGCTCTCCTCCTTTTTCTTTTCTGGCTCTGCTGGTACCTCCTCAGTTTCTTTCTTCTCCATTTTTGCCTTCATCTTCAACTCCTTTCGCCGGCGTTTCTTTCTCTCTCTCTCGTACTTCCTTCGCTGCCTCTTCTCCAGGATTGCAGGGGTTAACTCTTTGGCATTATCCTAAGGAGAAGGATGGACATGAATGAGAAACCTTAAAGAGTTAAAGCAGAAGTAAAAGTGGGCTGTCCCCAAGTTCCTGATTTCAAACTCCTCCTAAGAAGCACCACCTGTGATGTGAAGCTGTGACTGAACTGTCAGAGACACTAAACACAGTAACCCTTTCAAACCCTTTGCTTTCCCTCAACAGCCTGGAGCTGTTCCCTTTCAGGCTCTCACTATTGTGTTTTTTTCCTAAAAATCACCAAAGGCATGTTCTCTCTGATGCTGACCCCATCTTTTCCCACAGGTTTTTCCACAGAACACACACAGGTCACCTGGCAATACCTACAAGGCAACTCTTTATTGAGATGGAATCAGCTCAAACCCTGAGCCTGTGAGATCCTGTCCCCACGTGCCCTGGAAAGCTGGGGAGAATTTCAAGTGCATAAACACACACATGGATACACATTCAGAGTCCCCATACCTGTCCAGAGGCCTTTTTAATCTTCTCATGGAGTCTCTGACGCAAAAGACTGATTGCAGAAACAGAAGGGGAACTCGGTTCACTTTTACTTCCTGAAAACGTGAGGGAAAAAATAAAAATACTTTAAAAGCAGCACCAGCTAAACAGTAGCACTTTCTCTGGCTATGGGAAACACTCTGGGAACTCTTTAGATGCTGTGAATGGAACGGAAAATCCAAACAAACCCGGAGTTTCTATTTCATTGGTTTCTTTAGAATTTCCCCTTTTATCATTCAACACTGCCAGCAGTGGCCTGGCATGCCCTGGGGCTGCCTGGCAAGCCAAAGACAAGTACCAAGCTTGAGGAACAGAGAGGCTCCAAACAGCTTTTCTCTGTGATCTGGCTTTTCATTGTCATGAAGGAAAGCTGAGCTGGCAGGACAGGGATTGCATCCACGTGTAATGCCCAAAGTTACTCACATGCACAAAACCTCTGCAGCTCACTTAAACACCGTTTCCACAGAGCCACCCAGTGGTAATGGCACAAATTCCTGTCCATAGGCAAAAGCTTCTGGGGCACATGAAATAAGCAAAGATGTTCTCAGTTCAGCCTTTCCAAACTGGACTTGTGTGAAGCAAGTGAAAAGCAGCCAGCTCAGCCCAGGTCACCTTAATCAGACCACGGCAAAGCTGGAATTCTTACCGGTAGCCAAATTCTCCTTCCTGTTCTGTGTGGATTCTGTTCTGTCCTGTTCTGTTTCTCCCTGTGGAGATGATTTGCTGGCTTGAGGGGCTGCTTTCTTTCCTGGAGTGGGTTTACTGGCGTTAGAAGCCACCTGCTTGGCTGAAGGAGCATTCTTCTTCTCAGTTTGCTTCCTGGCCTTCTTTTTCTTCTGTTTCTTGACCTGTCTGCCTGCATCCTCGGGCTGGCCTGGCTTAGGCACTAGAAGGCAAAAACAAATTACACAAAGGAGGACAATGTTACATTCCCTCTCAAAACATTCAGTTATTACTGAAGGCTAAAGTTCCAGCATCGCAATGGCACGTCTTAATGTTGAAAAATTGTACGTTTTAGGATTTATTTAAATAGACCAAACATCCTCACACACTTCCGTAAAATCCCAGCTCTCCACATCCATCACCGCAGTGAATGGAAACCATTGATTTCTAGGGTTCCCAGTACAACGTGCACAACGCATTCGGGAGCTCCGTGTTTCAGCAGATTGGTTTTTTTTTGTTATAAACCGGCACAACCCCGGGCCAAGCACCCCCTGGGGGTACCGGCTGTCGCGCCCAGCCCCCCACAAACCGGCCGGAGAGGACAGAACCGAAGCGTTACAGTTCCAGTACCAAATTTCCTCTTCCGCGACTCCGGGGCGTGCTGCACGCCGGCCCTCCTGGCCAAGCCCTGCAGGTAGGAATCCTTGGCGGCCAGGCTGGCCATCGCCGTCCCGGGTCCCAGAGGCGCTGTCCCCTCCCCGGGGCAGCGTGGGGTCGGTGGTGCCCTCCTCGTGGAGCCCCGGCAGGAAGTGATGGAAGAAGCGCGCCGGCCGGGAAGTGACGGCAGCGCCGGGCGCACCGAGCGGCGGCGGCCGCCGAGCCCGGAGCTTCCCCCTGCGGGGCTGCCGCGGGCTCGGCACGGCCAGCGCGGACCGACGGCGTCCCCCAGCCACACCAGGGGTGCTCGGGGCTCTCCTGGGGGGCTGAGACCACCCCCTCCCTCCAGACATCTCCGCGGAGCCCCGCAGGCAGCCCCCCCGGTTCGCCTCCGCAGCAGCTCCCAAACCTTTCTTTGCCAAGCCGCCCTTTATTATAGGACAAAACCGAGCTTCCTTCCCCCTGGGGGAGGTCCCCAGAGCACTGGCGAGTTTCGTGAGGGTTTCTGCAGCCCCTGTACGGGAACAGCTGCAGGGGACAGGGTTTTCTTCACAGCCTGCAAGACGATGCTCACCCACTCCTCGCACATAACTCTGACACTTTCACAAAGCCTCTTGGCTGAAAACACACGCCTTAAAAATTATACAAAACAGTCAGTTTTATTAAATCACCTAATTACAAAAATAAATGGAAGAAAAAGAAACAAACAAAAAAAAATAATAGCAAAATTCACATCCTAAGAAATGAGACATTACAGCAGAAAGCTGGGGAAGCTCAGCCCAGTTGTTGGAATGCACTGGTGGCTCTGTGGTGGCCGTGACACCGAGCTGTGGTGACAGTGTTCAGTTCAGTGGCATCTCCCCTTCAGTTGCACAGCTCGAGCCAAGGCAGAGCCACCACAAAAAGAAAAGGACAGAAGATGTGCTGAGCTGCTGAACAGCTGCAGACCAAGCACCAAATGTGTTTCTTTGGAAGGAAACTGAGAGTAACCGTGTACCCCTCACTGCTCTCAAGATTTTTTCATTCCACACAACTAAAAGCCAACATAAATAGTGGCTCCATGTCAGCTCAGACTATATTAACAGGAATTTCTGCATAAACACTGAGGAAGGAATCAATTGAGACCTAAAGCATGACACTGCTTCTCTTTGTGGCTTTGAGCAAGTGCCGTCCTTGATCCCTCAGTCTGATCCCTGTCTGCCTGCTCCTCTTCCAAGGGGGGAACACTGCTCTTCCATAAGGATCTCCTGGGATTCTCCTTCCAAATCAGGAGTTCAAGTTTGTAAAGCATTTTGACAGTGAAGACTGATGTGTAAAAATCCTATAAGACTCTTTACAGTAGATCAGAGGTTGTCAGATGCCATCCTGAGAGAGCTTTAAAGCAGCCAGAATGTCAATAACCTTGGGAAGCAGAGTAAAAACCCAACACACTCACTGCCCCCACATTTGGCTCAAGTTTATCCCAAAGAAATTCAACTCCCAACACTCACATGGAAACAAACCGGACTTCTAAAGAACTCTACACGTAACTATCACGTTAAAGCAAACCTGACTCTAATTTGTTACAACGAGACTCACTTTGTGTCTACATATCTCTATCTCTTAAGGGACAGGAACGCTCCTGGCAAGGTCCTGGTGGTGGAGGAAGCAGTGCAGCCGTGCAGGGAGCAGAACCCCGCCAGCACAGCTCCAGTGCCTCCTGCCGACAGCAGGAGCCGCTTGCTCAGCGCAGCAGGAGGAAGACTTCCAGCAGCGAGGCGCCGCGGCAGGGCCGTCCCGGGCTGAGCCGCGCCCGGCGGCAGCAGCAGCAGCAGCAGCAGCAGCAGCAGCGGATCCTCTTCAGGAATGCTCGGCGGGGCCCGCCCCGTGCCCGTTCACGTGGGGGTGCGACGGGGTGGAACTCTGCGAGGTGACAACGCTCTGCTCGGCTGTGGCGGCTGCCAGAGGCATCGAGAGGCTCTCCGGGGACAGCGAGGCAAAGTCTTGTCTCCAGTAGGCTTCGCACAGTGGGAGGTCATTGCTGTCACACAGACTGTAGCTTTCCAGAACAAACAACCCCAGTGAGGAGAGAGCAGGTGTGGTGACAGAGGAGGGGAGGGATGGAAAGGGTGGAGGGAGCAAGACAGAAGCAAAGCATTAAGAAAATGGCAAAATAAATGCTGGATGTAAGGTCTGTGTTCATGAAATCATTCCTAAGTCGTGTGACATTGGCCTTCCCTAAGACACCCCACCCCTTAAGGGCTGGTCCTAAAATCTCTTGGGTCTGGTGAGGACTGGGGCAATTTCAGAGACAGAACTGTGGCTACAAAATGAAACAGAGGCTCAACTCTAATCCAGACACTCCAAGCCTCTGAAAAGATCTGTGCTGAAGTCCTGGCACCCCCAAATATGCAAGTTCTGCTACTGGTAAGTGAGACATGGACCTTACCCCCAATTATTTTACTTGGAATTAGACTGCAACCTATGTGAGGAAAAAATAAAAATCCTGCTCTAAAGTTTACTTTAGCAAAAAAAACCTGCCACAATTGTTTTGGGGCTTGTCCCTGCCACAATAAAGAAGAACCCTACCTGCACCCCTGCCCTTTCAAAAAAGTGCTCCACAGGTTTGGGTCTTCCACTGAAGATTCATTAGAAAGTACTGACAGCTCCTGCCTTTTCCCAAAGAGCCTGAGCTAACAGTGCTTCTAAAAGCAGCTGGCTGAATTCCAACACTGGATGAACCAGCAGTGTGGGAAAATAAGGTTTTTAAACTGGCTAATTCCTGTCCATACTCTGAGGAAAACATAATGTGGAAGGGCCAAAACTAAAAAGAAACATGGAAGGAACTGGAACAAAACCAACACAAATCCCAAAGAGAAGAAGGAGCTGCACACACAAGAGACACCAAAGACAAAGTGAGTGCTGGAGCAGAAAGCAGCTTGCATTCAGAGAAAAACAAACCCAATGGGTCAAGTGATTTTGTTGTTGCAGCTTTATTTACATTTGTAATGTGTGGACTGATGCTTAGGGAAATATTTTAAGTATAGAAATATGAGACAGTTCATATTGCACAAACATGAAACGTGAGATTTAACCCCACACTCAAGACAGCTCCTGTGATCTCAGAGGAGGGAGCAATGGAACACAAATGCAGGTCTGGGGGTTAGGATGAGAGAAGGCAAGCTGGACTTGCAGTTACCACTTGGGGGAACAAGCACACAAAGCACTAGGTGCAAGCTGAGCTCTTTTCTGGCAGCATCACCCAGCTGGCTTTGCAGAAGTGAGAAGGCAGTGGATACAGGTTTTGTATCTGGGGCTTCTGTAAAACCCCTTGGAAGATCAGCCCCCAACACAGTGGAGCTGGGTTCAGTTAACAAAGACATCAGGACTGGACCAGAGCTACAACTCCTGTTCTGTCACAGACCTCAGGCCACGAATTTGCAGAACCTGACCACAGCATCCACACATCATGGCAGGGGAGCTGCTAACCACATTTCAGCTGTGCCAGAAGCATGACTGCTTCTCCTGCTGCCCCAGTTAGAACACTTCCAGAGTCTAAGCTCCACCTCTCAGCTAACACTCCTCAAAAGTCAGGGTCAGTAAGCAGCTCTGCACAGCCCAGGAGCAGTGGCCAGCCTGCTGCCCTGTCCTGGGAAGGCTCCTCAGGGTATGGAAGGGACTTCACTACTCCCCTGAGGCACCCAGCCAGTCTGAGTGCAGAGGGACAGCTCTACAAAACTACTTGATCACAGGACAGGAAAGCAAAGATTCCTTCAGGACAATCTTCTTGGGTTTAGTTTCAAGGACCTGCTTTTGGGTCTCATCAAAAGCCCCATGTGCACACAAAAAGCCTGGCAAACACCTGAGCCTACAACTGAAGAGGCATTCCCAGGGCAGCAAGGAACTCCCCTTCGGGGGCAAACAGGCTGCTATGTTGACAGCCACTGAAACACAGCTGTGACATAACAGAAACCCTCTCCCACACATTAGACAACAAGACTTCATTAAAAATATTGTAGTATTCTAATTATAAAAGGACTTTGAATAAATCACTGTCTCTGTATTTACACAGACACAATTTCTTTGGTGCAGAAAAAGACAGCAAAGAGCACAGGCAGGGAGGCAGTGCTAAAAGCAAATGACCAAGTGCTACGTGGTAACAAAGTGAGAGATAACAGCTCTGCAGAGTTGCCAGGTTTCCTCACCTCATGACCCATAAGAAAGAGCAGGAAGGCAAATCCATCTGATGCACACCAACATTTGTGCTTTCATGTTGGTTCTGTCAGCAAGGGTTGCTTTATGTGGCACCTGGGGCCAGGCAGGTGAACAGACCACGCCAGCATGGCCAGAACCCCTCAGCCCAAAAGTGAGAGTGACCAGCACACAGTGGTGGTGGCAGTTTGGGGACAGGCTGAGGGAAGCCTCAGCCTGTGGGGCACTCTCATCCCACACCACATCCCTTTGGAAAAGCTCACTGCTATGTCATGGACCTATCAGCACCTGCACAGGTGCTTGGGTTTGTGATTATCACAACCTCCTCAAAAAACTGAATAAAGTTTGAAAAACAACTCTAAACTTTTATCTCTAAGCTGTGTCATATTATTATCTTTTTACTCTTAAAATACATATATTATTCATAAACAATGGCCTTACTTTCAAAGATATTGAGCAATTTAGTTGGCTTAGCTAGGGTTATAAGCATTCAGCATTCTTAGAAAAAAAAGGAAAAGGCAAACATAGAAAACCTGGTTAGTAAAATTTTATGTAAGATTTTTTAAAGTTAAGTGTTTGTTTAAAAGTCCTAGAATTATTGCACTGACTTCACTTAGCTTGGAAAGTGCAGCCAAGATAACCAGGTTTACATTTGTTTTCTTCTGCTTTCATTTACTGCATGATTAACTAGAAGTGCTGGAGTGCATGACAAAAAAAAAAATAAAGTGTCTGAATTCTCTAAAGTCTGTTTGCTAAATAAGAGGCTTTTAAAAACACTAAAAATCCCACAAACAAACCAGTAATAAGTCATTCCTTAGAAAATCCTATCACAATACTTCATAATTGAGTGAAACTGAGCAAGTTTCTTTGCTCCTTACAAATGTTGACCCCAGCAGGACTGGAGGCAGCTGGGGGCAGAGGACTGAGAAGGAAAAGGCACAATGTGTGACCAGGTCACTTGTGAAAGGACTCACCACCAAGGTGAGGTGACATCAGCTGACATCAGGACCCAGCTCAGCAAGCTGGTCTCGGTAGGGAGAGAGCCAGAGGCTCCTTCAGAGGGATTTCCCCCAAGGAAATTCATCTTCTTTTCTAATGATTAGAACAGAAGCCTAAGGAAATCACCTATCAAACCTGGGATGCTGTGAACACCTCCTTCACCAGGACATTTACACCCTGTAGGGGATCTACAAGGAAAAGGCAGCTGCTTCAGCTGCAGAAAAAGAGTCTGACCTAATTAAAAGTAGGACTGAAAATTTTTGGGAACAACACCTATACTCTAGGGGCTATTTGATAGTCTGGACTGACTACCCCAAAAAGGCCTGGAGTTGTAAGGCAGAGTCCACTGCCCTATTTGTACCTGGAAGAGTAATATTCTTCTTCTAGCTCGTACAGGTCAATGGAGATCTCATCCCTCAGGGCAATCAGCTTCTTGTCACACTCCTCCTGCAGGCTCCTCAGCTGCTGGTTGCGCTGGTTGATGGCCTCGTTCACGGAGGGGAAATCGTTGAGGATCAAGAACTGCTTCAGGTCAGACACAAGCTTCATCAGGGACTCGCCAGCTCGCACCTTGCAGCAGCGGGAGAAATCCCACATCACAACAGGGCTTTGCTCCAGTTCCAAGATCTCCCAAGCTGCTCCTTCAGCCCAAACTTTACGTCAAAACTCCCACAATACGTGAGGATTCTGACAGAGTTCTGACCCAGCCTTCCCCAGCCACCCCAAACATGAAGTTACTCTCCTGGCAGCAGTCCTTGGGAGTGTTCTAAAGATCTAAAAATAAACCAAACAGCCCCTGCAGGATGTGCTGCCCACAGGTCTGAACAGTGCAGTGCTACTCACAATATTTGCAGCTCTGACGTGCATCTCGTAGTTATCTTGTTCACCCTGGGTTGCTCGAGAGACTTGGGTTTCATCCTCGATCTAAAGAAAAAAGTGCACAAATCCACCTCTGCATATTTAAAATTTAAACAGACAATTACTATAAGGTATAATGTATGGGAGTATATATGCGGATAGGTGTGTGAATTTCCGTGTATATGTGAAATGAGATCACACATTATATATATAAGAAATTCACATCCGTATGTGAATTACAGTTCAATTTACAGTGTCCAAGGCCAGGTTGGACGGGGCTTGCAGCAACCTGGTCTGGTGGAAAGTGTACCTGCCCATGGGGGGGGGGGGGGGGGGGGAGAACGAGACAATCCTTAAGGTTCCTTTAAAGCTTTTAACATTCCGGGATTCTATGAAAAATCCTCCCCTCTCCGTTCACGGGCTTTGCTCTCCCCTCACAGCCCCTTCTTCCTGGCGCGCCCCCGCCCTTCTCCGCTTAGCAGCCGGGCTGCTCCCGCGGGGAGGGGAGCGGCCCGCTCAGGCCTACCTTGGCCGTCTTGATGATCTCGGTGAAGTTATCCATGATGGACTTGACATCGTCCTTGAGGCGTTTGTTGTAGGACTGCAGCAGGGTCTCCTTGCTCTGGGGCAGCACCCGTGGCTGCGCCATGGCCGCGCCTCCCTCACGGCCCGGCCACGCCCCCCCCGCTCTCTCGCGAGACGTCGCGCGCCGTAGATATCTCCCGGCATGCAGCGCTCCGCCTCTCTCTCCCACCGCCCAAGATGGTGAGTGATGGCGGCAGCGCGGGGGAGGCCGGGGCCATCCGCCGCCATCTGCCGCCGCTCGCTGTTATCCGCCGCCGCCGATGGGCAGCGGCAGCGCTGCGAGGGTGCTGGGCTGCTGACGGAAGCGGTGGAGCGGTGTTTCGTGCCCGATTTGCGGTGATGGGAGAAGGCCGCGTATGGGCCTGGCCGCCCGCGCCGGGAATCTGCGGCTGCTGCCGGCTCGGATGGCCTGGCCAGGCCGCAGGGTGTTCGTGGGGTAGGCCGGGTCCCCGTGGTCTGTAACGCGTCGTGGGGGTATCTCACTGCTCTCGGCCAGCGCTAGGCCGGGTAAAGCCATCATTACGCTGGGGTGGTTTACAAACCTTATAAACGTAAAGCGAGGGATTTGCTCACTCTGGGAGAGCAGGGCGAGCATGGGAGACCGCCAGGCTGGTGAAATGCCTAGGAAAGTAAATGCATTTCCAGGGTGGGCTGGTAACTTTTGCAAGTACGCATGTTTTGGAGGCAAAAAAAAGGCAGAGTGTGTTTCTTGCTTGCAGCCGAAAGGAAAGAAGGCCAAGGGCAAGAAGGTGGCCCCGGCCCCTGCTGTAGTCAAGAAGCAGGAGGCCAAGAAGGTTGTCAATCCTCTCTTTGAGAAGAGGCCCAAGAACTTTGGCATTGGTGAGTAAGTGAATATTTGGCATAATCGCTCTTGTGGTTTTTTTTCCTGTTCAATGAACAGGTCTCTAAGTTACAAACATTAAAAATCACTCCAGACTTTGTGCAGTGCCATTCTGGTACAAGGCGCAGATGATGTGAAAGAATATTTGCTATCTGAGTGGTCGTGCTGACACATCACCACCAAGATCACTGATGCTCCTGTGCCCTTCCCCTGCTGCTGCACTGGCTTTGGGGCAGCCAGAAGGCTGTGCTCTGTGTGAGCTAAAGGCTGTGCTCTGTGTGAGCTAAAGGCTGTGTTTTTTTAGGACAGGATATCCAGCCCAAGCGTGACCTCACCCGCTTTGTGAAATGGCCACGCTACATCCGGCTGCAGCGCCAGAGGTCCATCCTCTACAAACGGCTGAAGGTGCCTCCTGCCATCAACCAGTTCACCCAGGCCCTGGACCGCCAGACAGGTGAGGATGTGCCCCACCAGGTTCTCTTGGCTTGGCTTGTAAATGGGATGTGCCTTAGGAGAGGGGAAAGAAACCAAAATAAGCCTTAACTAAGGTAAGCTGGGGTGTGTCTGTGGAAGTGTTTCAGGGAGGTTTGGATAGTGACCAGGGGGGTGTCAGAATCAATTTGCTGGCTTAAATCTTATCTTGCTGCTGTGTATCTTGAAAAGGGATTTAGAAAATACTAAAGCTCTGTTGACTGACCCAAACTCTGCATTAAATCTTAATGGTGATTCCATTCCTCCAGCTTGATGTAGAACTACCCAGGGTGGTGTAAACAGATTGTTTGAGACGTGTGTGGAGTGCAGGTTTTGGGAGAAAACCAACTGGCTGGCACTGAAGGAAGAACGGATTTAGGGGTTTTGTGTATGAGTCTGTGCAAAAAAACTTTGGACTAGTGTAGAATAATTTCTTCCTGATAGATGCTCCTTGCTTTAAAAGAGCCAGTGCACCACCTCTAACCATAACTACTGGCATTTCCTTATCCAAACAGTTGAGGAGCTCTCAGTGCTATCAGAAGTGCATGCAAATAAGGCCTCTCAGGGTGCTCTTCTCTTGGACTGTGCAGATGATGATCACTTTTTGCTGTGAAAATAAAAAGTGATGACAACCACCAAGATCGCTGATGCACTGCAGTGTTTTTTTTTTTTTAAAAACCAATGCTTAGATTTTTCAGGTCATGCAACTAATTAGTAGGTGTTCTCTTCCAGCCACACAGCTCCTGAAGCTGGCACACAAATACAGGCCTGAAAATAAGCAAGAGAAGAAGCAGAGGCTGCTGGCTCGTGCTGAGCAGAAAGCTGCAGGGAAGGGAGATGCTCCAACCAAGCGGCCACCGGTCCTTCGAGCAGGTAACTTTGTCCCTGAGCTGAAGGAATATGGGGGTGTGGCACTTCTCTTGAGAGAGAAAACTGTTGGAAGAGTTGGTTCTTCAGTCAGACAGCCTTGGACAAGCTATGGCAATGATGTTATGAATTTCTTCACCTGAGCTCAAAGTGAAGAGCAAAATAGACGAGCTTTTTAACCCTGAGCTTTAGCAAGTTGTCCATGAAATGTCTTTGTTCCACTGATGTGAAAAGTTTTTGTAACTTCCATAGTGATGCTGTGCTATGCAATCAGAGTTGGCTTGCAAGAAAGCTCTGGAAATGGACTGAGAGGAATCAAAGCTTATCTGGAACTTGTTTTTCAGGTATTAATACTGTCACAACTCTGGTGGAGAACAAGAAAGCTCAGCTTGTGGTTATTGCCCACGATGTAGACCCCATTGAGGTGAGCATGTTACAGGCTACCTGTGTAACTTAGGCTGGAGTCAGGGGTTTTAAGGCAAAAATGGATTTTAGGACAAATTGGATGGAAGAGAATGCATGAAAAAAAATACACATTTGTCAGAACTGGGATGCTTGTGGATGTTTGTAGTTGTCCTGGTTGGACAGTGAGGCTGGGCCCTTGCAATGATGTTTTGAATTTCTTCACCTGAACTAGCAGTGAAGAGCAAAACGAGCTTTTTAACACTGAGCAACTGCCACAGCCCGGGCTGACAGCCAGCACAAAGGGATGTTCCCCCTCAGTCACTGAGCACTCCCTTGCCTTCCAGCTGGTGGTTTTCCTGCCAGCCCTGTGCCGCAAGATGGGGGTTCCCTACTGCATCATCAAGGGCAAAGCCAGGCTGGGCAGACTGGTCCACAGGAAGACCTGCACCTCCGTGGCCTTCACCCAGGTTAACCCGTAAGTCTTCTGGGAGCTCACTTGATTTGTCTTGTGGGGAAAGCAAACTGCCCTAAGCACAGGCTCTAGGGCAGGCAGGTAGCAAACTTGGGTCTCTCTGAAATATTAAAATTAAAATACCACCTCTGTAGTGTCTGATAAAAATAATGTCTGTCAAATCCTGATAGTGTAAGTTAAATTTGGTTTACCAGAAGGGTGGTTACTCTAAAATCTGAGCAGTGCAGATTCTGAGTGTTAAGCCTTTCCTAGTGATGCTTTTGCTTAACCTAAAAAACTGGGTTGCCACTAGATGCTCTCAAATTACACTTCTGCAAAGTATTTGTGGAAAATGTTAAATTGAGGCTCTAAAGGAACTGAAACTATCATCAACAGGGAGGATAAGGGAGCCCTTGCAAAGCTGGTGGAGGCTGTCAAGACCAACTACAATGACAGATATGATGAGGTAAGATTCTCTGTGCTGCTGGCCTTGTCTTAACATTCCCAGAAGGGAGAAATGGGACATAGTGACATCAGTTTATACTTGGGTGTGTTATACCTAGGTGTGCCTAGAGTGTACCCAGATTCTTCACCTGAGGATGGGGTAAAATGTGAAAGCTGTCACCAGTTTAGAAGTAAACAGCAACCCTAGGGGAAGGATTGTAGAGAGGGCAACAGCTTCTGCTACCTAAACTCCATATCCCAAATCCAGGAGTTACGGGATAGCTGAATCCAACATCCCTCATTGGGAAAGATTTTAAGCTTTTCTCTTTGCTGCCCCAAAACGTACTGCAATGCTTGAAATGTGTAGGACTTTCTAGTTGAGGGAGCTGTTCCCCTTGTGCAGAGTTGAGTGACACAGTAGGAGATGGAATGGGGTCTCTAACCTGTTCTCCCTTCCTTGCAGATCCGTCGTCACTGGGGCGGGAATGTCCTGGGTCCAAAATCGGTGGCTCGCATTGCGAAGCTGGAAAAAGCAAAGGCTAAAGAACTGGCTACAAAGCTGGGCTGAAGCTGTACTGCATTGCACCGTGGTTTCTGTACATAATAAACCCAGCTGTTTCAGTGGTCTCTGTTCCTGGGGAGTGCTCTAGGCAGGGAGTAGCACAGTGGCATTGCTGTGCCTTCCATCCAGTGACACAATAGTGCTGGGCAGAAACGGCTGCACAGAGCTGCTCATTACTTAACTTGGAATAACTTTCTTTAATTACTAGTCCTGTGTAATAACTCATCTCTCTTGAACACACACAGCCCAGCAGCTCAGCTCCACATGCTCTGGGATCTTGAAGTTGATTGGGGCTGGGCTAATTCTGGCCAGTAACCTCTAATTCAGGTTTGCTGCTGTTCCATGTAAGATGTGCGATGCAAGTCATAAGGCAAAGACCTGTAGGCCTTTATTTATTCTGCTGCAACTGCTGTGAGCCATTCCTGACTTCAGGAAGGACTACTTGCCGCAAATAGGCTGATGGACAAAATCCTCTGGATTTGTCATAAGGAAAATACAGTGGAGATGTTAAAATGTAGCTAACAACCAGCCATGACAGAAAAATGTATTTTTGTGATTACTGTTGAAGTTCAGGGCTCCCAAGCTGCAGCCAAATCACACTGGTGGGAGCTGAGTTTGCAGGGGACTGCTTAAAGTCTATTTGCAGTTTCATAACATTTGCTGAAACTGCTCTGGAATTCCAGGTGCTTCAATTATTTAGGACTGATCAGGCTCCTGTTATCCACAAAAGTCTGCTCTTGACTGCAGCACAAGCACTTCCTTTTTTCCCCTCACCGAGGTAGCTTCTGTATGAATTTCTTGTACCACAAGTAGGAAGTTGCAGCACACAAGCCGTACCTGTGAGAGAAAATCACATTGGCACTGTTCCAGGGTGGTCTGGGCCTCCCTGAGACAGCTGCTTTAAGCACCTTCAGCCACCTGGCACAAGCTATTGGTTAAAACTGCTTTTGTAGCTCCAGAGCAGCTGGGGGCAGGTCCCCCAGGAGGTCCCTTACCAGGTGATGATGTACTGCATGTGCTCGTTCCGCAGGCTCACCCTGGTCTGGCCCCCGATGGGCCCCCCTGGGACTGTGCTTCCTGTGGGGACAACACAGCCACTTCAGTCCTTGGGCTGCACAGTGTGATGTGGTAAGATTCTCTGTGCTGCTGGCCTTGTCTTAACATTCCCAGAAGGGAGAAATGGGACATAGTGACATCAGTTTATACTTGGGTGTGTTATACCCAGGTGTGCTTAGAGTGTACCCAGATTCTTCACCTGAGGATGGGGTAAAATGTGTGTAGGAGGGGAAGGTGGTGATTATTCTGGTGGATGGATACTGTGCTGTTCCCAAATTCATAGGATCCCAGAATGGTTTGGGTTGGAAGGGACCTTAAAGTTTATCTCATCCTACCCCCTGCCATGGACAGGGACATCTTCCACTACCCCAGGTTACTCCCAAGCACCATCCAGCCTGGCCTTGAACACTTCCAGGCATCCAGGGGCAGCCCCAGCTTCTCTGGGTAACCTGTACCAGGCCCTCTCCACCATCAATAGGGAAGAATTCCTTCCCAGTATCCCATCTAACCCTGCCCTCTGGCAGTTTGAAGCCACTCCCCCAGTCCTATCTTCAATGCTCCTGACAGGAAGTCCTCCAGCCCTCTTGTAGGCTTTCTGTGACCTTCAAAACAACGGGCTGGCAAAGCACAGGAAGAGAACTGAGGGGAAAGGGAGGGAGAGAGATGTAAATTGGCCACGGGGCTGGGTTCCTCTGTGACTTACTGAAATCTGCATCGATGAAGATGGGCTCAGCACCAGTCACCCTGGCCATGGCCTCCAGGTCCCGGTAGTGCCAGCGGTTTTGTTCAATGTTATTTTCAGGCACAAAGGGTTTCCTTTTTTCTGTTAACCTCACCACCCCTGTGAGGTCAATCTCATCTTCAATCTGAGGAGAAATGCAGAAAGAAAAATAGGAATGTTTCAAGATTGATTTCATATCCTGACACATCAAGTGCTGTCAGGAAAATGTGGCACTTGAAGGGTCTGAGAATAAATGAAATGGCTGTTCCCTGCAGTGGGGCAGTGCTGTAGACAGCAGAGGAAAAAAGCAGAACAAGAACAGCTCCTTGTTTGTAAAACACATTATTTACTTAACAAAAAGGTGGGAAACAAAGGTTTGTTGTCTTTGAAAAGCACAATGACTAATTAAATCACCTCCCATGATGCTGAACATAGCTCCTACCTGTCTGGAATGGTGAGTGGTGCCTCTGGGTAACCAAGGTAACAAAGTAACACCCCCCCATTCCCTGGATTCCCCTTACCTGTCCCTTCAGCCTGGTCTCTGGTTTCAATTTATTCTTGGGCACAAATCCTCGGTTGACTAAAATCGTGACCCTAGAGTTACATAAAGAAGTACTGCTCAGGAGTGAAAGGGAATTTATCCTTGCTGCTGCCTAGAACTAAAAACCAAAGGAAGGAGTAACCCACATGTTTGTTTGCCAGTCACACGAATGCACATTATAAAGGAATTTAAACACAATTTCAAATCAAGCCTCGGTGATGTCACAGATTGACAGACAGACTGTTCCAGGCTGGACTGGGCCTCCCTGAGACAGCTGCATTAAGCAAGTCCAGCCACCTGGCACAAGCTATTTAGCTTAAAACTGCTTTTGTAGCTCCAGAGCAGCTCGGGGCAGGTCCCCCGGGACTTTTTAGAGCAGAGAGTGATTGATACAAACCCAACCAATTCAGCCTTTCCAAGGAAAGGTGAGTGCTCCCATGGAGCAGGACTCTCCTGAACTCACCCGAGCTCTGTGCAGTAGAAGGGGGTGACGACGTTGGCTCCGTTCTCCGGGCGGGATGTGATCCTGCCGGCTTCCCGGGCTTCCCGCTCGGGGTCCAGCAGGGAGCGGGGCAGGATGTAGAGCTCCTTGGAGTGGTCAAAACGCCCTCGTACCTTCACAGGTCTGTACTCCAACTCCTTCAGTTCCATGGGGCTGCACGGAACAAGAGGAAAACAAAACCACGGCTGTGCTTGGCGAATTCAATATCGGGGGATTTTATTGCGGGATTCTCCTTTTTCCCTAATGGCTCACTCTGCATGGAGCCTGTTGGCAAACAGAGGCAGAAGACAAACAGCTCATGGAATATGGCTCATTATATTTCAGCTGTCTAGGAGAAGGATCAGGAGCATCCAGGGAGAAGTTTTGGTCCACGATACCTGCAACCCAGGTATCACAGAGCAGGTGGATTCACTGCCTGTGCAGCCAGCCAGGGGAAGCATTTCTTTCCCATCCCAGACCACGAAACCCAACAACTGAGCCCTTCTGAGAGTTGTGCCAGGTGACCAAGTGACCTTAAAAATCTCTCTCATGACTGCTCCACAGGGGCAGGGCCTGCTGTTGCTCCCTGTTGCAGTAACAATTCCTTTGGGACACCACAGACAGCCAAGTCCTCTTTCCCCAGTGGGATTAAAAATGCTATGCATTACATCCCACTGACTTATTCTTTTACTAAAAATAAAAAAAAATTAGCAGGATTTCTTTCTAATTTGCTGGCACATCCCAATTTCCATTGCATCCCTTCATTTTCATGAAATGAAATTCATGACCTGCATTTTCATGCAGGTCAGCTCAGCACAAGCTCATTAGTGCACGGTCCATATCTAACATTCCCAGTCAGTGCCCTGTAGACAACAAACCATCCCTGTTTCCATACTCTAGTGTCAGAGGGATGGGATCTGCTGTGATCCTTGAGGCCAGCTGTGCAATCAAATCCAATTTCCACTTGCGCCGCTGAACCTGGAAGCAAAACAAACACAGAAGTAACTCCTTAGGGTGGAACAGAACAATGTAACAACCCCAGCAAGCTTTAAAATCTTGGTCATAATTTTCTCACCAGACCTGGCCTAAATCAGGGTAATTGAAGATATGAAAAGGGAGGCTACTGAATTTAATTGGGGGAAATATTTGTACTAAAATGAAAGTGTAAAAAAAAAAAAACCCTTTCCTTTAAAGACTTAAGAGTAGACACTTGGAAAACAGAAATGTAAACTAACAGCAAATCTTTAACCTGCTTGCTGCCTGAACTACATCAAACAGATGGAAAAACTTGACAGTCCTAAAGTGCTCATTTTTGGAAAAAAATGAAATATTTATTTGCACCTGCCATGTGCCGAGAGCAAACGTGGTCACAGGCACCAGGAGAAGGCCCCATTTCAGCAAAGTATCTTCTCCAGATGTGTCAGCAGCTGCTGTAGATTGTCGTGGTCTGCAGAACCTCAAGCAAACATCTACAGAAAGCCAGAATGGGGAACAGGATTCAGAGAAAAGATGCCAAATTCCTGCAGGAAATATTACATCTTGGTACCTGGGTGAAACAAAGCCCAGACAAATATTTTCTTACCTTTAGTCTTTTGAACCAGAGTAGAACCTCCTTTAGTTAGGGGATATCCAAAAAACGTTCTTCTGATCAAGCACTGTGATGCCTACACAGAATAAAAAAAGATCCTCTGTAATGTGGCTGCTTCACAAAACTTGTATTTAGGTGATATCAGTGAACTTGACGATTGTGTGAAATATTGTTTATCCATTGATTTAAGTCTCAAATGAGCAACTGCCTGTGAAACACGATGGGTTAGACTATAATTTAAATTAAATAAGATAAAATTTCTGTTATGGAGCTACTTGTAGCACAGCAAAGAAGTTCCATGCACGCTATCAGCAAACACACACCAGCTTAATCTGCTCTTGACAGAAACAAGGGACTACAGGGGTCAGGATCAAGGGACAGGACGAATGGATGGGACGAGAGGCCGGGATGAGGGAATAGGATGAAGAGATAGGATCAAGGGACTGGATCAGGATCAGGGAACTGGACCAGGGAACTGGATCAAGGCACAGGAGAGGAGACTGGATGAGGGGACAGGATCAGGGAACTGAATCGGGATAGGATGAGGGGACCGGATCAGGGAACTGAATCAGGGGACGGGACGAAGGGACATGATCAGAAAACGAGAGAAAGGGACAGGATAATGGCACACGATCACGGCTGAGTGGACAGGATGAGGGGATGGGATGAGGGGACAGGATCAGGGAAATTAATCAGGGGACAGGATGAAGGGACAGGATCAGGGAACTGAATCAGGGGACAGGATGAGGGGACAGGATGACTGGACATGATCAGAAAACGAGAGGAAGGGACAGGATAATGGCACACGATCAGGGACGAGTGGACAGGATGAGGGGACAGGATCGAAGGGCAGGATCAGCGGCTTACCCATCTCAGCTCCGCTGCCCCGAGCCTCCCCCGGCCCCGGCGCTCCCTCAGCAGCCTGGGCCCGGCTCGCAGCACCAGCGCGGCCATGGCAGCCCCGGCCCGGCCCGGCCCGGCCCGGCCCCGCCGCCCCCGCCCTGCCCGCGGCCCGGAACGGGAAACGCGGCCGGGCCCGGCCCCTCGCGATGGCGGCGCCGGGCCCGGGCGGCGGCGCGGCCGTGCCGGAGGTGCCTGAGGCGGAGCGGCTCTTCCTGAGGGAGCACCCGCTGCTCAGCCCCGCGGGGCCGGGCAAGGTGCGGCCATCTGAGGGCTGTGAGGGCTGGGGGGGGGCACCCTGAGGGTCCCCAGGGGATGGGGCCGCCTCCCTGAGGGTCCGTGATGGGGCCGGGACCGCGTGGTACCCGATGGGTTCGGCCCCAGCGAGCTCCTGAGCAGAGGTGTTTGTCCAGCGCTGGAAGGCCGGGGAGCAGAACGCTGTCCTGCCCTCCCCAGCTCTGGGATGGGTACGGGAAGGGTGATCAGACATTGGAAGGGGCTGCCCAGGGAGGCGGTGGTGTCCCCATGGCTGGGGAGCGACTGGACGTGGCACTCAGTGCCATGGTGTGCTTTACAAGGTGGGCATCAGTCATAGGTTGGACTCGATGATCTCGGGGCTTCTTTCCAACCGAATTGATTCTGAGATTCAGTGGGTTAAACCACTGAGTTTCCTGACCATTAATGGGTTTTTTTTTCAGGTGAGGTGCAAGCTGACAGGACATGAGCTGCCCTGTCGCCTGTCGGAGCTGCAGGCTTACACCAGCGGCAAGAAATACCAGCGGCTCATAAAGGCAGCCAGAGAGTTCGACTATGGCACATTTGAGCCCCACATAGTGCCCAGCACAAAGAATTTGTACGTATTCTCCCTCCTGTGTGTTGTGCTTTGCGCTTTGTTCAATCGCAGACATAAAGGGGTCAGGCTTTACAAAGTTCTTAGGTCTTTATGGACTTGGGGAGACTGGGAAAGGCTTTATGAAGTATTTATCAACTCTGAGCAACTTGCAGTGCTTGTAAGTGAAAAGTTCTGAAGTCATAGCACGCTTTAACTCTGTCTGTTGGCCCTTTCTGTGTCTGTCAGACACCAGCTGTTCTGCAAGCTCACCCTCAGACACATCAACAAGCTTCCAGAGCACGTCCTGCGCCACGTCCAAGGGAAGCGCTACCAGAAGGCCCTGAAAACGTGTAAGTAGCTCTTCTGAAGCTGTGCCAGGCTGTTGAGATTCCAGTCTCTCTGAAATGGGTGGGACAGCTTTGTTTAAATTGACAGCAGTGTGTTACTATGTGTCCTCCTCAGCTAGGAAGGAAGGTCTCAGACGTAGGGATGCAATTGGCTTCTAGCAAACACCTTGAGACATCCTTCCTTAAGAGGATCAGCTCTAAAACTCCCCCAGGGAGTGTGATTTGTGTGTCCAGCACAATCTGTGTTAACACCTTCCCTGATCCATAGTATTGCTGTAGATCATGTGGAAGTCTGTTTGGAGCATGCTGTACTTTTGAGTTGCATTTCCTACAAGCTTGAGCTGGGAATGGGAGGACTCAGGGGCTGGGCAGCTGATCAGGGCTGCCTGACCCTCACTCTTAGATGAGGAATGCCAGAGGGAAGGAGTGGAGTACGTCCCTGCCTGCCTGAGACAGAAGAAGCAGCGGGCACAGCACCCTGATGACCAAAGGAACGGGAGCAGGCAGCCTCACAGGAAGGAGGAGTTCTGGGAGCCAAAGTCCAGCGAGGAGGATGGAGAGGAGACAGATGACAGCATGAGTGACCTGTACCCACGTGAGTGAGAACCTTGGTGTCATCCATGTCCTCAAGGGAGTTGGGTGGTCAACTGTCTCCTGGTTTCTTTATACTGCTGCCTGATGCTGGTGTTCCAGAGGCTCCTGACTTCATCCAGCTGGGAGTCCTTGGGTTTTGGAAAAGCTTACCACCACCAAATAAGAAATAGTTAATTCTAAGTAATAATGAATTGGATAAAGTCCTTGACAGAAGGTGGTGAGGCCATTCTGCTGACTTGGATCTGGAGGTGCAAACCTCTTCTTCAGACCTGACTTCTGTCATCCCTTGTTTCTTCTTGTACATGGCTTCGCTGCCCTTGAATGGTTGCAGGCCTTATTTATCCAGATTAGCTGGATTGCTCACGTCCCAATTTCTGGAGGAACCCATCCTCCACACAAACCCATCTTGCTGCAGAAGCAGGGGTGTAACACATGGCACCAGCTGTGCTGATGTTCCCAGAATGGGAATAGGAAGAGCACCAAGGCACATTTCCAATAAAACACCAGCACGTTTATTTCCCAAGTATTTCAGTAGTGACACACGTATGCCTGGTGACTGGAAGCAGCTTTAAAGCAAAGTTAGGGGAGGCAGAGGGGACTGATTTCGAGCTGAATCTTTTTTAGCTGCGCTCTTCCCAGAAAAAAACCCACCAGCTCCAGAGAGCACGAAGGGCAGCGACGACTTTGTGACAGACAGCGAGGACGGCGGGGCCAAGCAGAACGGAGAGCACGGGGCAAGGAGGGACAGCAGCAGAGCAGCTGGCAAGAGAGGAAAGGTGGGAGTCATCCCACTGCCTGCAGCAGCAGGGGGTGTGGAGCTGGGATCCCATCCCGTAGGTGTCCCAGCTATTCCTGTCTGGGAACCAGCAGAAGGTGCAGAGCTGTTCAGAATAGATTTTTCCCTGTGTGCCAGACAGTGACTTGCATCCCGAGGTGTGAATTCCTGCCAGGCAATATTTATCCTGGCTGGTCCTGCCTGTACAAACAGCTCATCTTGGGTGGGATCCTGCCCCACACACCATCTTAGAAGGAAAGCTGATGTGTGTCCTGTGGGTTCTGTAATTGTTCTCCAAATACACAAAAAATTTAAACTGTTTTGCACTCACAGAGCCCCTCTAGACCATTTTTCTCCCACTTTTGAGGCACTGCCTTACTTTATAAATGTGTCAAACTAGAAAGTTAGGGCTGGATAAAGTTTGGATTCATTGCTGCAGGGAGCCTGTCAGTTTGTACCTAATGAAACCATCAGAAAGGGCTGCTGAGCTGCAGGATCCTGGCTGTGAGCAGACTTGAGCTCATTCTGGCTGTTGAAGGAGATCACACTCAGTGTCTGTTTAAGCTGTCTAAGGCAAGGCTTGATGTGGATGTTGGAAATAAGCTGATTAACTTTTTTTTTTCTCTACAGAAACAGACAGGCCCTTTAAAGAAGAAATTCAAGAGCCACCATCGAAAACCCAAAAACTTCAGGAAAGCAACCAACGGGAAATAAATTCTCTGATAAATACCTGGCCTGAAGCTTGGTGTGTAACAATTCCAGTGGGAGCACAGGATGAAGTGTCTGCCCATTCCAGTTAACTGTTACAGGTGTGGAGGGGAATTAGGGGGTGGAATTAAGTTGCATTCCAAGAGCTTCAAGCCAAGCCAGCCCCACAGCAAGTGAAGGAGGCTGTGCTGATGTCTGCTGCATCCTTCAGCTCAGTTTTTTCCTCAAAGCTGGTTTTTGTTAGGCAGGAAGGCCCAGCAGCTCAGTGGTGGAGCAGCACCAGCCACACACGCCAAGTGGATACAAAGATGCCATTGTTTTATTTTGATTGTTTTCAAAAATCAAAACATTTTCAAACACAACTAAGGTACAAAATACAGCATAAAATGAGAATTTATACTTATTTCTTTTTTTTTTTCTTTTTCCACATAGAAAGCAAAAATATATTCAGAATGAATTCCAGAACACTTTGCAGAGCCAATTGGTAGCTGACATCCTGCTTGTGAGAGCTTCTCAGCCATGGGGAGAGGTCACTGTATTTCTGGGAGATGCACAAGTACAGCAGTGTATGTAGGAAACCACAATCTTCTGCATCAGGACTCACAGTTAAGAAGTCTGCACGTTGTGCTGCCTAGAAGTATCTGATAATGCCCTCCACCTAACTGTGCCCCTGGAATACTGAAGTATTCCTGCTGCAGGGGACAGTATCAGTTCCTTTTCTAGGGTCTTTTGTTGGAAAGGGGACTTGATTTTCACAGAGGGAACTGGTCAGTATTTCAGACTAGTCTGTCATCCAGCTCCTTAGTTAGACAGGACACAAAGAAGTTGAGAAAGACAAGGGGCTACTTGCAGGAGTAGTTTCTGTCATTTATAAATACTATGAACATCAACAGCAGTTCAGGTATCTGAGAGTGGCTGCCTTGATCAGTCTAGAACCGTTGTAAGACCTGCAGTGAAACAGTGAAAACCTGCTCTGCTGGAGACCTGTGAACTGAAAGGAGCAGTCTGTTTAGCCAGGAAGAGTCAGGCACATGGAACACTTGAGGTGAAGATTTCTCTTGCAAAACTTCCTTGAAAAGAAAGCCATCAGTGACCTGGCCTTAATGCTGAATTCCCCTTCCTTCAATCTGGACATGGGGGTTGGACTAGATCATTTCCAGAGGTCCCTAACTATTCTGGGATAGCAACTGGCTTCCTCCAGCAGCAGCACATCTTGCCCTTACGAGGCTATTATCCCCTTAAGATGATGAAATTACTGGTTTAACTTTTTTAACTGGTTTAACAGTGCTCTTTTATTTTTCATTAGTTCTTTCAGCCCAGTTTTCTCTCCTAAAAAGCAACTGTTTAACTGAACTGTCCAGCTGAGTGTCCTTATCAGGAGACCCTGGGGAACAGCTCCCACTGGAGATGCTCAGCTGAATTCCTCCTTGAACAAAGAGCTGAGCATCTTCCTCAGGGGAGGCAACAGAGCAAGGAATCAGTGTAATGGCAGGAAGCTGGTAGGGCTTGTGCTGTCTAGAACTCCACAATCTAGTGCAACAGGTTCACACCTAGTTGACTAAGAGAGGACAAAACACCTCCCCTGAGCAGCACTTAGCATGGTCATGGCACAGAGGTCGTGGCACCAAGAAGCCAAACAGGGCCTTCCTCTCCTCACCCTCCTGAGCTGCTCCTGGGGAAGGTCCATCCCTGGCTGCTTCTCCACTGCCCAGGCTTTGCACTGACATTGCTCAGCAGTAACCGTTTGCAGAGTTGGGAACAGGGGCCACTTCCACAATTCCACCCTGCACAGCTCAGGGTGGTCTGGGGTGGCAGAGGAGGGGCTGTCCTGGAGAGCTCAGCAGCCCAGCTCTTCAGTCAAGGACTTTTACAGCCAAGAGACTGACAGAAGTGAATCTAAGAAGCAAAGACTACAGATCAGGAGAGTGACTGCTCTCATCTGGCAAGTACTGAGTACACAGAAAAGGGGAGTTTCTGTAATTCTCAAGACATTTTCACCAATAACCTGCAATTCAAATATGAATTTGGGGCATAGATGGATGGAAGTTGGTTAATAGCAGAAAGGAGCTTTTATTATGGAACCTGCAGCACAACTTGGCTCCCTTCTTGGAAATTCAGGAGGGGCAACTTTTGGGGAAAGAATGTAGAATAAGGAATTCTTTTGGCACAGGATTTTCACAGAATCTAACATTCTGTCTCTTCAGGATTATCTCCCCCACTTCCATTAAATCTGATTAGCAATACAGGATTCATGATTAACAATACAGGATTCCCCCTTGTTCCCCTCAAGGGCAGAACTGGGTCACGTTAGAAAATCCTCTCCCTTTTCTTACCCAGAAGGGTGTACAACTACTTCCATGGTTTTGTTTTTGCTTTCTGTTCAGGAGCAGGAGAGACCCTTCCCTGTTAAACAAAAGGGAATTACAGGCCTCTGAGCAGCAAAATAACAAGTGATTTTCTGGCTTTTGATGCTGCTTTCCACCTTGATAAGCAATGCTATAACCAGCAATGGAACTCCTTATGCACAAGACAATTTTGACAAGGGCAAGAATGAGGATCCACTTTTTTAGTTATAGCTACAACCCAACACCACACTGAATGATCCAGCTGTATCTGCTCACCTTTCTGCAAATTTTAAGACATTGCTGACATTCCAGACAGCAACTGTTCTACTGCAATTCACTGAAGCATCAGCAAAATGCAGGTTCCTTGGGTTAGTTCCAAATCTAGGAAGTTAGAATAAGCCTAGGCAACATTCCTTGAAGAAATAGGATTTTATCTATTGTATTACTGGTGCCACAGTAAATCAAATTCAAAACATCTGTGCCTTTTTATAGGAAGGGGGCATGTATGTGTAAAATGCTGGCAGTTTTTGTTGAATCCATAGAGAATCAGTTCTGGACTTAGTACAGTATGTCCCAAGAAGTCTTGCTATTCCTGTTACCACTCTTTCTTCTTCTCATCCATGGAGACTCCACCAGGACCCAGTGCAACCACGAGGAGGAGCCCTCCAATGACAGACATGGTCTGGAAGAAATCGTATTTGAGGAAGTCGTGCATGGGCTTGTAGGTTGGGATGGTCCAGAAGGCATTGAAGTAGATGTTGATGCCAAACAGCCAGATGACCAGAGTCAAGGCAGCCAGCTTAGTCTTGAAGCCAATTGCCACCAAGATAATCAGGGCTGTGCCCACAATGTTCTGCAGAATCTGCAAGGAAAAAAAGCCACGAAAAAAGCCATTTACTTACACAGTTCTTAGACACTCCAATAACATTGGATAAGTTCAGTTGTCATGGCACAGATAACCTAATCACTTTTTCTAAAGTATTAATTTTACTTATAGATGTCAATAAGCATTGAGCAGACCCTGCAGCCCGTCTGGGCACTGGTGCTACATTCTAATTGCTCAACTCACACTTTCAAGCTGGGATACTTACATAAAAGAAGTTCATATCAAAGTGTAGCAGTGTCATGAACATGAGGACGAGCAGCACACGGCCCCCCAGCTGCATGTACTGCTTTGGGGAGCTCTCCCTCATGGTGGGGACACCAGCAAACATGCTCTTCCCCTCTGAGCGAGACTCAGCCAGAAGCAGCAGCAAGCCTCCCCCAAGGGCAAGATTCCTACACAAATGGGGAAAAAAAAAAAAAAAAAGTAGTTTAGTACAGCTTGCACTGATCTATATTTGTGAAGTCTTATCTGACAATTTCAGTAAGGATCTACGTGAGAGTGAGGAGTGACTTGCTCTGCACCGTGGGATGTGCTGGTCTGTGTTAGACTCCCCAGCCCCAGCAGCACAGAGCACACCAAGGGTTTGTGGGAACACAGCCTGCAGGGAAGTCCAGCACCCACCACTCAGGCACAGCTGCTTCAGTGGCTGTTACAACACGAATTTAGTTGTGTTCAAGTTATTCTGTACCTCAGGTTTAGCCACATATGCCAAAGTAGTTCAGAGGTTGCTTTGAGAAAACAGAGCAGCAGCACTGCTGGGAAGTTACACATTGACAGGGCTGTAGTAAGCCCAGAGTGCAGCTCTTGTGCTGGCCTCCCCTCAGAGGGGTGGAAAGGCAACAGCCAGCCATCACTCAGGGCCTGACAGGAAAGCTCATGTTTATAATCCTGTCTTCTCCTTAGGGAAGGGGTTAAGAGGTGTAAAATCCCACAAACCACTCCAGTGACCTCATGCTGCAGTTTTCTCAGAAAACAGCTTCAGAGTTGCTATTTTAGGAAATAAAAGCAACTCTGATCAAGTGCAGACAGTTGGTTGAGCTCTCAGCCAGGTTAGCAGCAGAAGCATTTGGATCCTAGTGGGTTAGGATTAGTCTTTCCCTTCCTGAGCCTGCTGTCTACAGTTTAACACAGACTCTCCTGCTTCTTCAAGAGCTGTCATTTCTTTCTTAACCTAAACGCTTCACTTGTAAAATCTTTCTGGTAAATACAAATGTCGTTTCCTCTGCCACCAAGTGTCAGTTTTCATTCTGTTTCCATAAAAAGTTCCAGAAGCAGGCATACCTCATCAAGAACTTCAGGTCCCATAGAATGCTGTATGCAATAGTCTAGGCAAAAAAATAAAACAGGTTAAAACACCAAATAAATGACACTGAAGTTCTGAATTTCTGTTACAATCTCAAGCCTGTATCAGCCACAGGAGAATTTGATTATAAATACAATATAGTGAGGAAAACAAGCTAATTACATCAGTGTGGTCCAGTGAGTCTGTGTAACACAGGGAGGGAAGCCAGAGTTTGATTTGTGCTTTATGCCCCCCAAAATTCCCTGGTTTTGTAGGGGAAGGATGTTACTAGCTTGGATCCTTTGTGATGGGAACTCAGCTGAAGGCCAAAGCAACTGCAAGTTCCACATTTGGCTCATTAACTGACATCCAGGTAAATTGCCAGTTACTTCTGCTAAATTGGTCAAGGTCAAGTATTGAATGAATGTCTCCAAGCTGACTAATTGCAATTACATCTATTGGGCACATCAGGAGAACAGAAGCAGCAAAATAGTTCAATGCCATCAAGGACTGGCACTAAGCCAGGGTGGAGAAAAATTCCAGGGTTGCAAGTTATATTTAAACATATTGGGAGTAGTGGGGCTAAGAGATTTGAAAGGTCCAGTTGAGAAGGGATGAAGATTTAAGCCTCCTACCTGTAATGCTATAATTCCAAACAGTCCAAAGCAGGCATATTGCACAAAGTTCCTACTCAGCACCAGGATACAGCCACCTGAGTTGGGGAAATTGAACAGGGTTACAGTTGGAAAAGCTCCTGCAGGAATGCTAACTTGGATTTTCCTTTTTCTTTTGTGAGATAACTGTTAGGGTCATCATGCTGTATTCCTTGTGAGGATAAAACCCAAAACCTTTCTCCAGTCTTCCATCAGAAAGCACCAACAGCCTTAGTCACTCTGACATGAGGACTGGCAACTGCATTAAATTAAGGTCACTCTCTACACAAAATAGTGAGGGCAAAAAATCTAAATCCAGACACAAGATAAGAAACTGGCAATCAGGAACAGCAAATCAGGAACATAATACAAACAGAACAGGATTTTTTCTCTCTCCATTTCTGACAGCCTGAGCCCACCCAGCACACACATGGCAGTGTACTCCTTCTGGGAGTATTTTGATTCCTGGGCTTTGGAAAAATTTCTGACATAAGCACCTCACTCAGGCTTCAGTGCACCCTCTCCAGGGTAAGAATTTGCCTTGGAGGTGAATGTCCATAAAAACAGGAGGCTGAGAAAATCTCAACGCTGCCCCATTTCAGAGAACAGGAGTATTTAATTTAGAGAACTCTGGGCGTGGTTTGTATTTAGGGATGCATGTACAGAACTGAAACCAGATTATCCTGATGGATTCTTGGCATCTCTGACTCAGAGGCAGTGTGTCACAAGAAAACTCTCTACGGCTGCTTCCAGGAAAGGCTGAAGCAGGTCAGTTCAGAGTTCTCTTCGCTCAGCCCATGCAGTACTATCAGCTCTGTGCTGTCAGGGGCTATTAGGAAATCAGCGAGGCATCCCACGCTGCCAGGATTCCCAAGGGCTGCAGCCACGCTGGAGTGCTCTGCCTGCACCTGAACAGCCCCAGAGCCACTTACTCAGCTGCCCGAAGAGGTTGAGGAACACGAAGATGGAGGCCAGGAAGTAGCCGCAGTTCCACGTGCCGTCGATGTAGTCCCTCTGCTCACTCCACTGGAACCACATGCGGATGCCATCCTCCAGGAAGGTGCTGATCAGGCACAGCCGGGCCACGTGGGGCAGGTACTGCTTCGTCACCCTCAGGAACTGCACGGGCACACAGGGCATTAGCAGGGCAGGCAGGGAAAGGGACACTGCAGGGACAACAGAGCCCTGCTCTCTGCAGACTGAGGTCAGCACTTCTCATGCACTCTCAGGGTCACCGACATCCAGAGAGAAACTGGGACTTGGGTTTAATGAAATGCTCCTTCACCCACTGGGAGCAGCAGGGGAAACCTGCTGTCATTCTCCACTGGAGGAGGACTTGGAAAAAAGCAGAATCCAGCAGCACATTTCCGTGTAACAGGAACTGTGCTTTGATGGAGTTCTCGCTAATGAAGGCTGACCTTGGTTTTAGTTTCTCTATCTCAGGGTTTCATGTTACAGCTCAAATATCAGATAGCCCGGAGCTGAAAGGGCAATCCTGCTCCCACCCCTGTGCTCAGGCACTCACCACCCTGGAACAACCCTAATTCAGGGAGCCAGGCAGATAGAGGACAAGTTCTGTACAGATTAAAAAATATTACTAAAGTTTTGCTAAGCTTGTTCCCTCCAACAGCTCAGAGCAAACAAAGCACGTGTACTCGAGCAGGAGCAGATCTTAGCTCCACATAACCACTGTGTGGAATTGCACCCTCTATCCTCTAGGCAGGTTTTTACTGCCACTAAAAGGAGCATCCTCTGCAGAAAGGAAACTTATAGCTACAGTTCAGTGCAGTGGCTAAAAGGAAATGATATCATCATGCAGCAGATGCTGAGCTTTAGCTTTTGGGAATGGAAGATGTATCTGGGCCCCCTTCATCTCACAGACTCCTTGAGTCAATTTGCTCTGCAATTACAACAATTAAAGGAACAAATACAAAATTGCCAAACCAAGTCTAGAGGGTCGTGTTCTGTAGGGCTGTGGGGTGCATGGCAAAGCTTAGTGCCTCTGAGTTAGGACAAGTGTTTAACTGTTCCATTTTCTAGGCAGCTCTGGTTATTACTTAATTGAGACTTCCACCAGGAAGGAGACAAAAGCCATTTCTGACAGTTTATTCCTGCCAGCAGCAATCAGTCAATACTAAAGGCTATGCAAGTGACAAGCCTAGCTCACTGTGCAACTATAGATTATCACAAGAAAAAAAAAATCAGCAAACATCCTTAATAGTCAATTAAATAGTTAATATTGGAACAAACTGCACTGTTGTACTGCCTGTATCCAGAGTCTAAGGGTCAAAATTCACCTTAATCAAGTGCATTTTAAGTGCAGCTGTACTCTGCCTCCAGGCTGCCACTTCAGGCTTTTTTAAGCCATGTCAACAGTTGGATGAATGAGTCAGAAGAGAATTTCTGATCTTTATCACTCACTGAATGAGACACACATCTTGGTTTACAGCTTTCCTCCCTCCTGGGTTTCACTGTGAGGTCGAGGAAACTTGCTGAGGAATACTAAGAATAAAGTTCTTACAAGTCAGATGTCGTTTGTAAGATACAGAGCAAGGAACTTTGGTCTAGAAGGAAATGAAAGAAGACAAGTGCTGGGAATCTGTAAGGAAAGGATAAAAACAGTGCTGTGGAAAGGCTGAAAAAAGCAACAGATAGTAGAGAATGTCTTCCTCCAGGCCTCATCTTTGCTGTTTTGAAGTGGGAGCTGATCTCATTTTCCCCTCTCCTAGAGCCATGAACTGCACAGGTGAAGGATCCAAGAAGACAATGAACATTTAGCTGTGCTCTTGGCACACAGAGGGCATTTAACACTGGCCATTAAACACGAGTGCACACATCCAATGGGCTCCAGACAAGTCAGAGAGGCTGCAGCCTATGGCAGCTCCAGTGCTAAGCAACCTCACGGCACACACATCATCCTTGGGCACCTACAGATCCTGGAGCTGCACTCTGAACCCCCTGTACACAGCAAGCTCAAAAAAGCTTCAGAAACAGCCTGTGGGAACAAAAACACAAACCAAAGGAACCAGGAGACCCAGAGAGAAAGGAAGAGAACACCACAACTACAGGAAGAGAATGTAACAGCGTCAAGTGATTTCACAATTAGAGGATCTGGGTGTAAATCGCTCAAGTAATTTAACTAAAGATGGAATAAATGACAAGAAACATGAGAGCTCCAGCAGTGGGACTCAGTGAATAGCACCAGCCACCCTGGGTTTGGCCCTGCACAGCACCAGCACTGCGTGGCTCAAAAGCTGCACCCTGAGCCCACTCCCTTTAAGATTCACACAGATGAAGTGGCACACATGGGAAAATTGGTGGCTGCAGTTTGATACCTGCAGCTAAGAAATGGGACCTGAAACACACCCTGCACTGAGCACAACACATCCAAATCCAAACTGCTGGCACTGATGGAGGTGGCAGCATTAAACTCACAACATCAAATAACTGCAGGGCTTTTTCTGCTCTGGGTTTTGCATCAACTGCTCTCCACATGTCCTGGCTCCTTGGAAGAGGTGAAACATCATGAGAAAAGACAAGAGAATGCTAAATAAAACTATTTTAAAGAAGAACAGCTGGTTCTGTGTTGGCAGCCAAGCTACTGACATATGCCAGAGGGGCTTTGTGTTGCCACTTCCCCCTCTAATGGGATTAGAAAGGCAAAGATAGATTTAAATGCTCCTTTAAAAACCAGAGATGTATAAGAAGATCCAGAGATCCCTTAATCAAAGCTCTGCTCAACCCCCTGTTTTTCTAAAGGAAGACTGAAATTTTCAAACTCATAAAGGCCTGACCAAAAGAGAGGCAATAAAGTGATTCATTTTGACCCCACCTCCAACACTTTCAAATTTGCTGAAAGTCCACTCTATTTTGATAAAACTATATATACCATAGTACAATTACAGGTATTTTAAGTCCAGTAAATGGACATGAGTTGGCAATTTTTGCAGGTGTGTTGTGCTCAAGCATAAAGCCTTTTCTTGTGTATTCTTGGATCAGGGACATTCTGATTATGGTGAGGAACAGCACACTGCTCATCTATACAGAAACCCTCTTGAGCTGCACAGGATTACTAGTTTAGAGCTTCTAATAAGGCACATCCCAAATATCTTGAATACTTTTAAGGGACTGCTTAGTTCTGGGAGAAGAAATTCCTCCAGCAGCCTGGGACATCACTGATCTTTCCTGGAAGAGGATGCTCAATCCAATGGCACAGAGAAAAATCACTTCCTTTCACCAGCTTGGATACATTCACTCAAAGAGATCCCACCCCAAAATCACAGGGCCTGCAAAATCCATCACATTTATTAGCCCAATGCCTACAAAGTACTGTAAAAACTGGCAACAGGCTTTCCCATTTATTTCCAAAGGCAGGAAGAGGGCTCTGACCCACTAGAGCATTGCCAGCAATATTAATCAGGTTTTTAATTGCAGGAAGATTTCTCAAAGCTTTTCCCTTCTGAAGTGTGCTTTATACCAATTCCCTTTTCCAAAAGGCTATTTATTAATGGAGCCTCTAAAATGGTACTTTTAGTAATTTATTGCATTTTACTATCATTCTTCATGGGAAAATTTTTCCCCAGCCTAACCAGAACAGGCTGCTTGGCTTATAATGATAAACAACCAGTGCACTGCCATGACAAAGTTCTAGAGAACATTTCCAAATTCAGGGTTTTTTTAATCTAACTGACAAAGTTCAGACTAACAATTAAATGTTTGTTCTCCCTTCCATTTTCTGCAAAATAGGATACTGAGGACAAGAAATAATGGGTTCAAACTGAAAGAGGGGAAATGGATGCTAGAAATTAGGGATAAAATCCTCCCTGTGAGGGTGGGGAGGCCCTGGCAGTGGTTGCCCAGAGAAACTGTGGCTGCCCCACCCCTGCAAGTGTCCAAGGCCAGATTGTGGACCTGGGGTAGTGGAAGGTGTCCCTGCCCATGGCCCCTTTCAACCTAAATGCTCCTGTGATTCTATACCAGAATTATCTGGACAACATACATCAGCATTTATCTTGGAGAATTAAATAAACTCCCCCAGTCTGGCTCTCCCTTGGAGCTCCCTCACTGCTGTGCAATGACTCAATGGTCTCTTTGCATTTTTGTCCACAAATCTTTTTTTTTTTTTTTAACAGCAGAAATACCAAGCACCCACATGCCTAAGGATTTATTCCTAAAGATTATTACAGACACTAGGAAAGTTGCCTGAGATCTGCTCCCTCTTAGGAAGGGATTACAAAGGAGAGACAATCTTAAACACTCCCTGCAGGCACCAGATACAGCTATTTTCAGTACTTGGTGGCTGCACTGAAGGGGTTGCCAAGTAATATTTTAACAAAAATCATTAGAAATGGACTTAATTTCCAAGTATGTAAATTACTGAATTAATAACACTGGGCTGGTGTTACAGTGTCCCCTCCAATGCAATTCCTCACAGCTCAGAGCAGCCTGTTACCAGCAACCTCATCCCCAGTATTGCTCCTCACTTGACCTAAAACATGGAGATAACTAAACTAAGTGAAAAAAAAAAAATCCTCAAATTTTTCTCCTGCCAGTTCAACTGCCCAGTTCAATGACAAAAGTGCTGGTGAGAGAGAAAAGGGGAATGTAGCCTTGGGAGAAGTAGGACAAGCCCTTTCACTGACAACTGGCTGTCTGGCAAGCTTAGCTGCCTGTAAGGCAGTGCACTAGTTCACCTCTGGATTAAGAGCCACTTATTACTGCTGAGTATCTTGGCATCTAGGGCATAATTTGCTAATTCAAAGGGAAATTACAGCAGCTGAAAAAAAAGCTAAGCTTTACTGTTTGAATTTAAGGAACAGATAATTCTTGCTTTTGTAAGAGACATTCAGGATTTCCTGATAAGCCATGGAATTAGCTCTAACATTCTCCCACAGGGGTTTTATGCTGCAGAAATTAAGACTCATTATGTGTTGAGCACTAGTACAGAGAGTGGAAAAAGCAAGAACATCACTGAGAATGCATTCAGCTCCCAGAACAGCCATTGTCCAGCCTCCACCAGGGGAGTTTCAACACAATTTCAGTCCAAACATTCCAAGTACTTTTCTAAATCCAAGATGAACTAACAGCTCCAGTAATGCCAAGTGTTAACTCCACAATATATACCAAAGGTTAGTGTTCAGCAAGTCACTCCTCCCCTGGTGTGACACTGGGCTTTAGCAGCACAGACAGCACTGAAAGGTTCTGATTGAGCTACCAGGCAGAGTTACCACAGGAGCTGTTACTCAGAACACCATAAAAATCCTTTTGCAATCTACTGGTAAGAGTAGCAAAACTCTAAATTCTGCAGCTTAAGGCAAGACTCATCTTTAAACAGGATGTGGCCAAGCACCAGTAAATTTGTGCCATTTAAAACTCACTTCAGGAGGAGGCAAACTACATTTAAGCTGGACAAAAGAGCTTTCAGAGGAGTGAAAAAAGGGGTGTTAAGGACATCTAGAAATAACCCCACAGGAATAAATAGAGAGGTGTTATAAAAAGGTCAGGACAAGCGTTGCAAATTTTGGCAAGTAATGTGAACACTGCAGTGATGGTTTACTTTCTCCTCTAAAAAGAACAAGAGGACAAGGTAAACAGAGAATGACCAAGATAATCCAGATATCCCTTAAACTGAGTGTTCCACACACCACGAGAAGCTCTGTCCCTAAATCGAGCCTTCCTTCTTCCATCTGGGGGTGGGGAGGAAGAGCAGAACAGGTTTTCCCAGTGAAATCAGTGAAAGACACAGAGGCAGCACAGCCCCCTCAGAGCTGTGACGTGTTATTGTGCACCACACGACTCACACTCAATCACAGTGGTTGTAGAACCAGGCAGAATCAGATTTTCCAGTCAATTTGCTGAATATGATTACTTGCTGCCTCTCATTGTCGATTAGATGAATCACCATGACTGTGAAGATCTTTGCAACACCATCCCCAGCAGAGCAACTACTTACACTCAAAATATTCTTGTTGTCAGACATTGTAAGAGATCACAAACTTCTATTTAACAGAGAAATCACTCGGGCCTCCACTGAAATAAACGTAAGAAGGTTTACAAGACAACATCAGCTTGCTTGCTTTCCTTTTGCCCCAGTTCTGAGCACAGCACCATGGTGCTGACCAATCTTTTCCAGTTTGGGCTTCCAGACATGGGTCAGGGTTTCATGAAATCACAGAATGGTTCGGGTTGGAATGACCCTAAAGCTCATCTTGTTCCAAACCCCTGCCATGGGCAGGGACACCTTCTGCTACCCCAGATTGCTCCAAGCCCTGTCCAGCCTGGCCTTGAACTCATCCAGGGATGGGGCAGCCACAGCTTCTCTGGGCACCCTGTGCCAGGGCCTCCCCACCCTCACAGGGAGGAACTTCTCCCTAATATCCCATCTAACCCTGCCAGGTTGGATAACTCTCCCGTCCCTGCCAGCTCACACTGGTTCCCCACAGCCCTCTGTGCCTCCTTCACCAGCCGGGACGGCTGCTCTCCTTCCTCTCAATCCTCCTGAGAGAAGCCCCGTGCCCAAGGAGAACTCGCTGTACGAGAGGCTCGGGCGCTCACTCCAGGGCAGGGGCAGCCGCTGGGCCTGCGGTGGGAGCCGGGCCCCAGGTCCCTTGGAGGAAACTCACAGGGAAGATGGAAACAGACTAATTCCAGAAGCAGGTAGTGAGAAGGCAAAGTAGAATGGCTATAAATCGAAAGAGGGGAAACTTAGGTCAGCTATTGGGAAGAAATTCTTCCCTATGAGGGCGGGGAGGCCCTGGCACAGGGTGCCCAGAGAAGCTCTGGCTGCCCCATCCCTGGAAACGTTCAAGGCCAGGCTGGACAGGGCTTGGAGCAGCCTGGGGTAGCGAAAGGTGTCCCTGCCCATGGCAGAGGTTTGAACGAGACGATCTTTAGGATCCCTTCCGGCCCAAACCACTCCACGGCTCTACAATTCCATAAACCCACCGCCCACAGCGCGGCCCCGAGGCGGCAGCGACCCCGCCGCCATCCCGGCCTGCCTCAGCCGGGCCCCTCAGCGTGGCCCCGGCGCACAAAGCCCGCCGGGTGGGCGCGCGGTGGGGGGGAAGGCGGACGGACACCCACCTGGTCGACGAAGTCCTCGGCGGTGTTCATAATGTCGTTGTGGCCCATGGCGGGGCCCGGGCTGGCTCGGGGCGGGCGGGGCGGTGGCGGGGCCGGGCCGCGCTCGGTGCAGGCGCTGCCACGTCGGACGGGCCGGGCCTTGAAGGCGCCGCCGCGCCGGCGCGCGGGGGGCGGGGCCTCCCCGCCGGGACACGCCCCCAACACGCCCCCGGCGCTCTTAAAGGGGCCGCGCCCCCGCCGCACTCCTGTGGTGGGGGGGGTCTCACGCCCTCAGGGCTGCAGCCCCGCCGTCCCGGGCGGGAGGCCGGGCTGTGTCCCCACCATGGAAAAATATGAGGTGCTGGCCTTAGGTTCAAGCTCTACCCGGCAATAAGCGGGCGGCTGCAGCGTTGTGGGGGTGTAGGTGGTGCTGGAGGGAGTCTGTGTGGGGTACATCGCCCTGAGAGCAGGGCAGGGGGCTGTGGGTGCCCTTACGGACATGGTGTGAGGGGCTCGAATCGGGTTAAGTGATGCTGGCGGGGTTTGTGAGGGGTAGATGCTGCTGGGAAATGCTGTGGGTACCCCTGGGAGCAGCACACAACCGGAGGAGGTGGGTGTTGAGTGGCCCTGGGGGGGTTAGATGGTCCTGGAAGGGCTGTGGGTGATCCTGGGGGTGTTTTCAGCACCGGGAATGTCCTGAAGGGCAGGGAAGGGAAGGCCTGTGTCCCTGTCAGGAGTTGGGGTGAAGGTGGGGGTGTCCCTAGTCCTGCCATGGGGAAGCTGGAGGTGTTCCTTCTGTGGAAGGTTTCTGTGCAAAAGTGAATGGAAGGGGTTTTTGGTTTTGCCTCAGTTGTTCTGCCCTAGCTGAGCAGGTGCTCTGGGTGTGTCCTGTGCCCGGCAGGTGCTGGAGCAGCTCCAGCCCGGGGCACTGGGCACAATGCTGACAGCTCAGCTGAAAACAGACCAGGCTGCCCAGAAGAAATATGCAATAAAACAGGTGAGCAGGTGGTTGCTGTGAAAACAAGAGTTCGGCACGTTTGTTATCCCCCCCGTGATAGCAGCAAGAGACCCGTGCTGGGTGGGCTTGCTTGTTAGCTGTGCTGCTTTTTGGGAAAATGGGAGATTGGGATCAGTTCACTGGAATGTTGAGACTCAAAGTGGGGAGAGGGCAGCAGCCTAGCTGGGTTCCCTCACAGTGTTCTCACCTCAGCTCACTGCTGCTCTGACAGTGCAGAAGCACTCTCTGCCACACATGTATTTTCAGCTCTGTTCTACCCATCTCCTGACACTAAAACTGCCCTAAACATTAAAGATTTGACCCACCATTGAAAATTTATGTCATTTGCAGTCCAGTCACCTTGATAAGAGTATTCTGCCTTGAAATTCCCCAGTGTTTCTGTTACAGTCTCATCCCTGTCTTTTGTTTGGTGCAGGTTGAATGCACTGACCAACACCAAGCCAATGTGGCCTTGAAGGAGGTATTGGTGCAGTCTTTTCTTTACTGTTTTACTTACAAAGACCAAAGTCTTGATAGAAACAAGTCTTTTATCTACAAGGATTAGCTGAGTAAATAATGAGTAAATAATCAGGTCGGATTATTTGTGGGGTGTGCTCTCTGCCCTCTGCTCGGGCTCAGGCCAGGGTTTTGTATTAATTGTTCTTTTTTTGGGATATGTAAATTCAAATGGACAGCTCTTCTCACAGGATAGCTAGTACTTTCTCAATATTTTTATTTGTTTTGTGGCACCAAAGAACAAAACTCATCCTTTTGGCCATGAAGCTGAAGGAGGACCTTGGTCTGTTTGTGGTTTATTATTAATAACTCGATGTCTAGATAACATATTTTGTTATATGCTCATTTCTCAGAGTTGGACTTTTTTTTTATATGAATGATTTCTCCCTCTCTTGTGCCCTTTTCTTTGAGTGCAATCTTCTGCAATGCCTTGAGTTAGAGGCATCAGAAATACTCTTAAAATACCAAAAATGGTTTCAATGAAATATGTGGAATAGCACATGATGGATGAGTCTCCCAGTGCCCAGCATGCACAGCATCTGGAGCTGGAAAAGGAGAATAAATATCTGTGCAGATGTTTTATGCTGGTCAGACAGGTGACCTCTTTCTGTACCAAATATGGCATTACCAGTAAAACTTGATCCAATTTTTTCTGTTGAAAGAAAGATTGAAATGCATCTATTAAAATAAATGCAGTTGTGCCACCTGGGAGCGTGGCTCTTTTTTACTTTTTCTGTGGTGCCTGCACAGCCACAAACCCAGCTATAGGAGAGTGACCTGAATTCATTTTATCTTCCTCATCATCAGCAAATTCGCTGAAGTGGTTAGGATTTCTTTAGAGCATGGAAACCACCTTCAAGGAGATAAAAATCTCTCGTGCCATTATGTTTGCTGAGGTTAAAGCTTGCATGGAGGTTACAGGAAATAATGGCTGCACTTGAAAAAAAATCATCCTGACTTACATTCTAAGAAATGTTTTCAGGTTTGGGTGTTAGGGACTGAAGAAGGGGGTGCTCCACACATCATCTCCCTGTGGATCAGTTTGAATCCCACAGGGCTGTTGCAGCACTGAGTAGAGTCTGGGTGAAATATTTTCCTTCTTTCCACATTTGTGTATGCAAATAAATAACAGAGCAGGCACTTTGGAAGAGTTTGATCAGAAATGTGACATGAACAAGCGAGGAACTGGCTCTGGGTGTTATTTAAGGTCCTGTTAAAGGGAAGGACAGTGTAACTAGAGAAAGCTGGCACTGTTTTTCTCTTTTTTTATTCTATGCAGGCAATGGAGTTGCTAAAACTCCACCACTCTAACATCTGTGCTTACAAGGAATTGTTTGTGACTTGGAATAACGAGGTGAGGATGG
The DNA here is from genome assembly GCA_027886175.1 of Phylloscopus collybita. NCBI lineage: Eukaryota > Metazoa > Chordata > Aves > Passeriformes > Phylloscopidae > Phylloscopus > Phylloscopus collybita. Next base: position 8,109,556 of record JAJNNQ010000001.1, read on the forward strand.
AACAGGATTGGTTAAACTGGAGTGTGTGGTTTATGCACTAGGCACATGAGCATATTCACAGGTTTAAACTTGGGGTCATTGGGGTGAAAAGCTAAAAAAAGGTTTTTTGATTTGAAACAAGCCTGATTTTTTTTTTTTTTTGGCTCCTGAATACACACACCATAAAGCTGTGAATATGTATGGATTAGAGTCCATCACATGGCAGGCTCCCAGAGCCTGATGGGAATTGGTGTGCAATTCTGATTTTCATGCCTGCATGAAAACCCTTCTATAGGGGACCATAAGAAGCTAAAAGCCCTGACTTACTTATTTGCAATTTTCTTCAGTGCTTGGACAGAATCTTTGATGATTTTATGGATATGTAATTGATTTGAATCATCCTATCCAGCTTCAGATAAGATGCTTGATAGTGGTGGTTTGTTTTATTTGCCAAAACAATGAGCATGCTGTATTTTTAATGAAAGAAATTAAATATTGTCTTTTCTGTGAGAGAATAACCATCTCAGAACCCTTTTGTACTGTGAACATCACACCCACCAGTTTGGTTTTGTCTTTCTCACCTGCAAACAGTTCAGCAGTTTTGGTGCAATGTTTTATTGCAGGCCTCATCTCTGTTCCTCTGCCTGGTGATGCAGCACTCAGGCCAAGGAGATCTTTCAGCTCTAATCAAGGAAAAGAGGCAGAAGTCAGAAAAGATAAGAGACATGGTAAAAAGTACAGAAGAGGCACCTCTTTGAACTGAGAGACTTGTTGCTTTCATGGTATTCCTTCTTTCTAAAAACCCTCCCTAAAGCCTTCAAAGCACAGGAGGGTGATTTTGGAAACTCACTTCTGAAAAACATTTGAAAGTGACTCTGTTTTTGTTACACTTTCATGTCTTTTTCCCTCCACAGGTGGTTGAGAAGTTCCTGGGACAGATGGTGGATGCTTTGTTTTACATACACAAACAAAATATTTGGCACAGGTGAGCAGAAATTTCCTTCTCTTTGACTGGCAGGCCCTTGTTCTTTGCAGTGTTGCTTCAGCACAGGGCTCAGAGGCAGGGAATTTTACTCTGCCAAAAGGAGAAGTAGGGGGTAGAAATTCCAGACTTTAGGTTAGGTTGGTTTTGACTTCCAAAGTTACCTATTTCCTGAGTTTGGTCTGGAATACTCCTTTGACTAAGGTATTATCTCTTGGTTTTTTTTTTTTTGTTTTTTTTTTTTTTTTTGTTTGTTTGTTTTTTTTTTGTTTTTTTAATATTTAAAAAATTGTCCATCTCTGTAAATACTCACATTTTGGTGGCTGTGATGGACAAAGTTTTTGTATCTGAATAAGAGACAACCCTTGCATTCCATGCTCAGATCAATTTGTGTCCCAAGCACAAATTTTTAAGCATTTAGAGAGGAAAATAATTGTATTTTGGTTGATTATCACTTGTATAATTAAAAAAAACCCAACAAAACAAATCAACAAAACACAAACAAAAAATGTCCAAACCAATTCCCCCCTCCCAACAAAAAACCCACTACAAAAAGCAACCCAACCCTTCTGAAGGCTAGAGATGCAGGGAATTTGTAATTATATGTCAATTGACTCCAATTTCCCAGGCTGACAGAAAATATTTCTGTTGCAGAAATCTCAAGCCATCAAACATCCTTGTGACTGGTGAAGCATCCTTCATGCTGAGTGACTTCAGTACTGAAACACTTATGAAAGATGAGCTGAAATGGAAAATAAGAGTGGAAGAAGGCAGATATTTGATTTGCTATTGTTCCTTTCCTACTGTTTTTTTTTAAATTATTTCAGTCATGGTGGATGTTTTTAGACCTCAGAGAAAAATTAGGAAAGAGGGGAAAGTTATCTTCCCTCTTCTTTCTCTGCATTAAACTATTTGTCTTCTAAACAGGATTTTCACTGGCAGTTGCCTGCAGCATTAATTATTTTCACAAGTGAAAAATGGAGATGTGTGTGTGAGTTTCTGCAATCAATACAGTTGGAATCTTTTCTAGCTTTGTCCTCAAGAGCATCTGAGAAAAATGTTCATTAGTTACAGTGTGTTGTGTAGGCTTTGGAAGCACAATGTCAGCAGTGTCACCACATGATTCCTGTTCCTACAGAAAGCAAGTCTTGGATGGCTCCAGAAACATTTGGATTTTCTTTCACTGACAAATCTGACATCTGGTCTCTGGGCTGTGTCCTCCTTGATATGATGAGCTGCTTTGTTCTGAAGGTGTGTAAGAGTGATTTATTAGGGATTTAAAGGGTCCTGGCCTCATCAGGATACCTCTGAGTGTGTGAGAGCTCTCTGACAGTGTGCTCTCCCCAGGAAGAAGAGAGAAATTCCTTACTGCAGGATATCAGAGGGGACAGCAGCTGCCTTGAGGGAGTCCTGACCCTGATGCAGGATGGAGAAAGCAGCTATTTGCCTTTCTTTCCCATTTTATTGATGATGCTACAGATTGAGCCCAGCATGAGACCCACAGCAAGGTGAGTTCTGGCTGCCTTCCCTTGATTTATTTGGTCCTAAACCCCTCCTGCCTCCACAAATTGGGAATGTTAACTGCTATTGGAAAGGGTTGAGTTAACAGTGCTTATCCTCCTGCCTCAAAAAATTGAGTTATTAAAGACTTGATGTTCATTCAGAGAGGACACTGAGATGCACAGGTGTCCCTTTTTGCAGTTATGTTATGAATTCATGTTATACACAATTTTATGAGCCTGAACTTGACACCTAAGCATGGCTTGTGCAATGTGAGCTCTTCCTTGAGCTGCATTGAAGTGAATTGTTTAAGTTCTGTCAAAAATAATCTAGTCTAGAAGTCATACTAGATTTTTTTCTTTTCCAACTTACCAGTTGTAACTCACTGGTGCTGCTTTTGTCTCTTGAAATTCCAGGGATCTGGTCACTGTTCCATTTATTAGGAAATGCCTGACTTTGGCTGGTGACACTTCAATAAAACTGAAGAAGTCTCTGTCTCCCACAATAATAGATCTGCTCTTTCAGGGAGGAGTTGAAAGTGTTCTAGGTAAAGAGGAGAAGAAGATTTATGTAAGGGTGATTTTCATAGGAAATAGACTCTTCCAGTCAGGGTGTATTCTACTTGGAAATAAATTCATGGACATTCAATTTACCTGAAATAAATTGGGATACTCTTTGGAGCAAGGATAACTATGCAGCTGCTTCTCTAAATTCCTAAGATTCTCAGCCATCCCTGCTGCAAAAGTTAAACAGGGTCAGAGGTAATTCCTCAGAAAATTTGGGAGCTCCACTTATTTTCTTTGCATTGTAACATCTTTGCTAATTTATGCCACAATGGATCTGCTCCATTATTTTCCTTCTAAGTGTGGAAGATGTTATTTTAATCTGAAAAGTTTATTGGAATAATGCATTTAAAGCTCCTCCCCCTGCTCTGATTTAATATTCCAACAGGTTCCCCAAAAAAAAAAAAAAATAATAATGTCAAATACATTGTGAATCATAACACTTTGTAATATTGAAATGTTCAATGAGTTGGGGGGAAAAGTTTTTCCTCTTTTCAACAATCCCAAATTTCATTATTTTCATTTGTATGAATTCACATCCTGCATGAAACAATTTGAGTGCTTTGTGGAAGTGTTTTTGTGGAATGGCTGGGAGAACTTCCTTGGTTTCTCAGAATTCATGCAGGCTTCCTGGGATGTTGAAGAAGTCCAGGCTAAAGGCATTCAGCACCTTGCCAGCTTTGTAAAGGAGAAAAGTGGTAAGGCACTACTTGATCAGTTTATTTATTTATTTATTCTGCTCCTTGCTTACATTTTGAGATAATAGGAAGAGGAAAACATTTTTAATGCCCACAAATGAGAATGAAATTGCTCTCTTCCTATTTCTCCAGGTCAGTAGCTGATGGGATTGTGTTAGGTCTTGTTCTGTGCATGCTTTTGTTAACCAGCAGAGGGGTTTTACAGGATAAGAAAAAAACCCTGTGATATTTAAATTGGTAACAAACTGACATCAGAGGAAGGTAATTTCCACCAGTCCTGGGATGACTTGGGGGGTAATTCCTGGGGCTGTAAGGCTGGCAGAGCAAAAGGAGGCTACACATGGCTAATCCCTGTGTGTCTGGTAAAGCTGTGAGGGTGCAAGCTGTGTATTTGCTCCCAGAAACTGCACATTTTTCAAAAGAAGCTCTCAGATCAAGGTCAATAATTCAAAGCACTGTGTTAAATCAGTTATAAAATGACAGCATTTTAATGCTGGCATTGGCTTATGATGTTAAAACTCAGGGTTATTCTTACTTTAATTGATGGGAGACATTTCCCACACAGATTAAAACAATCCACTCTGTTTTGTTCTCTTCTATTCAAGAACCGTTTCTCAAAAACTTTCTTTCCCCCACAGCATTCCCCTATCTGCTCACATGCACAGAAGTGATCACTCTTGCCATGAAGACTCACATAGATTCTCTGGATTTACAAGTAGAAGGCTGCACTTTATTGCTTGAAATTCTTAGTCAAGGTATAATTTTAAGACTTCCTGCTTCTGCTGGGTCTTGTCAAGATTACTGAACCCATTATCTGCTCCATTAACAATTTTAGGGGATGAATTTAAAGAATTAAAGGAAATTAAGCAGCTTTCTGAATTCCCATGGCCTTCCTTCAGGACTGGCATACAGGAATTCTGTGTTAAGAGTTAATTTTAAATAGAGGTGCTGATCTTGTCCAACCAAGTTTGTTTTCATGTCATGTAGAGTGTTGCTAGAGAGCATAAATAAAACTGTTATTGTTTCAGTGTTTCAATTTTAAACCATAAAAGTGGTTTGGGGTCTCTTGTGTGGTCCCTGCTGTCACTTTCATGGCAATTTACCCTCAAACCACCTGATGCTAGAACTTAAAAATACTAAGAATTGAATTTCAGCAAATGAAAGTTTAAAGTAACTTCTGCTTATTTGATGTGAAGAAATGCTGTTAATTGAATGTTTTGCTATGCTGATTGCAGGGCAGGGGGGTTCAGATTTAATTTAAAACCACTGAAATCTTTGTTCTGTTCCAATGTTTGTGGTGACAGCTCTGGAGCAGGGGGTGATGATGGCCCTGGATGAGAGTGTGGCCAGCTGCCTGTTACACACAGTGAGAAAACATTCTGAAAACGAGGAGTTCCTTTCAATGCTCTGCACATTATTGATGATGGTTTCAGCCAGTGGTGGGTCACCTTGCTCATTTCTTTGGGGGACATTAATTTATTTTTACTTTTTGAAACAAATCCAAGATGCAGTGCAGAACTTGTGACTTCACTGAGAGGTGTGGATGTCTGTGGGTAGTTATTAATTTAATGGTGGTAATATTGGTAAGATTGAGCAGATATTGGTAACACCCCTGAAAGTTTAAGATACAATGCTGAGGTTTCAGGGATTTACAGGACCACTGTAATAGATACAATTCTGTTTTTCCTCTTGGTTTGGAGACAAGTACAAACACTGCGAGCAGTAGTGCTTGAGAAAATGAGGGCATAGAACCTGAATTCTATTTTGGACTGTGCCATGATGAATTGAAATTATTCTCCCTAACTTCTCTACTTTGTTTTCTTTTCTTCTGAACTTGTAATTGCTAAATATTTATAGTCTTTTCAGTTGTTTTCAGGGTCAGTTCAACAGTCATCAAAGACGGGTTTTAGAAATGGTACAGTAGGATTTAGCAGCAAGGAATTTCAAATAATTTCAAAAAATTATTACAGGGTCATGTCTAAGACCAAACTATTTTTATCCAGTGTTTCCTAATTCTGAAGCTTAGTTTGAATCGTTAAAATGGAAACGGGCGAAAAATTATAATTTACACCCTCTCAGTTCCTTTCCTGCTCTGCGAATTCCAAGTCTGTGAGGAAAAAGGATGGCCAGGCATCCATTTGAAAGGATCCGCTGTGTTAAGTGCATCTTGTTAAAGAATTCGGTCTGTTCTCTTGCTTCCTTTTGTCCAGCCGATGGGCTCACCTTACCGGTCTGTTATCTCAGTTTTAAACACTGTTAGTGCTGCCTGTTTCGAGCCCAGTGAGTGGGACAAAAAGAACAGATTCGATAGAGTTTTTCTGTGGTTTTCAGAAGTAGCTGCGGAGAACCTAAGGAGAGTTGGAATCATTCCAGACCTTCTGTCAATTTTAAGACGTTTCCTTCATAATGACAAGATCTGCTCCTCTTGCTGTGCCGTTCTCTGGAGCTTGGCCGTGAGTGGTAAGTAGAACACAGCCAGCATTGTGCCTGCACTCATGTGACTGAAGGGCAGCAGGTATTGAGCCTAATTGAGTGCAGGCATTCCTGTCCCTGCGATTGGATTTTCTCCAATTCTTTTTCCGGGGAGCTGGAATGAGATGATCTTTAAGATTCCTTTCCAACCCAAACCAATCTTTTTGATTTTGTGATTCTGGAGAGTTGTTTCCACAGCACTGCTACAATCACTTTGTGATCCAGAGTTAGATTAGATAAAAATAAAAAAAATAATGCAGAGGTTTTTAGCAACCCTTTATGTGATATTGGAGCTCGAATTGGAGCTCTTCAGGCCAAGGTGTGACCTGATTTTATATTTACTGATTTCTGTGGTGTGTTCCTGTAGAGGTGTGTGGTGTTCTGATCATCCTGGAAGGCTGGAAGCACAGATTGTGCACAGTTGCTACTTGGTGTGTTTCATTCCCTCTGTGCAGCAAATTACCCGTTGGATTTATGGGACAGCTGAATCTCCATCCTGCAGCCCGGATTCTGTCAAAGCTGTGGTTATTTCTGGAGGTTTCTTGCTGTGATCCCTATGCATAATTTAAATGACAAAGAACACTAGTTCCTGCAGAAGTTCAGCTTTCTCCAATAAACAGAATTATTTATTAGTCCTGGAGCACTTGGTTTGGTTTTGTACATTTTTGATTCCTTCCCTCTGCTGCCCTCCAGACTAAAACAACGTTGCATTATTCCAATGCCAACACCCATTAAGGTTCTGCTGATATAATTTGACATACAGTGGTATCAGTGCTTCATTAAATAACTCTGCCTGGTGCATTTCCTTTCTGTTAAGGTGATTCAGAGAATAATGCAGACCAGGCAGTGCTGGAAAGTGCTCTCCCTGTCACCTCTGCAGTGCTTCAGGAACACCTCCAGAATGGAGTGGTTGCAGAGTCAGCCTGCTCGGCTCTGTGGGCACTGGCACTCCAAGGTGTGTGTTCCCAGTCTCCCTGTCCCTTGGGCAGGGAAAAGGCTGGCATGTCTGTGTGTCTGTCCGTGGTGATCCTGCAATCCAGGCTGCTTGGCTGGAGCAGGCTCTGCAGATGGCAGCAGAGTTAGCAACTTGCACCCTCTCTCGGCCACTCTTCCCTGCACTCGCTCTGTGGCTCCCTAATGAAGCCATTTTTGATGAGCTGCAGCAATTAAATCACCAGATGCTGCTAATGGGGACTCCATTGGTGGGCAGCTAACTCTCTTGGTTGATTTGGAACAGTATTTCATGTTAGAAAAAAAAGAAATAATCTCTTTCATCACCATTTGCACTAAGGAACCCATCCTTGCAGTACTACTCTGTGTTATTTCTTCCTCATGCAAGAATATTTTCACATTTACCTCCTGCCTGCCCTTGTGCCATCGTTCCATTGGGAAAAGCTGAGCAAAACACCCTCAGCAATCTCATTTCTATTCCCCATCAGCAGAATAAGTTGAATATTCAGGACTCTTTATTCTTTTGGCCTGGAGGATATTGAAATTTTGGGCTTTTCTGTGTGTTTTGTTTATTTTCTTTCAAGGTTGCTTAACTGACAGTGACTATGAGCCCACAGCAGCACTTTTGCTGGATGCACTCAGGATGAACCCAGAAAGAGCAGTGCTGGTGAGGAATGGCTGCCTGGCATTAGCCAGCCTTGTCAGGCTCTCAGGTAACATTCAGCAGCTCTTTTATTAATCACCAATCAGCCCCATCAACATAAAAACAATCACTAAAAATCACTTCTGCCCTGCATGACAGTGTCAGCTGCATATCTGTTCTTCTACTTGTGCAACAGTTCCCAAATATGCTTCAGAATAGTTTTTAGGAAGACTGAAAATAATGGGCACAGCTTCCTGAAAGCGTGACGTGTGCCAGCTGGTGAGGGGATGGGAAGCAGACCCTGCAGTCTGCAGCTACAATGAGCCCAGCAGTGTTTGTCTTCCTTGCAGAAACTGCAGCTTTGGCAATTCTGCTGGACTCAAAGGGCAGTGGAATAGAGCTGATCAAAGATGAGTATCACCTTCACCTCCACGAGCCAGGGGTGGCAGAAGCCCTGTGCCTGCTGATGAACGAGATGGTTCAGTATGGTGAGAGAGCTGCTGCTGTCACTTTTGAGTCTCCTCCTCTCTCCCACCCCCAAAATCAGTAAAAGCACCACAGCAGCTCTCAGGGACATGTTAGCTGCTCTCAGGAAAGGCTGACTTTGTGTCTGGGAAAGTTCCAGTTGATCCTGCTGATGAATCACTCCACTTGTTCCAAACAAATACCACTCTGCTGGTCAAACTTTTTAACTTCATCTTATCTTGCCTCCTCCTCTCCTCTCCCCATGCTCCTTTAGCTCCTGCTCCACTGGCAGTTGTGCTACAACCATGAATTTTCTTTTCATTTGCACTGCAGAAGAGGTTATGCTGTATATGAGGTCCGAGAGAGTGGAAAAGCTGCTGTGTGAAATAAAACTCCAGTTTCCATTTAGCACGGTATGGAGAAGTCTCTGTGATAATAAAGTATATTAGTGTATTATTTCTGGTGAGGGATTTGATCAAAGTGCAGAAATTTAGAGAATTAGCTGCATGTGGAGTGAAGAATGAGTTTGTGAGGATAGTTCTAACTACTGGGAATAAGTGGTTGAAAGTTATTTTTCTTGTTGTTGTTGATGCTGAAATTTTAAAAACTTATGTTCTTGTCTCTTGCAACATTACATTAATTTACTTCAGTCCTCATGCTAAACCAGGCTAAAGGTCACAGGAATAACGCCATAAGTACATGATATCAAATTTATTTTTGGGTTGGAAGTGGCATTGTTAACAAATAACAACAACAAAAACCCAACTAAAACTTTCTGACAGTTTATGGGAAGATTTATCTTACACTAAATTAAATTTAATTTACATTTAAAGATTTAACTTACATTAAATTTCACCAATTTCACACTGAAAAAAAAGGAAAAACCAGCAGAATTATCAGAGCTATTTCATGTGTTACACTAATATTTCTTTTGCAATGGCTCGCTGGCAAGAAATCAAAAATTAGGTTTGTTCATCAAGCCAATAAAACTGGTTAGTCTAAATTTTGCTGATTTTACTTATGTATGTACAGAATTGTTTTCAAAGACAATTCCAAAGGGTTCTCCAGGTTCTCCTGCAGGCATTGCCTGCACCCCTTCAATGAACACTGCAGCCACAAGGTAGAGCAGAGAAAAATAATCCCAGGAGGGGAGAAAGCTCCCTCTCCTGTTGTAACCCAGCAGCCACTTCAAAGACCTATGTTAGACACATTGTTTTTACTAATCAATGAATACAAAAATAAGTGGAGCAACAAGGTAATCTTCTGTTTTGACACTTCTCACATTTCCCTCCAGGAGATTCAGACCCTGGTGGGTGCAACACTTTTGAAACTGAGGAAGGAAAAACGCTTTGTCTAAGAACAAGACTTGGCCCCTGCTGGATACAAAAGCCTGGATCCTCCATTAGAAGATTCTTGCACCAGAAAAAAAAAAAGAAAATTTGGTTATTAATAATATATAAACAGGTATTTATTGCTGGTTTAGGTACCACAACAGTGTAACTAACAGCAATAATTAAGAATTCACCTTGTAGCAGACCTCACTTTGTGGACCTCAACATACTTGAAATAAAAATTTAATCCTCAAAGTTTTGACAAAGCAATTTCTTCCTTCATCTATCATAATTTAATTTTTTTAACTTATTCACTGTCTATTTCTGTTGAAGAAATCTAACTGCATGAAGTTCTTTCAACTGCAGGCATTTTTTACAAAGGTAATGCAGACATCAGGCACAGGGACATCCACAGGGACACCAGCAGCTTTCCTGGGCAGCAGCATTCCTGTACTTCCAGGTTACTGGACCATTGTCTTTGCATTGATTTTATGAAGTAGCTGCTGTCAGTTCTGACTTATCTCTAAATTTGGAATGTGACATCAAACCAGCAGCTGCTGCAGATGAAAGATTCTACCCCGTGTTTTTAAGTTTTACAGTTTTTTCTTGGGAGCTTTGTTCTTGACAGCAGCTTCCCATTTCTTTTTCTCTAAGGTGTAAAGTCTCATAGCAGCTTGTGCATCCTGGATCTGAAAGAGAACAGACCAGACAGGGGTGTGAGATAATAAGCAGCTGAATCTTCCATCATTTTAATCCATCCTTCCAATTAACATTTCATGATCTCTTTTTACATTTAGGCTGTGTGCCTACTGAAAGGGACAAATGGTGTATTTAGAGTCCAGGGCCCAGCACAAGGCTCTGCATTTCTGATTGTCACTTGGAAAGTCATAATGACTAAATCCTCTTGATACAGGATCTACGAGCTCCCCTCCCAGTTTTGCTTCCCCAGTTCATTCCTCTTTTCCATCCTGCTGCCCATTAAAATAAAGGATCTGCTGAGGTTCAGGTGTAGCCTTTCCCACTGTTCATCCATCCTGCCACGGTGCAGAATGCTGCTTTTAGGGTAAACACATCTTGATCCTGACCTTTTCCCCTGGGAAGTTCAAAATAACAAGAATTCAGAGTAAAGAGCTGACTTGTGCAAAAGTTGTTTCTGAAATGAGCAGACAATGAGCAAGCTCAGATGACAATCTCACTGCTGCTGCTGCTGTGCAAGCAGAGCTTGCTGAGTTTCTCTGGGATGAAGGCACAGCACTGTGGGCTGAACCCAGAACCCAGAGCTGGATGTTCTGAGCTGGTACCTACCGAGCAGTGCTCTGCTGTCTGCACCTGAACATTGAGCAGCTTCTCACAGAGCAGCTTCAGGGATGGCCTGGAACTCTAGAGACAGAAAAGATCATAAACCACGCTGTCTCACAGGACTTGAAATAACAGAGATGGGTGTACCTATCAAAATATTATGTTCCTCAAAGAAGAGCACATCTTAGCCTCTGCTGCTGAAATATCAGGAATAATTAAATTATGAGATTTGTGTGTGCACAGGTGGGAAAGAGGGAACAGGATCAGGTAGAAGCAAGCACAGCAGCTCTGCAGAGTGTTAACTGAGCACCTTCCCAGCCCAGCCCACCTTCTTACCTTGACTCTCTGTTTGAAAGGTTTGTATCTCTGTGTGTCCCTTATCTTCTTCTGAGGATGATCAAGAAGCAGGACCTAGAAGAAATCACAGTTTCAGTCTAAAGATGTGTTACTGCATGAAACTTTACAGAGCTGAAATGTGCAGCTGCCTTTAGTTTCTTCCCATCCATTGTGAGAGACACTTTGAACCCATGAAAGGACCAGACCCAGCTCATTCAGCCACGGGCTGCATTCAGGACCAGTTTCCAGGAGTCCAGGTGTGTTCCCTTGATCCACAATGATGTATTAAAAACTTAATTTTCCATGTACCTTTAGATCATTCTGTAAGGCATGGCCAACTAAAATCCTTCCCTTCAGGAGCTCAGCCACCTCCTTCTGAACCGTTTTAAAGTCTTCACCTAAAAATGCCACACAAAGAAACACCTTCCATGAGCAAGCCCTGCATCTTTTCTGTTTGTACAGTGCACTGAATCCCTGCTTGCTAGAACACAGAGAATTCCATAAAGGGCACAGCATAAAAAGTTTTGTTTGTTTTTTGGGTTTTTTTTGTGTTTTGTTTTGGTTTGGTTTTTTGTTTGTTTGTGGGTTTTTTGTTTGTTTGTTTTTTTTAATATGATATTCCACCAGTTAATTCCTTCAAGGGTGTTGATGATCACTCTATAAAAGCACTTCTTCCCACAATTTTTCTTAGCATTAAGTTTAACTTCAACCTCAGCACTTTGTTTTCCCACATTAGGTCTCAAACTGTTCCAAGCTCAGCCAATCAACCCACAGAATTCTCCCTCTAAAAATCCTTCTGGGGGAAACCCCTGGTACCTGTGTTTATGTTCTGAGGCCGGATGCCACTGACAGCTGTCCTGTAGTCTGTCACCTTCTCCGTGGGCTTGACATACTTGTCATAGACACACTTCCCAAACTGGTTGACGATGGACACCCGGGCCAGGATGCTCTCCTCGCCCTTGGGGCCCACCCCCACCATCTCACAGTCCATGGCCACGGCTCGGGTCAGCCTGCAAGGCAAAGGGACAGCTTGGGGACAGCTCTGCGGGGCCCAGCTGCAGCTGAGCAGCTTCACACCTCTGCTGGTTTGAACAGGGCCTCTAGGAAAACGCCAAGTGGTAACAGGATGCAATGCTGTCAACAGGTCAGTATGCAAAGAACACAGGACGTGGGGAATGTTCCCAAATGCAGCTTCTGCTTAACCCAAACGAGGCCACACCAAATATCCCAACAGAGGTGCTCCTTTCTGTCTGTAAGGATGCCAGACAGCATCAACTAAGAGATGCAGGGCAACCAAAGCTTTGATTTTGATTCATGTACTGTTGTCTGGGTTTTTGCTGTTCTCCTCTGTCTCTTTAAGAAGTTTTTCTAAAGTTCTATTTCAGCCTTCTGTGTTTACCTTTTGCAATGGAGTCCCTCACGATTTTACATCAACAACTTTCTTGTTATTGTAACCATCTAACCATGTTTACATTCCTCTCATAAGGAGGAGAGAATTGATGGACTGTTGGGTTGCCCAGTGTGGTTGGAAGGGAAGATTTCCTTCCTCCAATCCATGGTCACTGCTGGAATTCTATAAATGTTGAAGTCTGTAAATAAACTGCCCCTTTTTTGCCTTGGACACCTCAGTGTGTGAGTGTCATTCCTTTGTGTTGTGTGTGACAATGTACCATGTGGAAATGGAAACAGATTTCCCAAGAATCCATCTGGCAGCAGATGCAGGGAGATGTCAGCTCTCTGTGCAGATCAGTTCTGAGCAGCCTGACCCTCTGATGCCATCCTTCCCCCTGGAATGTCACTCACCCATCAAAAGCCTTTTCCTTAACCAGCACCTGCTCCACAGACTGGGATTGCTCTGCTTCAAGTCCCAGGTTCCTTCTGGCAATTTTTGCTGCTTCAGGTCCTATTGCTGCTTCAATATCTTTTGGATCAATGTCATCAAACCAGATGTCAGCCCTGGCAAGAACAGATTTAATTACAATTAACAGCCTCAAAGCAATCTGGTGTCTGTTGTACAAAAAGTGTGTTTAGAAATAAACCCTGCGAAAATTAAGTCCATGACTGGCACCTCTGCAGGATTCTTGCTGTGTCTGAGGAGCTGGGGCAAAATTTGTTTTATTTCTTTCAGAATTCAGTCTGGAGAACTGCAGCTGTTTTGAATGTACCTCTCTGTGCTCCTCCCAGAGTAAATATTCACATCCAGGGCTGCTGCCTGAAATACTCACTCTTTGGGCTGCTGCTCCACGTGTTCCTCAGCTTTCCTCCTCTTGTGTTTCAGCTCATCCTTCTCCTTCACCACAATGCCGTTTTTCTTCTTTTCTTTGCAGCCTTTCCCGTTGCTTTTGGTGCCATTTAAGTTCTTATTTGCTGTGACCCCCTTGGATTCTGGCTTGGCCAAAGGAGGATTGGCTTTAGCAGAACCATTGTCCATTTTATTTGTGGGTTTGGCCTTTACCACATTCCCATTGACTGCTGGGACTTCTGGGCTTTTGGCTGCTTTGAGTGGCTGCTTCTTTTTGGTGTCTGTTTGACCCACAGAGATGGGCTTCTTGGAGTTATTTGCCTTTTGTTTCAGCAGCTAAAATGACATTAAAAAAAAAAAAAAGATAAAGGAAAAGAGCCTGGAAAAGAGAAGGCTTTAGAGTGACCTGTGTCCTTCCAGTACCTAAAAAGAGCCCTCAAGAAAGGGGGAGAGGGACTATTCACAAGAGCCAAGAGTGACAGGGCAAAGAGAATTACTTCAAACTGCCAGAGAGCAGCCAGAGATGGGATATTGGGAGGAAATTCTTCTCTGTGAGAGTGCTGAGGCCTTGGCACAGGGTGCCCAGAGAAGCTGTGGCTGCCTCTGGATCCCTGGAAGTGTCCGAGGCCGGGCTGGACGGGGCTTGGAGCAGCCTGGGCCGGTGGGAGGTGGCCCTGCCCTCGCTCCCAGTTGACTCCACCGTGGAGCTGCATTCAGGCACCGCCAGCCCGGCCCCGCTGCTTCCCTGCCCCAGCTCCCGGGGCTGTCTCCCGCTGCCCGCACCGCATCCCCCGGCCCCCCTCACCTCCTGCAGCGCCTTCCAGTTGGAGGAGAACTCCTGGGGGTTGCGGGGGGGAAGCAGAGCCGCCATGCCGGGGCCTTTGGACGCGGCCGCCGCTTCCCCGAGGGCCTTCCTCTTCTTCCTCCTCTTCTTGCTTTTCCCGCCGGCCGCGCCGCTCGGCGCCGCCGCCTGGGGCTCCGCAGGACTCTGCTTGGCCATGCGGGGCTCAGCGGGGTGGGATCGGGACCGGGATCGGAACCGGGACCGGGATCAGGGGGCAGCCAGTCCCAACCCAGCCGGCGCTACCGCAGGGGGACCGGCACAGCACCGCACCGCCCCGGCGGGGAACACCGGCCCGCGCTTGGGTTCCGGGAAGGGAGGGGGCGGTTCCGGGGTTCCGGGGCTGGGGCGTCGCGGGTGACCCCCCCAAGTATTGCTCCATCCCGTGTGTCCCCAGGGCCACACGGCCCCCGAGCCGCCCCTTGGCTCGCCGGGGCTGGCGCACTCACTGGAGGAACCGAGGCCATTGCGCAAGGGGGGGCGGCCGCGCTCCAAGCTGCCGGCGCGGCCGCGGCCCCCCGCCCTCAGAGCTGGGAGCTTTGTTTGCTCAAAGCCCTGTTTGCCCAAAGGCTGCTTTTGCTCTTCCCTTCCGCTCCACGTGATGCTTTGGGCCGAAAAAAAAACCTTTCTGCGGGGCTCGGGGAGCGCGGCTTGGTCCGGCATGACCGTCAGCTTGGCGCTGCGGGCGCTCGCCGTGCTGCCGCTGGGGCTGTGCTGGCTCCCTGAGGTGAGTCTGAGCTCCGCCGCGGCCCTTCCAGGAACGCCGCGCTGCTTCTGGGAAAAGCTAAAAAAAAATTAAAAAAAAAAAATAAATTAAAAAAAAAAAAAAGAAGGAGAGACGACCCGGTTGTAAGCCAAACTCCGTCCGAGCTCGCTAAGCACGAAGATAAAGCTGTTTCCTCTTGTGCTTAGCGCGGGGTAAAGCCACAGGGACTTGGTGCTGGCGCTGGCTGAGCTGTTTGCTGGCGCTCCTTCCAGGTTAGGTCCAGTGCAGGGACAGTCTCGTGTCCATTTGTTTTTCGTGAAAAAAAAAAAAAAAAAAACAAAACCGTAAAGCTCTTCTTCTTCTTCTTCTTCTTCTTCTTCTTGCAGAAATTCCTCGGCGCTTTGGATGCGGAAGATGTTTTGTCTTACTTTGGAACCAGCTCAGTGCCTGATGGTATGCAGGGCTCAGGCCTTCCTCGGTTTAGAACACATCTGTCAGCTGATTTCTAATCCTGTGTGGTTGACACTGATTAACAGCCCCTGATCTGACCAGCATTTGGTGTTTCTGAGTCCCAGTGCAAGCGAGACAGTCTGGGTTTCAGTGTGGATGGAGAGATGTGTCCGAGATTAAATCTGCTGCAGGAGATGTGTTCAATCTCTTTGCACATTTCTGCTGCAGTCCCCAATCTCTGTATTCTACAAAATTAACAGATCTCCTGACAAAAGCTTTAGACTAAGGGTAACTTTAAATACTTGTTATTTTTTTTTAATAAATGCACGAAGAGATTTGAATTCTGGGTCTGGATTGGTGATAGTTCAGAATAAAGATATGTTTTGAAGTCTCAAGTCCCTAAAGGAAGGGTGTTGCCTCCTTGTGAGTTCACCTAGTGCTCATCCCAGTGTCTTTGTCTGCACTGTGATAATTCCCACTTAGTTGAAACCAGCAGGAACAAAACTGTCTCAGCCTTTTTTAGATGAATTATTCTCCTTACTGAGAGAGCAAAAGCTCCAATAAATTAAGTTTCTGCTGTGTGTTCCCAGTCAGATTTTCCTCCCTTTGGAATACACAAAAGCACAGAAATTCTCTCCTGTTCACTCCATGACCCCAAGAGGCCACAGTTGTCACTTGTAGGGTGTTTTCCCTGGGGAAATAGACCTTACATTGGGTTTTTGTGCATCACCCTTTCTCGTAACTGCTCCCCTTGTTCTGGTCTTGTTTCATTTCTTTCAGTGCCTGAGTTTGTG
The DNA here is from genome assembly GCA_027886175.1 of Phylloscopus collybita. Taxonomy (NCBI): domain Eukaryota; kingdom Metazoa; phylum Chordata; class Aves; order Passeriformes; family Phylloscopidae; genus Phylloscopus; species Phylloscopus collybita. Next base: position 8,125,808 of record JAJNNQ010000001.1, read on the forward strand.
GTGGCTGAGCCAACCTGCCCTTGTAAAGAGGAACATTTTGGGCTGAGGCCCTGTCGGGTCCAGCAGTGCTCCATCCAGGCCTGGGGCCAGCTCTATGCCTTTGAATTCCTCGAGGACCACGCCCTCCTTTCCTCCTCCTTTGTGAGCAGCCAGGTGGTGAACTCCTCCTTTATTTTACTGAAGAGATTCCCAAGGAACTGCTTTGCAGGTGGAAAACCCCTGCAGCCTCCCGGGGCCAGGAGCAGAGTCACTTATTGTGAAGGGCAGCTGGTGAGTATGAGCAGAAACAGCCTTTGGGGGTTGGCAGCTTTGTGCACCAAACGTGTGTGAACCACCCACTGAATAAACCTTTGCCACCTCCATGGATAGCAAATATCTCTGGAATAACTCAGGGGTGGAATTTTATCTGCTTCAGCAAGGAGTTGTCACCGTGGGTGAGGAGAAGGTTCACATCAGGCCAGTCAGGAGCAAAGATGTGGCTCTGCTGCAGGACCTTGGCTTCTCCAGCCCCCACATCCTCTTCAAAAGTGCTGCAGGAGAGGCAAAGCCAGCCAGAGGTAACAGCCACGCAGAGGGAGCTGTCTCCTGGTGGTGGCATTGCTTCCCTGAGCTCAGAGGAAAAATCTGTGTTTACAAATACAGGAGCAGACTTGGAAACATTTCTCACCTTGCCGAGGTGGTGAGCAGCGTGTTTGATGTGGGTGGTTGTTATTTTGATAGCACAGGTGTGTTGCTAAAGCTGCTGGCAGGTGAAAGACACCAACAGAAGTGGGAAAGCTGAGCAAACCCTTGGAGAAGTGGGCTTGCAGCTGAGTTATGGCAGCCTTTGGGGAGAGGGAGTGGATCTGAAGGACCTTTTATGGTGCATTTGGTGTCCCTCTGTGCAGGGTGGGCTCCTCCTCGCCTGCACAAGAGGGCTGAGGCAGCTGTCAAACATCTGGAGCTGATGGTGGTGGCAGGGCCAGATGTTTACTTGTACCACAGAGAGGACACGGAGCGATACGTCCTGGCCAACCTGAACATTGTGAGTGGCTCTGTGGTTGGGATCCTGGCCCTGCTCATCTGCAGGGCATCCCTCTGTGCTTCCCTGGGCATGAAATTCCCCAAATTCCCTTGTGCAAGGAGCTGCATGAGTAAAAGAAGATCTTAGGGGATTTAAAACCCACATAGAAAATGGAGCTCTTAATTTCATTACTAATGTTGCAACTCAGGTAAAGAGTTTTCTCGCTGTGTTGCTTTCAGTGGGATTGAGCTAAACCCACTGAATCAATCTGATATTTTTCATTTCACTGCTTTATTTCTATTGCAGAATTTTCACATCTCTTTGTGCTATTATTAAGAATTTTTCTCTGTGTGTACTGCAGAAAAGTCTCTAGCATTCACTCTGCCCTGCGACACTTTTCATGCAGATTCTTCTCTCTGCTTCAGTGTATCTGACAAATCCAACCACTTCTCATCTCCTGATAGATTTATTCACATCTGTAGTGCATTTGTTAGTGTTGCAGTTACCTTGGTAATGAGTGCAGCCCAGTTTTTGGGAATGGGGAGTGGGGCCCCTTCTCTATTGAATCCTTCCTGTCTCTTCTCAGGGAGCAGAGCTGCTCAGAGATGCCTCACTGGGGGCTCATTTCAGAGTTCACCTCATGCAAATGCTGGTTTTGAGAGAGCCAGAGGTAAGGGGAGGGCTGTGTTTGGGTGTTGTCCAAGCTCAAAGCTGTTTGCAATGTGCCAACGTGTGCCTTCCCTCCAGGCAGAGGTGAACATCACAACCAACATCACCTCCTCCCTCATCAGTGTCTGTGAGTGGAGCAAGAAGGTGAACCCCCAGAACGACTCTGACCCCCAGCATGCTGACATTGTCCTCTACATCACCAGGTGCTGAGCTCCCTGCCCTGGGAGGGACTGGGAAATAGGATTGTGGGAAATGGGAAATAGGATCTGGTCGTTTTCTTCAGTTCTGCTTGTCTGAGGACATTTGGATTTCTTAATGTGGAATCATCATAAAATTTGAGCAGTGGGCATTCGTGTCAAAAGAAATGTTAGACAGCTGGCAAAGCTAGACCAGGAAAGCTCAGATAAATTCAGCTGAATGTCTCGACCTGATGTTTTTAGCTGCAGGGGTTCTTTGCTCTTTCCTCTCTATGTCTCCCTTACTTTAGGTTTGACCTGGAGTTGCCTGATGGGAACAAGGAGCTTCGTGGAGTGACTCAGTTAGGGGGAGTCTGCTCCTCCTTCTGGAGCTGTGTCATTACCCAGGACACTGGCTTTGACCTTGGAGTCACCATAGCCCATGAGATTGGGCACAGGTCAGTAAGAAACTGCCAGTAGGTTTTACTCAGGTAAAAACATTTTAAGGAAAGGAGCAAAAGGACCTCTTGACATAAAAGGGAATTTCCCACGGATTATTCTAAGCTTTTTGGTCATCACCATGGGTTATTTTGGAAAGAGTTCCTTGCATTTCTTGCATTCCTGCATGTCCTGTGGCAATTAGAAGCTGCAAAGAGCAGAGAAACCCTTTGTGACAGCAGTAGAAGGAAGGGCTGCAGAGGGAGCTCAGTCCTTGCTTAGAGAAGGGAGGCTCTGAGGGAATCCAGCCTTTGGGTTTCTTCTCCTCAGAGCTCTGTGCTGCTTCTGTTACAGCCTTGGCATTGCCCACGATGGAGAGGGGAATCTGTGCAGCAGCAGTGGTTACATCATGGGCTCAGCAGGAAACCACAACAGCATCGACCTCACCTGGTCTCCGTGCAGCCGGGAGCAGTTCCTGGCCCTTGTCAGGTAAGGGAATGGTTGAGTTCTTCAGTTCCCTGTGCTGGGAGCTTAGGAGAGAAAAACACAAGGAATAGAAAAGCTTATTGAAAAATGAAGAGCAGTGAGAAGCTTGGGGTTTGTTTCTTTCTTAGCACTTGTTGCTGAGGTTAAACCCAGTTTTTGCTTTGCATAGCTGGAAGTGGCTTTGGTTGGTGCCTGACGTGCCTGGGCTGGGTTGGATTTCTCAGACACTGGCTCAGCCTGCACGTTTTATTTACAACATCACAGCATCCAGGCTCAGACAGGCACTGCAGGCTGTGCTGGCTGGATGCAGGACAGGAATGGGATAGAACTCCAGCAGCAGGGAACTGTGAGCATCTCCAGGCAGCTGCTGCAACTAAATCCATCCCAGCCCACAGCAAGCATGTGTTGTCTGGGAAAGCAGCAGCCAACTCCCAGAGTGAAACTCAGCACAAGTTTGCAAACATGTCCTTGTCCTCACTACCCACAGCTGGGAAAGTGTTCTTCCTCATGTTTCTATCAGTACAGGCCAAACAAGCTGCTTGAATGACCTGCCGGACATGGACGGCAGCATCCCGGGCTGGAAGCCTGGCTTGTACTACGGAGCAGATGAGCAGTGTAAAATCGCCTTTGGGAGTGTGGCCACAGCTTGCACCTTTGCTGACAGCAATGTTGTAGGTAGAAGGTTTGTCTGTCTTGCTCAGGGCAGCAGGGAAATTCTCAGGAGCCAAAATTCGGGAGAAGGGGCAGCTTTTTTATTCCGAAGGGATCGGAGGTGCTTTTCTGCCACAGATTTCTTGGCAAAGCTTTCAAAATGTTTCCCTTCTCTCCGTCACCTCCTTCCTCCACATACATCTCCTGTGAGGTTTGCACAGTTGGCTGCTGTTGTGCACAGCTGGCAGTGCTGGGTGCACCCACTCAGGGTCCTGCCTTGGGGAATTCTTGCTCGCTGGGCTCCTCCAGCTTCCCTGCCACGGCTCCAATCCCTTTGTCTGGGAAGCACAGCGTGTTTAATAGCTGCCATCTGGACATGTTTTGTTAATGAGGAAACACTAAGGTGGGTGAAACTTTAATTGCTTCAGTTGATCATCTTCCAGCATTACAGCTGGTGATCACTACAGTGATGATCTTTTGACTTGCCCACAGCTTTTGCCCAATAGCAGGGAAAATGAAGGAACTTGCATTGTTGGGTGCCTGTGAGAAAACCTGGGACAGGCAGAATTTAGACTTTTGGGACTGCTGTGTTGTTGAGCCTGACTCCCTGAACTCCCTGATTTTCTCATCACACCAGGACATCTGTAAAGTTCTCTCATGCCATGTGCAACCAGCAGACAAATCCAGCTGTACCCGGCTTCTGGTTCCTCTCCTGGATGGAACTGAGTGTGGGATCAACAAGGTAAGGAGGGTCCCACCAGGAGTGGGTGTGGGGGCTGTGGAGCTCAGACAGCAAAGCTTTGTCACTGTCTGGAAGGTACCTGGCACTCACTGTCCCTTGGCCAGGGAGCTAAACCCAGTCCTAAACTGGTACTGTTATGTCCTGGTCTTGGTCTTTCCACCTTGTCTTTAACTCCGGAGTTGCTCTGCAGTTCTGTAGCCTGATATCTGAGCTCTCCTTCTACTTGAAATGACCTCCCTGCTCTTTGCTTTGACCTCAGCCTCATGTTAGACCCTAATTAGGAAGGGAACCCTTCAGCCTCTTGTGAGAAGGTGCCTCATTCACCTTGGGATTCTCTGTAACTGGCCTGCCAAAGACGGAGACTCGTGCCAACCTTTTAGATCCCAGCCCTGCTGTGTTCACTGCTGCCAGTTCTGTGTGTTCTTGGTCCTAGTGGTGCTCCAAGGGTCAGTGCAGCTCTCTGGAGGAACTGAACCCCATGGCTGTGGTCCATGGGCACTGGTCAGCCTGGAGCCCCCTGTCCCCCTGCTCCCGCAGCTGCGGCGGGGGGGTGGTGCTGAGGCAGCGCTTCTGTAACAACCCCAGGTGAGACGTGGGCACCTGGCTGTGCTCAGGGCCTCAGGGCTGAGTCTTCCTCTTTGCCTGGGACAAACCTGCCTCTGTTGAGGGATTCTGTCTTTTCCAGGCCTGCTTTTGGGGGGCAGGAGTGCCCCGGTGCCAGCGTGCAAGCAGAGATGTGCAATACCCAGGTAATGGAGCTCAGCATCACCTGAGCTGCTGTCTTACTGCTGAACCCTTTGAGGGCTGGGTGTTTTGTGACTGCCCTCCCCACAGCTGACTGCTCTGGTAAAGACCTGGTGTGCAGCCTCCATCTGTCTGACAGCAGGAGAGGTATTTGTGCCATGGAAGGCAGCAGGATTATTTAATAGCATCGTTCACATGTAATGAAGCATTTTCTCTGTGCCCCAATAACAGGACAGATGCTGAGAAAACAGTGACTCACGATGATGGTTTTCCTCAGAGGGGCTTTCTTGCATTGTTCCTGTTTTCCTTATCTATTTATTTTATATAAATTGCAAAGATAGCAGCTTCCAAGCACAATTCTCTGCATATCCTGCAGGCTCCCTTTAAAGTGGTTTTCTTTCTTAGCAGTCGTTTGGGTGTTTTAGTCACCAGCCACTGCACTTTGCCTTTAGCTAGAGGGTTAAATGTCAGTGCTCAGTCACTTCCTTTCCTTACACAATTATCCCTCTGGGATCCAGGCCTGTCTGATGACCCAGCAGGACTTCATGACTGAACAATGTGCAGCAACAAATTTACAGCCACTGTACCTTGATGCAGAAACTCCATCCTTTTATACCTGGACCTCTGCTGTTGGCTTTGCCAAAGGTGAGGGATGTCTGGAACCTCAGTTTGTGCAATGACTGCTCACGGACCTGTTTGTACTTTGGAGTGAAAAGGCTGTTTCACTGAGTGTTTTATTTTTCACATGAAACCTGGGTGCTTTCTGAGAGATCATAGAATCCCAGAATGGTTCAGTTGGAAGGGACCTTAAAACTCATCCCACCATGGGCAGGGACACCTTCCACTATCCCAGATTGCTCCAAGCCCCATCCAGCCTGGCCTTGGACACCTCCAGGGAGTCCACAGCCTCTTTGGGCTTTCCCATTGCTTGATGAGCAGCCATGTGCCTTCCTGAAAGAGTAACTCCTTCCTTGTGCCTGCCTGCTCCAGGGGACCTGCTCTGCAAGCACATGTGCAGGGCTGTGGGCAAGGAGTTCATGGTGAGCCGTGGGGACAATTTCCTGGATGGGACCAGGTGTGAGCAGGAGGACACGGAGCACCACGGGGATCTCCATCTGTGTGTGATGGGGAGATGCAGAGTAAGTGACTGGGGGAGTCCAGGTGAGCCCCTGACAGGTGATCTGCACCAAAGGAGTCAGGGGAGATCGTGCTAGGAAAAAACTGTCCCGAGCAACAGAGCGAGCTCTTCTCAGAAGAGAGTTTTGTTCTTGGTGTGTTGGATGGAGTCCAAAAATCTACTGTTCTGTCTGTGCATCCAATGCCCTCTAGATAAGACATTCTGCTAATTATGCAGTAACACACAGGGCTATTCATCCCTAATCCAAGAAGCAATTGGTTTGTGTGTTGGTGGAGGAGACATCATTAGCTGCTCAGCTTGCCTGCTGTAATTAGCCCCATAAAGTGCTGACTGGCTCAGAGGGAAGTTCCATGACTTGAATCACTGAGTCAGTGGCAAGATAAGGAGCAAAACCTGGGGATCACAAGTCAACAGATTGATTTTTGGAGTATTGCTGATCGAAACTGAACTATAACTTGTGGAGGTTTATTCTGCATTGGACCTAGGGAAGGCATTCTTTCCTGATGACCTTGGACACAACTCCCCCGCGCTGTCTGCATTTCAGGAGCTGCTCCGTGCTGACCCGGGTGGATGTTTTCTGTTGTTTCTTTACATTCCCAGAATAGTCTTTGTAAATTTTATGTTTTTCTCATTATCCTGGTGCTCACTTATGTTTTGTGAAGTGTTTTCCCCCCATGAACAGCAGAGGGTGTAGGCACAACCTGTTCTGATTTTGGCTGTTTTATTGGCAGCAGTGATAAATATGCATGTTATGGCAGCTTCCAAAGCCTGGGATCAGTGGCTCCAGCATAAATTCAGCAGTTGCACATGTTTTGCTGTTAAGCCTGCTGAGATCCTCCTGTAGCTTTGTGTAAATTAGTCTTGTTCGTGGGAATGGGGATAGAATCTCTCTCCTGAGTTCCGTGGGACTGAAGTGATGTGAGCTAGGTTTGGCTTTGGAGTCTGGGGAGCTAAAGATTCCTTTAGAACCTGCCATTCATGTTTAGTGTTCTCTTGGGCTTTTGTTTTTTCCTCTCTTCCTCCCTCCCTCCCTCCAGAATGAGTTTGTAGAAGAGAGCACAGAGCTTTGTGTGTAGGTCACAGGAGAGACTTTTTTGGGCTGCTTCTTATGGGAAAGAAAATGTCACAGTTCCTGAGAGCTGTGCTCTCAGCTAAGACCTCCCAGCTCCTGGCTTTGCATGCTGCTGTACAGTGGCAGCCCTAGGTACAAACACATTTTTCCCTTTGTTGTCTTCCTAAATCCAGATTCCAAATGGAAAGGGCAGTTCCAGGAGCTCAGGCAATGTTGCTTTTGCTGGCTTGTTTCCTCAGAATAGGCCAGGCTGACAGACTCTCCCCTCTGCTCAGGCATTCGGGTGTGACGGCCAGATGGGCTCCAGGAAGGCCATGGATCCTTGCAAGGTCTGTGGGGGTGATAACTCCACTTGCACCAAAGTGAGTGGCTCCTACACAGAAGGGAAAGCTCAAGGTGTGTAGTCCTCCCCCTCAGGCTCTGCCTTGTGGTGCTGTTTTTTGTGAGTTGCCTGTTTGTGTGCAGTCAGTGTTCCAAATCTGCTGTGTATAACTTCTCCTTTCTGCTTCTGCTTGATTTTATTTTATGGAGGGTATGGAGATGGGTTTGGGGTGGTCAGTGCTGAGGGAGGTAGGCAGAATGCCTTTTTTTTTTTTTTGTGATAAATCTCTGGATGTGGATCAGAAATGTAACTGTTTGGGAAGTCCTGTAAATTGTTGGGAGCTGGGGGTGATACCAGATCACAGAATGATTTAATATCCCAGATTGGAAGGGATCCACAAGGATCATTGGGTCCGACTCCTGGCCCTGCAGAGGACAGCCCAACCAATCCCACCATGTCCTTGAGAGACTTGTCCATGCTTCCTGAGATGTTAAATGTGGGAACTGGTCTGGCTCTTGCAGCCTCATGTAGAGATAATAGCAGAGAACCTAAAAAGAACCAAAGAAATGTGAGGACACAGAAAGCAGCTCAGTTGTGTTTGCTGTGTCACTGTGTTCCAGGCAAGGAGCAGGGTCAGGGTGAATTTAGGAGTTGAGCTGCAATCCCCATCCTTTCCCACAGAGTTTCAGGGATGGAAGGTGACCACATCTTTCTCCTTTCCACCCTTCCAGAGTATGTGACCTTTCTGTCCCTGCCCTACAACACCACCTCGGTCCATGTCACCAACAGGAGGCCTCTCTTCACACACCTGGGTGAGTGGGATGAGAAGGAGAGGAGGGGATGCAGGCAGGGCTGAAAGGAGCTTGTGCAAACAAAGAAATGGGAAATTTTGGTGCTGCATTCTGCTTGTGGGATGCTCTCCAGTGGGAAGCTGTAGGAGCCACGCTCCATGGGATGCCAAACTTGGTTCCTACCAAATGGGCAGCCAGCAGCTGCCAGCACCAGGGGATCCTGGTGACCACATCATGTCTCTTAACCTCACTGCTTCTCTGGCTTCTCCAGCTGTCAAGGTTAAAGGAGAGTACGTGGTGGCTGGGAAAGGAAAAATCTCACTGAATGTCACCTTCCCGTCAGTTCTGGAGGACAAGCAGATCAAATACCAAGTGTTTCTCACCCAGGACAACCTGCCAAGCCTGGAGGAAATCCACGTGGATGGGCCAACACAGGAAGAGATTGAAATACAGGTGAATTAAAGCAGCAGAGTTGGAAGGGGGCCAGTCAGAAGTGGCCTGGTTTGGGTGGCTTTGCTGCAGAATCCAGGTGTGGTGGATTCAGGTGACTTTGTGTCCAAGGCTAGGGGGAGATGGTGTTCCCTGAAGTGTGATAGTAGTGCTCTTCTTGGGAATGGCTGCCCTCAGGCTTCCTGCAGGCCTGGGGGTGGTTGTGTGGGAAAACCACACTGAGTTAAACCTCCTGCTTGGCCCAGAATTCACAGGGTGGGTGCTCTGACTGCATCTGGCTGGCACTGAGGCACTGCAGCGAGGCTCAGGATTGGATGGAAAGGAGGGAGTCTGGCCTCTCCTTCCTCCATCCTAAGAAATAGATCTGAGTTTTCTTGTGCATTGACCACAGTTTTTCCTTCCCCAGGTCTACAGGAGGTACACAAAAGAATATGGCAATGCCACCAACCCAGACATCACCTTCAGCTACTTTGTCCCCAGGGAGAACCTGACCTATCTGTGGATTCCTCAGCAGGGCCCGTGTTCAGTGACCTGTGGGGAAGGTGAGGCAGCAGGACTCAGTCTCTACTTTTCATGGAGACCTCTGCTTTGGTCTGAACTGAATTTCAAAGCAGATTGCTGGAAATGCTTGCTGCAGTTGCTGATGTTCAACTGAACTAAAGAGAAGAGTGGTGGAGCTTTTGAATTAAATTAACAAATGAGCTGAATCATCAAAATGATACTGGAAATGTTTGATCACGGAGAGGATTTTGAGATAGGTTTTAACTGAACTCTTGGTTTTAAGACTAAATAATTTTCTGAGATTTTTCAACATTACTGAAGACTGTATTTTGAGATTGGCTAAACATCAGAAGTGTGAGACCAAAGGGGTATCTGGTGTCTAACTAAAGCCTCAGAGCTAATTATGAAACTTCCTTCTTAGAATTCTATTCCTGTGCCATGGCTAATCCTTTCTGTCTCCCTAAAGGAATCATAATGCAGATTGTAACAGTTCACTCTGATAGATGGCCTGACATCTTGTTTACCAGATAATTCAGATGACACCGTCAGGCCTCTCAAGACTTCTGTGACAAGGATTTAGAAAATACATTAATGAACATTTATGGAAGTCAATCTACACAACTAGTTATGCCTGGAGAGCTTTTCTCCAGCAAATCTCCCAGGTGAACTGCTTGCGGAAACCCAGAAGTAAAGAGCGTAAAATGCTCCAGAGCCTCCAGCTAATGCAGCCACAAACAGAAAAAAAGATTGAGAAACTCAGTACTTAAAATAACAGAAAGTTGGGAATCTGGGCTGAAATTGCACCTTGAGAGCTGAAAGTGATGCACAGCCCTCCTTAGCAATAGCCATTATTAGAAAACAAGGAGGGTAGAGCAAAGATAAGGCTGCTGATGGATTCTGGGCATTTGGTGCTCAGGGTCGTGCTGCTTGAGATTCAGGGATGCCTGGCTCTCCTTGTAGCCCATTCACTGAAAGGAGACTCCTTTCAGCTTTGCTTGTAATTTCTTTGACTTTTGACTTTTCATCTGCTTTGCCTTTTCTGTTCATTATTGTTAAAAATCTTCTTTGTAGCTGTAGCTTGTGAATATTTCATTCCTTGCCTGCTGCAGGCACTGGAAGTCTCTAGTTTGCCTCCCAGTACCTCTGGTTTTGGTTGTTGGTGGTGCCTTTGAGGAGGTTTGGTGCTGTTTGAGCACGAGGGCTGTGTGATGATGTTACCTGGTCACTTCTACACAATGGCATTTAAAACCAGCTCCCTCCTAGAGCTTATTTGCTGTCTCTCATCAGTCAGATCAGTAGAAGGAATTGGTTACAAATTATGATTGATATCCTTGTCCTTTCAAAGGGCCAGTTTAGAGCAACCTTTCCATTTTGGCAGTGGGTTATCCATCAAACACTCCTCTGCTGGGGTGCTCACCTTGGAAAATCACTTTAAGGAAGGAGGTTATATCACAAAGAAGGGGTTTGTGTGTTTGCAGGAAGTCTGAATTCCCACACACCCCATTTTCTTACCCCAGTGACTGAGTCAAGCAAAATCACCCTGGGTAAGAAAATGGGGTGTGGAGGAATTCAGCTCTGTATTCCTGTCTCTTCCTTCCATAGCAGAGGGGAGCTGTTCACTCTGGTTATAACTTCAGTTCCTTTTCCTTTTGTGTCCCAGGAGTACAGCCAGTGGCCCACGTGTGCTTTGATCAGAGCAGGAATGAAGTCACAGAGGATCAGTGGTGCCTGGAGCTGCCCCAGCCCCTCCCAGAGCACAAGCCCTGTGCCATGGAGCCGTGCCTCTACAGGTTGGTGCTCCTGGAAGCTCAGCTCAGTTCCTGCTTTTCTCTGCCACTTAACCCAGGTTCTGGATTTGTGTTGTGCAAGGTCAAAAAAAAAAAAAAAAAAAAAAAAAAAAAAAGGAGAAGTATGAAGTAGTTTCCTCCTAATTGTAATGGGGTAGCAGATCCCAAACCACAATCCTGGTCTTGTGAGATAGTTGAGATGTCAGCTGAAGTAAATATTCCTTCAGTGTTTTACAGTAATCTGCTAAATGAAGATACTTTGAGGGTATGGCCAGAAGAAGATGCCACTCACATCCTTTCCAAGATAGTGCCAACAAAGAGGGTTGATCTCTCTGTTGTTTCTTTGGGGAGGAGGACCAAGGGCCGAGCCTGCCCAGACATTGCCCTCAGAGACATTTTAGTGTTCAGTAAGAAGTGATTGCACTGTGAACTATAGCCCCTTAGCTTAGGTGCTTCTAGTCCTTGAAAGCTGTCAATGAAAGGACTTAAACTGTCCTCTCAGCCACATCCAGGCAAGGCTTTTGAAACAGAGAAGCTGAACACTCTGCATGACCCACTTCTGTAACCAGTGGCCTGAGGAATAAACCTCCCTGATCCAGATGGGAAACAGGGTGATGGAATTGCCTCCCACTTAGGTGGAAGATGTCTCAGAGGGATGAATGCTCTGCTGTCTGTGGGACTGGAGTTGCCCAGCAGAACCTGACCTGTGTGCAGTTCCGTGCTGGCCTGGAGACGGTGGTGGATGACAGCCTGTGCCCAGCAGAGGAAAAACCCCTCTCCCTTGTGCCATGTGTGGTCAATGTCTGCCCTTTGGGCTGGGACAAAGTGAGTTTGCTGGCTTGGCTTTTCAGGAACCTCAATGGGAGCTTTGCACTTTTATCCACCAGTTAAAAACCACCAGCTTACTCCTGGAGCCTGGAGGGTGGCTTACACCACTGCTCTGCCCAGTTAAAGGTTCATCCTGTCACTTTAGACAGCTCCATCCCTATTTAATTATGCTGCTGGATTCCTCAGTTCATCGTGGTGGTTTGTTTAGGGCAGCTGTTTTTTTGCTCTGTTCTGAGGAGGAAGATGCACGCTTACTTCAGCCTCTGGAGTCACTGGGGCATGTCCAGCTGGAAAATCAGACTGTGTATGTCTGGAGCCCTGTAGCTGGGGAGTGTTCTGTCTCCTGTGGCAGAGGTGAGGCCTTTCTGTGCTGCAGGGAAATGTTGTTTGGCTGTAGGTGTGAGTTTAGTGCCTGGGAACCTCGGGCCCCACCTGCTCTTTCCCCCTCTACAGTTCTAAGTGTAGCTGTGACCACAATTTTTTTGGAAAAGGCTCAGGCAGAATAATTTAGAGGGGGGTCTGGTTGCTGCTGTGCTGCAGAGCTGGGGGGATGAGTGCAGTAAGGGTACCATGGCTTGGGCAGAGTTTGCTTGTTTTGTACACAGAGATGTGACACTTTTGATCCATTTTCTACCCTTGCATCCAAACCATGCAGTCAGATCACTTCCCTTCCTAGGTAAGACTCAGCTGCACTATGTTTGTGTGGCTTTTGACACCAAAGAAGAAACCCAGGAGGAAAACTGTCAGCCAGTGCCAAAGCCAGAGAGCAGGGTGGAAGTCTGTGATCTCAGCCCCTGCCCACCAAGGTAAAGCAGTTACCAGGAGACAATGAGACAGTGAGGGGGGGTCTTTCCTTTCTCTCTCTGTCTGCAGGGACATGGTAAAGGAAGGGTCAGGCTACTCTCCTGTTCTTTGAAAGCACAAAAACAGCTGCAAAAACTGTAGCACTGCCCCATACTCAGCAAACTGAGAGTCTTTCCTGGGCTGGTACATCTCAGACAGACATAAGTGTAGTGCTCAGAGGCTGAGTCCAGGGGAAAACTGAAAACCTCTCAATCCCTTATTACTCTGGGGAAGCAGGAACAAATCCATAGCTGCAAAAGGTGGTGACACATTTGCCAGCTGTACAGTTTCCACAGAGCATCAGGGAAAGTAGCAAGAATTCAATACTCTCAGAATCTGGAACAGCTGCTCTGAAAACTGAAGGAAATGCATTGCACTTTCCTGTGGTGAGCTTGCCCTGCCCTCTTTGCTGCGGGACTGGAAAGCTACTGGAGCTTTTCTTACAGGATGCCACTCCCAGGGCCTCTGGGTCAGATCCTGATCTAAGAGTTCAGTGCTGTGTGTGTTTTGGAGGGAGATAAGATTGTTTCTGCAGTTAAGCCTGTGAGTGTCACCCTGGGGAGAGCAGTGATGGACTCAGAGTAAGATCCAGTGTGGGTTTGAAATCTGCGGGCTCCTGGCAAAATGGGAATACCCTCTGTGTCCAACTCCAAACCTGCTCCAGGCTACATTCCAAGTACCACAGACCACAGTGTGAGGCAGAGGATGAAGGAGGAAGGGCGAGGGAACTGCCGTGCCTTTTCTGCAGTGAGAGACAGGCTAGGGATTCATCACTAACTCACTTCTTGTCCTCCCTGCCCTGTCAGGTGGAAGGTAACCCCAGCTGGGCCCTGCTCCTCCAGCTGTGGGCTGGGCTTAGCAGTGCAGCTGGTCACCTGTGTGCAGATCCTCCACGGCCAGGAGGTCTTGCAGGAGGAACATTTGTGCCCTGTGGCAGAGAAGCCCCTCACCAGTGTCCCCTGTGTCATCCGGACGTGCTCTTACGAGTGGAGCTTCAGCGAGTGGTCAGAGGTACCTGCTCCCCTTCAGATGCAGCAGTTTCCCAGCTCTCCCCTTCCCTGGGGAGAAATAACAGCTCCTGCCTTGTCTGTTGGCTTCCCACAGCAATGCTGAACTCCTTCCAGGGATGTTTTCTATCCTTTCCACTGCCCTGTGTTGAGCAGCTGTAGGTTTGCTTCCCACCTTCCCCAGCTAAAGTTTTGGCTGCAGCTTCGGAATGGTTTTGGCATGTTTTCTCCTGGAATGCAGATATTCGGGGATTTTTTTAGGAAGTGGTTCTGCAGTTTAAATATATAGTTTGGAAAGTCCCCTGGAAGGTGGGGCATCTTATAGCTGATGGAACAAAAGCACTGACAGGGCAGGTAGTAGAAGAGCATCAATGAACCCCCCCACCCAGATTGTGCATGAGCTTATCAATGCATTTATTTCTAAATACCAACTGGAATGCAGTGCTAAGCCCGTGAGTTTGTTCTTCTGCAGTGTTCAACATCCTGTGGGAATGGCATTCAGACCAGGCAGGATTTCTGCCTCAGCTCTCTGACCCACAAGCCTGTGAACCCCCTTTTCTGCCGGCGCTTCCCCAAGGCCGTCGTGGTGCGTGGCTGCTCCGCAGGGCCCTGTCCTGAGCAGCAGGGGAGCCTGTCCCCTGGGGCACAGCTGCAGCCAGTGACACCAGCCACACACCTGACAACAGCTGCAGCTGCCACAGAGCACAGACACAAGGACCTGGATGTCCCTCTGTCTGCTGGGCCCCAGGAGCAGACAGAACCCAGTGGAGGTGAGGAGATCACGGCCAAAAGGAGCTTCCTGTGTGCAGCTGGGCTGTGGGGATCCTGCTGCCAGACAGGGACAGGAGCATGGGAGGGAATACATCTGGCTGGGAGGGAAAACCTGCTGTTCCAGCATGTCCATGTTACCTGAGCTAGGAACAGTAACTCCCTTCCCTGTGCCTGCCAAAACTCTTTGGGCTTGGGAGTCTGTGGGACAGCAGCTCAAGACTTCAGGGAGCATTTACACAACACATGGTATGATTCCTGGGGTAGTCCTGTGCAGGGCCAGGAGTTGGACTCCATGACTCTTGTGGGTCCCTTCCAGCTCAGGATGTTCTGTGATTCTGGGATTCTGTGACTCTTCCTGTGCTTTACCCAGAACTTGTCACCTTATCTGTTCATTGTGCCACAAAGGGAATTGTTTTTCCTGTAGCTCCTTCTGGGCGCGTTTCTCACCTGTCTCTGCTGTCCAGGTGTCTGTGGAAACCTCTTTCTCAATGCCACTGGCATCATCAACATGACAGGCGTGGAGAGCAGGGACTGCACGGTGGCCATTGGGCGTCCCCTGAGGGAGGAGATCTCTGTGACCATCCTGGAGAGCTCCCTCAACTGCAGTGCAGGTACTGCCTGGAGCTCTGGGATCCAGCCTGGCCCCTGGGCAAGGCTGCATCTCAAGCTTTTCTGGTGCCTTGAAAAGCTCTGGGAGCCCCTGTCATCTCTGAAACCATTTTATTGAGTTTTTCTGTCCCACCAAGTCGTTGCCAGATGGAACAAAATGAAGATGCTGCTTGCCCTGACCTCAAACAGTGGTTTCTTCCTTTTTTTCTTGGTAGATCTGAGATGAAAGGAGCTTATGGGGTTAAAGAAGCTGCTTATTTTGGCCTGTTATAAAACTAATGTCCCCTCTAGCTGGAATCAGCAGTTAGATTAGTTAACTGGCCTGTTCTCATGACAGATTTTGATAAGATAGAAACAAGATGCAGAAATTACTCGATTCCAGACCTGTGTAAGAGAGACTGTGGCTTTTAATTAAAATAAAAGTGTTTCTAGGCCCCGTGCTCATCCGTTCCAGGTGAGGTCCTGCTGTTTTCTGGGCGAATGATGTGGCGGACAGGCTGCAGGAAGCTCCCTCTGTCACTGATAAATTCCAGAACCAACACACTGATTGTGAAACAGCGCGTTGTGCTGCCAGGAAACGGGGTCATTCTGCAGTACAACAGCAGAACTGCAACCAGAAAGTATTACCAAGGTACTGGGCTGAAAGCTTTGCTCTTGCTTTAGATTAAGGCCCACGGAGTTCCATGAATGGTGGTTGCCTGTGGAAATCTGTGCAAACCTTGCTTCATTTTTAGCAGCTAACAATCCCCTCCTTGAGGATTCCTCAGTTCCTCCTCACTTGAGGAGTGTTGGAATCAGTTTTAGTTGTGGACTCCCCCTTTGTTTTAAAGCAACCCCCCCACAGGTGTTTGCTGATGCTTGAAGGTTCCCAGATGAAAATCCCAAAAGAAACTCTTCTGCCTGTGTTTAATTTAAATGATTTCTTTCCTTGGAGGTGCTTCATACTTCTCTAAGCCATTTTCTCCTCTCCCTTTGCCCTGCCAGACTGTGACCAGCAGCTGTTTGGCCCCCAGGGTGAGGTGGTGAACCCTGTGCAGGTGCCTGAGGAGAGGCAGGAGGTGGTGTGCCGGACTTTCATCACGGTGGCTCCGCGGCAGCGCATCTCCATCCGCGCCCTCAGCACTGACCTGGGCCCTGAGGGCAACCACACACATTTCAACTACATCCTGGTGAGCAGGCAGGAGCCCCAGCAGGATGGTTTGGGTGGGAACAAACCTGTTGTATTCCTCTGGGGAATGGTTTTTCCCCCAGAACCCCCTGAAGCCTGTAACCATGGAGTTTGACCCTAATGGCTCAGGTCCAGTTATCTCTCCAGAGCCAGAGACCAGATAAAGTCCTGTTCTTCCTTGTTCTTTCTCTCTCTGCCCTGGAACCCTTTGAGAATAAAGCCTTGGACTGATCCTAGGGAGTGAGAGCCTCTTTTGGAATCTTTTACCCTGTTTGCCTGAGATATTCCTCCAAAGCCCCTCAAGGAAACTGAGCTGGCCACAGGAGCCTGGGGGACAGCAGGGGAGTATTTCACAAACCCATCTCCATTTGGGGTTTCCACCTAGATGCACAGTCCAGGCATAAATCAGGCACTCTGATCTCTGCTGTGTGAATGTAGATGGGAATGAGAATTTCTCATATCAACTGTCTTTCTTCTAAGCTTGGTAGCACAGCTTTTCCCTGAGTGACCAACCTGCAAGTCTCCTGCATTTTTTTAGGTAATTATTTCATGTGTAGCCTGCTGGGATAAAATGGTTTGGTTTTCCTTCCTGCAGGTCCGAGATGTCAGCACCATGAAGACAGTGGTGTTTCGTGGGAAGCAGCAATTCCTGTGGCAGTCAACAGGAAGCCAAGCTGAAATTGAATTCCATGAAAATGTTAAGGATCACAGAACCCATTTCTGGGCTGAATATCACGCTATTGAGCCCAAATAAAAGCACTGCCCTGAGAAAGGCCCAGTTAGCCACTGCTGCCTGCTCACAGCACACATTTAATCTTCTTGCAACTGCTTCCTCATCTCTTCAGTAAGAACAATGTCTGCTGACTCCTTTGGGTTCTCAGGCTTGATAAAGATCATACAAAAGACATGTAACCCCCAAATATTTAGCAAATCTTCTTCATATGGATTTTCTATCTGGTTTGGTTGGCATTAATGCAGTTTACATGTCTGCAGGGGGTGACTTGGGCACTGGAGTGTCAGGGTCCTGCCCCTGTAATATGGTGGGACCTTTTAGGAGAGTCATTTGATTCCTTGGTGTTCCAGTATCAACCTCTGTACACCACAAGTAATGTTTTAGCCATTAAATTCACCCTCTTGCAGTGTAAATGCCCCTCAAAACTGAGGCACAGTGAAGTTCTGGGATGGAACAAAGAAGGCAAAGGTGTATGAGGATAAACTGCCAGCACAAGGAGATGTGTGGGATGGGCAGTGCCACCCTAGGATTGGTCACTCAAAGCTTGAATGTTTTTAGAAGTTGGCTGAAGCGAGGCACTGCTGGCCTGGGCAAGCCCTGGTGACAGCTGGCTTTATGTGGGAGGACTGAATGACATCCTGGGGTCCCTCCCCAGCCACCCTTTCTGTGGTTCTACTGGTGGACATCTGACAGTGATCCCACCACTTCTTTTCTGTGAGAAAATAAAAGAATTCTGTCTCCTAATGCCAGGTCTGATTTACTCAGATAAGAACAGTAGCTGTGCTATCAATCTGTATCTTCATTTGACAAGAGCTGTGGTTGAGGCTGCATGGACAAGCTGTGGCAGGAAGAGGCAAATATTCACACAACTTTCATTTAAATATATTTTTTAGGTTATTTCTTTTTTTTTTTTTTTTTTTTTTTTAGTGTCTTGAACATTGGGCTGTGCTTTGGTCCAAATCTGTCATCTTCCTCAAAATCACAATATACTGCTTAAAGGGTCTTTTCTGCACCTGGAGCCTGGCTGGACACATCTGCACTTGCTCTTCATGCTGGATGCAATAAATGGTTCTGCCTGGGCAGTTGTAACCCTGCTCCTGCTTTCTCTCAGTTGGATTCTCTGACATCCTTCTACAACCACAAATACTCTTCTTAATTAATAGCTGTTTTTTTGCTGGTTGAACCTGGAGTTTTTTGCTTGCCAGCCTCCAGATTTACGTTCCATTCCTGGAAGAGCCAGAAAATAGATTCCTGAAGTGAGATCCTCGAGGAGCTGGATACCTCAGCTATCCCTCTGCAGTGCGTGGGTGATGCAGGCCCTGGGCCTTCATTTCCTGTCTGACAGGAGATGGTAATGAAAAGACATCCTTTCCTTAATCCCTTTTTTTGTAACCTTTCAGCAGATGGGATCTGTCTTCCCACTCTGCTCTGGATCCCAAGTCTCACTGCTATTTATTGTTCCAGATCGACTGTGCAGAGCTGGGCTCTGGTTGTGCTCCATGTTCATCTGCACAAAATGCACAAAATGCACAGAATGCAGCTGTTGCCTTCATCATTTAGGGGAGCTCAGGGTGTTCCCCTGTCCCACTTGGACACCACCAGGTTTGCCAGCTGGGCCATCGACTTGCAAAGTGCTGCTTCTGCTCCCCTTTCTAGGGAGAAAACCCAATTCCAGCCAGATCAGGGGAGTGCAACCCTCTTATCCGAAGAGCAGGATTTTGCAACAGCCCTCGGTCCCTGTCAGTGTGAGGATTCCTGTTTGCCTTTCTGGAAAAGCAAACACTGCCTTGCCTGGATAACAACACCCAGTGGCTCCCGGAGGCACCCGGAGCTGCCCTGGGCTGCGTGGCTGTGCCTGTGCTGATGAATGTGAACGGCAGAGCTCTGCCCACAGCCTTTTAATGCAAGTGACATCAAAGCCAAAGCCCTGCCTGCTGCCGGGGGGGACCCACAATGCAGCTCGAGACAGCAGTGGAGCAGCTCCAGGCCCGCTGGCATCGCTCTGCAGCCAGACACCCTCCATTGTCAGCCCTTGGGGGGCCAGGCCCCGCATGGGGACACGGGGACAGAGCCAGGCCTGGCTGTAAGGGGCTGGCTGGAGCAGGGGGGTGACACCTGGGGGGGCTCAGGTGGGCAGCAGGGCGCTGAGCCCCCGGCAGCTGGGGGAAGATGAGCTCGCAGGATGAGCAGTTCCCAGCAGCAGCAGCAGCAGCCCCCGAGCCAGCGGCCGCCTCCGCCGATGAGGGCATGACCTGGTGGTACAGGTGGCTCTGCAGGATTGCCGGGGTCATCGGGGGCATGTGTGAGTATCCCCTTCCCTCTGCCAGCCCCCTCCTGCATGACAGAGCTCCTCTTGGGGTCCTGCCGCCTTGGTGGGGGTGGTGTTGGCTCAGGGAGGGGTTTTTGGGGTGAGGGGTTGGTGCCAGCTCCGGGGCACCAGTTCGCCGTGTTTGGGGCAGAAGGGAGAGCGGTGGCTGTGCCTGGAGTGGGGTGGACTCAGCTGCCCACGAGGGATGTGCTCTGTGCTCACCCAGCCTGCTGAACTTTGGCGCCCGGCACGTCACGGGGCAATCTGCAAATCCCCGAGTTTCTTCTCGGATGTGGCACTCCCTGGCAGTGATGGGAGCAGCAGCTGAGCCCCTGGTGCTGCAGGAGGGCTGTGGGCAGGCAAAGTAGATGATTTTACCATGAGCACCAGGCTCAGGGAGGGTCAGGTCAGGGCTGGAAGAGTGGCCACAGGGTTTGGTTTATCCTATTTGACTTTTGGGTGTTTATATGTTCCTGCAACATTTTTCTTTCCCCTCCATCCTGTCAGAGCATGTTTCCCATTGCTCCTGTTGCTGATTGCAGAAGGCCTGCCCATGGGTTTTACTGAAGGTGAAGAATGGTTTTGGTTTGTGCTGTGTGTTTTTAAGGGGTTTGGTAGGACACAGAGAACGGAGCTGCAGACGCAGAGTGAGTTGGCTGAGCTCGGAATTACCTGCTGCTGAAAAAAATTTTCCCAGGGAAAGAGTCTCAGCAACTTTGCCAGAAATCAGCCTGTCCTGGAGTGCTGTTTTGCTACATTCTGTGGAGAGATTAATAGCTCTTAAAAGCAGGAGGGACTGTTATGACCGCTTAGTCTGATCTCCTGCAGAGCACAGGATGGAGAATTTCTTGTGCTTCAGGTCCACGACTTCAAGTTAAACAAGAGGGTTTCTCAGCCAGTGCAGTCAGCCCTGATTTATTCCATCAGCTGGAGCTTTGTGTCTGATCACCCTCTCCCCCTGCCCCATGCCTGCCTTTTGCCTTGAGACTGCACAACCCCACGATGGTTTTGGAGCTATTTGCACCCCTGTGGTATCACTGGGCAGGCTCCTGAAAACCCTTTTTGGCCAGGCTGGTAAAACATGTGCTACTCTCACCGTTGGGTGTGCTAGGTGCTGGAATTCTGGAGGTGTGACAGGATTTGGTGGGGGCTGCTCTAGCAGGGCTGAACGCCGTGCCCTGCCAGGGGCCCCCGCGCTCCTGGCCCGGCCAGCAGCCAGGAGAACCAGCTGGGAAGTGTCTGTGGAGCAGGTCCCAGGTGGGGGGGTTCAGAGGAGCAGCATCTTTCCCATGGGCTGTGGGAGCCTCAGTGCTTCTCCTGCAGTTTGAGCCCGTGCAGAGCTCAGGGTGATGTGGATGGAGGGTGAAGAGCTGGTGGCACTGCCAGCCTCGTGCTCCAGCAGCTCAGGGGTGGCTCGGAAGCGCAAATTTCTTCTTTTTGCCTCTCTGTCCTCGTGTTTCAAAGCGGCTGAGTTGGACTTGGATTATTTTCCCAACCTTTTGTTCACGGCTCCGCGACCTCGTGGCTTGTTTTTACAGGAAAGAGGAGAATTTTATGTCTTTGGGTGAGTCTGGGAGAAGCTTTTGGAAGAAGAGCCAGGTTCTTAACAGGGTTTGCCAAAGATTTGGGGAGTGACAGCTGGCTCTGGAGCCCTGACTGTCTCTTTATCAGGCAGAGAATGAGGCACAAACTCTCCTTATAAACAGGGAAAAGGGGGATTGTAGAAAAAACAACCAGTGCCCAGTGCTACCAACATTCCTCTGCAAAGTGCTGCTTGTTCAGCATCACCTTCTTGAAGGTGGATGGTTTGGAGAAGAGGTGGTGAAAAAAACCCAGCAAGGCTGGAGTTTGCTGCTGCTCTCAGAGCTTGCTGTGAAAGAACAGAACTAATTTATAAGGATTGTGAGCAACTGGACTGTAATGCTGCTACAGGGCTGGATTATTTCTTACAGCAGGAAAAATTCCCTCAGAAAGGAAGAGAAACTTCGTTAGTGGAGGTGAGACCAGCAGACAACATCTGCCACATGCAAACACCTGCAGCCACGACTTGCTTCAGCCAGAAAAATCCAAGGGCTGGAGCAAGAACCAGACAGACAAGGTTCAGGATCCGTTTCTGGCTCCTGCACACGCTGGCTTGGTGACCTTGGCCAAGTCCCTTCTCTTCCTTGTGTTCCTGTTTGTAATGGGACGAGGAGAGTCTGTGGCTTTTGTAAAACGCTCTAGGAGCAAAAATAGGCTTGTGTTGAGGACAGTGACCAGCTGCTGGAAATGAATAGAGCCTTTGTAGCCTTCCCCCCTCGTTTTAGCTCCCAGTTATTTGTGCTTCCTCAGGGACTCGAGATGGGACAGCAGTTAAACAAATGGCAGAACTGTCTGTCTCCCATAGCTTACGTGCCACTGAGCGTTATCTGCATTTTAACCCTGTTGTGAGGCCTCTGTTGGAAAAGGAAATATTTTAAAAAGAAATCTCTGGCTTGGCAGGGGTGGGATCAGCTCCTGCCCCAGTGGGACAAGGAGGTACCAGGCTGCTGTGGGACCAGCAGCTCTGCAAAGGAGACCCAAGGTCACCGAGTCATTGTCTCTGTGGCTGTTGGCAGCAGCTCTGGGGGCAGTGCTCCTGTGATCCCAAACCTTTGACTCCTTTCCTGCTGCTCCATGTTCCTGCTGACGTGGGCCTTGCTCAGCTCTGCTTCCTGGGTCATTAGTCCTCTGGCAACCAGGGCAGCTGCTGAGCCAGGACTGCTGCAGGGACACGGTGCTGCAGGGTTGTTTTGGAATGTTTGGGGACAAAACCAAACCAGAAACCTGGCAAAACAACCCCTGGTTGGTTTGATTAGGAGAAAAAAACCAAAACAAAACAAAACACAAACTTGTTTAGAAAAGAACATTCTGCTTCCCTTGGTTTGTTGTGTGGTGGAGACCTGCTGGGAGCTGCCTGGACCTCTGTGCTCTGCTGCCCTGCTCAGCAAGGCAAGGTCCTGCCCCAGCCCTGGCTGTGTTTGGGGGATAGTTGAGAAGTTTTGCTGCTCTAATTATAAAGTGCCAGAAAGTCACTCAGCATTATTGTCAGGAATGTCCTTTCCTGGGGGACAACGTGTGCCACAAGCCTGGGGTGCTTCCCCCGAGCTCCTCTTCTGTCAGCATCTGAGGGTTTGGTGCTCACAGGGAACTAGAACCCCCTGTTCTGTGCCCTGCTCTCCATGCTGCCCACAGCTCCCAGGAATCCTGCTTGCCATTGCTCCTCTCCAGCTGTTTGCACATGTGGCCATGAGCAGATCATCCCACCCCCGTGCCTCAGTTTCCCCTGCAGTGTGGGGACACTGACACCAGTCCCTGTGGGATGGCAGGATGAGAGGTGCCCTTGGAGCACAGATATGAGCACGTCCTCTGGCACATCCCCTCTGCTAGCTGATCTTGTTCTTGCAGGACTCTCCAAAAGATTTTGAGTTTGTGGGATTTGTTCTAGGAAGTGTTAAAAAATAATATTTTTGGTGTTTTTTTGGTGACCAGGAGGTCATTTTCTCCTGGGATCACTGTCAATCTGCCCTGTCATTGCCTGCAATTCTGCTTCCCAGCCTGGTAAACAAGGCTAACTATTTTTAAGGGAACTTTGAGGATTCAGCAGCGCCTGCTTAAAAGAAACCTTGCAAGCATGTGCCAGGCCTTTGAAGGTCAGCTGCTCACAGCAGCTCTGCTCAGGGATCCCTTTAGCAGAAACCCAAAATCCTCAATCCAGGGCTGGTCTCATCCTCAGAGAGAGCCTCTGCTGCTCTCCATCACCCCCAAGACAGCCTTTAGAGGCTGTAGAATTAATTTTAGCTGGAGTTTTGCAGTGTGGTGTTGTTTGCTGAGTGCCTCCTGCCCTCCCACCTGGGCTCGTGTTCCTGGTGCCAGCCATGGAACTGGCAGAGGGAAGGGGCCGTATCAGGTGCCAGGAACACTCTGCAAGTTTAATGAGGCAGCAAGGAGGTGGATGAAGCTCAGCTTGGTTGCTGCTGCCTGGTTCCTCTCCCTGAGTTACAGAGCCAGGAGCACTGGGGTTATTTCGGGCTTCCTTTTGTATTAGCAGAGACCCAAACTTGGCTCTTTTCTGCTTCTTCTGGTGAAGCTGCACAGAACCAGCAGTGAATGGGTTCACCTCTGCTGTATTTATTATTTGCCTGTGTACAAGTCATGTTTCTGCTGAACCTGAGCCCTGTGCAGCTCAGAGGTGGAACCTGCTGGCACTGCTTGTCTACCTTGGGGCAGAGCAGTAGTAATTCCTTGGCACATAAAATCCAGGTGCTCATCCTGGGCTCTGTGTGGAGGCAAATGTTGTTCTACACCAGGGAAATAATTGTTGAGCAAAAGGATACCAGAGGAGGGGTCGTCCTGGCATTCCAGGCTCCTTTTGGGCCACCAGACCCACCCGGCACCCTGTGCTGCCCTGCAGTGCCCACAGGTGCTGGCCAAGGGCACACAGGGTTGGTCATGGTGGTCACTGGAAACCTCTTTCTTTCCAGCCTGTGCCTGTGCTGGTCTCTGGAACTGTGTCACCATCAACCCCCTGAACATCGCAGCCGGCGTGTGGATGATGTGAGCGGGGTTTCTTTTCATTTGCCTGCTGGGAGGGAGGTGTTGTTAACCAGACCCCACTGAGGGGGGCAAAGCTGCCCTGCTTGGGCAGCGGGTGGGAGTAAAACATCCATCAGGCTCTGGGAACTGGCAGGTCTCGCTCTATCAGGCAGGTTGAGATGTTAGGTTTGTTCTATTTATATGATTTCTTTATGCATTTTCAGGTAAATGCTGAGATACCCTTGTCCAGAATAAGTCTGGGGCAGCAGGGCTTGGAAATTTGGAAATTATCAGAAAGTGGGGGGGAGCAGAGCAGGGCTCATTCTCTCCAGCTTCATGGAGCATGGAGTGTGCTCTCTGTGGGAGTGGGGGGCATCACTGAGTCCCTCTCTAGGTGATTAGGAGGCAGAATTAACTCTGGTTTGCTCTAATAAGTCTGGGGCAGCAGGGGCTGGAAATTTAGAAATTATCATGAAAGTGGGGAGGAGCGGAGTGGGGCCCAGCCTCACCATTCCCTCCAGCTGCATGGAGCATGGAGTGTCTGCTCCCTGTGGCATCACTGACCCATGCTCTGGGTGATTAGGAGGCAGGATTAACTCTGGTTTGCTCTAATAAATCTGGGGCAGCAGGGGCTGGAAATTTGGAAATTATCATGAAGTGGGGGGGAGCGGAGCGAGGCCCATTCCCTCCACCTGCATGGAGCATGGAGTGTCCGCTCTCTGTGGGACTGAGGGGACATCGCTGAGCCCTGTTCGGGGTGATTAGGAGGCAGAATTAACTCTGGTTTTCTCTAATAAGTCTGGGGCAACAGGAGCTGGAAATTTGGAAATTATCAGAAAGTTGGGGGGAGCAGAGCGGGGCCCAGCCTCGCCGTTCCCTTCACCTGCATGGAGTGTCTGCTCTCTGTGGGACTGGGGGGCATCACTGATCCCTGCTCTGGGTGATTAGGAGGCAGGATTAACTCTGGTTTGCTCTAACAAGTCTGGGGCAGCAGGGGCTGGAAATTTGGAAATTAATCAGAAAGTGGGAGGGAGCAGAGCAGGGCCCATTCCCTCCACCTGCATGGAGCATGGAGTGTGCTCCCTGTGGGACTGGGGGACATCACTGAGCCCCTCTCTAGGTGATTAGGAGGCAGAATTAATTCTGGTTTGCTCTCTCTGGAGGCTCAACGCCTTCGTCCTGTTCCTGTGCGAGGCCCCTTTCTGCTGCCAGTTCATCGAGTTCGCCAACGCCGTGTCCGCCCGGGCCGACCGGCTGCGGGCCTGGCAGAAAGCAGCTTTCTACTGCGGGTGAGGATGCTCCTGGGGGCTGCCCCTGGGGGCACATCCCGGGAGAAAGAACCTCCCTGAGTGCCGTGGGGAGCGGGGCCCGGCGCTGAGGGCTGCCCCTGTCTTCCAGGATGGCCGTGTTCCCCGTCATGCTCAGCCTGACGCTGACCACGCTCTTCGGCAACGCCATCGCCTTCGCCACCGGCGTGCTCTACGGCCTGTCGGCCCTGGGGAAGAAGTAAGAGAGGTCCAGCTGCTGGTGGAGGGCAGGGGAGGGGGAGATGGAGCTCCACGGGCCTCCCTAAGGCTCTGCTTTCCTCTGGCACAGACCGTGCTTGGGGGGGTGAATGCGGCCAGAGAAAATCGCACTGAGCTCAGAGCCCTGGGGGTTTCTGAAGCTCTGGGCTTTTGGGAGTTGAGATCAGATTGTCCTGAGGGTGCCACTCCTCTTTCTGCAGCTCATGGGTGGATGGGAGCAGCTTTGGGGGTTGGAGAGGCCCAGCCAGTGTGGTTTGACTCCTGGAATCCTTTGGCACGGAGAGCCAGGCCCCAGCTGGGACAATCTCTCCCTTCTCTCCACAGGGGAGATGCCATTTCCTACGCCCGGATCCACCAGCAGCAGAAGCAGATGGATGAGGAGAAGCTCACGGGGACCCTGGAGGGAGAGGCTCTCTGAAGGACACGAGCTCAGGGTAGCATCTCCTGGACACTGAGATGGTGAAGACGTGGAGATCCACTCTGCCCTTCCCTTTGTCCTCTCCACTCCCTGCTACACCACGATTTCCCTGGATGCTGCAGCAACTGGAAATCTCAGGGGCTGGGGCAGGCTGTGTCCTCTCCTCACACCAGCAGCCAGGCCTCAGCACGTCGCTCCTTCTCAACCCTCAACCCAATATCTCACAGTGCCCCTAGTTTTTAATATTTTTTCCTTTTTTGCTGCAGAGGTGCTGGCTCTCTGAATGCTGCTTTCCCAGCCTTTTTTTTTTTTTTTTTTTTTTCTTTTCTTTCTTTTTCTTTTTTTTCTTTTTTTTTTTTTTTTTGGAGTGCCCCTTTGGAGGCTGCCCCCTGGATGGGTGAGGAGGGACAGAGCACCTGCCAGTGCAGGTTCCACGTGTTCAGGAACACTCCCTGGGATGGCCCTTCCCAGGTACAACACCAAACCCAGGCTTTGCAAAACCCCCTGCTGCTTAAGCTGGGCCTTCTTCCACTATTTTAATTATGGGACCAGGCACTGGAGGCATTGCTGCACGGGAAAGGACTTCCAGCAAAAACCCATCTGAAGAGAAAATCCATCTCTGCAGCCAGAGGTGCTGGGCACACCCTGGGACCTTCAAAGCACAGCCCCTGCTTCCTCTGGATACAGCTGCAGGCAGTTACTGCAATTTATTTAAGTTATACCAATTAATTACTTTGTCTTAATAAGGGCACTTTCCTTAAGCTTCACTCTTTTACTGGGGCAGAAGGGAAACAATATTTGCTGTACCTCAGCTGGAAAGGGTGTTGTTTCTTGAGCCAAGTGGGATTTTTTTGCTGGTGTGAGGGTCACTGATGTGCAAGAGCATTCCTGCCTCATGAGCCTGGCACTCTGCTCTGGCATCTCCCTGCATCCCCCTGTGAAGGGACCTGCTCTTTGTTTGCCTGGCACAGCCTTGGTCTTTGGGATTGTGGGTTTTTTGGCATCAATCCTGAGCAGGTTTTGTATGGGAAGGTGGCACATCCTCCCTGTGCAAATAGAGGGGAGGCTGCACCATTTCAGTGTGGACAGCTGGGATCTTTTACTTTGCTGTTCCAGGCTCTTTCTGTGGTTTTCACATTGTATTTTCTGTTTGCTTTGTACCATGCAGTACAAAACTGCTCACTAAGTCCAGACCCCCCTCTTCTCATCACAGTTTGTCCTGGGGGTTTTAATTTATTTGATTTTTATATGGTTGCTTTTTGTTTTGATTAGGAAAAAGGGGACTAATTTATTTCTAGTTATTTAAGTATTTTAATGGGGCTCATTTTCTCTGGATATAGGAGAAAGGAGTGCTCTGTTTCCTGTCCTTCACAGGCCTGCCTCATTTCACCAGGGGTCTCTGAACCCAGGGACAACCCTGATTGCTGCAAAATCCAATTTCAGCCTTCAGAATGTTTCTCAGACTCTTGAAAAAAAGAAAAAAAAAGTGTGTTGTCCTTTGACCCCCTTGTCTCGTTCTGGGCCACAAGCTTGACAAACTGTGTTTTCCCCCTCTTCTGGGAGAGAGAAGGGAGGAAAACTGGGCTGTAACTGCTGGGATTGGGGCAGCCACCAGCACTCTGTGTCCCCATTTGAATCCTTGGGTACAGAGGGGTTGAGCTGTGGTCTGAGAAATGCTGCTGGAGGCCGAGTGCTGTCTGTCAGAGGGGTCTCTCCATGCTGAAAACTCTCCTTAGACCCTGCCCTTCCTCGAGCTGCTGGCTCCTGAGAGCTGCTGCTTCTTCCCTGCAGCTCAGGAGCTGTGAGGGTTCCCACCAGCCAGGATTTCCAGAGGGCCCTGCAGCTGGATGTGGGCACCCTTTTTGTGCAAAGCCCCTTCCCCCTGCCTTTGAACTGGGATTGCTCCAGCACCCCTTGTCTGGGATGCAGAGCAGGCACCACCAGCCTGGATTTTTATTTTTTTTTTTCCAGAAAGGCAGCTTTTTTTCCATAAAAGCTGTGCTGGTTTGGAGCCCCCAGCCCTTGGCTGATCCCTGGTGCTGCATGCAGTGCCTGGGCCATTGGCCCACAGCCTCCTGCTGCCTGCAGGGATGGATGCTGCAGCAGGAATGTGGGGTGTTCCAGTGGGAATAACCTCTGGGTGGTGAAGGGCAGAGTCCTGCCTCAGGAATGGGCACGTGCTTTGATTTCAGGGGGGTGTGGGGAGTTCTGTAGTGTTTAGTAGAGGAATGTTGCAGACTGATGCATGTCAGTGTCTCTGGTAGTGACAGCTTTGCTCTGTGAGTAGTTCTGCAGTAGCTTTAGTGTCAGGAGAAGAAAAGCAAAGCACAGCTCAAGGGCTGAGGCTCTCAGGGTGCTGTGAGGAGGCAAAGAACTGCTGGGACCCTCGCTGGCCTCATTTGTCACTCCTGCTTGGGGCTGGGACAGGTGGGTGCTGCTCCAGGTCACCTGCAGGCCTCCCTGGCAGGGGCAGGGTCCACTCTGCTCCCTTGGCACCGAGGCAGAAGTCCCAGCAGTGCTGTCACAGTTTGGTGGCAGCAGGACCTGACCCTGGGGCTGAGGCAAAGGGAAAATCTGCATGGATCTGCCACCCTGAATGGGTGGCAAAGCTCAGCCCCCAGCTGGAAATGGGCCTCAGGGACTCCCCTGAAAGAGCTGAACTGGAGCCTTTGCCCACAGTGCTTGAAGTGTCTGTGCCTGTCACCACTGGAGGTGTCCCAGATCTGTGCTCCAAGGCTGGTTACTCCTACAGGGGCCTGTCTGGAGTGGGAACCCTTGGGGATTTTGGCTGTCTGGTGCCATTTGGGAGCCAAGCCAGACACTGCCATCATTTCAGACAGGCTTGGTGACAGCAGCTTGTAAGAGCTGTAGTGACAGTCAGTGGATGGCCTCACCTCCACGTGGTGGAGATAGGAAGGAGCTTTAGAGTAGTAGCATCACAGTAGTTAAATGCCAGTGCATGGTGGGTGTTAGTTGTGTTTAGAGGCACCCTCGGGGTGCTTGGAGCTGTGCAAGGACAAATGAAGTTCAAACCCTTCTCTGGAGGTTTCACAGGCTCCACCCAAGCCCTGCTGAGGGCATCCAGGCTGGATGGCTGATCCACAGGGGCTCTGGGGAGGCGGCCCTGCTCTCCAGGCCTTGGCAAGGAGACGATGAGAGGACTCAGAGGTGGGTGATGCACTGAGGACAGCGAGAGTGGAAGGACCCCTGGGGAGCAGTGGCCTGTCACACAGCAGTGACCAGGGCAGCATTTATGCACTGTGCCACTCCTCCGTGCCCCTGCCACTCGTGTGTGGCAGCTCCGTGTCCCCTGGGGCACCAAGGGCGGAGCAGAGCTCGCTGCTCTGGGCAGGAGCTGCCTTTGTAGCACCCATTGATTCTCTCTGTGTGTGTGCAGTGAATAAAAACACCCCTCTACCTCTGGGAAGAGCCACTGTGATTTCTCAGACTCCAAACGTTGTAGCAAAAGCCCTCGGACTTGCTATGCTGGAGAAAGGAGGTCACTCAGAAAATGCTCCTCCGGTGAGGTTCTCTCAGGAGCTGAAGAGTCCAACCTCATTTCCTAGCGGGGCATCTCCTCCTTAGGCTGAGCCCTGGGAAGCTCCATTCATCTCTGTCATTTTTTTTTTCCTCAGGAAAAAACATCCACTGTCTTCAGGGAAGGGTTTGACTGAAGTGAAGATAGCGAGACCTGGTCCATAGCCATGTGAGAAAGAGAATGCTCGAGCACAGGGCTGCCAGAAATCCTGATCTTCAGGAGGTCAGTGGAAACCAGAGGCTCTTGAGACCTCTCGTAGTCAGGCCATGCTTAGAAAAAAGTTGTGTTCCAGCCAGGGCTGAACATCTTCCTGGAAAAGGGTCTCAGCAGCAAAGGGTAGGTTTAATTCTGAATGTTTTCTGTGTTTTTTTTATTTTGGCCCACCGCTCTCGCTCTGTCCTAGGCTGTTTTAAATTAATGCTGTGATAAAGCACATCTTCTCTTAGGTGATTTCTCATCTCCTGCTGCAGGAGATGAAAATGGCAGCTGGCACATCTGGAGGACTGACTCAAACATGCTGTTTTACCCCCTGCTTCCTTGTGACAGCAGGCTGAATGTCCCAGGAATCGCCCTCGGGGTGCCAGGAGCATTTCAGGAGCTTGGGCACTTCACTTCCCAGCTCAGCCTTTGTGCTTCTGCCCTTTTGGGAGGAGTCAGGTTGGACTGAGCAAGGCCATTTGCTCCTCACAGCCATAACCACCTCCTGCAGCCGCGTTTTACCTCGGGTTAGCTCTAAAAAAAATGACTAAAAAAAAATTCTTGATCTTGCAGGACACACAGGAAAGGGGTAAGACTGATTTGCTACTAACTATGCAGTTGAAATCTCAAAGTGATGGAGGTGGAGGCACATCCACCTCCCTCTTTGTGGGTGGGTCAAACCCCAGGGTGGGAAGGACCCAGCCCAGCACAAGGCGTTGTCAATACTCACTGTGTCTTTCCCACAGGGAATCACTTGCACTACAGCTGAATGTTTGTCTGTTCCCACTCTTTTGTCCCGGGTTTTCTTTGTGAACTGTATTTGGTCTTGTTCGTTAGGCTTCTAGTGTAATGTGTGTTTTTAGAGCAATAAAACGTGGCAGCTTTTTATACAAAAGGTCTGGCTCTGCCTCTTTCACAGTCCTTGAGTGCTTGAGACTCCTCTGGGGAGCTGCAGGCTGCTGTGGTGCCCTGGTCACCGTCCTGCTCTGCCTCTCCCATCCCTCCCTTTGCTGCAAATCAAGGCAATGTCTGGCAGTTGGAGGCAAAACTGTTTTATTCCTGCGGCTACACGATGAGCTTTTGCCAGAATGGCTCCAGCTGTAAACTCAGCTCCAGCCAAGCCCTCAGGCTGCTGAGCAAAGCACAGCCATGGTCTCCTGTCCACAGCCACATCGTTATTCTTCCAGGACACCTTTATGTCACAATAGGACACGAAAGGAAGACATGGACTCCATGATCAGAAGGCTGAAATGACTCCAAATCCCTCTTTATTGCCTGGGAACTTCTTCCCTTTATACTGTTTTACAAAGAACCCACCCAAGGGGTGGAAGAAAGACAAACTCCTTCGACTGCATTGGTCAAGTCAGAGGGACATCAAGAGAAGGTCCCTCCTAGGTACAAGAATGTAAAACATAGTACACAATTAGGAAAACATGTCTTTTGTTTACAGAACAGTGCCTGGGAAAGAGTTTCAGAGAAATCAAAACATCACAGGCACGAACCATGACTACAGCTTTACCTCCAGCCTGGCCCTGCTGACCTGCTCCCATGCCAAGGACTGACAGGTTGTGCAGGGAGCAGCAGGTAGCGTTGGGTGACAGGGAGAGAAGGTAAAGTTCCAGCTGGAACAGCTTCTACAGCCAGAGCAAGACGATCATTGCTGCCCTTTTGTCTCCCGCAGGGAGCTCCGGCCTCCACTTCCAGCAGCACAAGTTTGCTTTGCCCTCCAGCCCAGGCAAGGGCAGCTCCTACCTCAGGAACGACCTCCGGCCAGTCCTGAAAAAGGCCTCAATCTGCTCCAGGGACCTGCCCTTGGTTTCAGGGACACAGCAGCCTGTGAATAAGATGTTCCCAGCACTGATGACAGCGAAGAACAGGAAGGGCACCTCGAGGCCGAAGGCATTCTGGAAAGTGGGACAGAAACCAGCTGTGAGCTGGTGCAGGGAGGGGCTGAGGAGGGGCTGCTGGACACCCCCTGGGCAGTACCCACCACGGCTGGGAGGAAGAACTGGGTCAGGGTGAAGGCTGTCAGCCAGCTCACCACCACACAGAGGCCCGAGGCGACCCCACGGGCTTTGAGAGGGAGGATCTCCGACATCAGCAGCCAAGTGATGGGGCCCCAGCCCATGGCATAACCTGCAGGGGAGGAGGGGAAGGGGCTCAGGCTTTGAAGGTCACTGAGGAGTGCAGAAGAGCCCTGAGCAATCCTGCCCTGCAACCCCAGCAATCATTATCCCTCCCATTGGTGTCATTCCTCAAAGTGACTTCAGATGCCACCTCTCTTACTCTTCCAGGGACATCTGCCTTCCTTCCAACTGCAAATCCAACCTCCTTGCTCCACATCACCCTGCCTTGGATGAGAAACTCCCTCCCCTGGCTGGTGGCCAGCCCTGTGCTCTCTGCACCTACCCATGATGAAGAACATGGTTGCCAGGAGGGGGATGAGGGTGATGTAGTTTGTTGGCTCAGCAGGGAGGTTGGCAGAGCTCCCCAGGGTGCTGTTGGCCACGGTGCCGTTGTGAGAAGCTGGCAGGAAGTGGATGTAGAGCCCCATGGTCAGGTTGGAGACCAGCATGACCCCAGCTGTGGAGAGAGGCAGCAGCACAGTGGGGATGATGGGTGAGTGATCCTCTCCATGCCAAGCTCCCTGCTGAGGAGCTGAACCACCACCAAGGGAGACACTTCCCTGCCTCCCTTCCTGGGCCCTGTAGGGCTGAAGTTTCTACTCCTGCACACTCGCAGAGCTCCTGGAAATCCTTCAATAAGAGCTTCCCTTGGGGAAGGGAGTGGGAGAAGTGGAGAGAGCCATACCTGATACAAAAAGGAGAATCTTCCTCCCGGCTTTATCCATCGACACAGCAGCGATGGCCACGGCAGACAGACGTACCAGGCCAACCAGAGCTGCGTCGTACTCTGGTTTCTGCAAAAAACCAGAGGGGAAGCTGAGCTGCGGGAAGGGGCAGGTTCCTGCAGTTGCTGCTGACTTGGCCAAGGCTGTTCTCCCAGTAGGAGACTGGAGATGATGAGCCTGAAGCTCAGAGGAGGAGCAGGGAGACAGTGGGGCCAATCCTCCCCCTCATCCTCCCTCAGCATTTTGAGGGCAGGTCCTTTAAAAAAGGGTTTTATGTCTGTAGGGAACTGGGAGCATTGGGCAACCCTCACTGAAGGCCCAGGCAGCCTGAGCAGGAGCTGAACCCCAGGGCTCACCAGGATGACAGATGTTTTCTTGAATATTGGCTGCAGGTACACGAGGATGCAGGTGACCCCCGAGAGCTGCTGCAGGAACCTCATTGTCCCTGCAATCAGGATGGGCTTGTAAAGGAAGGGGTCCTTGAGCTCAGCACAAGAAACCCGACGGCTCTGGTGGGGACAGAGGCAGAAACACCAAGTGAGAACACCTCTGGGAACCACCTGGCACCCAGAAGCTGTCTCAGGAGTTGCCCAGGGGTTGGGTTTTGCAGTTTTCCTGTTACATCTCCCCGTGCTGAGCTTCCTCACCTGCTTCCTCACGCTGTCCTTGATCTGCTCGTACTCCCGGGCATAATCTGTGTCCTCACCCCGCAGCCAGCACAGGGAGCCCAGGGCCTCCTCCTCCTTGCCCTGGGAGAGCAGGAACCGGGGCGAGTTGGGCATGAAGCAGAGCAGGAGGACCATGGCAAGCACCGGCACCACCCCGGCCACGGCCAGCCAGCGCCAGTCCAGGACCAGCCCTGCCAGAGCAGCACAGTTAGGGAGAAAACACTCAGGAATGTGTGTCCTGGCCTTGCCTCCACCTGGGCACCCCAGTGATTTCATTGAATAAACCCAGCAGGAAAAACAGTGATAATAAAAAAATGAGATTTCGAATGTATTCTTTCTTATTACAGCAGCATTTCCAGCAGGGTGATATGGGGAAATTCCAGCAAATCTGAGAGTATCCAGCAAGGCCCTGCAGCAGCCAGGGCATGTGCTGGCAGGGGATGCACAGGGATATCACTGTGCTGCCCTTCAGGCTGGCAGAACCTCATCAGGACCTGGACCTGTGAGCACAGTGCTGGCCACAGGTCTGTGTGGGCTATGGATTCATCCCTCAGAGCACACACACCCGGGCAAGGGGCATGAATGACCCTGTCCAGCCCCCTCAGCACACCTGTGGTGGTGGCTATGAGGGGAACAAGCCCTCCCCATGCTGAGAAGGTTGTTAATTTTAAACTCCCCCTCCCCACAGTCTTGCCCTGGCCACTGGGACACCAGGAGATACTTGCCCAGTGCGTAGAGGACGAGGGAGCCCAGCACTGCCATGATCTGGGGACAGGCACCCAGCATCCCCCTGACCCCCGGGTGGGAGATCTCCGAGATGTAAACCTGGACAGGGACAACACACACTTCACAGAGCTGCCACATCCCCTTGTCACCCGCTGCTCCTGCCCTCTGTCACCTCCCAGTAACACCCTGTGACCAGAGGAAACCCAACTTGCTGGGGAATTGCCCTCTCGGGGTGGGGACCTGATGGTTCCAGCTGCATCTGGCCGGAGGAGAGGACAGCCTGGCCGGCACCACCACTTCCCTCCTCCCCTCGGTGTGGGAGAAGTGCTCCAGTGCCTCCCTTACTGGAAAGAGGTGCCCTGGTGTTACTCAACTCCTGCCTTCCCCTCTCTGTGAAACACGAGGGTGGTGTTTGGGAGGAAATAACTGCTGGGAGGAGCAGGGGCTGGGACCTGCATTGTCTTTCCTGCAGGCGAGGAAGTGCAGCACCACGGGGCTCAACTCAGCTCCTCTGTCAGTGCCAGGGCTGCCGAGTGGGTACACCCTCCCTACCCCAGCTGCTGCCCTGCTGCATCCTCCCCAGCCCCACTCGCTCATACACAGCCCCGAGGCGCTGCTGATGCCTCCGAAAAGCAGCGGGGTGTTCCTACCATCATCCCCCAGCTCATCCAGGGCATCAGAGCCCTCCTGCCCTGCAACTCCCGACCCACCCGCGGCACCTCCTGCCCGGCGTTCCCCTGGCACATTACCGGGATGGAGGCGGAGGTCACCCCGCCGGCATAGCCCGTCAGCACCCGGCCCAGCAGCAGCATCCAGAGGCCCTGGGCTCCGGCCAGCAGCGCGTATCCCAGCGCCGAGGGCAGCGCCGAGAACATGATGCTCAGCTTGCGGCCCAGGCAGTCGTTGAGCAGCATCGTGCTGAGCCCGCCCGCCGCCGCTCCCAGCGTGAACACCGACTGCGGGGCATGCAGAGGGGCTGTGTGAGCCTGGCATCCCCTCCGGGCACCCCCCGGCTCTGCCCCCAGCTCCTCAGCCCGAGCCAGGGCGCTGTGTGAGCCTGGCATCCCCTGGCTCTGCCCCCACCCCGGCAGGGATAACCGCGCTCCTCACCCCGAACCAGGGCGCTGTGTGAGCCTGGCATCCCCCCTGCTCTGCCCCATCCCGCCCCCCAGCTCCTCACCCCGAACCAGGGCGCTGTGTGAGGCTGGCATCCCCCGGCTCTGCCCCCAGCTCTTCACCCCGAGCCAGGGCGCTGTGTGAGCCTGGCATCCTCCGGCTCTGCCCCCATCCCGGCAGGGATAACCGAGCTCCTCACCCCGAACCAGGGCGCTGTGTGAGCCTGGCATCCCCCGGCTCTGCCCCCAGCTCCTCACCCCGAACCAGGGCGCTGTGTGAGCCTGGCATCCCCCCTGCTCTGCCCCATCCCGCCCCCCAGCTCCTCACCCCGAACCAGGGCGCTGTGCGCTGGTCCAGCCTCAGCGCAGGGTTGGGATGAGCCTCCAGGGCAGGGATGACGGGGGAGGGATAAACCAGGGCGAAGCCGAAGCTGAAGTTGCCCAGGACAGCGGCAAACACGGCCAGGTAGAGCCGCTTGTTGTGGAGGCTCCTGAGGGAGGCACGGAGAGACACGGAGGTGTTGGGTGCCGGCAGAAACTTAAACCCAGCTTCCCCCAGCCTTTGCCGAGGCTCTGGTGACATCCACGGAGGGATTTCCCTGGGAAATGGCCCCGCACAGCCCCAGGCTGGCGGGGTTTCTCTGAGCTCATGCTCCACTGGTGCTCCCCTCTGTGCCAGGCCGTTTCCAGGGGGTTCCACAAAGCAAGAAAAGCTGGAGCTGGAGCTGCGTGGCACCAAGGACCCAGTAGCAGCCGGTTCATCCCAGCATTGCAAGGAAAAGGCTCTTTCAAAGCCCCCGTGTCCCCACAGGAGTCACCCAAATCCGTCACGCTTCCAAGTGGGCTCATCCAGCCACCTTGGGCAGGATGAGATCCCGCCCCAAAGCAGCTCAGGCACGGCAGGAACATGGAACAGCTCTTCCCTCGGGATGCGGGGCGCAGCCCAGCCTGGTGCTCACCTCAGGTACTCCTTGTCGAGCCTCCTGGCAGTGCTCTCGGGGAAGGTGCGGTAGGAGGAGCTGGATTTCCTCACCAGGGGCTGGCGGTCCCCGCGCTCCATGGCCCTGCGGGGCTCCGGCGGTGCCGCTGCCGCTGCGCTCGGGGCGGCTGCTGGGGCTGCCCGGGGCAAGGGGAGGAAGAGGCAGCTGAAAGCGAAAGGGGAGAGAGGCTGCCTGGCGTGGCCAAATCAGAGAAATCTCTGTAAGCCTCGTGGGCTTACACCCGGCTGCCCTTCAGCAGGAAACGGGTGGAGGGGGGGAGGGAAAGCAGCAGGAGGAGGGAGAGCAGCGGGGTGACAGTGACAGTGACAGAGGTGTCCTGCAGTCCTCACCCTGCCCAGCCCCACGGACACCAAGCCCTCCCACTGCCGTGACACTTGCAGGGATGGTCCTCACCAGCTGAAACGTCCCTTGGCCAAGGCCACGTCTCTGCAATGAGGAACTGGTACCAGTCAGACTGGCCCAGTTTTATTTACAAGGGAAAATTCCGTCTGTGGGAGCATCCAGAGCCACCCTGGGAAAAGGTTTTCAGTGTAGAACAGAGGTGGGGAAGGGGAAGGAGAGGAAAGCAGAGGGAGGTGAACATGGAGTGGGCACAAGGAACAGGGGATGGGGATGAAGGCAGTGATGAGGATGGGGAAGGGAAGGGCAGCATCTCTGCCACACTGGGTGGGCCCCAGGCTGCCCATGGGTGCATTTACCCCTCACCCTGATCCCCCCAACCCCACAGGGCTCCTTGGGCAGCATTGTGCTGGGGCATCTGCAGGTTCTGGGGGGCTGCAAGTTCCAAGCTCTTTGTAGGAAAGGGCTTGGTCTTTGTCTTGCTAGCTCTGAACCCAAAGCCACTTGGATTTAATTAGCAAAAGGTCTAT
This sequence comes from Phylloscopus collybita, assembly GCA_027886175.1. Classification (NCBI taxonomy): domain Eukaryota; kingdom Metazoa; phylum Chordata; class Aves; order Passeriformes; family Phylloscopidae; genus Phylloscopus; species Phylloscopus collybita. Next base: position 8,162,509 of record JAJNNQ010000001.1, read on the forward strand.
TTCCCCAAACTACTGCAGCGCTCCTCTTGTTTCCATCATTCCCCTTGGGCCCTGGTGCTTTTTGGAACACGTGGATGTTTTCTGCACCCCCAAAGCCTGCGTGGGAGCTGCAGTGACACTTCAGGAGCTGCTGTGTCTTCCCTCCGTGCAAACCAGTTCTCCTTCTGCAACCACCAGGAGCTGCCTTTGCTGTCTGATCCTGCAGGGGATTTACAGCTGACTCAGGCACTCGGGGATCTGATTTCCCTGTAGCAAGAAAGGTCACAGATCGCGGGGCATGACAGCTCATCCAAAAAATTCCCAGCTCCGTGTTGGACTGAGCAGGGAGGTCACAGCAGACCTGGAGCTGGTCCCTGTGCCCCGGGCTCCCCTCCCATCAGCAGACACCATCAGCTTCCTCCTTTGCCTGCACTTTGCTCCAGGAGTTTGGGCTGGCTTCCACGGCGTGGCTTTGCAGCATCCACCCCTGAACACACAGAGGGTTCTCCAGTTTCTGTGCAGATTTGTCAACTGCTTCAAGCAGGAAATGACTTTGTGTCTTGAAAACCCTCCAAGCACCTGTAAGCTCGGGGAGGGGGGGAGCTGCTGTCTGTGCTGCTCTGGGCTCAGGGCTGAGCCCCCAGCCAGGGCTGTCCCTGAGTGTCCCCTGAGGGGAGGAGGACCCTCAGGTGTGTGGTGGAACAGATCCTTGCATCACATCCTCGCTCTGCCCTTTGGGGTGTTTTTTTTGGTGTTTTTTTTTTTTTTTTTTTTTTTTTTTTTAGGGGGGTGTTTTGTTTTTTTGGTGGTTTTTTTTTTTTGTTTGTGGATTTTTTGGGGTTTTTTGTTTGTTTGTTTTTTGGGTTTTGGTGTTTTTTTTTTTTGTTTTTTTTTTTGGGGGGGGTGTTTTGTTTTTTGGGGGTTTTTTTTTGGTTTTTTTTTTCCTAAAAGTGCAGTTTTGGTAAGGAATAAAGAATCCACCACCTTGCTCCAGATCTCCCTGACCTGCTGTGGGTCCTTCCAGAACAGACAAAGGGCTGGGTCAGGTGAAAGCAGACTCAGAGGCAGCCTTGTCTCTCTCTGGTGGGCTGTGCTTGGTGTCACAAGGCAGTGGCAGCAAATAACAGCTCCGGGGTGAACCGGGGAGGGCTGAGGTGCCCGCTTTGGGAAAGCAGAGCAACCCCCTGGCTGATTAAAGGGCAATCTGGTTTTGTTGAGAGCTGTTGGCTGCCTCGGCTGAGTGATGCATTGCTCCAGCTCCCCAGGACCTTCCTCCCCTCCCCAACAGCTGGGAGATAGATCACAAACACATGCAAAAAAATAACCAGCATCAAAGCCACTTGGCAACTCAACCAACCCAATTCATAAATTGATTTCTATCCCTCTTGTAAGGGAGAGATCAGTCACTCCTCAGGGCTATCCATCTCTATCGCTCATCTGGCTACATCCTTTCATAACTCTCGCTGTGAGTCTGAGCTGGTGAGCTCTGGGTCAGGATGGAGGAACGCCCGGTGTCTGTGCTGGGTCAGGGCAGCCCCAGGGCTGGTTTGCCCTGAGCTGGAGCAGGGATGGTTCTCCCTGCATCCCCCACATCCTGAGGCTGGAGCAGAGCTGGGGTTTTGCAGCACGGTGCTGCTTAGTGGGTGATTTTGGGGAGCGTGGTCCCTGTTGAGGGTGCAGAGGTACAATGATGAAATATTCCCTTGCAAATCAGCGTGTGCTGGGTCTGCAGAGCCGTGCAGGAGGTGCCTGGTGCCTGCTGGGGACACATGGGGTGAAGGTGGGTGCCTGGTGGGGTCTGGCCTGGTGTTGGATACACCCCTGGGTGGTGGAACTGGGGGACTCCCAGCTCAGGAAGCAGCTCCAGCTGCTCCTCCCACAGCTTTCCCAACCCCCATGGCTTTGGGAAATAATGCACCCCCAGCTGCCAGGTGGGCATCAGCACCTGAAACCCGGGTTAGCTTTTCCAACCAGGCAGACAGAGCTCAGCTCTTCCCTGGCTGAATCCCTCACCCCACTCCCCCTGCAGAGGAGAAAATCACCACCTCTCAGGCTGCCATCTGTTTATTTTGTCGGACTCTGAACTTGCTGAAACGTCTTTCGATGGATGAAGGAACGCAGAGTAGAAGAGCAGAGCCTGGCAGGCTGCATGGTGAGTGGAAAATAGGTTGTTTTTTTTTTGGGGGGGGGGCTTTCTGGAGTTTGAAGGCCTGATGATGGATGTGCATGAGAGGGATGGTAATGGCTTTGTAAGTGCCCAGACTCAGAGCAGAGGAATAACTCTGCCTAATAGACTGAGAAATGTGTGTGGGACAGGATCCTCCCCGCTCTGACACGGAGATGAATGATGGAGTGCTGCAGGTTTTGGGAAGAGAGGCTGGCACGGGCTGCATGTATTGGAAAAAAGGTGCAGCTAGCTTTGAAATCAGATTCAACCTTTGCTGTGAATGCCTTGGAAAAAGCTGCATCTTGCCCCGGAATGAGGCTGGAGGAGCTCGCAGTGATCTGAGCGGGGCTGGCTGCAGTTCTGAGCTGCTGGGCAGGGCTGGGGCTCCCTGTGCCTCCTGGCTTCCCCCTTCCTGCCTTCCCACTCTGCTCCCAGCGTCCAGAGCTGCTGACAGAAGTGAGGGGTTGATGTGGAACTTTTGTGGGGGTAAATATTTGCCTGTCAGCAGGGCTGGGTCCGGGCGTGATTTCTCATGTGCTGTTTGGAAATGACATTTCCAAACAGAATTAGAATTTCTCATTGAGGTTATTTGGTGTTTTGTTGTTGTTGTTGTTGTTGTTTTTGTTTATAGGTTAGAAAATGGTTGAATTTGGGGGATTTCCAGGTTGCCATGCAAACAGAAAAGTTCATCTCCCCATCCCCATGAGGGATTTTGGTGTCCCACTTCCCAGCTGGCTATCCCAGGAGCTGGGATGTGTGTGTGCCCTCCAGCTGGGTGAGGGATGTACCAGAAGTGGGATATTTTAACCTGCTTTTGGGACTTTTTTTGAGGTCAGGTGAAATCTCGTGACCCACAAACTCCAGTGGCTGTGGGTACAAGTGAAACTGCGGCAGCAGATGGAAAGGGGACGTGGGGAAAGGCTGTGGGTTTCCAGCCCTTCCTATGCCATGTGGTGACTTTGTCACTCACTGTGGCTTCTGTGACAGCTTTGGGTGTGAGCATTGACAGGGCAGGACACTCTCCTGGATGCTGAGTGTCCCCAGGGCTGTGGTGGCTCCTGAGAGAAGGAGGGATCCCTGGATGTCCTTGCACCCCTTGGATCTGCCCTGCCTTGCCTGGATGCTGTGGTCAGGGTCACCTGTGCAGTGACAAACACAGGGCTGGGTGTCCCCAGGGATGCTGTGCTTTTGGATTTTCCACAAAATCCAGCGCTGGGCAGGATGAGCTGGGATGTGGCTGCTTCCAGCTGGGATGGGCCCTGATGGCTCTCAGTGCCCTGAGGGCTCTCAGTGCCCTGGTGCTGAGGCAGGATGAGGTTTGGGTGCTGGGTGAAAACTTGGTGAGCACAGGGCTGCACAGCCACGGGAATCCCTGCAGGGATGTCTCTGGGGCAGGCTTGAGAGGCTGATGGTGACCTGTGGCCTTGAGACAACGATTCTGCCACTGCCAGGCTCAGCCCACATCCAGGATGCAGCCACAGGGGCTTAAAATTGAATTTTAAGAACGAGTGCAAGAAATACCCTGCACATCCAGAGGCACCAGCAAGGTTTTGGACACCCTGTGTTTGCTGGCAGGTGACAGGATAAATAAAATTATTTGAAGAAGAATTTTAAGTGCAGTCTTATTTTTACTACACCCCGTTGGAGCTGCTGGGCCAGGCTTTGGAGCAGTGCCTGCTGTGATACCACAACCTGGATTTTTTTGGATCCCCCCCCTTGCCTTGCCCGCTTCTGCTGGGTATTTTGAAATTGCTTTGTCTTTGAGGGCAAGGACTGGATTTCTTTACACTTGGGACAAAAAAAAAAAATCTCCCCCCTAAATTCCTGAGAGCTGCTGCCTGCTCCTTCCTCGGCTCTCGGTGTGGGTTTTGCCTGTTTAATATGATTTTAAAAGAAGAAAAAAAAAAAAAAAAAGGAGGAAAACAAAACATATCATTTCCTTGCTTTAATGTGAGCCAATTATGGCTCGCAGGCTGTTAACTTCATCACCACTTCTTCCAACAGGGCCCTTGGTAAAATAAACCACAGCAGGGCCGCCTTCCCTGGAGCTGCTGTCCGTCACAGCCTGCAGCCACGGCATTTCAGCCATCCCCCACCCCCCCAGGCTGGAAAAAAACAAACCCCAGTGGCTCTGTCCCACACATGCCCGCTAGAATTTCCCAGCACTTGTTGTACATGTGCTGACGGACAGCAACTGGAAAGGAGATCAGGGCTCAGACTCCTGCGCTGGGCTGTCTGCCCCTCCTAATGAGGAACACATGGCTCCAAATGGCAAAATCAGGAGGGTTTGGGAGGCTGGAGGGTGCCAGGGCGTGGGGCAGAGGGATTGGAGTGTGCCAGCAGCCAGGGACAGCCGCAGGGGGCTGTGGGGGTGAAGTACTAACCCCCCTTTCTCGCTCCCCTGGCCGCAATGCTAGCTCGGATTTTGGGGAGCTTTTGGGGGGCATAGGCTTCAGGATAGGGAAAAGAAACCCCAAAGAGGCTCTTACCTCAGGGGGTTCCAAGGCTTTATTCTTGAAGGGGTCTCAGGGGCAAAGAGGGAGAACATGGAGGAGCAGGGGTTTTTATCTGGTCTCTGTCTGGGATGGGATACCTGGCACTGAGCCCTAGGTCAGAGATAAGGGGAAGGTAGGGTTAAACTACCTGGTTACAGGCTCTGGGCGGTTCCAAGGGAAAGACCATTCCCAAAGGAATGCAACCTGTGGGGTGCTGAGCCCAGGTTCAGCACCGGGAGCTGGGGACCCCTGAGCTGCTGCACGTTTGCTGTTGGGGCTGGCACAGGGTGCCTGGCACAGGGTCCCAGGGATGCTCTGTGGGATGCTGTGCTGCCCCCAGGGGCCTCCTGGCGCTGCCCTGTCCTGCCCACAGCCCCCAGTGACACCTCCAGGCAGGGTCTGGCCCCTCCAACCTGGGCACTGCTGCCTTAGGGACCTGCAGCTGGGTGGGGCCCAGGGTGGGGCCCAGCCCCAGTGAGATCCCAGATACTGCGGGGCAGCTTTTGTGTGGTGTGTCCCAGGGGCTTTGCCTTGGGAAGAAAAATGCTCTTGGCATTTACAAGCCTGTCAGGGCCATCCACAGGAGCAAGGTGCAGGGCCCCTGCTCTTTCCACCTTTGGCCACAGCCATTTCCCTGGAGTTTTGCTCTGGGAGCCAGAGACCCTGCACCCGTTTGCATCCCCAGCTCCTGAATTTCTCCATCCCCTGGCTGGGATCCAAGGCAGGAATATGAATTTTCTTTTTTTTTTCCTTCATTTTTTTTTTTTTAATTTTGTGGCTGATTTGGGACTTTAGGCAGACCTGATGCTGCCTTCTCCCTCCCTCTGCTGCAGTACCCTATAAAAAGGCCAAGATGAGCTGGGATTCCCACAAAAGGGCCAGTGGGAGGCAGCTGCGTCCTCAAAGCAGAAGAACCAGGAGCTCCTGATAAGCCCATCTTTATAGGCACCTTTTGACCTGTTTATGCTGCTGTCAGAAGATCTTGTGGATGAAATTTGGAGTGAAAGCAGAGACCTGAAAGCACAGTTCTGCCCCTTTGCTGATCTGTAAATGGGATAATCTTGTTACAGCCACCTGCAGCGGCTCTTGAGGATTTCTGGGCAGATGTTACATTATTTTAATGGCATAACAGTGCCCTGTCCTGTGACCCTGGGTTGTCCCCAACACCCCAGCCCTCAGCTGCTTTCCCATTTGATAACACTGAAAATGACACTAAATATCTCCAGTTCAACCAAAGTGGATTGGAGGTTTTGGTGCAGCAGGATTTTATTCAGGGCCCTTTAGGGCGAGCCCTACGTACATCAGAAAAATCCTCAGGCACCTTCATCACTTGGATATCTCTCAATTTTGTGACTGGATGGAGGAGAAAAAAAACCCCAAAGTCGTGTCCTTTCCATGGGAGTTACCTCAGACCCATGTGCCCATGGCAGGGAGGTCCCTTCCCTCCCCAGCAGCTTTGCTGCAGCTCCTCTGGGATGCTGTCCCTGCACTTTCAAACCCCACAGGCCGCCTGTCCCCTGCAGCCCCTGAACTCCCGGTCACCCTCAGCCGCCGCGGCAGGTAGGGCTGACCCCAAAATTCATTTCCCTTGGGAAAGCCTCCTAAGCCCCTTGCACATCCCTCTGCCCCCCGGGTCCCTGAGGACTGAGCCAGACCTTGCAGCAGGACGGGAAAAGGCGGCAGCAGGGACGGGAAGTGTCACCCCTTTGCTCAGTCCCTGTCCCCTCCCGGGAGCTCCCCGGGGTGCTGGGAGCCCCTGGGGCCGTGCCCGTGTCTGGAGGAGCTCATGTGAAAGCCATTAAGGAGCGTTAAGGAAAAGGGAGCACGACGGTTGGGAATGGTTTTGTTTGGGTTTCTCAAACGTGCGCATGAAAACACTGTGTGGTTTTCTGACAAATTTGAACCAGCGCTGCTCAATCCGCTCCAGCGCTGCTACTGTTGATCTTGCAGACTGTAAAGCATTTATTGGAGCTGCTTGAGGCGAACTTAAGCATCTGTGGAATAACAAGTCCAGGAAGTAATTGCATCCACAAGGAAAATATTTTTATGTATAATTCAGTGACCCATTTTATAAACATTGCGGTTCCACCTTGGACTTTTTTTTTTTTTCTTCCTCCTTTTTTTTTTTTCTCCCCCTTTTTTTTATTTTTTTTAAATTTTTTTTTCACCCGCAGCCTTTTCCTCTCCAAGTGTCTGGGTTTACTGGGATCCATGTGGGGCTGTTGTTTGGTGGCTCTGTGGTGAGGGTTTGGCGTGGCCTGGGGCGGGAAGTGGAGGGGAAAACCCTGGTGCTGCAGGGAGATGAGGGTCTGGCTCTGAAGGTGGCACCACCGTGGGGTGCTCCAGGGAAGCAGAGACAGCGTGGATTGCTCCTGCTGAGCTTGGCAGGCACGGAGGAATTGTTTCGTGGCAAAGGCCTTTTCTTTCTTCCTTAGCAAACCAGCTTTACGAGAAGATGAGTCACTTCCAGCCTGGGTGGCACAGTGCTCGCACAGGGCTGGGGACCTGGGGGGCTCCATGGCCTCTTTTTGGGTTTTTGGGGTTTTGTTTCCAATAGGAATTCACCCCTGCCCCACCTTTCTCACCCCAGGTGCTCTGTTTGCTCTCACAGCACAGGTGGGAGCTGGAAGGAACTGCCAGGCAAAGGCCTTTGGGTGGGACAGCCCTGTCCCCTGACAGCCTGGGCATGGCCAGTTTGGGGGCCAGCACTGGACACAGGTGTTTAAATGGGTGACAGCTCAGAAATAGATTTGCTCTGACAGCACAGAGCTATAAAAAGATAAAGCTGCAAAACTTGCAAAACACTGTGTTAAAATTACAGTAAATTTTTGTAGGGGTAGTATTGGCACCTTACCCAGGGCAGAACTGCCCCTCCTGGGGACTGGGGGATCGATGGTGTGGGATCTTGCTTCCCCTTTCCTTGCCATGGATTTGTTTGCATCTTTCCCCCTCAGGAGGAATGAAAGTGGCACCTTCAGTGTCCCCATCCTCACTGTGGCACCGTGGGGATGAGATTGACCCCCTGTCAGGACCTGCCACCTCCATCCCAGCTCCTGTCCCTCTCTCTGTCCCTGTGCACCGGGCATGGCTCAAACAAAGCCTGGCAGGGCTGAAAAGCAGAGGGTGAAGCTCAAGTAGGAGGTGCCAGGCAGAGCCTCCCTTGCTTTGCCCATTGCTCCCATGGCCCCCAAAGTGCTCTGTCCTGCCCAGGGAGCAGCCATGCCAAGGGCAGCCACAGCCCTGGGGCCAGGCCTGGCTCCAGGAGGGAGAAGAAAACAAAACAAAACAGGCTTGGAAGTAAATATTATCTGAATATAGAGGAACGCGATGTTTCTTCATATGGGTCTAGAATTTCTGCCTTTTAACAGCTAACCTTGACTCAGCCAATATCCACAACATGCAGCTCTGGCCAAAATATGCTGGGCCTTCAAGTACCACAACAGCTGTTTTTCTTGCTAAAATATGACATTAAATTTTTTGGACGGCTGGGTGCTTCCTTGATGAAAGTGGAATAAGGGGCTATTTTTCCTCTCCCTCTTCCCCCTCCCCTCCAGCCTTTCCTCCTCCTCCTCCCCCCCCGTGCAGGGCGATAAAGCCGGAGCCTTTGCAGATTTCCCCTGTGGGCAGGAGGCTGCTGCAGCCCAGGGGAGGGGGCTGCTGCTCACTGACCACCCCCCCCTTTTTGCTGCTGGAGCCCTCCTCACAGCACCAGTGCCAGCAGCACTTTCAGCCCTGACATCTTGTTTTGCCCATGGTTTGGAGGATGTCGAAAATTTTCAGCCCTTAAGATGAGGGGCTGGGGCTGGAGGGGTTTTGTGCTCTGTTGTCACAGGAGGGACAGTTTGGGGCTTTCCAAGAGCTCCAGCTGCGGTCAGTGGGGTGGGGCAGGGGCCTGGTGGCCACATCTGAGTGACCCAGGGCTGGTCCCTGTCCCTGAGCCGACCAACATTTGGAGAAGTTGGTGGTGGGGTGAACTGGGATCTGCCCTGCTTTGTCCTGGGACACCAGCGAGGGCTTGTGCAGGGTTTGGAGCACTGCAAACTGTGCTGCTGCGGTGGTGGTGTCACCTGGTGTGACAGGTGCCTCTCTGGACAGCCCCTCCACGGATGAGCTGCGTTCCTCAGGGTAGAACAGGCACAGAGAGAGGGATTTGCAGTGGAATCACAGCCCTGAAACCCAGGAATGGCCATGGGGGGAGCAGGGAGTTGTGGTGGCTGGGGACAGCAAGGTGACTCTGCTGGTCAGTGCTGTGGCAATTCCACAGCAGTGTCACCCAGTGGCACCTGTTTGTGGCTCTGGGGCAGCTCAGGGCTCACTCACACCTGCTATGTGGCAATATCAGGATGATCAGGGGATCTGCTCCCCTTGTCCCCACCCCAAGGGCTGTCACTCCTTGCCCAGCACTCTGTACACAGCTGAGGACAAACTCCCTGCCCTGCCTCATCCTCCCTTTCTTTCCCCTTCATTTTAAAGACCAGCATAATTCTAACGGGAGGCAGAAGAATTTTTAAAGTGGGGAGGTGGCAACCAAACCAGGATAAGGGTTCCACTGCCCAGAGCCTCTGGGGCTCACCGATCGATTTCCTCTTGGAGGCTGGGTTGAGAACACGGGCAAGGTCCCGGCTCCACATCACCCACTCCTCCTCTCATTTCCATAACAATCCCACTGCAGGACTTTTTTTTTCCGCCCGCTCTCAGCCTGGCCGTGCCGTTTATTGAGGAGCATCCCCGAGTGCTCAGGGCCGGGATGCGCTCGGGGGGTGCCCGGGCCGGCTCCCGGTGGTGCCCGTGTGCTCGTAAGGGGACGCGTTCCCTTTTCCCGGCCGGCGAGCATGTGGTTGGAATTAGCGGCGAGGCTGCAGGGGGAGCGGGCAGCTGGGTTTCTCCGGAGCGTTTCAGTGCTTAATCTCTGAAGAATGCAGAATGTCTGTCTGGACGGCCCGGCCAAGATCAACTCCGCGGCACGGGGAGGCCAATATAAACGTTCATGTTTTGTGTCACCGAGATTTCATTAGATGTTTTTTATGTAATTGCATAAGTCGAACTACCGTGATGAAAATGCCACAGCGAGCAAATGAGATGAATTGTGAAAGCTCTCCCTCGAGGAGACACTGGCTCCCTCCGGGCCGTGGGGATCCAGCTCCAGCCCCTTCCAAGGTGCTCGGTGACCTCTTGGGGATAAATATTGGGCCGTTTGCCCGTGTCCCCCCCTCTCTACCCCTCACCCTGACGTCAGGGTGAGCTCAGAGCTGGGCCAGGAGCAGGTCTCCCCACGGCCAGTGCTGGGAGGCAGAGGGACTGGCTGCTCCTGTGCTCCAAAGGGGCTCTCATCCCTCTTTGGAAACCCGGGGGGAGGCAGAGGAGTAGGGGGGAGAGGATGAAAAATCTCCCATTTCTTGGCAGCCCGGCATCCAAGTGCCCTGGAGCATCTGAATGATATCACTGCCCTCTTGATTTCCTGCATTAAACCCTGACAGAGGCAGGGATGGAGAGTCCAGGGCTCAACAAGCGCCCCCAGCCATGCTGCGCCTCATCCCCATCCTGACCCTCTCCACTACGACTTCGTTGATCTGTCCCCTCAAGGCCTGGCGTGCTCTCCTGATGACAACAGATTAATGCTAATTTAATTAGGCCTGAATCAGTGCTTGCTTGGTTCAAACCCAGCCATGCTCCGGGTGCTGCTGAGTGCCGTGACACCACGGTGATGCTCATCCCCGGCTGGAGGACTGGGTGAGGTGACATCGCATCACCACTGAGCACCCATCCTGCTCCTCCTCAGCGGCACGGACAGGGGGAGAGGCTGGACCCGCCGGGGTAACACCCAGGACAACCCCCTCGGCGGGGGGAAGCTCTCCGGAGGATTCCCCGCGGGGATGGGGAAGCAGCCGGCACCACGGGAGCCTCGGGCGCTGCATCCCCGCAGCGGCTCCTGCGAGCCGGGCTGGAACGGCCGCGCTGGCCGCAGACACATCTGCTGGGCGGGAGGGCCTGGAATTCGGGATATTGTTTTTCTGGCGGGGAGCGGTGGGTGCCAAAAGCCTGATAAATTAATCACCTCTGACATGGGTCAGTCCAGCTCTGGCGTGCGCAGCCTGGGCCCCCTGAGACGCTGCTGCTGCTGCAGCGCCAGAATTCATCCAGCGGCGAGGCTGCCCCGGAGAGCGGCGGATTTGGGGAGGGGGCAGCTGCTGCCAGGGTGGGGTTTGACCACTGCGGGCCTCTGGGGTGGCAGCACAGCTCTTCCAGCTGCCTGTGCCTGGCAGCGCTGCCTCCTGACATCACTTGTTTTGGAGCAGGACCTGGCTGGGTGGCTGCTGGCTCCCGCGGCATGGGAATGGATTTAGGATTTGTGCAGCTCCTGTCACAGCAAGCTGCTTGCTCAGGGACTGCTGGAGTGCCAGTGGGCACACAGAGCCCAGGGAGGCTGCGTGGGATGGGGATGTGTGGCAGGAAGATGTGCAGGGCATGGCGGGGGTGGAGCTGCTGGAGGTCACAGGCAGCTCCTTGTGGCCCCTCAGCCCAGTCCCTGCAGGCAGGTGTCCTCTGTTGGGAGCTCGGGTCTGGATGTCCCTCTGTGTGCTGCTGAGCAGTGGGGTGATGCTGGTGCAGCTCAAGGTGAGAACAGCACTTCCCTTCTCCCCCAGTGAGCAGCATCATGAACTTTTCATGGTGGGTTTTGCTTTGTGGAGATCTGATCAATCCAGCCTTGCTGCTGGCTGCTGGAGCCCAAGGCAAGGCAGGCTCAGCCTGCACCTCACCAGACTCCTTTGTCCCTGGGGAGGGGACAGGGGGCCCACAGATCTGTGCTGGTGCAGGGTGGCAGTTCCTGACCCTGCAGAGTCCCTGCTGCTCACAGCACTCTCTGGAGAGAGGATGGGGAAGGGCTTTGTGCAGCCTCTGCTGGGGTTTCTGCACAGCTGTGGAACAAAGGGGATTTTCCTGTTTTTAATGATTCCTCTTACCATCCACCTCTTCCCCTCTCATGTACTGCTTCCCCACCCTGGCAGCTGCCAGCAGCAGCCTTTGCTTTGCCCTCCTTGGTCTCTCTTGGCAACATTTCTAGAGAAGGAGAAAGAGGAACAGAACGGGGAGCAAAGCACAGAGGACAGGGTCCCATAAAGCCTTTGAGAGTGTCAGGGGCTCTGTTTGTGCTTTGCAGTCCCCGAGGCGTTCCCAGGGCTGCTGGGGGTGGCAGGAGGTGTTAAGACACCCAGCATGTGCCGTGACCTCCAGGTGGGATCAGAGCAGATCTTATCAGAACCATGCAGAAGCCTCCCTGCATCCCTCCTGTCCTCTCCACTCGCTTGCTCTCCCTCTCTCCCCCTTTTATTTTTTTGGTCCAGACATAATTAATGTAAACCAAATGCTTTGTGCACAGCTGCTGGCATCCTAAAAACGTTTTGTGTGTGGTCTCTCCTTTAGCCTGGACAGGGATGTAGCAAAGCTCTGAGCACTATCCCAGACCTGCCTGAGTAGGGAGCAGCATCTATTGCACAAGAAGCACCTTGAATTTCTGCATTTCCCTCGTGGGATGAGGTTATGGTTGAACTGCTTTAAATACAACCGTGGAGCTGCCCTAAAACTTTGTCTCCCAAATCCAGTCAAACCCAAGCTCGACTTTTCTTGCTGGTCGTGCTTAACTGAAACCCCAAATATCTGTCTCATTTTTGTGGCTGTCTCTGTGTGTCTGGGTTCCCCCAGGGCCTAAGAGATGCTCATGCAGCAGAGCTGCTGTGGGAAGGATGTCCTCATGCTCCTTTTGGACTCAGGGAACAGTGAGACCTTATGATTTATGTTTTTCCAGCCAAAGGGACAATTTCTGATCACTGCTGTTGTCACTTGATCTTTAGGGCTTGAGGTGTGAGGCAAAGAAAGTGTCTGGCCCTACCTATTTTGCTCCCAAAAGCCCAAGCAGCAGCTGAGTGGCTCCTGACATCCTGCAGCCTCTGGATTCCCTTCCTGCACCTTCTGCACCCCCACACTGAGCCATCCCTGCAGCTCCCCCCTCCCAGTCCCTCACAGATGGTTCTTTTCCCCTCCACTGCTCCTATCACTCCCTCAAAACCCCAGTGTGGCATCTGGGACCACCAGCAAAAAGTAGCAACTTCCATGCCCCACATCCTTCTCGCTCACCCTGGGTGTGCTGGGAAAGCTGTGGGGTACCTAGGGCCACTTGGTTTCCAAAAATCTCTTCATTTTTTACCCAAAAACCCCTCTGGGGTGGTGTACTGTGTCCTGCCATGGTGCAGTGAGGGCCGTGGCTGTCCTGGCCCTCCGTGAGTCAGTGGCTGAGCATTTTGCAAATGTTGGAGCTGAATGGGAAGCATCTGAAATCCCTGGACATGGACGTGCTTTGGATTCCGGGATGATTGGGATGCTGCAGATGCCTGGGTGAGAAGGTGGGCTGGGTGGAGGATTTGGGAGTGACTGCTCTCATGTTTCTGCTCCAAAACTGTCTCTGTGTTGTGGCTGGGAGATGGGAATGACACCTCTGGGATGAACCCTCCCAGCAGAGACTGAGCAGCCGGGGCACATCTTGAGGTGGCTCCTTCTGGGGAGGCTCAGAGCAGAAAACCCACATGCAACAGGGCAGCCACTGTAATTTAATTCCTCAGACAAAAGGCACCGCTTTTGAAAGTTCACGTGTCCACACAACATTTTAGTTCAAAAACCCCAATACCTGGAAGAGTTTAAAGGGGAAATTTTCAAGCAGGCCCTGGTGGGAGCCTGGGGAGATGTGGGTGTGCATGAGGGGCTATTTCTGCTCTCGGTGCTTGGCTGAGTGATGCTCACAGATGAGGGAAAGGGCTCTGATTTACAGAGAAATCCTCCCCTGGCTCTCCCATCCTCACACCCAACCCCACTCCAGGATGCTCTGTGGGGCTGGTGGATGCCAGAGCACAAACTGTCTGCTCCGAGTGCCCCGCAGCACCCGGGCGATGACAATTTTTAATGAGTGCGAGGCTGAAAAATAGCGAGTGAGATTTTTTAAGAGGTCACCTTGGCCAAGGAGGCAAAAATTCTTCCTTGTGCAATTGAGATGCTTTAGGAACTGCCTTAAAATTAATCCAAAACATGAGCTCGGCTCCAAATGAGTGGGACTTGGCAAGAGGGCTGGACACATTATCTTTAAATATAGGCAGGCGTCCTGGAGGGTTTCTGGTGGTTTTCCTGGTCACTTCTTAGTCCTCTGTCTCCCTCTCTGCTCCCCCCTCCTTGCATAATTCTCTCTCTTTTAATGCTTCTTCACACATTTTGGGAATGAAGTGTCCCCAAACCAGGCAGGGTTGCAACACTGAAAAAGATTTTGTGTCGGGATGTTTCGCCTCTTGTGGCACTTTTTCTCAGGAGAGCATTGCCTGTGTGGCCAGTGACCTCTGTCCTGAGGAGGCTGCTGCTCCCAAGGGCTGGAAAAGGAGTTTTAAAGGTGTAAATTGGCATAAATGGGTGTGATCCACCTCTGGCTTGTGGATTGGGGCCCTCATGGATCCCAAGCTGCGCAAAATGGGAGTGAGGCCTTGTGTGCTTGTGACTGTCAGTGATGAGTGGAGCCTCATCGGTCAGTGCAGCCCCAAAACCTCCTGTGACAGGGACAGCAGTGCCCAGCACGTCAGGAGGTTTGTGACAACAGCTTCTGTGCTACTTCCCTGGCCTCTTCAGCTCCTGTGGTCCTAAACACCAGGCTGGGGGCTCACAGAAAACCAGCGGGGCTCGGTTTAGGCCGGGAAGGAGAAGGGAGGCTCGGGACCCTCTCAGGCTTTGAAGCTGGAGATGTCTGGCCATACAAAGACACATCTGTGTTTAATCCTTCCCGCTGTAACTGAGCCTGGGCCGGGGCAGGGCCCGGCAGCCCCTCACCGTGTGCTGCGGGGATGTGTGCGGATGCGTTTGGAGGGCCTTGGCAGTGCGGCGGTGCTAGGCCGGCTAGAGCCACATGTTCTTGCAAATGCAGCTTCCTATTGACTTGTTAAACATTTGCTATTTATCAGATTTTGCTTTTAAACTGTCTGTAACAGTCTGGGAGAAGTTGTGTCAAAATGCCTTCCAGATGTGAAGGTGCTACCTGATACTTTGGTTATAACCTGGACCCTCGCTCCTGCTCCATTCAGATTAGCTCCACTACTGTGGAAATGAAAATGCAAATAAAGACATAAAGAGAGCAGAGACGTGTGTAAAACTTCCCCCAAACCTTCCCTTTTACAGGCAAAACGATCCTGCCTTTATAAGGAGATTGTGAGTTTTATCAGTGAACATTTGCTCTGCTGGAAAAGCAGAGGGAAGCAGGGGAGGGTAGCCACCATCCCTGTCTGCCCACACGGGTGTTTTTAAAGCATAATCGACTTTTTTTTTCTCCCTCCCCCCATTTAAATAGTGTTTCTTTGGGTCTGGGGCTTCCCAGACACATCAGCTCATTTTATGAGCATCAGGTGATGTGTGCAATTGGAAACCCGAGCGGTTTCCTTGCATTTTGGAGCGCGTGGATCAGATAACGACGGCTCATTAAACACTCATTGAGGGGCACTCACAAGGTCGGGAGCTTTCCTCGGGAGCACCCGCTCCGCAGATCCCCCTGCCCTGTCCCTTTCCAGGAGAAACTTTGGGGCCAAGGAGATATTCCCAGCTTAAAACAACTTCATGGTATCTGTCAGATCGTAACAGTGCCTGAGCCAGCTCCCATCGTAGCGAGGGAGGGTTTTTCCACTGACTTTAAGAGGCGCTGGAGCGGAGCCATGCTCTGTGTAATGCGGATCCGGGAGTGTGCGTGATGCACTGCATGATGACAGAATTTTTGGGAGATTGGCCTAAACCGAAAACCTTGGACCGCCGCTCCCTGGGACCGCTCTGCCGGAGGAGCAGGGAGGCTGGAGACACCAAACCCGGGCCTGGAGCAGGGGTTTTGCAGCTGTGGAAGCATCCCTGCGTTATAGATACAAAAACCAAGTTGAAACTCTTTAGTAGTTGTGTCTGTGTACTGGCTGTGTGTTTCGATTCCTGTTCGTAACTGTGTTTATTTTGCAACTAGTTCTAAGTTGTTAAAGATACTCGCTGTTGTAACGTTGTTCAGTGGTTGTTGGATATTGTTGCGGTGTTTAGTTACGAATGTTCGTAAGAGTTTTGTGCGGCTGCCTCCCTGCAGTTAATCTAGTTAAAGGGACAACACCAAAGAAAAGGGGGATCTTCTGCCCTTCCCCCAAACACCTCAAGAACTGAGAGCACCACCCAGCGCCTTCATTGGAGGACACAACCATCCAATCAAAACACGGCGGGAAGAAATGATTGGTGTAGAAAGCACCCCGCTAAGAGCCAATGAGAGCCCGAAGAATGCACCAATCAGGGAAAGGATCCAAAACGAACCAATCTCTGAGGGGACCGAGGCTTTAAAAGGGACTGACCACGCTCAGTGAGGGGCTTCGCTCTCAGGAGCTGGACTGTCCTGGGGGTGGCCCTAAACGATTGGCCTTTCCTTTTTAACATCTTTGTATTTACAGCCTCATCATTAAACTTGCAACATTGTAACACCTGGAAGGGCTGGGAGGGCCGGGCTGCGCCGCATCTGCCCTGCCCCGAGCAGGGGTTTGGTGGCTTGGGTGGAGCCCACAGCCGCGTCCCTGTCCAGTGCTGCCAGGGGGACAGGACACCTGGGAGGGTGTGAGGGGCTCCCTGCAGGACCCCAGGCTGGAGGTGGTGCTGCAGCTGAGCTCCTCTGTGCCCCAAAGCACCCCGGAGCTGAGTGGCTTGGGCTGCTGCCCCCCAAAAATACTCCAGTGCTGCCAGTGGCACCGCGATGGGGCTGCCCTGCCTGCACCAGCTGGGATGGGAAGTTTGGTTGGGTGAAGTACTCCCCTCTGCCCTCCCCCGTGGGCTCCTGTGCTAGCTCACTTTCTGGGGAGCTTTAGGGGGAAATATTTCAGGGGATAGGGTAAAAGATTCAAAAGAGGCTCGTACCTCAGGGTGTTTCCAAGGCTTTATTCCCGAAGGGGTCCCAGGGGCAAAGGGGGCGAACAAGGAAGAGCAGGGGTTTTTATCTAGTCTCTGTCTTGGGACAGATAGCTGGCACAGAGCCATAGGTCAGAGATAAGGGAAGGACAGGGTCAAAGTAATGGTTACAATCTTCAGGGGTTTCTGGGGAAAAACCATTTCCCCAGAGGAATACAACAGTTGGGGATCTTGCTGAGGGGAAAGAGAAATGTACTGGACCATTGTGCGGCATTTCAAGCAGAATCCTGATGCATTAATGTTTTTTTTTCTCCCATTAACTCTGGGTTAGGCAGATTTGCACCCTCACAGGAGGCACCACTTTACTGGTTCCTGTGGTTGCCTCTGCCCTAACTCCATCCTGCTGTTCCCGTGTGCCTTCTGACTGCTCAGAAGAGCAGGAGACCTTCTTTTTACACCCAAAAAGGATGTTCATTGGGGCTGGGATAGCTGGAGCAAAGCTGAGAGACACTAAGTGGTCCCAAATATGTGCTTCAGTTGCTCCATTTCCCGTTTTTTCCAGGCTGATGGACAGGGCTGGGTTTGCGCAAGGCATCTGCACCATGTCCTGGGGCTGTGGAACCCCAAAGCTGTGTAGGACATTGTTGCTGTGGGACACAATGAACGAGGCAGGGAGGGATTCAGAATGGCTGCATGGTGCCCTTGCAGGAAAGGGACCACGGTTTATTTCTCTAGCTACCTTTATGCTTTTTCAGATGTGCCCACCTTAGAGGTGGGACCTTTGGGAACCATTGGTCAGTTCTAGAGACCACCACACGAAGTCCCTCCTCTGGGAACAAATGTGGAACAACAAGGTAGTTTACATTCTGTGACCTTGTGTACCAAAAAAGTGCCTGGGAACAGAATTTCCCGAAACCAAAACATGGTAGGCACAAAGAGTGGCAACAGGACATGGCTGGTGACCTCCTCTTGCCCCTGCAGACCTGATTTATCCCTCTCACGGGGCACAGGCACACCAGAGCTGGAAGGTGCTGGAGGAGCACAGGGCAGGAGTTCTCCCTTTGGAGGGCTCCTGACCCTACCATCACCCTTGAATTTCCAGGGGAAACCTTGGGTTTTTTGGCAATTCCAAGGAGGAGTCTGCTCCCAATGAGCTCCTGGTGCCTCAGGATGGAGCAGCACCACTCTCTGCAGTGGGGTGGTGTCACTGTGGCCTGACAGCTTCTAAGTGGGTACAAGGAAAACCTTGGCCCCACCATCTGCATTAACCTGGCTGGTTTCAACACTTGAACATGCATGGAGGAATGACAGTGGGAGGGTGAAGAGAGAAGGCTTTGGGTTTTTGTGGAAAAAACCCGAAGCCTTCTCTCAAAATCACATGGTGATAAGGCCTTTTCTGGAGTGCCCCATGCAGCTGGCAGCAGAAACCAGGCTTTTATGTTTGGGTCTGGCTGGTTTTTCACTTTCTGCAGCCAAAAGGATCTGGATAAAGTTTGCCTGGAAGATTAGCTGGCGCTGAGCCTGACTAGACATCTCTGGGAGCCTCCCCTCCAGCAGGAGTAGGTCCTGATTCCCTCCTCTTCCAGCCCTGCAAGTGTGGGGGAATGTCCCCCTGCAGGGGACAGTCCCATCAGCCCTCTCCCCTCTGGCACACCAGACCCCTGCTCCACTGCAGTGGGGGTGCTGAGGAGCACGCAGATGAGATCCCAAGGGATCTCTGTCACCAGAAATGACAGGGAGGTGATGCTCCACAGCCTGAGGGATGGCACTGGGAGCACGAAGCCTCAGCACCCATGACCCCTCCCTAGGGACACATCCTTCATGTGTCTGTCCTGACACCAGGGCTGGGCTGGGAAATGGGGTGCATGGGAGCCCCCCAGGCAGGGCTGGCCTCCCCCAGTGCCAGCTCTAGGGCAGATGTGCCCCAGCTGCTGCACAACGACTTTGGCACCAGCTGTGCTGTCCGGCCACATCTGAGCTGCCAGCTCCGGGGCACAGCTGATGGGGGATGGAGGCAGGGGAAGAGATGCTGTGCAATGCCATCCCCATGGGGTCCGTGGGCACCCCATGCTGACCCAGACACAAAGCAAATTTTGGGTTTTGTGACCAGGGAGGCCTGGCAGAGGCAGGGGAGGCTGCGCTGGTAGCAGATGCTGATGCCTCCGGAGCGGAAAGCCCAGTCCCTCCCCTCTCATTCCTTTTTTTTTCCCTTTTTTCTGTCTTTTTTTTTCTTCCCCCCCCTCTGGCTGATCTTAAAAAAGCCCAGGCGGTTTGGGCTTCGCGAAACCCAAATGCCTTTTGCAGCATCAAGCCCGGATCCCATAAGTAATATCCCAGCACTGGAGAGTAAGACAGTATATGAAGTAGACGGGGAGCTATAAAGACACTTTAAAAGGGGCAATAAAAGTTTTGGGTTTCATATCGTCTTACCAAAGAAGAGAATAACAGAGAAGCAGGAAATTTCAGTAGCAGACATGACAAAGGTCACAGCACTCAGACTGCACCTTAGACGAAAACACCTACTCTTATGAAAACAGCCAGAATTTTTGGCAGGGGCTCAAGAGCTCTTACAGGCAAAGCTCTCGGCAGCGCTAAAAGGTTACAAGAGACTGTTTTGTCTACGTTGCTGTAGATGTTTATAATATTTCCCTGCATCGGTGTTGCAGGGGATATCCTGCCTGGGGTAGTGGATCCAGCCCTGCACCTTCCCTTGGTGTTGGGGTGTTGCCATCATCTCAGGGCTGATGCCAGGGCAGGGCCCCTGTGGGTGTGCCCAGGTGTGTGTCAGTCCCTGGGCTGGGTGCTGGGTGCACTGGGGTGCAAAGTGATGGATGGTTGGCAGAGCTGGAGCATCCCCCAGGCACATCAGCAGGGAGAGGACAAAGCAAACCTTGCTTGAGATTTTGCTGTGTGCAAGACAATTTTTGGGTGGTTTGTTTGTTTTTTTTGGTGGGGTTTTTGTTTGTTTGTTTGTTTGTTGTTAGGGGTTTTTGCACCTGAATACATGGCAGGTGGGAGCAGGAGGTTTTATCTACTCAGCTGTTCCTCAGATAGTGTGCCCTCCTCGTTTGCATCAGATTTGCCAACCTTTGGTCCCTCATGCTCAGCCCCAGTTGGGTGTTTTGGTCACCCAGTGCCCTCTTCCCAGCTCTGGACCCTCAAAAGGCTCTCACCATGCCCATGGTTCCCACGTCTCCAGGGCCTGCTGCAGGGCTGTGCCTGTCACTGCTGCCAGTCCCCAGGAGGGACCAAACTGTCCCAAAATGAGCTGCTGGGCTGAAGGAGCCTCTGATCAGTGGCTGCAGCAAGCGAGGGAGGCTCTGGCACTGCTGGTCAGGATCCTAGGCAGGGTCAGCGTTGTGTGTTTGCATTTGGGGTGACAGACACCCAGGAGCAGCCAGCATGGCCGTAGGATGCCCACGGGGGTGACCCCTCAGGAAGCTGCTGTGCACCCTCAGAGGCATCTCTTGCAGGCAGTGCTGAGCTACTCCTTTCACTCCAAACCAGAGCACTGGGGGCTGTTGTTTGGGGCCACCCTGAGCAGCCCTCACACGCCAAAGAGCTCCAGTAGCGTGCGAGCCACGAGGAAAGCCTTGCACGCAGACCCTGAGAGCATCTTGTAAACATCCCAGGGGCTGGGTGCTGGGAAGGAATGGGGCTGTGTTGGTTTAGGTGCTGGGGAACCCTTTGAAAGCTCTTTGCTAGCTCTGCCTCTGCGTGCAGCTGCATCAGCTGTGCCACCGCTTGCCAGTGACTCTTGGACGCTTGGGGGTTCATAATTCATTTATATTTTTGTTGGAAGCTCATTCAGTTTTGGTTGTTGCCCCGTCGCAGGAAGTTGCTCTGATGAATGACTGGGGTGGATTTCTCTTCCAGAGGAACCCAGGCTTAATGTGGGCTTTCTGTGGACATCTCTGTATATCAATACTGCTCTAATTGTCCATGACATATAGTCTTGGCCTTTTTCCCAGACAGTCTAAATAAATCATACACTTCTGCTATAGTAAATAGTCTGTTAGAGGAGATGTTATAGGCTTACAGCCCTCCCCCCTCCCTCCAGGAGCTTCTTTTCTCTGCCTCTCATTTTCCATGTACTTTCCATACCAATGAGGCACCTGCTGCCTGTGCCTGCAGGTCTGCAAGGACAAAGTGCCCAGTGTTGCAGGTCTCTCCAGGTCTGAGGGGATTGTGGTGGCCGTGCCCAGAGCTCTGCTTTGGAATTGGCATCTGCCCTCGACGGAGCAGAGTGGAGCTGGAGAGTTTCCCACCCCACTGAAGAAACGCTGGCACTGCACGCTGGCAAAGTCTTTATTAGTATATATTATTTACATCAAGAGAATGCATAAATAAAATAGTTAATATCTCACAAAAGAATTATACAGGTTCTGTTAATTGGGCGTTGCAAACGAAGCTTGGTGTGCTCGGGCTGGGCAAACCTGCACGGAGGGGAAAACTTGGGTCCTGCCAGGTCAGTGCAGGGGACAGCCCAGGGGAGGGTGACATGGCTGGGGAGTGCAGGGGTCTCCTGGGCCAGAGGACAGGTCACAGCCCAGCTGAGTGCTCCTCCAGGGAGAATATGGATCTGTACCAAACTGGAAGTGCAAGCTTTGCTAGGGCTGATGGCAGAAAGGTGAATCACAGGATGGTTTGGAAAGGACCTTAAAAGCCCATCTTGTTTCAATCCCCCTGCCATGGGCAGGGACACCTTCCACACTAGACCAGGTTACTCAGAAAACTTCCCAGGGGAGAAAACCCCAGAGCAGGCACGGAGCTGGTGGGAAAAGATGCCAGAGGAAAACCCAGCAGGCAGGCATTTTCCTGTCGGTTCAGCTCTCCAGCACCCGGGAGCAGGGACGGCCGTGCCCGGGGGGCTCAGACGCAGCAGCAGAGCGTGGAGCAGTCCAGCCTGGCGGGGGTCCCGGCGCTCCCGGCCTTCTTGTTCTCCTTGGGCAGCAGCAGCACCAGGGCCATGGCCAGGGCACAGTGGTAGAAGCTGTGCACGTAGGTGTAATCCCACTCCTGCAGGCAGGGAGAGCGGGGTGAGGAGCGGGAGCAGCAGGGCAGGGAGAGCGGGAGGTGCGCGACGTTAAATTTCTACAAGTAGCCAAAAGGAAGGGGATAAAAAAAAGATCCCTGAACCTTCTGCCTCCCTTTGCTGTCAGAGGAGAAAGGATTTCCAGTGAAAAAACAAACCCAAAAAACCTAAAGCGAAGTGGATTTAACACGTTCTAATTTGCACATTTCCCAATTCTTGAATGAAGTGTTTCATTACCCCGCAAAGGACGCGGGGCGCGCGGGGAGGCGGCTTCTGCTAAGTGACATTTTTATGTTCTGCTAGAATTTGCAATTACTAAATGCTTTGAAAAATAACCCTTGGGGATGCCTGCGAGGTTATATCTCGCAGCTCCCAAAGCGCAGAGCAGCCGTAACGGCGGGGCTGAGCACAGGCACGGCCGGCAGCTGTGTCGGGGGGTTATCGCCTGCCCGGCGGGACACGCGGACCCTTCGGAGCTGGACGGGGGGACCGGCCAGCAGCAGGAGGATATAAACACAGGATCGAGTGCCCCTGGGAGTCACTGAGAGTCTTTTCTTTGGCGTGAGCCAGCTCTGGATCCGGCCATGCCTGCGTTGGATCCAGTCCCTGCCGCGTCGCTGTGAGGTGTCCTTAAGTCACCCGTGCCCAGTTTCCAAAAAGCCCTGCTCGCACTTGACAAAGCCGTTCTGAGGACCACGTGTGCCTGAGGAAAGCACAGCCCATGTCCTTGTCACTCACTGAAGGGGGGAAAAGAGACAGAGCATCACCCTGTGTGACACTTGCTGTCACACCTGCCCCGAATGGATCAGGGGACAGGGACAAGCACGGAGGGACCTTTGTCCCTGCTGCCAGACCCTGGAGCCCCATGCCTGAGGTGGGTTTTGTTCGAGGCTGGGTGCAGCCCGGTGCTGTGAGTGGGGATGTCCCTCTCTCAGTGATGTCCTTTACACCTGGCAGAGTCAGGGAGGGTGAGTGTGCACACAGGTACCTCAAAGAAGAACCTCAGCATCAGTGCCAGTGCCCCGAAACAGAAGCCAGGACCGATCTGTTGGGTGTAGACACTCTTGTCAGGATAGAGCCCTTTCTTCTCCTTCATCTTCTGCAGCTGGGAGGAAGGAGAGAGCACACCGTGTGTATCCACCTGGGTTTAGCTGGCTGCTCCACCCTCACTCCTCATAATAATGCTGGGTTTTTAAAGCATTCAGCCCCAAAGCCAGCTCAGGGAGTGTGTGTGCTCACAAACCCAGTCTGTGGGAGAGCAGATCCCAGCACAGCATCTGCAGACTGGAGGATGCAGGGTGCTCCCATGCCTTGGTCTCCTCCTTGCCCATCCCCTCCCCACAGTGGCCACTTGTTTTTAGCTGCTGGCTTAGAGACAGTTTAAAACTGGGACTTGCATCACTGTATTTCCACGATGTTTGGCATCATTTTTCTGCAATTTTTATCCCGTCACTGCTTGCCCACTCCTGCAGTGGCTTCCCTACCTCACTCCCAGCTGGGTCCCCGGCACGTGCTGTGAGTGGGGCACAGACTGCAGCACTGTGCCCGACTGTCCCAGCTGGATTCAGGCAGACTGCAGACGGATTCCTCCCCACTTTATCACCGCGGTTTTATCCACATCTTCCCTGGATCTGGGGCACTTTACCAGATCCCTCTGCCTCTGAGGAGCTGTAAAAACTCCATAAATACATTCTTCCTGATTAGAAATGCAGGGACAGGAGATGTGCTAGATTGCTCAGACCGATCGAACCTGGCATTTACCACAAAGGCTGCTGGCTGCCTTCTGCTCAGGTGAAAGGAGAAATCACCGTGAGACTGAGAGGAGGAAATCCCTGGCACAGGCTGGGCTCCCCCAGGTGGGGTTCAGCCCTTTCCCCAGCAGGAGCACCCCACAGAGCCCATCCCAGGGGCCTGCCCCACGTACCCACTTGACAGTGATCACCAGCACGGCCGTCCCGATGGGGCCTGAGTAGACGCCGTAGCCCCAGCGGTCGTGGTAGATCCTCACAGCGATGGTGAGGACGCCAAACATGATGAAGGTCGATCTCTTGGGCTCGTCAAACTCTGCCAGGGCTGAGGGACCGAGCACAGGGAGCGTCAGCTCACAGCCCCCACCTTTTTCAGCTGCTCCCCTAAAGCCTTCCTGGGGTCTGCCCCACCCGCCCTGGGGGTTGCGTCCGTGTCTGGTTTGCCCTTCTCATGTCACACTGCTGGGGAAACTGAGGCACATGGGGCAAAGCAAGTTATCCTGAGGCATCTGAGTGGTGGGTCCAAGAGCTGGTTGTTGGGGTTATTTCAGTGTTGCATGGGGAAGCTTAAAGGAGATTCCCTACCCAGAGGAGCTGTGGCTGCCCCATCCCTGGAAGTGTTCCAGGCCAGGATGAACAGGGCTTGGAACAACCTGGGATAGTGGAAGGTGTCCCTGCCCACGGCAGGAGGTGGAACAAGATGCCCTTTAAAACCCCTTCCCACTTTAAACCACTCTATGATTCTATGATTTCCCTTTTCCTCGACCCACAATTCAGAGGCGATCGCAAACACCCCCATGCCCTGCCAGCCCACAATCAGCTCTTGGGTTCCTCCTGCACCTCCAGCCTTCCCAAACCTGCCAGCTCACTCTGGCACAGGCTCCATCACCCCAGTGCAGTGGGACTCCCCTGCTGGTGCCACGAGGTCCCGGCTGCCTGGCTGCGCCGGCACCTGCCCGGGCTTTGCAAGGCTGGAAATCTCCAGTGTGAGTAAATTATTAGAGGCTTTTGTTTAGCACAGAACGGGGTAATAACTGATAAAAGTTATGGATCCCAGTGGGCTCCATGCTTTTCCAGCTTGCACAGCTGTGTTATGGCTGTCCTGGATTTGCATTCCGGGAAGTTTGCCCGAGGGTCTGCGTCCGCACATGTGCGCTCGGGCTTTACAAGCCACAGCGAGAGGCTTCCCTGGGCTGCAGTCACCACACCTTCCATGTCCTTGGATCCTGCTTTTATTGGGAGTTTGGCTAAGGGATAATGTCCGCATGTTAATCTCTGTTGTCTCCCAGAGGGTCAATATTTTAAACCTCCTAGTCCAGGATTTGTATTTTTTTTTTTTTTTTTTTGCGAGGTTTTTTTTGAACGCAGTAATGAAGCAATCAAGTTGAATTTTGCTGCAAGGAGCCAAAGTGTCTGGATCAGCTCTCTGACCTACCCTGACACTGCTGTTTTCCACTGAAAATGCCCTCTGGAAATGATTTTGCCTCGTTGCCTTTTCTAGCTGAGCAGAGAGAGCACTGAGGTGCCCTGAGCAGTGGGGGAGCCTCCCTTGGGACTCACATTTTGATGGGACAGAGACATTTCTAAGGGTAATATTTTCCCCACACATTTTTCCCTGCATGAAAAATTTACCCTATTGCATGGCCTGGAAGGGGGGTGCTCCTGCATCCTTCACAGGATGAATCTGCCCAGCTGAGGGGTGTCACCCCTGCTCATGCTGGGCTCTGAGGCTGCAAGACATCCCTCCTGGAGTCCTGCACCATCCCTGGAGCCCTGAGGGACAGAGGGGAAAGCCCTGTGGGCATTTTGGGGCTGCACATCAGAGTGCTGACCCCAGCTCACCATGGGGAGAAATGGGAACTCTGTCTGGAGTGGGCACTGGTTACAAATGGTCCAAATTTTCAAGCAAAACCTTTGCTGTTGGACCATCTCTTTCCCCTGACCCTGCTCTCCTGGCATCAACACTCACGTCCTTCCAAAAATCATGGAGACAAAATGGGAAAATGATGGGTTTGAACTTTCTGTCTTTCTCGTACTTTTGTTTTCCATTCCTGTTGTGTTTTGTTTGGGTGGCAAATGAGGAACAAAATGAGGAAAAAGAGAGTGAAACAAATGTGGGAAAAGGAAAACTGAACAACAGGGCAAGTTGGGGGGGATTTTTAGTAAAAAGGAAGTGAAATAAATTTCTGCTTTTCCTAAGCAGATCTAATATTTCCATCAGCCCAGCCCAGGCTTTTGATAAACCAGGAAGTTATATTTGTTTTGACTAAACCACTTTGATTCTCATGCTGCCAAGGGAAGTGGGAGATTCTGCATTTCTTAATGCCCCTAAGTGAGGCAAGACAAGCTGATGGGCCTGGTGTGGGGAAAAGGGGGAGAAATGGGAAATTCCCTGATCTATGAGGTTTCAGACTCAATCACCTCATAGTCTTGTCCTGCCTTGAGCTGCAGCACAAGTGTGTTATTGTCCTTTGAAGCAGAGGACATGTGTGAGAGCTGCTGCAGGTAGAGGAACACCCGACCAACACCAGCAGCAGGTGCCACAGCTCTTTGTCTCCAGGAGCAAAATGCCCCCAGCCACCACTCAGGACAGCTCCACGTCTGGACCCCACCACTTACAACGACTTCCCAAGGTGTTAATGATACAAAGCTGGATTAATCCACAGCACGGACTGACTTCCACAAAGGACAGTTTCACTGGCAGCTCAGGCGGAGCTCAGAGGGAGCAGCGTTTCTGGGGACTGTCCCCACTGACTGTCCCATCAGCCATCCTGACAAATCCAGCCCTTCCTGCCAGTGCTGGAGCTTTCAGGAGCCAGGACAGAGCAGTTCTTACCCATCAGGGACACCCAGATGGACAGGGCTGTTCCGTAGATGCTGAAATACTCCAGGATGTCGTAGCGCATGAAGCACAGCACGGATAACCCGGGGCCGTCACAAACGTGGTAAAACTGTTCAAAAAAAAAAAAAAATATTAGAAAACCAGTTTCTTAGCCACGTGCCAGTAAGGTAAAGGCACTGATCAACTGGCTTGAAACAGTGTAGCTGCTGAGAGGATGGCCAGCCAGGCCAGAACAGTGTCAGCCACACCAGGATCACTGATATGCAGTAATGAATATATGTGAGTGATAATGTCATCGTTCCCGGCTGCAAATTGCCCAAGAATCAGCATTCTTCTCTCTCAGTACAAACTAAGACAGGCTTTAATTTGCCTCTTGGCCAGAATTTGCAATCTGATGACCAAGCTGCTTTGAGCTGGGTGCTGGGGGGACGGCCTCTCCAGCAGAAGGAGGACTCTGGGGTTGTGGTTTTAATTGCGAAAGATTCTTGTAAAACAATTCAGAGTGAGTGTCCTGATGAAATGTGTATGGATGCCAGGTCACTGTCCAGGCTAAACAAGCTTTATATGGCCAGACTCTGCATACTGGGGAATTCACTCATTAGTGCATTCCCTTGAAAACCACCAGTTCCTGCCCATTAGCTCATTGATTAGGTTATTTGCAAAAAAACCCCATTGTCATGCAACATAAACGCAGACCACGCCAAGAGACATTTTCCAGTGCAATCAGAGGAATGCTCCCAGCGTTTGCTTGGCTCTCTCCTTTCCCTGCCAGCCCTCAGCCCTGCAGGTTCTGCAGTGGCAGCACCAGTGAGCTCCTCTGTTGCTGAAGAAGTCCCTGCTCCGCTTGGCAGGGCGCCCTTGGAGCGCTGCTGCCTGTCACGGCCCGCTGGGGATGCTGATATAATTTATAATGGGAATTGCTGCGAGCCCTCTGGCTGGCTGCAGCTTCTAGAAAAGGTCGCACCACGGCTGTAATTCTTTTCCCTGCTTGAGATTGGGCTCGGGGAGTCTGGAGCCGGGAGCAGGAAAGGGTGGAAGGCAGAGCGTGTTCCTGGCACTCGTCTGCCCCGGCCATGTGCTTTCACTGCGCTGTTCAGCTCTCCTGCAGGAGGAGGAGGGGGATCCTACAAAAAATGCAACAGCAGCAGCTGCTGCCCTTCCAACCCCCTCCCCACCACGCTGGCAGCTGCCTCTCCTCCTTTCCTTTCTTTCCCTTCCCCACTCAGGGATATTTTGCTCCCTCAGTCTCTTCGCAGAGGACCTGTTCCACCTCCCATCGGAACATGTGCCAATTTTCCTTCTGACTTCTTGGGGAGATGGAGCAGACACAGGCCCAGTGCGAAATGAAATTGTGGATGTCTGGCTTCCCTGGGGAGCTGGGGTGGGGGGCTCAGGGATGTTTTCATGTTAACTGGTCCTGTAGTTTTTATAGAGCTGCCAGAATTTCTCCCCCTGCGTCGTGCTTTAGTCATCTCAAATGGTCAAGGATGTTCTGTGGATCCTTAATAGGAGACCAACCTGATTCTGATTCTGAGCCCTGTGGAAGAGCTTTTCACACTGGGAAGATCCTTTATCTACTCCCTGCCTCACTTTCTCTGTACAAGGAATACCTTGAGATGGACGGGAATTAGTGAGAAACACATCAGCTGGCTTGCTAAGCTGTTTCTTTCATATTCTTTAGCAGATCATTGAAATGTTGTCAAACAGGAGATTTTTTGGGTGCTCTGCTGGTGTCTGTATGGAGTCACTTAGCGGGGATACAAAGCCCAGGGCAGCACATTGCTGGGAGCAGGAATAGGAATATTTCATATATGTACAGACATTTCTTCACTCGTTATTTCCACACAAAGGAAGGCCAGAGAATCACAGCCTGGTAAAACACATGTTTCAACCCACAAAGGGTTAATAATTATTTTTCTTAATAGCTCAGCAGCCTGGTCTAGTCTCTCCTTTCCCAGTGCAGAAGCTCCCCTGACTCCAGCGTTGCTCCCATCCCCAGCTGGCAATTGCAAAATCAATAATTCGACTACTATGTGCTTTTGGCTGAAATGACAGAGGCAGAGCAAAAGGTTCTGGAGGCAATTTAAAGCCCAAATTCAGCATGGCCACTTAGCAGCTGTAAAACAAAGAGAAAACCAGCTCCAAAGCATTGCAAATCAGTCAAGGCTCTTTGCACCCAGACCTTCTCCCTAATCTCAGTCATAAAACACCACTAAATCCCTGTAAGGCCACACTGTAGGACATCCTAAACCCGAGAATCAGCTGCTCAGCACCACACAGGGTGGGGAATAATGGAAAAGGGATATTTTGGAGGTTGTGCTGGCTGCTCTTGGGTGAATCAGCTTCTCAGTGGTACTGGGTGGGGAGGACATTTGGGAGGATAAAACATGCAGGGAGAGGGGAAACCGGGGGGCTTCTTACCGCCACGAAGAACATGGTGAAGAAGTAAACCATGGCTTCCATGTGGAAACGCCGCTTGGCCGCGATGCTGATGGTGGGGAGGAAGACCAAGGAGCTGAGGGTGGGCAGGAGGAGCTTGGCCACCAGAGAACCCATGGGTGCCTGGTGGGCCGGCGGCTCCCGGCAACAGGGCGAGCTGGGCAGGAATGGAGGAGAAAGAGCAGCCGTGGGGAGTGTGCTTTAAAATTTAAATGCCCTGCGTGGCCGGAGGGCTGCGGGCAGGGAACAGCTGCCACCGCCACAGCCGCCGCCTCCGCTGCCGGCTCATCCCGAATTCCTGACGCAGCCGGTGGCTCCGGGCAGCAGATGCTCCGTGCCCCCCAAAATCGTCCCGGGTGTTTCTGAAGGAGTGAAAGGGAACGTTGTCCTTGCACGCCTTGTGCTGGGTGGTGGGTTTGGGTACACGGTGGGGGAGGGCTCTGGGTTTGCTCGCTCCTCATGGGGACATCCCACCCCTGCATCCCGCTGCCCCCGGGCCGAGCATGGATCGGAGCTGCTGGAGCAGTCCAGCAGGGAAACCCCATCCTCTTTCCTCACGAAGCGGAGGGGAAGGCACCGGTCTGTCCTCTCTGGTGGCCAGGGATGGGACCTGGGACTGTTCTATGCAGGCTCAGGAGCTGAACTCGACCATCCTTCCACAGGGAAGGAAGAGCTGCTATGTGGCAGGCACCAGGGATTTTTAAAACGGTGGGATGCATCCCACGACCTTTGTGCACTTGAGAAATACACACCAAGCTCCAAACCTGCCTCTTATTTCCCCGCAGGGGCACACGTGGGGTGGGTGCTGGTGTGACCCAGCCCGCTGCCAGTGCCTACGTGCCCTCCGTGGGGTTCAGTGCAGCAAAATTTCCCAGCCGTGCCCTCAGCCTTTTGCAGCCTGGCCACCTCCAGGAGCTCTGTCTGAAATTCAGGAGCCGAGCGTCTCCGGGCTGGAGGAATTTGAGCGGATTGTCGTGCGGCGCAGAAAAAGCTGGAGGAAAGGAAACCAAAAGCCAAGCGGCGTTTGGGCTGCTAATCCACTCAGTGGTTCTCTCTTTTATTATGACTTTTTATTATATCGCTGCTGCTCCCCCCCTGCGTTAATATCTTTTCCTTGGAGCCTCGCAGGGATTCTCGGCATCCTTTCGGCACAGCTGCTCCCGGGACACAGGGAGCAGGAATGCTGCGCTTGAGCAAGCGCCTTTGTGGCTGCGGCTTTTGGGGAGGAGGCTGGGAGCTCTGATAGGAGCCACCACTTCGGGGGCTGATAGCGGGGGCTCGCCTGTCCCCCGGGAGGGGGTCTGGAGGAAAGACAGGCATGCACGGATATATATATATATAAACAATCATCTTTAAACCACTCCAGTCGGTTGGGAAGGGAGCGGAGGGGGAGTGAGGGTGTGTTTGTGCAGGGAATGGCACAGAGCGTTAAAGCACTGACTCTGTGCCGAGAGCCTTCCCCGGGGCACGGCTCAGATGAGCCGGGGAGGGCTCCCGTTTTTAGCTGATACTGCAGGAACCATCCACATTCCCCGGCTGGCTGCAGGCAGCATCCCTCGGCGGGATGCTGCCCACACCACATCTCCAGCCGCCCTCCTGCCTGGGCAGGCTATAAACTTACCACAAAACTCTGCAAAACTCAATCTTGACCCATAAATATTGAAAAGCTCTCGAGTCCCTATTTACTGTGAAAACGAATCCCTCCAAGCCAGCACATAAATACCCTGATGCTCCCCAGGTGTCCAGCCCTGAGCTGAAAGCAGAGCTCCAGCACATCCCAAAGTACCCTGCTCCTTTTTTTTTTTTTTTTTTTTTTGGCCATATCCTCAGATGAATCCATTATTCTGTGCTCATGATCTGCTTGGAGCAAGGACAGTGCCGTGGGGCACAGCAGGGCTTGTCCTCAGGGGGGGTTTGAGCAGATTTGGGGTTAAGAGGTTGCACAAACCACTCTGGATTCCCAGCTATGAAAACATCATCTGCCCTGCTTTTGTGGCCACGAGAGGGATGCCAGAGAGCTGAAAGCACAGCTCAAAACCTGCTGCTGAGGGCAAACACCTCCATGTCTGGGTGCAAAGCAGCCCCCACACCACTTGTGAGGACACAAGGACGTGCAAGGGTGGTGGCTGTGCACAGGGCAAACGGCACCAGGCAAAAACCACCACCAGGCAGTTGTTAAAATACATCCCCCTCACCCCCAGCCTTTGCCCAAAATCCAGCTGGCACTCGCTGGAAAGGAAACCCCGTTGGCTGCTGGATGCAGCAAGTGGCAAGCAGGGAAGCGTTGGAGCTCTCAGGAGCAAGAAAACATTCCACAGGTTGCTGGGGTTTTATTCTATTTTGTTGTTTTATTTTTTTTTTTTCTCTCTCTCTCTCTCTCTCTCCCAGCTGCACGCCCTGGGCTGGCGGTTGGGTTGCAGCCAGCCCTGTAGGCATGGGGAAGGGGGGGGGAAAAACCCTCCCAGCGGGTTGCACACGTGTTTCAGCTATTATTGAAAAAGAGCCCCCAAAATAAATTGGGGAGGAGAGGGGCAGGCAGGTGGTGAGCTCCTGGCAGGGGCTGCTGCTGCTTAAAAGGTCTTTGTTCAGGCTGCGAACACGGCGGCGCAGACGTGGGTTGGGCAAACCTTCCCGGGAAGGAACCCAAAAAAACAAAGGGCCAGGACTTTGTTCCCTCTTTCCTAAACAGGTAGGAAACGGAGAAAGAGCAAATTTTAGCTCCTGCCTTTCGAGTGCTGCTGGAAAGGGAGGTTTTTAAACCTGCATTCCACAGGGCTAATTCGGTGTGGGTCGGCGTGCACGCAGGAAGGGTGATACATATGGCTGAAAAGTGGCTCCCAGATGCCAAACCCAGGTTCTGGTATGCTGTCCTGGATCCTTCCAGGGTAACATTAACCATGGCTTTCTGCAAGCACTTCTACCCTTTCAACTCAGACGCTGCAGCGAAGGAAAGAGACACAGGGAGTTTTGTTTTATTTTTCATATGAGGGTGATGGTCTGAAAGTAGTGTATGTTGGAACAGGGGATGAGGGGGCTGTGCCAGCTGAGAGTGTTGAGAGTATTTTCTCCTTGGGATAAGTATGGGATGATCTTTCATCTGCCTGTGGTGTAGACTGGGTCAGAATTGAAACCTGCTCTGTTTGAGTGTCACCAGTCACTGCCAGGCTGGAAATATTGGTGGTGATGACCCAAAAACAAAGAGTGAAGCTGCAGTTCTACTTGGAGCTGCAGTTTGAAGGACTGTCATGCTACAAAGTGGTTTTTACCACTCCAGTTACTTCAGAGTTTCATTTTTCATCCCCATAACCCTTCAGCTTGTGATGGTGAGGAGCTGGATGGTGGCCTGGTCTCAGCAGGTTGATGTGGCAGAGCCCTGAGGAGCCCTGAGCAGTCTGACCAGCACAGCACCATCCACTTTGGGAAGATTTCCTGTCCTTTTCTGATCAAGGATCCTCCTGGTGTGGAAGCACCTGGTGCAGGAGTGGAGCAGCCCACGGGCACCAGCCCTTTCCTGCCTAGCTGGGGAAGGGATGGCAACAGCACCTGGATCAAACACCTCTCCCCACCCACTGCTGCCTCTGATCAGGGCTGGAGGGGAGATCCTGATGTGGGGAATGCTTCCTGGGCAGCTGGAGCCCAGACACAGGCCCTGGCAGCAGGGAAAGGAGCCCCATAAAGGCAGAGCCACCAGCTGTGCCAGAGCCCTGGCTCCTGCAGCTCCGGCTCTGATCACCCGGGCCCAGCCCTGCCAAAGCACCTGCATCCCTCTCATTTTATTAGTGGAATAAATTGCCACTTAAAATATCCATTCTCCCTAAGGCCTGGCCCCATTTGAGGCAGCTTTAGCTGAATACTTACCCTCAAAAAAGAATTAAAAAATCCCCCTTCCTGTCTCCCTGTTGAATAAACCTATTATGCATATTGCTCACAGGTATTCCTGCTGCTGTTTTCCTTTGGGTTTTTTCACTCTTCCCTTTCCTCTCAGCCTTGTCATGGCCCATGACAAGCATGTCAGCATTCATGACAAGGACATCTGATCTCTTGTCACGGGTTTTCTGTGGCTCCTACCTTTGGGGTGTCCCACTGCCAAATTCATGGAGGCAGTGCAGGGGTTTATTGCTCATTTCATGGTGTTTAATGGGGTTTTTTTTTACGGTCGTAACTCCTGGAGCCCAGTAACGACGTTGAGGGTCTCAGCTCTCACCCCGTCGGTCAAAAAAAAGTCATTTTCTGCAGAGAAACGCTTGAAGCTGCGATGCTCCAAGGCTCAAAAGCCAAAAAGGGAACGAAACCAGTCTCAGGATTTTTTGGGGAGTCTGACTCACGGATTTTGAATGCCTGTGGTTGGCAGGGCTGCATAGCTGATGGCCCTCAGCACAATACTGCTCAACTTCCATGTCAGGCTCATTCCATTCAAAGAAAAGCCTTTGTACTTTTTTTTTTTTTCTTTTTTTTTTTCCCCTTCAATCTTTGAACAGCTAAAATTTCTTACCGAGCCTGACTCGCCCGAAGCTCCTCCAGGGGAGGAATGTAAATGTTTTCCTGTCCCCAAATATAACCTTTGGGGACAGGTAAAACTGAAGCCTGCACAGAAGAAAAAAAGAGGCTCTTGAAACCTCTGGAGCTCCACAGCCACGACCATACCTGAGGCCACTGCGGTCGCTTGTGGCTCTCAAACTGCCCAGAGATATTTCTCACAGGAATCTGATGCTGAGAGCAGCTCGGTGGCTGGTTGAGTTTGACTCAACATTCTGCAGAAATCTCCCCAGATGAAACCCTCAGGCCAACATGAGAGAAATCAGCCCTGGACACGCAGGGAGGAGCTGCCTTGCCCAACACTGCGCCGCAGGTCACTCTGCAAGGCACCAGCTCTGAAGAACACTTCTGCCTCGAATGAACACTTCTTTTGGTCTCCTCTTGCTCATTTTAGTTACCCAGTGGTGGGCCACAGCTGCAGCTCTTGGCTGCCAGGGGTTTTTTCGAGGGGCTTTGATCCCCTTGGCAAAGTTCTGGTCATGCAGGGACCTCACACACTCCGTGGACAGCTTTAATCTGCCCACGGCACACCAGTCTGGCCTGGAAATAACTGCAGAAGTGTCAAAGAAATGCATCGCCTCTGCAGTCGGGGTTAAAAAGGAAGAAAACCAATCAGTTGTCTCATCCCTGAGGGAAGATGGAGCTGCTGGGTGGGTCTTGGGCCAACAGACTCCTGACCACGCTCACACTCCTGGACCTGGGCAGGGATTTTGGGGGGCCTGGCTACAGCAGAGCCATCCCATCTGCAAGGGCTGAGCCAGGAAAGGGCTGATTTGGCTGGGAAAGTGCTGCCTGAACTCCATACCCATGGCTCTGGCTCACCAAGAGCAGGTCCTGTGGTACAGAGTTCATGGAGGGCTTGTTCCAGGGATGTGCCTGGGGCTCAGCAGTGCTGGGTGTCAGCTCCAGCAGCTCCAGGAGCTGGTGCTTGGGTCAGGATGGAAAAGTGTCCTGCCATGGGAAGCACAGGGAGGAGGTCAGTGTGTCCTGCCTGGAGCAGAGCTGGCTGTCACTCTGCTCTGGGACGAGGAGGGAGCTCCCTCTGCCACAGAGAAACTGCCCCAGCAAAGGGACCCCCCCGCCCTCCTGCAGGTCCTGATCCTGCAGAACCCCGAGTTCCTCTGCTCAGCTGAGCATCCCTGGCTCCTGCCAGCAGCACCAGTGCCCAGCCCAGCGCTTTGTTGAACTCCTTTCAGCCAAGGAAACTCCTTTCCTCCACAGGCACTTCTCTGGCCAAACCAGCAGCCCGTCGCCGGCAACGCTCCCCCGACTGCAGAAGGTTATTTTGGAGTGTCTGTCGCTGGCTTTTTTTTTTTTTTTTTTTTTTGGGTTTTTTTTTGCACTCTGAGTTCTGCACAGCACCGGTTTGGGATGGAAAAGCCTGGCAGCTGCTTGCCTGGGGCAGGGCTGCTCTGTGGCTGTCCTGGGGCAGTGTCGGGAGGTGAATGCCCAGCACACGGATGGCTGGGCTGCCTGGCCCCAGAGCAGGACGCAGGGAGCAGAGCTGGAGAAGGGACTCTCATCCAAATCCTAAATTTCCCTGGGAAAGTCCAACACGAGCTCGGAGCGACCGTCCCGGGTGGGAAAGCCTCTCGCCGTCCATGCAGGTGCATCTTGTCTCAATTTACTGCGAGCCCAAAAGCAGTAAATAACATCTGCAAATCATTTCTAACGCTCCTGCCAAAAAACCGGGAGATAAAACCCGCTGTTGTCTGAGCCCGGCCAGCCGTGATTCATGCCGTACCTGCCGGCAGCGGCACCCACAGCCCCGGGGCTTTGGGGACAGCGCTGTCCCTCCTGGGGATTTGGGGCTGGCAGGGGCTGGAGCTGCGGGCTTTGGCTGATGTGAAGCTGATGTTGTAGACCCGCAGTTTGCTCTCGGGGCTGGTCCTGCTCCGGTCGAGGCGATGGCATCGCTCCTGCTGATTTCACGGGGCCGGGCCGGGGCTGCGTAAGCTGCGCCGCCGCGGCCAGGGATAACACTGTGATTTATGGGAGCAATCAGTTGCCACTAGGAGCTGGTTAGGAATTTTCCGATGAAACGGGGATTGCGTCAGAAACCGCTGAGTCATCTCAACTGTTTCATAAAAAAAAAAAAAAAAAAAAAAAAAAAAAAAAAAAAAAAAAAATCCCCTTGGCTTTGATGAACTTTTGGTGAAGCACAGACTGAATGTGTCTCGCCTGCTGCCGGCTCCACCAGCCCCTCGGGATCGGCATTCCCACCCTCTGGCATTCCTCCTCCAGCTTAGGGCATCCCTGCAGCAGGACAGGGTGTGAGGTCACCCGGGGATGGGATCTCCTGGGATGCCACAGCCCCAGGGCTGGGGGATGCCTGGGCTTGCAGGGACCCAGGCTGCTCTGGCGTTTTCAATGTGAAATAATCATTCGATGCTTTTAAAACCTCTCGTGTTCAGACTTTTCCCTCCTGGTTGTTCCAAAACGGAAAGGGTTTTCTCCTGCATGTCTCGGGCTGGGATATTTTGAAATGCAGGAGTTGGGTGAACTCAAGTGCTAAATTTTCCCAGTGTCCTGGTCACAGCCAACCGATGGAAAATTGAAAGTTGCAAATCAACCTGGCTGGGTAAATTAGAACAGGCTGGCAGACGTTTAGCCAAACAGAAAAAGGAGACTTCATTTCCCATGTAAATTTTTTGGGACGGATTCTCTGTCACACAGACATCCCAGGGAGGACTGGGTCCAAATTAACAACGCTGTGATTTCTGCAGGGTACAGGGAGCTGTGCAGGGAGCTGTGCCCCGTGGTGGGGGGACAATCACCTCAAGGCCCTGCAGACGGGTGCTCCTGGCCTGTGGCAGATGGTGACAGGGCTGAATGTCACCACCAAAGCCCAGGAGCAGCCAGTGGGACAACCTGCAGTGATGACCTTGAGTGCAGTGCCCTGCTGGGAGCACTGCCTTTGCCCTGTGCAGGGAGGGAAGGAGGAAAGGCTGAAGCGTGCCTGGTGGGATGCAGGAAGTGTTCAGGTGGGCTGCTCAGAGCTGCTGGGATGAGCTGAGGGATGCACAGGGATGAGTGTCACCACATCTGACACGCACAGACCTCAGAGCACAGGCAGCTGTGCCCTGTATTGAATACAGGTTGCACACACTGTAGCTGTGGCCTTCTCCCCCCGCAGGCTTTTCTCCCAGACACACAAACACAGATCAGACACAACCTGTGCGTGGCTGTCCCTGAGCCAGGAGGTCTGTCCCCATCCAAAACGGTTCTTGACGTGCCCCAAACCAATTTTCTGAGCCCATTTTTTGCGTGGCAGAAAACTATTTCAAGCAGCAAGGCTGGCACTGAGCTTTACCAAACGGCACCAAAAGCAGAAGGACCTTGAGGGTTTGCTTCATTTTTCAGCAGCAAGGGAAATTAAAAGCCTGGCAGGCCTTACCCAGGCATTCCCCAGGCCATGCCAGAGGCAGCATGTGGCTGCACAATGCCCGTGGGAGTACCGGGAGTTTTTTGGTGACCCGCGGTGATGGGGTGGGCGGAGGGGTAGGGGCAGCAGGTACCGTTCTGCCGCCCGGGGAGGGGAGCGCAGCATCCTCCGGGGGAGGGGGGAAAGAGGAGCATCCTCCCGGGGCGGGGGTGGGGGGAGCCGGAGCATCCTCCGGAGGGTCCCCGGGGAGGGGGAGCGCAGCATCCTCCAGGGGGTGCCGGGGGTAGGGAGGTGCATCATCCTCCTGGGGAAGGGGGAAAGAGGAGCATTCTCGCATCCTCCCAACGGGGGAGGTGAGGAGAACCGGAGCATCCTCCCGCGGGTCCCGGGAAAGGGAGCGCAGCATCCCCCCGGGCGGGGGGGAACCGGAGCATCCTCCAGAGGGTCCCTGGGGAGGGGGAGCGCCGCATCCTCCCGGGGGTTCCCAGGGGATGGGGGAGCCCGGCGCTGCGTGGACCAGCGGGAACGCATGCGTGCGGTGCGGGCTCCCCCCGCCTGTGCCCCCCCGGTCTCGCCTCAGGAAACCGGCTGGCGGCCGCGGGCCGGCGCCGGGGGAGGCGAGGGGTTAACCGGGGTGGGGGCATCCCGGGCCGAGAGGTGTGAATTCCGCCCGCTCTCCCCCCCTGCCTCCCCCCGCGTCGCCGCTATAAGAGCGGCCGGCGCGGGCTGGGGGGAGCCACTGCGGCGGCTCCTCCTCGCTGGAAGCCCCGGCGCTTTTGGCTGCCCTTTGAAGTCGGAGAGGGAGAAGGAGGGAGGGAGCGTCTGGGGCCGCCGCTGCTCCGCTCCGCTCCGCGCCGCCGCCGCCGCTCCCGCCCGGCTCCGGAGCATCGTCCTGCCCGGCCCCGCCGCCGCCAGGTACGGCCCGTCCTGTCCTGTCCTGTCCTGTCCTGTCCCATCCTGTCCGGTCCGTCCCATCCCGGCCCCGCAGGGGTCGCGTCCCGCCGGACCCTTCCCCGCTGCCGGCTCGGTGGAGATGGAGCTCTGCATCCCTTTCCCGCGTCCCTGCCCCGCATCCCGCCCCGCATCCCTGCTCGGCATCCCGGCTCCGCATCCCTGCCCCGCATCCTTTTCCCTCATCCCTTTCCCTCATCCCTGCCCCGCATCCCTTTCCCGCATCCCTGCCCCGCATCCCTTTCCCGCATCCCTGCCCCGCATCCCCGCCCCGCATCCCGGCTCCGCATCCCTGCCCCGGCATCCCCGCCCCGCATCCCGGCTCTGCATCCCCGCCCCGCATCGCCCTCCCGCCGCCCGTGCGGGGCTGTCCCGGTACCGGCTCGGCGATGCTGCTCGGCGGCATCCCTCCCTCCTCCCCCCTCTCCTTTCTTAATTTTCCCTTCATTGAAGCGCGCAGCCCCGAGCGCCTGTAGGATAAACTCCGAGCGCGCTCTGGTATTGGCTTCGAGTCAGGAGTGTCTGGGAGCTTTAATGAGAACCAAGTGTAAGGCAAGGCTCAGCCACCTGTCCGCGAGATCCCCGGCCAAGCGCTCCGGGCTCCCATTAATCAATGGATCTGCCTCTTGGAAAGTCTCTTTAGCATGCTGGACCTCTCCCCCAGGGCGATTGCAGAGCGGATTTGGGGACCTGGAAGCCCTCTGGTAATTTTTCTAAGCCAGGCAGCAAAGCGGGGCTGGTATTGCCGGCAATTCTACCATTTCAAAACGGCGGCAAAAACCTTTACAAGGAGGAAAAAAAAAACCAAAAACAACTCACAAAAACCCAACAAAAAACGAGTAGGAAAGAAGCTCTTTATATTGCAGGTCTGCAGTCCTGCCCTCTCTCCCCAGGAGCAGCACCTCTCCCACCCCCCTGCTTCCCAAAGATACTGCCTAGCTGCTTTTCAAGGGAAATTAGCTGAGGGGAGGATATTTTTTTTCTTTCTTTTTCTTTTTTTTTTTTTTTTTCCCCTTACAGACATGAGCTGCTTTGATTGCCTGGAAGCATGGTTTCCTGAAACCTGCTCCTTTCTGGCTCTTGCAGGGAGGTTCACAATAAAACGTATTGTGGGTCTGAGCTGGGTTTTATTTAAGCAAGTGCCACTCTGGGTTATTCCCTTTCAGGAGGCAGATGGAGAAAGAGATGAAAGGCTGACACTTGGGATACTTCATTTCTGCTCTTTAATTGTGGGTCATGCCTTTTCTGTAAGAACAGGCGTCTTCCCTGGGAACCCAGGGGAATTGGAGTGGAATAAATGAAAAAAAAAAGGAGGAATAATGGCTGTTAATTGCAATTTTTTTGTTTTGTTTTGTCTTTGAAGCCTTTAATCTCGTTCTTCCAGGAGCAGCCCTGTAAATGGGGATATTTAAATGCACTACTTTTATAGACCTAGGAACACTTCTGGCTACTCGCTGTGCAGCACTCGCTTTGGTCTGAGCCAGGCTCTGTTCCAAGGCAGGCTTGGAGCAGTGTCAGGTGCAGCCACTGGAAACCAGTGCAAAGTTGTGGTTTGACAGATAAAAACCGAGCTGGGAAGCGAGCCTGCACCACGTTAATGCTGCTATTAATTAAGTAAAACTCCAGGCTCGAGTCCCTGCAGTCACTGGTGGTCGGTGCCGCCGAGCTGAGCGGGGCTGTGGCAGCCAGGCAAAGCTGCTGCTGGTCATGGGGCTGGGTGGGAGTTGTGCTTAGTGCAGCATTTGGTTGCTTTCTAGGATGAAGATATCCCAGTGGAGGTGGAGCAGCATCTCCATCAGTGCTCAGCTGCAGCTGAAAGGCACCCTGGCCCTTCTTCTTGTGGGCAACGTTGTCTTTGTCATAGCTCAGGTAAGGGTGTCATGTTGTTTGGGGGGGGTCTCTGGGCTTTAAAATGCTCTGGGGTCCGGGATGGGAACCCCCTGGGTTTGCAGAGCTGCTCTGTGCATGCAGCAGGCCTCCAAAAATTGTGAGGACTTCTAACTTGCCTTCATTCTTTAGTGTCTTCCATGCATTCACAGAGCATTTCAAGGACTCAGAAGGGCCATGCCCTGCTCTGGGGTCAGCATTGCTCCTTGCTCCCTGCAGTGGCTGGAGCTTTCATTTCCTCTGCATGCAATATTTGCAGTTTCTTTGCCTTCTGATGCATGGTCACAACAGGGGCTGGGAGGTGGGGGTGTCAGGGACCCCCTTGAAGTGACCAACCTTGCAGAGAGAGCATCCTGCTAGCAGCCCCTGGCATGCCCTGACCCGCTCTCCTGCTGCAGAGGGGTTTTGCAAGGGTTTGCTGAAGCTCCCAGTGGAGCTTTCAGCTGCAGCTTGGCTCTCCTGAATTCTCTGTGGAGCAAGAGGCAGAGAGCACCAAAAGTCTCGGGGAGTTCAGGGTTGTTCGGGAGCTCGGTTTTGCCAACTGAGCGAAACAATGAGAATTTCCTTTCCTGAGGAATCCCAAATATTGCCACTTCATTCCAATTTTGTAATGAAAACACAATTGCAAGAATGCAGGGGTGGAAACCTCAGGCTTGACCTCAGCTGGAGAAGGCAGTGCCTGGGTCGAGTGGGGCAGGCTGGGAGAGGAGGGGTGCCCTCAGTGTCCCCACACAGGCTCTGAGGTTTGGATGTGACTCCTGCTCCTCTTCCCTCCCCCTGTGCTCCGAGCAGGACCTGACACAGACATCCAACAGCCTGGAGGAGGGCTCAGATGTCACTGCTTACTGGTGGGGAGAGTGGACCAAGTGGACAGCGTGCACCAGGACCTGTGGGGGAGGTGTCAAATCCCAGGAGAGGCACTGCCTGAGGCAGAGGTACAGCACCCAGGGGCTGGGTAGGGGGTCTGACCCAAAGATCAGAGAGAGGAACTGATGGCAATGTGTCTGGCACTGGTGGGAGTGTGTCTGGCACTGGTGGGAATGTGTCTGGCACTGGTGGCAATG
Source organism: Phylloscopus collybita (assembly GCA_027886175.1). NCBI lineage: Eukaryota > Metazoa > Chordata > Aves > Passeriformes > Phylloscopidae > Phylloscopus > Phylloscopus collybita. The sequence goes on from JAJNNQ010000001.1 coordinate 8,202,974, forward strand.
TGTCTGGCATTGATGGGAATGTGTCTGGCATTGATGGGAATGTGTCTGGCATTGATGGCAATGTTTGGCACTGATGGGAATGTGTCTGGCACTGGTGGGAATGTGTCTGGCATTGATGGGAATGTGTCTGGCATTGATGGCAATGTGTCTGGCACTGGTGGGAATGTGTCTGGCATTGATGGGAATGTGTCTGGCAAACGCTGCCTGAGCAGGAGGTTACTCCTGAGTTTTGGGCATCCCTGCCAGGAGCACCAGCTGAGTGATTCCTGTGCTGGCCCTGCAGTTTCTCATCAGGGGTTGGTGCAGAGGGGCAGCAGGCACAGACTGAGCCTGTTCTCAAGGCCCTGGGGCACAGCAGTGAGGAGCCCCAGGTGCAGGGCTGGTCAGGGACCCACTGATTCCACCTGCTGTGTGCCTGGCTCTGCCCTCTCTGTGCAGTGAGCTTGCCAAAAGCCACTTTGTAAACCTTGTCCCCAGGCCCTCATCCCACAATACCTCCTGGAATAGTTGCTGATGCAGGTGACAAAGCCACAGAGACCTTTGCTACCAGCCCCAGGGGCGCTGACAGATCTCTGTGGCCCTGCTGTGCAGACACTGACCTCACAGAGGCAGAGAGTAAATACATTTAAACAAGGGAAAATGATTTCTGCCCCCCATCTAACCACCATCTCTTTATTCAGAAGGAAGTCAGTGAGTGGGCTGGCTAATAAAACTTGCACTGGAACATCCAAAAGATACCAGCTCTGCAAAGTCCAAGTAAGGATATTCTTTGTCTTGCTGGGAACACTCGGTGTGGGAAGTCATGTATGGCATTTCTGGGTCCCTTGGAGAGGGGACACCATTTGTCCTGTAGCTGTCACCCTCCAAGCAGCTGGGGGTTCCCTTCTTTGATTCCCATCACCAGAGTTTGGGCTTTGGGCATTTTGCCATAAAAACCAGAGAGTGGCTCTGGCAACAATTCCCAGGGGGTTCCTGCAGTGAGGGGAGGAAGAGGAGGAGGAGGAGAAGGAGGAGGGGGAGGAGGAGGAGGATGTGGCCCTGGCTGGGGAAGGTGATGGAAACACTCCTCGCAGCTGGTGGTGATGTGCCAGAAAACCTTTCCCCGCACTTTGTTTCCATCAGGATGTTAATGTATCCCATTCTAGGAGTGCCCTGTGAACGGAAGGAGCTTCCGAGAGGAGCAGTGCTCATCGTTTAACTCCCATGTGTACAATGGCAGAACTCATCAATGGAAACCTTTATATCCTGGTAACAAGACATTCTTTGTGTGCTTCATAATGCTCAGCCAAATATTTTGATAGTTATGATGCTCCAGCCCGCAGGAAGGCTCCTCCTCTGCTGTTTTAAAGTGGTTTTTCGGGAGGCACAATCAGCTGTCTCCCCGAGTTCAAAGGCTTGTTTGGCAGCTGCAGGGTGGCTTGAAAATGAAATAACAACATGGGTTCATGTCTGTAGCCTGTGTTGGTCACAGCTCCCAGGGTCCAGAGGCTGCAGGAGGATGTGAGAGCAGGGGGTGACGGGCTGTGCTGGCAGGGAGAGTTGGGCTCACCCAGACAAGTGTCCTTTGAGGCAGGCCCATTGCTGCCTGTGCTGTTCTCAGTGGTATTTGGCCTGTCCCACGCCCTCTGCGTGCTCTGTCAAATGTCACCGAGATGCAGCCGGTCGCTTTGGTCATCTGGGGTGAGCAAGAACTGCAGAAACAACTTGGGACTCAGAAACTGAGGTTTTATTGAGCTTGTAGCCACTGAACTCCCATCAAAACCAAGCATTAAACAAGGCGTGGATGAGCTTTAGAGCTACTGGGAAGCCAGGACCCTTCTCCTGAGGAGGCCCCTGAGCTCAGGTTCTTCAGATTCACATTTGGGTGCCTAAAAACAGAGATGGGGTCTACTGCAGCTTTGTTTTAGGGGTCTCTGTACATATCCAAGAACAATTATCTTCACCACATCCATTTCCCCGTGTACCAAGCCCCTGGTTCCCCAGCCTTGGCAGGGTCAGCGAGGCAGTGTTCAGTCCACGAGCTATTTCTCCTTGGTGGCTCTTGTCCTTTGAAGGTGACAATTTCCTTAAACACATTTGCTGTTCAAGCTGACTCACCAGAGACCCTGCAGGATCTGTTTTGTGTTTGAGCAGGCATTCCTGTGCCTCCTGGGGGATTTGCAGCAGAACATTTTGACATTGATGCTGCCTTGCTGGGGTGTGCAGGCCAGTGGGTCTCTGATTGCTCAGGAATTAGTGGAGACAAACACTTGGCATCGAGGTTCTGATGCAAATATGAATTTGCCATCTGCTTCCTGTGGATGTTATAAAATGTGGGATTACTGTGCTGGTGGGCACTGCCAGCCAGTTGTTGCCTGCAGAAAGCCAAGGGTGAATTAAATCCACCTTGGGTGAATATTTGTGGAAAAGTTACAGATTATAAAATGCTCTGAGTTGCTATGGTTTTGAATATAGTCTGAGGTGTGTATTTCCAGCAATGTTTCTGTAGATTTAACTCAGGTATGGTGTGTTGCTAAGTGAACATGCGTGTTTTTGTGTCATGTACCAGTCCTTGCACAAAGCAGTGCTGCTGCCTCAGCGCCCTGAGGGGCTGGTGCAGGTGACGCCCCTGGCATCCCTGGGGCATCTCTCCCTGCCAGGCTGTGCAAAAGCTGTCACACTGTCCATGTGCCATCTCCTGTCTACCCCGAAACACAAGAGATGGCAGCTTCTGAACTCTCACTGCTCTGCAGCTGTGCAGAGCTGCTGTTGTTTAGCTTGGCAGGGATTCACTGGCTTGGGTAGGATGAAAGTTGTGGTGTTTCTGCTGTTTTTGAATCTCTCTTTATATCCTTTCCCCTCAGATGACTATGTTCACATTTCTAGCAAGCCCTGTGACCTTCATTGCACCACTGTGGACGGTCAGAGACAGTTAATGGTTCAGGCCAGGGATGGAACATCCTGCAAATACACGGATTTCCGAGGGGTTTGCGTGTCTGGAAAATGTGAGGTTGTTAAACATTATAGCAAAAATCTCGTTAGTAGCATTCAGAGAATCGCGATGGGTGCGACGTTTGCCTGACCCTCAGCGCTCTGTCTGTGCATTTTTTTAGCCCATTGGCTGTGATGGCATTCTCTTTTCCACCCACACCTTGGATAAATGTGGAGTTTGCCAAGGAGATGGGAGCAGCTGCACCCACGTAACCGGCAGTTACCGGAAAGGAAATTCTCATCTTGGTAAGGCTTTGGGGGACCCAGGGCTTGAGTTGAGAGGGTTGGGTTTAAAATGGACTCTTTTATTTATTTTTTTTTTTTTTTTTTTGGTAAATGGCTTTGAGGTCTTACCAGCTTCCCAGCTTCAGTTTTTTTCCCACGTGTTAATGGCGCTTGTGAATTTGGGCAGACAAAACTTTCTTTAAAAAACAAACAAACCAGGAAATTCGCGTGGTGTTTGTCAGAAACCAGAAGTCTCTGATGATGAGTGGTGCAAAAGGGTTATGCAAGAGGCTGGTATCTATTTTAGTCTTTTTTAGTCATTTAGCCAAAACCGGGACACTCATGACCCAGTAAGACTAGAAATAAACGATCTGTAATAACAGGAAGCAACAATATCTTGAAAGACCAGGATTTCAAAAATCGGTGTGATGTAAAGCATGTCCTAAATATAACAACCTAATTCAGGAGTTGTGATTAATGCTCTCTGAGATGGAGCGAACTGCAGGAGCTTCAGAGCTCGTGGGAGGACTTGTCCTGTCCCATCTCTTGTCTGGTGCTAAGCAAAGGGGAGTCAGAGGAGGAACCAGCTCCCATCTCCTGCTGGGGTTTTGGGAATGTTGGCTAACACAGGGATCAATACCACACAACACACAACAGCTTCTCTAGCTAATAAAACCATCTGCAGATGTATTCTCTGATACTAACTTAGATAAACATATTTATGCATGTAAGAATCGAATCCTTTCCCCCCTTGGATGTGTTTTTTTCCCCTCCACAAACCAGGGCGCACATTTCGCACATTTTTTTCTTTTCTTTAACCAACAAGCTCCCGTTTGCAGCCTTAAAACACAAAGGGCTGTGAAGTACTACCTCCCTTCCCACCCCCCTAACAGATTCTGGGGAGCTTCGGGCGGGTAGGCTTCATGGATAGGGAAAAGAGATCCAAAAGAGGCTCTTACCTCAGGATTATCCCAAGGCTTTATTCTCAAAGGAGTCCCGGGCAAAAGAGGGAGAACATGGAGGAGCAGGGGTTTTTATCTGGTCTCTGTCTGGGATGGGATACCTGGCACAGAGCCCTAGGTCAGAGATAAGGGGAAGGTAGGGTTAAACTACCTGGTTACAGGCTCTGGGCGGTTCCAAGGGAAAGACCATTCCCCCGAGGGTTACAACAGGGCTGGGGGCTTTTTAATCCATATAAAAACGTGGGTCCAGGCCAGCCAGTGTCTGGTGGAGTGCAGCTCTGCCTGGGGAGGGTTTGGTTCCAAAGACCCTCCCGTTAATCCGTGCTTTCCCGCAGGCTATTCCCTGGTAACGCACATTCCCGCCGGGGCCAGGGACATCCAGGTCGTGGAACGGAAAAAGTCTGCAGATGTTCTGGGTGTGTATAACCTCCTGGTGCTTCCCTAGGATGCATGCCTATGCCAGCTAATGCTTTTTTCCAACGTGGGGATGGATGTAGTTTTGGTCAGAGAATCACAGAACATCCCGAGCTGGAAGGGACCCACAGGGATCAGTGTTTGTTGCAGACACGAGTTAAATCCGTAGGCAATGGAAATCCAGCCTGTCCAAGCCAGGGTGTTGCTCCCACAAGGATCAGCATTTGTTGCAGACATGAGTTAAATCCGTAGGAAATGTAAATCCAGCCTGTCCAAGCCAGGGTGTTGCTCCTCTCTGCAGCCCGAGCACCTGGACTGTGTTTGTCAACACTTTTGTCCCACAAAGAAATGACACTCACACACACTGAGATGTTTAAGGCAGAAAAGAGGCAATTTATTTATAAGCAGTTTATTTATAAACTTCAGCATTTGTAGAATTTTAGCAGCGATTATGGATTGGAAAAAGAAAATCTTCCTCTTTAACTACTGGGTGACTTAACAGTTTGTTAACAGTTTTTTTCTTTATGTAAATGTGGTTATACTGTTACAGTAACAAGAAAGTTGTTTATGTGAAATTGTGCCTGATTCTATTGCAAAAGGTAAACACAGAAGGCTAAAACAGAACTTTAGAAAGACTTCTTAAAGAGATAGAGGAGAACAGCAAAAACCAGGCAACACACTTAGAGTGCTTTAAAGCAGAAAATGTTGGTGAATGTTACTGGGATTTCAGTGGGGTGTGACAGAGGCCCTGGTGCTGGATCAGAGATGGCCAAGTGACTTCACCTCCCTCGTGATCCCCTGAACATTCCCCTGCTTGGGGAATGTGCAAGGACAACAGCACCAAGGGGATGTGACCTACATGTGGCCTTGCTGAAGTGTTGGTGACCACACACCCATCTCATGGGGGAGGTGGCAGAGCTGCTCAGGAGCAGTGTAGAAAAATCCAGACTTGCCAAAGAGAAGCACATTTGCTGCCTCAGAGGCTCGTGGCCTTTGGGAGGTGGCTGTCCTGGGAGTGTTCAAGGCCAGTCTGGATGGGATTTGGAGCAGCTTGGTCCAGTGGAAGGTGTCCCTGCCCATGGCAGGAGCAAGATGAGCTCCAAGGTCCCTTCCAATACAAACCATCCTGGGATGATTCTATGAATGAAAAACTTTGATTTGGGCTGTCTTGGGGTGACCTGTCTTGGGCCACTGCTGGCCCAGCTGGCATCAGCTCCCAAGGAAGCAGCTCCTGCCCTTGGCCACCTGCCAGTGCTCTCTGCAGAGCTGGGACTGTTCAGTGTTCCTTGGTGCCAAGGGGGTGACAGGAGCCAGGGGTGAGTGTGAGGCAGATACCCAGGGGTTTGCAATGTGGAGGGACACATTGCCCAGAACTCTGCAACACACCCTCCCACACTGTGTGTGCTGCACACAGGTGACCAATGCACTGCCAGGTAGGAGAATCTGGTTTTATTGCTGTGACACTCTGATTTTACCCCCTGAACGAAGCAGGGGCAGCATCCAGAGCTTTGCTCTTGCATGTGAGGGCACTGACTGTTCTCTCTCTCCTTTGAAGCTGTGGCTGATGAAGCTGGGTACTATTTCTTCAACGGGAATTATAAAGTGGACAGCCCAAAGAACTTCAACATCGCAGGCACGGTGTTCAAGTACCGCCGGCCCATGGACGTGTACGAGACCGGGATCGAGTACATTGTTGCCCAGGGACCCACAAACCAAGGGCTGAACATAATGGTGAGCTTTGATTCCTCATCTTCTCCTGATGGGGAAGAGAAAATCCACCTTGGGTTGAGGAAGGGGTGAGCTTGGCAGCAGAATCCTGCCGTGGTTTCACGTGAGGTGGGCAGAGGGAAAGTGACTCTGCCCAGTTCCTCACCCAACCCTATTTTACTTGGGTCAGTGCTCTTGGGTTCAGGCAGGGCTGTGAGGGGTGAATGTGGGCTTGGTAACTCCTCCCTACGGGGAGAAGATGCCTCAGGCACTGTGAGGGGATTTCTCTTCTGCTCCTTGGCATTTTTATCCAAGTTACCTGGCAGGAAAAGCAAAAATAAGAAACTGGGCCAGAGAGCTTAGACAAGTGCATAAAACCTTAAACCCCAATTCTTTCTTGAAAGCAAACCATGTAAAACCAGGTATTTGGAGAAAAGTCCCTTAATTTTCTTCTGGGCAGCCAGCCAGAGCCCAGCTCCTGACATCCTCCATGTAGCTCCAGGCTCCTCTGGAAGGGGAAGGGATGGTTGCTTGGGTGCTTAAAAAGCATTAGACCAACTATGAGGTTGTCTCAGCTGGGAGTCCCCAGCCCCAACGGGGTGTAGCAGCTGCAGGGGAGGGTGTGTTCCTCAGAAAGCCACAAGAAGTGGCTTTGCAAGTGATGGTCTTGTGAGGTGGCTGCCCCAAGCCTCTGGTCACTCAGTGGCTGAGGAGGAAGTGTGACCTGTGGCTCCCAAACTGGGGTTAATCCCCATGGCAGCACTGCCAAATAACCCTTGGCAAATGGTGCTGGGCTCCAGCAGGAAGAAGTTGGCACTGTGAAGGAAAACAGGCTGGAAACAGCAAAAGAGCTGCTCCCCAGCTGTCAGGTCCAAGGTGAATCCCATGTTTTGTGTGCCACAAACCCCCTGCACCCGCTAAAAACCCGATTCCTTTGCTAGGTCTGGAACCAAAATGGCAAGAACCCATCCATCACGTTCGAATACACCCTCCTGAGGAAGCCACACTCAAAAAATCTGCAGCCCATCTACTACACCTTCTCGGAGTCGGAGAGCGAGGAGAGCCGGGAGTTCGATGGAGACGTGCCACTGGGCTTTATCCAGCACAATGCCACCTATTTTGGGAAAATCTCCAGGGAAAGGATAGACTTGGAGAACCAGGTGTTTGGAAGGCAGGACACGGAGGAAGATTTAAACTTGAGCAAAGGTCAGGAAACCAATGAGGTCTATGAAAGAGCAGAAACAATTGACTGTGAGCCAAAACTGAAGGGCAAACAACCCCAAGGTAAGGAGGAGACTTGGGCCTCACTGTTCTGCTTCTCAGAGCTCTTGTTGAGAAACGCTCTGTTTCTACCTCTGGTGGTTCTGCGGGTTTGTGTTTTGGAAACCTCGGAAAGTTCTTTAAAACATCTCTGCTCACAAATCCTCTTTGCCCTTCAGATTCTGGTTTCTGGTGGGGGCGTGCTGGGGGGTGGACACCGGGTGAGATCTCCCCGCTGGTGCCCTGCTGTGCTTTGCCTCACGCCAAGGACAGGGGGGAGCCCTGGGTGCACAAAACTCCCCCTCACAACACCTCCCGTCACCTCCCACCCCTCCAAAACCCCCAGCAACTCCCTCCTATTTCAGTCCCTTGGGCATCCCAACCCCAAACTGCCTGGAGTGCCTTCCCAGCATGGCTGCATGGGCTGTGGGGCCAGGAGGGCACCTTCCTTTCACCTCTGCTATTGCTTTGGGCAGTGCTGAGCTCCCCTCTGGCCACACCACAGTGGGATAAGCCCCCTCTTATAAGGTGCACACCCTTGAGAAGCCCATGAGATTCCCCTCCCCAGAGCCCAGCCCCTGCCTCCCGCCCCCCGTGTGGCTGCTCCGGCTCCGGCGCCGTGTCCCCGCTGCTCCGGGCTGCTTGTCCCTCCGTGCCTCCGTGCACTTTGTGGTTGTCACTGTGGTTTCCCCCCTGTTGGCTCCAATCTAGATTCAAACGTAACCAGGTCTACTTACCAGACAGACCATGACGACAGAGACCCCGAGCCCGGGCTGGGCTCCAGGGAGTTCCTTCTGGAGAACGCCATCACCGACAAGCTGCTGGGCAAGGCCTCCGACTCCAAGGAGCTGCTGCTCAACGTGACCATGAACAGCATCTTCGCCCAGGGGGACCCGATCAACTCGGTGGGGTCGCCCGTGGACAGCCTCTACGTGGACTACGAGGACAGCGACGGCCTCCTCACCTACTCGGTCAACAGCACCTACCTGGAGCTCAGCAAGGCCACCAACACCTCTGCAGAGACGCCCTTCTCCAACGCCACCGTCACCATGAGCAGCCCTCAAGGGAACAGAACCCACAAGGCAAGGTAGGAGACCTTTCATTACAGTAAATCCCAATTTATTGCTGCTCTCGGCTCGTTAACAGCCCCCCACCCCGTGCTCAATGCATGGTTCCTGTCTCTTTGGCAGCAGGAGGTAAGTGGGGGTGGGACGGTGAAAACGTTCTGTTGGGAGTTAATTTGGAAGGAAGGGCCAGAGGTTTGGGAGCAGGAAGTCAGGAGTGTGGTTAAGCGAGAGGAAAACTCCGTGTCCCCCTCGGTGGGCACTTTGGGAAGCCCGTGCTGATGTTTGTCAGCTGGGGCCTTGCTCTCTGCTGTCACAGCTTCTTGTCAGAGCCATGGCCACAAAGAAGCCTCTTCCTTTTGCCTTCTCTTGACGTCCTGCTCCCATTCCCCAGCCCCTTCCTCTGAGTTCTGATGCAGCAGAAGTTGGTCCTGGCCCCTTTTCACCCACCCTGTTGAGTGCCACCCACGATCCTCCTCACCTGGGATGGCAGGAGGTGCTTCCAGCAGCTCCCAGGTGTAGCCCTGCCACTGGGAGCTCCACTGTAGGTCCTGCAGGAATCCAGCCTGGATTTGTCGCCTCAGCAGCTGCAGAAGCAGCTCAGGGAGCCACAACTTTAACAGGAATATTCAGAGCTCTGCAGTAGCAGCTCGTTGGTTGGAACTGGGACTCACTTCAGGACTCCTTTAGATGGCTGGTTTGAGTGGAAGTGGGGAGGTAAAGAAAGGCTTAGTGTAGCTTTAGCAGCAGACTTTACTCTGGGGAAGGGTGGAAGGAAGTCTTGGGGTGGGTGCTGATCCCCAAGCCTGTATCTATCAGCTTTTGAGATGTCCCAGGGATCCCTGGGGAGCAGCCTTGATTCCCAGCCCAGAACCCATTCCCAGAGTGGGCACATGGGGACTGAGATGGGTCCAGTGCTCTCAGCAGCAATTAGCCCTCCAATTAGCCCTCCTTCATCAGCCACACATGAGAGCACTCCCTGGGCAGCCTGAGCTGAAACTGGGCCCTTGGGAGTATCCAGGTGCCAGAGCCAGGCTGTGGATTTGGGTCCCACTGTGCACCCCCATGACACCCCAGCCTCCTGTCAGCCTCCTCCTGGACCTGTAAAACACAGGATAAGATGCTGAGCTTGAGGAGATGCAAAGCCCTGAGCAGAAGCTCCCTCTGGTTAGAGTTAGCTGGATTTACCCACAGCTCCCACTACGTTATGCTAAAGACACTCATGCTAAAGAAAATGGCCATGCAGCCAAATGGATCAACAAAACTTCTTAATGATAAGAACATGGAAACCTTGCCAAGGGCTTGGATCTATCATCTCTCCTCGTGGCTTGGCTTGGGAGAGCTGCCTTCAGCTGCCAAAGCAAGCATTTCATCCGTCCTCTGACAGGGAGGGCAGCGCCTTCAGCTCCCCTTTCCCTGCCCTGGGGCAAGGAGGGGACTGCCCTGCCCCTTGGGGCTCCCCTGGGCCCCATCACACTCCCTGTGTCCCCTCAGCTGCCCCCCTGAACCCCAAAACTCTGCCCCAGCCGCTGTGGAATGGGGGCAGTGCCTCCTTTCCTCCCTCCTGGGAGTACAGGGAGCTTTAGGCCTCAGAGCAGCTTGGCTTTTACAGGACAATCACAGAACACTGTGGCTCCAGTGCAGCTTTTTTGGGGTGCTAAAAAGCTCCTTGCACTGCCCCTGGCTGCCCACCTATTGATAACAGTGATTTAAGGAATCAGGAGTATCACCCAGCACTGACATCTTTTTCCACCTGTTCCTCCCTTGGTTTTGTTCTACAGTGTCCCCTTTTCTCTCTGGAACGAAATAAAAGCTTCCCAGATCAAAACATTGACACCCAGACCAGTTTTGCACCAGCCAAAAGGCTGAGAGATGCTCAGGTCCCCTCTGGCTCCATCCTTTGCTGGTGAGGGGCTGAAAGCCCAGTGCAGGCAGGCTGGGAGCAGCTGGGGTGCTTCTGTTTGGAGACAAAAAGAAGAGGGAGGAAGAGCAGAAGGCAGCAAAACAACTTGCACCTCCCTTCCAGAGGGTGGGATGGGATGTGTCAGCACAGCCTGGTTGTTCCCAGGCTTTCATTGCTTCCCCCAGCTTTTAATTTATTTCCCCAAGCCCAGTTGCTGCTGTAATTTTGATCACTAACCTGGATCTCCAGGGTGGGGGTGAGGGTTGAGGAGATCCAGCTCAGCCCCTGAGGTCAGGATTGATGCTCCTGCTGGCAGCAGCACGGTGGGATGGAGCCCACAGTGACAGTGGGATGTGGGGTTTGCTGGGTCATGGGCTGGAGCTCTGCAGGCTGGAGCTGTCCCACCAGGAGGGGACAGTGAGAACCATGCTGGAGGAAACAGGGATGGGACACAAGGGAAACCTCTTGTCCTGGAGTGAGGCAGAGTGAGGGATTCCCATCCTTGGGAAAGGACAATGCCCTGTGGGCCCGGGCTGTTCCTGGGGTCAGTCTAGTTCTGCGGGCAGGAGCTTGGACTTGAGAAGGTCCCAAATCCTTCCTGAGATCAGTTTGGGATGGATTGTGGCTTTTTGTTCATTTTCATTCCCTGTCAGTGAACAAACATGGGAAGCTGAGCTCTCTGGAGCCACTCTGTCCATGTGGAACAGTGCTGGTTGGAGCTGGAGGAGTTTATTTCTCACTGAACCATTGTGGGGTGGAAGGAGGCACCCAGAACAGCAGCACCCCAGTGTAGGGGTGCCCTATTTCCTCTCTGCAAACAAATCCAGCTGGGGTGGATGGGTTGGTGGCTTCTTGTGCTGCTTTCCCTCTCCTGGAGCAGCCAAAAGCCTTTCTGGGGAGTGCTGAGACAGATCCAGGCACCCCCCACGCCAGCGTGCAGCCAGGGCTGGGAGTGCAACAAAAGCCCCTTTGCTTAGAAACAAAACCAGAAATAAAACACAGAAATGGGAGCCAGGGGGTGTGGGTGTTGGTCTGAGGTGTTTGTGTGCATTTGTCAGGGTTATTCCTCTACCACAGGAACTGTTTTGGGAAAAGGGGCAGCCCAGGACTCCGTTAATGGTGAGGGACTGGTGCTAACTTTTGATGTTGTATCTTCCTTGAAAAGCAGATTAAAAGCTGAGGAAGCAGAGGCGTGACTTTATTATTTAACTCCTAATAAAGGGGAAAATGAAAATAAAAGAGAAAATGCCCCCAGTTCTGTTGGACAATGGGCTGCTGTCTGCATTTAGAGGAGAACAAAGTGACAGCTTTGTCTTTGCTGGAAATGAGCTGAACTCTGCTCTGTGCCCAAATGTCTGATTCCTCTGGAAAGATCTCGTCCCTGGGACCTTGTCATGCATAGAAGCTCTTTTATTTAGGATCACGTGCACTAAAGGGACACTGTTGAAAGATTCACTGTCCTCAGATGTGGGATAAAGCTCATTTTGAAGATTTTCTCCTTTTAAAGACAGAGGAGTCATGGTCACAGGATAACTGGGTGTTTACTTTCATGCCTTGGAAGGTGGGATATAGACTGGAGTAATCTCTGGGTTATATTTCCAGGCAAATTAAAGCACAAAAAGCAGATGTTGACTACGTTTTAATGACAAGTGCCACTTGTGAGCCTTCTCCTGGCTGGGTGGCAGCTGGTGGCGCAGGGCAGGCATCAGGAGCTGGTGTGGGTCTCCAGGCAGAGCTGCTGTGGCAGATAAAACACTATTTATAGTGAGCTGAGGTTGTTACTTTTCCACAAAAAAAAAAAAAAAAAAAAAAAAAAAAAAAAAAAAAAAAAAAAAAAAAAAAGTAAAAAAATTAGTCATATTCATTTCAGTTCCATTTCAAGCGCAGGAAGCAACCATTTGCCAAACTGACAGAGGCAAAATCAACAGGGAAAATGAGATTGTTGTTGTTTTTAATCCTTCTGGAGGCTCAGTGGAGGAGGGTGGGTCGGAAAGGAAACGGCTGGATTCTCAACAGTGTCCTTTTAAAGGTTGATTTGATAGGCTGGACCACAACTTTTTTTTTTTTTCTTACAAACAACTAAATAAGGCAATTTCAGAGCTTCTGCTGCCTAGAAATCATACAAGCTGCATATCCTGCCAGGCCAGAGACAACTGGATGTGAGGATACAACCTTGTACACTCTTCCAGTGTAGCTGTTTCAAGGGTTTGGACAAAGGTATGAGAAGAGAACTTTTGTTATAAAGGTGCAGTATCCCTGAGGTGTTCCCCCGTTCCCAGCACGGGGAGCAGCTGCAATTCTTGCTTGGATAAATGGGTTTTTGGTTTTTTTTTCTCACACTAGGCTGACTCTGTCACTCCTCTCCCCGTGGCATTCTGTGTTTGAGCACAGTGTGGGATCTGAGAGATGCAAATCCCCCACCCAACAGCCAACTAAATCAATCAGACCAAAACCAGAGTGGCAAAATCTGAGGGCTTTGAAGGGCCAGCTCAGAAAACTCCTGTGCTGGCTTTTGGAGATTGGAGCAGAGCCAAAAAAACCTCTGCTGCACTGAGCAGCACGAGTGGGTTTGCCCAGCCCTGGAGACACAGGGGAGGAGATACTGCACCTTTAGTCACTGTGTGCCGAGGGCCAGGTGTATTTGAGCAGAAAATGCAAACTTTGTTAAATTCTGAACTGTTTCTACTTTGTGGGTATTTTTATCCCATTCTCTCTATTTCTAGACAGTGGAAGCTCTGCCTCTAACCGGGCTGGGGATTCTACTTGGGGCTCAGGACAGGTATGTTGTGAAACTAAAAACAAATTAAAAAAAAAACTGATTCAAACAAACGAACCTCCCAAAAAAAAATCAGAACAACCAAACCCAACCAAAGCCAAAACCGAGCACATCCCCTCCCAAACCCGAACCCAACCGAACTGCAGCCAGATGTGTGTGTCTGTCATGGGCTGTCACTGCTCGCCTTGTAAATGCCTTTTGTTTTTGTTTTGTTTTGTTTCTTTCCTTTCCTTTCTTCCTTTCGTTCTTTTTTTTTTTTTTTTCCTTCTTTTTTTTTTTTTTTTTTTTTTTGTTTTGTTTGGTTTTGGTTTTGTTTTTGTTTTGTTTTTGTTTTGTTTGCTTATCACTAGAAACAGATTGAAGTTGTTAAGAAAGGGCCAAGGTGTGAGTGCTGCTGACATGTACAGGTGGAAGCTCTCCTCCCACGAACCCTGCAGCTCTACGTGCACCACAGGTAGTTATCAGGAAGCAGCCAAACTCTGCACAGCCTGCTGAAATCACCTGGTGTGTGTGAGTCCATTTGATGTCTGTCAGGGATGGGAAGGAGCTGGTGATGTTCAGGGGGTCTCGTGAGCTCTGCTTTAGCTCTGCTGTGCCTGGGTGCAAAGGTGGGGAGAGGAGCTGGGGGCTGAGCATGCAAAGCCCACCCACCTCTCAGGTGTGTTGAGGAGCAGGAGCTGGTGCCCAGTGTGTCCATCATCCCTCCAAACACCCTCCCTGTGGGATGCTCTGAGCACAGCCTTCACTTCCCATCACTCCGTGTCCCCCCTGGGGCTCAGCAGGATCCCCAAACCTGGGATGAGCCTCCTTTCTTTTCCCCCTTCCTCGCCTTTTTGACAGCTTCAAGGGGTTTGAAAAGCTCAGCTGCTTCCCTGCAGAGAGAAATTTTAAAGATTGTTCAGCTCTGGCAGGAAACACAATAGCATTTGGCTTTTTGATTATGTTTTGTTTCTCCCACTCCTTCTACCCTGGAGCCTGAGCTGGGCTGCGAGGGTGTAAATCTGGAACAGTGACAGAGATGCCAGGGATATCGAAACTGAGCCTCGATTCTTTGGGCAGAAATTCCCTCTTTTGGCATGAATTCCTCCTTTTTTGCCCCCTGAAAAGCTTCAAGGCACCTGATCTCCTCTCTCACCCCTTGGCTAGGGGGTCCTGTCAATCCCTTGGGATGAATCAGGCGTGTGGGTTGTGCACTTGTCTGTGCTGCCCCTGAAATTATCCAGATCCTGCAGTGCTTCTGGAATTAAAAAGAGGGAAAGGAGCAGGAGAGAGGAGTTTACAGTCTCAGGGACATCTCTTAAAAGATCAAATGCAAGGATTTTACATTTCAAGCATTTGTTCTTGTCCAGCAGCCTCGTGCCTGCAGCAGGAGCTTTGCAAGCTGTCCCTTTCCCCAAAATCCCATCATCCACATGTTCTGGGACACTTTTGACTTCTTTGATCCCCTCTGAACAAATTTCTCCCTTGGCTGGGCCAGCCTGCTCTGCCCTGGTTTGCAGCAAGCCGAGAGAGGTTTAACTCAAATTTCTCCCTCCTCGCTGCCTTTTCTCCCTGACATATCGCAGAGAGGCAAGGCCATGTCAAGAGCTGTAGATCTTTTTTTAGTTTCATGTAAACCAGATGTTCCCCAGAGCTGCAGTTCTTGTTACCTGTAGCCAGAGCAGCCTCCTGGTCCCCAGCCAGGTCCCAGAGTGGACTTCCCAACATTTACTCTGGCACGGGAGGCTGCAGGGGAAAAGGTCTCGCTCTGCTGCTGCTTTGGAGGGGGAGCAGGAGGGGCAGGGCCTTCCTTGCCAAAGCTGCAGGATCCCTGCCCTGCCCTGGAGGTCTGGGTGCACCTGGGGAGCACCTGGTGCAAAGGGGGTGTAAAGCACAGAGAGAGTGGGGGGGATGGAGTGGGCTGGGGACCATTTGCTGTCACCTCCACCCCCCAGCCCGGCAGGGTGGGAGCCGCCGAGCAGACTCGTGGCCCTGAATATTTCCTATAAAAATGTGTTAGTCATATATTGGTTTTGGTGGCGAGCCCTGGCAGGGGTGGCCATGCCCTGCTCTGGGCTGGCCAAACTCAACCACACCGCTCAGAACTGGTGGGGTGGCCACAGTGACATCCCCTCCCATCCCACGGGGACAGAAACTCCAGCTTGGCAGCTGGGGGGGGGAAAGTTTTGAGAGACGCAGCTAAAACCAGAAAAAACGACAGCAACAGCAGCAGCAAAGAGCTGGGATGGCCAACTCACCGAGCACCCTGGTGTGTGTGTGTGTGTTCTCTCTGAGCCCAGGAGTGATGTCCACCTATGCCATGTGTGTGCGCTACGATGGGATCGAGGTGGACGACACCTACTGCGATGCCATGACCCGGCCCGAGCCCATCCATGAGTTCTGTGCTGGGAGGGAGTGCCAGCCAAGGTACTCCTGGGCTCTCTGGGCTTTCTCTGCCTTGGATGGCTTTGGGGGAGGGTTGGTGTGGATTTTGGGGGGGCAGCAGGGATGGCCCTTAGCGCCCCCAGCCCTCCTCCCTTTATTCTGTCTGGGAAGCAGCAGGGTTTCTTCCTGAGTGCTTCAGCTCAAGCTGCCAGGTTAAAACTTCCATAAATCCTGGCAGAGTTGGCACCTGGGGCTCCCAGCGAGTCCAGCTTTGGGCAGTGCAGGGTCATCCTGCCCTGCCTGGCACATGGAGAACCTGTGAGGGAATTGGGTGGAGGGGCTGGGCTTTCAAAATGTGCCACAAACCCTGTGATGCCTTCAGCACCCCAAACACCACTGAGGTTTGCTTGTGTTGGGGCAAGAGTGGAGTGGAACTTGTGCTGGCAGTCCTTTGGAAAGTTTTCCTTCTGATGTGGCTCTTAATCCAAACAGTGACCACAGCCTGGAGCCAGGCTGTCCGGAGCCAGGCTGTCCAGCCCTGGACAGCTGGGAGGATTGCAGGTCACAGAGGGTTTGGGCAGAGGGAGGGGATTGTCCTGCTCTGGCCTGTGCTGGAGCAGCCTCTTCTCAAGTTCTGTGTGAAGTTTTGGGTGTCACCATAGGAGGGAGTGACAGAGGAGGGCTGTGAAGGTGGTGAAGGGTGTAGAGGGGCCACACCAAGAGCAGCTGAGGTCACTTGGTTTGTTCAGCCTGGAGAAGACTTCATTGCACCCTACACATTCCTCATAAGGGGACATAGAGGGACAGCACTGATCTCTTCTCTGCAATGACCAATGTCAGGACCCAGGGAATGTCTGGAGCTGTGCCAGGGAGGGTCAGGTTGGATTTTGGGACAGGTTCTTCCCCCAGAGGGTGCTGGGCACTGCCCAGGCTCCCCAGGGAATGGGCACGGCCCTGAGGCTGCCAGAGCTCCAGGAGTGTTTGGACACTGCTCCCAGGCACAGGGTGGGATTTTGGGGTGTCTGTGCTGATGAGCCCTGTGGGCCCCTTTCACCTCAGGACATCCTGTTCTGTGGCTGTGATGGTGTCAGACTATGGGAGGGGTAAAACGAGTAAATCCAGGGATCCACACCCTGGAATGGTGTGAACAGGGCAAAGCAAGAGCCCAGTGACACCAGGGACCAGGGATGGCTCCTGAAAAGTGCTCAGGTGACTCCTAAGGACAGGTAGGACATGGAATAGAAATCTCCTGGAAACTCTCACGTTAGGGCTGAGAGCCAGGGCAGGCTGCAACTGGGACAAGAAAACTGTGAGAGGTGAATGGTGCTGCTGCAGGGAATCACCCACCCCGAGGGCACCACGGGGACTGGAATCCCTGTTGCCATTTTTCAAAGCAAGCATCAGGGTACTTTTTGTGTTTAGATTCTCCCACTGGTTTTTCCCAAAGCTGTCCCTCCTCATGGCCATGCTGTTCCAGCTTCAGGGGCTTTCACTGTGAGGGAGAAGAGCTGCTCTGTGATTTACCAGTGACTTCAATGGGGAGCACTGGGAGCTCATGGGGTAGCCACCAGCACTTGGGCAGACAGGAGGATGCTTGGGCTGGCGAGGCTTTTCAAAGAAGAAATCCTAATTTTGCGTGATCTGGATGGGGAAGACCTTTGTTTCATTTCCCTTCTGGAGTCAGGTGACACCTCTAAATGACATCTCCAAATGTGTGACATCTCCCTACAGCTGCTTGCTGTGCCTGGAGCCCTACATGGGGTGTGAGGCCTGGGGGCAGCCCAGGGCTGGGGCTCTCCTGCCCAGAGAGCAGCAGCAGTGGGGACCTGGGGGTTCCCCACATCCAGAGGAGCTGGGAATCCTGATCCATTCAGATTTTCAGCTCGTTCTTTAATTGCTGCAATATCCCTGCACCATAAAAAAAAAAACCTCGACCTTTTACGTTTTTTTTCCTTGGATTGCAAGCTGCTCCTCTCCTGTCAGGACAGAGGTGGCAGGGGACAGTAAAGGACAGGCAGTGCTTGGAGCAGATCCCAGCTCTCCCAGCCTGTCACATGCGCTCAGCAGAGCCAGACAGACGGTGGGACATCAACGTGTGTCCCACAGGGGGCTGGGACAGCTCTGTGACATTACTGCTGGCATCTGCAGGGTGATGAGTGCCGTGTCCTCCCCGTGCCTCAGCTGAGCAGGCAGAAAGGAGAGGTCGAACCGGGGCTAAAATCCTGCGCTGGCAGAGCCCGCGGTGACAAACGCTGGCTTGTCACCGAGGACACTGCGCCTGGCCCTGCCGTGCCACCCGTCCTCCTGACAGGCTGCTGCCAGCTCCAGGCATGAGCTGGGGTCTGCAGGGTGAGCCCAACATATGCTGATGCTTCCCATCCCTTGGGAGAAGATCTCCTGTGTTGGCAGCTCACTCACTGCAGCACGTCCCTGCAGCCGGGGCCAAGGCAGGGTTTTCCCGCGGGTGATGTGATGGATTTCTGCCTGGGGACAGAGTCAGTCTTCAGCCAGTTTTCAGCCAGTTTTCAGCCAGTTTTCAGTCAGTCTTCAGCCAGTTTTCAGCCAGTTTTCAGCCCCACAAAGAGGCATCACGCTCTGAGGGTTGACCAACAACCTCTGAGAAATGCCTTAAAAATAACTAGTGAGATGGCACGGTTGGGTGTGCTTTGAAAAAGCAAAAAGGTTTTAATTAAAGAGAAAATACCAAACTGTACAGAAGAATAAAAGCCGTGCACAGGGGTCAGGAACCAATGGACTGAGAGCACAGGGCCAGGGCAAAGGACAGCAACTTATAGAGGGGATGAGGAATAAACAATTGGAGTGGGCAGGGTTTAACGGCCAGTGGGGAAAGCAATCCAAGGTGCAAGGTCCCTTGCAGCTGCTAAGACACCCCAAAAATGCCTCCAGAATCTTCCTGCTCTCTCTTAAGTATTCAACGATCTGGGAGGGTTTCTTTGGCAAGCTGCCCAGTATAAAATAGTTACATTTCTTGAGGAACAGCTAAAGAGACCAATAAGTGCTCTTGTCCTAGCACTAGGTCAGTTACAGGAGAGCATAGAAGTTTCTAGTTCATCTCCCTTATAAGTTCAGAATGAAGCTTAAACTCTTCTCCTAAGACGGGAACATCTGGAGTGTGGAGGTGCAGTGCAACAGTGATGGGCTCTGCTCCCTGCCCAGGTGGGAGATGAGCAGGGGCCTGGCCAGGCTGCCAGACCCCAAGAAGCCACACAGCAAAGCAGGACCAGTCTTATTACCTTTCCTAAAAATGAGGAGAAAAAGAATTTTCCCGTGAGCCTCCTAAATTTCTAAACCCGTGCCACCAAGAGATGCATCCCCACAATTAATCATCTGCCAGATCTCCAAATTAGCCACCCAATTGATTTTTTTGCCACCTGTACTGACCCAACACATCCGGGAGCACCTGGCTGAGCACCGAGGTGCAGCGCTGGGCTCTCCATCTCCCTGCCCAGGTGGGAGACCAGCAGGGGCCTGGCCAGGCTGCCAGACCCCAAGAAGCCACGCAGCAAAGCAGGACTGGCCTTATTACCTTTCCTAAAAACGAGGAGAAAAAGCATTTTCCTGTGAGCCTCCTAAATTTCTAAACCCGTGCCACCAAGAGGTGCATCCTCAAATGACAAATCTCCAAACTAGCCACCCGATTGATTTTTTTTTTTTTTTGCCATCTGTACTAAACCAACACATCCACATTCCTGGAGCCTTGGGTTCCCTACTCTTTGGCATCACCTGTGGGAGAGCACAGCTCCTGGGCAGGATGCAGCCTCCTGCTGAAGCTCTTCAGGGGGTTTGGGGAAATCATTCGCACATTTTCAGCCAAGGAGCACCCGGCTGAGCGCAGAGGTGCAGCGCTGGTCTCTCCATCTCCCTGCCCAGGTGGGAGACCAGCAGGGGCCTGGCCAGGCTGCCAGACCCCAAGAAGCCACGCAGCAAAGCAGGAGCAGTCTTATTACCTCTCCTAAAACAAGGAGAAAAAGAATTTTCCCACGAGCCTCCTAAATTTCTAAACCCATGCCACCAAGAGATGCATCCCCACAATTAATCAGCTGCCAGATCTCCAAATTAGCCACCCAATTGATTTTTTTGCCACCTGTACTGACCCAACACATCCGGGAGCACCTGGCTGAGCACCGAGGTGCAGCGCTGGGCTCTCCATCTCCCTGCCCAGGTGGGAGACCAGCAGCTGGAGCGAGTGCTCGCGGACCTGCGGGGAGGGCTACCAGTTCCGCATCGTGCGCTGCTGGAAGATGATCTCGCCGGGCTTCGACAGCTCCGTCTACAGCGACCTCTGCGAGTCCGCCGACATCGCCCGGCCCGACGAGCGCAAGGTCTGCAAGAACCCGGCCTGCGGGCCCCAGTGGGAGATGTCCGAGTGGTCTGAGGTGAGTCCTGCTGGCTGTGGCTTCTCTCCCTTTTCCCAGTTTGTCCTCAATCCGTGGCTGTCCTGCTGTAGCGGCGTGGCAGGGTGGAGGAATGCTGCTCGGTGCAGCCGTTTCGGGCCCATGCGCACGCACGCGCCACGGAGAGCTCAGGGGAGGAGAGGAGAGGCAGGAAGGGCCTTTTGTATGGTGTGTTCCAGCAGAGGTTTATTCCAGCATGCCAAAGGGATCAGGGGCAAAAGGAGTGTGTGGTGCTCCTTAACCAGGAGGGGTCAAGAACCAGTGGTCTGAGAGCACTGAGGGCAAAGGGCAGCAACCTATAGAGGGATGAACAATTGGAGTGGGCAGGGTTTAATGGCCCAATGGGGGAAGCAATCCAAGGTAGATTGGCTGCAGTTCTGCAGGGCACCATGAGGGAAGTCCTTTCTTCCAGCCTAGGCAGGGAAGCTCTGTGGTACTGTTCTTCCAGGGCAAAGCGTGGGAGTTTCCCTGAGGGGGTTTTAGGGTTCCCGCAATCCAGGGTAGATTGGCTGTAGTTCTGCAGGGCACCATGAGGGACGTCCTCTCTTCCAGCCTAGGCAGGGAAACTCCGTGGTGCTATTCTTCCAGGGCAAAGCCTGGAAGATTCCCTGAGGGGGTTTTAGGGTTCCCACAATCCACAGCCATCAGCTTCTCAGGATACATTGGTTGAAGTTGCTGTGTGTGGGTCAATGTGCAGCAGTGTGTTTCCCCCTAAAACGAAGCCCTGGCTCCTGTTTGGGATGGGAGGCCACTGCCATTGGTCACTCACAGGTAGGGCAGGAGCCCACGGCTCAGATCCCCCTGTCAGTATTTCCTTGGCAACCTCCTCAAACCCAACGTGCTGGGAAGGTGATCCCAACTCACAGGTGAATTACACCCCTATAAATGCCCCTTCCTCACCTCCAGTTCCATGCAGGAGGAAACCATTCCCTAGCTGTGCCTTCAGCCAGTCCCTGAAGCCACGGGGAGATGGTCTGGGGAGGCAGAGTGCTGCCCCATTCCAGCTCACTGGTTTGCTTGGGAAAACCTGTGGAGAGGGTTTGTGGCCCTGAATCCCTTTCCAAGCGCTCCTACACATCCCTTACAAACACAAACTCATGGAAACGACCAAACCAGCGCTGCTTCCTCGGGGTGCCTCTTCCCAAATCAAGCACAGACCTCATCTAAGCAAGAGCAGATGAGCTCTGAGCCGAGCTGTCCGTGGGTGCCAACCTGCCCCATGGTCTGCATCACGAGGAATATGACTCTTCCTCCTGGGAAGCTCCCAAAAACCCCTCTTAGTCATAATTTAAACGTCTCCATTCCCCTGCAAGCTGGTGTGCATCATTTCCCTGGAGCTGGCGGAGGGGCTGGTGCATTCCCTGGTGGTGCAGGATGTTTTGACTTTCCCAGCTGGTAGAGAGGAGCTCCCTGAGCACGTGTTGGAGCGTTATTTTGTCCGGCGTAGCAAACCGGAGTGGTTTATTTTACAGAACTCTGTATTCTCCTCCAGCATTCGTCAGGCACAGATTGCTTGAGACAGTGCTGGAGTAGATTGTTCTTAGCCAGCAGCAAAGCTAATCTCCTTTGGATCCCATCAGAGGTGGGGTGCCAAGTTGGCTGGGGAAATAGGCATTAAAAAAAGCACATTTCAGGGCTCTGAGGATTAACATCTCGGCACGCTGCGTCTGGGCCTTGTGCTGTTGACACTTTTCCCTGCTTTACGTTATGCATGGAGCAAATGTAATGTGTATGTGAGACTGTAGTAACTCAAATCCAGTTCTAAATAATGTCACTGGGGCTGCACGGTGCCAAATTTATCCGCAGCAGAAAAATCTCGGTTGTGCAGTCAGGGGTGAAAAAACATTCTCCAAAGGGGTGGAAAGGAGCTGGCTGTTCCTGGGAAGGAGGCGAGGGAGATCTCACCCTGTCTCCGAGTGACAGCTAAAATTGCTCAGCTCTGAGCAGGCATTCCTGGAGCTTTGGGTTCCCCCCTTTCCTTTGGCATCACCTGTTGGAGAGCACAGCTCCCGGGCAGGATGCAGCCTCCTGCTGAAGGGAAATCATTCGCGCATTTTCAGCCTGTGCTTTGAGAACTTTATGCTAAAACACGGGTGGAAAAACCCACCGCCGAGGGCAGCGGCTGCGGCGGTGGCGGTGGCGGGTGACACCGTGTCCCTTGTCCCCTCCCGGCAGTGCTCGGCTCGCTGCGGGGAGCGCAGCGTGGTCACCAGGGACATCCGCTGCTCGGAGGAGGAGAAGCTCTGCGATGCCAGCGCCCGGCCCCTGGCCGAGAAGAACTGCACGGGGCCACCGTGTGACCGGCAGTGGACAGTGTCCGACTGGGGACCGGTGAGAGCCCGCGGTGGCCGCCTGAGTGGCCGGCGTGCCCCATACACCACAGCCTGGCTTGTCCCTGGCGCTGGGGGTTTTGGGGTTGGGCTCATCCTGCCTGGCAGGTCCCAGCTCCAACAAACCTGCAGGCAGCCTGTGCTGGGAGCTGAGCTTCAAATAATTCCACTGCTTTGGCTGTCCCGTGTCACCTCTACCAGGATTGTCACCCTGACTGGCCACCCCGGCTCGGGCACTGGGGGTGACCCAGCGTCGCCGTGGATGCTGTTGCTTCCCCCTGGGCTCCTGCCTTGTGGGGGATGTGGTACAGCAGGGGTTAAACCCGGAGAGACCTGGCTGAGGGCCTTAGTGGGTGTCAAAATCCTCTTGTCTGTCTGCTGCACAGCATTCCTTGGCAATGCTGATGCTCCGTGCCCAGAAATTGAACCTTTTTACTATTTTCCTTTTTTCAATTTTCCCCTTTCTCTTTTCCACCTTTGGCTTTTCTCTTTCCTTCTTTCTTTCCTTTCCCTATTTTTCTTTCCTCCTTATTTTCTATTCTCTTTTGCTCTCTCTTTTTTTTCTTTTCCCCAACCCCCCAGGCTTTTTTTCCCTTCCTGCGCAATTCTGTTCCAGAGACCCCCTCCATCCCAAGCTATTTTTACCCAGGTTTTTGATACATTCACATCAGCTAAAAATAAGTAGTTTCCATGGCAGCAGCAGCGCTAGGAAACACCGAGAGTCTCTGCAAGAGCAGCCACCACGGAAGCGCCGGGGAGCACCGGGGGCTGAACATTTGCAGCCACTTGCTTGGTCCCCTTTGCCTTGGCCTCTTTAGGAGCCACGCCGGGGTTCCCTGCTCGTGGTGCTTCCCCTTTTGCCAGCCCTGAGAGATGCTGGGTGTGGCCCTGGCACAGAGAAATTATAGGATGTCCCATCCATATTTGGTCTTCGGGTGTCCTGTGGGATTTGTAACTGTCTCATTATCTGGCTAGTCTGCTTGCAAGTGTCCAAGGCCAGGTTGGACGGGGCTTGGAGCAACGTGGGATAGTGGAAGGTGTCCCTGCCCATGCCAGGGGGGTGGAATGAGATGGTTTTTATGGTGCCTCCCAACCCAAACCAGCCTGTGATTCCGCAATGACGGAATCTCTGTCGGCCGAAGGAAGGATCCGCTGAGCTTCCCTGCGGCTCTTTGAAGCCGAGCCCCAAAAACCACTCTGGAATTTGGGGAAGGCAGGTTTTGGGGATGCAGCTGAGCCCCGTGGGGGCTCTGCCCCTGCTGTGGGGCGGGTCAGGGCCAGATCCCCGGTGCCTCCCCGGCGCTGAGTGCCCGCTGTGGTTGCAGTGCAGCGGCGGCTGCGGGCAGGGCAGGATGATCCGGCACGTCTACTGCAAAACCAGCGACGGGCGCGTGGTGCCCGAGTCCCAGTGCAACCTGGACACCAAGCCCCTGGCCATCCACCCCTGCGGGGACAAGAACTGCCCCTCGCACTGGCTGGCTCAGGACTGGGAGCGGGTAAGCGCAGCCCCCAGGGTTTGGGGTGCCCAGGGAGGGCTGGGGATGGGATCCCGTGCGGGTCTCAGGGGGCCCTGCTCGTCGCCCCCGCAGTGCAACACCACGTGCGGCCGGGGCGTCAAGAAGAGGATCGTGCTCTGCCTGGAGATCGTCAACGGCAAGATCAAGACCCGCAACGCCGCCGACTGTGACGTGGCCAAGAAGCCCGTGGAGGAGAGCACCTGCTTCGAGCGGCCCTGCTTCAAGTGGTACACCACCCCCTGGTCCGAGGTGAGCTTGGAGGGAGCCCCAGGGGTGTGCTGCCCCGTGGTCGTGGGAAATCGAGGCACAGAAATGTCTCAAAACCTCGTTCCTGCAGGCTCTTGGGTTCCTGCAGCCCCAGGGGTGTGCTGCCCTGTGGTCGTGGGAAATCGAGGCACAGAAATGTCTCAAAACCTTGTTCCTGCAGGCTCTTGGGTTCCTGCAGCCCCAGGGGTGTGCTGCCCCATGGTCGTGGGAAATCGAGGCACAGAAATGTCTCAAAACCTTGTTCCTGCAGGCTCTTGGGTTCCTGCAGCCCCAGGGGTGTGCTGCCCCATGGTCGTGGGAAATCGAGGCACAGAAATGTCTCAAAACCTTGTTCCTGCAGGCTCTTGGGTTCCTGCAGCCCCAGGGGTGTGCTGCCCTGTGGTCGTGGGAAATCGAGGCACAGAAATGTCTCAAAACCTTGTTCCTGCAGGCTCTTGGGTTCCTGCAGCCCCAGGGGTGTGCTGCCCCCTTGTCGTGGGAAATCGAGGCACAGAAATGTCTCAAAACCTTGTTCCTGCAGGCTCTTGGGTTCCTGCAGCCCCAGGGGTGTGCTGCCCCGTGGTCGTGGGAAATCGAGGCACAGAAATGTCTCAAAACCTTGTTCCTGCAGGCTCTTGGGTTTGAAATGAGCACAGGGTTTGACTTGAGGCCGTGGAAAAGCCTTCCAGACTGGGGAGATTTGTAGATTTGTGGATTTGTAGATGTTAAGATTTGTGGATTTTAAGAGGAAGCACGTTAAGTTAGACAGTAGAAGGCTTTGAAGTTGGAGGTTTAGGTAGAGAACCAGTTATAAAACTAAATGAGAAGTTGAAGGTGTAGTGATGTAGAATTGTGTGTCATTATATGATCGGCTAAAAAAGTCTGCATTGTGCCAAAAACATATGAGACAGTTTGATTAGCGATGGGGGTGAAGACATCAGCAAACTTTGTGGCAGTAGTTTATTGGCTAATTGACCTTTAGGAGACCTTGGAACCTGTGGTCTTGTGACCATGGACCATGGACTACTGACCATGGTAGTAGTCATGAATGGGATGTCACTGGGATGTGACATTCTCCTCCTGCCCTAACCTCTCCAACGAGCAGGTTCTGGCTCAGCTCAGCCCCCTGGGATGGCAGGGTCATGCCTCACCCCCTCTCTTTGCCCCTCCAGTGCACAAAAACCTGTGGGATCGGCGTGAGGATGCGGGATGTGAAGTGCTACCAAGGCAAGGACATCGTGCGGGGCTGTGACCCGCTGGTGAAGCCCGTGGGCAAACAGACCTGTGACCTGCAGCCCTGCCCCACAGAGCCCCCAGGTGAGCCCCATAGCCTGGATTTTCCTTGGATCCCTCCGAGCAGCACCGCCAGCATCTTATCTCCCACTGCCCCCATTTGGATAATCATCCCAGGGAGGATGAATGGGCACAGCTCTGCCTCTGTGCCCAAGTAATGGGGGGCTGCACGCTGGCTCTTCCTGGGGATAAATTAACAGGAGAGCTCAGAAGAATCATGCTCTGACCTGAAGATAAAAGGGGCCTCTGGAGAGCTGATTTGGGTGCTGCTGCTGTAAGATTCCAGCTAGAGCCAAGGAAGTTCTGTCTGTGCCATTATTTTAATGATTTTTGGTCTTCGGGTGTCCTGTGGGATTTGTAACTATCTCGTTATCTGACTCGTCTGCTGGCTCAGAGTCCCTGTGATCTTTAGCAAACACGTGGTTCTAATCTTTTAATAGGATTTGGGAATAAGGACAGTGTGGGAGAAAAGCGTGAAAATGGGAGACGGATTTGGGGCCAGCTCCTGGCTCAGCTCTGGGTGCTCTTGGCTGCCCATTCCATTGGGATCTGGGATGGGGCATGGAGCTTGGGAGTTGCCTCGTGGCCACCTTGCCCTGGGAACAGGTTTCATGCATCCTGTGGATTTAAAGATATATATATATATGTATGTATATGTATAAATCCTCTGGGTTTGAAGGAAAATATTGCACTGAAAGGAGTTGGGACAGTGCTGAAGCAGCCTCATCTCTTCTCCAGCACTTCCCTTGCCCCTAACTCTGGATATGACACTGCTGGATTCCCATTCCCCTTCTCAAACAGCTCTTTGGGATAGAAACTGTGACTCCCTACCAGGGGAAGCTCTTGACTTGGGGACAGCTCCGTGCCTTGGTGTCTCCAGCAGTGCCTGGGCAGCTCTGTTTTATGGCAAAGACATTGAGCTTCAGGACTGGGGCCAAATGAGACCTTCCAGGCCTGGCCAGTTGTGAAGGAACACATCAACCTGCTCATGCCTTTGCCCAGGTTGACCTTGATATTTAAGGAGAAGCTCCATGGTGTTTCCCAGGGGATGTCAGGGAGGTGGCAGCCACAGCTGGGATGGTGTTGTTGCTCATCCCGTGGTGTTCAGAGCTGTGTAGTGGGGTGGGGGGAGAGAAATGAGCTCATGAGCTCACAATTGTTTATTTTCTTTTTCTTTTCCATGCCATGCCTTGTTGCCTTCTCTCCCCCAGACGACAGCTGCCAGGACCAGGCAGGAACCAACTGTGCCTTGGCCATCAAGGTGAACCTGTGCAGCCACTGGTACTACAGCAAAGCCTGCTGCCGCTCCTGCCGCGCGCCCCACTCCTAGGGCCGGGCTCCTAATCCCTGCCTGCCTCAGCCAGGGCTCCACCTTCCCCTCAGCCACACATCCCACACACTGCTGACGAGGATTTTGGCCTGGCTTTGGTGCCCCCACCGAAGCAGAACTCCTCTCCTGGTGCCGAGCCGAGGGACGGACGTTGGGAGCCCCCCGCCCCGGGATCAGAGCTGTACATAAATAAAGTCGTGGATATTTGATTCCTCCTCCTCCCCAAAAAACTCCAGCTACACCCAAGGTCTTGTCCTTTGGTCTCCTCCCTCGGTGCAAGGTTGGGGTTGGCGAGGGGAAGGTGTGAACTCTGGGAAGTGCAAGTTTCCCCTCACAAAAATGGGGTTGGTGCCTCTCTCCTGATTTATCCCGAGACCCGCGGGCTCTCCTTAGCTGAGTGGGAAGCTGAGCCTCGTTTGTTAAATGAACTCAACACCCTCTCCCTTTTTTTTTTTTTTTTTTTTTTTTTTTTTTTTTTTTGGTGGTTTTTTTTTTTTTTGTAATATGTAGGTGTATACTTTTTCAGAGAATTTTATCTTGTAATCAAATGTTAGTTTCATAGTCCTTACAACCCCGACCCGATGCTGACATATTGTATATAATATGGAAACATAACTGCACTTTATATCACAAAAAAAAAAAGACGTGCTCTTTTTTTAATATATTTGTTTACAGACAGTGAACTTTATCCACATAATCATTAATTTGTACTCATATGTATATTTTAATAAAGTTGTCATATTTATGGTGGTATTTGGTTTTATTCTCCAGTTTTGTAGTGGAGTGCTGGGAACACTGGGATTGGGGCAGGGGATTTGCTGGTGCCCAGGGGAGGCAGAGCAGCTTTAAATGAGGAGAATCACAGCTCCTTGGACAGTGATGCATGGAAAAGTCCCAACAGTGAGGGGATTTTGGGACAGTTGGGAGCCCTTTGGGGTTCTGTGGCTTTAGAAGTTGCAGCCCTGAAGCTCCTCATGGGTTTGGGAGCAAAGAGATTTCATATGGTGCCAGTAAGAAAAAGGCCTTTCTGAGCTCCCAAGGGGTTATTGCTCTGTGTTTTTACTGGTGTGACCCCCAGACACTGAGCCAAAGGCTCTTCAGCATCCCCCAAACTTCTGTGTGCACCCCCAGTGCTCCTGCATTGCTCCCTCAGCAGCAGGGAGCTCCTGAGAGCTTTGCAAACACCACCCCAAATTTGTAGATGCAGGGGCAAAAAAACCCCCCAAAAAACTCAAAACCCATGTCAAAGTAGTTTATTTCTTTTTATTTTTTTATTCTTTTTTTTTTTTTACTTTTTCCCTCCCCAAATCTGAGATTCCCAAAGTCCTGTACAACAGATCACCAGGTGAGGGTTAGTGAATTTCCAATTCGCTGAATTTCCAAGCTACGAGGGAAAGAAACAAGGGGGAGAAAAAAGGGAGGAAAGGAAGGCTGGCAGGAGAAATCACGAAAAACGGGAAGAGAGGGGCTCAAGGCATGGAAACAAACCCCAGTGAGAACTGTACATGGGAGCTTGGTCTGAGTGGCTGCATCCCTCTGGAGCAGAGGGCCACAGGGACCGAGCCCGGGATATCAAACACGTACGAAACCAACCCCAGCCCTCCCCACCCCAAACACAAACCCCCCCAAAAAAGTCAAAGATACTCATTTGCAAAGACTGACTTGTACTCCAAAAGGTTGTTTTTTTTTTTTTTTTCCTGTGGAATGAAAAGCCCTCGTGGTTCGAAGTAAAATAACCCAGCTGGGCTGCAAACAGTGTCCATGAGCCCAAGGGTGCTGGAGCCACGGCTGCTTCCTCCCAGAACATCTTGAAAAAGGAAAATCTCCCCCTGCAGCACAGGGCTGAGGCCATCAGAGTCTGTGTGCAGCCAGTCCATCCTCGCCAGCCATCCCCAGGAGATGCTTTTTACCTGAATAATGCCCAGTCCAGGAGAAACAGGGAGTTCTGTCACGTGGAGCGGGGTGAGGTCAGAGGGGAGAAACTGGAGCAGGAGTCCCCTCAGTGCTGCAGCTCCTCTCCTAAATCTCTGAGTGAGCCCAAGGGCTCCTTTGCAGCACATCTGGTGCAGAGGGGCACCCTCGGGGACCAGCTCTGTGCCTGCTGCTCTGCCAGGGCTGTCCCTGCTGCACCCAGCGGGGGACAGAGCTGGGGCCACAGCCAGGCTGCCCAGCCATGGCAAGTGGCTCAATGGAAAATGCAAACTGGAGGTTCTGACTGAATTTAAGTGTGTTTTTTGACCCTATCCCGGTTGGGGGGAAGAGTGTCTTTTTTTCTTTTCTTTTTTTTTTTTTTTTTTGTTTAAAAAAGCCCTCCCAAACCAATAAACGTTTGTAAAAATGTGCATGCGAGGGGTGGGCACACACACATGGTGCCCCCTGTGCCACTTGGTCTGAAGCTGTGTGTGGCA
This sequence comes from Phylloscopus collybita, assembly GCA_027886175.1. NCBI lineage: Eukaryota > Metazoa > Chordata > Aves > Passeriformes > Phylloscopidae > Phylloscopus > Phylloscopus collybita. The sequence goes on from JAJNNQ010000001.1 coordinate 8,232,158, forward strand.
TTACCTGGATGCTGATGATCCAGAGGGAGATTCCTCCATCCCAAAGTGTGCTGATGATCCAGAGGGAGATTCCTCCATCCCAAAGTGTGCTGTGTGCTCTTTCTCTAGCTGAGTAATGCCAAGGTTTTGCACCCCCAGCCCAGCTCCTTCAGGGGGTCCACAAAGCCACTCTGGGGGGCTCCGTGGGCAGGCTCAGCCACCATCCTAACCCTGAGGGGATTGTGCCTGGCACCCGGGAATTAACGCCCGGCTGGAGGTGTGGGATGGGCTGGGAAGGGTGCTGGGAAGGGTGCGGGGCTGTGCTCGCTCACACCCACACTCACAGACACTGCCAGGGCTGCAGCAGCCAGCAGCACAGCCCAGGGTGGCAGGAGGGTGGGCAGTGACAGCTTGGCTTTGCTAGAGGACATTTTGGGGTGTGAGAGCATCCTGGGGCCACCAGGCCAGGCCAGCAGCCGCTGCTGCCCTGCAGCCCGAGCCGCCCTTGAGCCCCATCGTGCCTCGGCCGAATGGTGAGGAGGGGCAACTCCTCCGTAGAAAAGGGTGCTCGATATCAAAATCCTCTTTATAAAAGAAAAAAGGAAAAAAAAAAAAAAAGTCAAAAGGAAAAAAAAAAAAAAGCAATGCAGCTCTGGCAAACCTCCCCTTCCAGCTGCACCCCCCGTGCTCCTCCTTCGGGGATGCTCTGCTCCCCCTCTATACCACCAGCCCGAAAAAATACATTCACTTCATTATTATTTTTTTTTTCTTTTTTTTTTTTTTTTTTTTTTTGGGTCCCCCTCCCTTTTCAAAACTCCTCCACGCTTTCCAACCAGTCCTTCCCTCTGCCCAGAGCCCCTCGGAGGGGCGGGGGGACGCTCGGGGCTGGGCGGGCAGGCGGCACCTCAGACATCGGTGCTGATGCTGCGGCTGCGGGAGAAGGCTTCCCGCATGGCCGAGAGCCGGTTGGGGTTGAGCGCCTGCAGGTTGGAGACGGGCAGCGCCAGGTCCTCCTGGCTCACCGTCTTGTAGCTCACCCGGTCTCCCCCGTTGTGCAGCTCCTCGGGGGGCTCCTGCAGGAAGAAGGTGGGGGGCTCCTGCAGGAAGGCGGGGGGCTCTTGGAGGAAAGAGGTGGGAGGATCTTGGAGGAAAGAAGTGGGAGGCTCTTGGAGGAAAGAGGTGGGGGGCTCCTGCAGGAAGGAGGTGGGGGGCTCTTGGAGGAAGGAGGTAGGAGGCTCTTGGAGGAAGGAGGTGGGGGGCTCGTAGGGAGCGCAGCTGGGGCAGCTGGGCCGGCTCTGGGCCGGTTTTTTGGCGAAGGGCGACGAGGAGTAGAGGGAGGGCCCGTTGGTCAGCACTACGTTGCGGTTGCAGTGCAGCGGAGGGATGTGCGAGTGCACGGCGAAGTCGGGCTCCTCCTCGTCCTCCTCGGATTCATCCTTCTTGCAGCAGTAGTACTGAAACGGGAGGGGCTCAGCTGGCACCCCCAAAGCCCCCCCACCCCCAGCCCGCCAGCCCTCCCCGCTGCCCCATCCCCCCGGCCTTACCTGGAGCCTACAGTAGCAGAGGACGGCGATGATACAGAGTAAAATGACAGTCGCTAATATTCCACCTGTGATGACCACGGTCCCGGCTGTCATCCGCCCTCTTCTCCATTAACAGCCTGCAAAATGGAGGGCAGGGGCTGAGGGGATGCAGGGGAGGGGCTGGGCTGCAGAGCCCCAGACTCTCTGCTAAAAACCAGGAGGGCTCTGAAGAGCAGAATCAGGGCAGACCCTTGGGCTGGGCACCTGTGGGAGGTCGCCAGGGAGTCCCCAGCCTGGGGACTGTCAGGGATTTAAGCCGCTTCCAAAAATGCCACCTTGCAGGTGCAAGGGTTACAGAAATCTTCATGCAGTGGGTGAGAGGTTGAGTGGGAAGCAGCTCTGGGGTCACATCTGTCCGTCCTGCCCTCAGGAGGGGGAGCCAAGGGAGATAACCCCAGGCACCAAGGGCACTCTCCTGGCTCCTACCTGGGGGCAGAAAGCTTCAGTGATGGGAGAAGGAGCCTTGCACGAAGGATTCCTGATCTGCACTCATTTCCCTCTGAGCCTATAATCCATTTTCCCCAGGAAAACAATGTGCTATTTTAATTTGGAATAACGGGAGCTGCTGAGTGAGCCTTTAAGGGCTGCAGGGAGCTGCCCTCCCTGACAGCAGGATCCTCCACTTCAGCAGGGCCAAGCCACAGTGTTGGGGGGCTGTAGGGGCACCCCAGGATGAAGTTTGACAGCCCCAGGTGAGCTGTGGCTGGCAGAGAGGACACTGGGCTTCACAGAGATGCTCAGCTTGGGCACTGTGCTTGCGTTTTGGGGTACCACCAGCACCCTCCTCTCTCTCTGGAATGCCCCTTGGGAGCTGGCACAGTGCTGGGAGCAGCAGAAGGTCCCTGTCCCTGTCCCCGTCCCTGTCCCTGCTGGCTCACCCCGAGGGCAGACCTTGTGTGTCACGCACAGCACGAGCCCTGAGCATGGGACTTGCTCTCAGCATCCCTCCCTTGAACGCTCACAGGGGGGGCCGTGAATTCCTCTCCACCCCAGGGTAAGACACAGCTTTTTGCCCCAAGAAGGCTGCTGGGGGAGAGGTGGCACCTGCCTGCTCACACCTGCCAGCAGCTCCGAGACAGGGGCACTGGAACTGGCACAAACAAAACCCCAGCAAGGCTTTCCAGCTCGGGCTGGGAGCGGGAGGAGCCACGCAAATGAAGGGAGAGATCATACCCTGACCACCTACTCTACAAGTGCTTTAACAAAGCTGGCTCCCAGCTCGTGCTATGGGGTTAAACCAAAAACCAGCCACCCCAGCCCCAAATTACTTCAGCACCCGAGGAAAGGCAACTGTATCTGTCAGGGATTTAAGCCGCTTCCAAAGAAAACAAACCCGGGCCGTATTTTCAGGCGCTTAATGTCCTGCTAAAGTTGGGCGAGCGCTGAATGGATAAAGCAGTGTCACGTTTTGTGTTGCTGCCGAGCGGCTCGGGAGAAGGGAAGGGAATTGATCCCGGCGGCTCGGGAGAAGGGAAGGGAGCTGATCCCGGCGGCTCGGGAGAAGGGAAGGGAATTGATCCCGGCGGCTCGGGAGAAGGGAAGGGAGCTGATCCCGGCGGCTCCGCGGCTTCTCACACCGCGCAGCCACGGGGCAAGAGCCGCGCCAAATCCTGCCCTCATTCCTCGGGGGAGAACGCTCCGAGGAGGCTCAGGGGGAGCGGCACAGCCGTGGGAAGGGTTTGCAGACGATCCATCAGTGATTTAGAAACTTTGGCTGCCGTTTAAAGAGGGATGGAGGCGCCTGGCTGGACCAGGTGCCAGCTGGAAATGCCCAGCCCTGCCTCCTTTGCTGCTCCCATCTGCAATCCCCGCGCTGCCCCCGAGCCCAGGGCAGGGTTGAGAAGGGAACCTGGCTCTGGGATGGCCACTCAGCCCTGCAGGCGCTCGGGGATGGGCTCTGCACCCATCGCAGAGCATCAGCATCTCCCTGCCGGCCCGAGATGGGAGGCGGCAGGCAGAGCTCTGCCAGGGAGGGCTCTCCGCCTTTTCCACCCATTAATTAAAGCCCCGGGGCACAAGCCAGGGCTGCACTGAGCCGATTTCCATGGGTTTTGTCCACAGCCAGACGTGGCATCGCAGCCACTGCTCCCTCCGGAGCAGGACCATTTGCATTTCTCCCTTTTCCCTTCCCCAAACATACTTCTCTGATTAAAGCCGCATACCTGGAAGCTTTAAACCCTCCAGCGCGCAAAGGGGGAGGAAAGCAGAGCACGCGGAGGCCCATAAGCTGAACAATTCCTGTCTAGACCTCCTTTTTTACATTTGTTCCTAATTTCACGCTCCACAGGCTCCCAGATTCATATATTTAGCAATAAATATCCTGGTAAAAGGAAGTGCTTTGCAGCTCTGCTGTGGTCTCGGAGAAGGTATGAGCCCCGGTCTGAGGCACGGGAGGCTCAGTCCCGGGAGACCTCGGCTCCTCCCTCCGACCTTCGGAGCCCTCCAGCTACCAGGGATGTCTGAACCCATCCAAATTCAGCCCCCAGAGCATCATCCATCCCTGCCAGACGGCAGGAAGGGGCTGCAGAGGGGTGTCACTCCAGACAGTCAGTTTTGCCCTTGGCTGCAGGAACACCCCGGTGCTGTGGGGGACAGGGGATGGTGGCCCTGGGAGCAGGCAGGGCTCGGTGAAAGGCTTCTCCTTTCTCAGAGTGAAGAGGACACTCGTGCTGCTGCAAGCCAGAACTGTCTCACAATTCCCAGATGCTGCTTGGGTTTGGACACAGCCCTGTGCCACCTGCCTGCTTTTTGCAGGTCCCTGCCGTGGCTGAGGATGTGGATTTTGAGGCTGAGGATGTGGATTTTGAGGCTGAAGATGTGGATTTTGAGGCTGAGGATGTGGATTTTGAGGCTGAAGATGTGGATTTTGAGGCTGAACCGTTCACCAAGGGCCGGGCCTGCCTCACCTCTGCTCCTGCCTTCCCTCAGGCACTGCCATGAGGAGCTGCCCAAGCCCGACCCAGGCTGTTTTCAACGACTAAGTTAGTGAGCACTAAAAAAAAAAAAAAAGTACACAACCACATCTTAAACACGTTTTGGAGGCTGTTGGGATGAGATGTTACGACTGATGGTAAAGACCCAAGAGAAGTACGCCCATGGTTATGGTTTCAGCCAGTCACTTCCAAATGCAGGAGCAGTTAAAGAAGCAAATATAAATATGTAGTAGGGCTATAGAGAACTTGAACCACGAACTTGAGCACTGTTTACAAAGTATTTCTTCAGAAATACTCTCTTGGGAATGTCACCCAGTCTTGCCTTTGGCACCAATACAGAAGTATGTGATGCCTCCAAAACATTGGTGATGGTGGTAAAAGAATCAAGAGGCTGTGTTATGAAGATCTCACCAGTTCAAACATAGAAAATATGTTTCTGATAAAGGCACCTTGCACACACAAGAAACAGCATAAAGCACCATGGCAGCTCACACTCAAACATTCAAGGATGAGTAATTTCCAAAACTGTAGTAACACAAACTAGCAACTGCTTAAAAGGGTGAGCCAGGTGAGGCAAAATAAATAGTATTGGAAGCTAAAGTAACAAATAAAAAGATGCAATCCCAACTACTTTAGAGGTCAAAAACCTGCTATGTAAAGACAGATATAATGACATGCAGCCCACCGAAGACTTCTACTCAACATGTAGAAGTGGCAAGACCTGAAAGGAATGCAGAGTGACTAAAACACACAATACCAGTGTGTCACCGTGGGACACAATGAATGAGACGTTGACTCGTGATCCAGAAGGCTGATGCTCTAAAAAAGGGGCTGGTTTATTCTCTGAACCTATTTTTATACCTTTTTACAACGTGCCCACCTAAGAGGTGGGATCCTTTGACCCATTGGCCACACCAAGGGTCAACAAGCAAAGCCCCTCCTTAGGAGAGAAACGTGAAAAACAAGAGAATTTACAGAGAATGACCTTGTTTAGCAGTTTAGATCCCTGGGAAAGAACTTGAGAAAACCCCAAACATGACGGGCAGTGACTACACCCGTGAACAACAGCGAAGGGTTGGGGTGAGAAATCTTCCTCTTTCCATCTCCCCAGCACCTGGAACACGGCCCCTGGACCACCGCGGGTGCCCGGAGCGGGGCGAGGCTGCTCGCAGCTGCGCCTGGCTCTCGGCACAGCCACTGCCTCCAGGGAGGGCTGCGTGGGAGGAAGGCTTCCCAGCAGCTGGGGGGGCTGAGCTCAGCCCAGCCCAGCCCCAGGCTCCAGCAAACACCCGCCTCTGAAAAGCTCAGCTCCAGGTGTAGTCACTGCCCGTCATGTTTGGGTTTTCTCAAGTTCTTTCCCAGGGATCTAAACTGCTAAACAAGGTCACACTCTGTAAACTCTCTTGTTTTTCCTAAGGAGGGACTTTGCTTGTTGACCCTTGGTGTGATCAATGGTTCAAAGGATCCCACCTCTTAGGTGGGCACATTGTAAAAAGGTATAAAAATAGGTGCTGAGAATAAACCAGCCCCTTTTTCGGAGCATCAGCCTTCTGAAATCACGAGTCCGTGTCTTCCTTTCGTGTCCAACAGCGACATCCAGGTCCAGAGGGCTGATGTGGACTGAGCTGATCCTGCCTGCTGGAGCTGGGGGAGAAGGAGACCTGGGGATGGAGGAGGGGACTGCTCCAAGGCTCCTCTAAGCACCCAGTTAAGCCAGCTTCTAGGGCTCGCTGGTATTAAGAATAATTTTCTGGACAATTAAATAAACGAGGCTTTCAGCTGTCCCATCCCACCCCAGCTCCCACCTGCAGGGCAACGAAGTCACTCCAAAGAGTTTTGCACCAACTGGAAGGGCTGCCATGGCAAGTGGTTAAAAAAAAGGGGAACGCTGCTCCTGCTGAAGCTGTGCCTGCACAAGGAGGTCGTGCCTTACATGCTGTACCCCAAGGCTTGTCCCTCTGTACTGCTGCTGCATCCCCCAGCAGCCCTGGGAGCTGCTTCCTCTGCAGCCAGAGGCAGCACAGCCCTCTACTCAACAGGAAACGTGGGAACTGCCCTTATTCACCTGTCTCCAGGAGCTGGAGATTGGTTGTAGTCCTCTGGGGAAATGGTTTTTTGCCAGAAACTCCCCAAAGATTGTTAAACCTTTAGTTTAACCCTACCTTTCCCTTATCTCTGACCTATGGCTCTGTGCCAGCTATCTGTCCAGAGACAGAGACTAGATAATAACCCCTGCTCCTCCTTGTTTGCTCTCTTTGCCCTGGGACTCTCGTCAAGAATAAAGCCTTGGAACATTTCCCCTGAGGTAAGAGCCTCTTTTGAATCTTTTACCCTATCCCCTGAAGTATTCTCCCCCAAAGCTCCCCAGAAAGTGAGCTAGCACAGCAGCCCGGGGGGGTGGGCAGGGGGGAGGCACTTCAGTGATTCAGACAGAGCAGCCAGGCTGGGTACTGTAGCCACGGTTGGTGCCTGCCCATGTTTTGATTTCAGGGAATTCTTTTCCCAGAGAATGAAACTGGTAAACAAGGTCATGCTGTTGTAAACTAAGATATTTTTCTACATGTTTTCCCAAAGGAGGGACTTTGCTTGATGGTCTCTTCAAGTGACCCAATGGGTCCAGGTCCCCACCTCTAAGGTGGGTGCTTTGTAGAAAGGTATAATATAGGTTTGGAAAATAAATCGGGGCTCCTCCTGCTGCGAGGAGTCAACAGCCTTCTGATGACTTGAGTCTTTTCTTTGTGTCCAACAGCAACAGGGCACAGGGATTGACCCTGCCCCGGTGCCCAGCACAGGAGCAGGCAGGAGCTGAGACCCCACCCTAATGAACACCCGGGGATAAACACAGGCAGAAGCACCCCCTGCTCCAGGGATCCTCAGCTCCAAACCTCACATGAGACCCTGCCCCTCATACCCCCTGCTCCAGGGACCCTCAGCTCCAACCTCACATGAGACCCTGCCCCTGGTACCCCCTGCTCCAGGGACCCTCAGCTCCAACCTCACATGAGACCCTGCCCCTCATACCCCCTGCTCCAGGGACCCTCAGCTCCAACCTCACATGAGACCCTGCCCCTCGTACCCCCTGCTCTGGGGACCCTCAGCTCCAACCTCAGCATGAGACTCTGCCCCTCGTACCCCCTGCCCTGGGGACCCTCAGCTCCAACCTCACATGAGACCCTGCCCCTTGTACCCCCTGCTCTGGGGACCCTCAGCTCCAACCTCAGCATGAGACTCTGCCCCTCGTACCCCCTGCTCTGGGGACCCTCAGCTCCAACCTCACATGAGACCCTGCCCCTGGTACCCCCTGCTCTGGGGACCCTCAGCTCCAACCTCAGCATGAGACCCTGCCCCTTGTACCCCCTGCTCTGGGGACCCTCAGCTCCAACCTCACATGAGACCCTGCCCCTGGTATCCCCTGCTCCAGGGACCCTCAGCTCCAACCTCACATGAGACCCTGCCCCTGGAACCCCTGCCCTGGGGACCCTCAGCTCCAACCTCACATGAGACTCTGCCCCTGGTACCCCCTGCTCTGGGGACCCTCAGCTCCAAACCTCACATGAGACCCTGCCCCTCGTACCCTGTGCTCTGGGGACCCTCAGCTCCAAACCTCACATGAGACCCTGCCCCTCGTACCCTGTGCTCCGGGGACCCTCAGCTCCAAACCTCACATGAGACCCTGCCCCTCGTACCCTGTGCTCCGGGGACCCTCAGCTCCAAACCTCACATGAGACCCTGCCCCTGGTTCTCAGTCTGTGCAGGGCAGAGGGGCTCAGCTCTGCCCCCCGCGCCTCCAAACAGCCCGGAGGGAGATAGGAGAGGAGAAAAAAAAGGAGAAACACCCACCCCACCCTCTGCAGGGAGCAGGGGGAGGCCAGGGCCGTGTCCTGGAGTGACACCACCCTGCCTGCCTTGGCTCTGCTCCGCAGCAGCACATCCCTGGCTGCGCTCTGTGCTTGGCCGGGCTGTTGTCTCTGCAGCCGTGCGTGGGTGTCCTGCAGCACCCGGGGAAGGGCCCCTGAGCAGGGACAGAGCCCGGCACAGCCCCCAGGCTGACCCTCACCCTCCTCCTTGGGTCAAAGAGCCGAGGGGCAGACCTCACTGTGGGGATGGTGAGGTCGGGGGGGATTTAAGCTCTGTGGGTGTTTGAGCAGCTGTGCTGGGGGGCAGTGTGAGTTCTGAGCCCGTGTGCTGCAGGGAGAGGAGCACTGCGGGCCCTGCCACTGCCACTGCCACTGCCCAGCTCAGCCATGCAGCAGAATTCCTTAGGGAACGTGGGCATGGGGTATTTTGGGATGAGATTTGAACAGCCCCGAACTGGGCCTCAGAGTCAGGCCTGTCTAGGAGTAGACAGACCTGTGTCACAGTTAGAAATTCACTTTAAGGTGTGTTTTAGTATTAGATAGCATAGTTATAGTGTGGTTATAGTGGCTTCCTTAAGGGTGAAATTGTTTACATTCTTTTTTACACTGAATGCCAATTAGAAAACACCTGTAACTGTAAACTACCTGAAACTGTATTTAACCCCCCTTCTTGGGAGGATAAAGGGAGAACACATGATCTAACCATGTTGGTCGTGTGTGTGTTGCTCTGACCGGCTTCCCACGTTAATTAGGAGTCCCCTGGTTTCACACCCATGTGCCACGAATCCTGGGGCTGACACTGCTGATCAGGCTCTGCCTCAGAAGGGAGAAAACGAGCTCAGCACCATGCCAGGGAAAGAGGAGAGCACGTGGGTGGTGCTGGCTGTCCAAGATGCCCCTGCCCTGAGCCACGGGGCCTTGCTGCTTTCTGTCCCCGAGTCAGGTGCACGCAGCATTCAGGACCTTGAAGCAGAATAACAAGAAATCCCACTGTAATAAACTTTCCAGGGCAAAGCAGACTGGATCTGAGCCCTTGATGCTGTGGAGTTCAGGAGAAGCCTGGCTTACACTCCTCTGTTGTCACCCTGGAGCTCTGTAGGTGCCACAGCTCTGCCCAAAGGCAAACACCGGAGAGCATCGGTGGGAGGGAAAGCCACTGCCACTGGCCTGGGAGGTGGGAAAGCAGCAAATAAACCAGGAGCCAGCACCAGTCTGGTGGCAAATCCAGCCTTCCTCGTGCATTTCCCCCAGTTCCTGTAATCCTACCCAGTCAATGAATAAGAGCTGGGCTCTGGGAACGGCCGGGCAAGGCGCCAGCAGGAGACACTGCACCGCCCCGAGCCAGCGGGCAGGGCAGCTGCCAAACACAGACAGGAACGTGGCTTTCCGTATGAAAAACACTTGAACCGGAGGGCCTGCATCAGTCCCATGTGCTCCCTGTCCCCTCCCCGCGGCAGCATTCCTGCCCTGGGGGCTGTGTTGCTGCAGGGCTTTAAAGGGCCAGGCTGGGGAAGGGCAGGTGGGGGCTGGGTCACTGCAGACCCCTGGCTTTGACAAGGCCACCTGGGCACTCCTCAGCACAAGGGGACACACATCTCATCCTTCCATGCTTGCCCATCCCAGCACCAGTGCTGTCCCCATGGGAAGCCCCATCTCCAGGCACTCCGTGCTCCGAAGGGTTTTGGGATATTTTATGAGCAGAGGGCACTTTGCTCTCTGTTGTGCCCTGCTGAGAGAATGCTGCTCACAAAATCCACAGCAGGTGGGTCCTCCTGGGTGCTGGAAACGTCTCAGAGGTCCCAGCAGTCCCATAGTCCCACCTGCATCCATCAGGACTCTGCTCATCCCATCCCTGCTCAGACACCGCCCTTGGCAGAGCAGCTCCTGCACTCAGGAGGGGCTTTCCCTACCCTGAAAGGTGCCACTATTGATGGCCCCTGGAAAAAGAAGGAATTTTTGGGAGCCTGTGGCACATCAGAGAGGGCTCCACCAGCTGGGAGATGGCTGTACCACTGTCATGGGCTTTGAGCAGCAAACAGGACAGAGAACAAAACATTCCACGTCCACCTGTCCCCTTCTGGGGGCTTTAGAGCCTTTACCTGACTTGAAGCCAACTACAGAGGCCACTGTCACTGGTACAGGGGTAACCCACATCTCAGACCCCTGTGAGTCCCCCCCAAGCCCTCCTGCAGCTGGGACAGCCCCTGATGCTTCAGCTCCCACTGGTGTCCAGAGCAGAGACCACACACTGGAAGGGGAAATTATCCCCAGTGCCTGATCAGTTAATTATTTATCAGCCAGGACATTGCTGGAATAGTGCTCAGCTCTGCAGAACAGGATCCCAGCCACCCCCAGGCTTGGGCAGGGCTCAGGGGACACCTGGGAGTGGCTGAGGGCAGGACAGCACCGTGGTCAGGAAAGGTTTTAGTGCCCTGAGTGAGAGCCAAGGCTGGAGGCACATCAGGGTCACACAGGTGAGCACTGGGCTGATCCAGGGATGTGTCTCCCATGTCTGCATCAATCAGAAGCCACAATAAACTCCTCCAGAGGGCTGGAGGGACCAGGGACTGTTCCTCTCCCTTTGCAAGCAGACAATCTCCCCCAGTGCCCCCAGAGCAGTGCTGAGGGGGGAAATGGGGCACACTGAGCTGCTCCTTCTGTCTGCCCCTATAATTCAATGTAACCACATATAAAAATGGTATTACATATCATTAACCCCTTAAATTTTATAATGAAAAGTGTTCTGTTAAATATCACGTGCCAGCTCAACAATTCCTTGTGTAAAATCTTTTTCCAGGTACCAAGGACACAGTGTACACGCACCTCTGCAGGTGTCCCTGTCACAGAACTGTATTTTGGGTCAAAGGGACCTTCAAAGGTCATCAGCTGTGACCCCCACAAGCTGCCAGAGCAGCCAGGCTGGCTTCCTGTGTGACAGCAGCTCAGTGACAACAAAACCCAGCAGAGGAGGCTCAGGCTCCAGAGATCCATCCTACAGCACCAGCCAATTCAAACCGTGGGGTTTCCTGGAGCTTAAAAAAAAAAAAAAAGCAGAAGTTCATGGCAGTTCCTCTCCCACCAGTTTTCAAAGCAGAGATGAGCTCTTTTGAGTTTCCAGCACACTTCAGAAGGTTTCCTTGGATCCAGGGGTTGCCCATCCGAGGGAATGTGTGCTCTGCAGTAATGAGGCACTAATGGCATTTAGCACAAGCAAATCACGCCTCGCAGAAATAATATTTGCACAGCTCATCAAGGCAGCGTGAAGGCTTGCTAAGCACAGTGCCAGGCAGGGATTTCAGTGGCTGCATGGAGAGAGGCTGTGCTGCTGGGGAGGGATGGGGGGGATCCCTGAATCACCTGGGTGCTGCCCTTGGGAGTGTCCCCTTCAGGGGCCACCCCGAAGGTGCTGCTGTCCTCACTCCAGAGTGACTGGGGAGGGTGCCTGGGGACACTTCAGCATCGATGGAGTGCCCACCCTGCTCTGCCCCACTGTGAAAATGAGCAGCCACATCCTGAAAGGATCTGCAGGGGTGCTGGTGACATCCAGAGAGGAAAGCTGGGGACATCCAGAGAGGAGTGCTGGTGACATCAAGAGATGAATGCTGGTGACATTGAGAGAGGAATGCTGGTGACATCAAGAAAGGTGCTGGTGACATCAAGAAAGGTGCTGGTGACATCAAGAGATGAATGCTGGTGACATCCAGACAGGAATGCTGGGGACATCCAGAGAGGAGTGCTGGTGACATCCAGAGAGGAATGCTGGTGACATTGACAGAGGAGTGCTGGGGACATCCAGAGAGGAATGCTGGTGACTTCAAGAGGAATGCTGGTGACATCCTGAGAGGAGTGCTGGTGACATCCAGAAAGGTGCTGGTGACAATGGCAGGGATGCTGGTGACATCCAGAGAGGAATGCTGGTGACATCCAGAGAGGAGTGCTGGTGACATCAAGAGAGGAATGCTGGTGACATCAAGAGAGGAATGCTGGTGACATCAAGAAAGGTGCTGGTGACAATGGCAGGGATGCTGGAGACATCCAGAGGGATGCCAGTGAACTCCCAGCCGTGCAGCCCCTGCACACCAGCCCTACCCTGGTGTCAGTCCAGGACAGGTAAATGCCAAAAGCCAGGCCCAAGGAGCTGGTGCAGCAGTGCTGGACTCACCCCCAGGTCTGAGCTGCCACAGTGGGAGCTCACAACCAGCCAGGCTCTGCCTTGATTTCAGCCCTGCTGCCAAACCACTCCAGAGGGTTTTACCCTCCCCAGTACCACCTTCCACTGCCCAAACAATCCCACTCTGCTTAAGCACCAGGAATTATTTCCATCCATCAGCTGGGAAGCAGGCTGTAATCCCAAAACACACATGAGCAGTCTAAACTCCTTAAAAAAAAAGAAAAAAGAAAAAAAAAAGAAAAAAAAAATAAAAGATGTGCTGTCTTTCCACCCTGCATCATTTAATCACTCCTTGAGTTATGTGTTAGGCAGCTTGGGATATTAAGCATTAGAGAGAGCAGGTTTGGGAATCAGCAGATTGAGATAAGGTGCTGCAATCACTGCTGAGAGGGGAAAAGGTCAGGGAGTGGGGAGCACCCAGGGTCTTCTCCCTGGGTAGAAGGGAGAAGTTTTGCAGGCTGGAAACGTCCCTTGGCCAAGCTGAAAAGCTCACTGAGAGCCAAATCTAAACCTTACTCCTGATGAGGACTTCTTCCTGCTGCATTCACTGAACAGGCAGTGCTCCCTCTCCACCACCTCACAGCAGAGCTCGCTGCAGTCCCCTGGAAAGGCACAGTCAGAGAGATCAAAAAGCCTTAATTGTCAGAAAATGCACCAAAAGTGGGGAAAAAAGGGAATTTGTTCTTCTGAAAGAGCGACTCTTCCCAGAATTGCTCCATTCACAGGGATTTTGAAAGCTCCTCACGCTGAACACCAGGTGCTGCTGCTCCAAGAGCTCCGTGGGAGCTGCTGTCTGACACCAATGGCTCACTCACACATCCCTGCTGTCCCATCTCCCAGGAAATGCCTCGAGAACGGGGTTTCATGGCTCAGACAGGACTGCTGGGCCACGAGGATGGGAGAACACCCACACAGAGTCACAGAGACAGCCCTGGCTGGGAGCTGGAGCTGCCTCCTGCTCCTGGGGGCATCAGCACTGCAGCTGGGATGGGGTCAGCACTGCCATCCACAGTAATCCTGGGAGCAGGGATTTACAGGCCAGGGACACTGCACAGAGGGACAGCAAGGTCCTGGTGGCCTCTGATGGCCACGCAGAGCAGCAGGAGCAGCAACTCTCCCTGTGACTCCTGCCCGTGGCTGCTGCAGCTTCCGGGATCTGTGGCTCTGGACATGCCACAGCCTCTGCATGGAGAATCGCTGGAGAATCACCCTCAGGGGAGATCATGGGCTGAGTCACCTCTGCTGCCATCCAGGCCTGTGCTAATAGAAGCCCTGCGTGCTTCAGAGCTCGTGTTTGCACCTTTTGGGTTCTGCTTCAGGCAGGCTCAAAGCCACACAGAAAGCACTGTGCCAGCAGCCTGCCCCAGCTGCACCTGCACAGCTCCCAGCCTTGCTTCACCCCAGGAGCTCTGCCTCACCCCAGGAGCTCTGGCTCACCCCAGCATCTCTGCCTCACCCCAGCATCTCTGCCTCACCCCAACATCTCTGCCTCATCCCAGCATCTCTGCCTCACCCCAGCATCTCTGCCTCATCCCAGCACATCTGCCTCACCCCAGGAGCTCTGCCTCACCCCAGCACATCTGCCTCACCCCAGCACATCTGCCTCACCCCAGCATCTCTGCCTCACCCCAGCATCTCTGCCTCACCCCAGGAGCTCTGCTTCACCCCAGCAGCTCTGCCTCACCCCAGCAGCTCTGCTTCACCCCAGCATCTCTGCCTCACCCCAGCATCTCTGCCTCACCCCAGCATCTCTGCCTCACCCCAGCAGCTCTGCCTCACCCCAGGAGCTCTGCCTCACCCCAGCATCTCTGCCTCATCCCAGGAGCTCTGGCTCTCTGGCTCTGGCAGTGCCATGCCCAACAGGGAAGGTGTTGCTACTCCCAGCACCCGTTTTTCACTCGGGGAGGTTGGTCACAGCTCAGCTTTTGGAGCCCCATCGCCTGACACCCACCGAGCTCCAGCCCATTTCCAGGTGAGGTGGCTTTCCCCTGGCCAGGCAGCGGGAGAGCAGCGGGCTGGGAGCAGCTCCGTGCTCCAGGCACCCCTGCAGCAGTGCTGGGGAAGGATGAGCCCCACGCCTGACCCCACAGATGTCCCGGGAGGTGAAGGAGCCATCGATCCCGAGCTGCTGCTGAGCCATCGATCCGATCCGCCTGGGGAGGAAGGGCTCGGTGAGCAGCGCCAGTAAGCAGGAAATCCAACAGCTCTGCATTTCCAAGGGGTGTCAACAGGGCTCTCTGTGGGATGGGAGGATTCTCAGCAGATAAAAGCCTTTTTGAGCAGCACATCTTGCTTCCCTTTGCTCGGGAGCCCAGCCTGGGATGCGGGGAGCTCTTTTAAAATAAAACACGGCAACCTGAGAGCTCCAGGGACACCCTCCAGGCAGCCAGCAGCACATGGGGCAGCACCCCTCTGTCCCTGCCCACCCCTGCCAGCTGTGGGTGGGTGTCTGGCAGCTGGTGACATCTCCACCAGCGTCACACTGCTCCCCCCAGCTGTCCTGGGCTCTGGCTTTCCATGAAACCCACTCCTTTCCTCCTCAGTCCCCTTCCTCTGCCCTGGGGACACACACCTGGCTCTGTGCTTCCAGCTCCTGCTGCTGCTGCTGTGACACCAGGGGACTCCCTGGGTGCTGCAGGCAGCCCTGCCTGGGATCTCCAAAGAGATGTGCGTTGCTGCTCTCATTAAAAAAAAAAAAAAATAAAATAAAAAAATCACCAGAAAAAGGGGTTGGGAGTTTCCATAGCTACAGCTTTACATGGCTCGGGCTCAAGCCCTGTAATGAAGCACAGGCAGAGTGGTTTTTCCCACTCTGGCCCAGCAAGGCAGCGTGGGGCATGAATAAAGAGGAGAGGAGAGGAGAGGAGAGGAGAGGAGAGGAGAGGAGAGGAGAGGAGAGGAGAGGAGAGGAGAGGAGAGGAGAGGAGAGGAGAGGAGAGGAGAGGAGAGGAGAGGAGAGGAGAGGAGAGGAGAGGAGAGGAGAGGAGAGGAGGAGCTCAGGGATCTGGGAAATAACGCATAAATGTTAAGGGCTGGACTCTGGCACACGTTCCCTGCCCTGCTGCTGGGGCAGGGCAGGAGCTGCCCTTGGGGAGGGGAGGGAAGGAGCCCCTCACTCATCACACGGTGACTGAGATGAATCTTCAGGCTGCTTGACACGGGCAGAGGCCAAAAACTGCTGCATTTCAGTTCCTGTCTGCCTGGTGCTGCCAGGGCTGGACCTCAGGGATTCAGGGAGCTGCTGCAGGCAGGGAAGTGCAGAGGTTTAGGGCTGAGACACTGCCCGCAGCACCTGGGACAGGGGGCTTGCCTGGCGTCCCCTCCTTGTCCTTTGTTCAGGGTAATGTCACCCCCTCAGGGCTGCTGTCAGCACTGTCACACGGGAGTTTGCAAAGTGGTCACAGAATCACAGAATCCCAGGCTGCTTTGGGTTGGAGTCACCCTAAATTCCACCTCATTCCACCCCCTCCCTCCCACTACCCCAGGTTGCTCCAAGCTCCCTCCAGCCTCTCCTTGGACACTTCCAGGGCTCATGAACAAGAGGCTTCCTGATTTTTTGCACCCCGGAGTTTCTCTACAGGCAGTAAAATCTCCTTTATGTTATCCTCTTTAATAAGGATTTATCATTGCTGCATCAGGGAATTAATACAGACCGTCTGAGAGGGTAATTTTCAGATCCTTGGCAACTCACCCTGAACCAGTTCCAGTGAAATTTTTTTTTTCCCTTTTTTTTTTTTTTTTTTTTTTCCTCCTCACCTTAATTTTGTTACAGCTTTTCCTGGGAGATGAGAGAGGGGAAGGACTTAACTCAGAGAAAAAAAACAAACCAAAAAACCCCAAAAAACCCCTAAACAAAACAAATCCCCCCCCTCCCAAAAAATAAACAAAAAGCCCCACCAAAACAAAAAAAACCCCAAAAAACTAAAAAAAAACCAAAAAACCAAACCAAACTAAAACAAAACAACAACAACAAAAAAAACCACAAAAACAACAACAACAAAAAAACCACCCAAAAACAAACAAACAAAAAATACCCAAAGAAACCCACAAACCCCCCCCCCCCCCCAAAAAAAAACCCAAACCAACAAAAACCCAAAAACCCAAGACAACAACCCCACAACAACAAAAATCACAAGTGAAGGAGCAGAAAAGATCAAGGAACTCTCACAGAGCTCGGATGGATGAAAACCCTCATCAGAAGAATAAAGAAACAGAGGAAAAAAAAAAAAAACCAAAACCCTTCACACAAATTGCTCTGCTCGAGCCCACGTGGGCTGGGAACTGCCAGGATCAAATGTTTGAAATATCGACTGTTCCCAGGGACAGCATCTTTCCAGAGGCAGGACACGTGTGAGGGATCTTCTTGCCTCTCGTCAGCACGGGGACGACGCCAGCCCTGCCTTTGAAATGACTCCTTGCTGCTGGAGAGGCCCCTGAGAGCCAAGCAGGGGCTCCTGAGCCTCACCTGCCACCTCCCTGCCCTGCCCAGCAGCCAGAGAGGTGCTGCCAGGGGCACCAAAAGGTGGGAAACTGAGGCAGGTGAGGAACAGGGGAGGGGTGGATGTGAGCAGAGGCTTTTGCTCGGTGCTGGTGCTTCCTGAGCAGCTCCTCAGCCTTGAGAGGGCTGAGCTTGGAACAGAGACTGGACAGAGCCAGAGAATAAAGCAGATTTTTATTAAAAGGCCTTTAGGGTACACCTTGGGCAGTGCAAGAGCCTGGCAAGGGCTGCACCCAAGGTGGACCCAAAATGGTCACAAAATGGACACAGAATGGACCCAAAATGGTCACAAAATGGACACAGAATGGACACAAAATGGACCCAAAATGGTCACAAAATGGTCTCAGAATGGACACAAAATGGTCACAAAATGGACAAATGGTCACCAGGTCTCACTCTTTGATCAGTTCTGGTCCGTTTGCACCTTGGGGTTTAATTGTCCATTTACAGCTGCAGATTATGAAGTCCCATCCTTCAGTCCACCCTTGTTTGTGCAGTTGGGCCTGAAAACTTTTTCCTTGGTCTCCATCTTTCCTTGGTCTCCAACTCCAAAATTATTTGCTTTGTGTCCCTGCTCTGTGAGGAGCTGAGTGACACCGAATGTGAGGCTCAGAGCTGCACCCCTGGGCAGCACAGAGCCTGAAAAGCTAAAACATCACCTTCCTTGCTTAAATGGTGCCTGACTGGCAGCACCTCAAAGGACCAGAAAATGCCAGGGCTCTTCTCTTAGAAAGCCAAACCTCAGACCAGTGCTCTGAGCCTCTCTGGAGGCACCCACAGCAGCCCCAGCAGGGGTCAGGGCCCTGAATCCCCCAGGGATCAGCTCACAGAAATGCTTCCATCAGTCCTGGGAAGCAGGAGGAGGCTCACACAGCAGCCCCAAATCCCAGCTGGATTTCAGCTTTGCACTTCCCCTGAAGGTGGTTGTTGGAACTCCTCGGGAAACAGGAGAGTTCTGCAGGTGAATAGCAGAGGCAACGTGCTGGATTGGGAGCCCAGAACCAAATTAGCAAAACTGCTGTTTTTCTGAGTCCACCCCAGTCCTGGGAGCCCAGAACCAAATGAGCAAACCTGCTGTTTTTCTGAGTCCACCCCAGTCCTGGGAGCCCAGAACCAAATGAGCAAACCTGCTGTTTTTCTGAGCTGGACTGGGATGGACTGAGAGCCCAGAACCAAATGAGCAGAACCTTCACTGAACCGACGCCGGATTTCCGAGCTCTCCAGGCACCACCTCCCTCATGGAGCCCTTCATTACCATCCTGCCTCGCTGGAAACCAGGCAGAAAGCTGAAGTCTGAGTCTCACAAAACCCAGAGCTGTAAAAACGTGAGCATCTTCCCTGCCCAGCGCCTGGGAGTGCACAGAGGAGCCCCCCAAGACGTGTGATGGAGCTGTTCCTGTGGGAGATGCCCCTTTGGAAAGTTCAGCAGACCAGAAATCTCCTCTGGGAATCAGGAATACACCCACTGCTGTCCCAAAAAAAAAAAAAACACCTTCCAGCCTGGCTGTCCCTGCTCCTGGGCTTGACAGAGGAGAAAATGGAGCATGTGGGAGCCCAGGAATTCCTGCTGGGAGCTCAGGATGCTGCAGTGCTGCTCCTGCCCCGTTTAATTGGGGTGATCATGGAATTGCACAAGCCTGTGATATTTGGGTTATGAGGTGATGTTAACAGCCCAATCAAACGAAGCCCTCTTCATTTCGGGTCCTGGCAAACCTGGTACTAATTTTGGGGAATCTTCTCTTTTCCAGCAAAAACTCCAGCAGCAGCCTGTGCCAGTTTTATGCATCCCTGGGGCTGAGCAACTTTAATCCTCTGCAGTCAACAGTTCTGCCACAGCCCAGCAATCTTCACACTTTATATTTACTCCCAATCAAGGCAGACAGTGTTTTAAAGGCTAACCCTTTGCCTGCCAGTTTGAACATTCAACAGTATCCAGCGTTTATAATAGAACCTAGAAACCAGGTAAGATCAGTGCTTGTTTGCTCAGAAATTGGTGTCAGTGTTTTGTGTTTTCTGTAACCCGTGTTGTTTTCTTCGAAAATACAACATAAACAAAGATGTGGTGCCAGAAACACAAAGGAAAATGAGTGCAACTAAGAAAATTCCACTTTCTGTGGGCTGAACCTGCTCCCACGAGCTTCTGTGAGAATCAGGAATAACTCTCGAGAAAACAGCGAAGCTGAAGTGTTGCAAATCAGAAAAAAAAAAAAAGGAAAAAAAAATCATCTGGAACTGTCTAATATTCGTGGTGCTTGTCTTTATCTCAGGGGGCTGGGTTTGCTCATGGGGTGTCACATCCAGTGCTGGTCACAGGGGACCACAGAATCTCAGAACCCCAGACTGGTCTGGGTTGGGAGAGAGGGATTAAAATCCCTCTCAGTCCACCCTGTGCCATGGGCAGGGACACCTGCCACCATCCCAGGGTGCTCCAAGCCCTGTCCAACCTGGCCTTGGAGATACCCAGGGGCTGGCACAGCTTCTCTGGGCAGCCTGGTGCCCACCAGGTCTCCCAGAGACCCGAGAGCTCCTGCCCGAGCTCAGTGGTGCCAGTGCTGGAGACCCGAGCTGCCCTTGGTATCACAGGCTGGTGATCCATCCCTTTAAAGGCCACCAAGCCCAGCCCCCAGCCAGGAGCACCTTCCCTGCTCTGGGTGGACCTGGACTCTGGCACAGTCACTCAGAGAATGGCTTTGGTGAGAGCTGGATCAGAGACATCACCCGGAGAAACCCCTTTCAAGCACTTTACCTCATTTGGGTGTGGAAGTGGGGCTGGCCCTGCTCTCCTGGCAGAGCTGCAGCCTCAGGCAGGGGCAGCTCCGTGCTGTTTGCACAAGGAGAAAGTCACACAAGGAGCCCACGGGACAGCCCTAACTTTGAGTTATCACCCCAGTTGCTCCTTTGTGTAACATAACAATAAACCCACTAAATTTCCCTGACAACAAACGCAAATCAGCGCCCATTATCCTTCCCCTCCCGGCTCCACTCCCACTCTCCCAGCAGAGCTATTTTTCCCCCAGATCCCACCGCTAATCTTTCCAGGGCTTTAGCTTCCCAGCAGGCAACACCGATCAGACCGAGACACCTCCTTCCCTTTCCACGGGAGAGCCTTGCATCCCTGCAAATCCCTGCATCCCTGCAAACCCCCTGCATCCCTGCATCCTTTCAAATCCCTGCATCCCTGCAAACCCCTGCATCCCTGCAAACCCCTGCATCCCTGCAAACCCCTGCATCCCTGCAAACCCCTGCAAACCCCTGCATCCCTGCAAACCCCTGCATCCTTGCAAATCCCCTGCATCCCTGCAAACCCCTGCATCCCTGCAAATCCCCTGCATTCCTGCAAATCCCTGCATCCCTGCAAACCCCTGCATTCCTGCAAACCCCTGCATCCCTGCAAACCCCTGCAAACCCCTGCATCCCTGCAAACCCCTGCATCCTTGCAAATCCCCTGCATCCCTGCAAACCCCTGCATCCCTGCAAATCCCCTGCATTCCTGCAAATCCCTGCATCCCTGCAAACCCCTGCATTCCTGCAAACCCCTGCATCCCTGCAAATCCCTGCAAACCCCTGCATTCCTGCAAATCCCTGCATCCCTGCAAATCCCTGCTTCTGGAGAAGATGGGTAGAGATCCTCAACAGCGATCTCCTCAGCCACCCTCGCACAGCCGGGACACCTCCAAGCCGAGCCTCCAGGCTGTAATTCCCTCTCAGGAAACAGCCTGGATTGCCACAAAATGCCTCCCGTTTTCCTCCGCGTCTCCTTTTCCCTCTGTCGTTCCTGTTAAGGCACGAGTGGCAGGGTGCACGCCGTTGTTCTGGGTGGAAAAGCGGGAGGCAGGAGGAGCATCCCTCGCTGCCTGCAGGGACGAGGCAGGAACTCATCGGGGAGAGCCTCCCCGCACACGCTGCCACCTCGCCGAGAAGGCAGGCAGCAGGTAAAGGAGCGAGTTCATGGTTTGCCAAAAGCTCAGGCAGGAAGGGCCGTGATGGATCTAAACCCCGCACGGGGAGCGCAGGGAAACCCAGAGGCGAAAGCAAAGCCCCAGCAACACCCGGTGCCTAAATCGGGAAGCAGACGCGGGTTCCCAGGCAGGAGCTCCGCGCTGGCATCGCACCGTCCCTGCCGGTCACCTCGGAAAATACCCCAGCGTTTCCCAGGCAGAAAAAAAATCCCAAACACCACCCCAGAGAAGCGAAGGTGGAATATTTGGAAGGGAAATGAGCGAAGCTATCTCTAGGTAAGTTATTTTTCTCGCAGGAAGCCGTGCCTGGGAGAGTGGTGCTTCAGCGGAGCTGTGATTTTTGCAGCCGCTCCGGGGACTCGTCTGACGCTTCCCTGTGAAATTCCCCCTCTCTCCCGGCACGCTCCCGCAGCACCACAGCGAATTCCAGCCCCGGCGGAGCCTCTGCATCGTCTTTTACAACAAAGTCCGCGGCATCCCTCTGCTGTGAGCAGCGCCAGCCTGGGAATCTTTGAACCTCAAGGCGTTTTGATCCCGTCCGGCTGAAGCGAGCCGAGCTGGGGAGAGCCTGGGGAGAGGAGGAACCCATCCCAAGGCTGAGGTGATCCCCAGAGGGGTTCAAAGCAGCCCCATCACCCGGCAATCAATCTGGGGGTTTCCCCTTGCCCTGGCAGCCACTTTTCTGGCATTTATTTCCCCCTTTCATGCCAAACACTCCGTGAGTAAAGAGAGGAGCTGGCGTTGCCTGGGGCCAGCTCTGCGGGGACAAGGCAGCGCTACAAGAGGCCACTCATGGTCCAGCCCTTTCAGGCAGCCCAGGAACAAGGGACAGCTCCTCACAGGGAAAAAAAATGCAACCACACAAGGCTTTTCCTCCCGGTTTGCTGAGATGGGAAGGAAGGGGAGGAAATCCCAGCTGTGCGGCCTGCTCACCACTTGCAACTCCCCCAGTGTAATGAGCTTATGAGCTCCTGCAGCTCAGAGCCCGTGATGAGCTGGTACCCAGAGCAAAGCCACGGCTGTGGCCTCAGAGCCAGACCTAAAGCTGGTGGTGCCCAGGGCTCCGTCCCCCGCTGAGCAAGATCATCTCCTTTATCCCCTCCCCAGGAGAGGCCAACCAGCTCAGCCTTGGAAGAGCCTAAGCTGGACTTCAGTAGCAATTCAAAAGGGGGGAAAAAAAAAAAATATTTTTCCGCCCAAGCCTGTATTTCAGGCAGTTTCCCATGGTTATCTCGCCACCTAAGGACTTCGTGGTTGTTATCTCAGAAAGGGAGGAAGAAGAGGATGGGGCTGTGGAGCAGGAGGGCAGGGCTGAAGCTGAAGGTGGGTGAACAGAAGGGAAAAGGGAGGGATGGGCAGCAGGCTGGGTGTGCGGGGTCTGAGCAGCTCCCAGAGGCTCCCAGCAGCACTGAGACCCCGCAGCAGTGGCACAGCCTCACAGCAGCACCAGGTGAGGCAGAGGAGAGCTGCAGCCAGCGGGACGGGATGGTCCTGCTGCAGGCAGAGCCCTCTGCTTGCCCCCAGGGCTCCGCTGGGTGGAATTCACTCACCCCCACTGCCCCTCACAGTGGAACAGGAGGATTTGGGAGCCCACGACATGATTTCCTCTCCGAGGGGCAGGAAGTCATCAGTGAGCATTAATTCTGCCTGCCCTGGGGTTGAGGAGAGCAGCCAGCAGTGGCAGATGTGCCAGTGACAGCAGAGCCACAGCTCGTTCTTCTCTCCACGAGGGCAGCATCCCTCTCACCTGGGCCAGGAGAGGGGAGGGCAGCCGGCCCTCGGCTCCTGCCGGGAATTCACTTTTCCTTTTTGCAATAGAGAGGCTGTTCGGTGCTCTGGGACGCGCTGAATGGAGGCGTGGGCTCCGAGCGGCTCCTGCTGCGGCCCCGCGGAGCCCTCGGAGCGCTCAGCCCCCGCCAGCCCCCTCCCCCTGCAGAGCCTCCCACCCTCGGCTCAGGTGCTCAGAGGCGGCTGCTTTATCCACGGCTAATGACATTTATTTCCTCCTCAGCGCCTCGGGGAGGGCTCTTTCTCTCGCCCTCCCTGCTGATGTCAATCCTGCTGCCCTGTTGTGCTGATCTGAGACCTTTTTTTGTTTGTCGAAGTGCGGGTGAGCTCCCCTGCATCCCCCCTCTGTGCCCCCCTCTTCCTCCAGCCATTTCCCAAGTTTGATCCCACCAGCACTGTAGTAAAGGGCAAACCCCTTCACATTTTCAGGTTTTATCAGGTCCCTCACCTGGCCAGGACAGGCCTGAGCCTCACTTTTTGGGTTTTTTGGTGAGTTCCCCTCTAAAAGGTCCTTCAGAAAAGGCAATTACCACAGTGCCATTAAAGCTTTCACCACTGCACGGCCAGAGAAGTCGCTGGGAGCCTTTTGAAATAACCTTTAAACAATGGATCCTGTCTTGTTTACTGAATGTTTCTGAGCTCAACAGTAATGCATCCAGATGTCACCCCTGCCTACCGTAGGCCTTAACTATTTCTGGAAACACACCAAAGGCAAATTGCTCGGATAATGTCAGATATTGTTGCAAAAAGAATATGACAAGTTTCCATCTCCTTGATAAAAGCTGTGGAGCAGAGAGTTATCTCCCAGGGCAGCAGAGCCGCGTGGACCTTCGGCTCAGCCCCGTGTGGGAGCTGCATCCCTCCCTCCCTCCTCCAGCTCATGGGCAGGTGGACAGAGGCACGTGTTTCTCCAGCTTCCAGCTCAGGAAAATATCAGTGTTGCTGCCCAGAGCCACTCACAATGTGCACACTGTGGGGTCTGAGGCTGCAGGGGGTTTTTGTCCTGCCAGGAGGAAGATGGGGGAGAAGCTCTGGAGGTGGTGAGCAGGGGCTGGGCTGCCCTGGTGATGCCTCAGCTCGTCTTGTGCCACTGTGGGGAGTGGAGTTTGATGTCAGCTCTGAGCCATCACAGGGGATTTATTTGCTCAATGAGCAGGAGAAAACTCCGGCTGAAGTGAGAGGGTGACAGACCTTGCCAGCCCCTGGCTCCTGTCCTGTCTCCACTCCTTGTCCTGCCAAGGGGAGCTCACCCAAGGGAGGTGCTGGGCCCAACATTGTCCCTGCTGATGCCCAGCTCCAGAGAGAAATCTGTACTCTTGGACACACAGGATGGGTGAAATCATCATTGTTGTGGTTCTGGCCTAAATCAAGTCCTGTCCCCGCTCAGTGCTGCCTCTGACACCTTGGGAACCACATCTCCATGGAGCCTGGTCCTCCTGCTGCTGCTCTGAGCTGCTATTAATGGGTCGAGGCTGTTATTAACCTTTCCAGGGACAAAGAGGTCCAGAGATGTTTCAAAATGTTATTCTGACCTTTAATTTTGTTCTCCAACCTTTCCAGCTGCCCTCTGCCCAGGGCTGCTCTAGCAGGTTCCTGAGGTCCTGGTCCTGTCTGGGTTGGCCCTGGCTGTGAGCTGAATTGTGGCTGAAAGGTCTGGAGAGGGTCAGAGCCCATCACCCTCCTATCTGTCACCCCTCTGCCCATCTGCACTGCTGGGATAAAGGCTGTTTGCTCAGGCAATGGAGGAAGCACCCCTGCCCTAAGAGATCCCAAGGAGAGAAGGAGAAAACACACACGCTGACCTGGGAGAAAACGCCATGTAGGCGGGGAACGAGCTGCAAGTGCAACCCCAACAGCTGTCACCTCTGCTGCATCCCTTCCCTGCACCTCCTCAATGTCACAAGCTGCATCACCAGCCGTGGCTGCAGGAGCCCTGCCAGCATGCAGCACCTCTTTCCTGGCCATGTCCTCCTTGCCCATATCCATGACAACACCACAGACAGGTACCGGAACAAGGGACAAGGGACACAGCCATCCCTGCCTCTTCCGCCAGCACTGCGCAGCCAGAGGGAAAACTCTGAGTCAGGCAAATCCCTTGGAGCTTGGCCAGCTGCACACAACCCCTCCTTGCCCCACGTGCTGGGCACTGAGGACACATCCTGACATCCCAAAGGTCAGTGGCACAGACGCTGCCAGGCTGCGAGGAGGCAGCCAAGCTCCCTGGGCTGCACAGAAATACCTGAGGGGATCGAGCACCTTTTTCTCTCCGAGTCTGGCACCCAGCAAAACTTTTAAAGATCCTAAAGGGGTGCTGAGGAATGGCTGTAGGGGCAGGGGTGTTCTTCAGCTTCAGGGTGGGAAACATTTAGAAAGGCTTGGGCCAAGAAACCATGAGCAGTGAGCCTGTCCCTTCCCCACTGCTGAACAGGTTCTCCTGAGAGAGCAAAGCCCCTGAGTCAAACCTTCAGGCTTGACCCTCCTGTCACCTCCACGAGGGTTTAGGGACTGCCACAGATTCAAAGGAAGATGCCACAGATTCAGGAGATGTGACAGCCAGACCCATCTACCAGGCTTTGCTGGAGAACAGCGATGGCCACAGAGAGGACGCAGCCAGGAGCCAAAGCACTGGTGATGTTCAGCAGCTCCTTGTGCCCAGGTAGGCACAGGTATTTCAGAGCTGCCTGTGTTTGTCATCTGTGCCCGCTGGCAATAAACCAGAAAGGAACAAATGCTGCTTCCTTCCTTCCTTCCCCTCAAATCCCCACATCCTTTCCGAACGAGAACCAATGTACTGCGGGGTGATAAATCAACATCAGTGGCTTTGCAGGGGATTTTGTTGAAGTTCTTTATCTCTCCTGAGCACCAGCACCATTCCTTAAGAGGTCCTGTCATCGTTCTGCACAGAAATCCTGACACGCACAGGAAGGAGGTTACACTTCTAATTACAGCTGCACGGTCTTTAAGGTGTTTAAAATCCCTTTTCACCAACTGACAGCCCCCAATGCACCTTTCTGCTCCTTTCAGAAGCAGAAGAAAACCAACCACAGAGACTGCAAACAACCTCCAGTTACTCCCAAGCCGTTGCAATGGGGCAGGAGCCTCAGCACAGGTGTGCGATAGTTCAGGCTCTCGCTTCATGCACAATTCATATCAACTCCTTTCCTTTCCCTCACAGCTATAATTCCTCAGCGAAGACAAGATGTGATGACTAAAAATCCCATCCTACTGGGTACTTTTCCTCAAATGAAGTCACCCAGGAGCACCATCTGCACTCTAAAAATCGGGATAACCCACCAGGTTCCCTAAAATGACAGCCATACATCACGGCAGACTGAAGTGCAGAGTTTGCCCATCCAGGTTTTTGTGCCGATTTCGCTGCTCCTTTCAGGCTGGAAGACAATCTGTTGAACCTCAAAGCGCCGTCTTCTCTTACCTTGAATTTATTCTGCCAGGAAACTGCCTACCTTAATGAGTGTGAGCACACCCCCACTGCCTCCCAAGTTTGGTGATCTGTTATGTCAAATATAAATAATCCTGTCTGAAAGCGGTCGATACGGGGAAATGAAAAGCCACCTTCCCTGGGGGGGATTTCTCTCCCCCTCCCACAGCCCCCCTGAGCCCTCAGGCTCCCTTTAATGTGCTGAGCAGCATCCGTGTGGCTCTGAGAGCACAGACCTTGATGGCTGCTGGATTCAGAGTGACAAAAACAACCCACAGGTGACTGTGCCATCACCTTCCTCGCGTTCCGCCCTGGATCCCCCTCTGTGCCCTCCCCGCTGATGGGATGGTTTGCTACCGAACCCAGGGCTGGGGTGTCCTACAAACTCTTTGGGATGGAGAGGGGCACCCTGATTGTCCTTTGGGGCCAGCGCATGAGATGGAAACAAAGTGAATCACACGGCTCCGGGTGAGATGTCCGGGCAGTGGAGAGAGGCCGGTTCCGGTCCCACACTGAGTGCACAAAGGGGACCGAGGTGTCCCCGGGGCAGAGAAGGACACGAGCTGCACACTCGGGAAAGGCACGGGATGGGGGCAGCTTTCCCATGACATCCCTCAGAGGCTTTGGAGCTGAAGACGCTGTAGGATGAGGGCAAACCGAGCCTGGAGCACCCCGGTATTTTCCATTTCCTGAGGTGGCGGGACTGGCCCGGTCCCTCTGGGCAGGCTCCGGGGGAGCAGATGCCGGGCAGGTCCCTCCTCACCCCCTCTCCCCCTTCCAAATCCCTTCCCAGCCCCACTCCCGGGGCTATCCTGAGCCCGCTGCCCTCCTCGCCAGGCATCCCCCGGGATGCGGGCTTGGCTGCCGGTTCCCCCGGAGCAGCGATCCCAGGCAGTTTCGGATGCACCGGGAAGCGGGCGGCGGGGGCGGGAGCGAAGCAAACAGAAGGGGGGGAAAAAAAACCACCGCGAGAGACCCCAGCGTTGGGAGAGACGGGGAGAAAGGGGCCGGGGGGGAAAGAGGGGGGGATCCCTCGGAGCCTGCCTTCTCCCGCTCCGCTTACCTTCAAACGGGGGAATGGGGCCGGCTCGCCCAGGTGAGGACCGCGTCTCCCGAAGTCTCCCTCTCGGAGAGCACCAACACCAAAAATAAACGCTTTTTAAAAATAATAATAATAATAATAATAATAATCCTAAAAATTCAAATAAGGATCAAAATAATAATAATAATAATAATAATAATAAATAAATTAAAAATAAGCGGCAGAAACGAGGCTGAGGAGGCGGGCGGCAGCGGCGGGCGCGGAGCAGGCAGCCGGCAGCAGCCACCCCTGTCGGCACATGGCCGGGCCGGCGGCTCTGCGGGGGCCGCTCCCGCCTCCCCGCCCCGCTCCCAGCGCCGCCGGGGCCGCCAATGACGGCCCGGGAGCGGGGCCGAACCGAGCGGCGCCCCCCGAGCCCCGCAGCGGCCCCGCACGGGCAGCGCCGCGCCCGCCGCCCCCCGCCCCGCAGCCCCGGGATGCGGCGCCAGCGGAGGGATGCGGCTCCGCTCCCCCCGCTCCCGGCTCGGGATGCGGCCGCAGGGTCCCCGGCCAGGCGTGAGGGGCTGGTCCGGGTGTCCAGGAGGGGCAGAGAGGAGCTGGGAGATGGGGGACCCCCCCCCCCCCCCCCGGAGCTGGGTTACCCCGAAAGAGAGAGGGGTCATCCAGCTACGGACCCGGAGCACCCCCTGCAGAGCCGGGTCACCCCCTGTATACCCAAATCACCCCCCTGCAGAGCGGGGTCACCCCCTCCATACCCAAATCACCCCTCTACAGAGTGGGGTCACCCCCTGTATACCCAAATCACCCCCTGCAGAGCCGGGTCACCCCCTCCATACCCAAATCACCCCTCTACAGAGTGGGGTCACCCCCTCCATACCCAAATCACCCCTCTGCAGAGCCGGGTCACCCCCTCCATACCCAAATCACCCCTCTACAGAGTGGGGTCACCCCCTCTATACCCAAATCACCCCCCTGCAGAGTGGGGTCACTCCCTGTATACCCAAATCACCTCTTACAGAGCAGAGCCACCCCCTCCATACCCAAATCAGCCCCTAAAGAGTGGGGTCACCCCCTCCATACCCAAATCACCCCCCTACAGAGCCGGGTCGCCCCCTCTCCACCAGATTACCCCCTTACAGAGCCGTGTCACCCACCACGGAGCCAGGGGACGCTGGTTTGGACAAGAGAGCTTCACCCTCGGTGCTGGCACAGGAGAAGGATCCCCCTCCCCATGCCCAGTGCAGGGAGAAAGGCAAAGCAAACCCCACAGCAGCCCCTGTTTGACCCCACACGGCCCCCAGGGCATTTGATAGGTGACACGAGCTTGTTCCCTGCTCTGTTTCTCAGGAGCTGTGCTGTGCTGGGCTGTCAGCTGGTTTTGGTTTCCTGAACTGAACAGAGAAGGTCTCTCCTCTTCCCAAATCCGTGCCCATTCCAGCACAACCTCAGCTCAGAGTCCTCATCCACAGCTTTTTCCCAAATTGGTGCTTTTCAGCAGCGGTGATTCACAAGATTTCCTTAATGCTGGGCTAGTGATGACCCTTCAGAGCTGGAAAAAGCAAAATTTGGGGCAAAACCCGAATCCTGGAGGGGCATTACCCCTCTGGCCTGTGAGCAACCTGCAGAAGCACCACCACAGGGGACATGGAGGTTGTCCCCCAGCCCCAAGCTGGTGTGACAGGGGAGCACAGACTGCCCCAGCTCTCCCTGAGCTCTGCAGTCCCTGCTCCCCGGGCTCCCTGCAGAGCTTCCCTGGGCACAGAGGACGCTCAGGGTGTCTCAGGAGGCTCTGCCTCATCCCCTGCCACCACCCTTGGCTCTTGCCACCCAAGCTGTCAGAACTCCTGGGGCAGCAGGGACCCTTCTGCAGGCCGCTGGATCGTCCCTGTCCCTCGGGATGTGTGGCTTTTGTCCTGCAGCATTCATTTTCCTGGCACTGAAACCCATTCCCAAGAACTGACTTCATTCTTCTCATCAGCAGTTCCAGCCCATCGATACTTTCCTGCCCCTCTCAACTGGTGAGAATAATCAGTGTTTTTATAGCACATCTGCTCTTTTGGAGACGGCGTGGCTCCTAGCACTCCTTTAATCCATACAGAGGGAAACAGTTGCATTTAATTAATTGCTCCCCAAATAAAACTGATCACCACCAGCAGTTCCAGCACACTTTCCACGCAGTTCAAAAGCCTGTGCAGAGATCTGAAAGGAAAAGCACTCACTGTGATGACAAGAAATGAAGGTGAGGGGGGAGAAAAACCCCACAGTTTGTCTTTAAAGAGTCTACTTAAGACTATTATTGTTTAATTATCATATCAAATCACTTAGTACTGAACTGTGTTGTGGTTGCTGTTGAGTTTTTCTTCAAGGTTGCTTGAACCACGTGCAGAAGATATTGAAGGGCTGTGCTTTAAAAAAAAAAAAAAAACCCAACCAATTTTAGCTTTTTATTACTGGTGCAGGTCAAACGTCATCGTCTGGCAATTTGTCACTGCATCCTTGCTCAGAAATATGAACGATGGGGCTCCTCTGCTTGGCCCATTCATTTTGGTTTCAATGCCTGGCCTCAGGTACTGCAATAAACATCCTCCTCGCTTCCCAGGGAGATGTCAAAGCAATTCTCACCGAGCTGAGCCCAGGATAAGAAGCAAGGAAAAAACAATGTTATAACAAGGACTTAGCAAATGCTTGGGCTGTCTTGCGCCAGCACTGAGCTTGTTTTTTGGATTTTAACATGAGGTTTGCCCACTCCAAGCACAATTCCAGGAAGATCAGAATTCTGTGAAGTAGAAAAATGTTTTTATCATTTATTTCTGTGTTGCACTGATGTACAATACCTCCATGGTGAGCACGGTCTGGCTGTGCCAGGGGCTGTACAAACCCCGATTCCCCAGACTTTGCAACAGAAATTTTTACAGAAGGCAAGTGCTAATTAGCATCCACAGTTTGGGAGCCAGTTGATAGCCTCGAGACCTGGCAGCTGGCCAGCCACAACTTTCATCAACCCCAACATTTGGGAAGTGTCCTGTGCCTGCCAAGTCTGTGGGATAAACAGACCCGGCAGCAGCCAGGAGCCAAATCATCCCTGGGTTTTAAGTGCAGTGCTCAGGTGAGCTCACCTGCTTCCCTCCACCACCACCCGTGGGTCATTCCCTGTGTCAAATCTTCGGTGATTTTGTGCACTCCCACTCCTGCCACCCCAAATTCTTGGTTTTGTCCTTTGACTCAGAACTTGGCATCAAACTGCCCAGGAATATTTTACCATCTTCCCATCACTCAGCATCCAAAGCCACTCTCTAGGGGGTTTCTGCCCCACCTCCAGCTTGCTCCATCCCCAGGGCAGGTTCCCCTTTGCTTTTCCTGACCCTGGGGGAATCTTCCACCTGAGATTGATCTGTGAGCACAACCCAGAGCCAAGCCTGGGCACTGCTGGGAGCTGCTGGAACACTGCCCAGCTCCCTGTGTGTATTCCCAGGGGAACACATCGGTCTGAGGGATGCTGGTGATGTTTTTTGTCCTCAAAACTCCTTTGGCAATGGCAGTTTGGTGGGATGTGACACACACCAAGCGTGTGGCCTTCCAGAGATGCAGGAGACAGGTTCACCTGAAACAGGGCAGCAAAAGGGCTCCTAATATTGCTAAATGATCCCACTGCTCGTGCAGGGCTTTGTTCCAAGAGGAAAACAGAGAGTTAGGGCTCTCTAAACCATTCTCCAGACCCTGGGAGTGGGTTCAAGAGAAGTGACAACACAAGCGTGGCATCCCCTGCCAGATCCTCTCCTTTCCCATTCCTAAGGACAGAGCCTTACCCTTGGCTCCCTCAGGCATTTGTTTTTACCTTCAGCTCCCTGGCAGTAACAGGACCCTGTGCGTGCAGCTTTGCAGGAGGAGGCTGCAGCAGGGTGCTCTGAGGCTCAGCTCAGTGCCAGCCACCCTCTGGTCCTGATGGAGGGACCAGGTGGTTTTCTCTGCCTTTTCCCCAGGATGGTGGAGGTTCTTCCTCTTGGATGGTCTCCAGGCTGATCCCAAATTTTCACGGCAGCAGCCTGAAAAGCCCCCACTGCCTCCTCCTCCTGTCTCTGCAGCACCTCAGTCACCTTCACTGGATTGAATTGCAGGATTTTGTATTGCTGAGAACAGCAGGGATTCCCAGGTTTGTGCTCTTCCCCAGCTGCCTCTCTCCACCTGCTGTAGCCCCCCACGATGTCAGAACCACCTGGCTCTCAGCACAGCCCCAACAACTGCCCCAACTAGGGACCTTGCTTGGTGTCCCCCTTGCACCCACTGCCACGGCTTTAGGCAGGAGCTGAGGGTGCCCTGGGGCACATCTGCCACGTGTTACTCTGTCACCCTTGAAGGTGACAACCTCAGGGTGCCAGAGGATGAATCTGATTAACAAACAGACAGCAGAGAGGAGCTGCTCCTTGGATCAGTGTTTTTCACCCAAGCAGGCGAATTACCCAGTGCCCCACCCTGGCCTTGTTACACACCCCCCAGTCCATGCCCAGCTCCATCTACCACCCATCTGGGGTGACATCAGTGTCCAGGCTGATCCGTGGCAGGGCCTGCCTGGCACATCCCATCACATCAGCCCCTCAGCTCCTGCCTCTGCACCTGACAAGATGTGCCAGACTCGCTGCGGTGTCACCCTGCGCAGCCACTGTGCCGTGGAAGGGCTTGGAGAGGCAGAGAGTGAGGTTAAGGGTGCTCACCATGGATTCCCTCACGTCCCTTGGCACAGAGACATGAATTTGGGGAGCTGCTGGCACTCAAGGGAGCAGGAGGTGCTGGGGGAATAATCCTTCTGTGAGTATCTGTGCAAGGCTGGGAAAAGGGCAGAGCCTTTTGTCACAGCCTTGGAAATCCAAAGATTGCTGCAAACACCTTCCCCTTCAAGCTTCCTGAGCTTGTCAAGAGGTTTGTAGGGCAAGCCCTCCCTGTACAGAAGCCACGTTGAGTTTTCCAAAGGAAATCCCATTTACCCACAGTTTCTAATCTCTATTTGTCCTTTTGCTAAGCTGTCCATCACAAACCTGAAGCAGCAGGGCCTGCAGCCTTTGCCCTCCGATGCTCCAGCCCTTTTCCAAGCTGCTGAAGCTGCATCTCCAGACTCCTCAGGCTCCCTTGGCCCCGTGCCCTCTCCTGGATCTGCTCCTCTCCATGCTGATCCAGCTTGCTGTGAGATCCTCAGGAAGCCCCTCAGGGCCTGGAAATGAGGGCCAGAGGAAGAGCAAGAAGAAAGGTTGGCACCAAAGAGCAGAGCCCCATGCAGAAGGGCTCAGCACCAACCCACCCTCTGGAAATTCATGCCAGGCAGGCAGCCTTGGAGCCATACCCACAGCACATTCCAGCTCCTTTTGCTGGTGTTTTTTTTCCAGTCAAACTGGAGAATAATTCTCCCCTGCCATTGCAGAAGTGGGAGAGAAATCCTCAGCAGAATTAGAAATGGTCCTGTGAAATCAGGGATGGCAGGAGATGCAGGAGTGCAGTGCAGGGCACTGTATCTGAAGAGGGAAAAGCTGGATTTGGTGTGTATTTTAAATGATAAAACAGATCTTTCCTTGTGGAATTTGGGATTCTCCACCACAGGTTGGATGCTGAAGCTTGGAAAGGTGTCAGCTTGGATTGACAGGGAGAGAGAGAGGAGAGAAGACAAGATGGGAGATGGAGGGATGGAGGGAGGATGGGTGGATGGAAGATGGATGGATGATGGATGGATGGATGGATGGATGGATGGATGGATGGATGGATGGATGGAGGTATGGATCGATGGACAGATGGATCCATGGAGGGATGGATGGATGGATGGATGGATGGATGGATGGATGGATCCATGGATGGAACCATGGAGGGATGGATGGATGGATGGATGGATGGATGGATGGATGGATGGACAGATGGATGATGGATGTATGGATGTATGGATGGATGATGGATGGATGGATGATGGATGGATGGATGGATGGATGGACAGATGGATCCATGGAGGGATGGATGGATGGATGGATGGATAGATGATGGATGGATCCATGGATGGAACCATGGATGGATGGATGGATGGATGGATGGGGAGATGGATGGATGGACAGATTGATCCATGGAGGGATGGATGGATGGATGGATGATGGATGGATAATGGATGGATGGATGGATGGATGGATGATGGATGGATCCATGGATGGAACCATGGAGGGATGGAGGGATGGATGGATGATGGATGGATGGATGGATGGATGGATGGATGCTCATCCCATGGTGGAAGGCATCTGGAAGGCCAGGAATGAGCTGACAGAGCCATGGGCTGGGAATGTCACCACAGCTGAGCATGGAGGTTGGGAAAAGGGAAGCACTGCTGGATACTGGGAGCTTGAGGTTGCACCTGCTGGGGGAAGAGTCATCACCACTGGGAGGGCTGGGGCAAGCCTGCCATGCCTCTGCTGCAGAGCGGGGCTGGAGCAGAGTTGATCCTGCCTGGAGCATCTTTTGCGGGGACACGTGAATCTGTGTTCCAATGCGTGGAGATGGTTATTGCAAAGCCACTTTATTTCTGGTGTTGTTATTGGCAGGGGAGTGGGAGTGCAATACAATTTTAGCCACCCTGATGTCTCTGTGTCCCTTACATCCCACCTCCATTCTAGAGCAGCTTTTCCCTCACATTACACGATTCTCTCGACTGTACAAAGGGGGCTCTTGGCGCCTGAAATGGTAAAAAAATGAGCTGGTCCTGCAGAGCAGGGTCAGGTGTGGGCAGTCCTGAGAGAGCTGATGGTTGTGTGTCCCCACCACCATCCACAGCCCTGGCCCCAGCAGCTGCAGGAAGCAGGGTTTCCTTGCATATGGCAGGAACAGGGGATGACCAAGCTCTGTGTGAGGCTCGGTGAGGATGAACTCGCTCATGGAGAAGGAGCTGCAGGAGCCCAGCCCTCAGGCACGAGCAGAGCAGGAGCAGCCCAGCCAGCAGCACTCTTTTGTTCATTTAAAAACATCCCACTGAAGATCAGGGTGAGTCTCCAGAGCTCCTGAGTCGGAGACCACCCCTCAGATAAACTCCACTTCCCAAAGCTCACTCAAACCTCTCCCACCTCCCACTGGCACTGTCCCCTGGATCACACAGCGCTTTACAAACACACCCCGAGGACGCTTTTGTCTCTTCCTGTCCTTTTCAGATATTTTGGGGATTTGTGGCAATCTCTCCTGTTTATATAACAAAGCCACAGCCCAGTGTTTGTGACACCATATCCATGGAAACCCTAATATAGCATGCACAGGCGAGGAGATCTCATTAGGTGG
This sequence comes from Phylloscopus collybita, assembly GCA_027886175.1. NCBI lineage: Eukaryota > Metazoa > Chordata > Aves > Passeriformes > Phylloscopidae > Phylloscopus > Phylloscopus collybita. Next base: position 8,266,694 of record JAJNNQ010000001.1, read on the forward strand.
CTCAGCTGCGGCAGCACCGGGGAGGGAATTTCTCTGGGATGCTCTGCTGGGAAGGGGCCTGGCTGCTCACCCAGCCTGGAGCACCTGGAAGGGCAGCACCGCCTCCCAAAGAGCAAACAGTGCTTTCCCTTGGCTCCTTTTGGCCTTTCTCCTGCTGTCCCACCAGCAGCTGACCGAGGCTTAGCCCAGACACCCACCTTTGGCTCTGCAGGTCTGTGGGTGCACGGCTGCAGCAGGAGCAGAGGCAGGAGGGATGGAGCTTCTCAGTCAGGGCAGTCCCGTCCTCAGCTTCAGTGCCAGAGCAGGAGCAAATTCTGAGCTGTGAAGAGAAGCTCATGTTCCAGTTCTGTCCCTAATTTGGGGCGAGTGACTCTAATTTGGAGGAGGTCAGGGGCTGGTTCCCCTGTGGATGTGATCCTCGTGGGAAATGAGGCAAAAGTTTTCCTCCACAGTGTAAAACAGAGAAAACCTGGTGCTGAGGAAAGCAAAACAGGTTGGGAGAAAGCAAGAAACTGGAACAAGCAGAGGCCAGGCAAGGGGGGTGTTAGAGCATTTGTGCTGTGAGGCACAAATCCAGTGCAAGGAGGAAGGAATGGCTCTTCCCAGCCATCCCTGCTGGATCACAGCCACCTCCAAGTGTCCTGTCCTGGCTGGCACGTGGCACATCTGGGAGTTAGAGCAGCCCAGGCTGCTGTCACATGTGGAGGTTCCCTGCAAAACCTCAGTGGCCCAGGTGACACAGGGACACTAAAGCTACTCCAGGGAGGGCAGACACTCACCTGTACCCCTGCTGGGCAATTCAAACTGAGATTGGCAGCCCCAGTGCCCTCCTGGTGCACAAAACCCCCAATGAGCAGCCTGTAGACCCCTTCTGGTTCGCTATGGGAACAGGACTGGGCAAAAAGATCCTATGGAAAGGGTGATAAACAGTTCCTTCCCACCTTGGGATGCGATGGAACAGATCCTGTGAGTCACAGCTCTGATCTGCGGGCTGCGGGGAGGATTTGGCCAGAGGGACGGCACACCCTGATCGGGGCAGGGGTCCCTGTGACCCTGCAGGGTCATGAGCATCCCCGCTGTGTGCCAGCCCACCTTTCCCCCTCCTCACACCGCGCCGGGTGTCAGATACTGCCAATACACTATCAGATACCTCATCAGCAGCCAGGCAAATTCGATCCTGGTGCTGGGTAGGGCTGTGGAGAGCAGAGCCTCCGGGGCACGGAGAGCTGCACCGGCCGCGGGAGCAGACAGAAAGCTTCCCTCCCCTCCCCTCCCTGCCCTTGCCCAAATTGAATTTCCATTTCTGTTCGCGAGGCAATGGATTATAGCTCGGAGGGCTGCTGCCTGCTTCAGCCCCTAATTTAGCGCATCAATTGTGTTTAAACTCCTTACCTGGATGTCAGCTTTTGTGGCAGGCGGGCAGCCCTGGCTCCCCGCGATGGAGGCAGCCGCTCCCCGGCTCCCTGCCGCCCGAGTCGGGCCCTGGCAGGGCTCTGGAGGCCACGGCTTATCCCCACCCAGGGTCACGAGTGGCGATGGGAGGCCGCGGCTTTTTGTCCCCGGGAGGGTTCGGGTGCGCGGCTCTGCAGAGATGGGGTCAGCAACACCCACCAAACCCCCCAGGAGGGGGTTTGATGCTGCTGCCGGGGCATTCAGCATCCAGCCAGTCCCCAGCAGCCCTGCCCTGGGGCTCACAGCCCGCTCCAGGAATTCCCTGGGCTTCTTTTCTGCTTTTCCACCTGGAGAGGGGCATGGAGTGTGCGGAGCCCCGTCTCCAGCACAGGGACCAGCACAATCCTGCCGGCGTTCCCTTCCTCAGGAGCTCCCACACGGGCACAGAGTGGCTGCTCTGCCTTGGAGGGAAGGGCAGGACTCACGGCTCCCAGCCCGCAGCCCTCCCGCGGGACGCTGCTGCCGAGTTTCCGAGTCAGGAAACCCCAGCGTTTCTACATCTCCTTGAAGTCTTAAAATAAACACCCCGAGCAGTGAGTGGAAAGCTGGATCCTCACTCCTTGCCTGGATTTATGAGCCACGACTCAGGAGAAACTGAAGGGGGGGGGTGGTGTGTATGGAGAGAGAGAGAGAGAGATGTACATCATTTTTTTTTTTTTCTCCCTTCAAATAAATTCTCAGTGCTTATCTGCAAAGTTCAGCTGTTTTCAGGCTGACCTGCCCGTGTTCTGCTGTTCCACTGCAAATTCCTCCCGTACAGGAGAGCTCAGGAGTTCCACTTGCACACGCCAGCAACCTGGGGTTTTGTCTCTGATAGAGGGAGGCAGAACTTGTTAGCTGAGGACCCCCTCCTGCCCCCAGTGAGGATCACTTTGCCTTCCTGCCGTGCTTGGCAGCTCAGCTTCTTCTCTTTACAATGAGGAAACGAAGCCAAGAGAGGAGGACAAGTGGGTGAATCTGCTTGGAGGAGACCGGGGATAGGGAAGGACAAAAATCTGCTCTATGGGGCTTTTGTAAGGCAGCCAGGTTTCTGTAATGCTCGAGCACCAGGGCTGAGGGATGAGGGACATCCATCTGACACCTTCAGTGTGCCCAGGAGCCTCAGGAAAAGGGGAAAACGCTGCATCCTCCTTCAGCAAGGTGAAGGGAGCCGTGGATGGGGTGAGGTGCAGATCCAGGAACAGCTCCAGCGAGCAGAAATGCCACGCTGGGAACATTCCCAGGCAGCTCCAGCCACCTCCTGCTATCCAGACGTGCTTTTAAGGCTTCTTAGCAGCAGTGGGAGGGCTGGTGTGGGACTGGGCCGTGCACTGGAGTCACTGGGGGAGGGATGGGGCTGAGGGACGCTCCTCCGGGAGAGCTCAGCTCTCCGTCCCTGCTCTGCCTTGGCCTTTTGCCTGGTGGGGCTGAACGAGAGAGCAAACCCTGCGAGCAGCAGGTCACCCGGCAAGGAGACACGGCCGGGATCAATTGACGCATTCCTGAGTAATGGTTGTGTCTTAGGACAGTAAAACCTCATCGGGTTTAACGCCGAGATGCTCACACTGATGATTCATTGGAACGCCGAGCCGAGTCCCTTTGCTCTCGTTACACCGGGCTGGGCAAGGCGGAGCTGCCCCTGTGACATTGCTGCAAGGACCGGGAGTGACAGCCGAGCCCCGGAGGGGACCCGAGGGGACTCCGACCGGGAGGCACGGCCCGGCACCTGAGGTGGCATTAATAAAACAACGCCGACACTCGCAGACTAAAGCCAGGCAGTGTCTGTGTGTGTGTGTGTGTGTGTGTGTGTGTGTATCAAAGAGCTCCAGGCAGTTCATTATAATTCCAATTAACGTGGGAAAGTTAATAACCGAAATAGAGCCCATCAGACTTTAAACAAATGGGAAAGGGGGAGAGACTAAAGGTGTCTTTAAACTGGAGCCAGCTGCTCCAAAGGAATATTGAACATATTCCAGTGGTCTAGGCAGGTGGGGGCTTCAGTGGGTGCAGAGCAGGGTGGGAGAGGAGGTAGGCTTTGCTGGGTTTGAAAGGGCCAGAATTAAATCCCACAAAAACCAAAAACAAGAGCAGAGAGGAGAGGAGATGTCCCTTTTCTTGCTGTTTGGGAGTAATCGATATTTTTCTTTGGCATCGAGCTTTGCAAAAATAATTTTCAAAATTTTTGAAAAAAGATTTGAAAATAATTTCAAACCCTGTCAGTATTATTTAGTACCTGGGAGCTCAGGCAAGGCTCAGGGTCCTTTGTTCTCATGTCTGGCCACCTTTGGGGCGATCCCAGGCTGGGTTATGTGGACACCCAGGCCAAAGGCACCACCAGCAGTGGTGAGCCCACGAGGGCTCGGCCAGAACAACCTGTGAGCAAACAGCCCTTCCCAGCCACTAAGGAAGATTTAAGAGTGAATCACATCAGCCCAGTCAAATCCAATTGCTATTGATAATGTCCATGTGCAATTAGAGCCAATTAAGGGGAGACAGCAGATGACAAGTGTTTGGCCAGGAGCTGGCGGGGGGTCAATACACCAGTCCAATTTCCCAACAACCAAATGCAATTAAAGAGGATCACTCACCCGGCTTGCCCAGGAGGGCCAGCACATAAATGGGCACGGCCCAGGTGCCGGGTGCCATCCTGGCAGGATGCAGAACTCCAGGAGCAAGCGCTGCTCCTGCCCCAGCCTCAAGCTGCGGGAGGTGGCATCCATGTACCTCACCGTGGTGGCAGCGTTCCTGGTCATCCTGGTGGTGGCTCTGCAGGGCTCGGCGCCCCGCCAGAACGATTTCCCCTACAAGGTGCCCCTGGATCCCCAGGGGCTGCTGGAGCTCTCCTGGAATGTCAGCTACCCCGAGCAGGCCGTGCATTTCCAGCTCCTTATCAGGGACCTGCGGTTCGGGCTCCTCTTCGGGATGTCGGACAGGGGCGAGTTCGAGAACGCTGACCTGGCCGTGCTCTGGAGCGACGGGCACAACTCCTACTTTGGGGTGAGTCACCTGGGTGTTTGCATGGATGCTCTTGGGGCTCCCTCCCTGTGAATGCAGCTCTCTGAACCTGGCTGGTGATTCAGCAGAGTGGGGTACAGGGCACGGCACAGGCTGAGCCAGCCCCGCTGCTCAGGGTCCAGAAGGGTTTTGGGGATTTCTGCCCCAGAGATCTACACCGTGGGTTTGGCATGGGGATTAACCCAAAAGAGAAAAAGAAATAAACACAGCAGCACAGCAGCAAGGCTGAGGGAATCAAGAGCTGGAGGTCTCTGCTGTGTTTAGCTGCAAAGATGCACACACAGAGGATGCATCAACACCCCGCTTCACCCGTGTGCTGCTGCCAGTCACATTAAAAATTAACAACGGCTCCCATTAATGGCTCTGAGACAGGGCAAAAGTCACCAGGCAGAGAGGCTGCTGCTGCCAGCAGCAAGATCCTGGCTGAGAGTTGTATCCACAGGGATCAACAGGATAACAGGGCAGCCTGGGGTGCTGTCAGGAATTAAAGGTGAAAATGTATTTGGCTGAGATGTAAATGGGAGTGCAGAGAAAACTGATTTCCAGTGGTGGTGTTGGGTGGTTTTCCCAGCCCTGGGCTCTCCAGCCTTATCCCCAGCCCACCACATCAGGCTGATTGTGATTGTGCTTGGCTGCAGCAAGCAATTCCCATTTTTGCCCGTGTGAGGCTTTTCCAGTAAGTTAAATTTTACCTCTCTGCTTCCTTCAAATTAACCATAAAACACATTCTTTCGCAATCAGCCGCAATGTGATCCGCAGTGCAATGAAAGCATGAAAGGAAGGCTTTATTATCTGCGCTGTTTTCCTGCTAATTGCCAGCCTTTCAGGGTCTGTGGTGGCCCAAATGCTCCAGGATTTTACAGCATCACGTTAAGAAAACATAAAGGATCATTTCTAATCTCGCCCAAAGACAAACGGCACCGAGCGGAGCACCCGGCAGCGCTCGGGTTTGCTCTTTCACTTGGTGCTGAACTGCATCCTGCAAGGAGATCTCAATAAATCTCCCCAGCCCCGGTTTTCCATCTCCCAGCAGCTTTTCTTCTGGATAAGTGTGTCGGCTGTTAAAAAGATCCCAATTTGCTCAGCCCCCCATGTACTATGAGATTAACTTGCGCTCCATATTCCTACGAAAACAAATGTCATGCGAGCTCTGTGGAGCCGATTTTCCCTCTCCCCCTCTAAGGACAATATGTTCTGGAAATATGACTCTATAGTTCTGGCTGAAATCACACCGAGTTGCTTTATCCTTTTCTCTTCTGGTTTTTCCTCCCCAGAGAGGAGAACCAGTGCCACTCATGTACCCACAGCCAGCTACTTCCTGGGTGCCTTTTCTGAGTAAATAGGAGACCCACGGGAGAAACAAAAGATCAAAGAAACGACCCTGTTCAAATGCAAATTATCACAGGATTTTATACTTCAAACCCCTCCTGAGGCGCAGGAATACCCCACTGCTTTGCTTCTTGGGGTGGCTTTGTCACCATCCTCTACAGCAAGTGGGTTTTGGGAGGCCGTGCTGGGCTGCCAGAGCAATCTGACCACAAGAAATTGTGGATTTTGCAGAGAGGCAGCAATTTCTAAGGCTGGCATTACATCCCGGATGGGGTCTGATCTTAAATTGAGGGAGGCTGGTTTGTACGAAGGGTTTTGGAGAGCCCAGTGCCCCCTTCCACAGGGTCCACCCAAAATCCAGCACAGACCAATGCAACACCTTCCCGTGTCCCTGGGGGCTTTCCTCCCTCCCTCCCTCCCTCCCTTCCCAACCTTTCCCCACTCACATCTCAGCTTGTAAAGGTCTTTCTGCAGACTGTTAGTGCTGGGTCAGGAGTTTCACAGGGCTGCCTGAGCAGCAGAGGTGATTCCAGCATGGATCTGCCCAGGAGGTGCTGGAGGTGGGCACGGAGCCCACCAAAGCACAGGCTTCCTGCACCTCTGGGATGCTGAGGGTGGACAAAAGGAGGACCTGTGGTACCCCTGGAGGTACCTGCTGGCTGAGCAGGCTGCTCTCTCCCTTGCAGGATGCCTGGAGCGATGCCAAGGGGCAGCTCCACATGGATTCCCAGCAGGACTACCAGCTCCTCGGGGCTCGCAGGGCTCCTGAGGGGCTCTACCTCCTCTTCAGAAGAGCCTTCAGCACCTGTGACCCCAAGGACTACCTGATAGAGGTATGGCATTGCCCTGACCCCACTGTGGCACCCCCAGCCCCATCCCAGCCCTGGGGCACAGCTCCAGAGCCGTCCTGCAGGGTTTGGGCACAGCCTCAGGGGTTGGTGCTGTGTGAGGCAGAGAGGAAGTGAGGTACAGATGTCAGCCCTGGCCCATGAGTAATGTTTGGCACCATCTCTTCACAACCCCTTCAAGAGCTCTCTCAAGTGTAGCTTTTAGCTCATTTGCATCATCAGCTCCTGTTGAACATGCACTGGGTCTATATAAATCCCTCCTGCATCACTCTGCTCGGCAGCCTGGAGCCAACTGTGGGGAGCGTTACGAAGAGGGGTGGGTGTATCAACAGGAGGCAAACAGGAGGGTTGTGACAGGAGCTGGGACAGAGGGACAGAGGACAGAGGTGCTGCTCTGTGCCCCCGTGAGGCGTGGTGATGCCTCCCTGGCTCTGCATCCACCACTCCTCTCTGAGCTGGGATTTGGGGTGAAGTTTCCCAGCAGGGGATGTCAGACAGCTCGGGGTCTCAGCGACAGGCCCTGGCTGCAGGCAGGAATCTGTGCAAGGCTCATCTCACATGAAAGCCTTTGTGGGCAGGATATTTTAGAGCCGACGTGGGCACAGAGTGTCCTCGAGTTTTTGCTGCTGGTGTTCAAAAGCTTCTCTTGTGGTGAGAAGTGTCTGCCGTCTGCCAAAACACTGAGAGCCCTGGAGGGAAAAATCCGTCTGTGTGAACCACGGAAACACTTGCTGGTCTTTATTCTCTGATCCTTTAGGAAAAGATTGTTCTCTTTATCCTTTCTCCCTTATCTCCTGCCCAGACCTCTCAGCACTCCTGTTTTGCAGTAGATGTTCAGCAGAGCTTCTTGTGGTACCTTCCACCTGAAAAGAAGCTGAAATGGGAGGGCTTCAGGGAGAAGTTCTATTTCTGCTATTTCTGCTATTTTATTTTACCCCCCCCAGCTGTTGCTGGGCTGCAGGGAGGGATGAGCCCTGCATTGATGGGTTTGTCCCAGCCTGGAGCTCATGAGGGGCTTGGGAGGAGCAGAGAGGATGTGTCACCCTTTCAGAATTGATGGGGAAAGCTTTTCAGACTCTCCCACGTGGTAGGGAACTCTCGTGATGACCACATCAACTGGAGAAATACCCTGGGATGTGGAGCTTTCCTGGGACAGCACAGCAGAGTGAGCTACTGGTGCAGTTAGGGTGGGGTCACAAGACCCATTTCTGGGCTGATGCCACCAAGGGCTGGTGCTTGCAGCTTAAAACGCCACTGATACGTTCTGCTCTGGCTTCAGGACGGCACGGTGCACCTGATCTACGGCATCCTGGAGAAACCAGTGCATTCCCTGCAGGCCATCAACGTCTCTGCCCTGCACGGGGGGCTGCAGAGGGTGCAGCTGCTAAAACCCAACATCAGCATCCCCGAGCTGCCCAGCGACATGAAGACCATGGAGATCACAGCCCCAGACGTCGTCATTCCCAGCCAGGAGACCACCTACTGGTGTTACATGGCAGAACTCCCAGAGGGCTTCCCCAAACACCACATTATCATGGTAAGAGGCAGGGGGAGAGCGCTGCTTTCTCTGGGGTGGATTGGTCTTTGTGTTCACATCCTGCAAATTCCATGTCACAGGGAGGCTTTCAGACTCTGACATCTCTCCAAATGTGGCCCCAAAACCTCTTGCAGGTCCACCCCACCAGTCAGGAGCATCCTCGTGTCTCCTAGAGTGTCTCAGCAGGAGAGGGGACCAGGTAATGTTTTCCCAGCTGGCACATCCAGCAGGTTCCAGGGCAGGCTTAGAGCTGACTCCCTGCAGAAGGAGCAGACCCGCAGCAGGATTTTGGCACATAGAGAGCCACGAGGAGCACAAAAACACAGGACAAAAACAAACAGGAATTGGGAGAGCGGGGCAGGACCAGCCAGGATGGGAACTGGCTCCTAAAAGTTGAGGCATAGTCCATAAAAAAGAGAGTTACAGACAGAAATGCGACTTGTGGGCATTGCCCAGGTGTGTTGCTTGGGCCATCTCCTGCAAAGGAGAGGCAGAAACCTGCTGGCAAACCCAAGGAAAGGATGAGCTGCTGGGAGAGCACCCAGCAGGTGTGGGGGTGGCTCAGGAGGTGACCTGGCACATCCAGAGCCAAAACCTTCAGACACTCGAGCTGCAGCGAGCGCTCAGTGATTTCGAGGGGAGAGACGGCGCTGCGAAGGAAGGCTCAGAAGGAGGATTTTCTCTCTGACAGATGGTGTGAAGTGAATCATCTGTGTGTAAGTAAGAAGTGTGTAACTCCTGATACCTTCCCGCTGCTGCAGATCACTTCTGCAGCTGGCACTTTTAGCCAGAGATGTTCGTCAGGCTTGAGTCACTCTCCCTACCCCAAATCCTCTTCCCCGTGCCCCAAGCAGCTGTTGGATGGGAACAAAATCCAAGAGCTGCAGGCAGAGCTACCACAACACAGCCAGGCCCCTCTGTAGGAAAAAGCAACTTCCTCAGGGCCACCTCAGCCCTGCAAAACTGATAAAAGACTCAGTTATCACAAAACAGACCAAGATCTTCTGCTGATCCCTGTCTGTTCCTGGAGAAAGGATAAGCTGGCTCTCTGTGGGTTCTGGGGGGCTCTGGGTTTGTCCCTAAGACAGCCAAGAAATTAAATATTTCCACCACTGACCTAAATGCTCCTCGGGCACTAACAACATATTGTTTCCTCTTTGAAGCACCCAGGTGCTCAACTCTGCCCCAAGCAAAATCTGAGGCGAAAGCTCTTGGCCCTTGGTGCCTCGTGCCCAGAGCAACCTTCCCTCCCCGGCCTGTGGCAGACACTGGTACCAGGCCACAGATATTCCTGCAGGTCACAGATATTCCTGGGGAGCCTGCAGGCCCCAGGGACGGGTTCTCATCGTGTCCTCTCCTTCTTGGGCCTGCCTTGCAGTACGAGCCAGTGGTCACAGCAGGCAACGAGGCCCTGGTCCACCACATGGAGGTGTTCCAGTGCGCGGCCCAGTTCGACAGCTTCCCCCACTACAACGGGCCCTGCGACTCCAAGATGAAGCCAGACAGGCTCAACTACTGCAGGCACGTGCTGGCAGCCTGGGCCATGGGGGCACAGGTGGGTGTGACAAGGGACACGTCCCCCCTGGGTGGCAGATGCCCTGCTGCCTGCCGAACCTCCCCGATCCCCCTTCGGGGTTGCCCTCGCACTGTTCTCAGCTGGGGTTTGGTTTCAGCCCTGTCTGATCTTCCCAGCCCCTCCTGGGTGTGTTGGATTTTCCACCTCCCCCCAGCCCTCCAGTGCCATAAATCAGTGGGGTGGGACACTGGAACAGCTCCCCAGGGAATGGTCACAGCCCCAAGCCTGAGAGAGCTCAAGGAGCCTTTGGACAATGTTCTCAGGCACTTGTGGGGTTCCTGGGGCTGTCCTGTGCAGGGCCAGGAGTTGGATTTTGATGATCCTTGTGGGTCCCTTCCAACTCAGGGTATTTTATGATTGAATGAGAGAAGCTTCTGGAAGCAAGGGCAGCTCCCCAAGCACAACAGCCAAGGGCACAAGTCACATCCCTCAGCCTGTGGTGTGAGTCAGAATCATGCCCACACATTCCCTTAGGGTTTTCAGCTTTGTTCCCAGGAAAGCCACCCCCATTGCTGCCCTAACACCCTCCCTTCTGCTTCCAGGCTTTCTATTACCCTGAAGAAGCAGGTCTTGCCTTTGGTGGCCCAGGCTCCTCCAGATATTTGCGTCTGGAGATCCATTACCACAACCCCTTGGTGTTCAAAGGTGAGGGGCTGGGCGGTGCTGCCCATTGTTTTACCTGTGAGACCATGGCAGGAGAGCTGGGGAAATTCCAGGGAAGGATTGCCACCTTCTGGGGAGGCCTCTGGCCAAAATCATGGCCCTGTTCTCAACTTTCTGGAGAGCTGATGGTCCAGATCTGTCCCTGCAGGTAGAGCACATTAAATCCCCACCATGCTGCTGCTTTTCTGGTCTCAGCAAAGTCATCCTCAGTGAAGGCTGACATTGTGGCCCAGAGGTGGGGAAGGATGATTGGGAAAAGAGCCTGCAGGAAGAAAATTGCCCCCACAGAGTTCCTGCAAGGATGCGATCCAGGGCAACACCAGGATTTAGCTGGGCTGTCTCAGGAGCCCCCCCAGTTTCCACACAAGGTTCTGGGGCTGGGTCTGAGCTCAGAGCAAGAGTGACAGCAGTGCCAAGTCACCAGAGAGACCAGGCTGCCTGGGGATGGGGGGGATGTGGATGTTGTGTTCCTGTTCCCCTGCTTCGATAACATTGTCAGGAGACACATTGGAAAAAAAAGAAGGATTCCAAACAACCCAGCTTCTTCATTAACATAAAAACAAGCAGCTTCTTGACTACCCAAGTATATTTTTAGGAGGCCAGAGCATATGTACTGTGGATCAATCATAGCACATTCGGCAACTTGAGAAGAAACACGGCTATAAATACGGAGTTCACGTCTTCCATCGTTTATCTGCTGCTGCGTGTTAACCAATAGTGTCTCCCCCGTTATTCTTATCCCTGGGTGGGCTCCAGCCTGGAGACAGGGAGCTCAGAGCTGGCCTGAACCCCTCCTGACCTACTGACCCTGCTTCTTCCCTTTGCCTGCGTGGCCTTTTGGGATTTTGGGGATGCAGCCGTTAAAGAAGCTGCAGTGAGCCCCATTCCTGAGGGACTCCTCCAAAGCACCCCATGCTCTGTCCTTCTGCTTTGGGCTCCCCACAGGCACCCCTTACCTTCCTGTCCTGGGACAATTCAGCCTCAGGTCAGTGCCCTCCCCAGGGAGCCAGGTGCATCTGGGGACACTCAGTGAAGACTTGCATAAAAATCTGTCAGATTTAAAACAATTTCAAACACATGAAGGAAGCCGGGAGTGAGAGGTTCTCCAGGGCAGCACAACATTGTTTTTTCACCTGTGCTTGTTTTTCACCTTTTTGGCCTTGTCCCTGTGATGCTGTTTAAGATTAACAACAGCAGGGACTCCGAGGTCAGAAGGCTGAAATGACTCCAATCAATCTTTATTACCTGGGAATTTCTTCCCTTTATACTATTTTACAAAGAACCACCCAAGGGGTGGAAGAAAGACAAACTCCTTCGACTCCATTGGTCAAATCAGAGGGACATCAAGAGAAGGTCCCTCCTAGGGAAAGGAATGCAAAACATAGGATATGGTTAAGAAAACGTGTTTCTTGTTGGCAGAACAGTGCCTGGGAAAGAGTTTTAGAGAAATCAAAACATCACAGGCACGAACCATGACTACAGGGATGTTCTGTCCTGGTGCTGCAGTGACTTGTCCTTGTCCCCTGGCCCACCAGGTCGCCGTGACTCCTCAGGGATCCGGCTGTACTACACGGCCACCCTCCGCCCCCACGACGCCGGGATCATGGAGCTGGGCTTGGTGTACACCCCAGTGATGGCCATTCCTCCTGGGGAGGACAGCTTCGTCCTCACGGGATACTGCACTGACAAATGCACCCAGCTGGTGAGTGCCTGTCCCCCCCCAGCCCCGCTGCACCTCAGAGGAGAAAGGTTCCCTGTGGCTTTTCCCTGGCAGCACCAATCTCCAGGCTCCCAATCTGAAGTTTTAAACTCGCCGTGAGCTAGTGCTGGAAAGTAAAATCTGCTGTGTACAATAAACAGAGAAGAGCAGCTGGTTTGGGATGTGCTGAGTCCCCCTGGAAGCAGCTCTCCTGGGGAGCCATCTGCTCCAGCTCCCCGGGGTACCATTCCCATAAAGCTCGCTGCCGAGCTGGCCGTGTCCCAGGGGTGCTTTCCCTCACAGGGATGGGAAACTTGGCTCCTGCTCCTGGGGAACTCGCCAAGAGCTCTCTCGAAGATGGTTCCAAAGGGCCCACCTTGCTCTCTCAGGGAAGTTTTAGTGTGTGTTTTTGTAGGGTCTACCCACAAGGAATCGTTGGTGCCACTGGTAAGGAGGGCAGGGAAGGAAGCAGGACCTGGCCCAGCTGCTCCTGCTGCCCTGGAGAGCTGGTTTGGCAGCAATCAGGGTTTGTCCCTCTGCAAGGAGCTCACTGAGATGCTTTCCCGGGGGCACAGTGATCCCCTAAACCCCGTGTGAGAGCCAGAACAGGGACAGCCAGCTCCCAGCACACAGCCAGGGGATGTGAGGGAGGGGAGAGGGGCAGGGCTGGCTTGAGCTGTCCTTTCCTTCCTTCCTTCCCGCAGGCTCTGCCAGCTGCCGGCATCCGCATCTTCGCCTCCCAGCTCCACACGCACCTGGCGGGGAGGGAGGTGGTGACGGTGCTGTCCCGGGACGGGAGGGAGCGGCAGGTTGTGAACGCCGACCGGCACTACAGCCCTCACTTCCAGGTACAGGAGCTGCGCGGCCACTGGGGGCCCGGCTGGGTGTCACCCCTGGGCACGGTGCTGCCGTGGCACTGCTCTGATGTGTCCCCTCCTCTCCCAGGAGATCCGCATGCTGAAGGAGGTGGTGGCGGTTTTTCCGGTGAGTCGCTCCAAAAACCGTTCGGAAGGGCACTGATCCCATGGCCCTGAGTGCCCTGCCTCCTTCCATCACCCCATCCCATCCAGGGACCCCATCCAGTGCCCTGCCTCCTTCCATCACCCCATCCCATCCAGGGACCCCATCCAGTGCCCTGCCTCCTTCCATCACCCTATCCCATCCAGTGCCCTGCCTCCTTCCATCACCCCATCCCATCTGGGGACCCCATCCAGTCCCCTGCCTCCTTCCATCACCCCATCCCATCCAGTCCCCTGCCTCCTTCCATCACCCCATCCCATCCGGGAACTCCCAGGGGGGCTGGAGGGAGGGTCCCTGGGTCATGTCTGCCATCTCCACGCAGATACTTTGGGGACAGCCAGGCCTCCTCTCATATGGCACAGAACTGGTGTGTGGGCAGCCAGGAGCTAAATTAGGCTCTTGATTTAGCTGGGCTTCGTCTGGCAGAGGGAGGCTCCTCAGGGGGTGAGGAGGAACCGTGGTGGTGCCCTCTGGCCTTGCTTGATGGAAGGAGAGGAAGAGATTCATCATCAGAGTGGGAGTGGGTGGGAAAACAGGGGTGGGACCTGCCCCAGGGCCCGTCAGATGGGGAAGGACCTGAGTGCAAAGCTGGGGGCAGTTCCTGGAGCTGCCGTGCCCCACGAGGCTGCTCAAAGCACTCAGCACCTGCTGGAACCGTGCCCAGGGCTGTGTCCTGGGCTGTCCCCGTGGTCCTCAGCACTGACTGTGGCAGGGAGGCTGTTGTGCCATCAACTCAGCTCTGGATCTGGCACTTCAAACTTTTGCCTAAGTGCAGTTTTAAGGTGTTCTCAACCCTGCAGCAATTCTTAAAAAGCGAGGAAATCAGGAAACATCATCCCTGGGATGCAGCCCTGGGGAATCTCCGCAGGGGATGCAGGTTTAGCAAGGATTCCTGTGGAGTTGCAGGCTCCTGCTATGGAGAGCAGAGATTTCTGTGTGGAACACTCCCCAGTCCCTAAATTTTCCTGTTTGATCCCCCCAGGGCGACGAACTCATCACCACCTGCACGTACAACACCGAGGATCGGAGCAGAGCCACTGTGGTGAGTGCAGGGGCACCTCCCCTGCTTTTGGGGGCAACCCAGGGTGGGTTGGGGGCACCCCCAGAGTGGGCACCTGCATGAGGCCAGGCTGAATCACAGCCAGAAGCAAAGGGAGGGTGGGGAGAAGGGATCTCACAAGGCTCTGCTGCCTGCAGCGGGGATGTGAAGGTGCTAATTGTGAAGTAGCATGTGTCACTCTAATTCCCATCACAAACTGTTCCACCAGGGATTAATTGTAATTAAAGAGAAGTGGCACTTTTTGACAGTGCATGTTATTTCCTTACATAGGCAGTGGGGGAAAAAAAAAAATAGAAAATAAAAGAGCCTGTCAGAGGTACCATCAACAGGGACAAGGCTAAATATAGCAGAGGGATTATAGGAAATCTGCATTTTAATGTAAACCACACGGTCTAGCCTGGAAGTCTGTCCTTGCACAGAGGGCAGACAAGCAGGGAGCTGCCCATGCCATGCACCTGAAGGGCTGTGCATACCTCTCACTGTCTCTATCATCTCTATCTTATCTCTATCTATCTAATTATCAAGATAGAGATAGCAGATAGAGATTTTAGATACAGATCCCTGTGCACCCAGAGGTGTGAACTCCCTGCCCCCCCTGCCCCTGTGCAGCCCCAGCAGGGCACAGCCAGACCCCGCTCCCATCACCTTCCTGCCTGTGCCACAGGGAGGGTTTGGCATCCTGGAAGAGATGTGTGTGAACTACGTGCACTACTACCCCCAGACCCAGCTGGAGCTGTGCAAGAGCGCTGTGGATCCGGGCTACCTGCACCGGTACTTCAACCTCGTCAACAGGTAAAGAGCTCCTGCACAGCAGGAGACCACCAGTGCAAAAGCCAAACTCAGAGGTTTGGGGATGACTGTGTAGTGAGAACCACCAGGAAGGGAGAGCAGTCTCTGGGAGGGACTTCCCAGCAAGAGCCAGTGTGTGGCCAAGTGCATAAATGCAAAATATCCTTTAGAACCCGAGGCAGGCAGATCCAAGGATCCACGCCAGGGGAGGAGGCTGCAGCCCTTCCACCCCTGAGGAGAGGGGAGATGCTGACCTTGCACAGGGTGTCCTACCCACGGGCTGGTCCCAAATCCTGCCCTGCAGGTGCTGGCTGCTCCAGGCTGTCCCTGCTGCCCTCAGAGCCACTCCAGGTGGCTGTTGAGGCATCGGTCACAGCCAGCTCTGGAAGGGCACAGCACACAGCACTGCTGTGCTTCAGCCTGGCCTTTCTCCTGCCCAGGTTTAACGACGAGGAGGTCTGCATGTGCCCACAGGTCTCTGTCCCACAGCAGTTCTACTCCATCCCCTGGAACACCTTCAACAGGGAGGTGCTGAGATCCCTCTACGGCTTTGCTCCCATCTCCATGCACTGCAACAAATCCTCCGCCGTCCGCTTCCCGGTAGGTACAGCCCCGCCCCCAAAGCTTCCCGACAGAATTCCCAGATGTAAGGTTGGGTCTGCGGTGCTCAGGACACATCCAAACCCAGCAGGTTCAGGGCAGGGGGCTGGAGCTGCCTGGAAATCCCTGGCATCAGCAGGACACAGAGCCCAGCCCAGCCCCGTGCTTAGACAATACCTCTGGAGCCCACCATGGATGCTCCCAGCCAGATCCAATTAGGAGAGGCATTTGCATAAAGTGATTTGGAGGCTGCTTTTGCTGACTGTTAAAGTAGGGCCAGATCCAAGGAGAAACGTGAGGTGGTTTTTAGGATTTTGGCAAATCACCCCGGGTCCCAGCAGAGCGAGCTCATTACGCACGGCATCTGTGCAGCCAATGTGGTGATCCAGCAAAACGTGAAGGATAAAGGACTGGGAGGTCTTTAAAATAAAACCAGGCCCAGAGACAAGGGACACGACGATGATGGTGATGAAGATTTAAAACCAGTGCTGGCATCAGCTTCCAACGCCATTTGTCAGTGTAATAAATTCGGATGATGCCTTGTTCCTGGATCCAGTGCTACCCACTGCAGCACAGGAGGATGCTGATTGCAGGGATGACCATCAGCTTTCTGCCACAGTAAATTCCCTTTAGCAAAGTTTCGCTCTGGAGCAGGCAGAAACCTTCCCAGTTCCCTGGAACTGAACAGCAGGCACCTCTCAGCCACGCAGAGCTTTGCTGCAGGGAGGGAAGCGGCGCTGAAGTTTTGTGCAGCAGCAGAATTATGAATTAAACCTCGTAATTTATGACCCAGACAACTCCCTTGATTTCAGAGAGGTCTTGGGGGCTGTCAGGAAGGGACTCAAGCAGACCAGAGCCAGTGCTGGCACGAAGTGGGTCACGAGCATGGCAGTGAGGGCGAAGGAGCCTCTGCTCCGCTGCTGCTTCAGAGCGAGCCCGACTTGGAGACATCTCATTTATTCCATACTGTTTCTGCCAAGAGAAAAGCACCAGCTTCTAATTAAGCTCATGTTCTTGCAGTTCAGTGATCCCAAATCTGATGATTTCTGGAAGGAACTGAGTGCTGTTAATTACCAAGCCAAATCTCAAGGTAACACTTGTGAGCGGTAGCGGGGACGGCGCCATCCCCAAGCTCCCCTGCACCCGCAAGGGCTCGCAGTAAACTCTCTCTGTTCAGATTTCCACTCGAAAGCACTGAAAACAACAACTGCCAAGACACCCCACATGCCTTTGATCTCTCCAGAAAGCAGGCTCAGGGTTCGGGACGTATCAGCCAGGCAGACGCCGCGGCAGATGGGCTCGGGGCTGGAGCCGAGCCCTGGAGCAGGCGCACCCTAAAGATGCTTAACTGCTCCCCTAAGCCCTCAGGGCACAGGAAAGGAGTTGTTTCTCCAGCTGGTGGCCCCCTGCAATGCTGTCCCCTCTCTGGTCACTCTCCACGAGCTTTGGAAAGGTCCCTCCATCCCACTCCATCTTTCCCCGGTGCTGGTGCAGGCTCTGGCCCGTTTCCGCTTGACATACCGGGAGAAATGTCAGCCGAAAACATGAATTCCACTTTTCATCTCGCTGATGACTCACGGCTCTACCTCTCCTCTCCAGACCTCCCTCCTCCTGCTCACGCTGCGGCTCAGCCTCTCGCTGACATTTCCGCATGAACGCGCAGCCGGCGGCCCGACCGGAGCGGCACCGGCCCGGAGCTGAGCCCGCCGTGCCCTCCCAGCCCCTGCCCACGGCTCCACCGGCCAGCAGGCCAGGCCACTGTCACATCTGAGTTAGATCCTGCTCGGCAGGCTCAGCCCCGAGCACTGCCTGCACCTGGCAGGTCGCTCTCTGGCAGGGAGCATCCCCAAGACAGGGCGCCTCCACGGATGCGCTGAGTGGGGAGGGGGGATTTGTCCTGGCCGTGGTCACCGTGAGCCCTGATGGCTGTGACAGCCCCTCCCTGGCTCTGCTCCACGGCACCCCAGCCAGGCTGCTGCATCCCTGCTGCCCCACGGGCACGTCCGTGCTGGAAATTCCTGCCAGGACCCGGTAAAGGAAGCGTTTTTCCAGAGCCTGTGGGGGCTCCCTCGTTTGAGCTGTCTGCACCTGACTTGGCAGGTAACGCTTTTTGGGGTGGAAACTCCCCGGACGGGGTGGATTTGTGGAGCTTAGAGCACCTCAGACGTCTGTGCCGCTCAGGGGATGTGTAGATGCCTTCTGCACTAGGAATAATTAGTGATGTCTCATGAGAAAACACCCCGACTTGGGCTAAAATCCACTTCAGGCGTTAAAGCCCGTGCCATTTCTCCAAGCAGACAGAAACACCGAGCCTCCAACACCTTCTGTCCTTTCTGGGGGAAAGAGTTTCCCCAACGCCGTGCTCTGACCTCTCTTACAGGGCCAGTGGGAGAAGCAGCCGCTTCCCAGCATCACCGAGAGGCTGCGGGAGCCCGTCCCTCGCTGTCCGCCCGCCCCGGAGCCTCAGCCTGCTGCCCCCGTGCCCCTTAACCTGGGCCAGCTCCGGAGGGACTGACACGGTGCTGCCACCGGGACGGGAAGCGCCTCCAGGCAGGAGCATCCATCCACGGGGAGCATCCCTGGGCGTGCTGCCCGCACCGCGGTGCCCTGGCCCTGCCTTCGGTGGGGGGGGGGGTCAGAGCTGATCAGGCAGAGTTCACCGAGCCCTCCGGGGATGGGAAGCGCTATATTTAGTGCGTTATTAGCAATGCTGGCTCTGAGTAATGCTGCTTCCCACCCCCGGAGTAACAACGGCGAGGTTTGCTATTGTGCCGCCGCGGGGAGCGGGGTGGGTGGGGAGGGAAGGAGCTCGAGTGTGTGTGTGCCTGCAGGGAAACTGAGGCACGGGGTACAGCGGTGTGTGGGAGCAGCACAAAAGCCCCGCCGGTGTCCCGCGGTCCCGTCCAGCTCAGGATGGCTCCACAGGTGCTCCCCCATGCTGGCAGCTGTGGCAGGGATGGAGGGATGGATGGATGGATGGAGGGAGGGAGGGAGGGAGGGATGGATGGATGGAGGGAGGGAGGGGTGCCACAACACCCACCCAGCACTCCCCTCCCTCCAGCAGGGACTGCAGCTCCTCACCACGCTCCTTCCCCCACTCCTCCAAGCTCGGGATTATTCCTCTCGATGCCACCAGATGCCAATGGCTGGGAACAAAGGATACCTCTGGGATGGGGTTTGGAAAAGGGGAGGGGAGGGGGGGGAGGGAGAATGACAAATCTTTTGTCAGGAAAAAATTGGTCCATTAAATATCTAAATGTAAAATAAATTGCTTTTTTTGCTGTTGAGCTCCGAAGGGAGAACATTCAGGAGGAGCAAAAGAGAGGCTGGAGGTGCTGCAGGAGAGTCCATGTCCATCCCAGCTTGGTGCCTGTCTGTCCTTGCTGCCCTGGGACAGGTGGGATCCAGGCCAGGTGGTCCCCAAATTTCCTTCCCAGCCACCTTGGGTGTAAGAGAAACCTCAGGTCAGAGCACTGCACACCAGAAAAGGCTTTTTAAAGCAAAACCTGATCCTCCAGGCACAGAGAGGATGCCTGGCTTGGCAGCGAGGCAGAATGTTCCAGGACCACAGCCACCCCTCCCCTGCCCTGCCAGTGGGAGGGCAGTCACCTCCTATTCAAGAGAAAACAAAAAATCATCTCAATCTTGTTTTTTAATGTTTTCAGTAAAACCAAAGCATTTCAGAGTTCACGCTCTTGCCCGTGGCGCTCGTGGCACGAGGGTAAGGAATGGAAATCAGCTCTCAAGAGGGTATGACCCAAGCAAACCTAGTCAAGGGAAAAGAGAAGGGAAGAGCAGGGAGTGAGATTATTTCTTCAGGCGGGTGCAAGCTTCGGCAGAGAGCTCAGAGAGGGGAGCAGAGCAGGGGCTGCTGGTGGGGAGCTGCTGGCCCTTCCCTGCAGCACAGGCTGTGTGCGTGTGAGGGCAAACCCACCCTGCTGCCCCCAGGGCTGGCTCCGAGCTGCCAGAGGCTGCAGGGCTGGGAGCTCACAGCCCAGCCTCTGCCAGCACCCCCCTCTCTGTCAGGAGCCACCCCCAAGGTGACCTTTGGGGAGATGCCACAAGGAGCTGTGGGATCAGTGGATGGGGCCAAGGGCAGCTGTGGGATCAGTGCCCTCGCTGGCCACCTTACACCACAGCCTGTGCCAGGAGCAGCCCAGAAAAACCGTGGCTGCCCCATCCCTGGAAGTGTCCCCAAGGCCAGGCTGGATGGGGATTGGAGCAGCCTGGGACAGTGGAAGGTGTCCCTGCCCATGGAACCCATGGAACCCATGGAACCCATGGAACCCATGGAACCCATGGAACCCATGGAACCCATGGAATGAGATGGGCTTCAAGGTCCCTTCCAACCCAAACTGTTCCATGGTTCCATGATTCTGACACACAAACACAAGCTGCAGTGGCAGAGCAGAACCCACTGGGCAATGCCTCTGCACTCCTGCCCCTTCCCTCCACAGCCCCCACCCCAGCAGAGTCCCCAGGGCACAGCCAGGATGAGGTGACACCCATGGGAGTGGGGACAGAGGCAGCAAGGGACCAGAGGGACGGCAGGTTTGGAGGCTCCACCTGCATTAACAGCAGAATTCGTTTAAAAAAAAAAAAATTCATTTCCAGGCAGCGTGAAACTACATTTTGGGGAGGGAAAGAGTTTCCAGCAAAGTCAAAAATTGAAACCACTCCGTGTGCAGTGAGACCAAAGACTCTTTGCAGGCCAATTAACCCGTGGAGAAGAATTATTGCTGCAGTGGCACCGCTTCACTCGGGAAACACAGCACCAGAGCCTTCGGACTTTTTGGAATCTCTGCCTCCTCTCCCCTGTAATTCGACCCACATTGACTTGAGAGTTCCAGGCGGTGTCCCGGCTCTTGCAGCTGACCCCGGAGCCAGCTGGGGCACGCAGGGGCCGGGAATTCAGCCGGCAGCTCCTCTGTCCCCTGGGCGCCGCAGCAGCCGCTCAGTAAAAGCCCTTCACGCGTTTGTTGTCGGGGTCGAACGGGGACTTGGTGTGAGCTCGGGCCGGGAAGGTCACTCCCATCCGCTCCAGCTCGTAGCTGCCACTCTTCACAAAATCCAGGGAAACCTGCGAGGCAGAGCCGTGGAAGAAAAAAAAAAAACAAACCAAACCCTGTAGGATGCCAGCATCCCGGATCCACCCCTGGGCAAGCTCCCACCTGCCCCACACATCTGCTCTCTGCAGAAAACCCAGCTCTGCCACCCCGAGAGGATGGGCAGAAAGGGGGAAGTGAAATGGTAAAAACACCATGTTTAAAAAAAAAATTATAAACTTCAGTGTTTCAAAATTTTAGGTTTCTTTTTTTTTTTTTTTTTCTTCCTGTGAAGGTATACAATGGAAAGAAAAAAAGGGAAAAGGAAAAGGGAAAAGAAAGGAGTGGGGAAGGGCAAAAGGGAAAAGGGAAAAGGAAGAGGAAAAGGGTGGGAAGGGGGAAGGGGGAAGGAGGAAGGAAAAGGGAAAAGGGGAAAGGGGAAAAGGGGAAAAGGGGAAAGGGGAAAAGGAGAAAGGGGAAAAGGGGAAAAGGAAAGGGGAAGAGGGAAAGGGGAAGAGGAAAAAGGAAAGGGGAAAAGGGAAAGGGGAAAAGGGAAAGGGGAAAAGGGAAAAGGGGAAAAGGGAAAGGGGAAAAGGGAAAGGAAAAACATTCATCACTGGGAGAAAAGGAGGCTCCCCAGGGGCAACTGGCCTGCAAAGGCACTTGCCTTGGGGCCCTTGCAGGGATGCAGGATGAAAAGCCAAGGCAAGCAAGAGCAGGAATCACTGCACACCCACAGCACTTGGCTGGCACAGACAAGGTCCCTGGAGATGTCACCTCTGCCCCCACAGCACGCTGCTTAATGAGGGCACCTGACTGATTGTCCAGGAGTCTCCCAGGGTTAATTACGAACCTGCCCTGCTCCCATTGGTCATCGCTGTTCTACAACATTAACTAAATCGCTGCTGCAATTCAATATTTGGTGGCAATTAACACCCGAGGCAGTGCTTGAGCCGTGCACGGACCTCACACAGCGACGGTGGGTGACACCAGCTCTGCCACCGAGCCGTGACATCCCTCACCCTCCGGGCAAGCAGGGCAAGCAAGAGGGAGCTGCTGTCCTGTTGCCATGCTCGTGCCTGCATGTTTTAGTTTTAAAAAATTCTATTCCCAGGCCCAGTTTTGAAGCACAAGGTCATGTTCTGTAAACTACCGAAGTTCCCACATCTGTTCCCAGAGGAGGGGCTTCAGTGATAGTCTCTAAAAAATGACCAGTGGTTCCCAAAGGTCCCACCTCTGGGGTGGGCACATCTGTTAATGTACAAAAAGAGTCAGAAAAATAAAGGAGGGGTCTCTTGCTTGCAAGAGCACCACACAGCCTCTTTGATGCACTCCCTGCCTCGTTCCTGTGCGTCCCTCACAGTGATACTGTCCCACCTCCCACCGCAGGTGACAGCCGTGGGTTTGTGGCACTGCCCTGCTGGGGAGGAGGCAGAGCCACCTGCACTCACCGGGCCCCCTGCAGGGTCACGGATGTAGCCGTAGGCGATGGTTTTGTCGATGGCAAATCCAAAATCTGCCCGGCGGATGTGGCCGACCACCTTCCCGTCCCTCCAGACCGCCTCCAGGCCGAACATGGGCACCTTCCTGCAGGGCAAGGGCAGAGCTGCCACACCAAAGCCCCTCCATAGGAATGTTTCACCCGGGATGAACATCACTGAGAAACCAGAGCTTCTCCAGGAAACCTTGCAAAAGCTTTTCCCCGATACCCAAACTTGCCAGCAGCAGGTTTTCCCAGGACATTCTTCCCTTGAGAAAAATGACACTTCTTGGTCACTGACTCTTCTATTTAGGGTCCTGGCTCTGCCCCGGGCCAGGCCATGAGCCGGGGCTGCCCCTGCCCACAGCTCATCCGTGCCCAGCCCCAAATCCCTCCAGCCCAATTTGCCAAACCTCCCGCTGCCCCGGGAGAAACAAGATCAACAACCCCCTCAGGCCGCTGGCAGCTCCCACTAAATGTCCAACAGGGAATTGGTGGTGGGATTTGAATTAGAGATGGAAAACAGCTGAGCTGGCTGGCAGCCAAGCCCCGCTTGCACCCAGGTGTGGCACCTGCTGTAGCCATGGTTCGTGCTGTGATGTTTTGATTTCTCTAAAACACTTTCCCAGACACTGTTCTGTCAACAAGGGATATGTTTTTCTAACAGGATCCTATTTTTCTGCATTCTTATCTCTAGGAAGGACCTTGACTTGACCAATGTGGTCCAAGAAGTGTGTCTTTCTTCCACCCCTTGGGTGGGTTCTTTGTAAAATAGTATAAAGGGAAGTGTTCTGGAGCAATAATCACAGATTGGAATAATTTTCAGCCTTCTGAAAACACGAGTCCGTGTCCATATTTCGTGTCCTGTGTGTGTGTGTGTGCACAGGGCTGGAGGGGCTGCCCCAGGGGTGGCCCTGGCACAGGGGGCAGGTCCAGCAGCGTTACTCACTCCTCTGTGGTAAAGCACACCAGGCGGCGGAAGATGCCCTTGGCTTTCTGAGCCTCCACAGCCTCCCGGCCCAGGAAGGGGATGCTGGATTTCAGTTTGCAGGTGAAGGCCAGGCCGGCCTCCAGCGGGGTGTCATCGGGGCGCAGGTCTGCGTGCCAGTGCCTGTAGCCTGCAGGGAGCAAGCAGGGGTCACCCTCTGATCCCTGTTCCAGCACCAGGACAGAACATCCCTGTAGTCATGGTTGGTGTCTGTGATGTTTTGATTTCTCTAAAACTCTTTCCCAGGCACTGTTCTGTCAACAAGAGACACGTTTTCCTAACTGCATCCTATGTTCTGCATTCCTTTCCCTAGGAGGGACCTTCTCTTGATGTCCCTCTGACTTGACCAATGGAGTCGAAGAAGTTTGTCTTTCTTCCACCCCTTTGGGTGGTTCTTTGTAAAACAGTATAAAGGGAAGAAATTCCCAGGTAATAAAGACAGATTGGAGTCATTTCAGCCTTCTGACCTCAGAGTCTGTGTCCTTGTGAATCTTGAGCAGCGTCACATCCCCCCTGCCCCCTGCCCTTCGTTCACTTGGGATAAAACACCCCCCCGAGAGGAGCCCAGGCAGGGGAATTCTCAGCGCTCTGCCACACCTCCAGTCACCCTGAGGCTGAGAAAAATCTCCTTGCCCTGGTGCCCCCGCTGGAGGAGAAGCAGAGAGGAAGGGGAGCGAGGACCTTTCTCGATGCTGAGGCTGTCGATGGCTCTGTAGCCGGCGTTGGCGATGCCGTGCCGGGCTCCTGCCTGCATCACCGCCCGGTAAACCTTCACACAGTCAGCCCTGGGCACGTGCAGCTCCCAGCCCATCTCGCCCACGAACGACAGCCTCATGGCACGGACCTGCAGAGGCAAACAGCCCTGTGCTGGAGCTGGGCTGTGCAGCCAGGGAGAGGCCACACGCTCCCACCTCAGGGGAACAGCCAGCTCTGCCCGGGAACCTGGCGGTGGAAGGCAGCTCTGTGCTCTCCTTTCTTGCACAAAGACAGGGTCAGAGTGAATTTCTCATCTCTGGGCAACCACCTAAAGCTGGCACATCAAACCATCAGTGCTAGTGAGCAGAGGTGGCTGCTGGCAGCATCCTCTGGCTACGGATTCCAGGGCTGGGGTGAGATGTGGTGCTCCAGCTCCAGCTGAGCTTTTGTCTCCCTCTGCTGATCCATTGAGACAGGGAAGGTGGTCCCCAGCAGGGCTGTCCTGCTTTTGGGGCATCACTGCTGTCCCTCACACAGGGATGTTCCCTTCCTGGACAGTGCTCCCACAGCAGAGGCACCCAAAGGCTCCTGGGCAGGGGCTGAGCCCGGTGTCCTGACCCACATCCCACTCCCACCAGGAAGTGCTCAGGTTTCCCCACGGAGATTGTGTCCCCAAGCTGTGCTGTCAGATCAGCTGCACACCAAAGGCAAGAAGCTCCAAGGAGGGGTGAGCAGATTGGCACAAGGGACTCGGTGCTCCTCCAGAGAAGCCTCATTCCCGGGGATGGAGCCTGGCTGCAGTCCCAGGGAACAGACTGCCCTGCCTGTGTTCCACCAGCTTCTCACCCAGGCAGCCCTGTCTGCACCCTCCTGTTGTCCCTCTGGAACTGTCTCCATTCCCAAAGCTCCATTCCCTCCTTTCCCAAAGCTTTCCAGGCCAGCTGGGACCAGCCCAACTCAGACACCTTCCCCGGAGACAGCCCCTGGCTCTGAGCTGCCTTTCCCTCTGATTCATCCCATTGTGTTTCTCCACTTCCTCCCCCACAAAACCCCTCTGGTTCATCCCTTCGGGTACACATCCACCACAAACACTGAGCTCGCTTTGGGAGAGAGATTAACCCCAGAGCTTTGCTCTGGATTGTGTTCTGTCCTGTTAACAAAGCCGTTTCCAGCTCAGAACACGATTCCCAGGCTGGTTCTGGTGGCCTTGGGGCTGGCCTGGCCATGCTGGCTCGGGGTGTGCTTGGGGCAGAAGCTGCATTTTGCCATTTGCTGAGCTCTTACTCCAGGCAGAGGCAGTGCCAGCTGTGCTCTCTAATGCCGGGGACAAATGCAAACAGACACCAGCAGCTGCTGCCCAAAGCAGGCAGCAGTGCCCGAGGGCTGCCTGGGCTCTATGCTGCCAGCATGGCCAGAGGGCAGGGCTGGGAACCCAAACCCATTCCTGCTTCCCCGGTGCATGGAAATCGAGTCCTCAAGCAGAGTTCAGGGCAGCTCGTAAGAAGCCTTAACCTGTGCAACAGCAGTGGGGAGGAGGAAGGAACTCTTAGGATGGGGAGTTCATTTTGAGCCCTGCCCCGGTCCCTGGCACAGCCCCGCAGCGAGGCACAAAGGCTGGCAGTGCCTTCCCCAGGACTCAGAGAAGCCTTTTCCCCTTCATAAAGGTGTCATCTAATTAGGGAGCAGCCAGAGATGAAGCTGCTGCCAGCCAGATTCCATCTTCATTGCGGCAGGAGACGCTCCGGGGGATTGACAGGCAACTTCCCGGCTCATTAACCCCGTCTGTGACTGCAGCTAAAGCGCTCTTTTACAATCAGGAGCAAGTTACTCCTGGCAGAAACTTCCTCTCAAACCACCAGTGCTCCAGGGGAATGAGCATCCCGGCAGGAGCAGTGCCCCAGAGGAAACAGGTAACCCTGGGAAATCGGGGTGCCAGTGGTCAGCTCAGCACAGGGAGGCGTTGGGGTTGCCCCCATGTGTGTGAAGCCCAGGCAGGATTCACATCCCAGCAGGGAGGGCAATGCTGAGGGCTGGACTCAGCAGCTTTGCTGGATTCCCATGGGAACAGGTCTTTCAGCTGGAGCTGTGAAATAGCACCAGCTCCTGGGGGTTTGTGCAGCAGTTCAAAAGCATTCTAGGTACTGTAGAAAATGAAAACCTGAATTTCCCCGTCTCCAGCAGTGAGATTCAAAGGGGGACCTTTCTCTGCTGTTCCATACAATGAGAGACTCTATATATAAACTCACAAACCAATCCATAATTTCCAGAGTCATTAACTCTGCTGGAACTCTCCTTTGACTCCAGCTGATTTTGTTCAACTACTGAGTTAATGCAGGAAAATCTCAGTGATAACTTTTTCTAAGATGCTGGGTTCAGTTTAATCCCCCTGGAAAGTGATAATATCAGCAAAGGCTTCAGCCTGCTGCCCTGAGAAACCCTCCCACTCTAATTCCAGCGTGGGATGGGGTCCCTGGTGTTCATTGTCCAGCTGGACAAAGGAGACCTCCTGAAGGGTGGACCTTCCCAGCCCACACCCCTCAGCCAGGAGAGCTGTTCCCTGTCCATCAGGGAGTTTACACTCCAAAGACTCCACAGAACTTTTGCCAGCTCCATCTTCCTCGAAGGACCGGATTATTTATAACAAACTTGAAGCGAAATGCAAATAAACTCCTCACACCCGCGGAGACAGGAACATTTCTACACCTTTGCCAGGGGATAAGCAGATTATTACAAGATGATATCAGCCTGCTACAGGCTGACAAGGGAGGCTGTGGGGAGGATTAATGGAGACTAAAATCCAGCACTTTTGGACAACCTGCAGCAGTGGATTGGCTTTGAAGTCCCCCAAGCCATGGTTCTCCTCCCAGAGACACAGAACTCGCTGTGGGTTGAGTTGTTGGGTGCCCAAAGCCCAGGGTGCATTGAGGAAAATGGTTTGGAGATTAATCTGCCTTGGGCAAAATCTGTGCCTTAGTTAAACCACCTTAAGGCCTGGCCAGGCTCTGGCTCACAAATTAAGAGGCTGTAATTTGATTTAGCAGCAATCCCTTCAGCAGGCAGCTGCAGTCGAATTAAAGCCATTTTAATTCTGAATGAAAAGTGGCCGCACGTGGCTTAACCTAATTTCCTCCACATCCAGCCTGCTGCAGCTCCTGCCTCTCCTGCTGCCTTTTATGAGATTTACTGCTTCACCTTCACCTCCTTCATCCCCCACCAGGCACCAGCCAGGGAGCCAGAGCGAGCCCTGGGCACAATCCCTCCTCCCAGCCAGCTCAGCCAGCAGGAGAGGGCTGCTCTGGGATGCCCCAATTCCCAGGTTTCCCACGGATAGGAGGGGGTACAGATTCCACCCTCTCTTCCAAGGGTTTTTGCAACCATAGGAATATTTCACCTGGGATAAACATCATTGAGAAACCAGAGCTTCTCCAGGAAACCTTGCAAAAGCTTTTTCCCTGATACCCAAACTTGCCAGCAGCAGGTTTTCCCAGGACATTTCTCCTTTGAGAAAAATGACACTTCTTGGTCACCGACTCTTCTATTTAGGGGGTTTCAAGCAGGCTCAATCAACAGCTTCAGGGCATGTGTGAGCCCTGAAGCCTGGGCAGAAGCAGGATGATCTGTGCCTGTACAGGAAGCTTAGGGCTGTCAGGCTTCTCCTGTGATCAAACACAGCGGCTCCCAGGCTGCCCAATCCCTGCTGCCAGTCCCTGACAAGCTTTGCATTAAATTGTCCCCGTTTTTCTGTGAGGAGGGGGAAATGGGAAGTGTCTGGGGTGTCAGGTGGATCTCATCACCGGAGCTCGCCCTAATCCAGGGAGGCATCTCTCCTTCCTCCAGCATCACTGCAAAGCCATGAGTCACCCTGTCCCTTCCCCAGGCTCAGTGGTGGGACACCTCTGGGAGGGCTGGCAGAGCAGGGTGGCACCTGGCAGGCAGTCAGGGAGGGAAACACCCTTTTCTCACTCTGGGTTTTGGCCTTTTCCTACAAAAACCACGACAGAACCTCTCTGCAATAAAGTGGAGGCTGACACACTCCTAACAGAGGGAGATGGCACAGGTTGCCCAGAGAAATCATGGATGGCCCATCCCTGGAAGTGTTCCAGGGTAGGTTGGACAGGGTTTAGAGCAACCTGGGGTGGTGGGAAGTGTCCCTGCCCATGGCAGGGGGTTCAATGAGATGGGCTTTAAGGTCCCTCCCAACCCAAACCAATCTGGGGTTCTCTGCTTGGCTGGTGGGTGCACAGAGCCCAGAGCTCCCTGGGCAGCTCAGAGAGGGGCCCCTTCCCACCTGGCATCCTGCAGCCGTGGTGATTTTGTGTGTGGAGAAGGGGAAGGCCTCGTTGCTGAGGTCGGTGTCCAGCACTTCTTGGAGGACAGCACGGCTGTGGGGAAACAGCACAGTGAGGGCACTCAGCTGCCAGCCTGCCCTCAGGGCCATCCCCAAAACTGGCTCCCTCATCTTGCTGGCAAGGCAGACTTCTCACTGCAAAGAGGAGCTGAGGTGGCTGATGTGCAGCCTCGAAAGAAATTTCAGTTCCATGGAGAATGGAGTGATACCCCGGCCAGATCAGCACTCACTGTCGTGGGGCTCACACCTACCCCTGCCCAACAAGGGCACCTGCTCTGAGGCAAACCTCCCTGCATCCCTGCATCCCTCCTGCATCCCTGCATCCCTCCTGCATCCCTGCATTCCTCCTGCATCCCTCCATCCCTCCCTGCATCCCTGCCTCCATACCTGCATCCCTCCTGCATCCCTCCATCCCTCCTGCATCCCTCCCTGCATCCCTGCCTCCATCCCTACATCCCTGCCTCCCTTCCTCCATCTCTCCAACCCTGCATCCCACCCTCCATCCTTGCATCCCTCCTTTCACCCTGCATCCCTCCCTCCTTCCCTCCATCCCTGCATCCCTCCCTGCATCCCTGAATCCCTTCCTGTATCCCTGCATCCCTCCTTCCATCCCTGCATCCCTCCTCCCATCCCTCCATCCCTCCATCTCTCCCTCCATCCCTGCATCCCTCCTTCCATCCCTCCCTCCACCTCTCCACGCTCAGGCTGCAGGGAGGGGCCCACACCTCTCACCTCAGAGGGCCCTGGATGCTCATCATGCCCAGCTCCTCGGAGCAGTCGAGGAGTTTGCACTGGAATTTCATGTCCTGCAGCACGGTGGTGATGTGGGACCAGTTCTGCTGAGCCACAGCGCCGCCGATAGCCAGGTAGTAGCCGTCCCCTGGAACACAGCCCCGGGCAGCCTTTCAGGGCTGAGAGGGCTGGGCTGGGCTGGTTCTGCCCTGCAGAGCCTCAGGTGCAGCCCTGAGCCTCTCCAGCTCGCACAGCCCAGGTGGGGACTGCCAGTAAAAGGGGGATAAAGAGCAGTGGGGTCAGGGAAGGCTTTGGGGCTCTGCTTTCTGTGGGGCTCAGCAGAGTGAGAACCAAATGACCACTAACAGTGAAAATGTGTGTGAGCATCACAGGAGAACACTCCTTGAGATCAACAGCAGAGGCATCTGCACTTTTCTCCCAGGACAGAACAGAGCCTCAAGTGTGGAGGGAGCTGTGAGCTACAGGTGGGAGCAGGGATGCTGCAGTGCCCAGCCCATAACCTGTTGTTTGGGGTTTTTTTTCTGTTCTCCTCTGTCTCTTTAAGAAGTTTTTCTAAAGTTCTATTTCAGCCTTCTGTGTTCACCTTTTGCAATGGAGTCAGACACGATTTTCACATGAACATCCTATCTGTTATCATAACTGTCTTTTCACATTTACATTCTTCTCATAAAGAAGAGACTGTTGATGGATTGTTGGGTTGACCAGTGTGGTTGGAGAGGAAGATTTTCCTCCTCCAATCCATGGTCAATGTTAGAATTCTATAAATATCGAGGTCTGTAAATAAACCAGGGAATTGTCCTGTGTGCAAGGAAGAATTTCACCTCCTCAGCAATCCTGGGTGGAAAAACCGCCAGGGATGGTGTTTGAGAGCTGATTAATATGTAATCAATCTTCCCTCTGTCTTTCCTGCCACCACGAAATTGCTCTCTGCTGTTCTGTCACAATGCTAATAAGTGCAGCCACCTACTGTAATTGGAAAAATAGACTTTGCTGTGATTAAACTCCCCCAGCGCCCGACGGAGCCTGCAGCTCTGCCAGCCACTCTGCCCACCCTGCTTCCCCTGCCAGCGTCCCAGACAGGAGGGAAGAAGGATTCTCCCACAAGGGAAGGGGAAAAAAAAAAAAAATATCACTGGCACCCCACAGTGGTGGGACAAACAGGGTGAGACTGCCCCGTGGCACAGCGTGGGGACAGGGCTCTGTGGCACCCAGTGCACACCCTGTGCTTGGGGAAGATGAGAAAGGAAAGCCTTATAAATATGACTGCTTAGGTTTGGAGAATATGAAGCCTGTAAGTGAAATAGAATTGAAAGCAAGTTTCGATGTTTAGAGCTTTAGTTACTGGACAACTGGAGAACAACAGTGTGGCTGGCTGAAGGTAATTAATCCCCTTTGGATTAAACAAAGCCCTTCTCCTCACCAAGAGTCCAAGGGTCAGAGCAGACCCTACCAGCTTGGCAGGAGGGGTCCAAAGAGTCGTTTTTAGGGTTTAAAATATAACACAGCATGGTAATGTAATGATTCTTATAGGCTGTATGTAAATGCTGTAGGGTTTGTATCTTGTATTAGATTGGTTGGTGTCAGAATGTTCAGTGTAGATGAAGGTTTAATGGATTGTAATGGGAACTTCCTGCTCCTACTGTTTTAACTGCTCTTACTTCTCTTCAGCTCCTCTCTTGCTCTTGCTCTTCTCTCTCTCACCTGCTCTGAGCTGCAGCTGGCAGCTCCCAGCAGGGCCCTTTCACCCAGCCCTGTGCAATAAACCCCTGCTCCAAGGGCAGCCCTGACTCCAGAGACCTCTCATCACCCTGTTTCCCACACCCTGTGCTTGTCCAGAGCCCAGCTCAGCATCCTCCTCCTCTGTAGTCACTGCCTGTCATGTTTGGGTTTTTCTCAAGTTCTTTCCCAGGGACCTAAACTGCTAAACAAGGGCACACTCTGTAAACTCTCTTGTTTTTCACATTTCTCTCCTAAGGAGGGGCTTTGCTTGTTGACCCTTGGTGTGACCAATGGGTCAAAGGATCCCACCTCTTAGGTGGGCACGTTGTAAAAAGGTATAAAAATAGGTTCTGAGAATAAACCAGCCCCTTTTTCAGAGCCTTCTGAAATCACAAGTTCGTGTTTTTCGTGTCCAACAGCGACACTCCTCCTCCTCCTCAGCTGCCTAATGCCATTTCTGCCCCCGGGGCAGCTCTGCTACCTTTCAGTCCCCCTTAATTGCAGCTGATAAGGGCTGGGACAGAGCTGGACAAACCCAATAACAGCGAGGAGCAGTGCAGGGCCCCGGGGACAGGGCCATAATCGGGTTACAGGGACCCAGGGACAGAGGTGGGAAAAGCCAGGTGGCTGCTGCCATTAGGGAAATGCAATCAGCCCTGCAGCCTGGCAGGGAGGGAGGGGGTGCTGGGACAGACCTGCCCAGGACTGGAAATGTCTTTGTGTCACATACAGGTAGAGATATTGTAAAAGAAAGGCTTTGTAAATCCAGGCCTTGCTCTGATGAGTTACCAGCCAGCCTGGAAGTTCCCAGATGAAAGAATGAAAAAGTCAGTTAATACAACAACCTTGCTCTAGTGAGAAAATAAGTTTGCACCTGCATAAACCTCAGATCTGTCCCATGAGAATCCATAAAGGAAAAATGCAAACACCTGAGTAAAAGAGAGAGTCCTAGCATGGACACAAAAACCACCTTTTAACCAATGAATTAAGGACTACCAGCCAATTAGAGTTGCACACGAGGTCTATGAAAACTGCATAAAAACGAGTTGTGTGAATAAAGAACTGGCTTTTCCTGGCTGAAGAAACTGAGTCCCTCATCAATGGAACATATTTGTGTGCATTGACACGGCTGCAAAAGGCAGCGGGGGAAAAACCTGGGGATTCACTAATAATAAATAAAAAAAAAAATAAATAAAGCCCCCAAATATTTAAATAAAATAATAATGAGCAAATAATAAATAAATACAAAACCACAATAATAAAATAAAATAAAATAAAATAAAATAAAATAAATAAAATAAAGTAAAATAAAATAATGTAAAATAAAATAATGTAAAATAAAATAAAATAAAATAAAATAAAATAAAATAAAATAAAATATAAATAAAATAAAATATAAATAAAATAATCAAATAACTTTTTAAAAAATAAAATTCACTAATACTAAACTGCGGGAGGATGAACACAGCCAGAGCTCCGCCCTCCAGCATCCCCGGGCTCGGGGTTTTACCTTCAAAAGCCGGGGCCAGGGGTGAGCCCGGGGCCCCGGGGCTGATCCTGCTGACGGTCAGGTCGCTCTCCACGCCGCCCTGCTGGTTCAGCATGCAGGTGTACACGGTGGAGCCTGCGGGGACACGGCAGCGCTGCCCATCAGGCAGCCCCGGCACGGAGCCGCGGGGCAGAGGCGGCTGGGCAGCAGGAAAAAGGGATGTTCCTGTCATGAAATCACCCGCCCGGCTTTGCCCTGCCCGACCCTGGCTGTGCCAGCACCGGGAAAAGAACGGTGCTTTTTTCCCCTTTCCTGTGTGAAGAGCTGGACTTGCATCCTTGGGAATGCCAGAAGCTGCTTCCCAGCCTCGGAAAAGGGGACAGCAAAGCGCAGCTGGTGAGAGTTGTGCTCGGTTTACTCCAGCACCCATCGCACCTCCAGATGTGAGCCACAGCTGGAGCCGGAGGGAAACCTCCCTCCTTCATCGCCTCGGTGCTCAGAGCGCCGAGCCCCGGCGTGAATGAGGCAGGATCCGGGTGAGGAGAGGGAGAGCAGCCTCTCCCACACCCGCACCCTCTGCAAAGGCGGCTCTGAAAGGGAAAAGCCAGCCCGGCTTCCCCTGGGGCTGCTCTGGGGCGAGATTCCCCCAGCAAAACCAGGAGCTGAGCCTGTACCTGGAGCTTTGCTGACATCGGCACTGAACAGCCAGTCGGCTGCTTTCGTAGCTTCAGGTCCGACCAGGTAGAATTTCCCAAAATAAGACATGTCGAAGAGAGCCAGGGCGTTCCGGCAGGTTAAACATTCCTTCTTGATCTGCGATTAAAGCAAACAACGGCGCCGAGGCTGAGCCGTGCTCTCAGCCCCCACAAAGGGAAACGCAAATTAAGCCATTTACGTAACGGGGAATGATACCAGGACACTGCCTGGTGCCTTTGAAGGCTTCAAAACGCTCCTGGAAGAAGCAGGTGTTTGCTGGAGTAAGCCTGACAGGCCACCCCCAGTGCTTGATCCCATTCCTCACCTCACTAACTCGGCGACAGTCACCATTAATAACACCCAAATTTTATCAAATTGAGGAGTTTTTTTCCACTCCCAAAGCAGTCTCAACACTTTAGGAGAGCAGCAGCACAATTCCCAAGGCCTCTCCCCCGAGGTTTCTCAGCACACCTCTCTTAATATTTTCGGGATATTTTTGGCTGTTTCAGAGCTTCCCCTCCCTCCGAGCATCACCAGCTCCCCGCCCAAAGCAGCGACGGGGCAGGGGTTCTGCTGCCTCTGAGTGCCCCGGGAGTTTTGGCAGGGCAGGAGGGGCTGCCAGCCCCACTCACGATGTCGTGGTGAGGGGGGAAGTCGAAGGTGTACTCGTCCCCCAGCAGGCGGTTGTAGGTGTAGTCGCTGTGGCGCTGGTGGCCGTAGGCGCCGTAGTAATCGTAATCCAGGACCTGCGGGGGGAGCCGCGGGAGCACCGGGACAGCGAGGAGGAGGAGGAGGATGTGAGGCCGAAGCCAAAGGACTCCTTGTCACATTCACCCCACTCCTGGAGAGGTGGCTGTGCTGGTGGGTCCTCAACCTGGCATCCCTGTTTGCCACTGGGATGGGTTCCCACCCCGATATCCCTGTCAGTGGGGATGGATCCTCACCCCAACATCCCTGTCCTCAATGATGGATCCTCATCCCAACACCCCTGTCCATGGGGATGGATCCTACCAGAGCATCCCTGCCCATGGGCATGAGTCTGACCACAGCATCCCTGCCCTCAGTGATGGATCCCCATCCCAACATCCCTGCCCTCAGTGATTGATCCCATCCCAACACCCCTGTCCATGGGGATGAATCCTACCAGAGCATCCCTGCCCATGGACATGAGTCTGACCACAGCATCCCTGCCCTCAGTGATGGATCCTCACTGCAACATCCCTGTCCTCAGTGATGGATCCCCATCCCTACATCCCTGCCCATGGGGATGGATCCCATCCCAACATCCCTGCCCTCAGTGATTGATCCCATCCCAACATCCCTGCCCATGGGGATGGATCCCCATCCCAACATTCCTGCCCATGGGGATGGATCCCCATCCCAACATTCCTGCCCATGGGGATGGATCCTCATCCCAACATCCCTGCCCTCAGTGATGGATCCTCATCCCAACATCCCTGCCCATGGGGATGGATCCTACCAGAGCATCCCTGCCCATGGGCATGAGTCTGACCACAGCATCCCTGCCCTCAGTGATGGATCCCCATCCCAACATCCCTGTCCTCAGGGGTGGATCATCACCCCAACATCCCTGTCCTCAATGATGGATCCTCACCCCAACATCCCTGTCCTCAGGGATGGATCCCATCCCAACATCTCTGCCCTCAGGGGTGGATCCCATCCCAACATCTCTGCCCTCAGGGGTAGATCCCATCCCAACATCTCTGCCCTCAGGGGTGGATCCCATCCCAACATCCCTGTCCTCAATGATGGATCCTCACCCCAACATCCCTGCCCTCAGTGATGGATCCCCATCCCAACATCCCTGCCCACGGTGATGGATCCCCACCCATCCCTGCCTGTGGTGATGGGTCCTACCACAGCTGGTCTCTGCAGGTTGAAGACCCCCCAAACCCCCGGTGTTCTTACCGGGGCTGCTCCCCCAGGGTTGAACCAGCCGGGTCTCTCCCAGCCGTGCCTCTCCTGGAAAACACAGCCCTGTCGCAGCAGCTCCTACACAGAAGAAATGGGAACAAAGAGATTTTGGTTTTTTTAATAAAAAAAAAGCCCTTTCACAGCTTTTTGAGCAGCACTCAGGCCGCTCCCCTCGGGTGCAGATGTGGGCTCAAGAGCAGAGCTGTGACCCCTTGGCTTTGGCTACCAACAGCCAAAACCAGCCCTGCAGTTTGTCTTTTAAAAAACAATGCCAAACCTAAGAATTGCCCGATTTTTGTCCCCCTCAGGCAGGATGTTTTCCTCAAGGGTGGCCGAGGGGCAGAGAGACACAGCCCAGCTGTGCACCCCAGCAAAACCTGTGCACCAGGGTGCCCAAATTACTGACCAAGGGATGCTACATGCAGAGAGCAAGATTCCCCACCGTGTTTACAGAGTAATTATGTAACAACATTTAATATTTATACGGCAACCTTCTCATCCCTCCTCTGTGCTCTCAGGAAAAATCTCTCTGCGTGCCATTAATTAGGGATCCATTAAGACATTTTTTGTTTGGAGCCTCAGTTTGGGAAAGAATAGATTCTGTTGAACATCTCAGAAATCATTCAGTGCCTATTTATAAAACACAGCACATGTTCTGGAGCTGCATGGATAAATAGCAGCCTGTCAGTCAAGTGGGCATCGCCTATTAGACGTGCTATTAAAAAATAAATTGCATCCTCAGTGACAGAAAACAACTGAGCTGTCAACCAAACAGCGGGGGCTGGCGGGCAGGGGTGTCTCTTTTACTGCTTCAGCCTCTGCCCTCCAGCTGGAAGAGGAATGGTGTGATGCCAATCAGAGGGAAGCAGGACAGGGCTTGGGAAATGTGGCTTTGTCAGGGCTGGGGCTGGGGCTGGCAGAGGGATGAGGCTCTGGTGCTGAGTCACGCTGAGTGCCTCGAGGAATTTGGGGGGTTCTGAGCTGCTGGTGCAGCAAAATGCTGGGAATTGGGTTTTGCTGCATCATGAGAGCGTTCACCTGTGGATATTTGTGTGGAGAAGGGGCTGGAGCAGGAGGGAGCCCTGGCTGGTGGCTCCAGGGAGCAAAACCACTCAGGGGGTGCTGGCAAAACCACCTCCCCCAGAGGCACAGCCCTCTTCCCACACCCCTCCTTGTGCCTCAGCCTCACTCCACACTGAGAGATATTGTTTTGGGGAGAAAATTCTGCTAAACTGTGAGCAGGACATGGTGAGCAGGGGTAGGAGATTCCTGTGAGCATCCTGTTCAGCATCCTCAGCCCTCTCAACTGCCCCTGGGATGGACTCAGCTTCGGAGCTCTCCTCTCCCCTTTTCCCCTGCCCAGTGAGCATCCCCAGGTTCTCAATCCACATCTGCTGAGTTAAGCATCATGGGAATGCTCAGGCTCTCTGCCATTGAACTCCCCATGGCCCCAGAACCCTCCCAGTGAGTTTTGTCTCTATGCTGTCAGTGGGAAAGTGAACAGTTGTATGTGGGGCAGGAGAAGTGTTTTGAAGGTTTCATTCCAATTCTTATAAATTTTTTCCTTTCTTGTATCTTCGTTAATAAACCCATCTCTATGCCTTTAAGGTTTGAGCCTGCTTTGCCTCTCTCTTAGCCCTATGTCCTGGGTTACAATGTAAAATTGTGCCCAATGTATGTATTCTATACCCATGAGCTGTTGGAGCCAAGGTGGGGCATGTTTTCCTCATCTTCTGTTAACAAGCCCAACAATGCCTTGCCACATGATTCATAGATAACTTCCTCTGGGAGTTATCTCTGGTTAATGGGCCATCAAGGACCCACTGCATGACTCATGGAATGAGATCATCCCATTGTGAGATACTCTGCCCAGAGGGAGGAGCCAAGCATTCCCACCTGGATATAATCCAGGGTTTGAGACATCACAAGCAGCTTTTATCCACTGGACTCCCAGAGGAGACAAGAGCTACCAGACGGAATCACTGCTTTGACAAGAACATCTCATCTGGTTCCAGTGGATTCCTGGAGGAAGATTGGACCCTTCTCACCATCACTGGACCCTTCTCTCTCAGGATCATCTCTACTCCAACAGAACCACATCTGCCACTCCAGGAGGACTCACTTTTGGACTGCTTCAAACACCCTGACCAACAGGGTGTCAGGTTGTATTGTTCCATTTATTTTATTTTACCCCTTTTCTTTTTTTCCCCTCTCTTCTCCTATTAAATTGTATCTCCGACTGGGAGTCTCACTGGTTTTGCTTTCAAACCAGCACACCCTACCTCACAGCAGAAAAAGAGTGAATAATTCTGAGAGACACTCAAACCACTACAGTAATTTTGGGAAACGGGAATCAGCGAAACCGCTGCGTGAATCCAGCAGGGACCTCCCCAGGATGGATGGATGGATAGGAGCGCAGAGCTTTTGGGGAACAACACTGCAGCCACTCCCTGTGAGCTCCTTTTTGCTGCTGTGAGGGCCAGCCCCAGGCCCCTGTCCTCACCTCGTGCAGGGGGTCCTTCCTCACATTGCGCCCTGCCAGGGGCTCGTCGTGGGGGAAGACGACCGAGTAGTTCTTGGCGTAGGATTCGTGGCTGCGCTCCCGGATCCAGCGGTCGTTGTCGGTCAGGGAGTGGTGAAACCTCCTGCAAGGCAGCATCTGGATGAGCCCACCAGCTCACAGCCTTCTCACCCAGAGCCAGGTGTAAAATTGGCTCTTCCCGCTCCAGTTTTGTGGGTGGGAGCAGAGGAGCCAAGCAGGGCTGGGTGCTGGCCGTGCCATGGTGCTGAGACCATCAGAGGTGCAGCCCCCACTGAGCACCCAGCCCCACGCCAGGGCAACTGGGAACAGGAGACAGCCCTGCTGAGGGGGGGAAATAAAAAAAAATATGAAACTTGAGGTTAATTCTACCCCACTTCAACATGGGACCACGCAGCCCTGATGAAGGAATGAGCCCTGGATATTCCTTATGTTTTTTACCCAATTCTCCCCAGGCTGAAATATAAATAAACCCCAACTTATTTCCAATTCATTTGAAGTATTTTCGTTTTTCAAACAGAAAATCTCCCTGAAGGAATGTGCCAGCTCAGCCCACGGTCAGGTTGTTCATCCCAGAGCCCTGCAACTCATGGGGAGCAGCCTTGGGCACAAGTGGCACCTTTCCCAGGGCTGCAGAAAGGGAGCCAGGCAGGGCATGGAAGACAAAAATGCCATTTCTAGGGACTTCTAAAATGATCTTTTTCAGCTTCCCTCCTTGCTGGCTGGGTGCAGAGGAGAGGAAGGGCACGGGGCTGAGCCCTGCAAGGAATACAAGCAACGCTCCCCCAAGAGAGCAGCTGCCTCTTCTGCTGGCAGAAGGTGACACGTGGCATGTCACCAGCACCCCTGGCTGCCCCGTCAGACTCTGCCCCTTCACCCAAGAGCTGAAGTTTTGACAGCAGCAAGCGGGCAACAGCTGCCAGATGAAATATTTACAAGCAAATGTTCTGAGAGGATAAATATTGAAATGTGCGGAAAAGGGAGTTATTTGAAGAGGAGCTCGTTAATCCTCAGCAAAAGGAAGGAATGGGACTGACAGCTTGGTGACAGGGCACATGGGACATGGGGGATGTTTGGGTGGAAAGCCCCTGGCTGCTCTGAGCAGGGCTGGGGTCTCTTGGTGCAGGTCAGGGGGGCTGTGCTGGTGCCAACCCAGTGCCCAGCCTGAGGTTTCTCCATCTCTGCATCCCCATCCCGAGCCCAGCTGGTGGAAGGGGGCAGCTGGAGGCACCTCCTCCGATCTCTGCAGGCCCCTCACTCTCACACAGCATTTACCAGCTTGGCCACTAAAGCAAGGTGAGATTTTCAAAGCTTTGTCCCCGACAAGGTGGCTGCTGTCACTACAGCCCTGTAAGACAGCCCAAACCCAATCAAAGACAATCAAGCAAGTCAAAAGCAATTACTGAGCCAACATCTGCACAGCCACAGCTCCCTGCCCGGGTGGTGCTGCAGAGGGGGGGCCTGAGCTAATCTTTGTGCTGCTGGAATCATCCCCCCGATTATTAACTTAGAGGATTAGGCACGGCACTAATTGAACAACAAAACCCAAAGGTAATTACCCCGCCCTTCCCCATCACCGTGATCTCCCTGTGCCTGCTGGAAGCTGTTTGTGTGGGAGTGGAAGGAGGCAAATGAGATAAACCCCACGTGCACACTCATTAAGCTGCGTGTAATTGATTCCAGCTCCTCGGAGGGGCACAGGCGCTGCCTGGACACTGTCCTGGGGTGACGTTACCGTGTATCCCCAATCTGTCTGTGTGGTTTGTGTTGGGTATTACACTCTGTACCTTTAATTTGGATCTGAGAGTAAAAGGGGGAGAAAAGTGCACAGTTTGTTTTCAGAAACCTCTCGGACTGACCTTGAAGAGTGGGAGTCACTGGCACACGGATAGCAAGGTTTGGTTTTTTTCGGCACTCACTTTGGCTTTGCTTTGTAGCTAGTTAGTGTAGCTTAGTTAAGCCTGAGAAGCTTCACATTTCTTCTTTTTCTTTTTTTTCCCCTTCTTTCCACCTTTTTTTGGAACTGTTCAAACCTCCCCTCAGACTGAGGACCCAGGGGGCACCGAGGGATCTTGCACCTGGGACCCACCGGGATCTACGCTGCGCAGCAACTTCCACCAGCACTGGAAAGAACTGAGAGCAGAAACCATCTACAGGAGGGACTTTGTTTTCCTTAACTCATCATCTGGTATTGTTCAATTTATTATGCTGGGGGAGTGCTTTGCTGGTTTAATAAACAGGTTTCTTTCCACTTTCTCTCTAAGGAGTTTTCTCCCAAACCGGTTGAGGGAGGGGAGGGAGGGTTTCCCTAGGAGTTCTCCTCCCAAAGTGGCCTTAAACCATCACAGACACCCAGTGCTGGTGCCAGCCCTGCCTTGAGAGCATCCCCAGGGACCAGCAGGGGTGAGGGATGCCCTGGGGTGGTGACTTGCCTGATGTCATAGCCGTACATGTCCTTCTCCGGCCGGCCGTGGATGATCCAGTGAGCCAATTCCCTGCCGCAGCCACCTCCCAGCATCATCCCTGGGGATCAGGGGGGGATGCAGGTGAGGCCAGGAGGCCAAGCACGGCTGTGGAATGCCAGGATCAGCCTGGGATCCAATGCCAGCAGGGTAGGAGCCCTTCAGGTCTCCCTTACCAGCACTGTTGAAGCCACAGCCGAGGAAGAACCCTCGGACCTCCGGGGCTTCTCCCATGAGTGGTTTGTGGTCGGCTGTGAACGACTCTGAAAAGCAGAGAAGGGATGTGCCAGCCAGGCCAGGCCAGGACAGGGTGGGTCACACACCCTGGGGACACATCACACACTCTGGGACACGTCACACACTTTGGGAACACGTCACACGCTCTGGGGACACGTGACACACTTCAGGGATACATCACACGCTCTGGGGACAGGTCACACACTTTGGGGACATGTCACACAATTCAGGGATACATCACACGCTCTGGGGACATGTCACACACTTCAGGGATACATCACATGCTCTGGGGACACGTCACACACTTTGGGGACACGTCACACACTTCAGGGATACATCACACGCTCTGGGGACACACCACACACTCTGGGACATGTCACACACTTCAGGGATACATCACACGCTCTGGGGACATGTCACACACCCTGGGGACACGTCACACTCTTCACAAACAGGTTTTCTGCAGCCTCCCCGTCCCGACCTCATCCTGCTCCCAGAGAGGTCAACAGAACTGGACCAACACCAAGCACTTCCCAGCACAGGTTTCTGGAGCTAGACTGAAAATTTGGGAAGCAAAAATGAATTCCCCCAAGAGCAGGTGCACGAGGCACTGCCAGGGCTCTTTTTTCCTTCCCAGTCCTCCATCGAGGGGGCTGCACTGATCTGTTTGCTGCCATTTTAACACCTGGGCCCTATTTCCTGACGGTGTAATCCACTGGAAGCTCCTGCTGGGAAATTCCATGACTTTGAGCCACTTGGTTCAGCTGAGGGAGGGCTGGGAATGTCTCTCCTGTGCTCATGATGTCTCCTGCTGCCAGGGCTATTCCACAGGGCCATCAGCCATGGAAATCCCTCTACAAATCCTCACCAGGGAGGACAGCAAAGCCCCTGTCAGAGGTGTGCAATCCTCCTCCCTGTCTGATGGTGGTCCATCCATCCATCCATCCATCCATCCATCCATGTAAAAGGAGAGAGGGAAAACTGATTTCAGTGTGGTCTTTCCCCACTTAGCAATGCCCAGTCTGTTCCCCCTGAGCTCCTCCAGAGAGGGCAGGAGCAGAGCCAGAACATTTCCACTGTCACCAGAGCAGCTCCTCACGTGCCAACATCCCTGCACAGATATTCCAGGCT
Organism: Phylloscopus collybita; assembly: GCA_027886175.1. Taxonomy (NCBI): domain Eukaryota; kingdom Metazoa; phylum Chordata; class Aves; order Passeriformes; family Phylloscopidae; genus Phylloscopus; species Phylloscopus collybita. The sequence continues at coordinate 8,307,779 of JAJNNQ010000001.1, forward strand.
ACAAACTCAGGGAGTTAATGGAGCAACAGCCAAAGCAGCTCCCCTGCCAGCACAGGAGTGACTTTGCCCTGGGGCAGGTGCTGAGGGCTCCAGGGGCCTTGGCACAGTGACCACAGCAGAGGGGACAAAGCCTTTGCCATTTGCTTCAGCCCAGCATGACTCAGCTGCCACAGGTTTCATTCAAAAAGTAGAAAAGGAGGAGAGCTGAGCCTTGGAAAATGACATTATTGTACTACAAAGAGGAGACATTCAGCTACCAGCAGCCAGCTCTGCTCTGCTCACACCGCAGTGCAAGCAAACCACTGGACCCAGGGCCAAGGTCTCCACCTCTCACAAGTCATGTTTGATCTGCTGCAGGGCACGAGATGTGCCCTACTTTCCCCTCACACAACCCAAAGAATTTCCCTTTAAGTGCCTCAGCAAAAAGGGCTTTTACTACAGTTGATTTTTTTAGTGCCTCGTGGATTTTAAGGCCAAACCCAGTGTGCAAGGCTTGGGCTCAATGTCTGGCACCAGCTCCAGCTGCCACTGCAGGGATGGCTTTAACTCCACACCAGAGTGCCTGGGGTGTAAATCTGGGTAAATCTAACGTCATTGAACCAGGAGCAAGTAGAAAAAAATAATTACAGATGCTAACACTTGGTAAAATAACAGCCACTGCTTAAAAACATCTGCCTCTTAATTTTCCAGGCCAGCAGCCACAACATCAGCTGGAAATCCATTCTCCCAGACTGGACCAAGGCAATCAGCTCCCCAGGGAAATGGTTTTAAACTGAAAGAGGGACAATTGAGATGATAAGAAATCTATGAGATGATCAGAAATTGTAAGACAGAAGTTATTTACAACAAGGGTGGGGAGCCCTTGGCACAGGTTGCCCAGAGAAGCCATGGCTGCCCCATCCCTGGAAGTGTTCCAGGCCAGGTTGAACAGGGCTTGGAGCAACCTGGGACAGTGGGAGATGTCCCTGCACACGGCAATGGAGCTGGAATTAGATAATCTTTGAAGATCCCTTCCAAGCCAAACCATTCTGTGAGTCTCTGTGTGTGTGTCTACTTCTCCACCCAGGCTGGGCCTGGAATGCCACCCCTTGGAAGATGCCACCACTGCAGCCAGGCCAGCAGCACTTTCTCTGCATTCAGGGAGTTTTTCTTCTCCCCAGGTTATAAAGTTTCCCTTTGCCTCCAGGAAGATCTTCTGAGAAACCCAGCCACCACGGTGCCACCACGGTGTCACCACAGTGGTCACCACAGTGGTCACCATGGTGGTCACCACAGCCACGTTACCTGGCCCACAGACAGTGGATTTAATTCCTGTTTTCTCCAGAACTGGCACTCTGTTGACAGCACCTTCAATGTGTTGCGTGAAAACATCCCAGTCCAGGTCAAAGAGGCCAAAAGCAAATTTTTCAGATACCTGAAGGTGAGGAACAGGAATCAGGAGACAGAACAGAGGATGGCTGATGGTGTGGGACCTTCTCATCTCCGGCAGCCTCGGAGAAGATAAATCGAGGCTGCATTGAATCTCTGGGATTTGGGGGTTTTCTTGAGCAACCCAGACAAACCTGAAATCTGAATTAAGGATAGAGGGGTGGGCACAGCTGCTTCTGGCTCTCCTGCTGCCTCTGCACTGCGTATCTGTGCCACAGACAGCCCCAAAGGGGAGATCCTCCCCACTGCTTTCCCCACCAGCCACCAGAGGTTGGTACCTGCAGAACGCCGGGGCTGAGCGCTCATGCCTGCTCACACTCCTCTGAGGTGGCTTCCCTGGAAACCTGCCTCGTTCCCCCAGAAAACCTCCCTGCTCCACTCACCTCCTCCCAGAAGATGGGGTTTGACTCATATCCACCCACGGAAAGGGCATCGCCTTGGAGACGGAGATAGACCGAGGCGTCGTGATCACGAACGTTCGGCATGTTCTGAAAAACGGGGAGGGGCACTGCAGGGGTCAGAGGAGGCCAAGAGCCATGGGGGCACCCCTACAGCACCCAGTGAGGTCCAGGGCACAGCGTGGGCACCTGCAGCAGGGACCTGTCAAGGATGGGACACCAAGTGGCTCCGTGGGTGCTCCCTCAGCAGCGAAATTTGGGCACCTGCAGTGCCCCAAGGGGAAAGCACCCAGCTCAGCTCCAGCTAAGCTGGCCAAACCATGGGCAGAGCAGCTTACCCAGACACCTGAGCAGCACCCAGGGGTGCCCTGGGGACGGGGAGCAGCCCCTATGGTTGATCCTAGCTCAGGAATCATCACTCCTCTGCCACCCGCCTCCGCGGGAGGATGCAGCAGCTCGGCGCGCAGGCAGCGGCGCGCGAAGAATGAGGGATTTGTTCTTGTGAATAATGGATGGGGAAACATTTAGATAACACTGAGGAATCGGTGTAGGGCCTACTGCAACCCGTGTTGACAAGTGGAATTAAGTGGATTGAGCAGGAGGCAGCGAGGTCTGCGAGCTGCAGCCTCCTCTCCAGAGCCTTTCTCGCCGCGAACGGCACAGAGGAGTTACCGGGACGGAAATGTAATCGTGGACCACGGCACTTTTTTACAACCAGGCACCTCGTGCTGAAAGGTCAGGCACAGACTGTGCCAGCAGGATGGAAACTAATTAATGTGTCACCCTCAAAGCGCTGGGGCCTGAGAGAATGAAGCCTCCTTCGACTCCTGAGCAGCTCTCCGCAGCCAGATGGAAGGAACAGATTTACCGGGGCAGTTTAGAAACGCTTGGAGAGCTGCAGCTCTGCCTGCCAGGGCTGGGGCTTGCTCAGAAAAGGTTTAAGATCTTTATGAATGCTGCTATCAGACACCAAACACAGAGATCCTGAGGAAAAAAAAAACCCACCAAACTATCCTGCCAGTTGTAACCTGGTTAAATATTAAATCTGCCTCTGTTCAGGGCGCTCTGACAGCCCCGCTGAGGGTGTGCACTCCCCTGAGAGCAGAGCCTGACCTGGCAGGAATGAGGAGGTCCCACAGGTCTGGGGCTGCCCCTGGAAGGGGCAGGGCTCTGTCTGCCTCTCCAGCCCCGTCCCCCAGAGCAGAGGAGCAGAGGTGCAGCTGCACAGGACTGACCTGGATGCCCTCGATGCGCTCGGTCACCACGTAGGCATGGTGCATGGCCACCAGCGGCACGTGCACGCCTGCCAGCCGGCCCAGGGCCCGCGCCCACACTCCTGCAGGGACAACAACCCTGAGCTGAGCTCCTCTCCATCCCCCACACCCCCAGACAGCTGAAGGGGACAGCCATGCAAGGGACAAGGGCTGGTGCAAACTTTCCTTCTCACAGGATGTCTTGGGTTATGGAACCAAAAATGTGTATTCTACTTCATCTGCTGAAAGCAGCTGGGGAGATGTTCTTCTTTATCTCTTGTAACTCTGGGGGGAGGGGGGCTGATGCCTTTTGATAATGGGCCAACTGTAAAAACCAGGTGGGCCAGTGTTTTTCTCTTTCACCTGTCCTCCCTCCAGGGGAATATTTTCTGCTAATGGGCCATTAAGACACCCCTAAAAGCACACATCCCCAAAGTAGAACATCCACATTCCATCATCCCAGTGTGAGATGCTCCACCCAGTGAGGGGAGCCAACCATTCCCACCTGAATAAAACTGAGACACAGGAACACAGAAAGGATCCAGCTTCACCCAATTCCTGGAGGAAGACTGGACCCCATCTCACCACCACTGGACCCTTGTTCTACAGGATCATCTCTGCTCCACCAGAACCACCTCTGCCACTCCAGCAGGACTCACTTTGGGGCTGCTCCCAACACCCTGACCAACAGGGTGTCAGGCTGTAGCTCTGACTCTGTCAGGGTTTTCCAAAATTGTTGTTTGTTTGTTTGCTGGTGTGGTTGGGTGGTTTTGTTTTTCTACTACATTTGTATTGTTAGTATTCCTAGTAAAGAACTGTTATTCCTATTCCCAAATCTTTGCCTAAAAGCCCTTAATTGTAAAAATTATAATTTGGCGGGGGTGAGGGGTTTACATTCCCCATTCTAGGGGAAACTCCAGCTTTCCCTGGCAGATCCCTGTCTTTCCAAACCAAGACACAGGAGCAAAGCCACCCATGAGTTGTGGCTGCTGCCCCTGTCCCCTTCCCCTGTGCCCTGCCCCCCGTACCTGCACAGTTCACCACACAGGGAGTCTGGATGGTCCCGTGGGCTGTCTCCACTGCATGCACCCTCTTCACCCCAAAATCATCGGTTCTCACCTGGATGCCTGTGACCGGGCAGTTCTCGATGATCTGGTGGCAGAGGAAGGGTGGCAGGGTCACAGCAGGGTCACCAGGGCAGGGGGACAACCCGCCTCACCTGACATGCAGCCCCCAAATCTGGGAAAAGTGAACCTAAGCAGCATTCTGAGCACCTTGTCTTGCTCCTAAAGGTCTTTTTTGCAACCTCTCATCCCCTGGATCTCATGGCTCCTGCCAGCTTTGTCACTGTGACCCAAGCAAGGGGACAAACACCCTTCTTGGGAACGACCCAAACCTGCAGGAGCAGCTCTGCCCCGGTGGGAAAGGAGAAGGCGAGGAAGGCAGGGGATGAAACCAATGGGCATTAATGAGTAAATTGCTAATTAAGGATTACCGTAGCGCCTCTGGCAGCTGCTGCTCTGGCGAGGGTTGAGCAGGTGCCAGCAGGGTCCATGGTGCCATCCTTGGGGACGTACAGGGTGCCATAGAGGTCATCAACGTTCATCAGGGGGTACAGGTCCTTGGTCTGTGATGGGGTCAGCACGTGGGACTCCACGCCATACACCTTCCCCAGCTGCCAAGGGACAGGAAAACCGGAGCTCAGGTGAGGAACAAAAGCTTTGCTCATCTCTTGCTGCTGAAGGAGAAGGAGGAGGAGGAGGAGGAGGAGGAGAATCCCATGACACCTTTAGCTCCCAAACCCTAAATCCAGCATGGGGTGATGCTCAAATTTTGGGGAATATGGCCTCGTTTTTGGGCTCAAGCTGCCTGTGCAGCTGGCAAAACACGATGCTGCCCAATGGGGGGAAACGACGCTCTCGCTATTTAAATGCTCAAAAATCCAAGGATGGATTTAATTTTGCCAACTTTGGAGAAGTTTGGTGTATTTTGGCTTCCTTATGCAAGTCAGGAGGCCGCCCTGGAAGGACCACTCGCTGCTCTCCAGGTGGGAAGGCAGTGAGGGATGGGACATTGGGAAACCTGGGAGCTCCACAGAACCAGCCCCTCCTGCAGCCGGGGCTCCTCCCTACCGACATGAGCCTTTTGTACTCATCCAGGCGCTGCTTGTTGGAGGCGATGAAGAGCCCCCCGTTCTCCACCCAGCCCGTGTGCAGCCCCGTCTCGGCCGGCAGGTCCCGGCTGACCACATCCCGCGTGTGTGCCAGCAGCTCCACTTCCACATCGCTGGGACGCAGCTGCCACAGGAGACCTGCGGGGGGACACGCACGGGGTGGGACAGACGCTCTGTCACCTCCCTGTCACCCCCGGAGGGATGCAGAGGTGGGGGGTGGTCCCCAGGTCCTGTGTCACCCTGCGGGGCTCGTGCTCCATCTCGTGGATTTGTGGGAATGCTACAAAGCGTCGCTTTCTGTTCTCTGCGGGCGTGAAATGGACGGGGGGAAAGGAGTTCTGGAGCGGATGGAGCCCAAAAACCGGGGAAAAAAAAAAAAAAAAAAAAAAAAAAAAAAAAAAAAAAAAAAAAAAAAAACTTATATAGCTCAGCCTCCCTGCCAAAGAAAAGTGGTTTAGAAAAAAGGGGTGGGGGGAAACTGTGGAAATAAAGAGTTTCCTTTTCCTGCAGCCGCATAAATCTTGGGGGGAAAAGAAAAAGAAAAAGAAAAAGAAAGAAAAAAGAGGAAAAGAAAAAGAAAGAGAAAGAGAAAGAGAAAAAAAAGAAAATAAAAAGAAAATAAAAAGAAAAAAAAAAAGAAAAAAGAGAAAAAGAAAAAGAAAAAGAAAAAGAAAAAGAAAAAGAAAAAGAAAAAGAAAAAGAAAAAGAAAAAGAAAAAAGAGAAAAGAAAAAAGAAAAAAGAAAGAAAAAAAAGGAAAAGGAAAAGAAAAATAAAAAGAAAAAGAAAAAAGAAAAAGAAAGAAAAAAGAGGAAAAGGAAAAGAAAGAAAAAAGAGAAAAAGAAAAAGAAAAAGAGGAAAAGAGAAAAAGGAAAAGAGAAAAAGAAAAAGAGAAAAAGAGAAAAAGAAAGAGAAAAAGAGAAAGAGAAAAAGAGAAAGAGAAAAAGAAAAAAAAAAAGAAATTTTGGGGCATGTTAAAAAAAAATATTATGGCAGAAGGAAAATCAGAAATTCTCAGCCTTTACAGCCCAAACTCTGCAGCACGCCCCGAGGCAGCCTGTACCGTGCATCCACCCCCAGGGACAGCCCCGCATCCCGAACCGCGAGCATCCCCGCGCCCGCCCCGGGCAGCGCCACTCACCCGCCGTGTGCCAGGTGGTGCCCGAGGTCAGGCGGTCCCTCTCCAGCAGCACCACGCCGCTGAGCCCCATTTTGGCCAGGTGATAGGTGGTCTGGCAGCCCAGGCTGCCCCCGCCCACCACCACCACCTGTGCCGAGGCCGGCGGGGCCCGGCTGGGCTGCCCGCTCCCGGTACCCTCCTCCTGCAGCGTCTTCTGGTACGGGACGCTCTTCTTGGCCGTGGGGCCCGAGGCGCTGCTGAAGGGCCGGGGGTTTCTCCAGGGGGCTGGCAGGGGGGCTGCAGCCCGCCAGGCGCGGCTCAGGTAGGACATCTCCACCTGCAAAGCCCCAGGTGTGCCTGGCTGGATCCCCGGCTGGCCTCAGCGCCCAGCCCTGGATGCTGTGCAGAGGTTGAGCGAGCCCCTGGGGCACATCCCTGAGTGGGATCCCTGTTCCAGCAGGGAAATGGGACCCCAGCGCGGCCCCCAAAGACCCTCCAGAGGAGTCCCATTAAAAAAGGGAATTCCCAGAGCACGGCTCGCCCATGCCTGGAGAAACCACTTTATTTTCCCCGCTTGGGACTGAGGAGGAGCTGCTGGGCACAGAGAAGGTGCCAGGTGTGCTCCGATCGGCGGGTGGGGGAGAAACGGGGACAGATCCTGCCTGTGGCCACTGGAAGCCCAGAGCAGGTCCTGCCTGCTCTACATTTGCTCGTGGAACAAGATTTTGGGTGCACATGAGGGGCCAGCACAGACCCCAACCCTGCACTGGGGATCTGCCCTGGGGGATCAGCCCACCGGGACCCCCTGCTCGCTGCCACCTGGTCACCAGAGCACCACCCCCTCACTGTCCCCCCATTGTCCCCCCCCAAAGCTTCAGATTCCACTTGGGAATCCTGTGACAGCCCATGGCACCTTCCCACCGGACACCACTCACCAGCAAGGCTCACTCCGGGCTGGCTTCCCCTTGCCGGGATGTCGTGGGGCCCCTGCCTTCCTCTGATGCTCTCCTCCTCCTCCTCCTCTTCCTCTTCCGTCCCCTTGGCCCCTGCTACTGCTGCTGCAAAAAAAATATTAACCAGCACTCGGAGGCGAGCGGAGCCAGCCCGAGCGGACAGAGAAAGAGGGACTCACCTCCCTTGTGCCCCCCTCCTCGTGGCTCTGCTGCTTCCCGAGCAAGACAAAAAGCCCGGCAGAGCTGAGCGATTCAAAACGGGGAGGAAAACGCTGCTTTTTTTTTTTTTTTTTTTTTTTTTTTTTTTTTTTTTAGTTGCGGCTCGGTGCCCAGCAGGGAACAAACAGCCCGGCTGGGGCCAGGGGGACTCGCAGCCTCTCCCGGGCTGGCTCGGCGCTGGCTGGAGCTGTCAGCTGGGTGCCAGAGAGCAAACACGGCGAGGAAAGGCACCATCTGACCCTCCCGCCGCAGTTCCCAGCGCCTCCAGCCGAAGAACAGAGTTAAAATTAATTTACACCTCTCCTAAGCCAGACCCAAGAGCTCAAAGTGAAGGTGGCAACACACACACACACACACAAAATTTAAATTGGAGTGGGGTAGAAAAATAAGGGTTTGATTTAGATCTCTAGACCTGAAGGTTTGTTGTTGCTTCAGCTGAGGGCTCAGCCCTGGAATTAGGGCCTGTTTGGGCAGGACAAAGAAACTCTGCTCAAGGGCCTCATGCTGGTATCTTGGAGAAGCAGAAGTCGGGGTGGAGTCAGGGTTTGGCTGGTGGTTGGGAGGGACTGGGGTCCCAGGCAGCATCACCCACCCCTGGAGAGCTCTGAGCAGCCATGGGGTGGTTTTTCTGGGGAGCTTTAAGCATCCAGCTTAAGTGGAAATGCTCTTCTTCTGCCTCCTCAGTACCCAAACCCTCTGCTCTTGCCTGCTGGACACCCTGTGGTACCCAGTGTGTGTCCAAACTCCCCCAGTTTGGGAAGGGTTTGAACAGGATTCGAGGGGTTCACTTTTTCCAGCTTTATCCCCTGTCCCCAGCAGCATTTCCCCTCCTTCTCCCAAAGACAAAACCCCAATTCTCAGTTTTACAGAGAGAGCCCCAAACTCCTGCAGGCTTCTGCACAGACTGAATTGCTCAGAGCAACCACAGAGCTGCAAACAAGTCTAAACTCCTGTTTGCAGTGGGGTGTTTCTGTTTGACAGGCCAGAACCATTTCCAAATTATAAATATGACCTTTGGGTTCGACCAGACCTAGAACAATGCAAGCCCAAGTCCACTTCAGCAGCCTGAGCCCTTCAGCAAGCTCAGGATGGACAGTGGGGGAAGAGGCAGCTCCTGCAGCCCCTGGGAGCCCTGGTGTGACTCCAGGAGCAGGAGTGAGGGGGGTTATTTTTTTGGGATGGTCAGCCCAGTGTGGAGGGAACCTACCCAGTTCCACCTCCCCCGATAATTTTTAAGGTTGATTCTAAAACGAGATAAAGCAGCGCAGCGGTTCAGGCGCCAGCTGGAGTTTTCTAGGTCACAGAAATCGTGGTTTAATGCAGGGCTGAGCCAGCCAGGCGTGCTGCAGACTGCCAGCACTGCCTCTGCCACCCCAACCCTCGTCCCCATCAGAGCTGTGGGCTCAGCTCTGCCCCACAGCCTCAGTCTGGGCTCGGGAAACACCAGCAGCACCTGATCCCGAGCCAAAAGCACCCGGATCCCGCCGAGCCCTGCTGGGCAGAGCTGCTCCGAGCTCTCCTCTTGGCCACCCCCTGCCTCAGTTTCCCCACCCTGATGGCACAGCGGTTTGCACCTCGGTTTTGGGATGCTGGGCTGGCTGAGCTGCTCACCCCCAGAGCGGCAGAGGGAGGTGGGCACGGGGCAGGAGGGGCAGCCCCGGGGCCAGGGCAGGAGGGGCAGCCCCAGGGCCAGGGCAGGAGGGGCAGCCCCAGGGCCAGGGCAGGAGGCTGTCACACCGTGACAGGAGCTGCTGCTGGCAGAGGGCAGCCAGCAGACACAGCCCACCCCCACGCTCAGGATTTTGTCAGCAGCTGCTCTTGCTAGGGGAAAAATCAGAATAATAAGTAAGACTCTGGTGTGTCCCACCCTCCCCCCAATCCTGGGACGGGCTGTGTGGGGCTGGAGCCAGCTGTGCTGGAGTTTATTCCCCTGTTAATGCCCCTGGAAGGCTGCTCCTGCTCTGATTACTGCACCTGGCCGTGCCTGGGCACGCTGGATCAATGCCCCATTTATTCCCGAGCTGCCAGACCCTGCACTGGAGCAACCCCCAGGAGAGGATTTTGGCACGAAGCTGAGCGCTGCGGAGGCAGCCAGCTGCCAGCTCCAGCCCCTCCCCACAGGCTCGATGTCCCCTGGGCTGGCAGGGGTGTCCCCAGAGGCAGGGAACAGGTTTTTGCACTGCCCAGCTCTTGGTTTCCAGGCTCCCGTGCTGCACAGCTGTGCCACGGCCATTCCACCCACCCGGAGCTGAGCCTCATCACCAGCAGGGGAGGGCACAGGCACCAAAACCTGGGATTTCACATCTGGTGAATGTTGGAGAGACCCCCTCAGACCAGACAGCCACCAGCAAAGAGCTTAACCCAGGCAGGGTCAGCACCTGGACCGAGGCTGAACACCCGGCTGGGCAGCACCTTCCCAAACCAGCATCCAAAATTTAGTGCCCAGCTCACGTCCTGATTCTCCTGAGTAAAACCCCTCTGCTCATTGCTACATCCTCTTCCAGCTGACCCCAGGAAAAGTGAAGCACTGGGGACTCCAAGGGTGGAAAAAATTAATGTTCTTAATTAAATGACATGGCAGCTCAGAGGGACATCCCATCCCTGCTCCAGGTGAAGCCTCTTCAACACCTCAGGGTTTTTCTGCAGCTTATTTATTGCTCTGGAATAGGCTGCTGCCTGCAGGGCCAGGTGGGATTCTGGAATATGATATTCAGCAGTGACTAAAAGCCATGGAAAATCAGCCTCTTTCTTTCACCCTGCAGGAGGTTCAGCTTGGAAAAAGAGAGGAGCCACGGGAAAGCTCCTGGATGGGACAACTGCTCGAGTGGCAGCTGCTCCAGGAACGAGCAGGAACCCGACAGGCGCCGCAGGAGGGACCTACTCCAGATTTTGGAGGGGTAAAACCACTTCCTGTTCATGCCAGGGATGGGGAAGGATCTACCCCTGGGAGCACCCATCCTCCTTGTATGGGCCAAGCCACTCCTGAGCCCCAGTGCAGCCAAGGGGGCTTTAGTGAAAACATCCCTGACCCACCTGGCACATTAAAAACCATGGCTGGGAAAAGAAAAAAAAAAAAAAAAAACTATCAGCAAAATTACACTTTATTTTGTTGTTGGTTTTTGTTTTTTGTTTTTTTCCTCTCCGTTGGGGAATTTACTTTGATGGATTGTAACTTAAAAAGGGCCTGGAAGAACCACATGCAAAAGGGTTTCTAAGTAGCAGCTAAAAGTTTCTATTCCAGCATTACAAGCTATTCCGAAGGGTTTCCAAATTCCCAGCTATAAACTATCCCATTAAACAAACAGTTTTATCTTTAAACCCCCTCCACCCTACCCCCAGTTAGTGCAGTGCAAAGGAAAAAACCCAAGGAATTTTACATATTATTTTCCAACGTATCCCATTGCAATTCTGAATGATCTGAGACTAAAATAATACATACAATTTCCAAAAAAAAAAAAAACATTTCCCTTTCTTATTCACAGATATATTTGTGGCAGATGGCTGAATAATTACTTACAAACAGAACAATCTCTTTTGAACAAGTTTTTTACACCAGTAAACACAAGAGGGAGAGCTCTCTGGGGGAAGGGGGTTTGGCAGGGGCTGGGGGGGTACTTTTGGGGTGTAAGGAACAGAGGTGCCCTGGTCCCTGTGACAGGGCTGTGCTCTCCCAAGGTGATGCCCTGGCCACCTTACAGAATTGGCCACGTAAAAACAGGAGGGGCTGTAAGGCTTTAGGGTCTGAGGCAGACCAGGAGGCACCAGGAGTTTGGGAGGCCCAAACACCCCCTCAGCTCAGCCTCTGGAATGGGAGTGGGACTCTCTGCTCTTGCACAGGGGCAGGGAATTGTCAGCTCCCTGCTGGCTGCTCCCCTCAAACTGAGCATGGAGGGGCTGGCTGGGAGGGGTTAGCACCAAACAATACCTTGGGAATGCCCTGAGCCCCCCCATGCCCCTGTCACCTCCCACCAGTGGGGGCCCTCCCAGAGCTCCTGGAGGAGCAAAGCAGGGTGGCTCTGGGCTTGTCACTGAGCAGCAGCGTGCAATTCCCAAGTCAGCATCATTCCCTCGTCCTTGAGAGATCCAAACTTTTCCATTTCTTATCCCAGGCATGGTTCTGCTGCTCTGTTTGCAGACCCCCCTGGCTGGGGACTGAGGGCAGCAGCACTGCTCACCCACCCACCCAACACTGGCATCTCCCAGGCTTGCAGCAGGATCCCACACCAGGACCACCACAAACCCCAGGGGAACAACGTCAGGGCCTGCAAGCACCGGCTCTAAATGCCACCTACTCAGAGAGGCAGCTCCTGGGGCTCAGCTCTAGGAAAAGTTATTCCCTGCCATGCCCCCACATGTGTATTTTGTTTGCATTTGCACTTTGGGAAGGGCAGACTGGGACACAGGGTGCTCAGGACACAGTGGCAATGTCACAACACAGGGACCTTTGACAGCAGCAGCAGGAACAGCCTGTGGGAGAGAAGAGCAGGGGGCAACGCTGCCAGCCCCCAAAAGTGCACACAGCTGGGAAGAGGAGATCACAGCTCAGGGACAGGATTCAGGACTGGATACCGTAGCCCTTCTGCAGGTGGGTTCGCCCTGAGCTCATGAGGTGGGATTTGTCACAGCTGCAAGGAAAATCAGCCTGGCTTGGAGAGTCCTGCTGCCAGCACGGGGTACACAGACCCAGGGACACATCCTCTGCAAGTAGCTGGTGCTTTGGAGGCCTCTGAAACCCTTGTGTGAAGCACATCTCCAGTCCTGCAATGCACTGAGACCTCCTGCTCACCAGTGGGACCAGTCTGCTCCCTGGGCACCCCCCTGCCAGCAGCAAGGCTGGTGGGACTGAGGTGACTGTAGAGAAAATGGGCTTGGAGGTGCCAGAACGGCTCTTTCCCCTCCTGGCTGACCTGAAGGTCCAATTCCAGCCGACATCTGAGGGTCAAAATGGTCACAGCCCTCTCCTCCTCCCGGGCCTGGTGTCCCCACCCTGCCCCTCACCCTGGCCACAGCACGGTGCTGCCCATGGCTGCCAGGGCCACTGCCAAAATCCTGACCCGGGGCACCACCTGAGTCATGTGCCAGGAGCTCTGCCTTGTCTCCTTGGGGCTCCCCCCCCAAAAAAAAAATCCTCACCCAGGCTCAAAAACCTTCGACCTTGCCCTCCCACCACCACCCCCAGGGTGGCTTTGAAACCCCTTTCACAGCAGAGGGGTGCAGCACCCCAGAGTCTCTGAGCTCTGTCCATGCAGGGAGAGCGCGGCTCTCCCGGGGCTCTCCCCGCCAGCGCCATCCCACAGCCCAGCAATCTTCTGTACACGGAACAGGGGCGGCCTGGGCGGAGAGGGGGACGTGAGGGGCTGCAGGGGCAGTCCTGGGAGGTGTCCAGCACGGGGACAGTGTGCTCGGGCTGCAGCTGCCGGCTCCGGGCGCTCGACGACTTCCAGCGGGCACGGCCGCGGTCACTGCACGCCCTCCTCCTCCACGTAGGTCGAGGGAAACCAGCCCACCTGTGAGGAGGGGGGGGGAACAGGAGAGGTGAGCTGGGGGCTGGGAAGCTCAAGGGGGCACAGCACAAAGCCTGCTGGGGTTGGAGGATTTGGACACATCAGGCAAGGGGTGGGATTGTTGGGGTGTTCTGTGGAGTTGGACACTGTGATCCTTGTGGGGCCCTTCCAGCTCTGTGGTTTTATAGAGGAGGTCCTGTCCTGTCACTGGGATTGTTCCCCTGCCATTACGTGCTGTTCCCAGTCCTGGATGTGCCAGATCCTGATGATGTGAGCCATCAACCTTAATTTGGGATGGAGCTAACTCCTGTACATCACCTTGGACACATTGGATCAGGGTAGGAAGAATCTGTCTCCAGGACACACTGGGATCAGGGCAGGAAGAATCTGTCCCCAGGACACACTGGGATCAGGGCAGGAAGCATCTGTCTTCAGGACACACTGGGATCAGGGCAGGAAGAATCTGTCCCCAGGACACACTGGGATCAGGGCAGGAAGCATCTGTCCCCAGGACACACTGGGATCAGGGTAGGAAGAATCTGTCCCCAGGACACACTGGGATCAGGGCAGGAAGAATCTGTCTCCCAGTGCCACAAAAGCTGTGGGATAACAGGTCAAGCCACCAGGCTGTGGGTTTTTCCAGGATGCTGAGCCTGCAGACCCCCATGGGCAGGATTAGGGAAGATCAGACCCTCTCACCACACGCTCCCAATCCACCTGTGTGCCCTGGCTATCGCTGTCACTGTCACAAAGCACCAAAGGGCCACACAGAGGTGGCTCTCATGAGGTGACAGCCCACCCACAACCCAGGAAAGAGCGAGAGGGAGTGGGGCACTGCACTGTCGCCCTGATTTCTCAGCCTTCTGATGTTTTTATAGTTTCTGAATTCCTTCTCACAGGAGTGTTATAAATAGAAGCAATGTTTATGGTAAACACGAGCGTGTTTTTCATTCCTCTTCTGAGGAGGGAACAATTGATAAGACTTTTGGTTTGACCAACGTGATTGGAAAGGCTGCAATCTCATTCTTCAATCCGTGGTCTGAGTGTAAATACTACAGAACTGGAGTCACAGAGAATAAAGGTGAGAGGGTCTTGCCCTGTCTATGGGAATGGAGTCCTTGTGTGTCCCTGGCCTCTCAGCAAGGGTTATCTGAGCAGCCTCAGATACCAGAGCTCAAACCCTGCTGGGATGTTCTCCTGGAGGAGGAGGAGGATCAGACTGGGACAGGGTGTGATGCTGATGCTCGTGGGGTGACACACACAGGATTAGCAGGTCGAGCTTGAAGTACATCATGAGATCCCAAAGTGCTACACCCACTTTTGGGTTTTTGGGGTTTTTTTTGGGTTCATTTCAGCCCCTTTTCTCAAACAGCTATTCCAACAGGGCACACCCCCTTCCCTTTGCAGGGAGGGCATCCCACCACAGGAAAGGGGCAGGGATTTCCCCTGGAGGCACTCACCCTTCCGTTGGTCTCCCCCTTCCACCATCCCTGGTCCCCTCCAATCCTGCTGTAGATCTTCACCACGTCCCCCTCCCGCAGCGACAACTCCCGCATGTCCCGCGCCGCGAAGTTGTACCGCGCCACGGCCGTGCCTATGACCCGGGGGGTGAACACTGCCAGGGGACAAAGCACAGCCCTCAGCACGGGCCCCAGCGCTGGCTGAAGCCTGGGGAAAGCTTGGAGAGGTTCAACCTGGGTTTTTCCACCGCGGCACCGAGAGCTGGAGCCGTGTGGGTGGAGGGGAGGTGTTGGAACCCTGGGCACTGCGCGTTTCAGGCTTTCTGTGCTGCCAGGCACTGACCCCCCAAACAAACCCTGCATTCCACCTGGGGCTGTGGAAAACCAGCCCACCTGTGAGGGGAGAGGACAGGAGAGGTGAGCTGGGGGCTGGGAAGCTCAAGGGGCACAGCATAAAGCCTGCTGGAGTTTGAGGATTTGGACACATCAGGCACGGGGTGGGATTGTTGGGGTGTCCTGTGGAGCTGGACACCGTGATCCTTGTGGGGCCCTTCCAGCTCTGTGGTTTTATAGAGGAGCCTTTGGCTCCTGGGAAAAGGCTCCCAAAATTGAGTGACAGCGCTGGGATTGTGGGTGTGGGGTTTGAATGGAAGTGTGGGATGCCACAGGGTGGAAAACTTAGAGTTCAACGGTTTAGAATAAACCCTTGAATATAGTAATGTAATATAGTAATAGAATATAGTAATAGATATATATAGTAATAGATATAAATAGTAATAGAATATAGTAATGTATATAAAGCAAGAGGGAGGTTTTAGGGCAGAGGCTGAGTCCTTCTTTTTCACCTTCTTCTCCATAGTCTGGGTGGTGTTTTGTAATTGGGTAGAAAAATCCACATTGCGGGCCAGGGGTGGTTGGTTATTGGGTTAAAAGGAAAAATAATTTAGGTGTCATTTCTCAGTTGGACAATGTATCCTTAAGAGGCCTTGTAGAGAGACAGAGACAGAGCCATTTTTTACTTTGTTAGCTGGAACTCACAGCTTGTGAGACTGTGCTATAGGCAAGAATTAATAAACATCTGAGTCCGAACATGAAATACCATCTCGAGCATTCAATCCTGACTCTGGCAGAAAAAGAAGGTAAAAATGCAACAGGGTGGCATCACCTGAGCTGCTCAGCCCCGCTGGGGTGGGGTGGTTTGGGTTAAACTGGGTTCCTGTTGGGCTTCGAAGGGTTCTGTGGGCTTGGGAAGCCCCTCTCTGCTGATCAGGGGCTTGGTGGGGATCACTGAGGGGAAGGGCACTTTTGTGAGGGGGTAAAAGAAAGGGTTTAATAGGAATACACAACTGTTAATGAAGAAATCGTGGGAAAAACCCTGTTCAGCTCTCAGTCTCAGGTCTGGCTGCCACACAGCTCCCAGCACCTGATGGAACCACTTGTAAATCAACTTGGACTTCAGCTACTTCAAAACCAGAGTTATTTGGAACAGGTTCTCCTAGAGGTGCTGAGTGAATCCTGTGTTCTTTGCCAGGAGGAGGAACCAGCTCCTAACCTGGAACCTCCCTGCTCCTGTCCCTGCCAGGCAGCAACCTCAGGAACTTGGTCCCATCAGAGACCAAATGGTGCCAAACCCTAACGCTGACCAGAACCTTGGAATGAGGAGATGACCCCAGGGGCCATCCCAGGAGCCAACCTCCCCCAGCACAGCCCCAGCCCCAGGGATCTCCATCACTTCAGGCAGGGGATGCTCAGGGGAAGCACAAGGAGGGGGAAGGCAGGGGCAGCACTCAGCATTCTTGCCCCAAGGTCTGGGCACAGGGAAAAAGGCTGGAGAACAACACTGGAGGGATGGGATGGGCAGAGGAGGAGGAAAAGGCACTTTCTCTGAAGCTCGCAAAAAGGAAATAAAACACCCTGGGGGGATGTTGTGTTTCACTCCCCTCTTTCTCCCAGGGTTTCCAAGGGTTCATTTCAGCTACAAAAGTGTGCAAACCAAGGTTGAACGAAGTTTGGAGGAAAGCTTTGCCCAGGTTTTCAGCCCTTGGGGTGGAGGGAGATGAGGATGGCGATGGAGGCGGTTTGGACACACAACGTGCAATCACTGGAGGGTTTGTCCATCCTGGCCAGGCAGCCAGGCTGGAGAATGGACAGAAATCACGGCAGCTTTGAGCTCTTTCATCAGGAGCTTGCTCAGAGCCCCTTGCTACACAGATCACTCCCTGCAACACTTTCTGTGCAGTTAGAGAATCTCAAAACCCCAGACTGATGCTTGGAGAGTTAAGTGTTCTTCCCAAACATGGCACCAAGGAAGGCAGGTGTGCCTCTGCTGGTGATTTTCTCTGTCCAGCCTGAAGGAGAGACTGAAGGATAACTTCAATGGGAAGAAAACCTGGCAGGATTTTGCTCTGATCCCATCCAGAGGGAGGATGACACCAGCCTGGACAGGCTTGGGCACCACTGCAGGGACACTGAGCCCCAAAACACACCTGCCAGCACAGGTGTGTCCCTGGCCCCTCAGCAAGGGTTATCTGAGCAGCCTCAGATACCAGAGCTCAAACCCTGCAGGACACTGGGATGTTCTCCTGGAGGAGGAGGAGGATCAGACTGGGACAGGGTGTGATGCTGATGCTCGTGGGGTGACACACACGGGATTGGCAGGTCGAGCTTGAAGTACATCATGAGATCCCAAAGTGCTACAACCACTTTTGGTTTTTTTGGGGTTTTTTTTGGTTTATTTCAGCCCCTTTTCTCAAACAGCAATGAGTCCATCTCCTCCCTGCCTTGATTTTGGGGAGAGGGCAGGAGCATATTTTGCTGCCAACCAAGCCACAGTTAATGAATTAACCTCATTAACTTATTTCCCAGGGCAGCACTGGGGAACCCCTGACTGCCTGTGGGGATGGAGGGACAGGGGGGACCCTGCAGGTCCCACTGGTGATGGCTTTCAAGCTGGGGATGGTGGCAGGTCTCTCCAGCAGGGAGAGGCACTGGTACCTGACCAGAAGGGACTGGAGGAGCTCTGAGAAGAAAAGTTGAGGCCCTGAGGACTGAGAAAAGAAAAGTTGTAGGAAGCGCAGGAGGCTGCAAAGAGGTTAGAGAGAAACAGAAAGAGGCAGAACACGCATTAAAAAGGAAATTAAAATAAAATATTATAAGGCACAATGCTTTAAAAGCTGATGGAGGGACACAGGGCAAAGCATGCAGAGGGTCTTGTGCAGGGGCTCAGAGCTGAGACAGCTGAGAAAAGGTCTGGGTACAGCCCCACAGCCATTGGGGGCTGAAAATTCATCCTAGGGTTGGATTTGATGCAAAAAAGATATTTAACCAACTTTTAAAACCTATCTTCCTTTGGTATTCTTTTCTAAATATACCATGGAGAAAAATACTTAAAAGTTATTTTTCCTCACAAAGCAGTTAGTTCTGCACTCAGGCTTTCAGACAGAACACCTTGCATTGCTGCACTTTTTTCTTCCCATTTACTTTGATTTTTTTTCCTTTCTTTTTTCCTCTTAGACACAGACTTACCCTTTCACCCATCAGCTCCATTAAAGGAGTCCCACTGGGATTCAAACCACCACCAGTCCCACTGGAGCCGGATCCATTAAAACACAAAAATCTCTCGTGGGTGGGAAAGACAGGATAAATCCCACAAAGTGAACATCACATCTCTGCTCCCAGCCAGAGGATAAAAAACCACAGGAGGGGAACCAGCCTGTCCCAGCAAAAACTGTCCCTTCAGAGAGCAGCAGTGCCAGAGAGCCCCAGACCCCCCTGACCCCACCACCTCCGGCGAGACCCGTCCTGAAAATGCCACCAGCCCAGAAGAACTCCTCTGCAGCCTGAGGAACTCAAGCCCTACAGTGAAGCTGTAAATTCCTTCATCCACTGCTCCTACAGCTGGCTGGAATGGGTGGGTTTTCCATGACACCCAAGCTGGACTTTACCTGGGGAGCGGGTGAAGGTCCTGGAGGTAGAGCGCTCCCGGGATTTGTAGGGATATTTCAGCGTCGTGTCCAGCTGCTTGAAGCTCTCCTTCAGCGAGTGGCTCTGGTAGTACTCAACCAGCTCCTGGGAAGGAAGGAGAGGCACCTGGCTGTCTCTGCCACTCCCTGCACACCTTGCAGAGACAGTGCTATGAGGGGGGGAACAAAAAACCCACCAGCAAGCTTTCGAACTTCTTGGCTTCCGTGATGTGAATCCAGTTGTCCTTCTCCACCACCTTGATGTGCTTCACCTCCTCGTTGAACCTGCCAACGACAGCCAAGGCACTCAAAAAAACCCCACAGCCACGGGCTGCAGCCCTGGCTCGTCCCCCTGTGAGTGGGAAATATTGAATTATTAAATTCTTAAACGGGGAATGACTCACTTAATGCTGATGGCAAAGCGCTCGGCCTCGGCCGGCCGCTCCCGGATCAGGTAGGTGCCGCTGACGTGGGACTTGAGCAGGTTGTCCGTCTGATGCCTCTCCATGTTCCCTGCAAACCTGAGCCCAGAGGGCAATTAGCTCGTTCAATTCATTAAAATGAACCTGTGTCTTTATGTTCTGCATAAAAAGAGACACCTTTTTTAAAATGTACGAAGGTTGGAAGGCAGGGGGAGAAACATCTGAAATATTCCAAGCAGGGAGGAAAGTGCCCTGAGACACAGCAAGAAGCTGCTGAGCCACTGAACCACACAGAGCGGCCTCTTCCCTTTCCCTGAAGTACCTGACACCTGGAAAAACCCACTAATTGGGAATCAGTCTCCAGGTTAATGAGGCCTCAGCAAGAGCTGGAGAGTGGGGATAATTTATATCCATGAATCCCTAAACCTGGCTGGAGCTGGAGAAGGAGCAGCAGGCAAGCCAAGCACAGCCTCTCCTGCCAAGGTAGGAGTTGCCTCCTTCCTCCCACAATCATTTTTCTGGGCACAGAAAAACGGGAAGAGAAACCAGCACCTCTCTTTTTTTTGCCTCCAACCCTCTCCATCAGCGAAGAAATCCCCACAGCTGCTGCCAGCGCTTCCAACACCCAAACAACCACCGTGGCAGCTGCTCCAAGGGCCACAGAGAAAGGAGGGATGGCAGAGCACTGCTGCTCTGCATTTGGAATTCCTGACTGGAGCGGATTCCTGAGCAAGCAACAAGCAACGAGGCGAGGCTGGTTTGTGCTCCTGCCCACTCACCATGGGTAAGCCGTGTAGTCGATCTCCCTCGAGGGCGGCCGGCTGTTGGGGGGCTGTGAATGGAGAAGGGCTCGTTAGTGAGGCACCAGCAGCTCCTCAGGCTGTGCATCACCTGCGGGATGCTCCTCTCCACGGGAGGCTCCCCTCTGCCAAGCCATCCCCGGATTCTGGGCTCGGGCAGCGGAGGGCAGTGTTGCAGCTGAGCGTTTCGCTCTCAGCTCCCAGCTGGGCTGAGCTAGGCTGTGTTTGTTCATTTACCTGAGTGGTTTTTAATTGGGAAGCAGCTGACAACATTACAGTGAGCAACTAAAAGCAATTAAAACAAACCCAATGCGGTTTTCCTGCACTGGGCTTGCTCTGGAGAGCTCTGCTCCTGAGACAGCCCTGCAGAGAAGGAACAGAGCTGGATCTGAGGATGCCAACCCCAGCCTTGGGACGGCCCTGCCCTGACACCTGCAACCATGGGATGAGGGATCCACCTCCCCTGTGAAATTCTGTGCCACAGCTTGAGTATTGTGTCCAGTTTTGGGCTCCTCAGTTTAGGAAGGACATTGAGATGCTTGAGCGTGTCCAGAGGAGGGGAATGAGGCTGGTGAGAAGCTTGGAACACAAACCCTGTGAGGAACGACTGAAGAAGCTGGAGTTGTTCAGCCTGGAGAAAAGGAGACTCAGAGGTGATCTTATCACTCTCTACAACTCCCTGCAGGGTGGTTGTGGTCAGTTGGGGGTTGGTCTCTTTCTCCAGGCAGCACTGACAGAAGGAGAGGACACAGCCTCAAGCTGCACCAAGGGAAATACAGGTTGGATATCAGGAAAAAGTTTTTCACAGAAAGAGTGATAAAGTATTGGAATGGCCTGCCCAGGGAGGTGCTGGAGTCCCCATCCCTGGATGGGTTTAACAAAAGCCTGGATGTGGCACTGGGTGCCGTGGTCTAGTTGAGGTGTTAGAGCTGGGTTGGACTTGATGATCTAGAAGGTCTCTTCCAACCTAGAAATTCTGTGTCAGAGGCCTCACTGAAGGTCCAGGGAAGGACTGAGGTCTCCAGGAAAAGGCTGAGAAGAATGACAGGGACAACCTCACTACCTGTACCCACCTGGCACCCCCAGCTCCAGCTCCTCCCTGGCACTTACCCTGGCATCCACGGGGCAGGGCTTCACTGAGGAGCTGGGGAAATAACCCGACTTCTTCGTCTGCAGCAGCCTCCCCTGCAAAGCCAAGCTGGGCCTCAGACTGGGCCGTGCACTGGGGGCAGCGTGCAGGGCTGGGGACAGGCCCCAAACTGCCCCCCCAGCACACCCCTGGCACCAGCAAAACCCACAAATAAAAGGGACAAAGCAGAAGTTTAAACTGGTTTAAAGGTTTTCCAGGAGCGTCCCGAGAGGAATCACCCTCACCTCCCACCAGGGTGAGTCGGGGTCCCCCCTCAGCAGCTCGATCACATCCCCAATTTGGAAGGTCAGCACTGGCTTCCCAGGAGGGGCTGGGTTTCCATGGTAGTTCTGAACAGCCACCATTTTAGGACCTGGCCGAGAAGCAAAAAGGGTTTCACAACCTCGTCCCTGCTGAAAAAAAAAAAAACCAACCCAAACAAACCCACCCCTCCTGAAGCCTGTTACTCCTTGTCCCCTGACAGAGCACAGCAGGCAGGATTTAGGGGCAGGAAACATGAAAGCAGACAGGAATGGTGTCCACAGCGAATGTTCTTGGCTCCTGCAGTTACATGCATGACTGAGCTCCCTGAGCAAAAATAAACCCAGGAAGGACCCAGCCAAGCTGAAGCTCCAGCTCCCAGCCCTGCACCTGGATTTGAGCCTCACTGAGGCAGAGGAGCTCTTGCCAGGCCAGCACCAAGCCCAGCCAGGCTCAGCAGTGACACCACCAAAGGGACATGGGGACACTCAGCTGGCCCTGAGTATCAGCTGGACCTGGGACCCAAACACCCCTGAAGCTCCCAGTCAAAGTCCACTTGTCTCGCCAACAACTGCACATTAAATAAATTTCCCCCACTGCACCAAAGCCACAGTGTTTATCCTCAGAATGCCTCCCCACCTCTGCCTCTCCCCTCCCAGCAAGAGCACTCTGCTTGTTTTGTTGGCTTTTCTTTCTTTTTTTTTCAACCACAAACTTGATTCAGGTTTCTTTCTGCCAGGCTTGGCTTTCCTTCCATCAGGAATAGTACAAAAAACAAATTGTTCTTCTCCTTTGAGCCAGAGCAGGGGCAGGGCAGGCCCAGAGCTCTGTCCAGGCAAGTTTTAAATGCAGGAAGATAAAAGTGATCGCAGAAACCTTTGTGACTGATCCCCATCACAGGCCCTGAGCACACTGGACATGCCAGCAGGAAGATGCTCTCCACCAGCAGCCAATCTCCCTGTCAGAACATGCCTGGTCTGCCCTGAAAGTTGGTTTGGCACCAGGATGTTGTGCCAGGCTCTCCTTGGTCACTGGTGGCATGGGCAGAAGCTTTGCTGGCCCAGCAGGGCTGGCCAGGGGCACGAGGACACCCAAAGAAATTATGTGGCAGCAGGGACAGGAGACTCCCCAGTGCCCCACTGCTGGCCAGGAGGGTGCACAGGACCCTCCTGCAGGTACTGAAGCTCTTTCCTGGTCTTGGAAGGAGCCTCCCCCTCCCACACCACTCAGTGTTGGGGATTCCTGCAGCCACCACCTCTCCCTGCCCTCCTGTGTCACACAGCAATGCCCTTACCAGGTCCTGCACCCAGTGGATCCTGCAAAGAAAGAGGAAAAAGGCTCAGTGAGGACACACACACTCAGTTGTCCCTGTGAGCACCCACCTGAGGCCACTGGATGAGAAAACCTCTTCCCAAATCTCCCTGGTACCCCCCAGCCCACGGTGCTCACCCCAGCTGGGTGCTGGCACCTCCTGAGGGCTCTGGTGCTGCTTAAACTGGCCCAGTTTCAGGCTGGAGAGGAGGCCACTGTCCCCCAGTGCTGTCCCACTGAGACCCCTGGGACCCCCCTGAGCCAGTGCTGGCCCTTCCCATCAGCTGGACAAGGACACAGAGGGGTGAGGAAAAGGCCCAAACCACGTACCTGGTCTGCTGAAGAACCTGCAAGAGACATGGTGGGATAAGGGGTTAATTCAACAGGCAACAAACCCCATTTTCTGTTTCTCTTGATGCTCTGAGTATCAACAAACCAGCATCAGGGTGTGAACTTGATGTGAACTCCCCAAAGCAAAGGTGGGGTCACTTGAGTGACTTCTCTGTTCCAGGAGGGCAAGACCTGGGGTGTGACTGCAGCCAGGCAGGGGCATTTCCTCACTGCCACAAAGTTCTGCAATTTTCCTTTTTCCTCCCTCCACTCCCCACCCAAAACCTCTCCAAAGCCACCCTGTGACAGCTCCTGGAGCACCACCAGGGTTCTGCACACAGCTGAGTCTCACAGCTTTGTCCAGTTTAGACACAAATTTTTGCTGCACTTTGGGACATTTGGGGTCCAGACACGAGCTCTCTCCACATCAGGAATGTTTCTCCCTGCTGCAGACCCTCCTGCTCTCACTGTTAAATGATGAGGAACTGATCCTCTCTCTTAAATGCTCACAAGAGCTGGAGCATCCCAGCCACTGCACAGACCTGCCGTGATTCCCTGCCATCCACAGGATGCAGCTCTTTTGTTTTGGAGAATTTTGGCTGCTTTGTTTGTATTTTAAACCACCAGAAAATGTCAATTACAGCCCTGGCAGGTGGGTGGGAGCATACTTGTATTTTTTTTAATGCATCAACAAACATCAGTGCTTTATAGAGTGAATTTCTCAGATCATCCACGTGCAGCAATGAGCTGCCCCTGAAATAACTCACCCATCTTGCAGGGAGGAATAATCTCCAAGCACTCCTTGTGAGCACCTGCTCCACATTTGGGACAAAGGTAGCCCTGGTAGAAGGTTCCTCTGTGCCAAAAAAAAAAAAAAAAAAAGGGTCAGAAAATCCTAATCCAGGCTCAGCTTTGAGACTTTCCTGTCCCTGTCCCACTGCAGGACAGCGAGAAGGTTGTGCTCACCTCAGGAACATCCTGCAGGCTTTGCAGTTGGTTGTCTTCTCAAATGTGTACATCTGGAAGTTGTGGTGGTTTGCATTGGCTTTCTCTGGCTTTATGTTGGACCTGAGGGCAAGGACCTGGGGGTTATCAGCCTGTCCCCATGGGGCTGCTGGCATTTCAGTCCGAGCTTGGACACGGACAGACATGAAATGCAGCGTGAAAGGAGAGCAGGGCTCGCTTGTGGAGAGAGGATTTTGCCCATTACCTTCCTCTGGGACAAAAGTCATGGATTTGGCCTGAGTCAATCATCAGCCCAAGCCCTGCTCTGCTCAGGACCGGGTCCTGCAGCACCACCCTCCCTCCTCAGCCTGCTCCTGCCCCAGCCTGGTGCTTCCCCACGGCCCAGCACCAGGGTGAGGGGTCCTTTCAGAGAATCACAGCAAGCTTTGGGTTGGAAGGGAGATTTAAAACCATCCCATCCCACCCCCTGCCATGTGCAGGGACACCTTCCACTGTCCCAGGCTGCTCCAAGCCCCATCTAACCTGGCCTTGGACACTTCCAGGGATGGGGCAGCCACAGCTGCTCTGGGCACCCTGTGCCAGGGCCTCCCCACCCTCACAGGGAAGAATTCCGTCCCAAAATCCCATCTCAAGTTCAGAGATAAAATCCAGTTTCAGAGATGCCTTGGTGGGGATGCTCAGAGAAAGGTTCCAAGCTCCCTTTGCACAGGGACTCATCCAGCAAGCCCAGGTGAGCCTCCCCATCACAGGCCTTGCTATCAGAGCTGCTCTGCAGTGACCTGATGGCCCAAGACACTCCTCCCCCAGGCCTGGCAACTGCACCCAGGGCTAGAGCAGGCACTCATGCTCACATGGCCATTTCAAACTGCTCCATCCACTTCCTCTTCATCTCCTCAGTCTTGCAGAAGAACTGGAAGCCCTGTTTCCCCTGGAGGTGGATCAGGTAGAAGCCGTACGACCACTGCAAGAGGAGAGAGAGCTGATCTCACAGCAGAACGCACCAGACTTCCACTCACACGCCTCAGGCACTGCTCTGAGTGCCTGTCCCTGCCCCCTGTGCTGAACCACAGCCAGGGAGCAGCAGGGGAGGAGGAAGGAGAGCTCCCTGTTTCTCCAACACATCCCAGCTAATGATGCCTGAACCGCCTCGGCGCTGCGCACTTGGACCAAACAGGATTTCATGGTGGCAGATGAGAGAGCCCAGGCTCTTCTGCTCCACTGCATCCTCCCCAGCCATTCTGTCTGTGGCTGACAGCAAGTGACAGCCCAGGAGGAACATCTGACCTGCCCACTGCACATATGCTCAGCCTGCCTCATCACCACACTGCACACACACACGCGACAGCCGAGGGGGTGCTCTGCTTACCATTTTTCCGTGGGACTAGCAAGCATGGGAGGGCAAAGTGGAAATAGATGTCATTAAAAACACAAAGCCAGCAGCGTTCCCTCAGCAGCCAAGTGGCAGAAAATTGGCTGTTCTCACCCCAGTGTCCCTTACCCCACCTGCACCACAGCTCTTCCCATGGCACGGAAGGGGATTAAGCTAACGGGGCTGAAGCAAGAGCTGGGAGGTTTTTCCTCAATGGCTGCAGAGTGAGCATCAAACCACAGGAAAATTATGTTCTCTCAGTGCTCCCAGTGCCAATTTTGGCGGCTTGGTGTGCAAAGCTGCCTTTCCAGGCTCCCCCACCCCACAGCTTGTGGGACAAAGAACACCCTGGACCTTCCCTCCCTCCCTCCCTGCCCTCCTCTCCTGCCCATCTGATGTTTGCTTCCTGACACTGGGCCAGACAGCAGGGAGCAGCTTCCTCTCTCCTAACTCCAACCATCCCAGCCCCCTCAGGGCTGTTCTGCCAGGACACAGGTCAAGGATCCAGCCCAGCCCCACATTAATAAACATTTCCCAACGCTCTTTAAGGCTGCCCTGAAAGCTGAGCATTTATTTTCCAGCTTTTTTTTCTATTTTAAAAGGCTAATGGGAACACACTACCCTGAAACAGCTCCAAAATACTCTCCAGAGCTAATCCTTGGTCCACCTACCTTCTTAATGTCCTTGTTATTCATGGGGTCATCAGTCATCTTGTGGAAGAGCAGCTCAATGATTTCCTTCAGCTCATAATTGTATCCTTTCCTCTTGCAGACGATCACCACTTTATCAAATAAAAATAAATACCTGCCCAAAGCAAGCAAATGAACAAGCAGCCCAGTCAAACACATCATTAAAAAAAAAAAAAAATCCAAGGGGAAGGATTTGGAAAGCTCTGAGGAGCTCCCCAGCCAGCGCCGTGCGACGCTCGTGCCCTGCTGTGATTTATTTCACACTGCTGCTGGGTTATGCCAGTGAAATTCCAGGCAGTAATTAAATAAATGAGCTCAAGGGGAATGGGTGCAGCTGAGTTTGGGCCGTGGTGCTGCTCTCACCTGTCCTGCTTGGTGTGGTTCACTATGGAGCGCACCTTGAGCTCCCCGTCGATCTTTGGCCTCCCGAACTCCTCCAGCTTCACTTGCTGCAAGGAAGCAAAGCAGGGCTGAGATCCCCAGCCTGGAACGGTGCTTTGGGCAGGTGGGAAGCCAAAGCTGGCTGCACTGCACCCCTCCAGCCCTGCCTGAGGCTGCCAAAGCTCCTGGGAGCAGCATCACCCTCGCCAAGGGGAGGGAGGATGCTCCAAGGGGAGCCTGGGCATGGACACAGGTCCAGGATCACAGGAAACCCCTGGAGCTGCAGCACTGGCACCCCAGGGCAAGGCTCAGCAGTCAAAGGATTTTTTCAAACCCCTCCCCACCTCCAGTTAAGCTATTTTTCAGAGGTTTCCAGAATAATTCAGGATTTTGCCCCTGTAAAATAACCAATTAAAAGTTTGTTTCCAAATGAAGTCAAGGCTTAGAGCCCCCAAACCCAGCACCCCCTCCCAGATCTGCTGATGCACAGCAATGGGGCTGAGTGTTTGACACCTCTGGAGTTTGGGGGATGAGTTCTCCTTAAAATACCTTGGAATTTTTAAAATTTAAAATTTAAAAATCCCTTGATTTTTGAGGGCATTTGGTGCCTTTTCACGTGAGCCCTTCTCCTCCCCTTCCAGTCAACCTCTGTCCTCTTGAAAGCAAAAAACCCTCTCTTTTTAAATAGAAGCCAGATACCAGCTTGGGGAACTTTTGTGTCCTCCCTACACTAAAAATGTGAGAAAAAGCTGAAGAAACATTTTTAGGGAAACACCAACAAGAGAAGCCACCCTCCACCACTGCCAATGATGGAGCATCCACCTCTGGACCATCAACAAAACATGTGAGGCTCTGAGCACAAAGGGATCTTTCAGCACACCAGAACAAGTAGTAATTGCCCAAAACCCCCAAAAATGTTAATAATAATCAAATTAAACTGGGTTCAAGAGGATTTTCCAACTTACCAGGTTTTCTATAGAGCTCTGAAATTCACTTATTTTCTTCAAAGTCTCTTTGTCCCTCTTGACTTCATTGATGTACATGGCCAAGTCCTTAAAAGAAAGGGGTGAACAGCGATTTTTACTTCACCAGTGTCTCACCCAGGAGAACCAACATGAGCCTGGCTCCCTGAATCCCTCAGGGATCTGAGCAGGACTCCACTGCAGCCTGGGACAGGTGAGGCTGCTGGTGCTCCCAGCGCTGGGCCAGGCAGGTGCTGCAGTGTTTGCCATTTCCCAGAAGATGGCAATGCCTGAACTTCTGGCAATGCAGGAACCCCTGGCCATGCAGGAACCCCTGGCAGTGCAGGAACTCCTGGCAATGCCTGAACCCCTGGAAATGCAGGAACCCCTGGAAATGCAGGAACCCCTGGCAGTGCAGGAACCCCTGGAAATGCAGGAACCCCTGGCAGTGCAGGAACCCCTGGCAGTGCAGGAACCCCTGGAAATACAGGAACCCCTGAAAATGCCTGAACCCCTGGCAATGCAGGAACTCCTGGCAAGGCAGGAACCCCTGGAAAGGCAGGAACACCTGGCAATGCCTGAACCCCTGAAAATGCCTGAACCCCTGGAAATGCAGGAACCCCTGGAAAGGCAGGAACACCTGGCAATGCCTGAACCCCTGGCAAGGCAGGAACCCAGCACAGCACTGCCATCTCAACCCCCAAATTTGTCTCCACCCAAGAGGAGGAACCATCCCTTCCACTGGAATAACTTCTTGCACCTTTCAGAGCGGATTTGCTGTGCCTGTTTGCTTCTTATCTGCTCCCTCCTTAACCTCAACAACAGCTCTTGTCAACTTGGATTAAATCTGAACTGGGGATTTTTTTTAAGACATCCCCCCGGGTCAGACCCGGCTCAGCTCCCCAACACAAGAAGGGTTAATCAGAGCCCATGATCACAGATCTACGTGACAATACTGGTAACATCACCAAGCCAGGGATGGCAGGGATGCTGATGAGAAGTGACACAACCAAAAGCCTTCTGAAGCAGGGAAACACAATCCCAGGGAAATACAATCCCAGGATCAACCAGGACTGGAAACAACAGCGGGCAAATGTTGGCTGTGGAATTCCACTGGGAGCTGCCTTTCCCTCACCACCACTGGGAACTCAGTTCTGCATTCTCAGGCAGAGGGTTGCTACCTGCACCAAAAAAAACCAAAAAAACAAACCCACCACAAATGATTTTTTTTTTTGGTGCAAATCCTGCCCTTGCCTTGCAAAACCAACTATTCAAGCAAAATAAAAGGGAGCTGAATCCCTTTGGGAATTCAGTCAGTCCATCCACCCCCCTGCACAGCTCTCGCCCCAGACAGCAGCAATGTCTGCTGCCTGCCAGCACAGCAGACAGAAAGGCTGGACTTGTGATGAAAGACATCACTTGGAAGTTAAGCCTTGGTTTACAGATCAATTAAAACCATACTGAGTGGCTCCCAAAGCCCCCCGAGCCCAGCGCGGTCGGAACTGCTCCCACACTCTCCTGGTGATGGGGAGGAGAGGAGAGAAACCTCCCTGATGGCTATCAGCATCCTCCTGCAACAAATGCTGAGTCTGCAGCAGAGCCAGAGCAAATATACATTTATTTTCCAGCCGTGGTGCTGGGTGATGAGGCCATGAGCGGGGTTTAACTGCTGTCACCAGGTCCAGCGTTCATCTGAGGCCACAGCAGCGGGCTGGGAATGCAACGTCCTTCAAACACCCTCCACTCTGCACAGAGCCACACACCAGCTCTGGGTGCATGGGCTGGCAGGGATAATGGCTGGAAAGGTCACCCAACTTATGTAAGAGGCAGGAAATGCAGCAGCGTTACAAAAGCTGCAGCTCCGAGGTGGAAAACAAAGTGACCGCCAGCACAGGGATGAACCCCGAGGTGCTCTCCAGAGGAAAAACCTGGAGTTAATGAGCATCCTCCAGTCAGCTTCTGCTGACAATGGATGTGCTGTGAATGTGTCTGTGGGGAGACATATCCCAGACAGAAAACATTTGGATGATTCCACAATTTGATTATTTTTTTTTTGTCGCTGACGGTTTTCCCGAGATTTTGGGGGCTCCAGCTAAAAGCTGAGAAGAAAAACCTCAAAGCAAAGCAAACTATTGATGCCAAAAGATTGTTGAAAACACATCTTCCCTTTAACAAAATAAAATTTAAAAAAAAAAAAGAGAATTGGATTAAAGGACTCCCACCCAGCACCTGGCTAGCAGCACACAGGGAACGCTCCACACACGCAGGCTCTCACCGCTGCCACACTCCCTGAGTTGCTGATACCCCTGGAGCTCCTCCAAATCCCTCCCAGCAAAAACAAAAGCCGGATCTGGCACAGCCTCTGCACACACCACAGCAATCAGGGAAAAGCCATAACTTCTCAGCAAACCCCAGCTCTGTGACAAGGGATCTGCTGTGAAGCCATCACATCAAACGGCAAACAAAACACACAGGTGGGGCCAAAAGGAGCAGGCACTGCCCTTCCCTCCAGCTGTTCCTGGATGGCTTTTCCCTCCAAAGTTTTGTTTCACAGAGCAGAGGGATCCTGAGCTCTGATGCACCCTGAGCCCAGCTCAGCCCCCTCCTCACTCTCCTGTACCTGCATCGCCTCCAGAGCCTCCTTCAGCTGCTGCTTCTCTGGCCGGTCTGAGGAATGGCTGAGCAGCTCCTGAAAAGGGAGGAATGAATAAAAACAAAGAGTTTGGATGTGCTAGGAGAGATGCCCAGACCCTGCTTGCACCGGACAGGGCCTGCAGGAGTGTTGGCAGGGTGGTGACAGGGATGGCAGGGTGGCTGCAGGCATTCCAAGGGTGGCTGGAGAGATACCAGGGAGGTGACAGGGATGTAGGGAAGGTGACAGGGATGCCAGGAAGATGGCAGAGATGCCAGGGATGTGACAGGGATGCAGGGAAGGTGGCAGGGATGCCAGGAAGGTAGCAGCATGTCAGGAAGGTGACAGGGATGCCAGGGATGCCTGGGCAGGCAGCTGTGGCTGCAGGACAAGGAACAACACACCACGGGCTGGTGCTTGAGAGATCAGTTACACAGAGTTGACAGGAGGAATTTCACACATAATCAGATTATATGCAAGCTTATTTTATATTCATTAAGTGCCTCTCGTGGCTAGCAAGTGCAGAATTACTCCGGGTCACTGTACTTTAGGAGACAGCACAAATACTATGTTGTGTTAAGTAGCTCCAGTAATTATTTTATTTGAAGGGGAATAAAAATCCCAACCCTTGCTCTGCATTTGGCAATGATTCACCCTCCCCTGACAGAGGTGAAAGATGCTACAGCAGAGAGAGAAGTGCCAGTGCTGAAAAAACTTACTTTTAACAGGAGATGATACTTCAAAACTCTTTGCATTGGAACCACCAGCAGATCCTGCAATTTGAATTTCCCATCCTGGACCTTTAGCGTGCATTCCTAGGGAGGAGATCAGTAAATCAGCAGTGAGGAAACAACAGCTCCCCACCTAAAAGAAGTCTCTGAAGTCTTGAGAATGTTTGTTGGGCTTCTGTAAACTCAGTTCTGATGCCCACAGATCTGTGGTCCTTGCAGGCACCCAGCCAGGGCTGGGCTCCCACCACAGAGGTGATCAAGGAATGGATCCCAGGGGGTGCACCCGAAATTACAGCCACTGCCATGCAAATGAGCTACTCCAGCCTAATGAGCTGCTGCTCCTTAGGGCAGGGCACCAGTGCTCTCAGAGCTGGGGAAATGTCAAATGAAACCCATTTTCCTCCTCTTGGGCCAGGCCAACACAGCTGACCTGTGAGGGGCTGGCACTGAGCATGCAGCCTGTGGCTCTGGAGCCACTGATGAGCATTAAGTCATTAAGATGAGCTAATTGTGGTGGCAGGAAGTTTTGCCACTGTTACCTTTGCCCAGAGCCGTGTCAGTGACGTGACCCTGCTGGCTGAGCCCCGCTGTGTGACCTGACAGAGCTGCCACGAGGGAGGGAGAGACAGGAAGAGCTCCAGCCTTGATGTGAGACCCAGAGAGCCCGTTTAAAACAGTTCCTAAGCCCAGTTTTACCCCTGAGCTGGGTTTGCTCAGGCAATCAGGGAGGGTTTGTGGAAGGCGAGGTAACGTGTACAGACAGCCCGGCAAATTCCGATTAGCATCAGGAGCAAAGCAGGAATTAGAGCTGGGTAAAACCAGCAGCTCCAACAATGCATCCCTTCCGGGGCTCCTTTGATTCCCTTAATATCTGGATCAGCCCCTATTCACACTAAGGAGGTCAGGGCAGGAATTCTGGCGTTTGCCTGGGGATTTGGGTTTGCCTCTGATGTCCCCAACACTGCTGGTGGCTTTGGAAAACCACGTGGCTCCATGGTTTGGGGATGTTCAGCTCAAAGAACTCAGCCCAGCCAGCCCCACTCAAATGAAGTCACTGGTTTGTTTTAACTCAGATAAACTTGGGGAGGAAGGACAGAGCACGGGTCTGGTGAGGAGATAAGGGAAAAACGAGGGATCAGGACGGGGTGACCCCCAGCTTTGCTTCCTCTGTGACAGCACAGCCACACCCTCACACCTTTCTTCTCTTCTGGCAAACCCAACATTCCCCAGACACCATTCTGAGCTCCAGCAAGTCCCTCCCAAAGCTGTAGCAAAGGGGGTGGGGGGCAGCACTCAGCCCCCTGCCCGCTCACCTCCACCTTCTGCCGGACGTCCTCCCGGTTGGCAAGGAGGTGGTTCAGGGTGTTCTGGGCATATTCCATGTGGCTGCAGTACTTGCCATAAATCAGCAGCCTGGAGAGGGGAAAATCACAGATTTAACTGGAAATGCTGGCAAGTTACAAGCTGTTGTAAAAGATGTATCAATGTGTGTACAGAGAAAGGACGGGGCAGACAGCTATTCCCCCATTTAACAGCTCAGCAAAGTGTAAGTACTCCTTCATGGTGTGGCTTTTTGGCATCTAAATTTTCAGCAGTTGAACATTTAGAAGTTTTCAGAGCGCATGGAGGTGATTCAGCTCGTGATGAGCAGAAGGGGCTGGGTGGCCAGAGCCACCCAGAGCCACCCAGGAGAATGTTTTTGGAGGGTTAGATAAGTGGGATGAAATTCTTCCTTGTGAGGGTGGTGAGGAACTGTCAGAAGCTGCCCAGAAAATTTGTGGCTGACCCTGGAAGTATCCAAGGCCAGCTTGGATGGGGCTTGGAACAACCTGGGATAGTGGAAGGTGTCCCTGCCCATGGCAGGGGGTGAAATGAGATTAATTTTAAGGTCCCTTCCAACCCAAACCATTCAGTGAGCGATGATTCTATGTCACATTTTAGAATCATTCCTTCTTGAAAGAGCCACAGGGACCCAGAGATCAAGAGCCTGGGTAATTGGGAAAAGAATGCTGTCACAGCCTTTGGAAACACAGGGAAGCTCTGTATGGACACCCTGGGCTATAAATTTAAACACTGACAAAAAGAGAGCAGTCCTGTCGTGGATTCCCCCTCTTCCCTCACTTCCCTCATTAATCCTGCCTGACAGGTTTGGGGTTTCTCCCCCCTCCTGGCTGTTAACTGTTCTGCTGCTGCTAAGACACATCCTCCATCACAAACTGCAACTCATCCATTATTTGGGAGCCTCATTTCTGGGTGGAGATGACCTGGGAGCCACTGACCCAGGTTGCTCCATAAACACGGGACATTCACACCCTGCAGGGGAGTGAATAAAGAGATTTATGGGGCCACAGCCCTGGCAGAGCCACAGCTGGTAGAGATTATTCATCTACCTTTTCCCCCTGACAACTTCTGCACAGGCACAATAATATCCACCTTGCCAGCACGGGGAGAGCTTCAAAAAGGCTTCAGGTGCATAAATTCAAACCTCTGGCTCCCAGAGAAAGAGATTTACAAACTATTTCCTCAAAAAAAAAAAAAAAGAAAAAGAAAAAAAAAAAAAAAAAAAAAAAAAAAAAAAAGAAAAAAAAAAAGGCCCCTGCAAAGCCAAGGAGCCGTGCATCATTTTGCCAGAATGTCTCCACAGAGGTGGAGGGAAGCAGGAGTTATTTGTCATGGATAGATTTGATGGAGGAAGGTCTCACATTCAGGAACAATCTGGGGACTCTGGAGGTTCATGTCCCCTTTCTTGGTGGGGCAAAGCTGTCTCCCCAGCGAGTTCACTTTCTCCTCCTCCTGCACTGAAACTCCCTTGCTGTAAAATGTGGCATTTCCTGACACTCCTGATGTAGGAAAGGACTCTGCCTGTTTACATAGGTTGCTCCAAACTCTTCACCCCAAACAATATGGTTTTAGAGACTTCCCCAAGGCAAACCCCCCCTTGAACAGCAGTTCCCCACAGCAGTGATGTCCCCAAAATCCCCAAGGACTGGAGAGAGCTTCAGATCCACCATCACCACCTCACAGCTGGCTTGGCTCCTTCCCTCACGTCTTTCCAAGGCTTTCAGATCCATCAGGAAGTTGTCTGCAAGCTCCCTTAGGAAGGGGGTCAGTTGGCTCACCCAACTGCAGGGAACTCACCAGCTCCAAGAGCTGTGGCACAAGAACTCTTCTGCCAGCTCCCACCAGCACATTAACAGAAGGAAACATTGATTTAATGGCTCAAAACCGAGCCTTGTGCTCCTGCACAGCCATGCCATCTCCCCTGGCAGCAGTGTCACCTCCACAGCTCCTCCTGTGCCCTTTCCCTGCTCCCTGTGCCCACAGCTCTGCCCCCAGGAATGGCACTGGCATGCATGGAGCTGAGCCAGGAATTAGGAGATCAAAAAAATCACCTAAGTGGGTTTTATGAGTGTTTTGAAATTATTTGCATTCTTCTTTGGAGTATTTTTTCTTTTAATTTAACCCAGAAAAAAAAATGCCCTTTGTACCAAGAGGTCCCGTGAAGGATGGAAGATGTGACCTCACGGGGTGTTATTAATGCAGATGGTATTTCTGGAGTTATTGACTTCTGAATGGCATTTCTGTGTCTAGACACTGGTTTAATCACAATGAAATAACAGCCTGGCACCATTCCACAATGAATCACCCTTTGATTAGTATTAAGGATATTAAAGGCTTTTATCAACCTGATCTCTGCGTGCTGGGGTGCTCCAGCTTGCAGCTGCCAAGACCCAGGACTGATTCTGTTTGTGAAGGAAACTTTGCCATTTATGCACGGTGCAAGAGGTGCAGGATGAGCTCTGTGCCAAATAGGAGATTCCTGGAGAGTGAGGAATCACTTTGATCTCAGCAGGGCCGAGTCTCCCCTGCACAGGAGTCACCCCACCACATCACAGCCCTCTGCTGCCTGCAGGAGACCACAGGAAACCCCTGAAGGCCAGGGAGGTTTCACTCCATTCCAGCTCACCACAACCCAAGCCTTCCCATCGTTATCCCCTCAGATGTGTCCCCACAAACACATGGGATATTCAGTCTCCTACGGGATGCTGAGCTCAAGAAAAAATCCAGGTGCAGCCAGGGGCTTGCAGGGACAAGGATCCCAGGGAGGCACAGGACTGAGATGTCCCAGGCCTCTGCTCTGCATGACCTGACAGCTGTGGCTGGACTTGGCTGCTTAATGTCAGCACTGAGTGATGTTTCAGCTGCCTGAGAGTGCCTTGCTGTGGAGGATGCAAACCTGGGCTGCTGTGGAAGGTGTTTCTGGAATCACAGAATTATTAAGGTGGAAAAAGAGCTCTGAGTCCAACTCCTAACCCAGCACTGCCACTGAACCACGTCCCTGAGCACCACTGCCACACAATTTTTGGGTGCTTCCGGGGATTGTGACCCCACCACTTCCCTGGGCAGCCTGTCCCAGTGCTTGACAACCCTTCCAGTGAGGGAATTTTCACTGATATCCATTCTAAACCTCCCCTGATGAAACTTGAGGCCATTTCCTCTTGTGCTGTTGTTACTTGGGAGAAAAGACAGATCCCCACCTGGCTCCAACCTCCCTCCAGGCAGTAGTGAGAAGGCAGAGAGTAACAAGAACTCTGTTTAAATGTCCAAAAATAGGAACCCAAATCTGTTCAAAGTGGATTTTCCTGAAGCCTGGAATTCCTTTACCTCTCTTTGAATTCCAGGAACACTTTTGCCAGGCTGCTTCCTCCAGACATCATCGAGACATCGATGGCTCTCAGGAAACTGAAGTGCACTTTAATGAGGTCCTAAAACCAAGCAACAGTCAGTACTTTAAACACATTCAAAGCAGGTGGGCAAACAGAGCCTAAAGAAATGCACATTCACTCCTTCATCAGGGGTTTTCCCTCTTTCAGGTGTTTGTAAAGAAAGTTGCTCTGGTGAGGATGCAGCCCTGAGTGGCCTGAAGGACAAGGGTGTAATTCCATCTGAGAAATGCCCCAGGATGGAGAGGGAGGAGGACTGGGATGGAAGGAGTGGAGGAGATGACAGGTTTTAACCTAGACCCCGTGCAAACCAGAGTAGAAATAAACCCCTCCATCACCCTGTGCCCAAATCACATCTAAATCAGCTAAAATCCAGAGCCCCAGCCCTTAATCATCCACCAGATAGAATTGTTTTCTTACCTAGAGTTCATAAATTAGAGTTCATAAATTCCCCACCTCTAAAACTGAGTGTTAAAGAATGTCTCCTAAACCAGTTTAAGCTCCACAGCACACGAAAGGCTGAAGCTCTCCCGAGTGAATGCACAAATCTACCAGGAAACCAGAAAACCTCCTCCTAAGCAGGGAGAGGGCTGAGCTGCTGTGAAAAGAACAAAAATTTGAGGCACAATGCCCACAGCGTTACCTCCAGATTGATAAAAATAGCTTCCATGTCTTGGGGAGTCAGTACCAGCCTCAGGGGGTTCATGTAGTTCTGCAAGAGGGAAATGGAAAAGGGATTGAGGCACTGGGGAGGAGGCAACGAGGTTGTGCAAGGGGTTTGTGTTTTCTGCTTCACCAGCTGAGCTCACCTGGGCAGGTTTTAATGAGTTGAAGCACTTGCAAAGGCAGAGGATGACCAGGGATAGGAGTGGGAGGCAGGAATTCCCAGGAGAGCATCATCCCTGAGCTCCCACAGCACTTGCAGGGGTGGGAAGGTGCAAGGCCCCCACCCACGGGTGCCCCCCCAGCCCCCTCCCCTGCTAAACCTGCAGCAGGGGGGTGAAATGCACTCCTTCACCTCGCTGCAGTCCTTGGCTGCACTGAAGCATCTTCCCAGCTCTTTATCTCCCTGGGATTTTGCCCTTGAGAAGGCAGCGATGATGCGATTACACGGGCAATGCCTCCCTGAACAAATACATATTCATAGGGACATCTACGTGACTTGGGACTCCAAAAAACCCCAAACACAACGCAGCCAGGAAGGGAACTTCCACCCATATCACCACCAGGACCTGCAAAGCCTTAACTGAGATGAAAGCAATCATTTGACTCTTCCTTTCTGCTGAGCCAGAGGGCTGTGGCTGTTTTTGAGGAACAAGGGTTCCTTGGAAACATAAATGACAAATGTGTTGGGACGTTCTCATGGAAAATGGAGAATGTTCTTCCATTTCTCCAGTTCTGCTCACAGCTTCTTCAAGCTTCAGCAGACAGAGGGAAAGAATGGCAAAAGGGGAGGAAACAAAACCATCAGGGTGATGAGAAATGGCAGCTTGATTTTCAATATTGCTCTTCCTTCCTGCTGCTTTCCTCAGAGCAGGAGCCACCTCCAGGCTCCATCCACGGCTCCGCCGCCTCGCTGAGGTGTTCTCTTTGTTTTTGAAAGAAAGGCGCCACAACAATTCATCAAAACCAATTAAAACCCCGCCAATTTAGGCAGCAGAACGCTCCTTTTAATCCAATTAGCTTCAATGGCAAGTCAGCACGGCTTCAGCACTCGGAATAAAGGAATTATTCCGTGGCAATCGGAGTGATAAGAGATATCTGCAAACGCAGCTCTTATCAGCAAACCCGGCCTGGCTGAGCGAGGAGTGGGAGATTCTCACCCCAGCATAGGGGGGACACAGCAGGAGGGGTTCCAGCCTGGTTCTAATCTGCAGCAATCAGGAAAAAAAATAAAAATAAAAATGCTGGTTTTTTGGCTCCTGCAGGCTGCACATTTGTGCTCACCAGCCTGGGTTTGGTTGGATTCCCCCTCCTCTCCCATTCTCCTCCATCCTGCCTCCTCACATCTGCCAGCTCTGGGAGCAAGAACCAACCCAGCACGATTCCTGTGGGATCCAGGGCTGCTGGGGAAGGGGATGCTGTGGAAAAAGAGGGCTCAGTTCTCTACCTTTTCTATGTCTTCAAGTGTTTTGTAGTACTTGGCCTCCGTTTCTTGGATTTCTAGCAAACAGCAGTTCCTCTTGTCATCTTCTGTCATTCCCATTTTCTAGGGAGAGGAGGAGTTAGGCATGGTCAGATGGTCCTAAGGGTGATCCAGCAGCCTGGTGGGACCCCAGTTCAGTCTCCAGTTCCAACAGCCAAGCACAAGTTTGGAAAGTCAGGAGAGAGCCACTGCTGGTTTATGCTAAAGGGAACTACTTCTATCCAAAAAATATAAGGAGAAACCCTGCCTGTGTTATTAAATATGTTCCAACACAGAAAACACTGTATTTTCTGCATTTATTACAGCCACATCACCAAAGACTATCAGCTAAAGAAGAATAATAAGAGATAAAGGCTGTTTTTTTCTCCTTTTTTAATTTCTTTTTTTTTTGTTGCTTAAGATGACACTCACAACAGACACTAAGTGGGTCACAAATAATACGTTAGACTTACACAAATCCCTGGCCAGGGTTGCCAATTCTCCTTATTTTAGGTCAAATCTGATAAAAATGTGCTTCTCCCAAAGCCCCAGCTCCTGGAGTCGCTCCTGCCCTGTAAAGCTGGGACCTCGTGCTGGGAGCTGCTGCACTTGGCAGGGCAGAATCTGAATTTGGGAGGGGGTTCAGTGGTGGGGTTTTATGGATCATGCACAGGAACAGAGCCCCTCTGTCCACCCCCTCAGGACTCACAGCTGGGACCTTTCAGCTGGATGAAACCCCGGGTTTTAATCAGTTCCTCTTACCTGCATGTATCTAATCTGAAGCATGCAGAAACACAAGAAGCCATTAGCATCACACACTCGCTGTTGCAACAAATGTTACCCCCAAAAAAGTTCCAATTTTTCTGGCAGATATGTTAAAAATAGACTCTTTTTTGCTCAGGGAAGGGAAAGGGGGGGGGATCACAGCTTTCAACTCCAATGCTGCTCAGCAGAAAACATAAAGTAATGTGGAGGGGACAGTGAAATATTGCCAATTCCACTGACTTTAATCCTCTATTACCTGGCTGCTGGAGCTTTCTCCCATTTTTCCCATTTATGCAAGAAATTCCTACCAAAACCTTCCCTGGGGGCAGCTCTTGGGCCAAAGTGCCTTTTGCAACTGGTGGCAAAACTGGTGGCTGTGCTGACTTCAGATCCAAGCACTGTGGCAGGATCAGTGGGAATATTCTGGGACCAGCTCCTTGATCCAGAGGGGGTTTTGGTGTAGAGGGAGCTCCTGCAGCTGCAGGTGAGTTGTGAAGGGATGGAATCAGGGTTTTCTTGTCTTTGTCCCACTCCCAGCTGAGCTGGGAGAGGGGAGGAACCAGGGCACATCCATGGATGCAGCCCTGCATTCCCAGGCTCCAGCCCCTCGTGTCTGGCTCAGCTCCAGGGACTGAATTGATCACTGAACTTGTCCATTGATCCTGCTTTGTTCCAGGGAGGTGTGTACTGTGTGAGCTAGGGGAGAGTAATTAGAGTCTGAACAAAGCCTGGGGGTGGCAGATATTGGAAGTGGGGAGAAAACTGGGAAGGTCACACTCTGGAGAAGTGAGTCCTTCCTGCCCTGCGTCAGTGCTGGGGACACAAGTGGGCTGTGGGCACCTTTGTGGTGGTGCAAGGGCCACCAACACCTCCTTGGCTCATGCATGGAGTGTGATATTTGCTCCAGAGCCCTTGGAGATATCACAAGTCCCTCCATGATGCTGTCCAGGCCTCACACTCCAGCTTTTCCATCAGTAAAATCTCTTTTTTTTTTTGAGAGGTGACAAAAGGGGACGGCTGCTTGTCCCTAAAGCCACACAGCTCCCTTCTGCCCCAGAAAGCTCCACTGTGAACACCTTCCTGCTCTGAGGCATCCAGGTAGCAGCAGCAGGCACAGGCAGCTGCTGGATCCCTCACACACACACAGATCTGTCACCCCGACCTAAAAATACCAGCAGCACCTCTGGCTGACGGAGCAGGCGGAGCCTCCCCGGAACGGCTGGAGTGACACAGCCTTGGCAGCCAAGTCCTATTTTTAGCTTATCTTTTAGGGCTTGTTAGGTCTCCCTTTCCCTCCCTCCTCCCCAGACTCCTGCAGATGACGGGCTGGGCTGGGAAACTCCTCGGAGAACCCCTCTGGGCTGGTGCCACCCCGGCTGCGCTTGGTTCTGAGGAGCGACTCAAGGCAATTCCCCTTCCCTGCAGCATCACCTGCCAGGGGCACGGAGTTGTTTCCTTCCTGGAGTCCCCTCCCTCCCCCTCCCTGCCGAGGTGTAGCTGGAGAAAGGCAGCTGAGCCGTTACCATGGGCTGCTGAACCTCCACTCTGATGATATCCTCGTAGATATCATCGCCCTCATCCTCGCAGGGGACGCAGTCGTAGATGTCCTCCCCCAGGTCGTGCTCGCTGCAACGAGAAGGAGGAGAAGGAGTCAGGGAGAGCAACCATAGGATGTTCACTGCTGCTTCATCAGGCCCTGAGGAGGGAGGAGGATCATGGTAAGAACAACCCTGTGAGAATTCCCGTGCTCAGCCCGTGCTCTCTGCCCTCCCCGGATCGGTGCCTCCCGCGCGTTCCTTTCCGCTGGCTGGAGGCTGGAAAAGGCGGAAGGCTGCTCGACACGAGCGGGGATGGCAGCCAAGAGCTGCTCTGTGCCCTGTGCCAGGCGTGCCCAGGCTGCCCACAGCACCACGGGCTGCCAGCTCTGCCCCTGCAGAGCGTTTGCTCGGCACTAATGGGCCCAGCTGAGATGGAGCTGCCAGCCAAGCGCCCAGCGGGACCACCTGAGCCACCAGAGCCACCAGCGGCAGCTCCACCTGCTCCAAAGGTGCCCACAACCTCCCCTCCAGCTCTTCTTCAGGACCAGGAGCAGCTCGTGCATCAGTGACTTTGTATCATGCTCAGAGAATTCACTTTCAGGGTTGGATCTTGGTCTGCTTAAGGCTCTGCATTCACTCTCGATCTGATTTTGCTTTTCCTCACTGAAAGGTTTCCTTTGTGCCAAAAAACCACCCCCTTCCCCCAGCCAGGGGTGCAAACTGCTGTAGGAGCCCAGATCCCCTCCAAGCAGGAGCAGACATTAAACACTGATCCAGTGTCTCTGAGCAGTAGGAGAAACATCCCAGTCCTGATGAACCAACACCCCCCGGGCTGTGCAGGACCCACAGCAAAGCCTGGACCCAGCCCTGGGCATTCCATCCAAGCTGAAATGCTCTGCATCCAGTTATCTGAGTGATGCACCAACTCCCAGTCCAGCCCAGGCCCTGCCCTGATGGGCAACAGGGTGATTTTTAACCCAGCATTTCCCAGAGGGGTAGGAGGCTCTCCTGACCACCACAGGGCAATCTCATCAGACACTCGGCTGGGTGGGCAGAGGCCAATAACAACATCCACAGCAGAGAGAAATTAAGCAGCAAAATGTCACGTTTTGAGGGCCAGCCCCATCACTTTGGAGCTGCCACTGCACTCCCAGGCTTCAAAGGCACCCCAGAGCTGTAGTGCCCAGGCTGTGCTAAAGGTGATGATGTTCAGTAATTAATTATCATCTGAGCCTTCACACCCCTCCCAGGGGCTCCTCAGCCTTGGAATACTTTTGAAAATTCAGCCCACATTAAACACCAATTAACAATAATAATTCCAGTGCTTAGATCTACAGGTGCTGGCTGCTAACGGCTCCCACTGAAGTCAATCCCACAGGATCAGGAGAGTGTGAAATGCTGGAATATCAAACAGCACTCGCAGATTTTACGAGCTGCGTCTTTCAACAGGGGTATTAATTACACACAAATAAATTTAGGTGTAAAGCTGTGCTCCAAGTGTGACACTCAACATCTCTCCATTATATATCAGGGAGCAGCAGAGCACATCTGCCTGCAAAACCCGGGCTTTATTTCTCCTGCTGAAACACAGCCCTTTCTATTTATACAAACAGATTTATTTAATAAAAGTTTGGGGGATTTTTAAATAAATACACTGGCATGATGTATCCATCCCATTCTTCCCGGGTGATGCATTGCAGCTGCTGCAATAATGCCCACTAATAGCTGGTGATCCATCTTCCCCCTCCCAGGCGTCGCCGTCGCCGTTATTATCTGCACCAATATTTATATTCTGGGCTCTGCTCCTCAACCAGAGCCAGTCACTCCCAGCTCCTGATGGATCTCCCTGCCCACACCTCTCGGCTTGCTGGCTGTCTCTCCATACATCATTTCCCTGGCTGGAGGGTTCTTGGGAACGTGTGGTTGGGCTCATTGCGATGAGCAGGAGCCCAGCTGGGTGTGACAGGAGCAGGAGAGGGCTGGGGCTGTGTTGCTGCTGGAGCAAAGCCTGCTTGGAGTGAGGGATGAACATGCCCATCCCTGGAGAGCTCAGGAACTGCTTTGGGATGCGTGCAGAGGAGAAGATGGCATCCTGAGGTGTCCCTGAGCATCACCTGGAACTCCTCTCCCATCCAAGCCTCAGAGCCTGGTGCTGCTGTTCCCAGCCTGTACAAACTCTCTTCCTCTCCCTCCCCAGGAAGCCATGAGCTCTGGAGCTCTGGGCACACACTGGGAGAAACCCAGGTGGCAGCACGTGATGCTGAAGGGGCTCTCACAGAATCATCAGCGTTGGGAGAGACCTTCGAGAACATCGACCTGAACCCAGCACAACCACCCCTAAGCCATGGCCCCAAGTGCCAGATGGGTTTTGCTCAGTCCTGGGCTGAGACTGGAGAAGGATGGATGCCCCAAGGCCTGGCCCCATTTGGACCACCAAGAAAGAACTGTCTCCCAAGGGACATCCCAGCAGATTTGCCCATGGAAGTGCCAGCAGCCCTTGGACACAAACGCTGCACCCACCATGTGGGGACACATCCTGACAGCACCTCACAGCTCCCATTCCTCTAATGCAGGGGCTGAGCCTCGCTGCTCTCCTCCTTCCTGT
This sequence comes from Phylloscopus collybita, assembly GCA_027886175.1. NCBI lineage: Eukaryota > Metazoa > Chordata > Aves > Passeriformes > Phylloscopidae > Phylloscopus > Phylloscopus collybita. Next base: position 8,349,987 of record JAJNNQ010000001.1, read on the forward strand.
TGCTCCACAGCAGAACAAGCCCTTCTCTATTCCAATTTCTGGTTTTAGGAAAGGAAAAAAAAGAAAAAAAAGGAACTATTCCCACATCCTGGGCATACCTAGAAAGACTCCACACCACAGCTTTGGGGAGATGCACCAGAGCTCTTCAAACCCCACAGCCATGGCAGTATGACAACACCACCATCATCCAGCAGTCTGTTATTTATTAAAATATACTCTCAGTGCATCTCTGAGAAACACTAGGGGCTGCCAGTTTTTATGGAGAGCAGTAAACCACGAGGATCAGCCTCTCCTGGAGCAGCCCAGGAGCAGCCAGTGCCGTACAGACGTTGACATCTCTGCTTTGCACATACTGGTCCTCACCTCTCTCCACACTGCTGGGAAGTCCACACCCTCCCTGTCCTTAAAACAGGGACTGGGATGGTTTTAGCCAGTGGGAACCTCAAGACACACTGAATTCAGGCAGTAAATTCAGCATCCCAAGCGTGTCACGGGCAGATGGAACAACTTGAGCAAGGAAAGCCAGATCACCTCATTCCTCACAAAGAAAAGCAATTTACTCCTTCAATAAAAGCAGCAGAGTCGGCAAGTTACCCGTGGGTATCAGAGCCTATGATCTACTGCTTGGATTAGGAGATGCATTGACAGCTCTGGGGTTAGGAAAGGGATTTCAGCCATCCAACAGCATTTGCAATTACTGTTATTAGGATGGATGCAACCAGCTTTGGGCTGGCAGCATCTTGCCAAGCCAGAAAAGCTGATAATGAATAAAGCTTTTCATATCTAAGGCAATTTCAGGCAAAAACAATGCTTTTGGCTGAGCTCTGCCTCACTGGCAGTGCCTGCTGTGCACCAACACCCACCCGGTCAGGCAGCAGCCCTGCCAAGGAGCAGCTCCCAGAACAGAAGGACTGGAGCCAGGATTCTGCCTCGGGTGAGGGAAAGGGAAGGAGCAAGTCCATAGGATCACAGAATGGTTGGGGCTGGAAGGGACCATGGGCATAGCACGCTGAAGGAAGCCTGCACATCACCTTTGCAATGACACTGGGGGTAAGTGGGGAAGCTCTGATGGATTTCAGGGCCACTGAAGAGGCTATCTACCCATAAAAGCTACTGTGGGAAGTTGATGAGTTTGTACCAGCCTCAAGAATTCAAGGACAAACCCTCATGACAAACCCACCACACCAAAACTCCATCCAAACCACGCTGAGGAAAGAGCCAGAACCACCAGGAACAGCAAAAGAAAGAGCAGGAGGGGACAGAAGGAGCTAAAATAAGACAACCAAGGGACAACCCCGAATTTCCAGTCCTGTGACCAGGGTTAAGAGCCAGAAGACCTCAAAGCCACCACAGGTCCAGGCTGGGAGTGCATCTGCAGGGTCTCTGAGGCAGCTGCCCAGCAGCTGTGAGGCTCCAGTCCGTCCCAGTAACCCCCACTTTCCCATTCTCGCTCTGCACTCACAGCTATAAATACACAGTCCCTCCAACCAACCCCCTCATTCAGGGGTTTCTCCAGCCAACCCCCTCATTCTGTCAGAGAGGACAAGCAGAGCCCTAAATTTGCAGCCCATCTGGCAGGCTCAGGTTTCAGGGTGAGGGAGTGCAAGATGTGCAGCCGCCGGACTCGAGATCTTGCAGTGTTTTAATTACTCAGATTGGACTTGGATGGAGAGACACTCATCTGGAAAGAGCAGGAGAAGCCTTTTCCCCTCTATTCTGCTTGGGTCTTACATTCCCCATCCCAAATGGGGCACTGATCCCAAGGAAAAGTCTCACACAGTTACAGTGACCCAAGAGGATCCCAAGAAATGGCACGAGCAGGACATGTGAAAATCAATACGAGTGACACAGAAGGACAGGCACGTTTACAAGCACTCTGGCTCAAGGGGCCCTGCACCACAGAGCCATTTATTTGAGGGGCTGCTGTGCCTGGTTTGTCCAACACAGCAAAAATAATGAGAAAAGTGGCAGCTAACTCATCATCTCACCTTGGCTCCTGTGCTCGTTACTTTTTTTAATGCATCTGAGAAGTTCTGCTGATCACAGCACTGTTTTGGAAGATGTGAGGGGGGCAGTGCTGGTGACAGTAGTGAGAGAAGCAGGAGAAATTTCAGCAAGAAGCTGAGCCCAAGAGGAGGCATCACTTCAGAAGTTGTGGCCTAGCAGATCTCCTTCCCCCCGTCTCCAGCATGGAAAGTTTGGGAATGCACAATTATCCCAATAAATTTCTTAGGGATAAATTCCCAGTGAGCTGCAGCTCAAAACAAAAGCAGGGGACATTGACATCAACCTGTGGGACAAAGCTCTCCAGGGGCAGGCTTTGGTGGGGCCCTGCTTTGCCTAAAACACTTATTTGGTCCTTTATGCAACACTACAACTCCTCTCCTCAAAAAAAAAAAAAAATCTTCAGAAGAGAAAAAAAAAGGTAAAAGTTATGCAAATTAAATGTTTCACATCAAACCCTTCACTGAACTTCTGCCTGACTCTGAATCCTTCAAACAGCCAACAAATAACCCAAAATCTGCCCTGAGTAATCCTCCTAATTGTGCCACTGCAGAGGGACAGTGCCATGAAGTGGAGAAGGTTCATCATAAAGAAGGCTCTGGGGTTGTAAAGAGGGTCAAGATTAATGGCTCTCATAAATTTAATGAGACAAAATAACTGGAGAGAGCTCAAGTGGCAGCAGAGAAAATTTAGGTGAAATGTTAAGTATAACTCCGAGGTACCAGGATGGTTTGGAGCAGCTGAAAGAGCCATAAAGGGGGATGGAAAAGCAGTTGGCAGGGCAGTAAGGTGGATAATTGCCTCCTGACATCAGCTCCCAGCAGCCACAGCCATGTGGGAAGCAGCAGCTCCCATCCCCAGGGATCTGCAGGAGCATCCTCTGGACAAGGGTCACTGACACACCCCTGATATGGGGGCACAGGCTCCAGAGGATGAACCCTCACGCTGCTGCTGCAAAACCCAGCTCATTTCATGGACCAACTCCCCCCAAACCGGCTGCTCCAGGGTCTGGCATGGGGCAGGCTGGAATAAATCAGGCAGCAGAGGCCAATTGTCCCTTTACTGCTCCTCACAGCATTGATCAGGCACCACTTGCAATGCGAGCGGCCCTTGCCATCTGCCCGGGCTGGCTGCAAGCTGCCATCTGGCCCAGGGCACAGCAAACCGAGGGGCCAGAGGGCTGAAAACAGGGAATTTGAGAACTTCCCAGCTCCCCTGATAGCCTTTTAGCTTCCCTTCCCCTTTCCATCACCAATTGTTTGGGTTTTTTTTTTTTTTTTTTTAACTAAATAGCTGTTTCCAGGCAATTAACGTGCCTTGATCTGCTGGCTGGGGATCCGCCTGGAGCTGGGCTGAATCCCTACAAAACCCCAAAGGTGAAAGCACAATGGGGTCATCAAGGCTTAAACATCCTTTAAACACAGCAGTACCCCGTGGCTGCCCCATGACTGCACACAGAGCTTGTTCCTGCATCCCCTGGCACTGGTTTTTGTCCCACAGCTCCTCTGTGCTGGCAGAGTTCTCAGGATAAATGTTCTCTTTTAGAACATCATGGGGACAACAGGGACAAAGAGCCTGGTTCCCCCTGCTCCCCAAATCAGCACCTCCATCACAAATACGTTCATATTTTAAAGGCTCTGCAACACAGGGATTCAAAATCTCAGCCTGGGGACACCAAACTACTCCACTTAAGTACTTACACTTGAAACGAAGCATTCTGACATTCTCCAAAAAACCTCATCTACCAGCCCCCAAAATGTCCTGTTAGAACCAACTCAGCTCATCCTGAGCTTTTTCTCCAACAGCACAACACCCAAAGAGAGCTCCCTTTGGGGGATTCCTCTCTCCCAGGGTGAACTGGTGGCACAGAGCCCACCAGGGTTGTCCCTCCTCACCCACCCTTGTCCCTGGGGACAGCAGAGTGGCACCTTGAGGTGACAAATCCCTGCTGGTTTTACAGGCAGGGCTGGAGCAGCTCCCTCCACACACTGAGTCCTTTCCCTGCCTGCTGTGCAAATCGCTTCCTCGCCTCCAATAAAAAAAAAAAAAAACTATTTTTTGGCTGCAGCCGCACCTTCCCAAGGCTGCTGGATCATCAGCAATATGAAAGGCAGAGATGCTGGATGGACTGAATCACTCCCAGCAGTGAATGCTGCCCTTGTTGAGCTTGTTTGGAGAGGGCAGGAGCTAAGAAAGAGCTTCCTCATGGGTGCCACAGGCTGCCAGGGCCCAGCAGCGAGGCCTGGGGCACACCACTGGGACTGGCACACTTCCAGCCAGAATTCCCTGCTCCAAGGGAGAAAAGGGCACTGTTGCTGCTGTGCTGCAGGCAGCAGGAGCAGCAGCACTGGTGCTGAGGGGTTCTCCGGGGCGTTTTTTGGGGTTTTCACAGCTGGGGGTGGGTTCTGACACCGTTCCATAGGCCGCGCCTCAGCGCGCTGGGAGGGCAGGCCCGGGTGAAGGGATTTGTGCAATCCCTGCTGGTTTCAACAGGCCTTTCCCCCACGAGCCCTAAATAAGATGGGGGGAGAAAAAAGAGGATTTTGCAGAGCATGGGAAAACGGGGAAAGTTAGAAGTTGGAGATCTGGGACAGAACAGGGAAATCAGCTGAAACAAAGCTCCCAGTTACCTCATGGGCATCACAGCCCCTTTGGCCAAAGGACAAGGAACAGTTTGGGAAGCTCCCACCTGGACACCTTGTCCCCAGCAGACTTAAAGATGGGAACCCACTTCCAGCACCAAATAACCAAGTGCAGCACCCCAAACCCAGCCTTTCCAGGCCAGCACTGCCATCCCCACCAGCACTGGTGTGAGAATCCCCACACAAACCTCTCTCCAATTAAAGGCACATCTGTGTGCGAGAAACAGGAATTTTAAACCCCAATATTAAAGGGATTTTGAGAACTTTTGGAGAGGGGGCACAAGAAACGCTGTTCTTGAAAGGATCCCTTCCTCAGTCAAAATTTTATTAAATTGCATCTGCTGGGAGCCAGCAGCAAGCAGGGAATTCCAGGGTACTCCATTCCCTCTGCTGGTAATTTATGATTTACTTTTGTAATAACCGAAGCCATAAGGAACTCATTGGATTAAGGAGTCTTATTATTTATGTTGTGGAACAATAATATTTAACTGCATAAAGCCACATATCCACCCATGCAGTCCACCCCTCCATGTGTAGCAGCCTGCACTTCATAAGCAAAACCCTGGCTTGATGGGAACACTGCCATTGAATTCCAATAGTGCCTGCACTTCAACCCTGCGTGCTGTAGCTCAAGGTTGATTTTAAAAGCCTGTTACATCATCACCACAGGCAGAAAAAAACCAGATAAACACAGAGAGAGACAGCAGCAGCGTCACCCCACATGCCACCAAGGACAAACGGGATGGGTGTCACGGCAGGATCTGGCTGCCACAACCCTGGGAGTGTCCAAGGCCAGCTTGGATGGGGATGGGGGCAATGTGGGGTGGTGAAAAGTGTCCCTGCCCATTGCAAAGGGGGGAATGAAATGGTCCTTAAGGTTCTTTTCAACCCAAACTGCTCTCTGACTGCCCCAGGGCCAGCTGGTGTGGTCCAAAATCACACCTGGGAGATGCAGCTCCATGTGCCAGCACCCAAAAAATGCCATGGGGGGAAATAGCACTGCTAACAATGGGAACCTCACTCCCAGAGTTGGCTTGGATCACCTCAGAGGATGAATTATGTCCCAGGGTTTTTGGGATTTAGGAGGAGGAGGGGATCCCCTGGGCTTGGCCCCTTTCACCCCCCACCAAGCCACTCATCAGCTCAACCTGATTAGAAGTGACACCTCCCAGGGCTTTAGGAGAGGAAAAGATGGACTTTTGTCAGAGCACAAGAATCTCCTGGCCAAAGGATCAAAGCAGCCATCCTGGCTCTCCCAGCCCTGCTGTCAAACTTTATCTGCCTTTGCTGGAAACCCAGGGCAGCTCTTCCCCTCCCAGGAGAAGGTGAGGCCACTCACTCCGCCAGCTCCTCCAAGCTCCGGTACACGTCATCATCATTTTCCGTGGTCTCCTCCGAAGGGAAGGGCCTGGGAAGGAAAGGAATCACAGGGTTATGCTGGTGCCTCACCCTTCACAGCAGAGCCCCTGAACTCAGCCCAGCCCTGAGCACCCTGCTGAGCAGCACAAAATATTCACTGCAAATCTGTTTTTGTCCCAGAACAACACTGTCCCTGCTGCCTCCCGAGGGCAGAGCTGGCAGGGCAGGGCAGGAAGGCAGGTGGGGAGGCTGGCTGAGCACACAGAGCAGCACCTGGGCACGAAAATGAGGAGCTGCACGGTCTGACAGCACCTCAGAGCCCCCGTGGCTGAGCCTTTCCTGCTGAGCTGAGCACAAACAACCCAGGAATCTTAATTCCAGCCTGGTGTTGGATTTGTTGGGATGGAGAAACACTTTCTCCTCCAGTGATGGAGCCTTTCTACTGGTGAGCTCCTTTCCTGCTTGGCTAGGCAGGGCTGGGCACTCCGAGCTGCTTCCCACTGGCACCTCCCAGCAACCCCACTGAAATGAATGAGTCCTTATGAACCCCAGGCCTCCTCATCTCAACAACTTTGTGACAGCTGAAAAAAGTTAAACCCCTGGAGAAGAGGGAAAGGACACCAGAAGGGCAGAAAGAAAGGAGGGGAGAAAGCAGATTGAAAGAGCGAGGGAGGGAGTGGGGGGAATACAAGAATTCCTTGGCTCATTCTGAAGCAATAACCAAATAATGTAAGAGGGAGATGAAAAACACTGTTTTAATTAAACCCCACGTATTATTGCTGGCACAGGGCCAGGCTGGGCTGTGGCTCTGTGGGGGCTGGATGCACCTCAGGGCTCCAGCTGTGCTGGGCATCCCCATGGGCACAGCCAGCCTGGCTCCAGCCCCAGCACAGGGACACGGAGGGGTGGCAGCAGGGCAGCTCTGCCCATCCCTCCTGGGCAGCCTGGAGAAGGCAGGTGGGGCTCTCCAGGCTGTGAACCACAGGGATGGGACACTGAGGCTCTGGAGGAGCAAAGCTGGCTGCATGTGCACCTCTAACTGCCCTCAGGAGCAACTTCCTCCTCTTCCCTCCCGCCCTCCCCGCCCATGACAGATTGCTTCTGCTAAAAGATTTAATACATGGCCTGGTTAGCCCCCGAATTTGCTATTTTTGGATCCTTTCACTGGCGTTAATTTGCTTCCTCTCCCCTGCTACACCTCAGCCTTCCTTCGGTGAGCAGCTCCAGACCAAGCGTTTTGAAACAGCGCTGAGACCTGCAGGGAGCTCAGTTAAAACCCCGACCAGGTGGTGAGTCCAGGAGGGGAAGGAGCTGTGGTGACCCCAGCCACGGAGCAGGACAATTCCAGCTGTCACAGCCACCCTGCCCAGCTGCAACAAGGAGCACCCAAGGTGTGTCCAACCACCAGGAGCACCCAAGGTGTGTCCAACCACGTCCAAAGTGGCAACGCGGGAGGGAGGAAGGCAAGGGGTGCAAAGCTCTGGCCAGAAGGCAGAACTCAGAGGTGGCCTCTGCTTAAACATCACTTGTCACAACAACAATAAAAAGAAATCCACCCCAAGGCACGACCTCCTTTCTTTTACGTGCATCTTCTGCTCTTAATCTCTGACTGTTTCCTTCCCCAGTGCTCGCCACGCCAGGGAGAAAGGAGTAAAGGAGCCATAAAGAATATTAAAATCACATGGACACATCTCCAGCCATAAATCTGGGCTTGGAGGTGTAATTGATACAATCCCCCATGTAAGACAAGGAGGCAGAAAAGGGAGGAAGAATATTTTCTGATCAGAGTTTCACAGGGATGCAGCTCCCCTGGCCCTCCCAGCTTCACCTTGACCGCCAGTGAAGGCCCAGAGTGAAAGTCAGGGCAGGGGAGGAATTAATAACCTGTGTCCCTGCAGTGGCAGCTAATGGCTAAATAAGGACTCACAGAATGCAATTAGAGGGAGAAGTCACACCAGGGTGAGGATTACTAAATGAACCGTCCAAAATCCGGAGCTGAAGGGCAGGTTTTTGGACAAAGCCTTGGGTTTTTCCTTTGTTCATCCCTTGCTCTTCCCCAGGAGTTCGAAGTGCAACAACACAGATTAATTTAGCTCTACCAACAGCCACTATTTGAAACATCTCCCTATTTTTGACTTAAGCTCCCTTCTACATCCATTTAGGTTATTTTTTTTTGTCACTGAACACACCTGAGCTGGCTGCAGAAACAGATTTGATGTGGCAGGGACAGACACCCCACCAGATCCTTACCAAGGCAGCACAAAGAAAAGCCAGCTGGGAGATCTTTTAAACCAGTATTTCTCACCAGCACAGGGTTTTCACTGAGAACCTTCCCACTGATCATGCCCTTGGCCCCAGCCATGCAGGGAGCAGCATCTCCATCCAGGTGGGTGAAGGTGCTGCACCTTCCCCAGCCACGAGCTCCCCAACAGCAAACACCTGATTTGGGACCAATCCCCGTGGGTTTTTTGGGTTTTTTTTGTAAAATGAGTAAAGATGTTGTCAGTCAAAAGATCTAAAAGCTCCAGATTCCCTGGGAAATTCTTAAAGACCCCCAGGCACCTTGCAACTTCTTATGTAGGAGCCGAGTACAGCTGGGAATGCCCCACATTAATGAGTGTTCTGAGCCCACTGAAACCCAACAGGTCTGCAGAGATCCCAATTTATTAAAACTCTTTTGAAAATGTCTCTTTATGTCGTATCTTTAGCTAAGCACCACCTTTTTTTTTTTTTACTCCACCACCATGCAAAAGCACCTGTTGAGCCATCCATCCTCCCAGCCCCTGCCTGGGCTGCTGCGAGCCCCACCCCGCCCAGATGAAAAGCAGAAGCCCCCAGTGCCATCAAACGGAGCTGGAACAGGCTCTTCAGAGATAACAGAGCTCCCAAAGTAGCCTCCTCCACAGACAAACCCCACAGCACTCCAGAGATCAAAGGAGGGAAGGGGAAGTGGGATCGATCTGATGTGTTTGTTTTAGGGAAGAAAGGGAAGAAAAGACCCAGCAATTTGTCACGGAGTTTAGAGCGAGCTGCTCCTCCGGAGGGCAGGACTTACAGCGAGTGATGCTTCCTGGCATGTGATGCAAAGCATCCCCTTGAGCTGACAGAACATTCTGGCCACTTTCTGGATCTCACAGAGCTCCCTACACAGGGGACACGGGCAGAGCCAGCCACAGCCACAGCACAGCACCCACGGGGACAATCAATTAATATTTCACGAGGCATCTCATGCAAAAAAAAAAAAAAAAAAGAAACAACCTTCCCTTGCTCTCAGGTTGCCCCATGATCCCTCCCACACCACATCCTCCCTGTCCATCCCTGCCCAGGGAATCTTCTCAGCGCTGCCTGGCTGCTCTTTCCTCTGAATTATTTAACGGGAAGAGCCAGGTAGGCTGCAATTCTAACAGCCATAAACAGGGAGGTTTATTTATTTATGAGCATGTTTCAGCATCTGGGCTGCCTTGTCCTAGCAACTGAAGCCAACTCTTCACCTCTGCAGAGCGCAGAGGGTCAGGGATGAGGCAGCTTCAGCCTGATCCTTTTCTCCAGCAGAATCCAGCCTCAAATCCACGTGGGACAGAGCAAGCAGGGCCCAGCATGGTTTATTTACCATTCTTCCAGTCTCCACTCTGAGTTCTTGGGGTCAAACATCAACCCTGGGAGCAGCAAGGCTGGTGAGAAGCAGAGAGGGAGGGAATGCCCCACTCAGGGCCCTCCATCCCAAGGAGCTGTTCCCACTCAAGGCTGCTCTCAGTGGAGATGGTTTGCCAGGCAGATCTGCAAGGAAGTTCTCCTGACTTGTCTAAAGGAGGTGATTTACCCCTTTCTGGAGAGGGATTCCACGCTCCCGGCACCAGCAGGATAATCTCCCCCTGTTTTGCTAAGTCCAGGGATAACACTTGAGTGTTTTAAGAAGCAGGTGGAGTGTGTGACACCCGGGAAACCTGAGCTGCTCCCATCTGCCGTCCCTTCTGCGAGGGATTTCTGCAGTAACGGGAAGAAAGGAGCTTCTGCAGCTCTGCTGGGATGGACAGGGCTGAAAAAAAATATCTGCATGGTGTGGAACCTGCAGTCTGAAATTACACCCTGCAGGACTTTCAGCTCCCCTGGCTTGGGTGGGCAGAGCCCCTGAAATCCCTGTTTTGAAGGAAGCATCATGGCAATGCACAGAAAACCCACAGGACATGGATTCCACCAGCATTTTAGGCTTCAGGCTGTGTTTCCATGGGAGTTTGAGAGTGGGGTTCTCAGCCATGCTTCCAGAAAAGTCCTTCTGTCCCACTGAGCTGAGGTTTAATGCTGCTTCAATTGCAGAATTTCAGACTTTGGCTGTTACCAAGACATCATTTTGGCAGCTCCAACCTTCTCCTTCTCTTTTTTCCTCCTCTTTTTCTCCAGGGGGACAAGTCACTGGGGATCACCCCTTTCCTGTGACTGTGCCCCCCTCTTAGCCATCAGCTCTGGAACCCTGGGCCCACCACCCTGAGCACTCCTGGAGCTGCCCAAAGAAAATCATCTGTTTTTCCAAGACCTTTACACACCACTGGAAATGCCTCCCTCGCTGGCTTCACGGAATTAGGCAGATTAAAGCAGCATTAATTTCCCAAAGAGGTGGCTGTGAGCTGCCCAGGGACCAGCAAAGAGGTGACCTGGAGCTGCCTCCCCAGCCCTGCCCAGGCAGCTCCTCCAAGATTTTGTTCCCATCTGTGAAATGGGACCAGGCAATGATCCTGGTCAAGTGCTGCGAGACAAACCCACACTATTAATCCCCCCACCCAAAATCCATTTCTATAAAGCAGAACTGAATCAATTCTGCCCCTGCAGAACAAGACACACCAGAGCATACCAAAAGCTGCTGAATTTAATTAAAATCACACTTTTTCTGTCACATTACTCATCCCTGGAAAGGAGCACCTCGCGCGGCGCCAAATTTCAGACGCATCCTCTGAAAAATGACGGCTTGCTTTTCTCTGCGGTCTGGAACTTGCAGAAATCCTCACAAGATTAGTTCTGATGGAAATTCAGAGGGGAAAGGAGCCAGTCACATCACCAGCAACACAAAAATGATGATGGTGGTGGTGATGGTTTTGCAGGAGAGCACTCGGCGCAGCGTCAGCGCCCAAGGGTGAGCTGCTTTATCCTCAGCTCCAATCTGAACTGAGCGTTTCTGGAGATGAGCAGACAAGAAAATAACAGCTCGTATAATTTGATGTTTCGACACATTATCGCGTTCCTAAAAGCCCCTCGTGCAGCAGTGCCTCGCTGCAGCAAGAGGGATGATTCTGCTCCTCACTCCAGCTCCACGCTGATGGGAACAGATGGATAAAATCAAAAGGGGAATCCAGAAATGTCTTTCTTGAAAAGAAAGGAAAAAAAGAAGATCCAAACGCTATGGGGTAACAGCACAAGCAACCACTAGGGAATGACTGCCTCAGTAAAGAGCTGGGATGCATCCCATCCAACAACATCCACTGGAAAACACCCGGTGAAAACACAAATCCTGGAATCCCCATCTTTAACTTACAGCAAAGCAGCACAAGGAGATCTTCCAGCACCCTTAAGTTTTTTCTGCTGTACCTGAGCAGCTGCCATCCCATGAAACGTGTGCCAGCATAAATAAATAAATAAATAAATAAATACCAAATAAATAAATACTAAAATGGACCTTTCTGCCTGATCCCAGCACTGCTGCCTGCAGGGAAAGCACCACCAGCATATACCAGCCAAGAGGGGCCCAAGTGTGCAGCATAAACCAGCTCCAAACAGCCCATCCTGAGGGCCACCAGCATCCCCTTCCCCAGGGAGGTGCAGAGAGACCAGGGCTGTCCCAGAGCATCCCAGTGCCCCTCTCTAGGCACAGCCCAGGGCACTGTCCCCATCCCCCAGTGCTGGGAACCTCCCAGCTCTCCTATTTTGGACCACCTGAGCCTGGAACCCTTCTCCATCCTTAGGGCATCCTTGGGGCAAGAGCTGCATTTTGAGAAGACGACCAGAGGTGCTGGAAAGGTCCCAGAGGGTGGGCAGTGACACAGGAGGAGCCTGAGGGGAGCACCAGGTGGGCAAGGCTGAGGAGCAGTGACACAGCAGTGACCCCAAAGTGACACAGCACTGACCCCAAAGCCCAGCAAGCCCCAGCTGAGCCCAGCCAGCAGAGCTGAGCTCAGTCAGAGCTGTGTCCTCATCGTGCAAAGCTGCTGGTGGGGAGGGGGACAGAGAGAAGCTGCCTTTGCTTTGTGAGCAGATGCTTACGGGGTGACCTCAGCATCCCCCCAGCCTGCAAAGCAGCCACGCAGGAAAACATGTCAGGGATATTTTGCAGCTTCTCTGTGAGGATACAAACTTGCCAAAAGAAATGTGTTAAGAACGAGAGTTTGTGGGGGTTTTTATGTTGGTTTGTTGTTTTTTTGTGGTGTTTTTTTTTGTTTTGTTTTGTTTTGGGTTTTTTTTGTGGGTTTTTTTTTTTCTTTTTTTTTGTTTTGTTTTGTTTTGTTGGTTTTTTGGGTTTTTTTTGGGTGGGGATTGGTTGCATTTTTTTTAGTGGGAAAGGAGCTGCTTTTCAGCCCAGGATCCTGCTTATCAACAAACAGAGGAGCTTTGTGGTGACTCCTGAAGGTTTGGTGGTGTCACAACCTCCACCTGACCTCCTGCCTGTGAGGTTTGTGCTGAGCTTCTCTGGCTTCGTGCTGGTGACCAGCACCAAGAGTGGTCCCAGTTTCCAGGAGAGCTCTGCACAGCAACTCTTCCTGTTTCCAGACACGGATCCTCCCACACCCTCCTGCATCCATTTTATAGCAACACTTAGAAGTGTCTACAAGGAAAACACAACGGCAGTAAAAGAATAATGGGCAGAGTGCAATTCCAGAGAGCCGCTGGCAGGGAATAAAACAGTCCCTGTAAAACCAACCTTCGGGAGAAGAGGTGCCCTAACAACCTCCTCACCAGAAGACACTTGAGGACTTAATTGTTCGCGCCTTTAATTGCCTGCTATTTTCACACCCAGCTGGATCTGCCTCCCATCCCCGGGGCTGGGGGAGCAGAGACCAAATCTGATCTGCAGGAAGCCTCCAGCACGCTGGAGGATCCTCACAAACGCCAGAAAGGATCTTCCCCTCTATCCCTTCTCTCCTTCAGGACAGCGAGGGGAACATCCTGATCACTCCCACTTGTGCCACCGCATCTTCTGCAAGGAGTGGGGTTTGCTGCTGGGGTCACAAAGCCCTTTTTACAGGGTCACCCCACAGCAGGGCTCAGTCGGTGGGGAAATGGATTATAGGAACAAAATCTGGACAAAACTCCAGATTAATTCTGGTGGCTACATCGCCGAGAAATCTCCTGATCAGCCAGTGACACACACACGGGGATCACAGAGACCCAAGTTGGGCAGGGCAGGGGCTGCAGGTCCAGCTCCCCGTGCCCCCTGCTCCTCCCTCCCCTGTGGGCAGCAGCCTGGGCACCTCCTGCCAGGAATGCTGCTCTGCCTCTCCCTTCCCATCCCTCCTCCCTTCCAGCCCCCCACACACATCCTGATATTATTGGCAAGCTGTTAAGCACAGAAACTCCCTGACAATGGTTTGTCTGGGCTGACAATGCTGCAATCCTCATTTGGAGCCCACTGGATGCTTTCCCTGGGCCAAGGGGAGCAGGGATGAGCCCTGGCAGCAGGCAGGGGCTGCAGGGAGCTCTCCTCTCCCTCAATCCTCACTGCAGGCACGATGCTGGTACTCATTTTGGCTGCCTTGAACGTGCCTGGAGGTGGCTCTGACCTGGGCTAATCCCAGTGTTGAGCTTTTCTCCTCTCCCCTCTCTGTCTGCACTGTGGAGACGGGGAAAAATCACACAGTCCTGGAACGGTCTGGAAGGACCATAAGGATTGTCTCATTCCAATCTCCCTAATCCAACTTGCACTAAAGCAGGTTGCTCAGAGCCCCATCCAGCCTGGCCTGGAACACTTCCAGGGGTGGAGCATCCACAGCTCCTCTGGGCAACCTGTTCCAAAAAAGAACAGAGACAGGATGGCCAGGATGGCCGTTCCACAGGGTGCCCACAGGCAGCCCAGCCCTGACAGCCACTCCCACTGGATCTGGACTGGTCACTTGTTCTTCCAACTGACCCAAAGGGCTCCTGCCTTGACCCCATGTGCTAGGTTACAATGTAAAATTGTGCCCAAGGTCTGTATTCTATCCCCATGAGCCTTGGAGCCAAGGCGGGGCAGTGTTTTCCTTATCTCCTGTTAATGAGCCCAACAATGCCTTCCCAAAAAAAGTTATCTCTGTTTAATGGGCCATCAAGGACCCACTGCATGACTCATAGGATGAAATCATCCCATTGTGAGATGCTCCGCCCAGGGGGAGGAGCCAAGCATTCCCACCTGGATATAATCCAGGGTTTGAGACCTCACAAGGAGCTTCTATCCACTGAACTCTCAGAGGAGACAAGAGCTACCAGACGTTTCTAAAGGAATCACTGCTTTGACAAGAACATCTCATCTGGATTCCTGGAGGAAGACTGGACCCTTCTCATCATCCCTGGACCCTTCTCTCTCAGGATCATCTCTGCTCCAGCAGAACCACATCTGCCACTCCAGGAGGATTTCCGCACTGCTTCCAACACCCTGACCAACAGGGTGTTAGGTTGTATCATTCCATTTATTTCACCTTTTTTTCCTCTCTTCTCCTATTAAATTGTATCTCTGACTGGGAGTCTCACTGGTTTTGCTTTCAAACCAGCACACCCCAAGAGGGGGAAAACTCATCCCTGAGTCCTTCCCTCCGTGGCCCAGCCAAAGCACCCTCACTGCTGCTGCAGGAGAAAACCTCCTGCCAACCAGGATCCGCCCTCCTGCCCACCTGCAAATTGTTTTTAACTCCCTTTTATTAACTGTGCTGCATTCTGAGGAGCCTCACCGAGCGGTGCAGTGCACACAGAAAAGGATTTACTCAGATTTAGGGCCTCCATAAAGGCCCCTGAACACGCAAAGCCCTCCCCGTTCTCAGCTGGGCTTTGCTGTGCACAACATTAAAAATGCATGCAGGCAGCACCAGCCAAGGCTGCTGAACCTCCTGCTTTGCTTGCAGAACTCTGCTTCCAGGAAAAACACAGATCTCAGGGAGATGAATAAACACATGCCCCCCCCCTCCTCTGCTCAGAGCTCACTTTCAGCCCCCCTGGAGCACGAGGTGGATGGTGGAGCCCAGAAGAGGCCAGGATGTGCCACAGGCAGCAGGGAGCAGCCATGGCTGAGAAAAATCTTAAGGGAAAACAGAAAATTAAAAAAAAATTAAAAAAAAAAAAAGCTTTAAGAAAATAATTATAACCCCTGGTTTATAGGGACCTGCAACAAGAAGTCTTCTTGTCCTCCAGAGAGCTGAGTTTGCTCGAGAAAACTTGGAATGAAAACTGGGAAAAGGTAATGAAAATTCGGAAAGGGAATGGAAGTTCTCGCTCCGAAGCACAGGAGAAGCTCTGCACGACACCCCTGTGCAAAGAGCAGAGGATCTGCTGCAGAACCCTCCAGGCTGGCTGGGAAGTGCCAGTCAGCGTGGGGATGGGGTAATGGAATTAGGGCTGCAGTGGAAAATCCTGGCTGGATAATAAAAGGGCTCCTTGTTCGGGGCCAGCCAGGCCTGGAGCGCAGTGGAACTTCTCCCTGGAAGTGCTGACTGTCCTCCAAAAAGATGGAGGGAGGGATGAGAACCAACAGCAATTAAATAAATCCCCTCTCCTGGATCTGCTCTTCATCCCTCTGTACAACCCCCTGGGACAACAGAGGGGCCAAAATCCCAGCAAAAAGTCCCCATGCCATCAGCACAGACCCTGCTTCCTGCAGGATCTGTGGCAGCAGCCCTGGGATGGGGACAGGGCAGGCAGAGGATGGTGACAGCAGGGCTGCAGCTACAGCTGCTGCACATCAGGCACATTGCAAACCAAACACTGCATTCAGGATCGAGGTTTTGCCCTGTTTTTGCTGCTTGTTTCTTGGAAGAAACACTCTGTCATCTCCACAGAGCAGTCCTGATAGCTATCTGCAGGACTCTGGGAAACAGGGCTCCCCTGCCAAGGTTCCTACAGCCAGAAATTATTAAGACAGAAAGAGAGATTTATTTTTTTTTTTTCACCAAACACCACACAAGATTGATTTTTATTTTTCTCCATGCCATGAGACTTATTTAAGGCCAAGTAACAGGCTTTGGGATTTATTTCACTCCTAATTCGCGTGATCCTGATTCTCAGACCCTAAAATAGGGATTGGAGCAGTGCCACAGTCATGCTGTGGGGCTGAACAACCCACCCAGCATCCGAATTTCACTGGATTTACCATGGTTTTAAGCACTGTCCCTAAGCCAACAAGGTTTTTCCCACCTCCAATGGAAGCACTGGGAAGAGGATGGACCCCAACGAGCTGAGGGGAAGGGGTGGCTGATGTGAGCAGTCCCTTCAGGGAGCCAGAGCTGCTGCTGGTTCCCACAAGATTAGATTAATTCCAATTAATTCATTTGAGATTAGCTTCTGTCATTGAGGGGCTGGTGATGGTGCAGCAAGAAATCACCTAATTTAAAGGAAAGAAGATGCAGCAATGGACAAAGCCAGGGCTCTGTGGCTGCAGGGGACAGCAGGATGGGAGGGAACACTCCCAGGAGGGTATTTTCCTGGAATTACAGAATTCATTTCTAGTCTGTTCTATTTTCCAGCTAAAGGAGTGACAGCATTTTCTGTTCCAGCAGAGCTGGAGGAGAAACAGGGTTAATACACAGGAAAACAGGGTTAGAAGCAAAGGCTCGCTAAGCTCTCTGCTATTTTTGTGTAATTGTGGTGCCAAAGGCTTCCAAGATAAAGGATTTTGGTGGGAACTGTAAATGCCAGTGGTGAAATGAATGAGCAAAAGCCACACAGCCACAAGAATAGCAAAGCCTCCCTTGTCTCTGGATCCCAGCTATGCCCAGCCCTCAACACAACCCACAGGGGCTCAGCCAAAGCCTTCCCAGGGGATGGCAGCTCCTTCATCCTCTGAGCTGGATCCAGCACCTCCCTCCCGGCCTGGGGAAGGGCTTGGCCAGGGGTGACACCCTGGAACCCTCCCAGTGATGCCCCCAGACTCAAACCCAGCCCCTGCCAGGGGTGACACCCTGGAACCCTCCCAGTGATGCCCCAAGGCTCAAACCCAGCCCCTGCCAGGGGTGACACCCTGGAACCCTCCCAGTGATGCCCCCAGACTCAAACCCAGCCCCTGCCAGGAGTGACACCCTGGGACCCTCCCAGTGATGCCCCCAGACTCAAACCCAGCCCCTGCCAGGGGTGACACCCTGGGACCCTCCCAGTGATGCCCCCAGACTCAAATCCAGCCCCTGCCAGGGTGCTGTAGTTTGTGCACCTTGATCCCCCCGCTGCTCCCGGCCTCCAAACTCCTTGGATGTTCTTTTCCCTTCAAACAAAAAGCGCTGCAGGCTCCTCCAGGGCGATCATCACAACAAACAGTCCTTAACTTACAGCAAATCTTCCTTCCTCAGAGCCTCGCCCCCTGCATCCCCCCCGCCAGCCCTGCTGGGATCCGTGTTTAACAGATGGGAAGGCTCCGAGCTGGTTTTACACCTGAAAAGCTGTTCCCCTCCAGCAATCTCAGGGCAGGCAAGGCAGGGGAAATATGTTCCACCAGTGGGAATCGTGGCAGGGGGTGCTGGGGATGGGTGGCAGGGCTGGGAGTGGGGCAGGGACCCCGTCCAGCCTGAATCCCTTCGTCCTGGCTGTGCTTGGCTTGGGATGCAGCACAGATCCCCAGCCAGAACAGCAGCAGGACACATGCTGAGGAGAAAATCCAATGTGTTCTGTAGTTGGGGGGGGTGAAAACACACACAATTCCACACACACCCCCCCCTAAAAAACCCAAAACAAAACAAAACAAAACACCCAAGGAAAGGTAATTTAGGCTGCAAACTCATCCCCGTTATAGCCGTGCTCCTAATGAGATGTTCCCAGATTAATAATACAAATGCACTCTAACAAGGAAAGCAATTGCAAAGCAATTTTGCAGGGAGCTGAACAAAGAGCAGGATAACAGCTCTGCTTAATAGGGGCTGTCTGCTGCTTTTAATTCCTTCTCCACTGCTCCCTCAGCGAGCAGAGGAGGAGCAGGCAGCACAGCCGGGGTGCCAGGGCACTCCTACCCCACTCACCAGGGATGTGCCTTTGACACAGCCAGGGGGACATTTCCCACTTGTTCAGGGCAGAAAGGTCCCTGGGCTGTCCTGCCCAGGGACAGTGGAGACTTTGGGGTGATGCCACAGCTCCTGGGCACTGCTGGATTTCCTGGGATCCCTCGTGAAGCTGAGCAAAATCTGCAGACGGAGACACCAAAACTCCCCGGCAGGAACCATGCACAACAGTTCCTCCTATTTTCACTTATTTCATCTGAAATGATTTCCAAGCAGCTGTTAGGATCCTAGCTACATCCCCAAGGCACCCCTGGTGTCTGTTTAACCCCATTATGTGCAGCATCTAAAGAGTCTGATGTGATTAAATGCAAGGGATGTGGAGAGACAGAGCTGTTATTTTAAAGCATCATATTGAAAGGATCTTACCTAATTCCTTTGGTTTGAGCAATGCTGTGGAAGGAGAGTCTGGATACTGCAGAGATCACCTGGAAATGAGAGAAAAAGATGCTGGTGTGCTTACTGAGGACACAGGAAGGTTTGGTGGGAACCCCCAGGACCCCCAGCCTGGTGCTTGGAATGTGCTCCAGTCCCCCCCAGGAGTGTCACAGTGTCACCAGCAGGGCTGGGAGGACACTGCCAGTGCAAAGCCTGCTTTAGGTTCTACCCCCAAGCACAAAAGACATTTAGCCCTCAGCTATGAAGATATTATTGAGCTTCATCCCTGGAAACTCCATCCCCACACTCATTAAATGAACCCAGACCTGCCCTGACAGGTTTTATGCAGCACTAAGAAGCATTGAGGAAAAAAAACCCTCTTAATTTGTATTTTGTTACAAAAGGATTACAACTCCCTTCGTGTCTCTCCTCACACAAAATGATCTTATTGAGGCAAACCTGCCAAGACTGAAGGGCTCTGACTTCTTGCAATTCAATAAAGATTCATCATCAGTTTGTCAGAGGTGAGCGCAGACCGTCGCCCTTTTCTGGCAGAAAACAGCCAGGAGTGATTCAACACCAAAATATTCTCATCAGCATTGCAGTCAGGAGCAATAAAACCGACAGGTTTTTCAGAAAAAAAAAAAAAATCCCCATTTTCCATGGAAGTTTTAATTGCTGAAGGGAATTTTGAATGGAGAGGAACAAAGAACGGGTTTGAGTCAATTGCGGGTTGAAACTGTGTTTTTACTCTTGTTCACATTCACCATTTCAAAGCTGGAGTGATTAAAACAAACCTGTTCTTTTTGGACTGGTTTCCAATCTGCTGGGATGGGACATGGATAAAGGGCTTCTTGAGTGGGCTCCAGGGGTACAAGCCCAAGCCCCTGGAGCTGCCCTGCATCCAGCCCAGCCACGGGGACCCCTCAGGTCCCTTCATTCAGGAATTTTACTTTGGGATGCTCTCCTGGTTTGCTGAGCCACCTCCACACCTGGGACCACATCCCTGAATTTTTCCCCTGGGATGAACTCAGAGCCTCTCTGCCTCCACATTTTTATCCCAGGACATCAATGAGAGCCTCACCTCAGACCATCCTTTTCCTCCACAACCTTCATCCCTCCCACTTTTCAGTTTCCATGAGTTCCAGCCTGGCTGTCAGCTGCTGGTGTCCCACATGTGGAGCCAAAGCCAGGGCAGTGACCAAAAATCTGCCACAATCTGGTGTTTAGCAGGTGATTTCCACATGGAAAACAGGGAACAGAACATCCCTGAAAGGCTCCAGGGCTCATCATGGCAACAAAACACCAGAAGTGGGACCAGTGGAACGCTGGAGACTCCACTGGCACCCCCAGCCCTGCTCCAGGGGGCTTAAAATAGTGCCAGGGAAGTCCTAGAGTGACTGAATGAGTCTCTTCCGTGCTCTATTTTTAGCCTTCTGAAGTAAAAAAAAAATCCAGTTTATGAATCAGACAGTTCCACCACGGGGTTTGACTTCCAGGGAAATTTAAGAGAAAAGCTCCCTGTTCTCCTCAGCAACAGGCTGCCCTTTGTTCTCTGCTGAACAGCTCCAAGCTCTGCACATCCTGGCACATCAAAGCCCTGGTTCCAGTGAGGAGCCAGCACAAATGAGTGAGGATCCCAAATCCATGCTGAGGTGGGAAAGTGAGGAGCCAGCATAAATGAGTTGGGATCCTAAATCCATGCTGAGGTGGGAAAGTGAGGAGCCAGCAGAGCTGAATGAGGATCCCAAATCCACACTCAGGTAGGGAAGTGAGGAGCCAGCACAAATGAGCTGGGATCCCAAATCCATACTCAGGTGGGAAAATGAGGAGCCAGCACAAATGAATGAGGATCCCAAATCCATGCTGAGGTGGGGAAGTGAGGAGCCAGCACAAATGAGTTGGGATCCCAAATCCAAGCTCAGGTGAGAAAGCCAAGCCACCCAGTGTGAGGGATCAGGCACAAAAAGCCTCCCTGAAGCATCTCCAGAAGGCTGAACAGGGACTGTCCCGATATCAGGGAATATTTTTCCCAACAACAACTCCTGCTAAGAGCAAGACAAGCAAGGATCCTCAGAGATCCCAGCCAGGGGAAGTGCTTAAGCATGCATTTAAGGATAAGTAATCCTCTCAATTTCAACAGGATTAAACAACATTCTTAAAAGTAAGTCAGCCCTTAAGTGTTTGCTAAACTGTGTCTCATTTTCCCCTGTAAAAAAGCTTCTTCTCTGCATGCAAACCCAGGCCTGACTTCTGGCCCTGGTGTCTGGTCAGGATCTGTTCCACACCCACAGGGCAGCACGAGGCTCCCCGATCCCAGCTGAGGCTTTTCCCTGCTCCTGGAATACCAGGACACACCAAAACAGCTAAAACAGATATTCCAACCTGCCCCTGAACACTTCAGGGATGGAGCAGCCACAGCTTCTCTGGGCACCCTGTGCCAGGGCCTCACCACCCTCATAGCCAAGAATTCCTACCCAATGTCCATCTAACACAAATTTCTGTCAGTTCTAAGCTATTTCCCCTTGCCCTGCCACTCCATCCCTTGCCAAAAGTCACCCTCCAAGTCATTTGAAGATGTTGTTTGGGAAACTATTCTCTTATCTGTGCATTTTTCTTCCAGGAGATGTAGGGCTGTGGAGTTTAACAACAGGGGCTTATGCAGATTAATGCTACTATTATTACTTCTTCACCCATTTCTCAAATGCAATTTCCTCCCTGGAAACTGCATTCAGCACACAAAATTACCATAAAAGCTATATATAACATCCCAGTGACAATAGGATGGCAGGAATATAAACAGGAAAGGTACCAAATGCAGGTGAGGCACAGACACCAGCGACCTGCAAAGGGCTGGTGGGGAAATTCCTGGTGGTTTTGCCAGGACAAGTGAGGGATGCCCATCACATTCCTGAAATTCCAGTGAAATTCCAGTATTTATGGGCACAAGTTAAATCCAAGCACCCAGCTGAGCTTGTACTGACCAGAGAGATCATTGCTGCAAAAGAACAGCACCACAAAGTGAGGCCCTGCACGTGATTTCAGGTTTAAAAAGGAATAACCAAGTCCTGCACCTCATGGGAAAAATAAAATAAAATAAAATAAAATAAAATAAAATAAAATAAAATAAAATAAAATAAAATAAAATAAAATAAAATAAAATAAAATAAAATAAAATAAAATAAAATAAAATAAAATAAAATAAAATAATCGAGACTCAAAGTGGGCTCCTCACACTCACTGGTCACTTTGGAGAAAAAACAAAGTGAGTAAAGGAATAGGATTTTTGAAAAGAATAAAAGAAACCACTATAGCCACACCACTTCAGTAAAAAATTCACTGCTTTTCTTCCTTACTTCCAATACTTTCTTTTAGGAATGATGGATTTTAAAATAAACCAAAGCCAAATAGAAAATAAATTATTGTGTTCATTGCTCTTCTACTTCCTACGGCATTGTTTATGGCTGATGGTATCTCTGAGCATCCAGAAAACTCTAAAATACAAACTTTAAAAAAAAAAAAATTGGAAAAACAAACTGACCCAGCTGGAGAACACTTTGCATAGGAGGAACTTTCCAGCTCTGGGCACTCCAGGAGTGACCCTGTGATGGGGGAATGAGCTGAGGGCTCACAGCCAGCACTGAGCATTTCCAGAACAAACAGATTTGCTTCTAAGCAAAGCAGGAGCTCTGCCTAACACTGATAACTCTGGGCAGAGAGCTCTCCGTGCCACCTCTGCCCATCCCCTGCCAGGCAGAGGGGGTTTCACAGCCTGGAATTAACAGGGACTCATTTCCTACTGAACTCATAAAGGGCAAAACAAATCCCCAGGCCAAACGTCCCCAGCCTCAGGCAGAAACCTGACCCCGAAATCAGAGAGAAACTGATGGTATCTCTGAGCAACCAGAAAAAACTCTCCAGTAAACCCTCTCAGGTTTGAAAAAATCAAAGCAGCTGGGCTGGGGAACACTTGGCATGGGAGGAAGGCAGAGACACAATCCAAGAGCTGGATAATGGCATCCCACAACCCAAACACTGATGGGGACAGCCCAGGAACAGGAATGCTCCAGGAAAAGCAGAGCAGGGAGGATTTGATCCAGCTGCCTGAGGTGCTGGAGAGTCCTGTATTGTCTCCTGCTGGTGCTGCTCAGCTCCTGTTTGCTCTTCTCCCTGCACACCTGAGCACTTCCCAGCACCTTCCAGGCACCTGCACACGCCCCTGGGCTGGGCACCACCTGGGATTCACCAACCAAGGTCTCACCAGCAGCTTCCAGCCTCCCATCTCTGTCTGCATATCCCTGTCCCACGGGCTGGGCCTTGGCTGGAGCAGCCCTGGAAAACCAGAACAGCCCAGAGTGTGAGGGGACACAAACCACAACCTGCTTGCTCGGGATCAGTCATTCCTGCTGACTTTTCACAGGTTTTGTTTTGGGCTCTGTGGGGCTGGCATCACGTGTCTGAAATCATGAAGCCTTTCATGAGTGAGCAGTCACTGCAAAACCAGCACTGTCCCCTTACAAGGGGGAGAAAAGAACAATTCGGGTGGATTTATGGCCACTGCTAGAAAATCTCTGCACTCTGTCACACCATCATAACTTACCCAGATGCACACAATCCGTTCTCCCATATTTAAGACACCAATTTGTCTTTTCCCACCACAGAACAGCTGAGGAGGGAAGGGAGCACTGCCACACCATCTCTGGGGTCCCCAGACCCCAATGTCAAGAGGTGTCCGTGCTCTGCAGCCATGGTTGGTGCTGTGATGTTTTGATTTCTCTGAAACTCTTTCCCAGGCACTGTTCTGCCAACAAGAGACACGTTTTCCTAACTGTATCCTGTGTTTCCATTCCTTTCCCCAGGAGGGACTTCTTCTTGATGTCCCTCTGACTTGACCTATGTAGGTTGAAGAAGTTTGTCTTTCTTCCACCCCTTGGGTGGGTTCTTTGTAAAACAGCATAAAGGGAAGAAATTCCCGGGTAATAAAGATTGATTGGAGTCATTTCAGCCTTCTGACCTCGGAGTCCGTGTCGTTGTGACCTTGAACAGCATCAGTGCTCCTCTGTCCCCACCCCGGCCAGGGGCAGGGCAGGGCAGGTCCCTCACTGTCCCAGGACACAGAGAAGATCCAAAGGCAAGGAGAGGAGAGGCAAAGCAGGAGAAGCCCTGAGAGCCACAAAGCAGCCCAGGCCCCGCTCCCTGCGCCTCCCAAGGGCAGGAATGAACACCCTGAAACCCCAGAGCCTGCTTCAACACCCGGGGCTCCATCAATCGAGCTGGTCCTGCCCAGTCTACCCCTTTGCACACAGTGGATGGAGATAAAGTCCCTGTGGTGCACTTGAGAGGTATCTTAGGAAAGACTGTTTGGGTAAACCCCACCTTGGACAAAGGTTAACCCACCCGTGGGATTGTTTTTGCTCAAGGACCTGGTTACACCTGGTGGGCAATGCAGAAAGATGGGAAAACCAGTTGTGCACCACAGGAAAACCTAATCCTAAGTGAGAACTGAGTGTGAGGGTTCGAGTTCCCCTAATACAACAGCAATAAAGAGTTATTCTGCTCCTTAATGGGCTCTCTCCTCCGCCACGGCTGCTGAGCCTGCCTGGCTCAGTACTTTCATTATCTCTCTGTGATAGCGAGGAGCCGCCTTTGATGGGGCTTTAAAAGCCTCGGGGGGAGGTGGGGGGGAAACTCAAGTGAGTTCCTCAAGTGAGCCAACACCAAAGCCAAGAGAGATGAGCCGGGAAAGAGCCTCCAGCTGAGCAGAGATTGATTTGCTGGCCCTGGAAGAGTCGGAGCAGTGAGCTCAGCCCTTGGGGAGAGCTCAGCAGCACCCACGGGTGCTGGAAGTGTGAGAGGGTTGAGAGGGACACACTCAGCAGAACCAGTCTGGGGCAAGCTCAGCAGCCTGGCACGGACACCCTGAGCTCAGGGGATGTGCAGACACAAAGCCAAGGCCAAGGCATGGCCTGGAAAAGGCTCTGGATGCCATAAAACAGCAATTTTCCTGTAAATGCTGGGGATTGACAGGGCAGGATGGGCTGTGCCTGCTGCCAGCCCAGCTGCCTGTGAGCCACCACGGGCTCCCCCCTTGCCTGGGGACAGACAGTCCTGCTCTGGGGCAAGGACAAGCCCACCCCACAGGAGGTTTTGGAGATTTGCTGCCCCTGCAAACATCTCTGCCAGAGAGGAGAATGAAAGAGGAGGGACAGGGAAATTGCATCTTTGTGCCCCCAGCGTGGGGCTGAGCAGGAGAGAGCCAGTGCGGTGGCAAAGCTCCTGGGGAAGGATGAGGAGGAGGTGACAAGAGGGTCCCCAGGATCTGCTGCTGAACAGGAAAAAAACCCCAAGTACTCAGCTAGAGGTGCAGGAGTGAGTGGCCACGTCCTCCTCCTCCTCCTTCCCACCTCTCCACTTTCCCTTGCTCAGCTTGGCCCCATGAATTTGCCCAGAACTTGCCAATGACAGAAAGGCAAGAAAGAAAGGAAAATCAAAAGCCTGGATATCCAAAAACCATTGCTGGGACAAGCTTTGGCAGCACCTCTGAAGGCTGGTTTGGACATGAGCCACCAGGTGACCCCAGCCCATCTTACATTTCTGCAGGACACAAAACAGCGTTCATTAAATATTGAGCAAAACTATTCCAGCACCCTCGGGCAGCAAGACATGGAACTGAAACCAGGGATCAGAGGGGAGTGGGATTGATCCTGGCACTCCATGAAAGAAAGGAGAAAGCACCTTGGTCTTGTCAGAGACAGCCCAGGAGATCCAGACTGATTTTAACAGAGGAATTCTCCAGCCCAGAAGAATTCCTGGAACAGAACCCCAAGTTTCTGAACATGGAGGAGAAGGATGCAATGTTTAGCACATGTTGATCTTGAGGTTTTAAATTTTACTTGCACATTTCCACCCCTGTGACTCCCAAGGCCTTTTGGAGAGCTGTCCTTGCATTTCTCTCCCTCTGGAAATATTTCCCTCCTGTCACTCCAAGGTGCCACCACGAGTGCTGTGTCACCTCCCCAGCTCTGGCCCAGCACACTGACCCCTCATTTTTCACACAATCCCAGAGCACAGACTGGGATTTGCTGACCTGTGAAGCACAAGTCAGACGAATTTTGCCTTTCCTCAGAGCAATAATGAAACATATTTGGGCAGAGGGAGCCAGCAGGGAGAAGAAACTCGTAAGAGCTTCACTTTTATTGCAGCTGGGATTTCAGCATCCTCCCAGAGGATTCCCAGAGGATTCCCAGAGACAAGGAGGATTCCCAGAAAGGCCTGAGCACTGGAAGTCTGAGCTGAGGGCTGCCTGCTTCCCTCCAGATTAAAGACATCACAAAATTGCCTCTTAAGAAAAAGAAAAAAAAAAGAAAAAAAAAAAAAGAAAAAAAAAAAAGAAATCCTGCGTGTAACTGGAGAGGGCTCTTTGCAAGGCTTTGTGATGGTTACAAAAGGAGCGTGTCCTTCGGGAAAGGAAAGTAATGAGGCTGGGGAAATTAGGCTTTTTCCTGCAAATTAGAGAGGGGAGAAAACCCCAAACAAAAGCGGCTCCAGCAGGAGCTTGGCTTAGGTGAGCACAGCCAGGGGTACCTGTGACAGCTCCATCAGCCCCAGGCAGAGCTTCTCCCTTCCACCCCCCAACAGAGCCCCTCTGCTCTGCCCAGCTCCTTCCCTCTTGGCCCTAATTAGCCGTTCCCTAACGAAGCTGGAAGGATGCCGAGCTGCGAGCTGCAGCGTGGGAAGGTGTCAAAGCCGTGGGAGGATGCGGGTGCTGACGGCTCCCACCTGGCCGGGTCCCTGCTGAGAGCCACCCGTCTGTGCCGGTGGAAGAGGGGCAGGAAGGGAGGGGAAAAGGCGAGGAAAGTGCCTAAAAACATTCCTTAGCTTCAAATGCTGGTAAATAGGTTTCTATAGGTAAAAGCCCTTATTAGAAAACACGCTTGTTGTCCCGAGAGAGGGATGATCTGATGATCAGGATACTCTTTGGAACACGTGCTTTATTGGTCGTGGGAAGGCAGCCTGACTGGGGAAGGGTCCAAGGGATTCAGTGCAAAGTCCAAGAGGGTCCAAGGGAAGGCAGGCAAAGAGAGGCCGCAAAGAGAGGGTGCAAAAAAAGAGGCCCGAGCTCCTTGTTACATTCCATTTTAACCCTTTCTATCGTGAATATTCTAATGAGCATTAACCAATCACCTTAAGATACAAAACCTACAGAATCTACATACAGCCTATGGGAACTACAACATTACAATACTACTCTACACACCAAAATCCTGAAAAACCACCTTATCCCTGATACCTGAGAAGGTCTAACCCTTTATTCATCCTTTTGTCTTGTCCGGGGTGTCACTGACCCACCCAGCCAAGCCCTTTCAGCTGCTTAATCACCTTCTTCCTGTCCATGCTTACAGTTCAAACTTTGCTTTTAATTCTATTCCTCTTGTGGGTTTCATACTTTTAGAATCTTTTACTATTAAATTATCTCTGCAGGGCCGAGCTACTTCACCCTCCCCAACAAGCCCTGAGCGTGGGTGGGGCTGGGCTGCCACGAAGACACCTGGAGCCCAGGTGTGGGAGGGTGGGGAGCACCAGCAGCATCATCCCAGCTGCTCAGAGCAGAACCCTCGGTGCTTCCAGGGGCTCCAAAGCCTGGCCATGATGCTCTGGATGGATCTCTTGGATGGATCTCTGCAGGCTTTGGAGAGCCCAGGATTTTTTTTATTTTTTTTATTTTTTTTTCTCAGAGCTCACCCCATGCTAAGCAGGGTGGTTATAATGATCATACCTGCGCTTTCCATGGGTGGAACAACCAGGAATATTCAGGGAAAAGGCTCCTGCAGACAGCTCCTGACCCCACAGCACTGATGCAAAAGGACAGGATGGCCAGATCACCCCAAAAAAGGCTCCAGTGTTTGTCTTAAACCATAGGGAACACCAGGACAGGCTGAACTTTGTCCAGAAATTATCTGCTCCTGCTAATCACTTAGATTTAATTAAGTTTACTCCCTAAATTGTGGGTCAGCTGCTCCACAACCTCATCCCCTCCTCATGCTAAAGGGCTGCAGGTTCTTCTCTGACCCCAGCCCGTAACTCAGGGTGCCCTAAGTGAGGCACTTGGGCAAAACCCTCACCTCGTGACTCAAAAAACCCAGAATTTTCCAGGGAAAAGCCCCTGTCAGAGGCAGCCATTCCTCAGGGATTGCTTGCACCCTGAGTAAAAACCTGCTCAGGAGAAGGAGCAGCTCACATTCATTCCTGGTGGTGGAAGGTGAGACAGGAGTGTGGCTCTGTCACCTGGGCTGTCCTCATCCCTGAAACTCTGCACTGGGCTGGCACAGGTCACCCAGAAAAGCTGTGGCTGCCCCATCCCTGCAATTGCTGAAGGAGATTTGGGGCACCCTGGAGTGGTGGAAGGTCCCTGCTCATGGCAGGGGGTGGGACAGGATGGGCTTTAATGTCCCTTCCAAACCACTCTGCGTTTTTATCACTCCATGACCAGACTCTAAATTGAAAAGCTGCCACCTCAGCCAGCACACCCCATCCCAGCCCTTTCATCAGCTCTACTCTGAGGAATTCCAAGTGAATCCCAGCCAAGGGGATTTCCAAGGGTTCCTTGCTGGCTGCAAGGAGAGGCTCTCCTGCAAAAAACATCCCCCCCCCCTCCCTCCCCAGCATTGATTGGATTTGTCGAAACAGATGGAAAAAACCAGCAAAACACGGATAGCCAAACCTGCTTCCAAGAAGCTGGCTTTAATCTGCATTAACTTTAATCCCTTTCCATCGAGGCCTGGGATGTAAGCAGCAAATATGACAGATTTTCACATACCTTTGGGTTCCCATTCCCACCTGGCTCCCAGAGGGAGCCGGGAGGTCAGAGCGAAACACGCGGAGCAGCAAAGAAAGAAAAAGAGGTTTGGGAACGTTTTGCATGTGCAGGAGAAATTGGAAGCATCCATATGAAACCAATCCACTTGCACAAAGAGTAATTTACCTACTGGAGAGAGAGAGAGAGAGAGCTCAAACTTCTCCTTGCCTGACTTCCTTCGTCATTATCTCAGGTGCTAAAGGTAAAAATGCAGCCGTGTATGGAAACAACGTGAAGGAAAGTGTTTAAAAGGCTTTTTTTTTTTTGTCTCTGTGTGTGTGTGTGTGTGTTTGTATTTTGCAGAGCCCCCAGTTTCTGGAAAGGCCACAGGTTTCTCCAGAGAAGTTTAAATCCTTTCCAGTCCCAGAGCAGCAGCGCTGATGGGAGATGCCCAGGCCAGGAGCAGGGACAGACCAAGGACGGGTTTGTCCCTCCCTGCCACACCCGGGGGTTTGGCTTTGGAGTCATCATCCCACTGAATGGAAACATCCCACTTCAAGGGAGGCACCTGCAGTGTAACACTCCAGAGGCTGCTGTGGTCCAAGCCCTGAAGGCAGAGGAAGCTTTTCCATGGATTCCTCAGGCTGGATTCATCCTGCAGCTCTGCTTAACTCCCCCCCCATCCTACCTTAAAGCATCAGCTCTGCCCCAGGGAGCCTCGGGGAAGCAAAGTCCCTCCTAAAGCCCTCCTGCAGCAGCAGCTTAACCATCACAAGCCTTTTGAGACCAGCTGTGTTTTACAAATCAGGAGAAAAACTCGTTTAAGCTCAAAGAAATTCCTGTAATTCCAAGGCACACAAAAGAGGCAGGAAGCAAACAGGAGGTTTGTTTTTTTTTTTTCAAGTGCACTGCAAAAGGCAGCTTTTGGAATTTGCCTGGGATTTGCTGCTTTGATTTGCTCACAACCTGGAACTGCTGTGCTTGCAGGGATGGGAGACCTTTCCCACTGAAGTTTCCTTCCCTGCAGCTACACGGAGCCGGGGCTTGTAGCAGGAATCCCACTTGGCTCCACAGGTAGAGGGGCTGCCCCAAGCTTCCTGCACAAGCACAGACCCACCTGGATGAAACACCTTCACCTTCACAGCTTTGAGCTGAAAAAGAGGAGGGGGGAAGAGGCCCAGAAGAGAAGGAAGGGGCAACAGAACTCGATGTGCCCACGAGCTCTGGGAACACAGAACCAGGAGAGGGCTGGAGCTCTCCTCTGCCTGCACCCCCCCTCCCCAAGCACCTCAAAACTCAGAGTGACACTGAGCAGAAGCACTCAGGAGGAGGAACAGCAGGAAGAGAAGCACAGGAAAGAGGGATGGAGTTCATTTCCTCAGCCCTAATCCTCTCCCAGACTCCAGGGAGGAGCAGCACCTGGTAAACTTCGTGGGGTTTATTATCATTACAAAGGACATTCCGCCAGTGCCAGCCAGGTCTGAGCTGCCTCCCTACCACAGATCAGCACTGACAGGCCTGTTAAGTGTCCATTTCTCACTTGGACACACGACCAAAGCCCATCACATCACCAGGGGCTACCCCAGGACCCTCAAAGCTGCTCCAGGACCCTCAAAGCTGCTCTTCAAACAGAGACATCTCTTGGTGCTGCTGAGCTCCAGCTTCACCCTGGGCTGTTTGCAAGCACAAGGCCCTGGTTTCACATAACCAGCATGACCAAAGTCATAAACCAGAGTAACTAAAAACCTTCGACAAGATCACCTCGAGCATCCAACAACAATTCAAGGGCACAAGGAAGCAAACTTCTCCTTTCTAAACCCAGGAAATGGGTTCAGATTATGAATTCAAGCCTCTCACCCCTTCCTCCCGAGCTGCAAGAGGCTCCCAAATCCCACAAAGCCACGTTCAGACATGTCATCAATCAGGGAATCATTTACCCACCTCCTGCACCACTCAAGCATCCAGCAAGTCTGGAAAATAACTGACATGAGCTTCAGCCCTCCAGCATTGCCAATTTAGCTGCTGTTATTGTCCCTTCCAAAGTTTCTCTAAGGAAGGAGGGAATGATGCAGGCTGCCACTCATGGAGGCAGGCAGGAGAGAAGATCCCCACTGCTCCCTCCCCCTGGCCAGAGGCTCTGGAAGATTTCACAGCAGAAACAAATGCCCAATTTATCCAGGTTTTTTTCAGAGCCACGTAAAGCCATCACAGGAATTCAATGCTCTTGACACAGAAAAAAAAATAAAAATTAAAAAAAAAAAATCCAAAGCTTTAGAATGCTTTTAAATGAACCTTTATCTGTAATAAGGAGAAATTCCTCACACATTTTCACCAGACTCTTTCTATCCACTAATTTTCCCTGTCTTGGGCACCTAAGCCAGAGGGATGTGCCAAGATTCTGCTGCTGGCCTGACCCATCAGCATTACCCAGTTGGACACCTCAGTCACTTCCTGTCACCCTCAACAGTGTCACCTCTGGGTTTCCTGGAAAACAACTGTGTTAAATTCCCAGTTCCTAGAAAAACAGGCAGCCAGCAGGAGCCAAACCAGGATGTTCAGAAGACTGAGGGTAGGGAGGAGCAGTTCAGAGCAGAGAGGAGAAATTCCCAGCTCCTGAGGCAAGGTCAGAGGACCTTTTTCTGTGAGCTTGCATCATTTTTTGGGGGGGAAAAAAACCCCTACAAATATTTAAATTCTTATTCTGTAAGAAGAGCCACAATCAGGGGCCAGTGCTGAATATCAGAGCTCCTGATTTGTGTGCTTTATTCCTCCTCACTGCACAATTCCTGCCCAGTTTTCCAAGGACTGTTTCAAAAGGAAGAAAACCTGGGAAAAGGACAGCTCTACCAGGCAAACAGACACTACCAGGAGCTTCTCAATTTGCAATTATTCCATGTTGGACACAAATGAAGCCTCTCAAGCCTCTCAGTGCAGCAGCAGAGCCCAGACACCCGTGTGCAGCAAGGATGCTGCTCCTCCTCTTCCCTGCCCTCCCTGAAGGAGATAAAAGGATTGAGTTTTATTTTATTACAGATTCTGCTTCGCTGGTGAAATACCTTCCAGAAATAAATGTTATTTCAGAAATTAAAAAAAAAAAAAAAGGGGTTTCCATCAATCATATCCTGAGCGCAGAAACAAGCCTCGCTTCCTCTCTGATTCAGTTCTCAAAATAGCAAGCCCTGAATTTCCCAAATCCACGATTAACTGGAAGCATCAAGAGGTTTCCAGACAAAACTTGCTGTCTCCTACCCCTGAGCAGGCAAATTCCTGGTCTGGGATTGCCAAGGAGAATGGCACATTGGACAGAAACCTCTGACACTGCCACATTTCCCCCATTTGTTAATCCTGTGACATCAATTAATGCATTTCCACCTGCAGGAAGGCAGGAGCTTGGGGCAGAGGGAGCAAAAACCCACAGGACACTTTCCAGAGATGCTCAGAAACCACCTCCCTTTCCTCTCATCCTGAAACAGAGGATAAATACACCCACAAAGTGCTTTGATTTGACTGAGGATGTTAAATTTAGTCTCTGCTCTGCCTCTGCAGACAGCACATTTACTGCTCTGGGGGTGACTGAAACGTGCACGCTGCAAAGGGGCAACCAAAAAAAAAAAAAAAATCCAAAATATTGGCTCCCCTGACAGGGTGTCACAGCTTCAGGATGTGGAAGGGGAGGCTGGATGGATTTCCACGGTCACTACTGCACAGAGATGATCTAAGACTCACTTCAGGCCTAAAAAAATCCATACAGCTGTAGGAAAAAAAAAAAAAAAAGAAAAAATATCATAGATTAGATCTTGTCTGTCTCCAAGAAAAAAAAAAAAAAAAAAAAAAAAAGGAGGAGTCAGGCATGATGTTTTCAGTCAGTGATTTAAGGAATGTAAATAGCTTTGTCAAGGATGCTCAAGGCAGATTTCCCCAGCTGGATCCTCCCGTGTGTGAGCTCAGCTCTCTGTGCTCAGGACCTGGTTTAAAACAGCCGGGAAAGCCAAGTGGCAGCTGGATGGGAGAGCCCCATCCTTACCGGGGAGGGGAGGGAAGCGAAGCAGCACACGGGAGGGTGTTTGCATCCCACGGGAACGCCATCCCGCATCCCCCAGCTCGCTCTGCAGCGTCACAGCAGCTCCCAGAGTGTCACCAGCTGCTTATCAGCCGCTAAAAACGCGTTTAAAAATTAATGGGAACAGATTGAGCAAGCGTGCAAACACAGGGAGAGCAGGAGCTTTGAGGAATTTCGACGAGTTCAGATGGAGTGGGCTGGGAAGAGCCAGAGAAAATGCCAAAAATACACTCACACATCATCATCATCATCACACAGAGATGAGAGAACATGGATTGAACCACCGTGTGTGCTCCTTCTCCCAGCCCCTTTCACCAGACTTCAGAGACAAAGAGCAGCTGGGCCGTGCACTGTGGTCAGGTTGTAGGGGGGGGAGGGAAAAGAAAAAAAAAAAAAAAAAGGATTTATCCATGTGTTCATACAGGCTCCCATCACCACGGCCCCCTGATGGTTCTGAGGGCTCAGCTTTGAACACACAACGTTGATAAAGGTCATCAAGATGGATGAGAGTCCTTGACGACGCCCTGTGCAGGAGGGAATGAGGGTCCCAGCAGCCACGAAGAGAAAAACAGTAAAAGAGGAAATTTTTTCCTTTTTTTTCCCTTTTTTTTTTTTCCTTTTTTTTTCCTTTTTTTTCCCTTTTTTTTCCCCTTTTTTTTTCCTTTTTTTCCCCTTTTTTCCCTTTTTTTCCTTTTTTTTTTCCTTTTTTGTTTTGCTGGTGCCAGCAGGGCACAATTACCAATAAATGTCAACAAGCCAAAACTGCATCCCAGAGGCCAGTGATGCAGATGTGAGGATGAGGTCAGAGAAGTAACTTCTGTCACCTGAGGTAGGAGCAGGTCAGCCCCAGAAGGGGCAGGGAAAACTCCTCCCTGGAGCTCCTGTCCGGGACAAAGGGATTTTGTAACCAAACAGGTAAAACTGGTTTCTGTCCTGTGCAGCTCCTGGAAATGCCTGACAAGTATTTACTTGTGGGAAGGGAGCAGGAAACTGGGATTTGTTCTTAGCTGGAGTTTTCTAACTGCCAGGAAGAGCACATTAAAGTCTGACCGACTTCACAACCAGCACCGCTGAACAGGGCATTTTACAAAGCACAAAACCCCACAAAAATCCCAGGTCAAGGTGAGCCCCTGCTCAGGTGCCTCATGAGAGGCATATAAAATCCACACTGCAAACAACTGTGTGTGTGCTCAATGGCAGCAATGTGTGGGATTCCCAGAGGAAAAGCTCAGCCTGGTGTAAAACACACAGCTGAGGAGTGGGACAGAGAAAGGAGAAAGAGATTTCTGCTCTGATCAATACTCAGGAGCATTTTGTTTCTGTCCACTGGAAAAAAAAAAAAAGGAAATGTTTCAAAAAAAACCAAAAAAACCCCAAATATTTTCCAGTTTTGGATTAAAGAAAAGCCAGAAAAAAAGTCCCAGAAAATTGAGTTTTAATCGCTTTCCCCCCTCCCCTCCCCAATCTGCTATTAAGGCTGGTTTTTGTTCAAAACATCTTTTTTTTTTTTTTTTTTTCATGCCATATTTTGGCCAGATGTAGGCGATGTGCTTGGACTGCAGAAAAGAGCGATTGATAGCATTAACCAAGAGATAACCAGCAGCCTTGCAAAAGGAAAAGGAAAAAAAAAGAAAGAAAAAAGAAAGAAAAAAGAAAGAAAAAAGAAAGAAAAAAGAAAGAAAAAAGAAAGAAAAAAGAAAGAAAAAAGAAAGAAAAAAGCCTTTTATTTCACATCAGGCCCTCAGCTCCTCACCAGCATCATCTCATCAGCCCGCCGAGCAAACCCGTCCACAGGGGGAACGGATCTGAAAGGTTTGAATAATTCCCCCATCAAAATCAACTCCGCTCGGATCAGGCTTCCACCAAAGCATCAAGACAGGCACGAGACAGGCTGCGTGAAAGAGGGGGAAAATACATCCTTGTCAAGATGACATCCCCCCCTCGGGAGTACAATCCCCACAAGAAAGGCGTTTCTGTCCGCGCCGGTTTGTTCAGAACCCGCGCCCCTGGAACGCCTTACGCTTCTGTAATTATGTTTGACTTATTAAACAATTTAACGTCCACACGGCCCCCGGCTTTGCAGCTGGAGAAATAAAAATCAGGTGTTTGAGGGGCTAAAAGGGAAAGGGGGGAAAAAAATAAAGGAGATGGTTTGACAATGTGTGGGTATTTATGCGGAAATTACACCTGGCGAAGGGAAGGTTCGGCTGAGAGAGCGAGCTCCCCCATTCCTGCTGGCTGGAAATGGGGTTTGGAGTGGTGGGGCTGGTCAGTGAGGAGCTGCAGATTTGGGGAGTTGGGTGCAAACAGGAGGATTTTGGGGAGCTGGGTGCAAACAGGAGATTTGGGGAGCTGGGTGCAAACAGGAGGATTTGGGGAATTGGGTGCAAACAGGAGGATTTGGGGAGCTGGGTGCAAACAGGAGATTTGGGGAGATGGGTGCAAACAGGAGGATTTGGGGAGCTGGGTGCAAACAGGAGGATTTTGGGGAATTGGGTGCAAACAGGAGGATTTGGGGAGCTGGGTGCAAACAGGAGGATTTGGGGAGTTGAGTGCAAACAGGAGATTTGGGGAGCTGGGTGCAAACAGGAGATTTGGGGAATTGGGTGCAAACAGGAGGATTTTGGGGAGCTGGGTGCAAACAGGAGGATTTGGGGAGCTGGGTGCAAACAGGAAGATTTGGGGAGCTGGGTGCAAACAGGAGGATTTTGGGGAATTGGGTGCAAACAGGAGGATTTGGGGAGCTGGGTGCAAACAGGAGGATTTGGGGAGCTGGGTGCAAACAGGAGGAGCAGCTGCCCCAGCCTGGATTTCGTGCTCCCACCACTCATCCGACCCCGCTTCCAAACACACCCCAAAGAGAAAACCACCCCCAGGTGTGGTGTGTGCTGACCTGTGAAGTGAACAGGGATCTGGGCTCTCCTTGGGGTGCTCAAGGCACCCTGAAAGTCACACCAGAGCCAAGATTCCTCTCCCAGCAGCAGCAGCAGCATCCTGGTGGTGTCTCTGGACAGGAGAACAAATGGTCTCCAACGGGGGAATAAAAAAAAGGACCCTCCAAAATGTCCAATCAGCACAGCACCAGAGAATCTGCCACCCCAGAACTTGCTCCCTTCCCACTGTATACCCAGTGCAGAGCCTTCTCCTGACCAGACTGCCCAGCCTTGTGCTCCCAGATCCCACTGGGATCCAGCAGCAGCCCAGGGAGCCCAGGATATGAGAAGGGGGAACTGATGGGTCAAGAGAGAGAGAAGACCAGAAGGGTCATCACTGCAGCATCCAGGGGAAACCCAGGGGAACGTCCCTGCTGGCTGGCACAGCAGGAATGCCCAGGCAGCCCTCTGCCCCACTGATGCATTTTTCATCAAGTGCTTTATTCTGCTGCAGGCGTGGAGTATCATCAGCAGGAAATGTTTGCAGGGTAGGAGGTGGTGGTGCTGATATCTGTAAAGCTCTGGATAAGAGCTGAGGAGCCCCGTCCCAAAATAATTCAGTGTTCATTAAGATCTCCATTAATCCAAGCTGTTGATATTGGAAGGCCTCCATTAAAAAAAATCCAAACAAACACAATCCCAGCTCGCTGCCTCTCACCCTTCCTTCTTCACACCTGAACACCGGTGGCAGTGGGTTTGAGCCAGAGTTATCCCAGTTTGCCCCCAGTGTGGGCAGTTTCTCATCCAGCCCTGGCACCAGCACGTGCTGTGCCCTGAATTCTGCTCCTGGAAAACACAGGATCTCCTCATCTCCTCATCCCAGCCCCAGCCAGGGCTCACAGCTCCAACAGAAAATGCTTCCATGGTGGGTGAGCAGAGTTTGGAACATGTCTGAGACAATCAGACACACACAGAGCTGGAGATGTTTCCATGTCTTCACTCCCTCCTGGCCCTGCAGCTGCTTCCCTGCATTCCCCGGGGATGTCCTGAGGATTTCCCTCAGGGACCTGTGGTGTGCTATGCTGTGCTGCCTGCTGGGGGTGATGGCACTGTCACCTCCCCTCCAGTAACTCCAGAAGAGCTACTGGGAGCCATCTCCCTGCTCCCTTGTCAAGCCAATCACTTCATGATGTAAATGATGTAAATTAATTAAACATCCAGCCCCTCTCTTGCTCCTGACAGCGTTTCCAGCAGCTTTGGCACTGACAAAGGCTCCTGGATGGGCTCCAGGGCATGGGCAGGTCCAGCTCTCCTCTGGACCCCTGTGAGAAGGGCTCTCAAGGACTCCTCCCTGCCTTTGCTTTGCTCCATTCCACACAAGAACCTTCTCCTGCCCTTCCCGAGAAACCAGAGCACCTTTTCTGGGGGAGAGATGAAGGTGCCAGAGCACAAAACCCAGGGGCTCCCAAATCACTCCCCATCCTGGCAAAGGGTCTCGGCTGCTGTCACAAGCTCTGCTGGGTTTCACCCCAAACGCAAACACACATCCCACAGCTTAGGAGAGAACTTTAAATGAAATATTAGGAGAGGAAGCCCAGCCAGGCCCATCCACGAATCCCACAAAGCAAGCTGCCATCCTGTTGGAGAGGATGAAGTAGCTAGGCCCTGCAGAGATGATTTATTAGTAAAAGATTCTAAGAGTATGAAACCTACAAGAGGAATGGAATTGAAAGCAAAATTTGAACTGTAAGATGCTGGGCAGGAAGAGGGTGATTAGGCAGCTGAAAAGACTGAGCTAAGTGAGTCAGTGACACCCTTGCCAGGACAAAAGGATGAATAAAGGGTTGGGCCTTCTCAGGTATCAGGGATAAGGTGGTTTTTCAGGATTTTGGTGTGTAGAGTAGTATTGTAATGTTGTAGTTTCCATAGGCTGTATGTAGATTCTGTAGGTTTTGTATCTTGAGGTGATTGGTTGATGCTCATTAGAATATTCACAATAGAAAAGGTTAAAATGGAATGTAACAGGAAAATCTCTCTCTTGCTCTGCTGGAACCCTGTCCCCTTAGACCTATGGACTCTTCCCCAGTCAGGCTGCCTTCCCGACCAATAAACCACGTGTCCCAAAAAGTATCCTGGTCTTCAGATCATCTCTCTCGTCAGACACCACCAGCGTGCTTTCCAATACCATCCTGTTGTGTCTTTCCAACAGCATCTCCCAAACTCTCCTGGAGAGAGCTCAGTGCTGTTCCCAGCTCTGGTGCAGGATCCAGACCTGTGGAAATGCCCCTCTCCCCTCTCTGGCTGCTGGTCCTGCCAGCACATCTGTGTTCCTGCCTGGGGCCACATCTGTCCCCGGAGCTGCTCCTGCTCTGCACGGGGCCATGAGGCTGCAACTGATACCTCACTGCAGGAAAAAAAAACAACAAAACTTCAAATAAATACAATCACAAATCAAGAAGCAACGCATTGCCACCTGTTAAGGGAGCAGCTGGGGTGCTCCACGCCTGTTGTCACCGCGATTTTAACTTCAGAGCATTTCCCCAGCCGGACACTGATGAGTCACCGGTGAATCTGCATTTGGGATGTGAAATGCCGACATTCCCCTTCCCAAACCCCCTCTAAAGCTGCGTGACAGTCAGACAACAGAGTGGGAACGATAAGCTTTGATGGGGAAAAACTATGCAGAAAAAAAAAAGGGCCAGAACTGCATTAAACCATATTAAAAAGCCAGCACGGAAAGCAGTTCAAACAGCTCCCTGTAAAGCAGCTCAGCTCTCTGGGGCTCTGTTTAACAGACATCCTTTTATTAGAAAAAGTCGCTGAAGATGGCTGTTTAGCACTTCCAATAAAGGATAGGTGGATGGGGATGGAGGGTTTGTTGTTTTGGGGTTTTTTTGGTTTGTTGGTTTTTTTGTGTGTTTTTTGTTTGTTTGTTTGTTTTGGTTTTTTTTTTGTTTGTTTTTTTTTCCCATTAAGATTACAGAAGGGTCTGGGGCTGAAAGAAAGGGAAAAAACTCCAGATGCAGGATTTTTTTTTTCTGCCCCGTTCATTAATGCACCAGCATCTGAACTGGTCACAGGCTGGGGGTGTTCTCTGACTTGGAGGGTCCACCAGTCATCCAGGTGGTTTTAGCTGAGGAACAGGCACTTGGATGATGGAAATGAAGAAGGAAATGCCAAAAAAAAAAAAAAAAAAAAAAAAAAAAGGGTGATGAAAAGAGAGGCTCTGCAGCCAGCCCAGCACCCCTCTGACACAGCTGGACACAGCTGGCTGGCACATGGGGTGAATGAAGGACGTGACATCTTTCATCCCAAAACCCCTCAAACTGGAATGCAAGAGCCTGGCAGAAGCCTCCAGCCACACCATTGTGCAGAAAAATCTATTTTATGGAGCTCCACGGCCAGCTGAGGGCAGGAATTGCAGCAAACGAGGAAGGAACACCTTCCCCTGGGAGAGCCAGGCAGAGCAGGGGGGTTCCTGTGCTCTCACCAAGTGGTGGCTGATGCTCCTCGTCGCCCAAG
The DNA here is from genome assembly GCA_027886175.1 of Phylloscopus collybita. Classification (NCBI taxonomy): domain Eukaryota; kingdom Metazoa; phylum Chordata; class Aves; order Passeriformes; family Phylloscopidae; genus Phylloscopus; species Phylloscopus collybita. The sequence goes on from JAJNNQ010000001.1 coordinate 8,388,824, forward strand.
AGCTGCCAGTAAAAATCCTGCCTGCTAAACCTTGGGTCTGCTCCAATTTTCTCACCGTGGCACCTCATTAATGCTCATTATCATCAAGATCTCGGAGCGCAAGCGAGGTTGGGTTTGTTTTCCACCCAGGCTTGGGCTTCCCGCCTCTCCAACCCCAGCACAGCAAGGAGAGGGGACAAAATGCCTGGAAAGCAGGGAGGGAAACAGCTGAAGGATCATGGAATCATCTCGGAAAAACCATGGGATGTCCAGGCCCTGAGTAGGGCAACACCGACTTCCACCCCAGTCCTTCATCAGAACATTAAAAAATGATGAAAAAATTGCCTTTGATATCAGGGAAAGATGACCAGGGAGGCCACCTGGCTTTAACCAGCTGATGTTTTCTCCACACACACCCCTGTCTCCAGGGCAGACCTCAGATTTGTGGCATTATCTAAGCTCAAACATGGCAAAAAAAAAAAATATTTAAATACCAACCCCACTGCCTGGCGCTTTGAGTGTGAAGAGAACGGGAGTGGAGACACGTAAAAAATAGCACCGTTAAAAATAACATTAAAAATGCTCCTGTTTGGGCCCTCAGGCCCGCAGAGAAAGATGTTTCATTATCCAAGTCTAAGAAATTAATTATGCTTTAATCGGGTTTTTTGCACTAAAAATAAAAGGCAAGTTCTTTCTGGCTTGCTTTGCTTTTGTAAAGGGAGCCCTGAGCCAAGCTCTGCTCCTCCTTGTTCATCTCATCCAGGATCCAGCCCATGGGAGCATCTGGGATCATCCCCTGGACCAGCACCAGCAGCTCTGCACCCCTCCATGTCCCACACAGGGTGCCAATTAACAAATAACACCATTAATAACCAGAGGACTCCCTGTGTGCAGACGACAGCACCAAGCATCTCCTCTCCCCCCCTCCAAAACAGATCCTCGTTTCAGGCCAAAAAAAAAATTTTAAAAAAAAATCAACTTATTACCAGTTTTTATGGGGGATCAGACAAGTTTGGCATCACTTGAGCGAGCTGAGCATCACCTCAGCGAGCTGCAGCCCCTTCCTTTGGCTCCTGCAGGTGTCAGGGGGAGCCCAGCCAGGCCCTGGGGTGGGTTCCAGAGCCGCCCTCGCCCCGGCCGGTGCCGAATCCGCCCGCCTGGCGCTCCAGCCTGGTTTCCATAGAAACAGGTGGATGGAAGACAGGAGCTAAATCTTATTTACTGAGTTAAAGGAAAGGGCTGCACGAGCAGTAATTTAGTCCTAGGGGGGGAAACACGACATTATGAGAAATGCAGAGATTGCCACAGTGGCAAAGAAGGTGGCTGTTCACTGCTGGTTTTGCCTTTAACATCGGTTGTTATAATAAGATTAAGATAAATCAATGCACACCTCCTTTAAAAAGTACCACTGCCCCAATTTCCTAAATAGATACTTACACATAATTTATTTTTTTTTTTATTAAATGCCAGCGGGTTTGGGAAGATTATTTCCTCTTCCCCAACCAGAAATAATCCCACTAACAAACGAGGAAATCTACATTTAGCAGCAGGTTCTACCTTGGCCATCACCATCATTTAAAGCAAGTATCATGACCTCAAGTCCAACGAGATGCTCTCAAACTGCAAGCTCTCACTTTTTTTCTTTTTTCCCAACAGATATATTTAAACCAGACCAGAATTCCTGTAACACTTATGGACACCTGAGGGAAAGGCTGTTTGTAAAACATTTCATTTTGGCTGCATCCCTTGCTCTCTGCTAAGAGGGAGAGTGCCTCATGTGCCCTCCAAAAACACACACACACACACACCAAATCTGTCAATGCTTTGAATATTAAGCTTTATAGGTTGGAGACATCCCTCAAATCACTCTGCCTTGCCCTGCACAATGGCAGGGTTGGAATATGTATTATTTGGGATGAATAATACATGATGGCAGCGTAAATCCAGTCCCAGCTGAGCAGGTGCTCTCCAGCAAGGAGCCAGGAAGGTTTCTGGGACCACACCGAGCTGGCTGCAGGGAGCATTTATCTCTTTGCTAATGAAGGGAGTTGCTGCTCCAGCCTGGAAAAAAAGGGCTGGAAAATCCTAATTAATGAGTGGCATTCAAACCCCACGCATGTCACTCTGTGTGACAGCCCCAGTCTCATCCCATCAGAGACCTTGGGGCTCACTCCAGCCCTGGCTGCTGGGAACCAGGCTCAGTTTGAAATAAATGAAGCACTGGCAAACATTTCCTCACTGGGGGGGACAGGATCACGTAAGGAGAGGTCATTGAATAAAGGGGAGCTGCAAAATTTGGGGAAGGGTTGTGTTTAATCAATCCCCTTTAACTGGGCTCAGCTATCCTACAAAAGGCACCAGCTCTGGAGGACAGTGGAGGTTGTCCCCAGCCCAGGATGTGCCACGTTTTCCATGCCACATCATCCCTCTCATCACAGAAGAACACTGAAACAGCTTACAGCCAGCAACAGCCACAATGTAGAATAATTACTGACTCTTTTCTGTTATCTATGGAAGATAAAACAGCAGAGACTGTAATGAGCAATGGAACCTTCCATGGAATCAAGGGTGTGGCAAACTGTATCTTCCTCCATCCACAAACAGGTGTTTATCAGCGTTTCAGTTGGAGTGTCTTATCTCTAAAAGAAAACAGCTAAACTTCACAAGTTAGACAAGCATATTTTAACAAAACCTAGGGTAATTTTAAATGAAACAGTACTTGAACTCGATATGAACAAATTTTGATAGAAAGAAATCTTAAACTGCGTTAACTTAATAAACTTACATGTTTAAACTTTAAATTAACAGAATGTAAACCTGACATCCAGCCAGGCCAGGAATCAGAGCAGCCCCCTTCTCAGCCCAGCATTTCCTTGTGCTGGACCAGCCTCACAGCCCAGGCTGGACTTCCCAAATCCTTCTTTTTTAAAATGACCATGGAAGTGGCTTTTCAAGGCAGCCTGACAGCAGCATCTGATGTTTTCTCATTAGCTGAGCTGGGATGACATTGCTCATGGCTCTGCCAGGGTAATGAAGGAACCAGCCAGCAAACAAAGCAAAAAATCAATATGGATGAGTGTAATATTTTTCATAATGTCTTTATTGTGCACAGCCTTCCTCACGCAGCTATTCATAGACACACTTTCTCCTCTTCTTTTTTTTTTTTTTTTTTTTTTTTTTTTTTTTTTTTTTTTTTTTGTTCCCAGGGAACGAAGCGATGGGAAATGTTCTTATTCCACCCAGAGCTGATTCATCAGCCCTGAAGAGTTTATAAATTAAACCCAAATAGGAGCAGACTAAATCAAACACCCAGCCTGGCTGGTGGAGCTGATGCTTCAGACACATCCCAGCTCCTGCTGGTGACACTTGGGGACATCCACGTGGCACCGTGTCCCCCCCTCCAGGGGGCTGGGAGCAGGAAACAGGCTAAACAGGCTGAGCTCCTGGATGCTGGTGGAAGGAGCAGAGGAAGAGAAACGCCACTCAAACAGGAAACTTTGCAAGCAAACACAGCAGAACCACATCCTTTCCAAAGGCATCCTCTCCCTGGCTGCCGTGACCCCAAACGACCGGTGCAGAAGGGAGGGAGGGGGGGAACTGGGAGCTCTGGGGGGTGTGAAGGCTCCAGGCTGGAAACACAAGGGAATTGCAGCATAAACTGGGACCTCCAGCAAGGATCATCCTACCCCCAAAAGAGCTGCCACGCAGAGAGGAGCAGGGAAAAACTTCCACGGCTTCAGGGCAGGCAGCTCTGTGCACCCACGCCGGGCAAAAAGGGAAATAAAAGCTGAAAATCACACTCAGCCTGATAAAGGTATTTTCTCCTTCACTCTCATCCAGATTCCCCCTGGGAAAACACCAGTGTGTTCATTTATTGCATCATCAGGCCTGTGGGGGAAGAGGGTCACAGAGGTTCCAGGCTTCCAACTCCCTGAGGCATCAGCCAGCAGCTCCCTGCAGCCTGGCTTTGCTGCCCCACAGGGAGCCCTGCATCTGGGGCTCTGCACCTTCCCTGCAGCTCTGCCCTGCCCTGCTGGGCACCAGCAGCAGGACCACTCCAGTTTTCAATTATTTATTGCCAAGCAGGTGCTGCTGGATAAGCCTGGAAACACCAAAATTCCTCCCAAAAAAAGGGCTGGGCAGTGAATCCACTGCCAGGGCAATGTCCCCTTTCCTGCCAGGGATTGCCACCATGCCAAGCAGGACCAAAGTCTCCTGGGACCAATTAGGTACAGCAAAAATGACCTTAATTACTCACCCTGAGCAAACACCGCTGGAGCCAGCTGTGCTTCCAGGCTTGGTGTGTTGCAAAACCTCCTGGACACAAAGGTGAAGCCACTGTCAGACAGCAAAAGCTTTTTCCTGCTGCCAGGTTACCTGCCAGGCTCGAAAAGTCACTGCCACCCTCTTCTGTCCCCTGTGTCACCTCCTGAAAACCCCACTCCTGCTGCTTGGCTATTAAGCAAGAGCAAATCTTCTGCAAAGCCCCTCAATCCAGGAGCCAAATCCCACCACCAAAGGGCACCTGGCCACTTCAGAGCACCTGGCTGGATGCAGAAAGGGCTCTTTTTATTTTAAAATATTCACTTCTGCTGCTGCAAGGCTGAGCCTGCCTGCAAAGTAACCCAGAGGCTGCAATCCCCAGCCCTGCTCACAGCAGACACAGGGTTTGCTGCTGCCCACTGGATTTTAATTGGTCCCAACCATGGCACAACTGATAAATCTCCAAAGCATCCATACAGGAAAATCATGGCTTTTTCTTCCATGCAACTGGTTGGTTTTTGGTACTTCCACCAGGGGTTTTGAGTTTAATAAAGGAGAAAAGGAAAAGAAATGACTCCTCTGTGGCTTTGCTGGTGGTGAGTAAGCAAAGCCATTGAACACAAATGAGCAATGAGAAGAGGAAGCACCTCTGAGCTCCATAAACAGCTGGGGACACAGTGGTTTGGTTTATACTGGACAGAAATGTAACTCAGGGAAACAAATGAGCTCTTCTTGGACACTGGCCCGAGCCAAAGTTTGGAAGCAGTGCTGCAGGAAGGGACCCTCTGAACCAAACAGGAATGATAACAACGAGAAGGGTGGAAAAGAAGATTTTTACCTGGCTCGGAACGAGTCAGGCTCTGCTGGAGATTCCCAACCTGTCTCCCAGAGGTGCTGCCTCTGCCCTGGCTGTGGCTGGGACACCCCAGGCACCAGTGAGACACCGGCAGCTGTGAGAAATTCCATCCTGGGAGGGTGGGCAGGCCCTGGCACAGGGTGCCCTGAGGATCTGTGGCTGCCCCTGCAACCCTGGAAATGCCCAAGGCCAGGCTGGACAGGGCTTGGAGCAGCCTGGGACAGTGGGAGGTGTGCAGGAGGGGTTGGAAATGGATGAGCTCCAAGATCCCCTCCAACCCAAACTGTCCTGATGAGGTCCCACACAGTCCCTGCACACCTCCAGCACTGATATTCCCAGCAGTGCTCACAGCCATTAACAAAACCCCACAAAACCCCTGCAGACAGTGCCATTGCCCACCTGGAAATGCCATTTCCCACCTGGGAATGGCACCTGAGCAATATGACCCAGAGAAAAAAGCAGCAGGGTGGTGCCTGGGCTGTGCTCTGCACGTGTCGTGCCACAAGCCCCAGAGCAGGGAGGAAGCCAAGGCATGCCTGGAGCAGCCAAGAAAAACTGAGCTGTATTTATATCCAAAGCACTGAGCAGCAGGTAGAAAAGCAGAGATCCAACACAGCTCTGTGCAGAGGGGAAATGGGGCTTATCCACGGCCAGGTTTTTAAGGAATATTGGTGTTCTATACCCTGATGTCCTAAATATATCCTAAATATATATATTTAAGGGATATATTCAGTGCTGTGGGCTTTGCAGTGAGTGGTCCACGGCTTCAGGGCAGGCAGCTCTGTGCACCCACGCCGGGCAAAAAAGGGAAATAAAAGCTGAAAATCACACTCAGCCTGATGAACATATTTTCTCCTTTGCTCTCACCCAGATTCCCCCTGGGAAAACACCAGTGTGTTCATTTATTGCATCATCAGGCCTGTGGGGGAAGAGGGTCACAGAGGTTGGGGAGCATTTGTTTTGGGCAATTGAACCTTCCCCAGCACCCTGAGCTCAGCACCACAGCCAGGACCCCAGGGGTGTTATTGCTGGAGAGGGCAGGATAAAATCTCCGAGGGAAAGGGGGGATGGAAAGAGTTTTAACTCCTCAGAGGGTGGAAAAAAGAAATTAGGGGAAAAAAACTAGAGTTGAGGATGGCACAGCTCAGCTGCCTCCCCTGGCCCTCCCCAGCAGAATGTGCACAAGCACATCCTGTGGCCAGGGCTTCTCATCTGCTGCCAGGGAGATAAAGGGAATTCCTTTATCCAGGCAGGGCTGGCACCAGGGCAGCAGGAAAAGGGCCACAGGAGCCACCCTGCACAGCCCTGGGGGACACAGCTTTGGGGACAACCCCAAACCCTGCCTCCCTCCTTTAGATGGGAAAAAGCTAAGGAGATCTGTGCCCTGCCTGGGATTCCTGTGGGAATGATGGGGGGGAAATGCAGAGAAAAGTCAGGGCTGAAGGCAGGGGGGGAAATGCAGAGGAAAGCCAGGGCTGAAGGCAGGGGGGGAAATGCAGAGAGAAGTCAGGGCTGAAGGCAGGGGGGGAAATGCAGAGAGAAGTCAGGGCTGAAGGCAGGGGATCCATCCAAGGCACACAGCAGTGACAGGAGCTCCTCAGTGTGGAGACCCCAACCCTTGGGATGGATCCATGACCAAAGCCCCGTGGAAGAAACAGAAATCCCCAAAACTCCCCATGGATGGAGGCTGGGCAAGGATTGGGAAGGGCCTGGTAATGCTCAGGCTCTGCTCCTGCAGCAGCACCAACCCCTGAGGGCTCATCCAGAGGGAACCACCACCCCAGAGAGCTCCCTGCACAGCCTGGCTGCTCACCCCAGCACCAGGAACAGCTGGAAGCTTATGGGATTTTTTGTCTGGAAACAGCATCTGATGGGGGCAGGCCTGGGGGGAGTGCAGGGGGGGCACAAGGAGAGGGCAAAGCAGGCAGACAGGGATGGGAAAAGGCTGGAGAGACTGGGGGCGTTTAAGCCTAGAAAGGTTCTCTCCAGGATTTACCCCAAAGTAGCTAATCTGCACTAACAGGAGTAAAACAAAGAGTGATGTCACCAGCTCCATCTGCTTCAAATTTGCTCTAAGCTTTAAATCTCCCTAATTAAAATATAAAAAAATCTAAAAGAAAGACAGATAAAAAAAAACCAAACCCACCAGCATTTGCTAAATGAACCCAGAGTGAAGCAAACATCCCCACACATACACAGAATGCCTTTCTTTCCAACCAGCTCAAAATACTGGCACTGAGGAGCTCCAAGGAGTTCCCAAAGGTTGTAAAAACCAACAGGGTGGGATGGCACAGGAAGGGACAGCCTGTTGGTTTGGGGGGTGACCCACCCAGCCCCGGGTGCCACAGCAAGGATCAGGCACGGCCCCAGCTGCACTGGTGGCCAATGCTCTCTGCTGCTGGGGGCCTTTTAATGGCTGTGTGTCTGGGGTTGTGGAGCCAGGGGTGTGTGTTCTATTTCATTGTTAAAAGCAGTTGGGGAGATTTTTTTTTTTTTCTTTCTCTCTTGTAACTCTGGGGGGGAGAGCTGCAGATGCCTTCTGATAATGGGCCATTAACACCTCCCCAGGCTGTACCCTCCCCAAACTAGTGCATCCACATTCCCTCATCCTATTGGGAGATGCATCACATTCCCCCCTGCCAGTGGGGGTTGGGGGGGCAGGCATTCCTACCTGGATAAAACTGAGACACAGGGACACAGAAAGTATCCAGCTTCACCCGATTTCTTGGAGGAAGACTGGACCCCATCTCACCATCACCAGACCCCTTCTCACCATCCCTGGATGCTTTTGCTACAGGATCATCTCTGCTCCACCAGAACCACCTCTGCCACTCCTGGAGGACTCACTTTTGGATGCTTCCAACACCGTGACCAACAGGGTGTCAGGCTGTAGCTCTGACTCTGTCAGGGTTCTCTGAAATTGTTGTTTGTTTGTTTGCTGGTTTGGTTGGGTGGTTTTGTTTTTCTACTACATTTGTATTGCTAATACTCCTAATAAAGAACTGTTATTCCTATTCCCAAATCTTTGCCTGAAAGCCCTTGATTGCAAAATTATAATTTGGCAGGGGGGGTGAGGGGTTTACATTCCCCATTCTAAGGGAAACCCCAGCTTTCCCTGGCAGATACCTGTCTTTCCAAACCAAGGCACTGTGCAAATGGAAAATCCGACAAGGCTGACACCACAGCACCTTGTCACCTCCTCTGAGGGTTGGTGTCAGGTCAGAAATGGTTTTTTCTCCAGCTGGACTCCTGAGCAGAATCGAGACTCACTGGCAGTAAGGTCATTATCTGCCACAGCACTGCAGCCAGCTCATCCAGGAAAAGCCTGGAGGAACTTGGGATTCCCCCAGAAACACCCCTGGAGGGAGAATCAGCCCAGCAGGACCTGGCAGAGGCCCAGGGAGCACCTGGTGAGGAGCCACCACGGTGTCTGCCCACAGAGCTCGCTCCAGTTTCATCATGGGACAAACCAACCCTGGGAAGCCCCAGGTGGAATTCCCCACTTCCACAGCTCCCTGCCCTCCTGCCCCTCAGCTGCACCCCCAGAGCGCTCCCCTGCATCAGCTGCTCACACACTGTCAGCTCTCCCAGTGCTGAGGCTGCAAACCCAAAGAAGCCCAAATCTGCCAAGCCATCAGTGGTTTCACAGCCTCAGGCAAGGCCTCGCAGGGATCTGCTGGCTCAGAACTGCTGAAGCACCAATATTCTCCAAAAACCTCCACCTTGGCTTTCTTTCCTTAAATCACCAACAATTCCAGGCCCTTACCTTCCTAAAAATTCAGACCTATACAATTTATCTTCCTAAAAATTTAGACCTGTACAATTTTTTTAAAATTGATTTATTAGGGATACACCTGTATTTCAGCAGCTGGTTCTTCTCCCCCAGGTGAAAGCCCCCTTTCCCAAGTTTATCCCACAGAAACTCAGGGCATGAGCAATGTTGGGATACAGGGCTGCTGCTTCACTGCTTTAACATCCCAACTCACACAGCTCCTTGGGATCTGATTTATAACTATGGCAGGAAACCTTATTGGAATCAGAACTAATTTATAGACTCAGGAGGGGGAAAGAAAAAAAGGGAAAAATTGACGTTTTTCTAGATCACACACCGTCGCTGTAAATCAATTTCCATTTTGTGCCCCTGGTGCAAGCTGCTCCCAGCCTGGGTGAATAAATGCCAGGAGTAATGAGTTTGGAAACAACCAGTTACAAAGAAATGACAGCCACTGAAAAATCCTTCTCCTGCCAGGCAACCCCAAGTGCAGATTAAAGCAATTACCAAAACCCAAGTGACGAGGCAGGGGAGACCAGGAATTTGAACAAGGAGCTGATTTTCTTCTTTTTTTTTTTTTTTTTTTTTTTTGTCTATTTTACCTTCCTCCTCCAAGCAAAGCCAAGGAAGATGCTCAGTCCTGTCCTCCTCAGCAAATAAGCTCAGATTTTGTTGAAGGGGGATGAACTGAGCAGCAATTTGGGATGTGGGTAATAAATGTCCCGGTGATCTGAGGCAGGGAAGGCTCTTGGAGAGCAGGAGGAAGGCAGGAGAGGGGTGAGCAGGGAAGGGTTGGGCACAGAAAGGAACAGCAGCTGCAAAGAGCCACCACTCACAAACACACCACAAACTGTAATTTCCTGCAGGGTCTCTCTTCCCTCTGGTTTCTGCCCCGTGTTGGGGCAGTTTGAAGATTCCCCTCATCGAGGGTGCCTCACCTCCCTCAAGGTTTGGGCTTTGGGGAGGGGGGGGGTGGCAAATGTCATTTCACAGCCAAATCCAGCTGGAGAAACACCAGAGGGGGACACCCAGCCACCTCCTCACTCAGCAGCACTGGAAATGTCACAACAAATCTCCTTTTTCCCCACAAAGAGGGTGAACAGTGGAACAAGAAGCTTTGCAGTGCTCTGTCTCAACAGCAGCACAGCCAGCTGAGAAGCACAACTTGCAAAAACCTGAAAATTATCCAAGTGTGACCTCCTGTGTGCAACCAGCCCCTGCTGAAGGCCTGGCTGTCACCAAGAAGATGCTTTGAATGCCACCTGCTCTTCTCTGGAAGCCCCAGCTCCACAGGCAGAGACAAAACTCTTGGTTTATCACACTGGTATCTCCTGGTGCTTGGGTTGCTCTTGCTCCTGGTTGTACCAAGCTCCTGGCACTGCCTCCTTCCCAGAGATTTCTGCTCAAAAAGAGCTTTGGGATACTCCAGCATGGAAAGGGAGGGGTGTAAAACCATCCACTTTTACCATGACCAAAGATGAAAAGCCAAACACAAAGTCTGGCTGAGAGCAATCAGCTCAGGAGCCTCCAGGCATTGTTCCCCTCAAAGCAAACACTGAGATAATAATTAATAAACTCACAGGGAAGTGCAATCCTGGATGAAAGCAGCTCCCAGGTGAGACTTCACACACGTCCCCTCAACCCACAGCCACTTCCAGAGGCACACATCCCATGTGGGGATTATTTGGGGTTATTTCTGCCAGCTTTCCAAAGAACTGGGCAGCTGCAGGTGCTGAGGCCCAGCAGCCGAGGATCCCCTGATAAGGAGTGATCCTCTGACCACTGGAATCGCTTGATGTATGGCAGCAATTTGAATTTCTGTATCAGAAATGCAAATTCAGCCCTGGGGCCAATCTCCTGGATGTGGCTGCTGGCACACACGGTGCTCCAGAGGTGAGTTTTGTGGGAAATAAAGAGTGAAACTAATTACCGGTCCCAGCGCAGCAGCAGCGAAGCTTTTGTTCCAGTCCAGAAGGGAAAGAAACAAAAGGCTGGTATGAAAAGCCACCAGGGTGACTCCTATTTGTCTTCCATGGAGAAAAGCCTGGCTAAGACAGATCTCCTGCATTCAGGGGAGTGAAAGGCAGTGCCAGGTCCCATCTGTCCTTGTCTGGCACAGACACCGTGGAGAGGGGGGGGATGCTGGGTGGGAGGAGGTGGGTGCCAGGACAGGACTCTCCAAAGCACCCAAAGTGATGCCTCACACTGCAGCTCTCTCCAGGGCTGGGTGCCCCCGGGGTTTATTAAACTCTCTGATGTGTAAAGAATTCTGGAAGAATTTCTGGGAATGAGCCAGGGTTTTTTAAAAGAAGGTGGTAAGTTATCACCAGCACTGCTCCCTGCTCTCTGCTCCAGCACACCCAGGAGCCACCCCTGATTACTCCACGCCCTGAAAATCAACAGTTTCAGCAACAGAAGAAGGGTAAAACAACCCAGAGCTGATGTAAAACCCCAGAGAGCCTCCCAGCAGAGAAAGCAAATGGAGCAGAGTGTGAACATCACCTCAGGATGCAGGGCCACATCAGCATGCTGTGTTCTCCCAGAGCATGAACTGCATCCCTGGCTCTGGATCCACCAGCTCCATCATCTCCCACTGGAAGTGATGGGGATGGAGCACCCTGAGCTCGCCTTCCCCACTGAGCTACAGCTGAAAAAGCTCCACCAGCAGCTCCAGCATCCAAATTCACAGCTGTGGGAACAAAGCTGAGCTGCAAAAAAGAATAAAGCTTGCAGGTGAAAGCTCAGGAGGGGTGGTTCAGCTCCCCTGCTGCAGAGGGGTGTCCCCACTTCCCAGGAATTTCAGCTGGGCTTCAAAAGCACCATCAGCAAAGGCACCACAGCCACGTCAGAGCCCTGGCATGGGGTGACAGCAATATTTGGGTGTCCTGCTAGAGAGGGACCAGGAGAATGGAAACCCCACGTGGCTGCTTTACAAACCCAGCAGCTTTGTGCCTTCAGCTGGCTGCAAGGGGAAGCAGCAGAACAATGCTACCAGCTCCTGACACCATTTATTTTTCCTGCAGGAAAAAGCCTTTGCCAGCCTGGGAGGAAAGGAGCAGATGGCCCCGAGCCCAGGGCAGGCACCCACACAGCCCTGGCCACGTGGCTGCTGCACAACAACAGCCCCAGCTTTGGCACAGCTCACTCAGCACTGGTTTAAAGCTCTGGAGACCTTGGCACGAGCGGGGAGACCCTCAGCACAGCCCCAGGGCCAGGCAGGAATCAGGGATGCAGGGCTTTTCCATCCTGGGTGGTTCTGTGAGTGGCAGCGAGGGGTTGGGAGCTCCAGCTGTGCTGGGACCTGCCCTCCTGGAGTTTCACTGGGTCTCCAGCTTGAGCAGGAACGTTCCTGTGGCAGGAGAGGACTCTATGAACCCCAAACATTGGGATGAGAGGTGTTTTGGTACCCAGCTGTGCACCTGGGCTGTGCAATGACGGATGGATGGACAGACAGGCTGCTGGAGGTGGATTTGTTCCCGGAAAAAGCCACGGGAAGCCCATCTGGGGAGAGCAGCACAAGGAGGAAAACCACTGTGCAAAAGGGAGAGGAAGTGGAAAGGGAAAGGAAAGCGTCTCTCACTCTCCTGAAGAGAACAAAAGCCTCAAATCATTCACAACAAGCCACAGAGCCTGGTCTGTGATCAGAGTCAGGGTGAGGCTCGCTCAGGAGCTGCTGTGAAGTGACAGAAACAGCTTGATCTGGGCTCTGCAATCACCCTGGAGTGCTCCTGTGGTTTCCTCAAGGGATCAAACTGCAGCCCCTTCCCTCCTGCCTGAGCCCCAAGCTCTGCCCTCTGACCTGCAGCACCACCTTCTCTCCAGTCTAAATACTGATAAAAACAGGAATATCTATTTTTTTATGTATTTTTTATGTATTTTTTATGTATTTTTATGTAATTTTTTATGTATTTTTGTATTTTTTGTTAAAAGCTGCTGTGCCCAACACTGGCTTGTTTGACTGAAGGAGAAACCCACTCTGTGCAGAGCCTGGCAGAAGTGCAAGGGAAGCATTTTCCCCGTGATTGACAAGATAAAGCCTCCCCATGATTGACAGGACAAAAGACTTTTGTTTTCAGTTGATAGGCAATGCAGTAATTTTCTTTAAACGGCATCTTTTTCTCCCCAGGTTCTTCTGGAAAAAAGCACAAACCACAGGCTGAACCCCATATTGAGCTGTATTGATCCCCTGCCCTGGGGAGGAGGCTGAAAGCCAATGACTACCACATTTTCCATGGTCCAGAGCCTGAAGAGCCCAAGAAAATCAAATATTTGAGAGCCAGCGCCGCTCCTGTAACAGACCTAATCCCTGTGCAAACAGGAACATCTCACCCCATCACCCTTTGGGTGAGGAGAGCCCTCCCTGAAAGCAAATCCTATCCACCCCTGCCTGTTCTCTCCTCTTTTTCCTGCCACCATCAGCTTCCCTTGTCCAGCAAAAACAAAAATCCATTAAGGCTATGCATTTGTTACCCTGACAAATCCGTGTTGGGAGATGTGCTGCACATCCCAAACCCCACAAACTCCAGAAGCCCAAACCCTGCAAACCCTCCTTGAGGCCCCGTGGAGCAAAAAAAATCATCCCAAGGCTGAACTCTTGCCCTCAGGAATAAATAACCTTGGGAGCTGTGACCTCAAAGGACTGTCCAAAAGTGGGTGTCCCCCCCTCCATGGGACCCTCAGGGCTGATAAAAAGTGGGTGTCACCTCGCTCATGTGACCTTCTCAACCATCCCAGGGGTACCTGCTGGCTGAATTGTTCATTTTGGGGGGCCCAGAGGGAAGGAAGGAGAGTGGGACACGAGCAAGGTTTGCTCCTGCTGTTATCTCTGTCCAGTTCCCAGCTCTCAGAACCAAAAATCTCACCAGATTAAATATTCATTTTAAATGAAGACAAAACATGCTGTGTAAAAAAAAAAAAAAAAAAAAAAAAAACCAAAAAAAAACCGAAAAGAAAACACCACCACACAAAACCCACAACAACAAAAACCCTCAAATATTTTGCTTTTAAAACTAAACTATCAGCTGTGTTTCAGCCAAAATTAGGAGGGTTTTTTTAAATGAATAGTTTGTCTGGAGAATTAAGTAAGATGAGAAATCCCCTTTGCCCTGCTGTAACCCATTGCTGTGACAGTGAGGAGGATGCTTTGCTGTGCTGTGAGTGCAAGAGGAAAACAGACCCTGGCACGGCTAATCCACGGGTGATATCAGTATTTAGGAATAAGACACAAGGTCATTTAATCACAGAATCACAGAATCACAGAATCACAGAATCACAGAATTTCTAGGTTGGAAGAGACCTTCAAGATCATCAAGTCCTCAATTTACCTCAATTTACCCCAGAGAAACCACATTCACCTGGAGGGACAAACCTGAGTGAGAACACGGCACAAACCAACCCCGAACCCTCAGGAACCAAACCTGACCTGAGCGCAACAAAACAAAACCCTGCAGGTTTATCACCCCAAAAATCACAGGGTTAAAAACTCATTTTTTTCCTGAGTCCCCACACAGCCAAGCAGCAGAAAACAGCTTTGTCTGCCAGCAGCAAAAAAAAAAAAAAACAAACCCAGCAAGCCAGAGGCAGGAACTGCACCCCCCAGCTCTCTGTGATCCGCGGCCTTCTCCTGGAAAATAGCAACAATAACAATGATAATCCACGACCAAAGGGACAGAAACACGATGCTTTTTGCCTGTGAATAATGATTTGGGACAGGAGGGGGAAAAAGAGACACCCACGCCTGGTTAATGACACAGCCGGCATCTGCGATCTGCCTCCCCGAGAAGTTCATGCATATTTCAAAAGGCCAGGAGCTCCATTACTCCTCACTCCTCCTCCTAATATCACCAGATCAGAGTCCATCAGGGAGAGAAAGGCAAAGAAAGCCTGTCACAGTGGGGGGAGAGTGGCACTCTTGTGATTTAAAGCCCCAAAGGGGTTTGTGGGCCAGGTGGGGTGGGATGGGATGGGATTGGGGTGGGTGAGGAGAAGGGATCTGGAGCAGGCCTCCTCTCTGGGAGGCCAGCAGGGATTGCTCTCAATGTCCTCCCTTCAGTTCTCAGCCTGGAGAACTCTTAATTATGAACTACAGCTCCCTCCAACAGTGAGGAAAAGCCACCCCATCTCATTCTGCTGGTTAGAGTTTGCCCCAGCAGTAGAGACGGTGGGTGACACTTTTTTTTTTTTTTTTTTTTTTTTTTTAAGAGCAAAGGACGGGAAAAAATTGTATTTTCAGTTAATTTGTGACTCAGAAGGGCAGGCACTGAGTTTCAGTAAGTTCCCCCGTGGGGGCAGAGCTGTAATGGCTTTGTGCTCATAGTTACCCTCCAGGAGGGCCTGACTTCCCTCTCTGACCCTGAGCCCAGAGCCGGCCAAGGCCAGCACAAATCCCACACTCAAGACTTTGATCCCACCAGGAGCACTTTATCACCGTCCCCAAAGCACTCCCAAGTCAGCTCCTGGGGGATGGAGCAGCCTCCTGGAGATGTCACAGAGCAGGATGGGCCTCGAGGATTCCTCTGGAGTGGAGTCCAGTCCTTGGCCTGTGGGGCAGGAGGGACCTGCTGGGCTCTGGGAATGCAAAACCAGCAGTGCCAAAAACCCTTCCCAGCAGCAGCACCACAGACTCTCTGCCCACCTCAGCTCCTGACACTGTTTATACAGAATTCATTGTATTATTGCCTCCCTGCCCACACTCTCGCCATCCACTTGTGTAAAACTTGGATGTTCATTTCTGCTTGCACAATGAAAAATATGGGGGGAGAAACATGAAATTACCCAAAACCCTTCCCCAGCAGCAGCAGCAGCAGCACCACAGAGTCTCTGCCCACCTCAGCTCCTGACATTGTTTTATATAGAATATATATAAAATACATATTATATATATATATTATATAAATATATATAAAATATATATAGAATATATATATTATATATATTCTCTCTATATATATATTTTATATATATATAGAAAATATATATATATTCTGTCACCATCCACTTGTGTAAAAACCTGCTCTTTATTCTGTTTGCACAATTAAAAAAATACGTGGGGGGAAATATGAAATTACTGAAATGCCCCACAGGTTACCAACCCAGCACAGAACCCCAAAAGCCTCGTGATTTGCACCTCATGAGAAATGAGTGAAGGAAAAGCTCTGATCCTGCTGCCCTGGCCCCATCCTCCCCACTGCAAACCACCAGCTCTTGCCCCCAAGTTTTCACCCCTCATCTCTCCCCAGCCCCTCAGCTCCATATCCTTGATTACCAACTCATTTATGCAGGAACCAAAAAAGAAACTTCACAGCACAGCGACTAAAACATTAAAGCAATAAATACCTGGGTGTTTATATAAATCATCACGTAAATATTTTGGCCGCAAATTGAATTGATTTTTTTCCCCTTCTCTGTGCCTCGCTTAGGCAATATTGATGGGGTGATGGTTTTGTGCATTACTGGGATTTTTTTTTTCTCTCACAAGGAAATGGATGAAGAAAGTCAGTCCCAGCCACACCATGAATACAGTTCTCCCAAAGGCTGAAGGAGGGTCATTCCACCACAGAATCATGGAATGGTTTGGGTTGGGAGGCATCTTAAAGCCCATCTCATTCCAATCCCCTGGGCAGGGACAGTTTCTGCTGTTCCAGGCTGTTCCAAGGCCTCTTCTCAGGGCTCAGGTGATGCAAAAGAATCATGGATAACCAGTCCCAAAGCCATCAGCCACAGTTTGTGCTGGAAATCCTGTGCATAAGCCTTGTTTTTGGAGATTTCTGCTCGATGGGTGGACAAAAAAGACAAGGCTTGAAGACAGTTTAAGGCTTGTGACGCTGAAAACCAGGAATATCAATGGCACTGTCCTGCAGGAGGGGGAGAACCTCCTTGGAGCTTCATCCTTCCACAAGGGGTGACAAGGGCAGCACTGCCAAGGAGTTCACCATACCCAAATTCAGACCAAAACGTCACAATTCGACATGGATGAACGACACTCACACTCTGAGATGTCCAAGGCAAAAAAGGGGGATTTTATTCTCAAACCTCAACATTTATAGAATTCCCACAGTGACCATGGATTGGAGGAAGAAAATTGTCCTCTCCAGCCACACTGCTCAACCCAACAGCCCATCAACTCTCTCCTCCTCCAGAAAGGAATGCAAAACAATCGTTGCTTACATGAAAAGTGAGTGAGAATCTCCATCACAAAAAGCAAACATCAGAAGGCTTTAGGAAGAAATGTAGAAGAACAGAATGACACCAAAAAACAGGAATTAAGGCAAAGCATAACCCCAGAGCTCCAGAGGGGCAAGCCCAGCCCTGGTGCTTCCATCCCACAAGGAAGGGCCCCACGTTGAATTTCTCCGTGTCAGCTCTTTTTTTTTTTTTTAACCAGGCAAAAGCCAGCTGGAGCAGGAGGGGACAAAAACCACTGGGGGCTCTCCATTAATTTCAAAGCTGCTCAAAAAAAAAAACAACCCTTATTTCTCCAGGCTGGTGCATCCACAGGCAGCACGTGCAGCTCTTTTCTCTCCGCCACGCTCCAGCAGCTCCGGTGTCTTTAGGGGCCGGGGTCCCACCGCCGCTGACAGGGATTTAACTCGCTCCCGCTAATGTTTTACCCGTGCTGTTGGGTCATGTTTCCCTTTCCACTTGAAAGGAGATCCCCAGCTCGTTGGCAGCGGGGGAAATTAACGGAGGGATCGTCGTCGGGAGGCGCGAGGCCCAGGCCGTGCGGAGCGCGCGGCGCGCGGGATTATTCCCGAACAATGAAATTAATTTGGGGCCGTCGGCCGGGAGAGCCGGCGTTAAAAAACATGGAAGGGTTACTGACAGCCTCCTCATACATAAAACATCACTTGGCATGGGTTTGTCTGAGTGTTTCCTGGTGTCTTGGGTTGTGGAGCCAGGGGTGTGTGTTCTATTTCATTTGTTAAAAGCAGTTGGGGAGATGTTTTTTCTTTATCTCTTCTAACTCTGGGGGGAGAGGGGAGGATGCCTTCTGATAATGGGCCAGCTGTTAAAACCAGGTGGGGCAGTGTTTCTTATCTCTTTCATGCAAGTCCTCCCTCCAGGGGGATATTTTTCTGCTGATGGACCATTAACACCTCCCCAAACTAACACATCCCCAAAGTATACCCTCCCCAAAGCAGAACATCCACATTCCATCATCCCATTGTGAGATGCCCCACCCAGTGGGGGGAGCCAACCATTCCTACCTGGATAAAAACTGAGACACAGGAACACAAAGGCATCCAGCTTCACCCGATTTTCTGGGAGGAAGACTGGACCCCTTCTCACCATCACTGGACCCTTGTTCTACAGGATCATCTCTACTCCACCAGAACCACCTCTGCCACTCCAGGAGGACTCACTGTGGGCTGCTCCCAACACCCTGACCAACAGGGTGTCAGGTTATTCCCTCTGACTCTGTCAGGCTTCTCCAAAATTGTTGTTTGTTTGTTTGCTGGCTTGGTTGGGTGGTTTTGTTTTCTACTCCATTTGTATTGTTAATATTCCTAGTAAAGAACTGTTGTTCCTATTCCCAAATCTTTGCCTGAAAGCCCTTGATTGCAAAATTATAATTTGGCGGGGGGTGAGGGGTTTACATTCTCCATTCTAAGGGAAACCCCAGCTTTCCCTGGCAGAAACCTGTCTTTCCAAACCAAGGCACCTGGGCATGAGGGCTCTCTCCTGCACAGGGGGTTGGAGCAGACAGTGATCCCGCAGCCAGGGATCAGATGGAACCCCAGGAATTGGTGCTGAGGCTCAAGGCTGAATAAGCCAGGCTGATTTTTGGGGAAAGTAGTGTCTTTTGGACACCTGGGATGCAGGGATTTGCCTGTTGCTGGCACTTCTAGGGAGTAAATCCTACTCAGGACTGGCACAGCTCATGTTCAGCTGAGCCCTGAACCAAATACCCTCCCAATCCTCCAAATGTCAGGTTTCCATCTCCCTGGGCTCTCCCATCCCACCTTGGTGACCCATGGAAACCACACAAACAGGACCAGGGGGTTTTGAGCCTAAAAGTGGAAGATTTTGGGCCTGGCTACACTGTCCTCCCCTCAATATTCAAAAATTGCTGAGATTTTTGTAAACCCCACACACCCGAGAAAGGCAGATGAGGTGTGATCATCTCAAAAGCAAAGCACAGTGAACACACAGTGGTTAAAAAAATAAAAAATAAAAACAATTAATCCCAAGCCTTGAGAAGGCATGTGTGAATGTGTTTTGTTTTGGAAGAAAAAGAATAAATAGTAGCCTCGAGTCAGGATAATATTTATCCACATGCTTCACTTTGAAGTTGAGCCCTTGTTGACTTCACGTGGCGTGTGCACACACTAAGTCTCCTCCAGAAGAGGCTTTTCTGAAAGCCCAGCCTTGAGCAAGGAGAAGAAAGGAAACTCTTCAAAACCAGGTACTAATGGAGAAAAATAAACCTCATCACCAGGGGAATTACCACTGTCCCTCCCAAATCCAGAAGGGGATTTAAACAGCTTTATCACTGCACCTTCTGCAGATCTGTGGAGCAGCCTCTGAGCTGACAGGACTGCATTTCATGGCAGGAAAAGCGAACTGAGAAGAGCAGCCCAGTTAATCTCCAAGATAAATCCCCATTCTCTTGGTTGCCGCCACGAAGAGGAATTTCTCTGTCCTGCCTTTTCCACTGCCATCACTTGGATGCATTTCCACGCTTGGCAGGAACACCTGGGGACGCAGGAGCAGGGACAGTGACAGGCAGGGATGTGCTGGGGCTGGGGCAGGAAAGCCCTGGACAACACCACCACATCCAACAGCCCTGCAGGGAACTCGTCCCAGTCCCACAGAGCAGGGAGTTTGTCTCCTGTCTCCAGCTCATTTCTGTTTTCTGAAGCAGCTCCATGCATTTCCCTTCATTCTTGCTCCAGCAGAGACCACCAGTGATGGGTGGCAGTTTCTCCCCCAACCTTGGCTCCCCAAACCCAAATTTCAGCACCCAAACTACACCTTTGTGCACTTTTCACACGTTTCAGCCCAGCTTTGCTCAGCACAAACCGAGGGCCAGGAAATCAAACAGCCCTGCCTTCCCCAAAAGAAGCACCACAATGGCCAGAGCCATCCTTCAGCTCCTTCCTTTCCCCCTAAAATGTTTTGTTTGTTTGTTTTTTCCCAAAAAAATTCCAAGATAATCACGCATCACAGATAATCATCGGTACCAAAAACCCTCTTTCACTTAACCCTCCTGTAAACAACTGGAAGGAAGAGGTTTGCCTCTCCATATCTTGCATCTCTTAACTCTCTCCAGGGGTCCTCTAACTGGTTTCCTAATCCTAAAGCAGGATTCCAAATCCCAGCCTGGCACCCTTAATGAAGACAGCTGGGTAATGTCTCTGATCTGACCTTCCTTTCAGTTGGGTCACTTGTTTTTACAGTCATGCCTCATTTTTCCTTAAGTGTGCCCTTGTTGCCTCATTTACTCATTTGTGTTTCAGAGGAGAACAGGGTAAAAAAAAAAAAATGGGTTTAATGGACCTAGAAATAGAAGGGAGGGAAAACCACAAGAATTTAAAGATCTGCTTGTTCTCCAGACAGCTCCCAGCACCAGGAACTTGCTGCCATTCATTTTCATCGATTCTTCCCTCTTCACAAGCCTTTCTGTGGCAAGCCAGAGCTGGAAAAGCATCTGGGGAGAGTGAAGTGCCTGAAGCCAAACGGGTTTTGGGCCTTTTTTGCCTTTTAGACCTTTTGGAAGTGTCTGCTGCAGCTCATGCTGAGGCTTCACAGAATGAACAGCTCCCAGCACAGAACTCTGCTTCCAAAAAGCTTTCTCCAGCATCACCTGCCAGCCCAAGTGCCTGAATCCCACTTTAGCTGCCTCCAGGTTTTCCAGCACTGCCCTTTCCCTGCATTTTGCAGGTCCCTGGCACTGTGAAAACACAAATCCCAAAGCTGAGCAACCCTGGCCTTGGTCAGTCTCTCCTTGCCTCCATCCAGGGCTCGTGGTCTGAACCTTCCCTTGCTTTTTAAACTCTCCCCCTGCTCAAGGTGAGAAGTGAGGAGCTGCCAGAGCAGGGGGATGAGGTGCTGAAGGTTCAGGCTCTGCTGCTCCTCTGAAGGATAACTGCTCTTCTGTGAGCCACCGGGCCAGGAGAGGAACATTAAAATCACAGATCCGTGGAATCACTGAGCTTGGAAAAGACCTCCAAGGTCCTCATCCAGTCCAGCCATTAACTCAGCACTGCCAAGGCCCCCACTAACAGAATAAGGCAGGGGGTTGTGCCCAGAGCTCCTGGAAGGGACAGTGAGAGCCCTTTTTGTCCCCAAACCAGCTGGGCAGGTGGGAGAGCTGCCCCCAGCACATTCCCAGTGGGAGACTGGGGCTGGGGCACCCTTTTCCCTGCATTTTGCAGGTCCCTGGCACTGAGAAAACACAAATCCCAAATCTCAGGGGCACAGAGGAGGTGGATGTCATCACTGATGGCAGCAAAACCAACTGGGATCCAGCCAAATGCCTCTGCACTCCACAACCCACCCTTCAAGGAGGGTTCTGGAGGGGCTTCATCCTCAGGGAGGAGATTTCCCAGCAGCCAAACCCGCTGTGCCTCAGGCCAGCCCAGCCCTTGGTGCTCTCCCCTTGGAGGGAAAATCTCCTCTCCACCCCATCCCTGCTGCCCTCTCCAGCTCCCAAGCCTGCAAACTGAGGGGTGGAATTCTGGAAACTCAGATTTTTGGATTTTTTTTTTTTTTTTTTTATAGTGGTATATGTGGGGCAAGATAGGGACTTTAGGGTGGAGGTTAGCTGTTCTGTTCTTCACCTTCTTCCTCCTTCCTCTTCCTGGGTTTGGGGTGGTTTTCTGTAACTGGTTGATGGAGTCTGCACTGCAGACTTCCAGTAGCTAGGTTTTGGGTTTAAAGTAAAAATAATTTAGGTGGCATTTCATAATTGGACAGATTGTCCTTGGGAAGACCTAGGAGAGATAGAGAGGTGCTCCATCCCACCTGCATAAATCACTATATACTAAAATCCTAAAAGTTTCCAGAGTTCCAGCAGGTGAGGGGGACCCAGGCAGGAGCAATCTGTAATTTCCCTGCACGACTCTGCTTAGTGGATCCCCCACCAGGAATCAGGACCTGGTCCAAAGCTGCCCAGTCTCCAACATTACGAACCAAACCTCCTCCCTGGCATTTTCCTTTAAGCCTCACTCCTGCAAACCTTGCAATTACTCATTAACTGAGTTTTCAGCATCACTTCTCACGTTTTTATGCCCTTGGAAATGCAGAGAAAGCCTGAAGCATTGCACAAGTGCTCCTTTCTCACTTGAAAAAAAAAAAAAAAAAAAAAAAAGGCAAACCCAACAAAACCTCCAGAAACAGCCTTACAGTAGTGCTGGTTTTAAAATAATTCACTGTGAAAGTACCTAAACCACAGCCCCTGAATTCTCTGCAAGCCCATGCTCCAGCTTGGGGGCAGAAGGTCCAGAAGGGCCAGGAAGCCCCTTCCTTAAGGGACAACCATGGTGAGAAGGCAAAGGATGTGGCCACAAGGAACCACCACAAAAATCCCTGCTCTCTGCAGGGTTCAGGGCTGGACATCCCCAAAATCCTCAGCCCCACAAGTTCCCTGCAAACCCCGTTCCTGAGCTTCCTCTCAGAGCTTTGCACCCACAGCTGTCCCAGTTTACACCCCCCCCCCACAAAAAAAAATCACATCTGGCAGCTCCCCCAGGAGAGACAGCCCTGTGAAAACACAGCCCAGCAGGATGCCAGCAAACAAGTGTTAACCCTTCTCCCTCCCCCAAATCCCTCATTTCCTTTTCCCTTTCCCATCTCCCCCTTGGCTTTTAGGATCCCCAGCCAGTGGAACAACCACCACAGTCCCAGTTTGGGGGGAGCTGTGATCCCAGGACGGGCTCGACGTTTCATCCATGCACAAGTGGAATTTGCCAAGAGGCATTTTAAGAGTCAATGCTTCACACTCCAGTAATTAGAACAATATTATGAAGAAGGAAAAAAAAAAAAAAGGAAAAAAAAAAAAAAAAAAAGGGGTGAGAGGGAGGGCAGGCAGCAGAGCTCCCACGGGGGAGGAAAGGGGCTGAGCAAACACCAAGAGGCAAGAGAGGCCCCAAGGCAAGAGTCCTCCACAGGATCCCTGCAGGCTGGACTTCAACCAAAAAAACCTTCTCCACTTCCCAGCTCTCCGTTTTTCTACGCAGGAGCGTTTTTAAATGCAATTTCTGACTTGCAGATCAAATGTGGGGCTGATGAGCCAGACCCAGCAGCCTTCAGGACCTCATCAAGGTCAGTGGGGTTCTTCTGTTTCCAGGCAAGCACACTTAATTCAAGGTCCTGCTCCAGACACTCCCAGTGAGTAATAAATCTCTGTTGTTTTATGAAGAATAAATACCTACTCTTTTAATGAAGAAAAAGACATTGAAGTCTGATCCCATTGAGCACTCAGCCCCAAAAAACCAGATTCTCACAGAAGAGCTGTCATCTACCATCTACAAAAATCAGAACACCACCCCAAACTGTTGCATCATCTGAACATACATCAAATCATCTCTGCTGTGACAGGATGGAAGATGCCAGCTGAGAAAAGGAAACAGAACCAGACAAACCCAGGTGCTGGTGGATCCATTTCTGACACCTCCCTGGCCACTGGAGCATCCTCTCCAGGGAACTGGAGGGCTCTGTTTGCCCTCCAGCATCCCACACCGGAGTTCCCAGCGCAGAGCCCACACAGCCAGCTTCACTGGGGGATTTCCAGGGGCCAGAAAAATTCATTTTTAAATAAATAAATAAAAAAAAAAATCATTTGCTGTGCAAGTCCTGCCTTGTGTGAGGCCAGCCTGGGAGCGGGGCTGGCGTGTGGGGTTCAGGACACTGCACAATGGTTACTCAGAGCTGCTGAAAGTGGGACTCAGTCAGTTCAGCTCACATCTGCAGCGAGCTGTGATCTCAGCCCCGCTGCTGGAGCACAGAGGTCCCTTTGATAAATCTCTCTGTACAGGGACTGCAGCACCATTTCCGCATGAAAGAAATATATTCCATTTTTTTTTTTTTTTTCAATAATCTTTGCGGGGCACTGGCTCGGAAGAGCGAGTTTCTGTCTCTGCCGTGGGAGAGCTGCTGCACTCCATCAGGCTCAGGTGCAGGCAGGGGAGCTCTGCCTCACACCCTGCCTCTCCAAGCACTTATTCCAGCCATCCCTCCCGGCACGGTCTGCAGTTTGATGTGTGCCCTGAGCAGGGTTTGTCACAGGGACACCCCTGAGATCATCACACCCAGAGCCTGCACTCAGCATCCTCCCGCTCCTGTTCTCAGTGCACTCCGAAATAATCTGTGTGAACTCTGTGAGAATCTTTCCTCTTTTTTTTTAATTTATTTTTTCTTTTTTTTTTTTTTCTGGAGAAAACTCCACCAAAGCTCCACCTTTGCACCCCTTCTCTGCAGGGAGGTGCAGAGATTTTAAATCAGATGCACAGAATCGAGAGAAAAGAAGACTTAGAGGTGATCTTATAATTCTCTACAACTCCCTGAAGGGTGGTTGTGGTCAGTTGGGGGTTGGTCTCTTTCTCCAGGCAGCAACTGACAGAAGGAGAGGACACAGCCTCAAGCTGCCCCAAGGGAAATACAGGTTGGATATCAGGAAAAAGTTTTTCACAGAAAGAGCGATAAAGTATTGGAATGGCCTGCCTGGGGAAGTGCTGGAGTCACCATCCCTGGGTGTGTTTAAGAAAAGCCTGGATGTGGCACTGGGTGCCATGGTTTAGTTGAGGTGTTAGAGCATGGGTTGGACTTGATGATCTTGAAGGTCTCTTCCAACCTAAAAATTCTGTGATTCTGTGAGAGAGCTCACCTGCACGGGAACCCCTGTGGGGGTGACACCCACCACACCTCCAGGGCATGCACAGCTCCTTCTCCCCTCAGATGAGGGACAGCAGCAGCTCAGGGCACAGGACTGACTGCCACTGCTTCTCTCCACTGGCTGGCACCCAAATCATGCCCCAAAACAAGAAGCCTTGCCCCAGGACTGGGATGGGAAACTCCAGGAGGACGGGCACAGCGCTGGCTCCATCTGCCGCGTTACCTCCAGCCCGTCTGCACGTCGCTCCTTCCCGAGGCTTTCTGAACCAAAAACTGCACTCCCAGCCTGTGGAATCCCCACTGTCTGTCAGGCAGGGGAGGTGAAATCCCCACCACAGCTCCCTCAGCCTCTCCCACACTCATTCCAAGGGCTGACTGCAAGCATCAGTCAAGCCCACGCTCAGGAATTCCCAAAATTACAACCAAGAGAGGCCTGGAAGAAGAAAACAAGAATCCCTGACAAACACCACCAAGTGCAATGCCCACGTCATTAGCTTCACCCAGGCTGCATTATGGCTGCTGTGGCTACCATGATTAGGCTCTAACCCCTAATTAGCAGGAAGAGAATGATGTGGAAGAGGGGGGTTCTGGCTCACACCATTAACACTGAGGGTGCAAATGAATTTTCTGCAGCAGCACCATCTGAGGCTCATTAAGTGGAACAGCCAAGCACTGAGGGTGAGCCAGGGATGCTGTCCTGCTCCAGATAGGAAAGGATATCCCACCATCACCTCCTTGGTTTGGAACCAGGCAAGGAAAAGCTGGAAAACAAGGAGAAATTGATATTTAAGATACTCTTGCAGGTGTCTTGCTCATTCCAGCTTCCCTTGGGATGTTTGGAGAGAGGCTTTTCAAAACCTGCTCACAGCAAATTGCTCCTGACCAGGAGGGATCCTGACAGGGATTATCCTGTGCTGTCACCTGGCCCCTCGTGTGCTGCTGGTTGTGGAGTTCAGCCAGGCCAGAACTTTCAGCCTGGTAGTTGCACTTTTTCTACTCAACCACGTTTACACCCACGTGCTAATCTGTTTCTAGAAATGTTAATTATTATTTGCATTATTTGGCCTTGGGACAGTCTCATCATCAGACGCTGAGGGTTTTAATGAAGAAACAGAAGAGCTCGTTACAGAATAAAAAAATTCCTTTTATTCCAAGAGTCCCTGAAGTGGTATTAGCCAGGATGGATTTCCTTCCTTTCCCAGAGCACATGATGCTGAGCAGTTCAGCTCAAGTGATGAGCTCACAGCACCAAGGCACACAAAGCCTGGCTTTGCATCCTGCACCCACAACGATGCTCACTGTATGACAAAGCCTCAAAAATCCCATGACATAATCAAGGAGGCTCAAATGAAGCCACACAATAACCAGAAATTGCTGGATCACTCAAGAGAAAGTCTGGCATCTCCACTCCCCATGTTTTGGACACACACTTGAAGGTGTTTTTGACACTCACAGGTTGTTTTGTTGTTTTGGTTTTTTTTTTTTTCAAAGTAAAAAAAAAAAAAAAAAGATCCTTCTCTCCCTGATCTTGTCCATAATTAACAAAAGGAGAACTCAGACCAGTCAAGAAGGTACAAGGAAATCGATTTCATACACATTAAGGATATGCATTTACCCACGCCCTGATCAATACTCTGGATTCCAAAGCACTTCCATCACTGCTCGAGGCCCAGCTGCAGAGTTCTCCCCTCATGACTGTGAGAGTCACAAAAAAGATCCTGCCCACACTTGTTTGATCTGAAACACAACACCCCTTGGTGTGACCCTTTGGAAAAATACTGGGGAAAGCAGCCAAGAAAGGGGGGAAAAAAATAAAAAAAAGGCAAAACATCCCAGAATGAACATTTCAGGCTCTTTCAGTTGCACTGAGAAGCTGCACAACTATAAACAATCCAGAGTTTTAAGCAGGGGAGAAAGGAAGGGGGAAAAGCAGAGAATTTGCCAGAACTGAAAGCTGCTCCTGCAGGGGATCCCAGAGGGGCCAGCAGCTGCTGGATTGTGGCATTTCCATCTGCTCCAGCCTGACCACTCTGGTTTTGGACCCTGGAGGTGACACCAGGGCCACAGGTTGGTGGCTCAACTGCCCAGGAGTGTCACCGAGGTTCTGCCCTCAGGGGACAGTGAAAGATTAACTGGCTTTTATCAGCAGATTGCTGCCTAAGCAGGGTTTGAGGCTGTGGTGCTGTTCCTGAAACCCTGAACACCCCAAAATACCCCAGCACAGCCCTTTCAACACCAACTGCCCCAAGCATCCAGTGTCCACCAGGGCTAAACTCAGAGCAGGGAGAAGTTACCAGGATTTGGGGCCTAAAAATGTCCATTACTGGAGGAGTGGCTGCACCATCACATCACCCCGGGAATGGTCCTGGCACAGCACAGCCAAAAGCACTTTTGTCTCAGGCTTGACTGGCCAAAAACAGTCTGTAATTCTGTGCTTGTGTTTTGGGGAAGCTCAGCATCAGGGTTTCTGCACCTGCCAGCCCCACCAATGTCCTCAGGGTGAGCAGGAGCAGGAGGGTCCCTGCAGCACCCCAGTTCCAAACCACGAGCTCCCAAGCCCAAATGGACCCTCAAGCTGACAAAGGGAGGGAAGAACAAACCCAGCCCGTGCTGCTCCAGTCTGCTGTTGCCATTTGGAGCACTCATGCCAATGTCCAGATCTCCAGAAGGACTCCAGCAAAGGTCATTAAAACCCCCATACCTCGCCCACAGCTCCTGCACTGGGGAGTTAATCATCAACTGTGCAGTCACAGCCCTGCACAAGCATCCAGGGCTGCCTTCCCCACGTTCCCCTGCACTTCCCAGAGCTGGGGATTCTCCCTCAGGCCAGGACTGCAGTCCCAAAGGCTCTGGGAGAAGCCCTGGTGTGGGCAACACGTGGCTCCTTCTTGGGTGGGGACAAAGTGCCACCAACCACTGGGCAGGCAAGGAGTTCAGTGGGGTTTCTTCCATGCAGTGACACAAAAATCTCCTGGCAGGGCCAGTTACTCTGCTGCTCCCTTGGGAATTTAAAATAAAAACCCTGAAATATAAAACACACACGCCCTTCTTTTGGAGAATCCTCCTCACTTCCCTCCCCACCCAGCATGGTGACACAGCCACCCAGATGCTCCCAGCTGCCACAGGATCCCCCTGGGCACACAGCCAGGGCCACAGAGCCATCTGAGGGGCTGGCACAGTGGGCCACAACACGGGAAGCCCAGTCCAGCTGCCTGGGCCTCTGGGGATTTGTAAAAATAAGAGGCAGGGCCAGGATGGGACACCCAGCTCCCAGACACTATTGCCTCATGCACTCCAGGGTGCAGAGAGAAAACACACTGCTTTTAATACATTCTTGGCTGCAGGAGGTCAGAAATAAAACCACCCTGAAAGTCAAAATGAGAGAAGAGGAGCTGCTCCCAGCAGCAGCAGGTCACAGCTGGCACTGGGTTACAGCAGCCGTGTATCCGAGATCTCTGCAGCTTCTGCCTCTCTCTATTAATTCATATAAATCTCTCCTTTTCTCTGCTCAAACTGTGTTAAAGAGGCATTCTTAAAAATACTGCTGCAGGGCTGGTGGCTCCTACACGGCGTTAGAGATGCTGGAGGGAGGGGAATTCTCAGCAGAGAACCAGAAACGCCAACCACCAACTCTCGGTTATGAATGCCTTAAATAATTCTGACAATTCATCCCCACCCTCCTGTCTGAAAGCGAGCAGAAAGCAGAGTTTTCTCACTCTCTGGCAGCAGGGTGGGGTGTGACAGAAAGGGATGGGGGGGGGGGGAGTGTGGCAGCTGAGCCACTCCAAGGCTGTCCCAACCCATCCGAATCTTTCTCACTTGGAAGATTCTCCAGCCACGGTGCTGGGGACAAACAGCATCCAGTGAGGACAGCCTGGATCACCCCCAGAGTTTTCCAGGAGGGATCCATACCAGCCCATCAGCAGGAGGAAGGGGAACACCTTCACATTTTAAAAAAAAAAAAAAAAAAATCTCCTGAATATTTGGAGCAATTGCTCCAAATCCATAAAGGACACGCTTGGCTTTAGCTCTGATTTCACTCCCACCTCCGAGGCAGCTCTTGGCACAGCCACTGGAGCGTGCCGGGCTCGGGGCCACCTCCCCACCAGCCACATCCTCTCCCTGGCACTTCAGCCACACAAGATAAGCTTCACTTCAGCCCTGCTCCAGCCACACAGCAGCAAAAATCTGGATGGGTTCAGCTGGGAGGAAGAATTGATCCAGACCCTGCTCCAGCTGCGAGGTGGGTGCAGTTCTCTCTCCCCAAGCTCTGGGGCAGAACCAGCATGGAAAGCACCACTTGAATCTCAGTCCCAGCATCTCCTCCTCTTTCAGCTGACCTGTGAATGGCTTCCCTTTCTCATTCTTAGAACAGCATCATCGTTTTGTATCTGTGGGGCAGGGGAGGGAAGGCCCTTCCCTTGCAAAAAAAAAAAAAAAAAATCTTTTTTCCAACAGAGCAAGAACTTCAAAAGGAATTCAGGATGATTAAATCCACGTCAGGAGGGCAGAGAGGAGCGGGAGGCTAATAAATGGCACGCTCCACAGGTTTATGAATATTTGAACTATATTTCTTAAGAGAAAAAAAAATTGTACATTACTGCAAGTTATTTAAAATGAGTAACTCCTTTTAATGAACCTGGCTACCATCACGCTGACTAATAGAGTAATAAAGAGTTTAATCCATATTTATGTACATTTTATGTCATCACAGTTGGTGCCAATAAATTAGCAAGTCCAATAAGAGTTTGATTTTATACCATCACTGCTACTAAATGTGTAACAACACACGCTACATGAGCACCAGCTTTTTATTTTATTTCTGTTTTAAGAGCCAGGCTGTACTAACAGAGACTGGGCACAGCAACCCTGCAGAATCAGACCCTAGTTAGGGATGAGGAAATATCAGCTGGGGTTTTACTCCTGCATCCTGCAGCCACGGAGAAAACACTTCTGCAGATGCCACTGGTGATCATGGAGAGCTCTGAGCCACTTGAAAGGGATCAAATATTCAAAAATAATTAATATAACTACATTTTTGTTCTGAAGGGGCATGGGTAGAAATACACGCACCAGCGTCTCAGGTCACTTCTGTCATCAAACACAGCACAGCCCCCACCACAGCAGGACAGCCAAGTGACTGGGCATGGGGGGGGAAAAGGGCTGGCTGTGAGCAATTTCAGCTGGCCATGAGCAATTGGAAGTGGCCTTTGGGCTCCCCTGGGGAGCAGGGAGACACTGCAGAGCACAGGGAATGTGATGCATCCATCATGTCCCATAGAAATCCCACAGTTCCAGCCCCACTGGGATTCTGGCTGGAGAAGCCCACACGGTTCACAATCCCATTTCACCAGCTGTCACCCTGCTGACAGCAGGAAGTACCTTCCCAAGCTTAACACTCATGGAAGCAGCAAAACCAGGAGGGAACCTGGACTTGAGGAGCCCCCAGGCAGAGCTGCTCCATCGGAAGGGGCTCCGGTGCTCCCAGGGCAGCTCCTCCTTGCAGAAGCCCTGGCTCAGGAGCCAAAAGGAATGATGGAAACATGGAAACCTCTCTCAGAATAACAGCTGGGCAAGGCAAGACTGAATGGTCTGGTTTTTTCATCCTCTTTTAAAGCACCAGTGGTTTTCTAATGCTAAAAAACCCCGAAGATCCAAAGCCCTTTACGCAGGGATTGGCACCAACTCCCTGCCTTTCCCCTCCCTAATTACACTCCAGCAATCCCAAAAACTGCTGGTAATTGCTGTCCCAGTGGCCTTTTGGTTTGGAGGAGAAGGAACAACTCTCCCAGTGGCATCCAGAAGGGAAACACCCAACACCACTCCACCAAAGCCCCTCTGCAATTAAACGCTGGGCTGCTGCTGTGTTCCCTCAGAAACGCTTCCTACACGGTGTAAGTGTCTTGTAACCAAAAAAAAAAATACCATTGATCTGAGGAGTGAACAGTCCCAGGGAGAATTTTTGGTGTGTGAAGTCTGTGTTTGGCCAGTGGGGCTGTGGGTTAGAGACTCCTCCTGCTCTCGCCGTGACTGGAAACGGAAAAGGAGCTCTGGTCACCAGCAGATTGTTCCCTGTTTATTTGCTTTGCCACTGCTGAACGCAGATCTGAGGATAATGTGGGAATGAAAGGTGGTGAAGACAATGGGAATGTTTTGACAGGCTTCCAGAGGGATTTAGGGTGGTGCAGAGCTGGACAGCTGATTTAAAAAAAAATAAATAAATAAATCAGTTTTTTGTAGGGAGAGTCTGTGCTTCCCACATTTTCTACGGTTGGTTGAGGGTGAGGACGCACATGAAAACAAGCAAGATGCAGGCAATAAAATAACATTTGCATCTCTTGGAAGTTTATGACACATTTCTTTCCCAAGTCTATTAAAAAATACCAGATTGCCCTGAGGAAAGAGGGAGTGGCAAATCACCTCCCCACCTCCTCACAAAGCTGCATGCACCCCCAAAAAGTGAACAGGGGGAAGGGAAGAGCTGTTCCCTCAGCAGAGCAGAAAGGAAAGCAAACTGTGCTCATCAGCTGATGTGTTCCAGCAGTGTTTAACACCAGCCCCTATTAACAGGCATCAGAGGCAATCTGAAACTGCACAAAGCAAGAGACAATGTGACGATAAAGCAGCATTTTAATTAGCAGCAGCTCCTTCCCCAGCCCAAAAGGTTCCTTCTGTGCATTCACATTCCCAGAACAACAACTGCCTTCTTGTATTCCATAAATCAAAAAAAAAAAAAAAACAACCTCATAAAACAAGGCGCTGCAATTGCACATTCCACATAATGGTCCAGAAATAAATTAGGCAATAAATATCAAATAATATATCCCCATCAGCAGTGAAAATCTACTCCTCGGATAATCAGAAGGGAAGATGCCTTCCAGCAGCTTATGTCTGGCAGCTCGAAACAGGTAAAACAATACAGAGCTTTAATAAATCTTTTATCACCTTTTCAGCTGAAGAATATAGCAATTGTCCTGGGTAATGGCTTCCCTGAGCCCTGTGTCCATCAGCCCTGATTGCAGTTTGCTGTCAAAGCCAGGGGATCAGAACAAGAGCCACTTGTCAAAACCAGGCAGAGCTCTCCTCGTTCCGCATTTGGTGCCAACCATCACTTAACAGCAGCACATTTCTGAGAATGCTCAGGGCCTCATCTCAGCCTGCCAGGAAGCTCCCTGACCCCACAGACGCTCACTGGCCAGGTGACAAAAAGCAGTGGTGATTCCAGCAAAGTTGTTTTGCTCTGATTTGCCACCTTTGCAGAGGTGGCAGCAGATGGGGAAGGACTGAGCGAGGTATGGCCCTTATGGTAGGTTTGGTTCCTCTCAAGAAGCACATGGGTCACACCCCTTGGAGACTGATCCCAGAGAGTTTTTAATTCAAAGCAGGAAACTTGAAGGCTTGGTCTCCCTTCACCGAGGGCACAGCAGAACCCACCCCCAAATACACTGAAACAACCCCTAAACACACCCAGGGCACAGCAGAACCCACCCCCAAATACACTGAAACAACCCCTAAACACACCCAGGGCAGAGCAGAACCCACCCCAAATACACTGAAACAACCCCTAAACACACCCAGGGCACAGCAGAACCCACCCCAAATACACTGAAACAACCCCTAAACACACCCAGGGCAGAGCAGAACCCACCCCCAAATACACTGAAACAACCCCTAAACACACTGAGGGTACATCAGAACCCACCCCAAATACACTGAAACAACCCCTAAACACACCCAGGGCACAGCAGAATCCTAAATACACCACAAGCACAGGGGAACCGGTGCCAAATTCTCAGAAAACCACAAAACCCTTGCATTTTCATCCCAAACCTGGAGCACCCAAACCCAGGGAACAGCCCCAGGGCCGGACCCACCCCTTCCCAGGAGCTCAGCAGTAACTCTTACCTTGCCGAAATCCCGCACATCGAAGAGGTCAAAGGGATCAAAGAGGTCGCTGTTCCTTAACCCAAATTTGTCGTGGCACACTTTTAGGAAGGTCCGGATGTTCTTCAAGCACAGAAACTGGAGGGGGGGGAGAAAAAGGAGAAGAGGAGGGGGAAAGTGAGCCAGGCAGGCACCAATTATGACTTGAGGCTTTACTGAGTTAAATGCAAGGATGAGTGGAGCAGGGAAACTCTCCCTTGCAGAGGCAGGCAAGGATTTATTTGTTGTTTCTGAGGGTGTCAGGCTCCGGGTGCCCTGCGAGGGCTCCTGTGTTCTCAGCTGCACACCAGGAGCACAACGCCCCTTGGAAAAACAAGTTTCTCCCAAGGTAACGGCGCAGGAGGGCTGCAAAGCTCAGGCCAGGAACGGTTCCCTTTCAAGGTCGGAGGGAAATATAAATTACAGCTGATGTTGCACAGAAGCCCAGTGTTGAAGGTTTAACCATTTCCAGCATGGCCCCCCTTTGGTTCCCTACAGAAGGGACGCGTGCTGCAGCAACAGGACAAGGGGGAATGGCTTTCAAGTGGCAGAGGGCAGGGTGAGATGGGATATTGGGAAGGAATTCTGCCCTGTGAGGGTGGGGAAGCCTTGCCCAGAGAAGCTGGAGCTGCCTCTGGATCCCTGGAAATGTCCAAGGCCAGACTGGACAGGGTTTGGAGCAGCCTGGGGGTAGAGGAAGGTGTCCTTACCCAGAGATCAGACTGGGTGATCTACAATATCCCTTCCAACCCAAACCTTTGGTTATCCAGCAAGGCTGACTGGCAGAGCAACATCAAGTTTCTCTTTAAAAGAATCCTGTCTTTGGCTATAGCAATCAAAGGTGGTTTATCCTCAGGGATTTTGAAGCCTGAGGACTCCAGAAGGTCTTGCTCCTTGAGGGGCAGAAGAAGAGAAAACCAAAACTCTGCTTCATTTTTTGCAGCTGCATCACCTCCAGCCTTCATCTGCTGAGCCAGGCAATGAACCTCCCTTCCTTCTGCAGAACACCTTCAATTTATCGCCGCACCCCGAGGCAACTCTTTGGCTTTCCTCCAGCCGATTCCTTACAAAATCCTCACAAACACCTTAGAACCCTCAAGGAAACCAACCCCACGGAGGGGGTGAATCCCCCCCGTGTGACCAGCAAGGCAGAGGAGCCGAGCTGCCCCTTGGGTGGATTCCCTCCGCCTGCTCCTGTCTCCACACGCCACAATCCCGGCTCCCCCGAGCTGTCATCAAACACACGCCACCCAGCAAACTTCACCCGGGGTTCAAAGAGAAAGAAAATAGCTTAATTTTCTTTTAATTAAAGGAATCAAAGCCGAGTCTTTGGGGCCACGCTATCTCCGCAGACTCGTCAGCGCTGCTTGGGGGGATCCAGAGGTTTTCCAGCCGAGGTTTTCCAGCCGTGGATTAGCAAAACCACCCCATTATCGGCTGATTCACCTGCACCAAGCAAGGAATAACCTTTTTACCCTTCTCCCCCCCACGACACGGGTGACAGCAGTGCCTGGGAGGTGGCACAGGGCAGTGCCATCGCATCGGAGCCCCCTCATTAGACAGGCACCTGCCAGAGGCAGGAATTGCAAACAAATCTGGTTTTCTAGGGCATTCCTCTATCTCACATAAACACCGCCGTGTCTAGACTGGGAGGTTTTCGGTTGTTTTGTTGGTGGTGGGTTTTTTTGGTGGTTTTTTGTTTGTTTGTTTTTTTTTTTTTTTTTGGAATAGCTTTACAGGCTCTCTTGCTGACACAGGTTATTTCATAAACTTCATCTCCCGGGTCTCTGTAAGAATTTTCACCCCAGGCTGCGTGTGCTGCTGCACTGCAGTCCCATTGATTCCCAAGTTCCAGCGTCTGCTTATTTTAAATCCTTTTAAGCCTCCAATTTTGAAAGTTAATGGCACAGGGTGCAGCCACAATTACACAGGGCAAGATGCAAACCTCCTCCTGAGGAGCTGCCCTGCCCTTCTGCAGCGTTCCAGGCTGCTCATCCCAGGCTGGGCAGCACCAAACCAGAGCCACTGAACGGTTTGGGTTGGAAGGGATATTCAGGATTATCCATTTCCACCCCCCCTGCCATGAGCAGGGACACCTGCCACTGTCCCTGACTGCTCCAAGCCCCATCCAGCCTGGCCTCGGACACTTCCAGGGATGAGGCAACCACAGCTTCTCTGGGAATTCTGTGCCAGTGAAGGAACCAAAGGCCAAAAGTGATGCTGCTCATCCAATTCAAGCTGGTGGAAACCACCTCACCACAGCTGGCAAACGAGGAGGAGGCTCCTGCTGCCCTCCTGCAGCTCCAGGTGACCTCAGCAAAGAGCCACCAGGCCCTGAGTGCCAGCAGGTGACAAACACCGAGGACAAAGCCCCATCACCTGTTTAAAGAAAAAGGCCTGGTGTAAAACACAGCAAACAGAGTTAATCCAGAGCCCAGGGAGCAGAGCCAGGCCACCACCACGCTGCCCACAGGAAAAGCCACCACTCAGGGTGACAACTGCAGGTGGGTTCCACCCTCACTCCTCGAGCACCCAAAAGCCCAGGTGGGGACACCCAGCGTGGGTGCTGGTGGCACAATGCAGTGCTGGCACTTTTCCTGTGGCCCAGTCTGCACAGTGTCATCCTGTGCTTTTTTTTATTATTTTTTTTGGCATTTCCAGGTCGCTGCTGATGGAGAGGATGATGAATTCCTGGCTCAGGACTGTTACTCAACGGCCACATGTTAAAATTAGCTCCAATTTAGCATGGGCTGTGCCCAGGCCGTTTTATTCACCAGTCAATCACACCTTTGGACAAGCAAACGTTTCTCAGGGGGAAAAAAAAAAGAGAGAGAGAAATCAATGTTCTCCACAGGGCTCATTCAGCACCTGTCAGGCCCAAAATCAGAGGTGTCATTGATCTGCTTGGAGCGAGGCTGGTGCTGAGCAGGGTCCTGAGATCTCCCCTGGGGCAAAGGAGCACCAACAACACAAATTCCACCCTCCTGTGCACCCAAAACAGCCTTGGGAGCCACCAGCCTTGGCTTCTGGGCATGGACACCGTGCTCAGCTCTGGAAACAGAGCTGAGAGCACAGAAAATTCCATGGCTGCCAACATTCCCAGGCTCTGGGACAGCCACAGGACAAATCCTGGGGTGGGGAGAACACCCTGGGCACTGCAAAGCCCAAAGAGAGAGAAGTTTAAGCCAGAGGGAAGAGGTGACTGGAACAGGGGTGAGATTGTGCCCACCAGAGCAAGAAACTCGTCTGGTAGAACAGAACACCCTGAAGCCTGGTAACAGATGGGGAAAGTGTGCTCAGCTCTGCCCCAGCCCTTGGAGGGCTGTAAAGAACCAGCACCAGGGAGAGGCAGCAGAAGGGCCCCATCACCTGCACCCACTCAGTTTCAGAAGAGCTCTGCTTATTTTTAACCACTCTTCAGAGTCATAAAGTGAATAAACTCCTCTGCTGGGAGCCCTCAGCCTCCCTCCTGCACACGGGGTGGCCAACAGCCCCAGTGCCTGGGACACCCTGGGACCTCCTCAGCAGCTTCTGGGATGCTCTCTTTAAAAGAAAGTTTTCATGGTTTTCTCTATTTTGCTGGATTCCTTGAGTTTAGAGACTCCTGAGATGATCACAGCGTTGTGCTGCTGGGTTTTTGTGCCACTCAGAGTCAGGGAAGTGCTGGAGGTGCCTTCAGGGGAGGTCCAAAAAGGGTGAATTGGGCACTTGGGATAATCCCAGTTTGCACAGCGACACTGGGATCTCAGCAGGGACATGCCCAGCCACGCCAGGGCAGGAAGGGCAGCTCGGCTGCTTCTGCAGTTGGAAACTCCAGCTCTGGGGAAGGGACAGGAATTTTGGGGAGGGTGTGGGTGACTCAGCCCCTCACCCCTCCCTGCAGTCCCCAGATGACTGGGCACCCGGGGCACCTGCGCTGACAAGGCAGGAGCCATTTCCAATGCAAATTCACCAGAAAAGAGCCAACCACTGCAGCACCCCGGGCTGGGCTGGAAACGCAGCCCTGAAGGCTGGAAGGCCACACGTGCTTCTGACACCCACCAAAGCTGCTTTGTTAATGCAAAAACCAAAACCATTTCGGTTGGAAAAGACCTCTAAGGTGGAGTCAGGCAGCACTGCCAAGCCCTCCACTGAGCCAGGTCCCTAAATGCCACATCCACACCCCATGACATCCCACCAGGGATGGAGGGGGACTCTGTTGCTCTCTTGAGCAGCCTGCTGATGGCAGAGGCAGACAAAAAAGCTGGAGAACGCAGCAGCAGCCACTCCACAACCAAACAGGGATCCCAGGTGGGGTCTGGAGGAGCATCAGAGCAGCCCCTGCTCCTTGGGATGGACATGCAAAGCTTGGGGACCTCTGAGAGGCTTCTGAAAAACGCCATAAAACACAAGGGAAGGAGGAGAGGAACCAGGAGGAGGATTGTGCCTGGAAGGGCAGGAACATCCAGCAGCTGACAGCATTTTGGGAATGGCCTTCAGGAGAGGGGCTGGGGCTGTTGTGGGGAGCACACCATGGCACACAGGGCGAATGGGCATGAGGCCACGTGCCCAGCGTGGCCCTGGCCGTGGGCTGGAAATGAGTCCCTGCAGCCTGCAAGGGATGCTGGAGCTCTGCTGGGGGAGATGGGGCTGGAAATGTGTCCCTGCAGCCTGCAAGGGATGCTGGAGCTCTGCTGGGGCAGATGGGGCTGGAAATGTGTCCCTGCAGTCTGCAAGGAATCCTGGAGCTCTGCTGGGGGAAGATAACCCTGCTGATGAATGGGGAAAGGGACCTGCTTTAGCACTTCCTGGCCATGATGTCAGATTTCCTCTTATCTCACACAGGGAACTGGGAGCATCTGCTTATCACAGGCTCTGCCAACGGGCAAGGGAGGCTCCCTCCTTGGGAAAACACATCATTGACAAGGGGAGAAGGGGTGTCCCGTGGCACAGACCTCTGCAGAGAGCCAAAGGATGCATCTCTGAGCCACAGCGAGCCCCCCTGTGCCACCCTGACATTGCAAAGGGGCATCAAACCTCCCTTGGCTTCCTCCAACATCAGGAATGGAGAGCAAGTCCAAGGGTCTGCAGTGGGAACTGCAGGGATCTCGTGGCAGGGGTTGGGTTGGGTGGCCTTTAAGGTCCCTTCAAACCCAAACCGTGTTCTGATCTGAAACTGAAAATCACAATCTCTGCGAATGGCTCTGCCCCATCCAGCCCCACTCCACATCAAGGGCTTCCCAGGACAGTTCTGGGACCAGCAATGAGCCAAAAGCACCAGTGGAGCTCATATTCCCCCCCACCAGCAGCACCCAATCTCCCCTGGCTTTGTTCCTCCTGGCTTTGTTCCTCCCCAGCTTGGCCCCATTGTCTCTGGTGCAGAGGCAGCACAAAAAACCTCTCTGCAGAGAATTCCCCTCCGCATTGGGATTCAAGTCTCAGCTCATCAATTACTTCAGATGGACAGATTAAATTTCAGGTTGTTGGACAGCAGATTTATCTATTGAGAAGTGGAGAATGAAATTATTTCTCAAACAGTTTAGCACTATTATTTCCCCCCCCCTCCCCTTTCAAAGCCATTCCCGTTGCTGAGTGCTCCAGGGTTGGGCAAATTCCACTTAGGGAGGCTGATTAATGAGCCTGAAATACTGATGAGGGCTGACCTCTCCACAGCTTCTCCTTCTCACATCCACTCACCAGCACCATTTATCCCTAGGAAAGCACCTGAGGGAAAGCAACCATGGATTGCAGCAAACTCCCAGAGCAGGGCACTGGGAGGGCTGGGGGAAAGCAAACCCACAGCAAAGAAAGGTTTCCTTCCCAGGGAGGAAAAATCCCTGCACAAACCCACCAGGAGTTTCCACCTCGCCCAAGAGAAGCAAACCAGGGGTCCAGGACAGGCTGCCAAGCCCTACTGATCCTCACACCTTCACTCATCATCACAAGGCTCAAGGGGACAAAGATCCCCCACAGGAACTTCCCATCATGGCCTGTGGGCTCTCCAAGGGAAGAGGTCTCTCAGTTTAACAATATGAAACTCATGAACTGGAAAGCAGAATATACGTGGAATTGTGGAAAAATTAATTAAAAAATACAAAATCAAAGGAGAAAAAAAAAAACCAAACAGAGATTCTGGAGTAACCTGTTAAATACCCAGAGGTCCCAAACCTCATCCCCAGAGGCAGAGGACACTCACAGGGAGCTGCTGTCACCCTGCCAAGCCCAGGGCTCCAAGAGCTCATCCTATTTCATCCAAGGGAATTTTCCTGACTCCTGAGCTCCACATGAAGACTGCCAGGTTCATTTCCTCCATGACACATGGGAAAGAAAAAGTGGAAAAGCAAAAAGAAGGCTGTAAGTGTGGCTAAAACCCCCTCATCCATCAGGCAGCTGAGAGCCCAAGGTAACTCAGGGCTGGAGGAGGGGACGAGGGCCCGGTGACATCCGTGAGACATCACAGGCAGGCCCAGATGTTTGTGGGCTCCCACCAGCAGTGACGACCTCCCCAAAGCCCAGAACCTCTCCCTGGTGACAGGGGAGGCTGTGAGAGCCCCTGCCAGGAGCCAGCAGATCCCACATCCCCGGGGGGAACGCGGGGCTCCGTCCGTCTGTCCATCCGAGGGTCGCCCCACGGCACTCGGGGGCTCTAAATGAGAGGAAGGAAGCTGCAACTTCCTCGAAGAAAAGGCTGGACCTGCTGCTGCTGACAGTACTTCCCTCCTTTGTGGAGCCCTCCCGGGCCTGCAGAGGCTGGGAAAGCCGGAATCATTGAGGATTTAAGGCTTTAATTGCAGTGCTTGGGAGGGTTGGCGCTGACAAGGGCTGGAACTGCCCTGATCACCCCAAACCCAGCGGGTCCAACAGGCTCAGCACTGCTCCAAACCCCACCCCAGCCACAGGTCTGGGGTTTGTGTAACCCAATCCCTTCCCACTGAGGTTCTGGGAAACCCCAGTCTGATCCCGCTGTCGCTGATTGTACTCCAGACACTGATCTTTTAGGATATCTCTCAGAGTCCTGAGGAGCCAATCCCAGGAGTAAGAAGAGCAAAACCAGGTGGGCACAACCCCTCTGTGACAGCCCAGCAGCTCCTGGGGGATGGCTGGCAAGGCAGGAAGCAGAGGCTTTGCACCCCTGAGCGTGCAAGGATCATCACCCTGCTCCAGAGGAGAAACCCAGAAGCTCCCAAGGTTCATCAGCATCACAGCAAATCCACCCAAGGTGGTTCTTTGGGGCTTTCTCACAGACTCCAGGCATCTCCTGCATCCCAGGTCTGGGTGTCTCCACAGCAGACTGACAAACCCAGGCTGGGCTTTCCTGAGCAATTCAGTCTGAGGCTGCAGAAAGCCTGGGAGCAGGAGAGCATTGCTCAATCTGCCCACATTTGAAGAGTTCCCTTCCACACTCCTCAAACCCTTTTCCCTTTTCTCTCCTCTTGCTGGAAGAAACGCAGCTCCGTCAGGGGAACTCAGCTAAAAAAGGGAGGAGGAAAGGAAAAAAGAAGAAAGAAAAGGATGAAAAAAGAGATGTCTTAGCTCATACTGTTGCTGTGAAGTCCTAACCTCGTGTTTGCCTCACCCAGGATCACACTTCACTCCGAAAACATGACCACAGGATCAGAGCTGGGACATGTGAGAAACAAACCCTGATGGGAGCCGATGGAGGAATGAGATAACTCCCTGCGTGGGAAGGCTCCTGCAGAGAAAAACTCCAAACATTTGGGCCAACCCAAAGGCTCTGAGACAGGACTTGACCTGAACCATGACAATTGAATTACCACAGACCACTCAGCTGCTCTTGAGGAAACTGGAGGGGTTGCGTAAGCCCAGCTAGAGTTACACTGCAAGGCTGGGATTCCAGGGAACTTTCCAGGCAGGCATTGTCCTCCTGCTCCTGGGGCTGGCGCAGGGAATGGAGCTGTGATCAACTTGGGACAGGACAGGGATGAGGAAAGTTTTGGGTGCCTCAGTTTAGGAAGGACATTGAGATGCTTGAGCGTGTCCAGAGGAGGGGAATGAGGCTGCTGAGGGGCTTGGAACACAAACCCTGTGAGGAACGACTGAGGGAGCTGGGGTTGTTCAGCCTGGAGAAAAGGAGACTCAGAGGTGATCTTATCATTCTCTACAACTCCCTGAAGGGTGGTTGCAGTCAGTTGGGGGTTGGTCTCTTTCTCCAGGCAGCACTGACAGAAGGAGAGGACACAGCCTCAAGCTGCACCAAGGGAAATACAGGTTGGATATCAGGAAAAAGTTTTTTCACAGAAAGAGTGATAAAGTATTGGAATGAGCTGCCTGGGGAAGTGCTGGAGTCACCATCCCTGGATCTGTTTAACAAAAGCCTGGATCTGGCACTGGGTGCCGTGGTCTGGTTGAGGTGTTAGAGCATGGGTTGGACTTGATGATCTTGAAGGTCTCTTCCAACCTAGAAATTCTGTGAAAGCTCTGGTGCAGCTCTCAGATCAGTCGATGGCAGCCAAGTCAGCAAATGGAGCCTTGTCACGTCAGGCACTGGGCACAGCCAGCAGCCTGCAGGCCTGGGCTGATTCAAGGCACTCCCACAACTCCTTTTTGTCTCTTTAAAACCAAGCTGCCCTGGAAAAAAAAAAGTGAAGGGCCAAGCCCTGAAGCTTTTGTAGAACACAGGAGGGCGTCTGCAACAGGGGACTCTCCAGTGTCATTCATGCAAAATTGTCAAAACAGTCAAATCAATAATAATGCAAGCTGAAATAAAAATCTTTATATATCAGTTATAAAGCAGTCCCATATG
The DNA here is from genome assembly GCA_027886175.1 of Phylloscopus collybita. NCBI lineage: Eukaryota > Metazoa > Chordata > Aves > Passeriformes > Phylloscopidae > Phylloscopus > Phylloscopus collybita. Next base: position 8,430,194 of record JAJNNQ010000001.1, read on the forward strand.
AGTAGATTTTAAATACTCATTAATATCTGGACGTGCTCAAGGGCAGGTTGGATGGGGCTTGGAGCAACCTGGTCTAGAGGAAGGTGTCCCTGCTCATGGCCCTGATGAGCTTTATGGTCCCTTCCATGCAATCTGTGATTTTATGGTCCCCAAACACCCCTGAGCTGACATCAGATGGAGGAACACCCTCAGTTCAGGGCACACAGCAGCCTCACTGCAGACTCTGCAAACGTGTCAGCTCAAGGAAGCTCCAGGGCCAGGAGAGCTCTAGAAGACAGTTCTAGAGTCTTGTCTTTGCTTCTCCCTAAATAAATCCACTCAGGCCATGCGTAATGGCTGAGTTGGAGCCTGAGCTTCCATGAGGAATACACATCAAAGAAATCCTGAAAAGTCAGGAAGAGAGACTGACTGATGTCAGATACAAGTGCAAAGTACTTTTCTCTTGCAACTTTTTTTTCCAAGTTTCATAACCACAGAAGTAGTGCACGATTGGAAGGTTACCCCCAGAAATGCTGCAGGTGAACAAAACAAAACCCGATTAAAACGTCGCAAGAAACCCGATTTTGGAAATTCAGCCACCACCAGCCTGACAGCAATGCACTCCTCCAACCTCCAAAGGGTTTTTTGGAATCTCTTTTTTTCTGGGAAGAGCTTGTACAGCTGGCATGGCATTATTCATCCACCCTGGGTGAAATGCAATTTTTCTGCAGGCAGTCACGCTCTGGGGTGACTCCTCTCCAGTGAGCCTCACCTCGCTTTCACAAAGCCTCCAAAAAATCACAGCTCAGTGCATCATTTTCCTCGGTGCAAGGAGAGCCAGGGAGCTGCCAGGAGGCAGAACAAACAAAACTCCTGCCACCTCCACCCCACGGAGCCCAAGCAGGGCATCACCCCCAGGGAAATCATCGCCCCTGCACAGCAAATGCTCGGCCAAGAAAAAACATCTCTAATGCCAAGTTTGTTGCAGCTTTTACCTCTGAAATGGGTGAGGGAGGAAATAAAAGCCTGGCAAAGCTGCAGGTGTGTCTGCTGTGGTGAGATTTGCCAGAGCTTTGCCCAGCAGACAAGGCCTGGAGGGGACAGTTCAGCTCCCAGATCATGGGAGCAGCAGAGGAGTTCTGCTGATGCCCTGGGGAGGCTGAGCTGGAACAGAGGCTGGACAGAGCCAGAGAATAAAGCAGGGATTTATTGAAAGGCCTTTAGGATCCACTTTGGGCAGGACAAGAGCCTGGCCAGGGCTACACCCAAGGTGGACCCAAAATAGTCACAAAATGGACCCAATATGGACACAGAATGGACACAAAATGGACAAATGGTCACCAGGTCTCACACTTTGATCAGTTCTGCTCCATTTGCACATTGGGGTTTAATTGCCCAATTCCAGCTCCAGGCTGTGAGGTCCCATCCTTCTTGTTCCTCCCTCCAGCCCCCCTTGTTTGTGCTGTTGGGCTGAAAGTTGTCCTTGGTGTGCAGCAGGAGCAGGATTTGTTTTGTGTCCCTGCTCTGTGCAGAGCTGAGTGACCCTGACTGTGAGCTCAGAGCTGCACCCCTGGGCAGCACAGAACCTGGAAAACATCAAAGCTCAAACTTGAGTCACCCCTGCATCCCAGGAGATGGCAACAGCCCGCTCCTGGTGACAGCTCCTGGACTGCTGCCCAGGCTGCCAGCCACCCCCAGAGCCCTGCTGAAAACCAGGCCAGTGGCTTTGGAGAGAAACAGCCCCGAAATTGTCACCCCAGGGGCTGGGATGGCATCTTTAGAAGCAGACAACAAATTCTCAGAGCGTTTCTCTTAATGGCACCAGGTAATGATGCTGAAAGACACCCCCCAGCTCCTGCCTAGAGAAGGAATTAAAACCAGAACACTTCTCACATTCTGGAGAAGTGATGCAGACCTGCACACGAAACCAAGCTGCACTTTCACCAGACTGAGCCCAAAATGTGCTTTTTAACAGGCCCCTGGACGCTGGTGGCAGCACACCAGGGCTCTGCCCTGCCATCAGCTCCTCAGGGCTGAGGTGGGGCTGGCTTGAGCAGCTCAGCACCTTCTTCACCCCAAAACAGCAGCAGAAATGGGGCCATGGAGCAACCCTGGGCCAACCAACCTGTGCCTTGCTCCTCCAACACCAAAAACTCTCCTGTACCACAGGACCTACAGGCCAGACCTCGCCTGGGGAGGGAGCAACCACTGCCCAGCAGCTGCTCTGAGCCCCCTGGGTGATGGGCAAGAGCTGAGCACCGAGTCCCCAGCTCTGGGCAGCAGCAGGAGCTGGAGCAGAGGCTGGCAGAGCTGGGGGAAGCAGCCTGGGGTGGCTGTGCCAGCACCTGGAGGCTGCCTGTGCCTGGGGAGCGAGGATGGACAGACAGCCCCCAGGCCCTGGGGGTCACTCAGGGCCTCCTGCTCTCCTCAGCTGCACATCATGAATGTTTGTGTTGCATTTCAGTGCTGGCAACAGGAAGGGTGGTTTGGTGATGCCCACATTTAAAGCCAGCCTGGGGTGAGCCCCCTGCATTGCACCTGCCCTCCAGGGCGAGGGAAATGTCAGGATTTCAAATGATAAACCCACAGCTGGGTACTCAGAACGCCCCTGATCATCAGGAGAAGCCCTCCAGCAGACTCCAGCAGACTCCAGAAAGCTTCAGACCACATCCCAAAATCCTACTTGTCCAAAAAAAAAAAAAAAAAATCGACCCCAAACCCACCTCTGTGTCCCAGGAAAGGAAAACCCACCCACAAACACAGGCACAAACACACATTTTTCTTTTTGCTTAAAGCACTTTGTGCTGCCCTGGGCAATTTGCATGCAGGGTATCAGTTCCTCTCCTTTCAGCACTGCAAGGAAATTAATTAACTGAAGAGTAACTGTAAGTATCACCAAGCTTGGGAGGCTGAGACAGGAAACCTGAAGGTTAACCATCATATTTAATGCAGGCACGAGATAAAAATCAGAATGAACTTTGATCAGAGGGAGGATGAAGAGGCCACTGGCGTTACTGTGATGTTGGTTGGTTGGGTTTTTGTTGGGTTTTTTTTTTAAGATTAAAGGCTGTATTTTATCTGTAAGATTTCAATTAGGCTTTTTTTCTCAGCCCTCCTGGAGGAAAGGGAGAGGTTTAATTCCTTACTAGAGAGTATCAAGCATCACTGCAGTCACTGACAGGTCAGTGAAAGGCAGGTGAAAAGCACAGGAGCCATCACCCCTTGATCCTGGCTGTCTTGGGTTATGGAGCCAGGGGTGTGTATTCTATTTTCATCTGTTAAAAGCAGTTGGGGAGATATCTATATCTATATCTATATCTATATCTATATCTATATCTATATCTATATCGATATTTAGATATATAGATATATAGATATATAGATATATAGCTATATAGAGATATAGAGATATATATTTTTTTTTCTTGTAACTCAAGGGGGAAGAGGGTCAGATGCCTTCTGCTAATGGGCCATTAACACCTCCCCAGGCTATGCCCTCCCCAGAGCAGTGCATCCACATTCCCTCATCCTATTGGGAGATGCATCACATCCCCCTGGCAGTGGGGGTGGGGCCCAGGCATTCCTACCTGGATAAAACTGAGACACAGGGACAGGAAAGCATCCAGCTTCACCCGATTTTCTGGGAGGAAGACTGGACCCCTTCTGACCCACTGGACCTCATCTCACCAACACCAGACCCCTCCTCACCATCCCTGAACCCTTGTTCTACAGGATCATCTCTGCTCCACCAGAACCACCTCTGCCACTCCAGGAGGACTCACTTCTGGATGCTCCCAACACCCTGACCAACAGGGTGTCAGGTTGTAGCTCTGACTCTGTCAGGGTTCTCCAAAATTGTTGTTTGTTTGTTTGCTGGCTTGGTTGGGTGGTTTTGTTTTTCTACTACATTTGTATTGTTAATATTCCCAGTAAAGAACTGTTATTCCCTATTCCCAAATCTTTGCCTGAAAGCCCTTAACTGCAAAATTATAATTTGGCACGGGGGTGAGGGGTTTACATTCCCCATTCTGAGGGAAACCCCAGCTTTCCCTGGCAGGTCTTTCCAAACCAAGACACTGGCACTGCACCTGAGAGCAAACCCTGACTTAGGAAAGGATGCTCTGGGCCCCAGCAGAGGCAGGGCTGTCCTGACCCAGCCCCAGGGGTGGTTCTGCACACCCCCTGCACGTGCCCAGCACAGCCCAATCATCCCAGCTGGCACCACAGGAGGAACACAGGCAGCAGAAGAAAAGGAAACCACTTCCCATTCCGAGTTATTTTTTGCCAGGGTGGAATTTAATGAGAGACTCCAGCCAGAACTGAGTCTGGTTCTGGGGAGTTCCCTGAAGCGTCAGGAGATTTGTTACCACCAGGAATTAAAGATCTTTCTGCAGTGAGCAGTGCTTAAATTTCGGCCACAGACTCCAAACCTCCCTGGATTTTGGCACAGCCCTGTCCCTGACCTCCCCTGAATTAAAACAAGGGGAGCTTCATTTCTAACCCAATTTATTCCAATCTCTCCTTGAGGATGTGACTATTTTACCTTATCTGGAAGATTTTTTTTTCTTCCCTCTCTCCCTTCCCAAGCTCCAGAGATGAAATTTACTGCCACAGCAATGCAGAACAGTTCCTGCTCTGCATGATGAAAACAGGCTACAGAAAATTAATCTACTGGCTACTTAATTTGTAAAGCTGCTTAAAAAGGTCAGGTCCCCAGCTCATAAAAACCAGCACTGAGAACAGATCCCAGCGATTACGGGAAACAAGGCTCTGGATATTTATATAAATTAATGCTTGGGGAGGATAACAAGGTAACAGGACCCTCTAATTGAACACCCACATCCCATTCCTGGCACCTCCCAACACTCATTTATTACAGTAACACATCAGGGGTGCACCCAAAGCTGGCACCTGGGGCTAGAGGGGCGTTAGAAATCCTCACAAAAATCTCCTGGATGCTTTGACTGAACTGTTTCCTGATCTGGTTTCACATTTCTGTAAGGCCAAGTCCTCCTTTCTGAGCCAGGCTAACAGGGGCTAAAAAACACACACAAGCAGAGAAATATTTTTACATTTTTTATCCTCTTTTTCTTTTTCTCTCTGCGAAAAATAAGGCAGAACATAATTTTGTGTTTTGTGAGGGGGTGATACATTGTTTCAAGCTAGGCTTTGGTAAATTATTTAATGGGAAGTTGCACGTGGGCATCCATCAAAAGCACCAACACTTGTGCAACTCTGCACTGATTTACACCCAGTGACACAGGAAAACTCCACTGGAAAACCTCCCTGTGAGACAATGGGAAAATCCTGGGAGCCAACCCTGCTCCCCTCCATTCCTGCAGGGATTTGGGTCCTGTCAAACCCAGCCATTTCCCCAGGACATCATCTCCTCTGCAACAACCTGCTCCAGCACAAACTGTCCCTGCCCAGGGCAGGGGGATGGAGCTGGGGGAGCACCCAGATCCCTTCCAACCCAAACCACTCCTGGGATTCCATGGAATACAGGATTTCAGGAGGCATTCACCAGCCAGACAGTATTAGAAAGCAGGATGGTGGTGTCCAATGAGAGAGATGATCTGAAGAGCAGGATACTCTTTGGGACACGTGGTTTATTGGTCGTGGTTTATTGGTCGTGGGAAGGCAGCCTGACTGGGGAAGAGTCCATAGGTCTAAAGGGACAGGGTTCCAGCAGAGCAAGAGAGAGATTTTCCTGTTACATTCCATTTTAACCCTTTCTATCGTGAATATCCTAATGAGCATCAACCAATCACCTCAAGATACAAAACCTACAGAATCTACATACAGCCTATGGGAACTACAACATTACAATACTACTCTACAGACCAAAATCCTGAAAAACCACCTTATCCCTGATACCTGAGAAGGTCTAAACCTTTATTCATCCTTTTGTCCTGGCAAGGGTGTCACTGACTCACCCAGCCCAGTCTTTTCAGCTAACATAATCACCCTCTTCCTGCCCAGCATCTTACAGTTCAAATTTTGCTTTCAATTCCATTCCTCTCGTAGGTTTCATACTCTTAGAATCTTTTACTAATAAATCATCTCTGCAGGGCCTAGCTACTTCATCCTCTCCAACAAGACAGGAGCAGCTCCACCAGACAGTGCACAAGCAAAGCTGGCTGCTAATTGGAGTATCTCAAATAAACTCTGGAACCAGGGTAATTGCATTTTGCAGAGCGTTAGGGAAGGTTGGGTTGCTTTTTTTGCTGCGCCGGGCTAATTAATTTGGTACAATTTGAGGATGCAGATAAGGCCCCAGGGACATGTTGGGCTGGGCCATTAAGGCTGTGTTTCAGCCAGAGGGGTGAAGAGGGGAACTGGCAGCAGCATCTGATTCCTTCTCAGCTGCTCCACTCCATCTCCTTCCAAAAGCCACCCACTCTGCTGGAGCGGGCTGAGAATTGTCTGGACAGGAAAGGACAACATTTGGAGCTTAATGGGAGAGGGATCAATAAGTCTGAACAGGCAGCAGCCCTAAAAAAAGCTCACTGACCCACGAATTAAAGTGACCTTATCGACACAGTATCAACACCCAGTCAAACTGCAGACTCTTCATTTCCCCCTTTGTGTTTTTGGCAGCATCCCTGCTTCAATTTCCTAAGTACCACCCAACCGAAGTTAATTTTTAGTACAGCTGCATGTATGACTTCCTTCTGCTTTAAATTAGCCCTTCTCTTAGCAACTGCCTCCCCCAACACAACACTGGGTGTACAACTCGGGGAGGGATTTATTTTATTTTATTTTATTTTATTTTATTTTATTTTATTTTATTTTATTTTATTTTATTTTATTTTATTTTATTTTATTTTATTTTATTTTATTTTATTTTTAAGCACAGAATCGAGGTGTGAGAACGAGCAGGGAGGTTTGTTGTTTGGTTTTTTTTTTTTGTCAGACTCCTGTAGGCTCAGCTCCGAGCAGGAGTTATTGAAAAGCCTGGCTTAGGAGCCAGCACACTGCATTTAAAAAGCCATCCAGCAAAACATTAAGGCAGTCCTGGCTCCTGTGGAAATGGCTGTGGCACGCATTAGGCTGAGCTGTTAGGAATAAATTGTTCCTCTGCATAATGCAACGGAGACCAGGCAAAGAGGGGGAGAAAAAATGAAGGCTCCACAGCATTTTACAGGGCTATAAACAGCCAGGGAAATAAAACATCTCTCCCAAGGTGTAGCTTCCAATGCAAAAAGCTCTTATTCAAAGCAGTGCTGCCTCCAGCTCCGTGGGGGGAAAGGCTCTCTCCAGCTGCTGAGTGCCTCGGGGAGGGGAGCAAAAATAACATGTCATGTCAAGTCATCGTGACCCGTCACTCCTGCTTACACTCCAGAGCAGACAGAGGCTGTTCCTGGAGCACACTCCACCAGGAGCAGCATTCCCTGGCCAGGGCTGGAGCAGTGACCAACATCTGGCTGATGGAGCTCTGGCAGAGGGCTCCCAGCCCAGGGGAGGGTGAGGGAGCCAAGCCCTGCACGGCCCCCCCTTGTTGCTGGGGATGGGAATTGGAGCCTTGCAAGGAACAAAGCCTTTCCAGCTCTGGGTTTGGGACCTGAAGGCACAGGTAGAGCACCTCAGGCCAGCCCGTGGTGGCTCCTCCCAGCTCCCAAATCTCTGAGTGTGTGCTAAGGCAGAGCCCAGGGACAGCTGAGCCCTCTGTGAGCCTGGCCCTGCACGCCCCGGGTGTGCTCACACTTCTGATCCATCATTCCCACCTCAGCAGGAGGGACCAAAGGGATTTAATGGAGGTTAAATCCCTTTGGGCAGTCCTCTTCACTGCCAAACACCTCCTTCCATCCCAGGAAACTTCCCTCACATTGCACTGAATAATCCAAGGAACGTCCAGTAAAGGTGATGCAAGGATCTGAAATGCAACTGCAGCTCCAGTCTTGGTTTCCAGCCACGTCAGCTCCTCCCTGGTATCGAGCTGCTGGTCTCACTCAGACACTCAAACTTTTGAACTTTTGTCCCTCCTCCAGCACAGGGAGCTCCCCAGCTGCTCTGTGCCCAGCCAGAGTCTGTCTGGTCAAGCCACAGCTCTGACTCCTCAGGGCAGGACTCCACAGTTGCACAATCACCAGGATGGAATCCTCCTGCCAGGCAGATCCCACAGCCTGAGAGCAGCACCACTGCCACGCAGCCCCCAGGAGAGCAGCAGAGGTCCCTTGGGTCAGCATCCAGCAGCAGGGACAGTCACACAGCACTTGCAGATTCCTGGCTTTACCTTGGGCCACTTCATTCCTGACCCAGCCCATTTCCTCCACGAGGAGCTCCAAGGACACACCAGGTCAGTGTGATCCCCCAAACCAGCCCCAAATCTCCTCCCAAACCCTTTGGAGGGCTGGAAAATCCAGCTCAGCTCCCTTCCAGCAGCCAGAACCTCCTCCCCAGCCTCTCTCCAGGCTGGGAGGTTTGGGGGTACCCACTGGGAAGCCTGGAACAGGGACAGCATCCCTGGGGGACACAGCAGTGGCACTGTCCCACAGCTCTCCCAAGCCTCCTGGAGCTGGAAAAGGATCCATGTGCTAAGCCTGGGACTCAGCACCACCCCAGGAGGAGGAGGAGGAGGAGGAGGAGAGGAAGAACTCTCACTTCTGTCCCCTCCATGCAGCCACACACAAAGAGGGACAGCCACAACCCAGCAGCTGAGCCCTTTCTGACAAAATCAAAGGTTACAAACTCCAGCCCAGCTGTCTCTCCCCAAGCCCCAGGAAGGCAGAGGGACAACAAACCCCTCTGCCCAGTGCTTCTCCCCAGGCAGAATGAGATCCAGGCGCTCTGCATTCCCAGATTATCTGGATAACCTTTGCCCAGGAGCAGGGCCTCTGTTTGCAGAGGGGCTGGTACCAAGTGGAGCTTGGACCTGGGGAGATCCATGACTAACGCAAAAATAATCCAAAAAGCAATGCAAATAACCCAAAGTGATGCAAACAGTAACCTGTGAGTGGCTTTTTGGAGCACTCACATCCACTGCTGAGGGAGATTCCTACAGGGCCAGGGTGTGGAAGCAGCCCACAGCAGCTGGCTTCCCACACTTGCCTTAAACCCACAGAACTGTAAAAATCCAACAGTTGTTTGGGGAGTTCTTTTTTTCCAGAAAAGTTCTGCAGAAGTGTGGGCATTTTTGGTTTAGTTTGGTGTTGGGTTTTTTTGTTTTGTTTTGGGTTTGTTTTTGGTTTTTTTTTTGTGGTTTTTTTTTTTTTTTGGTTTTTTTGTTTTTGTTTTTTTGTTTTGTTTTGGTTTGGGTGTGGTTTTTTTGGTTTTTTGTTTGTTTTTTTGGTGGATTTTTTGCTTGTTTTGGTTTTTTGGTGTTTTTATTATTATTATTTTGTTTGTTTGTTTTGCTTGGATTTTTTTTTTGTTGTTTGTTTGTTTTGTTTTTTGTTAGGGTTTCTTTTTTTTTTTTTTTCCAAAGACAGCAGGGAAAAAAAGAAAAGCTGTTCCTTTTTTCCCCCAAAGACAGCAGGAACAACGATGCCAGAACACCCAGAGACAGCACAGGGAGCACCAGGCTGGGCAGTGCCTCCATCAGCCCCATAACCCTGGGATTGCAGGGAGCACCTCATGAGCCTGGCAGGGCTGGGCAGGGCAGGGTGAGAGGCTGCAGATCCCCTCCCAGTCGAACAGACACTGGAAATGTCAAACCCCCAAGGCCTGAGCCAGCTCCAGGAGGGTTTTTTTGTCCAATTTCTGAGCAAAACCCTCAGTGGGTGGGAGGGAGGAGAAGCTCCACGTTGATCCTGCAGCGCTCAAAGCTGGGCTGCTGACGTGCCAGAGACAAACCCAAGCAGTTATGTGCTGGTTGGAGGGCAAAACCAGTGAGACTCCCAGTCAGAGAGACAATTTAATAGAAGAAGAGAGGAAAAAAAGGTAAAATAAATGGAATAATACAACCTAACACCCTGTTGGTCAGGGTGTTTGAAGCTGTCCAAAAGTCCTCCTGGAGTGGCAAGTGTGGTTCTGTTGGAGTAGAGATGATCCTCAGAGAGAAGGGACCAGTGATGGTGAGAAGGGTCCAGTGATGGTGAGAAGGGTGCAGTCTTCCTCTGGGAATCCAGTGGAACCAGGTCCCTGGTGTTCCTGTGTCTCAGTTTTTATCCAGGTACGAATGGTTGGCTCCTCCCACTGGGTGGAGCATCTCACAATGGAATATGTCCTGCCCTTAGTGAGCCTTAATGGCCCATCAGCAGAAGATAATCTTCAATGACCCATTAGCAGAAGATATCCCCCGAGGGAGGACAGGTGGTGAAAGAGATAATAAACACTGCCCCACCTGGTTTAACAGCTGCCCCATTATCAGAAGGCATCAGCCCCCTTCCTCCCAGAGTTACAAGAGATAAAGAAAAAAAAAAACAAAAACATCTCCCCAACTGCTTTTAACAAATGAAATAGAATACACATTTTCGGTTCCATAACCCAGGACAAGTTATTAAGGCAACCTGTGGCACAGACAAGTGAAACATCTCTTTTTGTGTGGGAGCAGCTTTTTGTGTGCCTCAGCAGCAGCAGAGGCAGGTAATGACAGCCCTGCTCAGGTGAATAACGGGTTTCTATGGAGCCAGAACCCTCCTGACGCCCTGGCTGTGTCACACAGCATCCTCACAGCCCTGACACTGTTATTAGAAGAGCTGTCTTCTCAAATAAAAACCTCTAAATCAGGGGGAATAATAATAATAATAATAAAAAAAAGCAGAACGAGATTTGAGCGGCGCTACGTCTGCTCGGAGGAACACAGATTTCCCTGTGAGGAGACCCTGCAAAACCTGGGGGGCTACAGGAGGGTTATTCCTTTCCTCTGCAAGGTCCCTGCACACACAGCCCCACCTTTGGCAAGTTCCTCCCTGCCCCTCTCTGGATTGCTGAGGCTGCTTTCCACCCCCTGGAGTTTTACTCTCACTCCTTTCATTCACATCCAGTTAAATCAGGTGTTTAAGATCGATTTTTTGTCCCCACATAAAAAAAAAAAAAAAAGGAAAACAGGTAATTCCCCTCACTCAGTTTTTGCCAGTAGAGCCCAAAGCTGAAGGTGGGTTAGTTTCAGTTTAAATTTTTTTGTTTGGTTTGGTTTTGGGGTTTTTTTTTGTTTGGTTTTTTTGGTTTTTGTTTTGTTTTGTTTTGTTATTTTGGAATAACATGTTGATCCCCAAGGGTGATGAAGGATGGAGAGGGACCAGCACAGGCAGCACATCCTGGAAGTGCCAACACCAACCTGCAGCTCCTGGTGACCACAGCAAGAGCCAGAAGTGCAAGGAAAAGGGACTTCCATGAGCACAGTGTGCAGGGGTGCTGGGTCACACTGGGTCAGGTGGCCAGGAAAGCAGAGTTATTCCCAAATATATTAAATATTCCCCCCTGGCACAGCCAGCCCAGCCCAGGCAATAGGGCTCATCTGGCACATTGAGCCTTCAAAAAAGAACCTAAAGCCAGCACAGAAGTACTCCTGGCTTTGAGTGAAATGACAAAACAAAGGACACTCGAGCCACAAATCACATCAGAGTCCCACAGCCCAACCCTGCCCTTTCCCACTGCAAAGGAACAGATTTTGCCCACGCTGCCAGAATTACCAGGAACTGTGCAAACGCAATGAGGCTTCATCTTCCATCAATAAATTCATTTATTTTTCTATAGAGGCTCTCCCCCACCCCGGCAGCTGTATGCTAATTCCCCCTCAGCACTGCATTATTATCACTTGGAACAGATGTTGCAGCCACTCCAAAATCTGGAGGTTACAAAAACTATTAACCTAAGCTGGGCTGAGCTTGGGAGGGGGTGAGGAGGAGGAGGGGACAGCTCAGCCCTGTCCTTCTGCCACTGGTCCCAGCCAGGCTCTGCTCTCCCTGCTCCTGCTCAGCACCCAGAGCCACGATGGGATCCCAAACTAATCCACAGAAACGCCCCCAAACCTTAGAAACCAAATTGAAAGAGATCCAGGGAGATGCTGGGATTTACAGGCTTGCTCTGAAAACTCGGGGAAATCAGCTACAGGATCCTCTGTGGGTTTTCAAATGGGGATGCAATCAACTATTTGGGGTTGGGTTTTTTTCTTTTTTTTTTTTGGAGGTGTGGGGTGTGTGCAAACAGAGTAATTTCAACCCCAGACAAATCCAACTGTGAAGGGTTTAGCATTCCCCACGGAGTTGCTTTCTCCAGAGCAGCCCAGTGTGGCTCCTGGAGTAATTAATGCCAGAATCTATTTATGACCTTTGAATAAATTGTTCTTTTCGGAAGGGAAAGCTGTTAAACACGTTAGCAAATATAATTAAGAGGGGAGGGGTTTGGGGGGGGGGCAGGATGACAAAAATCTGGAATTAAATCTCTCCTAATTAGAAATGCTTCTTGCAACAACCTGGCTAACACCCCACTCCCAGGCAGATACTGTAGCTTCATTAAAGCCTCCTCATTACCCTTCCCCAGAAAACCCAGCTGTCAATAGGAGGAAAATTCACTTCTAGCCTCTGTCACCTCTGAGAAAAAAAAAGATCTTCAGGTGTTCTCCGTGTGGGGAGAGCCTGGGGACGTGCACCTAAACAGGCTGAGGGTGGGAAATGCAGCCAGGGAGAAGCAGAAGGTTGGTCTGGCCTCTCACCCTCTGACCAAAGGAACAGGTTTGGCTGCTCAGGGTACCTGAGCACAGGGTTTCTCTTCTGCATCTCAGGTGAAGCTCTCAGCAGTCAGACACTGATTGCACCACGCTCCAGGGGGCCAAAGCTGCAGGGAGTGGCAGCAGCCCAAGGTGGGGAACCCCTTGGAAGTGTCCTGGCTCCCTCAGCGTGAACATCCCAGCCCCTGGAGAGCCCAGAACAGATGGGTGAGGAAGGGTTAATTTAAAGGGAGGCAACAAATCTGTGATGCCACCCAGGGGCCTTCCCTGTGACCTGGGAACCCACTCAAGGATGAGTCACATCTGGCAAGATCTTAGATGAAACTTTTAATTATTTCAGAAAGCCCTTCAGGAGCTCCACTTTCCTGCAGGAATATCTGTGCTCCAGCAATCCCCACTCCTGAATCCCCAGTGGGTGCCACAGATACCAGCTGGGAGATGCTCAGTGCATCAGCCATGGGGAGGGATGCACAGGAGGGGCAGGGACTGTCCCTGGCAATATCCACTCCCAGTCTGGACAGCTCAGCAAACCTCACATTTCATGTCCTGCAACTTCACCCTGAAAAAATTCACCTTTTTAGAGGCAGCCCCATACCCCCAGCCTTCCTCCTGGCCTGGTTCCTGCTGGCCTGACTCCATGCCCCCAAACCCTTGATAACACAAAGCTTTTAGGTCTATTTTTGCAGCTGGAAAACTTTAATTTTTTTCTACACCACACCCCTCTATCTCCCCAGGAGCAGCCACCCAGCTGGTCCTGAGAGCATCACCCCAGAGCTGGAAGCTGCCAGAGCACCACAGTAATGCCCTGTCCCCAAAATCCAGAGCTCTGCCAGTGAGCAGGCAGCAGAACAAAGCCATTTACACCCTGCAGATGGAGCAGCTGCTGCCAGAGGGGCACTCAGGGGAGCCCCAGGGCCAATTCAGGCACCCAGGGCCAGTGGCTGAGCCCAGAACCACGCTGTGCTGAACAGCTGCAGTTCCCAGAAAACAGCCCCCAACCCTTCTATATCTTTATTTTCCAGCAGCAGCAGGAAAATAAAAGATACAGAAGCTGATCTATAAAGGGAAAAAAAAAATCATAAACTCCTCTGCTGGGTTTACAAGGAAATTTTCTGTTTTATTTTCTGTTTGAAGCCACAGTTCTCCCACAGCTATGAGAGGAAAAGTCTCTTTTTTTTTTTTTTTTTTTTCTGTCTCCTCCCCTCTCCAAGGCTCACCAGTGATTTTCTTGGAAGATCACTCACATGAGAAAGTGCTTCCCATAAACACAAAGGGTCTGGATGTGCACACAGGCCTGTCCCAAAGCTGTGCACATTTCCTGTCCTGGGGCCATGCCACTCAGCCTGGGATTTCCAGGGTTTAACACACTCCAGCTCTTAAAGAAATACAACTTTATTTACATATAAATCTATTTATATATTTCACACCTCTATCTTTGGCCCATATTTTATATCTAAAACACATTTACACCACCACAGATCTCCCTTCCATCCTCACTGCTTCTGCCCCAAAGCCCAACCCTCCCAGGAGCAGAGGGAAAAAACCTGCATCCTGCAGGGACCTGAGTGCTCTGAGAGCATTCCAAGTCCTGGCAAACCCAAAGGAGCCAAACAACTCATCCTGGAAAGCAAAACCAGCAAAAAAAACAGGGCAAGGACAGATCCTGCCATGGGGTTCTCCTGCAGGGCTGCAGGAGCTGCCAGGGGGCACAGGGAGCAGGGCCCTGCTCTCAGCCAGTGGAGCACAAAGCTGAACGTGGGTTGGTTTCAGTTTAAATTGTTTGTTTGGTTGGTTTTGTGGGGTTTTTGTTTTGGGGTTTTTTTAAAGGTTTTGTGTGTGTGTGTGTGTTTTGTTTGGTTTTTCTTTTTATTTTATTTTACAAGGAGGGTGTCTTGGGTTGTGGAACCAAAAATGTGCATTCTATTTCACCTGTTAAAAGCAGTTGGGGAGATTTTTTTTTTTTTTTTTTTTTAATTTATTTTTTCTTTGTCTTTATCTCTTGTAACTCTGGGAGGAGAGGGGCAGGTGCCTTCTGATAATGGGCCAGCTGTTAAACCAGGTGGGGCAGTGTTTCTTATCTCTTTCACTGCCAGTCCTCCCTCCAGGGGGATATTTTTCTGCTAATGGGCCATTAACACCTCCCCAAACTAACACATCCCCAAACTACACCCACCCCAGAGCAGAACACCCACATTCCATCATCCCATTGTGAGATGCTCCACCCAGTGGGGGGAGCCAACCATTCCTACCTGGATAAAACTGAGACACAGGAACACAGAAAGGATCCAGCTTCACCTGATTCCTGGAGGAAGACTGGACCCCATCTCACCATCACCAGACCCCTTCTCTGGTTCAGGGACCCACTGGACCCTTTGTTCTACAGGATCATCTCTGCTCCACCAGAACCACCTCTGCCACTCCAGGAGGACTCACTTTGGGACTGCTCCCAACACTCTGACCAACAGGGACAGAGATCCTGCCATGGGGTTTTCCTGCAGGGCTGCAGGAGCTGCCACAGCTCTGCCAGGGGGCACAGGGAGCAGGGCCCTGCTCCCAGCTGGGCTGTGTGTTTGTTTTCCAGGCGCTGAGTGCCCCCGAGTCCCGTGGATTTCACAGATAAATCACTCCTCCTGCTCCTCCCCTTCCCCAGCCACAAACCTCCTCTGTTCCCTCCTCTGTTCCCTCCTCGGCCCCCTCCAAATACCAGATGTTCCATTTAGCTGTGAACCACTATAAAACTCAACAGAAGATGTGAATGCTACAAAAGAGCCAATTTACTCCCCTCCCCTTCCATCGGCGTGAAGGCGAATGCTGGAGGAGGAAAAAAAAAAAAAAGCAAATTTCCTCTATGGGAACCTTTTAACCTTCCCTCCCCTCTCCTCATTTACCAAATCCTGGGGGTTTGGGGGGGGCAAAGTAAGGGCAAGCACAGGCTCATGGTCCCAAGGAGCCAGAGAGGCACAAACCCCACTCCCAGCACATCCAAAGGCAGCTGGCAGCATCTCCCTGTGCCAAACCAGCCTCATCACCTGGAGTACAGTCTGGGAGAGGGCTGGGCGAGATGGGAGATGCTTCCCAGCTCCAGCAAGCCTGGAAAATCCAATCCTGAGAAGCCCAGAGGCATGACAGTGAATAAAATCTGATTTACTGGTGGGTCTGTACCACGGGCGACGCCGCGGAGTCCATTGACTCCACGAGGAGCAAGTCAGGATGTGAGTCAGGCTGGTGGCTTTCCAAGGAGGCAGAGGAGGATCTTCCAGCTGAATCCTGGCTGTCCAGACAGGGCAGGCCCAGGGGTTACAAAACAGGAAGAGATTGTACATCACCTCCTCAGAGCAAGGGGTGCTGGGCAGAGGAGGGACGAGGGGCAGGCACATCCTCTGCCCTGGGGCAGGAAGGGCTGGCAGCTCTGACATCAGGGTCAAAGAACTGCTTGGGGACTCCAGAAAAGACACCCAAAAATATGTCCAAAAAGATGTCCAAAAACATGTCCAAAAAGTGTCCAGAAAATGTCCAAAAATATGTCCAAAAAGTCCTTTGCTCTGCAGGACTTGTTAGACAAGGCTGGGGAACCTGATGGCCAAACTACTGCTCTGCAGTGACCTTCCTGAGGATAACTGGTTTGTTTTTTGGTTGTTTTTTTTTTCCAGAGTCTCCACAGACCAGCAAACTGATCCACCTGCACCTGTTATTTTTACAATTCCTGCTACAGCAGAGCCCTTGGGGCTTTAGGTAGAGCACAAACACCCTCTGGCACAGGAGGAGGGGACTCAGACAGTCCCAAGACCCATCACAGGTATAAACCCTAAAAAAAAAGCCTGTCAGGTTAGGGCACCTTAAGCTGAACCTTACTGCTAACACAGACTAGACTCCAGGGCTGGGCTAGTCCAGGATCCCAGACAAACACTCCCAGAAGCACAAAATGTGCAGGGGAAAAATCAAATGACAGCCACAGGGGGCTCAGCAGCTGCAGTGTCACAAAGCCCAGGTAGGAGACACCTGGAGAGCAGCAGGGATTTGTTGTTGTACAAAGCCCTGAACTCTGCTTGCAACCTCCACACCTGCAGCAAGCAGCAGCCAGGAAGGAGAGCCCAGCCCTGCCTGTCCATCCCCTGGACATCTGGGAGGTTCCAGAGGGTGGAGGGCAGGGAATGGTTCCACCAGAGTTGTATCACGGGGCGAAGCACAGCCCTGAGCTGCAACCAAAGAAAACACAAAGCAGGGAGGGGAAAAAAAGTCACTTTGATGGGAAACAGACTTTTCTCCAGGCGATTTTCTTGAAGGGGAGATACAAAAGTGGTTTGTTGTTTTGTTTTTTTTTTTTTTTTTTTTTTTGAAGGGGAGATATAAAAGTAATTTCATCAAGGCTGGGCTTGAAGCTGTCAGAGGCAGCCTGGGACTGAGGTACCCTGAGAGGGAAGGTCCTTCCCCTCCTGTAAAAGCAGCACTGAGGTTTAGAATCAGCAGCACGCAGGGCAGGTGAACCTGAGCCCAAATTCCACCCCTGGGGCTCATCCCCAGCCAGGAGAGCTGGGGCTGGCAGCAGGGACAGTGCCTGGGGCCAGCACTCCCCAGGAGCCCCGGGGCTGTGAGGATGCTGCAGGGACAGCTGGGCAGGCAGATGGACTCAGCAGGAGCAGGACAGGGTCACCCTGATGGGCACTGAGCGAGCCTTGGGGCGGGAGCAGAGCTCTGAGGAGCTGAAAAAGCAGCCACAGGCTCGTTCTGGGATCACGGGAAGTCCGAAGGAGCAAACTGATGGTGGGAGCAGTGTGAGGAAATACAAATTTATTAAAAAAAAATATGCTGCACAGCTCAAAGAAGGTGAATCCATGCTTTAAAAATCAAAAAGGAGAAAGTCTTCAGTTCCCAGAGGTGTGGCCAAGCTCAGTGCATTTTCCAAGCTCGCTGCATTTTCCAAACTCGCTGCATTTTCCAAACTCGCTGCATTTTCCAGCCTCCACCACCCCTCCATCAATCCTCTCCAACCCAACACAGGCACCCCAGAACCTGTGCACCCTAAATCTCTGGGATCCTGATCCTCCCAGCCCAGCTCTGCCCCCCCCAAAAAGGCCCAGCCCAGGCTGCTGGGATTTTTTGGGATGAGCACGTTGGATCTGTTTCTCAACACAGCTTGAGGGGAGTCAAGTGGAGAAGGGAAACAACTCCAACACCGGGAAAAGGCTTTGTCTCTTTAAGGAACGACCAAAAATTTGCCCTCAGGTCAGTCTGAGGCAACATTTCTGTCCCTGCCCAAACTCAGGTCCCTTCTGGCTCCGGATGAGCTGAAGGAAAAGGGAATGGGGCTCGCACACCCCCAGCTCGGGGTGCTGGGTCCCATCCCACCCAGCTGGGGATGATCCCACCCCGAATTCCCTGATTTCCCTCATTCCTCAGCCGCAGACACAGCAGCTGAGCGGTGCCAGTGCTAAAAATCCCGGGATGCTCCCCGGAGGGAGCCCAGCCCCGAGGCACCCCCTGCTCCTGGCACAGCACCCCGGATCAGGATGGACCAGCCAAGCATTTTTTACAGCTCATCAACAGCGAGCAGGCAGCTTCCCAGCTCGAAAAACGACCACATTTGCCTTTTTTTTTAATTTGCCTTTTTTTTTTTTTTCTTTTTGGCTTTGTGTTGTTAAAGGCATCCATTCATCCCAAGAGCCTGTTGCTGGTAGGTGTTTAGCGCAGGGATTTAGCTCTCATCCATCATTCGAGGGCACGAGGAAAAAAAAATAATAAATAAAATTTAAAAAAAAAAAAGTTTGTTTTCACTGTTTTTCAGGCTGCTTGGCACAGCCCACAGCATCCACCCCACGCTCTCCACCTTCTCCTGCCCCACCAGAATTATTTATGAGCCTTTGGTTGCAGGTTCACTTGGATCCTTCAACCTCAGAGGGCCACAGGGAGGGTCCTGCCCCTGCTGGCAGGAGGTTTGAGGGTCCTGCTTGGCACACGGAGCAGGAGGAGTGGGAGCAGCTCCTGTTTTGCAAGGAGCTGGACACACAGAGCACCTTTTTTTTTTTTTTTTTTTTTTTTTTTTTTTTTTTTTTTTTTTTTTTTTTTTTTCCCCTCTGTGAGGCTCAGCAGATCCAAACGGGAAGTCAGTGAGACACAGTAAACAGGGAGATGTAACCAGGCCACTTTTTACAGCCCCTTTTTTTTTTTTTTTTTTTTTTTGGAACAGAACTCAGTTTCAAAAAGGCAGAGAAGAAATCAAAAAAAGCTCGAGGAACCTGAGCAGAAACCCACCTGACAATACTGAATGATACTGAACTCCTGTCGTGACATAGGGGAGTAATTACAAGCCTTGTAGTTGTAAAGCCTTCAAAGTGGCATGTTGGAAACCCCAAATAATAATAAAATAATAATAATAAAATAATTATAATAATATAATAATAATAATAATCACCAAACACTCCAGGCCTGCCTCCATCTCCCCTCCACCTGGGGGAGGTTCCAAGCCACCTGCTCCCAGGTGTCACAGCAGCACCTATACCAGCAATAAACAGGATTTTGATGGCAAATGAAGAGGGGAAAAAAAAAAAAAAATCCAGAACCTAGGAGGTTCTGGGGCAGGGAAAATGAAGATAAATATAAGATAAAAAGAAATGTAAGATGAAGATAAATATAAAATAAAGATAAATATAAGATAAAGATAAATTTAAGGTAAAGATAAAGAGAAATATAAATAAAGGTAAATATAAGATGAGGATAAATATAAAATAAAGATAAATATAAGATAAAGATAAATGTAAGATCAACTAAAGCTGTGTCCAGAGCAGCTTTTGAGGAGGGGTGAGTGCAGTGTGGTATCTGTGGGAGTCTTGATGTTAAATCACATCACAGCAGCTTTATGCAGGCACCAATTCCCACCTCTCTCAACACACAGGGACTGCAGCAGGTGCTCAGCCAGCCAGGGCAGGGTTTGGGGGGTGATTGCTTCTCCCTCAGTTGTTCTCCCCCAAATCAACCCATTTCTCCTTCAGCTGCAGAGGCTGAAGCAGAAATGCCCTTCAGAGCATCCCCACGAGGCTGAGCTCAGCAGGGCTGAGGAGGGAGAGGAATCTGGGGCTCTGCAGGAAATTCCCAGATCCCCCAGTTCTCCTGGATAATTCCTGCAAAGGTGTCTGGCACAGCTGATGCAGCCCCCACCAGGTCTCTGCCCTGCCAACCTCCAAACACACCCAAGGCTCTGTCAGGAAGGATTAATTTTATCTAAGAGGAGAGGGAGAGAAAGAGAGAAAGAGAGAAAGAGAGAAAGAGAGAAAGAGAGAAAGAGAGAAAGAGAGAAAGAGAGAAAGAGAGAAAGAGAGAAAGAGAGAAAGAGAGAAAGAGAGAAAGAGAGAAAGAGAGAAAGAGAGAAAGAGAGAAAGAGACCTCACAAAACTCCCAGCACCAAATATCAACCTCACCCAAACACACAGGTGTTATATTGCACGTATTTTTTATGCTGAGACACGAGTGGCAGAGTCATTTAATTTGTATCTGACCAGACACTCAAGGAAATTAAGATTCAGACCTAATTATTGATGAAAATGCAAAGCTTGAAGATCTCCATCCCGCTCACAAGAGCAGCTGTAGCACACAGAGGGCTGGAAGTGGGGAGTGGGGAGAGGAGTGGATACCTTCTGATAATGGGCCAACTGTTAAAACCAGGTAGGGCAGTGTTTGTTATCTCTTTCACCACGGGTCCTCCCTCCAGGGGGGTATTTTCTGCTAATGGACCACTAACACCTCCCCACAAACTAACACATCCACATTCCATCATCCCAGTGTGAGATGCTCCACCCAGTGGGGGGAGCCAACCATTCCTACCTGGATAAAACTGAGACACAGGAACACAGAAAGGATCCAGCTTCACCCGATTCCTGGAGGAAGACTGGACCCTTCTCACCATCACTGGACCCCTTCTCACCACCACTGAACCCTTGTTCTACAGGATCATCTCTGCTCCACCAGAACCACATCTGCCACTCCAGGACTCACTTCTGGATGCTTCCAACACCCTGACCAACAGGGTGTCAGGTTGTAGCTCTGACTCTGTCAGGGTTCTCCAAAATTGTTGTTTGTGTGCTGGTTTGGTTGGGTGGTTTTATTTCCTACTACATTTATATTGTTAATATTCCTAGTAAAGAACTGTTATTCCTATTCCCAAATCTTTGCCTGAAAGCCCTTGATTGCAAAATTATAATTTGGCAGGGGGGGTGAGGGGTTTACATTCCCCATTCCAAGGGAAACCCCAGCTTTCCCTGGCAGAAACCTGTCTTTCCAAACCAAGACACCCCCAAAAATCCAACCACGGGAACAGACATAATGATCAATAAGCACTGAGGGCAATCACCCTCAGGCCATTCCCAGCTCTCCAGAAAGGGCCTCTGCAGCCAAAGCAAGGAGCAGAAATGAAGTTTTCACTCCGGGCTCATCCAAACTGGCCTCGCCTCCAGCGACTCTCAGAAGAGAGCTGGGATTCGAGATTGTTTTTCCTGTTTATTTTGCTGGCCACTCTGGAAGGTTCTTTGGGTCATCCCATCCTCCCAGGCGCCACCAAGCACCAGATCTGGGGTCTCTGGGGCCGAACATGAAAATAAAGCAAACTTCAGAGTGCGACCTAACGGGGTGATTTGCCTCATTTGTTTAATTAAGCATCCATCACGTGCTAAACTCCTGCTGAGTGGCCAGTCTGGCCTCTCTGCTGAACAAGCACAGGGAGGTTTTATGAGGCTGGGGAGCTTTTTTAGGAGGACAGGGACACACCAGCCCATCCCTCCACAAGCAGGAGCACCAGCCCCTGCAGCCTCCCTGTGCTGCCAACGCTCCAGCCTCGCCTCAGAAAACAAATCAGAGTGGAAGGGGATTAAAAAAATAACACACAAGTGCCTGTGTGGATCTTAAAGAGCTGCTCCACAGAGATGTGATTTCACCTCTGGCCTTTGAAACGCTGCTCACCCCCGGCAAAAATCTGTTTCTCATTACACACCTGCACAGCCCCACTTAATTCAGAGGGAAAGGTGGATGACAGAGCCTTGCTGGGTGTTTCAAGTCTAGCACAAGTGTCTTGTCCCCTGGCATTTCACCTGATTAATAACAACAGGAGCTCTCTAGTGAGGCAGACAGCTGGTTAGCCAGTCCAGCCAGCCGGGCTAAATGTGCATTTATCATCAAGAACAACCTCTGAAAGTTCCTCGGCGCGCTCTGCCGCGCGCAGCCCTGCCCCGTGTCTGAGCACATCACAGCTGGGTGACAGGGATGCATTCTCACATTATTCCTCTGAAATTTGGCCTAGAGACACTGAACTGCTGCCCCAGAGCCACAGCAGGGCTGGGGCACCCCAGGGATGTTTGTCCCCTCTGTGGTCGGGCTCAGCCCCTTCCTCCCCGTGCAGCAGGGGGTTCAACCACCCTGGGAGGAAGCCAAATTCCCAAACGCAGGGATTACCAAAAGAGCACCAAACACATCAAATATAAAGGCTGATTCCAGAGTGGTTTGGGTCCCAATCCTGGCTGAGACATCAGCTGAGCCTCAGCAGAGCACCCACTCCCACAGCAGGCGATGCTCTGCAGATCCTGTGAGCTCAGCTCGGTGCTGGTCCCCTCTGGTGACCTGATCTGCACAGAGAGGGCCACCAAAGCCATCCCCATCAGCCCCCTCACTCATCCCCTAGAGCTGTGAAAGCAGCCAGGTGGGATAAGCAGAAAGCAATTTTATTGAAGGCAGCAGGGCTGCAAACTCTCCCCTCCAACCAGCAAACTCCTGCCTCGACAAGGACAGCGAGAGCCTCCTCTCCAAAGCACCCCGGGATCCTCCCCGGATCACAGCTCCCACAAAACCCCAGCTTAGGCTGGAAAAACCCTCTGAGATCGACTCCAACCAATAACCCAGCACTGGCAAATCTGCCACTAAACCACGTCCCCAAGTGCCACTTCTTTAAACCCACCCTGAACTTCCCCACAGGGCAACCACCACACCAAAACTGGCTTTGTAGGATCACAGGATTCCCTTGAAACCAAATAAAAAACAAGCCAACAAAACCTCCCCAAACCACAGTGTGTGCCCATCCTCAGCACGTTCTAGGAAAGCTCCCAGCCCCTCCACACCCCTACAGCTCCTGCAGAGCAATTTATATTTGGAAACATCAGCCTGAGCGGAAAAACAGTTTGATCAGTTGATAGCCTGGGAAGGCGAGAGGAAATCACACAGCATTGTTCCACCCCGGGAGGAGGCATCAGGACGTGTGTGTGTGATTTATCCCGGGCCAGCAGCACTCGGGCTGGGGATTCCCGTTCCGGTGCCGTGCGGGATTCAAGGACATCCTGACAGCAAACTGCCCTTTGCTTGCCCGGAGAGAGGGATTTGGGAGCTCCTGGCTGGCCTCAAGCACAGCAGCCACCCCCAGCACACCTGGTTGTGTCTTGTTGGGGGAAGGGGACAAAAAAAAAAAAACCCACCAAAAAAAAAAAAACTCAAAAAAAGCCAACATTGCCCTGGAAGGAAACTCCAGCGGGAAAAGGGAGAGGGCTTTGCTCTCCCAGCACAGGGACAGAGCTCATGCGGGCACTGGAGGTTATTTATCCTTGAAGGCTTCAGTGAAGTTAAAGGCAGGAAAGTTTCCCTTCGGTTTCACCACCAGAACCTGTTGTTCCGAAATAAAAGCCGACGCTCTAAAACGAGCCTGTCAACACAGGGGGCTGGGCACAAACCCCCATTGCGTTTGTTCCTAATCGATTTCACTTCCCAGTTCCCATGCAAATACCGACAGCTCGCCTTGCAGAAACACCAGCGGAGCATTCAGACCCAAAACAAGCCGAGCTGATTTTACTTCTTTTTTTTTTTCTTTCTTTCCTTTTTATTTTTTTCCGTTTGTTTAAGCCTCCTTCCACCAAACCAACCAGGAACTGGCAAGGCTTCCAAGGATGGGGCCTTTTTCAAGCACCCAAAGGCACGATGAGAGCGGGGCAGAGCACAGGGCAAGGGAGCTCGGGATGCAATTGGGGTCCCTGACCTGAGCCCCCCTCCCCATCACCTCCCGCGGGGATGCAGCACCGGAGCTCGGGCACCGCATTGGCCTCGCTCCCTGCCCGGCCGGGCTCGGGGTAAGCTCGCCGAGCACCCGAAGTTGGTGTGTTTTCATAAATCTATTCATTTATTTTGCCTTTTTTTTGTTGTTGGTTTTTTTTTTTGTTTTTGTTTTTTTTTGTTTGTTTGTTTTTTGGTCTTCCCAGCCAAAGTTTCGTCCCGGCGCCCGCTCCTGCCCGCACATCTCAGACGAGCCAGCGCCTCCATGAAAAAAAAAAAAAAAAAAAAAAAAAAAAAGAAAAAAAAGAAAGAAAGAAAGAAAGAAAAAAAGCCCGAATAATCCCATCTCCTCCTCTCAGCGCTGCTATATTTGCTTTTGTTTCGCCATGGCTGTAAACACCACGGGGACGTTGTTTTCCCTCTTTCCCGCGGGTGCTCGCTCCTCGCCCCGCAGCCTTTCCCATGCGAGGATAAAGCCTGGGAGGGGCTGCCGGGCACCCGCGGTGGGTGAGACAGCCGGGCAGCACCTCATCCCATCCCACCAAGTTGTGCCAGAGCAACAGGGCTCCATGTGCTGGGGGGGGGTTCCTCCACCCGCCCACCCCCTCCATCCCCTCGCTCCGCTCCTACCTGGGACATCTGCGGCCTGAAGTTGATGTCCTTGAGGTCGATGGAGCCGGGGGAGAGGTTGTGGAGCAGCTGGCACAGCAGCACCCCGTCCCGCAGCGCCTGCGCCAGGTCGAAGACCACCGCCGAGGGCCAGACCACCCGGTGGTTGGGGGGCAAAACTTTGCAGTCGATCAGCCAGCGGCCGCACTGCCGCCACTCCTCCATGGCCGCGCTCTGCTGGCTCCCCCGGCCTTCCTCTTCCTCCTCTTCCTCCTCCTCCTGCCGGCTCTCAGGGGCCGCGGGCAGCTGCCCCAGGGGCCGCTGTGCTCGGCGGCTCCGCGCTACCGCCCCGCTCCATCGCCGCCCGCCGGCCCCGAGAGCATCGCTCCGCGCCGGGGCTGCGAGCGGGAGGAGGAGGAGGAGGAGGAGGAGGAGGAGGAAGAGGAGGAGGAGGAGGAAGGAGGGCGGCGCGGAGTTTTCCGGCGGAGGGCTGCCCCTGCCCCCGCTGCGGCCCCACCGCCTCGGCCGGGGTTAGGCGCGCCGCATCCTCCGGGAACAAAGCGGCGGACGGACGGACGGACAGACAGCCGCCCCCCCCTCCTCCCCGCCCCGCGCAACTCCGTGGCGCTGCCTCTGTGGAAACTTGCGCCCGCTGAGGGACCCCCCACCTGCGGGGCCGAGCCGCTGTGGGTGCGAGTTTTCTGCCCGGCCCGGGCAGCGGAGCAGCCCCCGGCCCGCCCCCGGCCCGCCCCGCCGCCCCTTTGTCTGCGGGAGCCCGGGCTGCCAGGGGGCGGGGGCCGCTTCGCCACGCTCTGCCTCGCAGCCGGCTTTTTTTTTTTTTCTTCTTTTTTTTTTTTTTTTTTTCTTTTCTTTCCTTCCCCTAGTATTTTTTCCTTTCCCCCTTTTCCTTTTTTTAATTTTTCCTGATTTTTTTGGTTGGTTGGTTGGTTGGTTTTCTTTTTTTTTCCCTAGTATTTTTTCCTTTCCCCTCTTCCTTTTTTAATTTTTCCTGGTTTTTTTGTTTTTTTTTTTTTTTTTTTTTTTTTTTGTGTGTGTGTTTTTTTTTTTTCCCTAGTATTTTTTTCCTTCCCCCTGTTCCTTTTAAAATTTTTCCTGGGTTTGTTTGTTTTTTTCCCTAGTATTTTTTCCTTTCCCCTCTTCCTTTTTTAATTTCTCCTGTTTTTCTTTTTTGGTTTTTTTTTGGTTTTGTTTTTTTTTTTTTTTTTCCCTAGTATTTTTTCCTTTCCCTTGTTCCTTTTAAAATTTTTCCTGGTTTTTTTTTCCCCTATTATTTTTTCCTTTCCCCTCTTCCTTTTTTTAATTTTTCCTGGGGTTTTTTTTTGTTGGGTTTTTGTTTGTTTGTTTGTTTGGGGGTTTTTTTAGGTTTTTTTTGGTGGGTTTTTTTGTGTGTTTTGTTTTGGTTTTTTGTTTTGTTTTGAGGTTTGTTTGTTTGTTTGGGGTTTTTTGTTTGGTTTGGTGTTTTTTTGGGGTTTTTTTGTTGTTGTTTTCTTGTTTGTTTGTGGTTTTGGGGGGGGGTTGGGGGTTTTTTTTGGGTTTTTTTTTTGTTTGGATTTTTTTGTTTGTTTATTTGTTTTTTTGGGTTTTTTTTTCTTTTCTCCCCCCCACTCCCCACCCCTCCCTTACCATATCCCTCTCTCCCTCCCGCCGCTGCCGCTCCTCTCCCTATTCCGGGAAAGCCGCCCACAGCCCCGGTGCTGCTTGGCTGTCCCCTCATTTGGTGGGGTCCCCCCTGGGCAGGCCCCCCCGGTGCCCGCAGCCCCCGGGGCTCCCCCGCCCCGCCCGCACAGCCCCCGCTTTGTCCGAGCGCTCCCAGCCCCGTGTTTGGGCTGCAAACACCGCGGCGGGGGATGTTTAACCCAAACAAGCCATCGCCTGCCTTGACTTTCAAACGGCAGGACAAACTCCTAGAATTAATCACCAGCCTATTTATTAAAAACCCTCGACTCTCAGGCATTAACTCCTTGGCAGCAAACTCTTGAAAAAATCTCTAATTTTTTTTTTTATTATTAATTTTTTTTTTTTTCCCTCGCCGGTGGCTTCCTTCCAAATCAGCGCCGCTTAGAACAGCCTCTTTTCAAATCTGGTCTGAGTTTTCTTCCGAGATCCACTCCCCAGAGTTTGCCGATTAATTTCCAGCCCGGCTTTCCAGATAGCCAAAACCGGAAGCCGGGACTGGGACGAAGGGAAGCTATTAACCTGCATGTCAAACAAATGCAACGCTAATCTCTTCCAAATGGAGCCAAGCGGAGATAAAGGGGAAAGAGCAACTCCACAGCCATGATCCTTCTTTTCCAGTCTAGGAAGGAGGATCTCTCTCTATCCCCCAAGAACAGAAAACAATTGTTTAATATTCCAAGGAAAGTTTGGGGTGGTTTATGGTTTTTTTTGGTGTGGGTTTGGGGGTTTTTTGGTTTGTTGGGTGGTTTTTTTTTTTTTTTTTGTTTTGTTTTGGGGTTTTTTTTGTGGTTTTTTGAATTTTTTTTTTTTTTTTGGTGGGGGGGCTGGTTTGTTTTGGGGTTGTTTTTTTTTTTTGTTGGTTTGTTTTTGGTTTTTTGGGAGTTTTTTGGGGTTTTTTTTGTTTTGGTTTTTTTTTTTTTAAGAAGAAATTCTTTTCTCTCGAGGTGCTGGCTGTCCACAGCTCAGCCCGGCCGTGCCCCTGGGCCAGGGCAGGGCGTGAACACAGCGATCCAAGAGGGAGCAGCATCCACACGCTCCAGCCTCAGCATCAGAGCTGCGCCCTGCCCTGGGAGGGAGTGTTCAGCTCTCAGCCCACACTTCCCCATACCCTGAGGGGGTGCTTTCTCCAGAAGGATTTTCTTGATCTTTCAGCTCTTCACCAAGCCTTTCTGCCCTCCAACAGCACCCGTGGGCAGGAATCACGAGGCTACAGAAGGCAGTGGAGTCGTGCCAGGGATAATTTGGGTCGACTCGGGACCAGCCTGCCGTGTGAGGTCAGGTCTGGAGGTAGATGACAACAGAGGAGTTGATTATATGTGCATAATTAAAGCTGCGAGCCTCAGCCTGGTTTTTTTTTTTTTTTTTTTTACTGAGTAATAAAGAGCGTTCTTGGCCCCTGGACACTTGGGAGCAATCCCTGCAGCTGCAGAGCCAGGCTCTGCGTGGGAGGTGTTGGAGCAAGCACGCTGCTCGCCTGCCTCTGCAGCAACCCCAAAGGGCTGATGGCAGAGGCATTGCTGAGAGCAGGAAATAAAATAAAAATAAACTGCCAAAACCTGTGCAGCCAGGCTCAGGAAGAGTCTGGATCCAGCACAGGCTGGTGAGCTGTGAGCTCCAGGTTGTACAAGAGGATTGGGGGGGTGGGTGTGGACAGGACCCAGATGCTCTTTTCAACGGGACCTAAAGCGAGAGGGACCTCGGGGTTCTGGTGGACTGCCGGCTGAAGATGAGCCAGCAGTGTGCCCCGGTGGCCAAGAAGGCCAATGGCATCCTGGCCTGGATCAGGAATGGTGTGGCCAGCAGGAGCAGGGAGGTCATTCTGCCCCTGGACTCGGCACTGGTGAGGCCACACCTGGAGTGCTGTGTCCAGTTTTGGGCCCCTCAGTTTAGGAAGGACATTGAGATGCTTGAGCGTGTCCAGAGGAGGGGAATGAGGCCGGTGAGGGGCTTGGAACACAAACCCTGTGAGGAACAACTGAGGGAGCTGGGGTTGTTCAGCCTGGAGAAAAGGAGACTCAGAGGTGATCTTATCACTCTCTACAACTCCCTGAAGGGTGGTTGTGGTCAGTTGGGGGTTGGTCTCTTTCTCCAGGCAGCACTGACAGAAGGAGAGGACACAGCCTCAAGCTGCACCAAGGGAAATACAGGTTGGATATCAGGAAAAAGTTTTTCACAGAAAGAGTGATAAAGTATTGGAATGGCCTGCCTGGGGAGGTGCTGGAGTCCCCATCCCTGGATGGGTTTAACAAAAGCCTGGATGTGGCACTGGGTGCCGTGGTCTAGTTGAGGTGTTAGAGCTGGGTTGGACTTGATGATCTAGAAGGTCTCTTCCAACCTAAAATTCAGTGATTCTGTGAAAAGGGAGCTTTGAATAAATTCAAGGTGTTGGATTTTTCTGCTGGAGCTGGTGCTCCCCTCTCCTGCCCCTTGTCACTGCCAGCCAGGGAATGCCAGGCACCCCGGGAATGCCCGGGAATGCCAGCCGGGCAGGGCACAGAGGCTGACACCACCCTCTGCTGGGGACCCTGCGTGCAGCTTCTCCTCCACTCACACATTTCGCTCGGTGCGCTTTTGTTTCAGCTCCTCCTCGCAGGAGAGAAGCCCGAGAGGTGCCTGAATGCACCGGGAAGATGCTGCCCGGAGGGAAATCGCGCTTTTCCGCCCCCAAATATCTCCGTGGGTGCAGACAAGGAGCCTGACAGGCAGCCCCCATAGCTCGGGGTCCCGATGCAAAGGGAGGATGAGGGGGACCTGGCTGGTGAGGTGGTGGCAGTTTGGGAAGGTCACAGAGCTGCCTGGGGACATCCCAGCCCCGCATGGAAGGGGCAAAACTAATGGAAGGAGGGGAGGAGGGAAGGGAAGGGAAGGGAAGGGAAGGGAAGGGAAGGGAAGGGAAGGGAAGGGAAGGAAAGGAAAGGAAAGGAAAGGAAAGGAAAGGAAAGGAAAGGAAAGGAAAGGAAAGGAAAGGAAAGGAAAGGAAAGGAAAGGAAAGGAAAGGAGAAAGGAAAGGAGAAAGGAAAGGAAAGGGGAAAGGAAAGGAAAGGAAAGGAAAGGAAAGGAAAGGAAAGGAAAGGAAAGGAAAGGAAAGGAAAGGAAAGGAAAGGAAAGGAAAGGAAAGGAAAGGAATGCACTAGCGTGTATGAGGACACCATAGCTTACAAATCAACCCCAAAATGCCTGGGACGTGGCCAAGGCACGTCCAAGAAACCATTCCCAAGAAAGGTGCGTTCTGTGCAAAGTTTGGTGTCACTCCAGGGCGCAGAGGAGCAGCCACAGCGCAGCCCCTCTGAAAACATCCCTGACACACCAGAGCCACTTGGCCAGGAGCTCCCCTTTTCCCAGGCAGGCAGTGTCTGTGGATTGCCATTGCCACCTTCTGGATTCATCCGAGCCTGCAGCAGAGCCTGTCCCAGAGCCTGGGGACGTGTCTCCAGCCGGAGCCAGGGTCCCCAGAGCAGGAGCCAGCCCGGCTGCTGGCACGGCAGCTGTCGCACAGCCCTGCGTGCCATTTGTAACACGCCCGTAGATTTTGCGATCTCCTTTCACCCCGGTTATTTTAGGAAAGCTGTGCGAGCCCCAGCACGGCAAAGCTGCTGCTCGGTGATCAGCCAGGGGGGAATCACGGGGCCACCAAGGTGGGTACAGACCATAATATTCAGTCTGGCTCATCAGACACTGTCGCTGTGGGACACAAAGGAGGAGACACATGTTGGAGAGGATGAAGTAGCTAGGCCCTGCAGAGATGATTTATTAGTAAAAGATTCTAAGAGTATGAAACCTACAAGAGGAATGGAATTGAAAGCAAAATTTGAACTGTAAGATGCTGGGCAGGAAGAGGGTGATTAGGTTAGCTGGAAAGACTGAGCTGGGTGATTCAGTGACACCCTTGCCAGGACAAAAGGATGAATAAAGGGTTAGACCTTCTCAGGTATCAGGGATAAGGTGGTTTTTCAGGATTTTGGTGTGTAGAGTAGTATTGTAATGTTGTAGTTCCCATAGGCTGTATGTAGATTCTGTAGGGTTTGTATCTAGAGGTGATTGGTTGATGCTCATTAGAATATTCACGATAGAAAGGGTTAAAATGGAATGTAACAGGTAACTCGGTCTCTTGCTCCCCTGGATCCCTGTCCCTTTAGACCTATGGACTCTTCCCCAGTTAGGCTGCCTTCCCGACCAATAAACCACAACCAATAAACCACGTGTCCCAAAGAGTGTCCTGGTCTTCAGATCATCTCTCTCATCGGACACTAACAGCGCGTTTCCAATATCACAGACTCGTTCAGAAGGCTGTTGGACTCCTCACAGGAGGAGCTGTCAGGTTTATTGTCCAAACCTATTTTATACCTTTTTACAAACCTGCAGAGACCCTCGTGCCAAGTCCCTCCCATGGGAAAGCGTGTGGAAAAACATCTTAAGTTTACAAATAGCATGACCTTGTTCAGCAATTCTGTCCTGGGAGCCGAATTCCCAGAAACCAAAACATGGCATGTCGCTGCTGGACGTAATGAATGAGACGTGGACTCGTGAATTCAGAAGGCTGATGCTCTAAAAAAGGGGCTGGTTTATTCTCCAAACCTATTTTTATACCTTTTTACAACGTGCCCACCTAAGAGGTGGGATCCTTTGAACCATTGATCACACCAAGGGTCAACAAGCAAAGCCCCTCCTTAGGAGAGAAATGTGAAAAACAAGAGAGTTTAAAAAGTGTAACCTTGTTTACCAGTTTAGATCCCTGGGAAAGAATTTGAGAAAAACCCAAACATGACAGGCAGTGACTACAATGGCAGGCACAAACCGTGGCAAGGATACACCTCACCTCCCTGCCCAGACAAGGTGCACCCTGCTGCAGTCACTGCAATCATCCCCCTGCTGAGGGCCCTGCAGCGCTGCCAGCACAGCTCCTGTCCCAGCCCTTTCTGCAGGAGCTGCCCACGGGGGTGACTGCAGTCACTGCCTGTCATGTTTGGGTTTTCTGAAGTTCTTTCCCAGGGATGAAAACTGGTGTGCTGGTTTGAAAGCAAAACCAGTGAGACTCCCAGTCAGAGATACAATTTAATAGGAGAAGAGAGGAAAAAAAGGTAAAATAAAATGAATGGAACAATACAACCTGACACCCTGTTGGTCAGGGTGTTTGAAGCAGTCCAAAGGTAAGTCCTCCTGGAGTGGCAGATGTGGTTCTGTTGGAGTAGAGATGATCCTGAGAAAGGTCCAGTGATGGTGAGAAGGGTCCAGTGGTGGTGAGATGGGTCCAGTGGTGGTGAGAAGGGTCCAGTGATGGTGAGAAGGGTCCAGTCTTCCTCCAGGAATCCAGTGGAACCAGATGAGATGTTCTTGTCAAAGCAGTGATTCCGTCTGGTAGCTCTTGTCTCCTCTGGGAGTCCAGTGGATAAAAGCTGCTTGTGATGTCTCAAACCCTGGATTATATCCAGGTGGGAATGCTTGGCTCCTCCCTCTGGGCAGAGCATCTCACAATGGGATGATCTCATTCCATGAGTCATGCAGTGGGTCCTTGATGGCCCATTAACCAGAGATAACTTCTACCGGCAAGGCATTGTTGGGCTCGTTAACAGAAGATAAGGAAAACACTGCCCCACCTTGGCTCCAAGGCTCATGGGCATAGAATACAGACCTTGGGCACAATTTTACATTGTAACCTAGGACAACTGGTGAACAAGGGCATGTTTTTCTAAACTATCTCGTTTTTCACATTTCTCTCCTAAGGAGGGGCTTTGCTTGTTGACCCTTGGTGTGACCAATGGGTCAAAGGATCCCACCTCTTAGGTGGGCACATTGTAGAAAGGTATAAAAACAGGTTTGGAAAATAAACCAGCCCCTTTTTTGGAGCATCAGCCTTCTGAACAAGACTTCTTTCGTGTCCAACAGCCACAGGTGACTGCCTGGAAAGGAGCAGGAGAATGAACCTGGCACAGCTCCACGAGAGGCAGAAGGGATGAACTGGATCCTCCTCTTCTTCTGGAGCATTAGGAGCGCTCAGCCACGGGTGCTCTTTCAGCCTGAGAGTGCAGCTAAAGGATTCTGACCCCAGGCACCAGGCAGGTTGGAGCTGGCACCGCCCTGGGCGTTTCTCAGTGGAGGAGCCTCATTTTGGGATGCCCCAGGTGTGCTGAATACCAGCAAGCAGCAGTTAACAGCTCTGCGCTGCTGGGACACCCTCACTAATTAAACATCTTCCCCCGGGGCCCCTCCTCGACAGCTTTCCCATCAAAATCAGACAGACCTGGAGTGTTCACAGCCCCGGGGAAAAGCCCCCAGCCCAGCCCTCACTGCAGCCAGGGCACAGCAGAGGAACGGCCTGAGGCTGCTGGGGGACAGCAAAGCAGAGATTTCCTCGGAGGAAGGTGAGAGGGACAAACCTTTGAGTGGCACCTGGATTTCACCTCATCCGTTCCCCTGCTGCTGCCCCCGTGGTTCATTTGGGAAGGGTCCTGGCTCGAGCGACTCACAGCGAGGGGTCAGAGCAGCTGGTGGCTGCTGGAGCTTGGCAGGTTCCAATCCTTCTCCTTGCCCCCTCTTGGCAGTGCACCCACCCACCCCCTGCTACCAAATCCTGTTCGTTTGGTGATAACAGAGCCGGGAATTTCACAGGCAAGACCAAGAGAGCCTTAAAAAAAAAAAACCAAAATCTTGTCCACTAAAGGATT
Source organism: Phylloscopus collybita (assembly GCA_027886175.1). Taxonomy (NCBI): domain Eukaryota; kingdom Metazoa; phylum Chordata; class Aves; order Passeriformes; family Phylloscopidae; genus Phylloscopus; species Phylloscopus collybita. Next base: position 8,462,768 of record JAJNNQ010000001.1, read on the forward strand.
TTGCACTTTGTTCTGCAGCTTCCACGAGTGGCTCAGGGCTGGCTTCCCTGCACTAGCAGGAAGCAGATTAAGCAGCAGAGTCAGGACATTTCTGCTAATAAATATTTTAATAGTTTTGTCATTCCTTTTTTTTCCTATTTTTTCCTTTTTTTCTTCTTTTTTTCTTCTTTTTTCCTTCTTTTTTTCTTATTTTTTCTTTTTTCTCTTTTTTCCTTTTTTCTTTTTTCTTTTTTTTTTCTTTTTTTCTTCTTTTTTCTCTATTTCTCCTTTTTTCTTTTTTCTTCTTTTTTCTTTTTTCCCCTTTTTTCTTTTTTTTCTCTTTTTTCCTTTTTCTTCTTTTTTCTTTTTTTCCCTTTTTTCTTTTTTTTCTCTTTTTTTTCCTTTTTTTTTTCTTTTTTTTCTTTTTTCTCTTTTTTCTTCTTTTTTTTCTCTTTTTTCCTTTTTTTTTTTTTTTTTTTTTTTTTCCCCTGCTTCCCTCCTCTTTGTGTTTGGCCTAAATCTCCTGGGAGCAGAGAATTGCAGCATGCCTTCCCTCTGACGGAAGTAAACCAAACCACAGCCTCTCGTTTGTGCCCGCGAAGGCCGCCTGGAACAAGGGGAGCAGCTCCGCTCGGATAAAACGAAACGCATCGGGTCCTTCGCGGCAGATTAGATGGCGCTGCCTTCACAGCAGATAAGAAGATTGAGAGCTTAAATTTAGCATCATCAGGAAAAGAATAAGCCCTGCAGCTCCCTTCAAAACATATTTCGTACTGTGCTGGCCCGGGGACAGGCGGGATAAGGAGAGGCGCCGGGGCAGGCAGGGGGTCAAGGAGGGGCTGCTCGGTCACGCTGCCTTCCCACGCAGCCCACGGTGATGCTGGCACCACACGGGGCTGTCCCCTGCCTGTCCTCACCCCACGGCTGGGCGCTCCCTGGGGAGCCCAAAGGGTGCCTTGCACCTTCCCAGCACACACACACGGCCGCCCCGTGCAGTCACCCACCCACCCAGAAAGGAGAGCGGGCTGGAAATGCCAGCCTGTGGCAGCCGGGAGAGCCCCTCTGGCAAGGGCAGCGCTTGGGAGGAGTCCCCCCAGTTCAGCCCCAGCGCTCCCAGTATGGGCTCGGCACACGCTGGACTGGGTGTCCCTTTAAAACACGGCGTGTGCAGTGCTGGGGGACACCCGAGGGACTCTGGCACCCACTGGGGGCGGGGGGAGGGGCTCCACGGCAATCCCCAGACCCACAAATCCACCCTGGGGAGCCCCACTGCCACCTCTGCACCCACTCGGGGTACCCCACTGCCATCCCCAGACCCACTCGGGGTACCCCACTGCCATCCCTGGACTCACTTGCGGTACCCCACTGCCATTCCTGGACCTATTCACCCCACTCGGGGTACCCCACTGCCATCCCCGGACCCATTCATCCCACTCGGGGTACCCCACTGCCATCCCCGGACCCACACACCCCACTCGCGGTACCCCACCGCCATCCCCACCGGAGCTGCCCCCCGCCCTCTCCCCGCCGCTGCCGCCCTCCGCGGTGCCCCCGCCCCGGCCGTGGCTCCTCCCGAGCGCATCACGGCGGGCGGAGCCTCCGCGGCCGCTCCGCCGAGCGCAGCGGGGCCGGGCCGGGCCGGGCCGGGCAGCGCAGCACGGTGGGGCCGGGGGGGGCTCGGGGAACCCTCGGGGTGGCGGGGGGGGCGGTGTGGGAAGGGCGCTGCGGGACCCCCGCTCGGTGCCGGGGGGTGCGGGACGGCGGCGGAGGGGGCGCGGTGCGGCTGGAAGGGTCTGGGGGCGGGCGGCAGTGGGAGGGGGGGGGGCACGGAGAGGGAGGCCGGCAGGGCGGGGAACCCCCGCTCCATTCCAGCCCTTGGGGTGACCCCGCTGTGCCCCGCAGGTGCCGGGCTCCCCCCGCCGCCCTCCCCAGCTCGGGTACCACAAGCAGGGCCGGGCAGCATCTTCTCCTGCATCCCTGAGCGCCGGGGGAGAGGCCACGCACGGGCCTGGGCACCGCTGACCGCCGGGCTCTGACCTCCCCACGGCCTCGGCATCCTTTCTGCAGGGGATTCAGCTCGTCCAGAGCCGCCCAGCCTGTCCCGCCTGGCTGCACCTATGGAGATGCCTCGTGGAGTGTCAACAAACAGCACGTGTGGGCCCTTCTCGGCTTGGATAAGCGCTCCGAAGCCCTGCCGTGGTTTTTAAAGCAAGGCCAGGCTGCCTGCTGTGATTTTTAGGGCCCTGCCCCCTCTCCCTGAGCGCTGCCGGCAGCTGGTGGATGCCAAGAGCCGTCCCCTGGGATGTTCCCCCTTGAGCTCCGAGCAGCAGCCATCGACCTGGACAGGCCCAGCGGGGTTGATTTCGGAGCTGTTGGGAAGGAGCTCCCGCCGCCGGAGCTCTCCTGGGGCAGATGAGTGACACGGTGATGAACGGCAGGGTGCCCCTGCCCGAGAAAGCTTTGTCCGAGGGCTACGCCCGCCTCAGGTACCGGGACACCTCCCTGCTCATCTGGCAGCAGCAGCAGCAGAAACTGGAGTCAGCTCCCCCCAACACCTACCTGAGCCGCAGCAGGAGCATGTGGTACTCGCAGTACGGCAACGAGGCCATCCTGGTGCGGGACAAAAACAAGCTGGATGTCTCCAGGGACACGGGGCAGTCCAAGTTTTGTGCTATTATGTAATTAATTCCCCCGCAGGAATCCACAGGCGGGGGAGGAAGCAGAGCCGGGGGAAGGTGGGTGTGCACCACCCCCTGCACAGGAAGCAGCGTTCCCCAGGAGAGGCCAGGAAGGCTGGAGTTGGATTGTTTCTCTTTGGTTTTGCTGTTTGTAGACTCCCACTCTGCATGTCACTGAGTGTGCACAACAAAGCCAGTCTGGCTGCTCAGCTCCCAAGCCTGTTGCTGCCCAGCCTCTTGGCAGGGGCTGTGCTGGACCATGTGTTGCTTGTAAGGGGCTCCTGTGCCCTGAGAAACCCCTGCTGGCACTTGGGCACCATCCCCAGCCACCTTCACAGAGTCCTGGTGCATTTCCAGAGCTCTGGGAATGCTGCTGGGACAGGGGCGAGCACGGATCTATTCCTATCAAGGCTGTGGTTTTTAAGGAGTTGGTCTCCCAAAACCATCTGGCTTTTACTTGTTCTGTTTGCCCTGTGTCCCTTTAGTTCCTGCCCTGAAGTGGTCTCCTCCAGCCAGGGAATGGAGTGGTGTTTGGTGGGAACTGGGAGAGAATGTGTTGAGAATTTTCTCTGAGCCTTCAGAACACCTGCCAGGAAAGGTGTGCTGGAGTCTCATGCAAAGCAAGGGGCCCTCTCTGATCCCACAGTGTAGGATCATGGAAATAACAGGAGCTCTGGAGTCAGGGGAGCTGACTCCTTTCCTGCAGATCCCCCCAGTGAACCACCTGAAAGGGAGGGACAGGCCCAGGAAAGCAACAGCAGGAGCCCCCTGTAAATACACACAGATCCTCAGGGGCACGAGGAAACTGCTGCAGAGCACAGAGCCACTCCTGAGGTGGGGTACAGAAGGAGAGAGGCCACTCTGGGGTTTGCTTTGCATTCAAGTTTTAATGCATGCAGTAGCTTGGAAGGGTTTAACTTCTAGTTCAGGTTGGATTGTAGGTTTGGTGCATGTATTTTCAGAGTTGTGTTCTGGGATTGTTTCGATTAACTGGAGGATTTTAGGAGGGAGAAGCACTGCCCTGCTTGGGCACAGAGGCTGCTGCTTTCAGGTGTAAGTTTCTGTTGAATCCTGACTGGCTCAAGGCAAGGTCACGCTGAGAAACTCAGCCCAGCAAGCACCTGAATCTTTGTTAAAAACAAAACCACCACTTCCAGGGGTGTGAATGTATGCCCAGGGTTCAGCATGGGAGTTCTTCAGGGTTCTGCCCTTTCTGTCCTGCCTAGGCCATGTGTCCAACCCAGCAGTGCCTGGGCACAGGCTTAGCTCCAGGCAAATCAGCATTTGATGTCAGCTTCAGGATGGATTATTTACCTGCCTATTATTAGGCACAGTCATTACTTCTGTTCTATTTATCTGAAACCTCCTTTGCATTTTTTTTCAAGCACTTTATTTATTTATTTCTTTTTTTGGAAATACAGTGAAGAATCTCTTCCACCTCTCCCGTGTGGGTGAAACGCTACGACGAACACACAGACACTCGACCTTGCTGAACTCAGTGTTCTGAGCAGAAAAAAACCTGTTCTAGAGTGAAATCATAACAGCTTTGGTGTGCTCAGCCCTGCTCCATAGCACTGCAAACCATAGGCTGGTTTTTTAAAGCACTATTTCTGCATGTGTTGGTGTTCGATACCTCGTGTGTGTGTGCGTGCTCATAGATTTAAACCTGCTGCACCTCGCTGCTTTGCAGACCAGTGCGTTGCTCTGCACACAAATCACCCTCTTGGTTTTGTCAGGACTAGCTCTGCAGGAGGGAATAAATGTTTTTTCAAGCTTGTGGAAGCGTTCAGTGAGATTCACAAACCCGGCGAGGCGCCGGGGGAGCAGTGCCAGGGATGTGTGACCCACCTGGGCCTCCAGCTCTTGGCTGAGTGAACAGGAGATTATTGACTCCAACAGGCAGGAGGCTGGGCCCAGAGCTCCCCTGGGAACTGCAGGTGGATTCACCTGGAGAAGCAGGAGAGGTGGGTTCCAGGCCAGCCCTGGGGAGCGCGTGAACTCTGGGAGTTTAAGGAACAGCACGTCCCCCCAAACCAGCTGTTCGTTTTCTTTTCTTATAGAAAAAGAAACCCGACGCTTATTTTCTTTTTAATTTCAGTGAGGAAGATGCTTATTTTTGGGTGTAATCAGTCTCTTTTTGTTAACGTGGCTGGTAAACCAAAACTCAGTTCTTTTGCAGAGTGTTAATTGGACTATACAAGACCAAACCCGTACGAATGTGCATAAATTCTTCCAGGATGGAGGCTGGATGTGACAGTGCAGGAAGAAGAGGATGAGTTGTCCTTCCATCTCCGTGAATGTGACTGTACTTTCCCATTTCTGTGTGTCACTGGTCACAGCAGGGTTGTGGAGTGGCTGCTGTGGCCGTTTCTGTGAGCCAGTTGTGTGGTGGTGATGCCCTCATTTCAAACACTGTTGTAGCCTCTTGGACAAAGTGCATTAAAATGATTTGAATGCAGCTCTGTGCGTGGCTCTTTTCCCCCTGCGTGTCCACGGCTCTGGCACAGGTGACAGCTTTTGGCATTCCCCACCTGGGAGGGAGGAATCCCCTCAGGTTGCTGGTGGGGCTCCCCAGCCACACCACTGCACTGGGAGCTGCTCCCCAAGGCCAGCAGCCCTCTCAGGGACAAGGAAAGCCTCTGGATGTCACACTGAATCAGGGAATGATCAGAGTTGGAAAAGACCTCAGAGATTGTCACCTCCAGCCTGTGAGTAACCCCCACCTTGTCCCCAGCCCCGAGCACTGAGTGTCACATCCAGGCCTTCCTTGGGCACCTCCAGGGATGGGGACTCCAAACCTCCCTGGGCAGCCCCTTCCAAGGCCTGAGCACCCTTTCCTTGAAGGAATTGCTCCTGATGTCCAACTTGAACCTTCCCAGATGCAGCTTGAGGCTGTTCCCTCTTGTCCTGGCACTAGTTCCCTGGGAGAGACCAAACCCCACCTCACAGCCTTGTTTTAGGCAGCTACAGAGCAAGGAGGCCTTCCCTGAGCTTCCTTCTCCTCCAGGCTGAGCCCCCTCAGCTGCTCCTCACAGCACAGACTTTCCCAGACCCTTCCCCAGCTCTGTTCCCTTCTCTGGATTCATTCCAGCCCCTCCTGCAGACCTGGCCCCAGAATTCAAGGCAGGACCAGGCAGAGTTGAACCTCAGTCGTGTCCTCAACCTCCTCCCAGCCCGAAGGAACAGCTCTGCCTGCTGCCCCTAGAAATACCTCACCTCTGAGTGCTACAGAAACATCCTCACCTGCCTCACAGGAGATTGTTTAGGGGGCAGGCTGAACAAACAGCCCCTGTGGGAGCATCACTGGTACGAGAGCAGAGTGGAACAGGTTTGCTGAAGCCTTGGAGATGCTGGCTTGGAGCAGGAACAGGGTTAGAGAAAGATGAACCCAGCCCGGGGCAGCCTGGCTGCGGTAACCCCAGCTCACACACAGAGCCAACAGCAAAACCAACCCCAACCCTCTCTCTGATGACCAAAATAGATCCTGGCCCCCACACAGCAATGCCAGGACTCTGCTGGCACTGGGAGCAGCTGCTCCAGCCCCTCCTTTCCAAGCTGTGCCTTCCAGGTCACCCTGAGCTCCCAGAGGCAACCCTGGCTGCTGGAGCAGGTGACAAAGTTCCTCTGCTTCCTGCAGGTCCTGGGGGCTTCCAAGAAGCCAGCAGCAAACCTGGGTGAAATGTGGTCTTCTTTCAGCCCAACTTACCTCCACCAGGAGCAATTCTCACAGAATTTAAGATCCCAGCAGACTGTAAGATGCTGGGAAGAGATCGAGCCCTTCCTAGGCTGCCCTGGGACAAGGGGGCAGCTGGATTTCCCTCACCAAAAAAAGGGGGGGGATTTAAAGCAGTTTTAATCACTCAGCTGTGATTCAGACACCCCAGAGGCTGCCCCTACTCTGAAGGCATCAGCCCTTTGAGCGTGACCTTCCCCAAAACAACTTCCAAATTATTCCAGGACTGGTGGCAGCAGGATTCAATATTATCCTGATGTTTGGCTCCTGGCCCTGCTCAGTCCAGGTTTGAGTGCCACACCTGGAAAAGATGAGGAGAGGGGAAAATACGGGAGCAAACTGCACACACCAAACAATTTTTCTTTTTATTATGAAAACAAAACAAATGCCCCAGGACCAGGGTCTGTGATTACCAGTAACATCAAAGATTACTTTCTAACTCTTTTTTTTTTTTGTTTTTAATTCTGTTTTGTTTGAGGCCAGCAATTTGCAATAAACAAGCTAAACTACTTACATTGACTCATTTCTTTTCAATAACTGACATTTACAGGAATATACTAGAAATGGCACTAAAAAGTTTTAAGAAAAAGAGTTACAGTAAATTTGCATGCACATCATACAGAAAAGTAACAATTTCTTTTTATTTTAAATATTAAAAAAAAACCCCAAAATAACGAAACAAAAAAATACAACAACAAATCTTTCTGGATTGGTTATGCCAGTATCAGGGCTGTGTTCTATGTGGCCTGTGTCAAATCCTAGCTGGTGGTTTAATTTATTTTTTTTTAAAAATGACATTTTTTAAAAAGATATGCAAATACCATTTTCTTTACAAAATGCAGCTCAAGCAAGATAACGCTGCTGTGTAAGGAATCCTACATTTCTCTTTACTGATGCAGAGCCTGCCCACAGTCAGCCCTAGTGGTAGCTGCTCAGGGTTGAGAAGAGACTGAGAATTTAAAACCCGGTACTAAAAAGGTTGTGGTTTGTCTTTGTCATGCCCCAATCCCTTCCCCTCAGCTCCAACCCCAGCTTTAAAAAAAAAACACCATTCCTTTCAAAACAAGGAAAAAAAAAAAAATCAAAATTTTAAAATTAAAAATTGGTCTACAAGTCCCCAAAGCAGAGAAAGAACTAGATTAGGTAACTGCAGTCTGCTTCTACCACATAGAGAAGAGGGAAGAGAGCTCAAGGGGAACTCAGCCGTGGATTTCCACACACAGAAATGACGTTTGTGTGTGTTTGGGGGTCACCACCCTCCCACCCAGCAGTGACACAGCCCTGAAACATCACTCCTACACTGACAAACCCTGTGGGTTGGGGGGGGGGGTAGGCAAGGTTCAAACCACATCAGTACAAAAATTGAAACGATTTTTTTTGTTGTTGTGTAGACGACACATTCGGTGTGCAGAGAGCTGAGAGACTCCTTCGGTCGCTGGGGTGGGGATCTCCCTCTGGTCCCACTGAGCCACGAGACAGGCTGAGTTTACAATCAGAGAAAAGGTTCACAAAGTTTTTTTGTTTTTTTTTTTAAAAGGTGCAGTAATGCTGGTTGATTGAGAAAGGTCTGGTCAGATATTTTGTCAAAACAGGAATTCGTCCGAAAAAAAAAAAGCAGTTTCAATAAAACTCTGTGTGTATGCATACATATGAAATCATACTGATTTCAGTGAAGTTTCCCCTGGAAAACAAAGTTAAACTTTGTTCATTCAAGAAAAATTCTACCATAAAAATTTTAATTTTTTTTCTTTTTTTTTTTTTTTTTTAATTCTTAAGTTTAAAAACGTTCTTTCAAATGTCGCGTGTTTGATCGTTTCGAAGTTACTTCGTGACATCTGGACTGACGTGTCATGCAATAAAACCCAGTTAAATAAATGCTCTGTTGGTTCAGTTCCCAACTCATTTAGGACTGCTGCTACTTACTCTGGACTGGAAACATCTTTTCTTTCCTGGAGAAACTCGGGATGTACAAGAGGCACCCCAATCCCATGGACGCGGTAGGGAGAACGAGCACTGCAAATAAGCTGGGAATGAAAAGCGTAAGGACAACACCTGGAGGGTGAGGAGTCACCAAATTCTTCCCTCAGTCATGCCAAAATGGATTTCTCCCTGCTCCATTTGGTTGGGAAGACCTCGCTCTCCAGGCAGTAAGTGGAAGCCCAAGTTGCAGCTGGTGGATCGAAGACATGCAGGAGGTTCTCCCCATTCCCTGGTGTGGCCTTGGCAGGTTGTTCTCCTTGAAAATCCCCAGGCTGGGATGGTTTTCCAGCTCAGACAGGGATCCTCCTCCAGCACTGAGCCAGCCTCAGGCCTGGCCTTTTCCCATCCCTTCACATGTGGTTCTCAACCCTCTGGCTCCAACTTTCCCAACTCATTTTGGTGGGACGGCGCCGTGGCTCCTTGAGGGCTGTCTGTGTGTTCCAGGGGCTGTTCCTGGTGCCAGAGCTGAAATTCCCAGGTTTTTTTGTGGCAGTGACGCTGTCACCTCTGGTTTGTCCTCCCCACAGAAGCCACCACCACAGCTCAGGGTCAAGCATGCAGGAGAAGGTCCCAGGGAGGGAGAACTGTGAGTTTCTTTATCCAAATGTCGTGGCAGTGAATTAGTTGCAATTATTCCTTAAAATATTCCTTGGTTTTGAGCATTCAAGTGGCAGGCAACAGGAGAAACACAGGTGAAACCCAACCCCGTTAAAAAGAAACCCAAGCTCTTTAATTAGGTGAATATTACATTTCCTCACAGTAAATTCTGAAAATATATTTACCAGGGATCTGTCTGGGGGAAGGTTCTGTAAGGGCAGAACTTAAAAAAAAAAAAAAATCAGAACTGAGCTCCATTGGTAATGGAAAAGAAAAATCATGAATTTCAGTAAAAATCAGAACATTTTTTCTTTCAAACGCTGTGGGAAAGAACCTCTGGTCACCAGCAGATTTTGAGAGGCAGATGCCCCAGTGTCCAGCAAATCCCCCTTGGCTGATGGGCAGAGGGGGACTGGCACTGAGCAGGGATGCAGCTGCAAGGGCAAACCTTGGAATGTTCCAACAGGCAGCGATTCCCAGATTCCCAGCACAGGGAGAGCCCCCAGAGCCCAGCACAGCATCTCCTGTCCCAGCTCCTGAGGCTGGCTGTGCAAAGGAAATCATGTGCTGGCCTTAGGGGCCTCCAGGGCCACTCACCTGCAGGGAAAATAAAATCTGGAGCAATTTACACCACACTGGGAGAGCACAGGAAGGGGAATTTTAGGGTTATCCCACAGGAGAGAAGCAGTTTTAGGGGCTGGCGCTGGAGATGGAAAGGGAGAACTTGCTGTTAAACTCTGTATATTTTCTTTTCTTTACAATAAAAAATTTGCAATAAAACTTCTGCCCCTCAGATTACAAATTTCATATAATAACACCAGAAAACTGGTGTTTTCTTAAAACTGGATTAGAAAAAGATAAAACCCCCATTGTTCTACCAAAACAAAAAAAGGGGGGGATCACTGAGAAAATAAAATTGTATTTAAGTGTGTGTCTCCAAAATATGTACAAAACAGGAAAAAAAGGGGGCTGGAGTGAAAAGGAAAAAAATCTAAAAATGAACACACCAAACATGACAGAGCACCAGACACACAAGAGACTGGACTGTAGCACCTGTAGGTAGAAAGTCCAAAGTATATAAATAAAGTAGTGGATTTTTATTTGCCTTGTTGTTGTTGGGTTTTTTTAAAAAATCTGATTCAAACCTCATTAAAGGTCTGCCTGTCTGCTGGCCTGCAGAACCCCAGCTTTCCTTTTTTTAGGTTTTATTACATTTTAAATGACCAATGGTGTTTAATAAATAAAGTCATGGTATATACATGAAATTAGGGACACTGAAACCAGGGTGTGCTGCAGCAGTGCAGGTCAAACCATTAGGCTGGGCTGAAAAAAAATAGCAAGCTTTAAAAAAAAATCAGCTTTTTTTTTTTTTTTTTTTCCTTCTCCCTCCCCTCTTTCTTCTTTTCATTAAGATAAAATATTTCAGTGCCTGGAACTCGAACCCTGCCTGACACAGGAGGGGAGCATCCACTTTCTAGGAGCTCACTACCAGAATGATGAGGAGAAGGGAGAAAAACCAAAGCAAACTCAAAAGCAAAAAAAAGCCCAAACACACACACAAAATCCCTCTCCACTTCCCCTGCCAGCTCAGCCTCAGCTGGAGCTCAAGTGCTGCTTTATTTTAAGCCCAGACTGAGGTGTTTGTCACGGAGAAAATCCCCAAGACGTGCCCAGTAATGGGCACATGACTTGTCCTGGTCACTGCAGGGATCACTCCAGGCTCCAGCTGACAACTTCCAGCCAAAAAAAACCCTCCTGTCAGTCCCATGAAAACCTTCATAGAGAGCATCCATTTCCTGGAAATGATCTATTTCATGGTAAAAAAATAACATTCCCAAGTCACTTGAGTGTGTCCCTTGCTCCCTTCTGCCCAATGAATCCCCCAGGAAAAGTGAAGCTTTTGAGTAGAAAACCAAGAAATGCAACCACTTCTCTATTGCTCGTGTGCTGAAAAGTTAAATTCATGCTTCAAGACCTCCCTGAACAGGTGCCTATGCTTCTACCAAGATTAAAAAAGAAAAGCATGTTAGCAATCCACAGTACATGAGAATTTTTTTGGATTTTTTTTTGTTTGTTTTTATGTAAAAAGATGATAGCATCTGACATTTTCATCACACTGTAGACTTGGAGATTAAGAATACTAGTGCTAATAACAAATACACCAACTAGTTCAAAAGCTAACATCTTTCAGATACAGTACCATTTTACAGAGATTTCTTTAAAAAAAGATGGTTTTTACCTTGTGTGAGCCAGGCAGGCTTATTAAAAGAGAATATTCTGGGGAGAGGGAAGGGCTGGGAGGGAAATGTACTACAAACCTTGCAGAATTTTCTATTTATCTCCTGCTAAGAGCTCAAAGTTCTTCCATTTTCCACCGATTTTTTTTCTCCAGATAAATGTAAATTTTAGAGACTTTATGCAAAGGGAACTATTTGTCATAAAGTCTAGTCACACACACACACACACGCTCAAAGATCTTTGACCTATTAAAAGAGAGCCCCCTCCCTCCCCACCCCACCAAAAAAAAAAAAAAAAAAAAGGAAGATACCTTTTGTAACACTGAGTTAAAAAAAAAAAACAACAAAATAAAATTAAAAAAAAAAAAAACAAAACGAGTCAGAGAAAAGAGAGAAGGGATAAAACCTGACCACCGTGGCCCGAGAGCAGGGGGTTGAGGAGGGGAGGGGACACTGCAGAGCAGGGGCAGGGAGGAGGTGTCCGTTTGGGGGGGTGTGTCCGTGTGTCCCAGCTCATTCCGAGTCGCTGCTGTCCGAGCTGGAGCCGCTGGAGCTGCTGCTCCCCGACTCGGAGGAGCTGCTGCTGCTGAGCCGGGAGGGGCCTCCGGAGGGAGTGGAGCTGGATTTCTCTGCGGGGAACAAGGCAGGGATGTGGTTACTGGGCAAGGAACTGAAAGGCAGAAGGGGCTGCCCGGAGTCCCTGGTGTGACCCGCAGGGTGGGGACGGTGGCACTTTGGGGTCTCTGCTGTGGGGCAGTGTCACCTCTGAGCACAGGAAATGTCCCCTGGGGGAACATTTTGGAGCCTCTGCTGTGGGGCAGTGTCACCTCTGAGCACAGGGAATGTCCCCTGGGGGAACATTTTGGAGCATCTGCTGTGGGACAGTGTCACCTCTGAGCACAGGGAATGTCCCCTGGGGGAACATTTTGGGGTCTCTGCTGTGGGGCAGTGTCACCTCTGAGCACGGGAAATGTCCCCTGGGGAAAGCTCTTCTTGCACTGGGGGAACATTTTGGAGCCTCTGCTGTGGGGCAGTGTCACCTCTGAGCACAGGGACTGTCCCCTGGGGAAGCCTTTTGGAGCCTCTGCTGTGGGGCAGTGTCACCTCTGAGCACAGGAAATGTCCCTTGGGAAAGCTCTGCTTGCACTGGGGGAGCATTTTGGAGCCTCTGCTGTGGGGCAGTGTCACCTCTGAGCACAGGAAATGTCCCCTGGGGAAAGCTCTTCCTGCACTGGGGGAACATTTTGGAGCCTCTGCTGTGGGGCAGTGTCACCTCTGAGCACAGGAAATGTCCCCTGGGGAAGCCTTTTGGAGCCTCTGCTGTGGGGCAGTGTCACCTCTGAGGACAAGGAATGTCCCCTGGGGAAAGCTCTGCTTGCACTGGGGGAACATTTTGGAGCATCTTGAGCTATGTGGGAGTTTGGGATTTTTTAACCCCACGTGCTGTGGGCTGTGCCTGTTAACACAGGGAAGATTCTCCTCCCTCTGAAGGAGGAATTGCCTCCCAGACAGCTCCTATTTACCACCCACCTGGCCAGGGACCAAAGCAGCCCCACACAGCAGCACAGTGGGAACTCCCTGAGGGTTCCTGTCACAGAGACAACCCCAAGGCAGAGGTTCTGACCCTGTGACAAAGTCTGCCCACTCCTGGGGAGCTGTTTTCACATAACCCCAAAAGCCATTACCTTTCTTTGCAGGCTTCTTGTTGTTGTTTAGCTGCCCACTGACGTCCTGTAACCGTTTTTCTAGTTCTTTCTTCTTTTCCTGAGCTAACTCTTCTTTTGACTTTGCTGCTTGCTTTTTGCCACTGGCAGCTGTGGGGGGAGGAACGCAGAGTTTCTGAAAGTGCAGGGATGCAGGGGGAAAAGAGTGGACATCACTATTTTACAGGGCATGTACATCTGTGTGCACACTCTGCAGTGACACTGCCAAGATCCAGTGCTCACACAGCAACTACACATCCCAGAGAGAAGACAACACCTGAACGTTGCCTTGCTCATCCAATCACCACCATCCTGTAACATGCAATTTTTATTTTTTTTTTTTTTTAAGAGAGATCTTCTGGAAAGTATTTTAGAAGATAGAAATATCCACGTATTAACCTTGTCATTACAGGTTACTTACCAGCCAGTTATATGGTCAATAATTACAGATTTGTAATTACAGAATTGCTACATGGGTTTTCTGCCCTGTAAAATAAAGTGTCCCATTAAAGGTTGTCAGGAGTAAAGCATCTGCCATTAAAACTTCCGATCCCCTCACGCAAGAATCTACTGTGGGTTATGTTGCTCTAAACAGAAAACAAAACAAACAAGAGGCAAATTAAAAACCAACCGAGGCAAAGGCTGGCAGACAACAGGAATTGTAACTGCATCAAGTTGGAAAGGGTGAGGAGGACCAGCAACACTCACATTGCCAAAGGAAAGGAAATATTCCTCCAAAGGAGGAGTAATTGAACACAGGTGTTGGCCAGGATTGGAGGCACAAGACAGGAGCCAGATATTTTGCCTGATCCAGCAAGGAAATACCTACATTTCTGTGAGCTGTTTTAAAGCAGTGGATTTAAAAAAAAACAAAAAAACCAAAAAAACCCCACCAAACAAAAACACCACCACCAAAAAAAAAAAAACAAAAAAACCCACCCACCCCAAAACAAAAAAAGAAATCTGGAAAGCACAGTCCTAACAAGGAACACTCAGGACAGGAGTCCAGCCAGGCTCAGGCATGCCAGGCTCACAGGGGGGATATCTGAAGTTATCTGTGTTACTCCATGCTCTGGTTCCAAAACTGAAGGATGCTTCCTGTTTCTAAGCACTCTGGAAAATCCTTTCCTGAGCTATGCCAGCAGTGAAGGATTCAGGGGGGAAAAAAAAATAAAGCAAAGTCTGCACTTTGCTTAGGCCTTCCTGAAAATCCTGTGAGGAAGGAATGGAGATGCTCTGCAAGAACAAGGAGTAGCTTTTGTGTCGTAATCTTAAAAGCAAAACTCCTTTAACCAAAGGACCAGGAGCACTTCAGGTAAGTGATGCTATTGCTGTCCAGCTGGAGCTAAACTCTGAAGGGGCTGCAGGAATTTGCTTTGTGGACGAGGCACAAAGTCTGTCCCACACCAAACCACACACTCAGCAGCAGATGGACATTCAGCCTCTGAACTGACAGGGGGTGAGGGCAACGTGGTGATCAGGACACACAGGAAGAGCAGTTTTGGGGTGAAGACACAACTCAGACACGCCCAGAATCCACAGGTAACCAGGTAACCTTGTGCAAATCATTTATTGCCTTTGGTGGTTTGGATCCCAACCACGTTTTTTTTTTTGGTTTCCTTCCTAATTAGATGCTAAACTATTCAGGGTAAGAAACCGATCCTTCCAGATGCGTGCACGTAACACCTGACACAAGGAGACTGAAACCTTTACAGGGCCTTCCAGAGCCTGGGTAAGTAATAAAGGCATCCCACAGGTCTTGCAGAGGAACACAATTGGCTCTCCAGGTCTCTGCAGCAGGACACCATGGGAAGAAAAGAACAGAGAAAAAACAGGAAGTTTCTGTACATTTCCTCGGGAGAAAAGAAGCTCTAAAAAATTCCTGCCATCACACAGCCAACAGGTGAACAAGAGAATCTCAATACACATGCCCTGACTCCAAAGCTGAGCCCAAGAGCTGCTGGGGGGAACACGTGCCCCGGGAGGGTAACTTACAAAACGGTTTCCTTTGTTTTTTCTGTAAACAAGATTTCACGTATCTCTCCAGTTCTCGTAACGTTGTGGGCTTCAAGGTTTCAAAATCTATTTCAATCTCGTCGGGATTGGAGTCTCTGAGGGAAGGTTCCCGGGACTGGATGATGTGAACCACCCTGCCCAGCTTCTCCCCGGGCAGGCGGTTGATGTCCAGGCTGAGCTGTCGTTTCTCATCGTAGGTCATGGGCAGCCCTTCCTCCTCCTCATCCGAGTCGTAGGTTGCAGATGCCTGTTTGCCTCCTTTCTTGGGCTGCCTGGGGAGGTTGTCAAGCATGAAAACATTCATGGGGACACAGCAATGAATTCTTTTTCTTTTTTTTTTTTTTTTTTCCTCCCCCCTCAACTGTCTTGTAACAAACATCCCCATGCTCTTGGCTTTGAAGCTCTTGTCAGATGGCTGGAACAGCACCACAAGTGCTGAAAAAGTTCAGCAGCCTGAGATCAGCTGTTGTGTTTCTATTATATTTTAGCCCTGTGAAGTGTGACAACGAGCCCAAGTAGCAGCAGGGGGGCAGCCATGAAATAGCACGTTCTTGGTGGCTGCACAAAAGGCAACCCCCAAAACCTTATCTGAGAGCAATCAGGCAGGGATTGAAAGAGCTGGACAGTGAAAACACAATGGATCCACTGCCAGCTCCAAGTTAAAGACTCCCTGGAGTTGTCTGGGAATGGGAACAGTATTCAGCAGCAAATTAACAACTACTGAGCTTCCCCAGGAATTAAGGACAGAGCTGGAAGGAAGCTCCTGGCTCTCCCCTCAAGGCACCTTGGCTCTCACCTGTTAGCTGTAGTTGTGCTGTTTGCTTTCTTAGCTGGGGCTTTCTTCTGTTGGGTTTGCTTTGGTGGTTGAGCCACCTTGGGTTTCTTCTCCTCCTCAGCTTTGACTTTGTGCTTCTCTTTTTCCTTCTCTTTATCTTTCTTTTTCTTCTCTTTCTCCTTCTTCTCTTTTTTTTTCTTTGGTTTGTTCACTGGCGCTTGGGACAGTGCGGCCAGCTGCTCATGGACGGCTTTCAGCTGGGAGAAACAGGGAAAAAAACCCATCAAGGCAAGGTAACTGCTGCCTCCAGAAACCCTCCCCTCTAGATCCTGAGGTGTAAGTGTATCCTAAAGTCAAAAACCCAGCAGTTCATACTCTGGGATCCCAGAAGGAAGGAGAGAGCATCAGCACTGAGTAAAACAAAGATTACCATTACATCAAACATGCATTGCTCACACAGCTGAATGCTTTTCCCTTTAGACTGGCAATGTTCCCCTGCATGCCAGTCTAGGTGGGATTTTCCAGGACACAATTCCTGCTGCTGTGCCCTGTCTGATGCACGGACACAGAGCTGGGATGGTGCAGTACCTGCTCCTGGAGCTCGGCCAGCCGAGTTGCCCGCTCCTCCTCGGAGTCGGAGCTGTCGGAGTCGGAGGAGCTCTCCTCGCTGCTGTGGCTGCTCTCTGTGCTTTTGCTCACCACTGGGGCTGTTGGGGGAGGTGGAGTGGGGGCCTCTGCAGGCTCATCGGGCATTTTTGCAAACCTCATCTCAAAGACATCCTGCAGAAAGGAGGAAAATCGGTGACCAGAGGAGCCTCGGCCACGAACAGCTCACTCTGGTCTCTTAAATGCATCGGGGGCAGGGTCTTTGTGCACTACAAGTAAAAAAATAATATACAGAATATGCCTGCCCACCTGGAAAGCCCAAGAAAATTTTCCAATTGCTTGTAAAACTAAGGATTATAATATTTTAGGAGATGAACCCATGTGAAGAGTCCTGGAGAGAGCATGAGATTCTTTCCAAGGGCTGGAGCAATTCCCTTGTTGGTGCCAAGAGCAGATGCACACCTGGATCTCACCTTGTACCTGAACTAAAAACACTCTGGAAGATGCACTTGCCAACACCTTTACCTGGAGTTTCCTGGCCATGGCCACCACCTCGTGGTCTGGAGGGTTGTACTTGTAACAATTAGAGAACATTAACCGAATGTCTGCTGCAAAACCTTGTGCATCCTGGTACTCCCGACTGTCCATTTTCTTCTGCAAATAAACAAGCCAGAGGGAAAGGGGAAAGAAAGAAAGAAAGGAAAAAAAAAAGCCATAAGCAAAAGGCATTTTTGTAGCAACCACGTGGAGGATGTGAAAACCCTCAAAACAGCCTCAAAAACCCCATCTAGGAATGGAAGTTTGATTTGGGTTATTGGTTTCTAAACAACACTCAGAGTTCCTGCTTTATAGAACAATCAAACAAACACCAGGCAACCAAAGAAGTTGCTATTTCGTGGCAGTTTAAACATTAAGATTCTAAATTGGCCTTTGTTGTCTAAATAGTAGAATACAAATCTGTCAGGGTCCACATTCTACCAGCAAACATTTAGAAATCATTAGAAAAATCATTTAGGAAAAGGGATCAGGAACTAATAGAAACAAGGACCATGGATGGAAAGGGCAAGAGTCAACAAGCAAGTTACAATTACAGGAGTACCTGAAGTGTGTATCTCTACATATGCTTGGATATATTTGCCTTGTAAATCTGAAAGGGCAGAAAAGATCATGAAAATCTAACTGACTTCCTGCTAACAGAGGGCAGGAGGTTTGCTCTGCAATTCCTACAGCAAAACAGGCATTTACAGTTAAACTACAACTCCCACTCTTAATTTAAAAGTCCAACTGATAGAAATGGATACAGACTTCACCCCTAATGATCTCACTCATAATGTTATTTCCTAGAGTAGTGAGGATAAATGTCAAATATTTGTACCTTGTTCCTTTCTCTTATTTTTCAGCTCTCACTTCCAGCCATTTCTCTTGCTGTTTGGGACTCAATGACTTGGGTTTAGAGAGCAGTTCATAGCACTCCTAGCACTTAATTGATTTTATGCATATATTACTACTACATATAAAACCTTAGCTCCAATTACTCCTGCTGAAAGGAACCAGAAGCTAACACCAAGTTTCATTTGCATTTAAAAGACCTGGGTTTAAAGAAATTCTCTATTTGCCAAGTGCTTACAGGCTTCCCTTTTGTATGTCTTGGGCACCTGTATCCCCAAGAGAAGGGAAGGGTTGACTGGCAGACAGGCTGGGGACCTGATGGGGACAGACATCCCCCATCCCAACAGCAATCAAGGATGCTCAGGGTCTGTCACCCACCCCTAATACAAACAAAACTCCCATTTTTCACAGAACTACAGAAATTTCACAGCTGTGACAGACCTTCTAACTGTCTTGAAACACTGCAGTGACTCCCAGAGCTGTTTTTGTTGTGAAAAGGGCAGAATTTCCCCTCCAGGGATTCAGCTTCGGAGGGACCTGATGCAGGGTGGTGACATCCCTGCAGCCTTGCTCCCTGCTGTGCTGCAGCCAGACGTCTGTCAAACTTTTGTCAGGAGACCTCATTTTCCTGGTGAATAAACCAGGAGACAGCCTGGAAGGCACAGCACAAAGGCAGAAAGGGAAACGGGGCTGTGGTGCTCCTGTCTGAAAAGCCTCTCAGGCCAATTCCAAAGCAAAACATATGTTCAAACCAAAGGGCCAGTTTATTTTAAAATACATCTTACTGCATGAAAGGCCTTTTTATATTTGTTTGGCATACTCAGGGCCTGATTATTTCACTGCCTGTGAAATACATTCCAGTGTCTGAGGCTTTGCTTTTCATCCAAACTCAACAGTTTTCTAGCCCTACAGTTTTAACCTATGGATTTTTTTGTTCTGTTTTTCTTATAAAGAATAATTAGCTTAACAAAAGAAAGAAAAGCACTTTAAATCAGTGGGCTGGAATATCTTGTTATAAATACACTCGGAGATATCCAGCTGCTTACCAAAGAAAAGTGATTACAACTGGAAATCAGGAGTCTGGCAGAGGTGCAGGCAGGCCAGCTCACCCATCCCCTGTCCCACAGACAGCATCTGCCACAGCAGTCTCATGCTTCCTCTCAATTAATTGTTTGATCATCTTTACTGCTCATAAATTCGTTTCCTTGTGTCTAATGTGTCCCTTGCTCTAAGGTAAGTCTTTCCTGCTCACACAAAGAATGTCTCTTCACTTTTAAGACCCTGAACTCAGCTGCTCTGAAACTACAGCAGTTCAGTGCAGGAAAATCAGGGGTCAGCAGTTACATCCCTGGAGGAACCCCTTTAATCCAAAAGTAAACACCTTGTGGAAATCCTCCTGCACAGCTAAGCTTGCTGCTTGTTCACCAAAGTAAACCAAAGGCAGGGACATCCACGTCACTGCTGGGGCCTGGCAGCCAGAGGATGGAGAAGGAGAAGAGGTGCTCCAGGTTCCTCAGCACCACAGAGAGGGACAGGGATGTTCTGCAAGTGGTCCCTGCCTGCCTGGGGACAGGGCAGCAGCAACTCCAGCCTCACTGCAGTGCATCCCACTCCTCACAGGGAACTAGAGCTGCTGCCTCTCTCTCCTCACACTTCCATCCTTTCCTACTCCAAGCAGTTCTGCCCTTTCCTTCTCTGTGATAAAGAGAATTGAGGTGGAGATGGGCTCACAGATCCTGCCCCTTCAGCTGTTCCCATTCTCAGCCCAAGCTCCAGCACATCCCTCTGCTCCTGGCGGCAACAAACTCAGCTACAGCCCCTCCATCCTGGCACAGTCACAACAGCCAACCTGCCTCCTCCACCACACACAGAGAAAACAACCTCCAAATCCTCCTGAGGGCACCTCTGCCAGGGGAAAAAAAGATCCTGGACATGAAAGATATTCTCTGAGGAAAATCAAACCTAACACAGCCCCAGAAGCAAAGAGACAAGATGTGTTACAGCTGCAGCAATGCTTGTGTTTTACTTTCTCACATAATTCCTCCCAGGTTAGCTTGGAGGCCCTTAGTTGTGCTACTTTATCACAGCCATTGTCACTTGGGCAGAATTAAATCTAAAAACCTTTCAGAGCCACAGAGGAAGTCCCTGACACTGGAAAATGGCACTGCCTGCAAATGGCAGGTTTCTGTTCCATGCAGTGAAAGTATTACGAGCTGCATCTCTGAGAAGTCACACCATGATCGACAGGCCAACAGCAATGACAATAAAACACTCTATAAAAAACCAGCACCAGACAGCACTTCAAACAACTTTATTAAGAAAAATACTACCATGTGGAATGAGAAACCCAGAGCCTTTAGGTGTAAAAGACTCCACTGGGTTTGCCATCAAGCTGTCTCTGATTTTCTACCCTACACTAGTCAGGTGCAGAGGGAGGATATCACCTGCACTTGCCAGAAAGGGGCAGAGCTGTACAATTTTAAAGAATGAAGCCAGGACCTTAAAGGTACTTAAGTATGAAGAAGTCACCAACCCAAGAAATGACAGCTTTGCACCTAGATTTTTCAGAACACAGCACAAGGATCTCTTGCAACAAGAAATCACCTAAGCACACATGGAAATACCAGTTTGAGAGGGTGAGGATTTCACCCTGCCCACCTCTAATCTTCCTGCAATCACCTGGGGCTTCAACTAGCAGGCTGCAGGTATCTCTGGAGAGCCAGAGCATCCCTAGGATGGATGCATGGCACATCAGAGTCTGACATGCTGCTCCTGGGTACCACACAGGATCTGCCAAGGAATATGACAGGAATCACAACCACCTGGGCATTCAGACAATGCCAGGCACTGGCTCAGCTGGCAGTAAAACACTTTTGGCAATGCCACTGAAAGCCAGCAACAATATCTTCATCTCCTGCATGTGGAAGTCTCCCCTCCATCAAGACAGAACCCAGTGCCTGGCTCACAAGAAGATGGGAACTACAAAGACACAGCTCTGCTTCATGGAGGGATTCAGCAAACCTCCAAGCCTTCTGGGAAAAACAACAATACTGGACCACACTAAGCTAAACTCTGGAGGAGCCAAGCATGAATGACAAAACCATCACACATCTCCCTGAGTACCATCACATTCCAGTTGGAATTGCTCAGTGTAAGCCTATCTGCCACCACCAAGTAGGTAGGCAGCAGCTTCTGGAAATGGGATACCATCAATTGAATCCTATGAAATAAAGCACCTCCTCTTCTCAGAGTGCAACACAATCCCAAAAACACCAGTTAAATACTATCCACAAAGAGGGGAGGATGCCATTGTACTTTGCTTTGTGTACATCACCTGCTTTGCAGGGCAAGAAAAAAGAAAAGCTGCCCCAGGTTATGGCAAAAAAGGAAACAAAATACAAAAATATCCAGCTGGTATCCAAACAGTTTAAGTTTCCACCCTTTCCCCTTCCCCCTCCCACAAAGGAGCCAACCCTCTGCAACCAGAGGGACCCCCTGCACCAAAAGAGGTGGTAAATGAGGACGTACTTTCACAGTACTGAGATCCATGGGGTGTTTGATAATATCGTGATAGTCGTGTAATTCCAAGGCCTCTGCATCCACGGGCTTGTAAAAGGGCCACGCATAGGCCGCGTGCTTCTTGGAGAGCATCTCCTTGAGGATGCTGTCACAGTACTTGAGGTGCTCAGAGAGCTTGCCCTTCTTCCCTGCGTGCTGAGGGACCTCTCCATCCTCCAGGTCCTTCTTTGGTGGTTTGATGGGGCGGCCGCCGCTCTCCCTGCGCGCGATGATTTTGGCCTGCTTGGGGTCCGAGAGGGGCGTGGGGGACTCGCTCCTGCTGGCAGTGATGGCAGAGGTGGTGGGGGTGGTGGTGTCTGCTTTCCTCTTCACTCCCTTTTTCTGGAACGGCAGAGGGACAGGCTCCGTGAGTGCATGCCCAGCAGAAACCCTAGCACAGCTCATCTTTAGTTTTGCCAGTCCTCTGGCAGAAAAAAAAGAAAAAAACCCAGTTATTTCACTGGGATAAATAAATGGGATTTGTGACTAGAGAATCACAATGGCTACAGCACTGCAGGTCACCTGAGCCACAGGAACCAACCATTTGCACGGCTCCAAGCCAAGCCCAAACCATGCTGCAAAATGTGATGTTTCCCTGAGATGGAAGCCAGGACCCTCACCCTGTGTTTGCCAAGGGTGCCCTCATACTGCAGCTCAGCTGATGCACTGGGACTGAGCAAGTGTCAGTAACTGAGCCACATGTCTGAGCCCCCAGTGGCAGGATCAGGCTGTAAGTTCTGAACCAAAGCATATTAATCACCAAACACCCCTGAGACCTCACTCCCCTGTATTTAGTGGTTGTGCTAAGGTAGATTTTGCCTTAAGCAAACAAACCCTCTCACATAAATTCAATCTGTGACTGTCCAGTCAGCTTTCTCGTGGTCCTATGAAGGATTTATTTCTCTGGAGAGGGAGATAGGGAGGAAGAAGTTCCTTAGAGAAATCTAAGGGAAATCTTAAGTAAATCCCAAGCAGAATTAATTTTGCAGTGTGTATTTGGCAAACTCACTTCTGGGTTCATCCCTGAGTTTTAAAATGAAATTGATTCTCAGAAGCAAGTTATTTGGACAGAAACTGAAATGTGAGATAGGTTTCTGAGGAGGACAGCTTAGCTGCAAGATCTGACTTACAATTTCTCTAGCAATTCCCAAATTATTGGGTTAAAAGGCAAAACAATTCTGAACCTCTGCTGGTCCAAGCAACCTCACAACCAAAGGTGTTGCAGTTAATTCCACAGTTTAGATAAAAAGACCCCCAGCTTTCTCTGAGCTATGCTTTCATCTTTTTTAAAGCAGTACCCAGCTTGCTAAGAAAATTTCAATTATTTAGATAATGTCTTCATTTACCCATAAATTAACATAATAAACAGCAAAACACCAGTGACAACTCCCAAAAGATTACTCAGTAGGGAAGACAGAACTAATGCACCCAAAACCTGCAGGCAACATCAGTCTCCTCCAACTGGAGTGACAGGCTTGTCTTGAACTGGTTGAAAGCAGAGAGGAACATTCCTAATATGCTGGAGCCTGCAAACCTTAAAGGAACAGCCCTAGTAAAATCAGGAGCTTGGTTATAGAGGGAAGAGATGCTTTGAGCTGCAAACCTTAAAGAACAGCCCCAGTAAAATCAGGAGCTTGGTTATAGAGGGAAGAGATGCTCTGAGCTGCAAACCTTAAAGAACAGCCCCAGTAAAATCAGGAGCTCACTTATAGAGGGAAGAGATGCTCTGAGCTGCAAACCTTAAAGAACAGCCCCAGTAAAATCAGGAGCTCACTTATAGAGGGAAGAGATGCTCTGAGCTGCAAACTTTAAAGGAACAGCCCCAGTAAAATCAGGAGCTCACTTATAGAGGGAAGAGATGTTCTGAGCTGCAAACTTTAAAGGAACAGCCCCAGTAAAATCAGGAGCTCACTTAAGAGCTTTGAGCTATTTGGTATAAAATACAGAATTCCAAGAGCCCTGGAGCAGGAGCACAGGGGAAGGCTGTGAAGGGAGAGGCTGGAACTGAGCACAGGTGATATCACCTGGGCTGGACCAAAGCGGCAGAATCGCTCTCAACCCTCCCCAACTCAACACCCAGGCAGGAGAGCAGGAAGGCAGGGAGCCGGCAGCGAGGGCAGGCAGCGCAGCCCTGCTCAGCAGCGGTCTCTCTTGCAGAGGAGCTGCCCCGATGGATTTACCTTGACGACCGGGGGCGTGGGAGGCACCACGGGCATGATCGGAGCGGCGGGCGGGGGCGGGGCGGCGGCGGCAGGGGCGGCGACAGGAGGGACATTGGCGGTGATGGTTGGCACGGGGGTGGCAGCGATGACGGGCGTCTGAGACACGGCTGGAGGGACGTTCTGGAACGGGGCCGGCGGGGACACGGAAGACACGGCCACGGCTTGCTGCGCTCCTTTCAAACGAGAAGGGGAAAAGGCGCTGCTGGTTACGGCTGGGAGGGTACCGGGAGCAAACTGGTGCTGCTGGACTTGGCAAAGGGATCACAGAATCACAGAATCACAGAATTTTAGGTTGGAAGAGACCTTCAAGATCATCAAGTCCAACCCAGCTCTAACACCTCAACTAGACCACGGCACCCAGTGCCACATCCAGGCTTTTCTTAAACACATCCAGGGATGGGGACTCCAGCACCTCCCCGGGCAGGTCATTCCAATACTTTATCATTCTTTCTGTGAAAAACTTTTTCCTGATATCCAACCTGTATTTCCCTTGGTGCAGCTTGAGGCTGTGTCCTCTCCTTCTGTCAGTGCTGCCTGGAAAAAGAGATCAACCCCAGCTGACCACAACCACCCTTCAGGGAGTTGTAGAGAGTGATAAAGTCACCTCTAAGTCTCCTTTTCTCCAGGCTGAACATCCCCAGCTCCCTCAGTCGTTCCTCACAGGGTTTGTGTTCCAAGCCCCTCAGCAGCCTCATTCCCCTCCTCTGGACATGCTCAAGCATCTCAATGTCCTTCCTAAACTGAGGGGCCCAAAACTGGACACAATACTCAATGCCAGGGACACTGATTTGCTTGGTGCTGTTACACCCCAGGGTGGTGAATCTCTGTGAGGAATCTCTGATCTAAGTGCTTGTACCGTGGGTCTAGGTTCAGCCACAAGCAAAATAATTCCAGCTTTTCACATGGAGTGTGTGTTGTTCTGGGACAGTCTTCACCCCTTGGATGCTCCCAGAGCTGCACTGAGATGGAGCAATGGGAGGTGTTCATCCCATGCAAATGCAACAGCCACTGCCCTAAGCCACCTGAGCAGCCAGGAGTCCAAAGCACTTCAGATTTGCCACAAGTGCACAGGGTGGGATTCTTGGGGCAGTCCTGTGCAGGGACAGGAGTTGGGCTCAGTGATTCCTGTGGCTCCCTTCCAACTATTTTATGGTTCTCAGTAGAGCTTAAGCCTCCTGATGGCCTCAATGTCTCTGATGCTACACCTGCACTGCTAAAAACCTGCCTACTGGTGTGATATTAAAGGGGACAAAGCTACTACTTAATAACCAAACCAGCAATCCTCCTCCTATGTTTTATCAAGGGATGTTGGAAAGATACATCACCATTAATTTCTCTGAGTTTGGATAGACTTAGAGCTCCATTTAGCACCTGAAATGTGGGAAAACAGAGGAACAATTGACTTTCCCAGAGCAACAATTAGACCTTGTTTAGAGGGGAAAAAAAAAACCAAACTGCAATCATTTAACTCAGCCCACACAAGGTCCTTTATGAACTGTTTTACTATGCTTGGACATTTTAGTCCTAAATCCATTTAAAATCAATTCTAGGTAAGCTGAGCTAAATTTAGTTTCTACTGATATGCAATGGTCTACACAGCCCTTTGCAATGGCTCAATGAATCCTTTAATTTTATGAAGTTGTAACTATGTGTACAAAAGAAAAATATACAGGGTTTAGGGAATTAGCAAAATTTGGGTCCAAGTCTCTGCTGGGTCAGATTTCCAGAGCCCAGAGTGAGCTGTGTAAACCCAAATCTGTAAAGATGCCATGGTCTGGCACTGGCAGCAGACTGGCATTTCTGACTACTTTCATTTTTCATGCCTTGGTTTCTTCTTTGCATAGAGAAGCAACAGCACTGCCCTCCCTCACTGAAGCGCTGCCTGGATGGGCAAGCCACAGATGGCAAGACTGGCCTTGAGACAGACGAGCCCTGACACCCAGACATCTCACACCTTCCTCCCCACGGCTTGAACTGTGAGACCACTCTCTCCCTTCCCAGCCTCTTCACCATCTGCAAAGTCCAGCAGCTTGGAAGGGGGGTCAGGTCTTGGGAACAGCTCCCAGCACTGCCTGTCCCTGGATGGATCCATACCTGTGCTCTGTGTGCCTGCTGAGGGCTTGCGACCTTTGCCTTTAGGGACCGGGGGTAGCAATTCCACCTCCTCCTGAGGCATCTGGGCAACCTTCTGCAGAAATATCTTCTCCAGGGCTTGGGCCATGAGGACAATGTCATCTGTGGGCTGCACAAAGAAGAATGTGAACCTTTGTTGTATCATTCACGGATCTGAAGCAGCGAGGTTGAAGATCAGGCTTAGAAAACACTGATGCCCTTCAAATAAATTATGGTATTCAAACGCTGACAATAAACAGATTAGCTCTTCTCCCTCCCTTGCTCGCCACTCTCCTGCTCTTCTGTTCTGCTCTAGCATGCAGTAATTACAGCCCCTAAGTGTGCTGCATCCAGAGAATTATCAGGACTTCAGCAGGAGCCTGATAAACCAGTATCCTGTGCAGCAATGTGGAAGCAGCAAACTGGAACGGATGAGCTGTCCTTCCCTGCTTGCCAGCAGGTCCAAGGGAAGAGGCTAAACACACATTCTGTGGCTCAAACTAATTAATTTGTTTGTTTCAGCTGTTCTCCAGTCTGGGTCTATGATGACAAACGACTGGAGAAAACAGAACACAAAGAATTTTAACAACCTAACAAAACAGCATTCAAGCCAAATCCAAAATAATAATAATCAATCTAAATGTGTGCAAGTACAAACATATTTATGGATACAAAGAACAAATTTATGATTCTTGAGCTCCTTTCTGCTGCTAAGAGATCCTATTTAGTGCCAGACAGTCTAAGACACCTCAAAACCCCTGCAGAGCACTGCATTAAGTGCACCTCACCCCAGAAAACTCCTAACTGAAAATAAAAGAAGTAAAAACTCACTGCATAACCCCAGAACAGAAATCTACCTATAATTAAAAGGCATATTTGCCATTGTAACTAGTCTGGGGGAAGAAAGAGGCAGCACAAAGACAGCTTTGTACATTTCAAGTAACGTGGTTGCAATTAGTGGCATTTCAAATCCTTGCAAGAAGGGTCCAGAGCCGGCCTTGATCAAAACCTGCACAGTAAACAGGGGTAGGTGGGTGTTTTCTAAAGGCTCTTCTGGTCTTTTTTTACCTTGTTATAAATGTAACAGTTTGTAAACATGGTGTTGAAATCCTGCATACATTCACTGGCACTCCAGTAATAGTTGTGTTCCAGGCGCTTCTTGATCGTCCCCATGTCCATGGGGTTTTTTATTATTTTGTGATAATCCTGTTGGAAAAACAGGGAAGATGTTAAATCTCCTGATTCAGTTTTGTTCACATCTCCCTCTAACCCCTGCTTTCTCCTCATCCCCCCTCCTAAAAAAACACCCCCTCAAATTTAGTGGAAATTGTGAATGTAAATAAATATACATTCATTTATTTTCTAATTTGTATCTTTTTAGTCTTACCATCATTACAAACCTGACTCCAAAACACATAACCTCCAGTCTGGGAATCAGCATTCCTGCCTCTCTTTTTAAAAGGCTGCCTCTGGCACTTACAGAAGTTTATCAGGGCTGGCTAAAACTGTGCTCAAAGTTTCAGTCTCTAATTTTAAGAGCATTTTGGCCTTTAAAAGGTTCCCACCTGTTAACCCAGTTTCTCCCTGGGCTGGTCTGGAGATCCTGCAGAGGCTGTGATTAGCCTGGAGATGCTGCAGGGCTGTGCTATGCCATTTTCTTGTCCTGGATTAAAGCACCAAAGCCTCTCTTGCTGCACATGTAGCCACTGGCTGAGCCCAGCACCATCCCAGGCACTGATATTTCCACTTTAAAAATCCCAAAACCGATCTGACCAACACAAAGCTTTCTAGGCTGAGAAGACAACAGACACATACCGGCAAATTCAGTTTAATTGCATCCACAGGCTGGTAGAAAGGCCAAGCAAACTGATGCTTCCACAAGGTCTTCACCACAACATTTTGCATATATTGCAGCTGGTTGGTCTTCCGGCCAGGTTTATTGGGATTAGTCACCTCTGGAGGTGGTGGATTCACAGGGCCCTGAGGAGCCTGGATCGCTGACGTGACCGTCGACATCTTCCTGCTCGGGCTCTCACTCGCTGTCACGGGGAGATCTTCTCTCTTCCTTTATGCTCCCTGAATGGGACTGACATCCCATTTCCAGGGTGCAACCATACAACCTAGAGCAAACTACAAAGAGAGAAAGGGCAGGGTGTAAACACAGAGTTTTGAAGCAGCTGGGTTGAGATACTTCTTCTGTGGACAATATTTAAACTCAGGCTCTTTACCCCATTGGCCTTGTTCCAGAGATGGGCACAGCTCAAGATCCAAGAGACAGTGGAACAGCAACTCCCAAATTCAAAGCCTGCAGAGACACAGCAAGCTTCATGGGACTAGTTCTTGCTTTAGCTGGCTCAGAGAGCATCTTCATGTCAAGAAAACACTCGGGGCAACCTAAGAATCTGGTCAGGGAATACAGTTAGGATGTAACGCAGACTCCCATGAACGCACTGATGCAAGCTGCTAAATCCATAGCTTCCAGCTCCCTGTAAACTGAACTGCATTGTCTCTAGACCCATGCTGCCTGGCAGCCAGTCAGCTCACAGGGCTCTGCTCTGCTGCAATGGGCAGTCTGAAATCCCATCATGAAGAGCAGGAGACAGCTGCCAGAGGACCTCAGTCCAGGGAAATGAAAGAAGGGGCAGAGGGAGATGCTGTGAACTGCTGCGAGTGAAAGGTGTCACCAGAAACAGCCCAAATTGAAGTGATCTGCACTCTGAATCTGATAAATGTCTTATTATGCCTCTTACTGCATGCACCTGACTGGTTTTGACCCCAGTTTTGTACCAAAGTTAAGAGATCTGGGCTCAAATAATAACTGGTGTTATACTGATATCCCATGACCTGGCTCAGACAGTGCTGTCATGTTCTCTCTCAAAGGCACATTTGAAATAGAGGAGAATACATAAATTGCATTATTGTATTCTGGTTTTCCCTCTGCAAACTGCAGAGGTAAAAATAGCTCACTATCACTGTGCCTTGTGTAGCATATGGTAAACAGCTTTGCTATGTCATCTTCCATAAACATTGGATATTTCAGCTCACATCAGGACTGCAGCTACTCTTCTCATGGCAAACAGACCACAATCACTTTCTAGAGGCAAATTATTTCAAATATGTTTAGAAAGCCATACAAATACTCTGACATACACTTCTTGGCTGAACATAGAAACATGAGCAGGGACAGAAGCTGCAGCAACACAGAAGGAAAAAGCAGGGAGACATCCTGGGAAAAAACTCCAAAACCTCTGCTTTAATACAGCCCTAATCATCTCTACTGAATATCTGGACTAAATATAGAACATCAACTTACCCTGTGAGCTGCTGATTAGATGAAGGAAAAAAGTAAACACATACCTAACTTGGGCAATTTTTACCAAAATAGCTGTGTACAAACAAACAGATCTGCAGCAGAGAGGGAGGGAATTGCTAAAAACCTAAACCCTGTGTGAATACATTTGTGCAGGAAACAGACAAGTCCAGTTCTGATGCTGCCACCATTTGTTCACAACACCCACTATATCCCAAGGATGGAGAAAAATGCCAGGAGGACTCTCTTGTGCCATGGATTTAAGTATAGCTCCAGAATCAGGCTTCTGGTCCCTGGTTTGGATAACTCAGGAGCCCAGCTTAGTTCCAAAAGGACTGGTCTCTCATCTGATCATGCTGCTGCTGATAGGCAGGGTGATCACCAAGCAGCCAAAAGGAATGCTGGCATCCTCTGGACAAGGAATTTCCTAACTAGAATGAATGTTCCTTGGGATTTCAGGTTTGGAAGAGACTGGGGAAGCATTTTCTCCCAGCGTTCCATCAAGTCAAAGCAGCAGCAGAAATATTGCATAATTCAATCTTCATATCAAGGGGGGTAAATAGACAAAGAATTAAAAACAATAAAAAAAAAAAAGATAATTAGGAAGTTTCACTCAGTCTCCTTCTGGGGAGCTCCCTGCATGGATTCAGGTTTCTGAGCAACATCCATCATCCCAGAGAATGCAACGCTGGCTGCAGGCCCCTGGTGACCACCACTGAAGCATTTTGTTTGCTGTCTTCTTGACTAACAAACAGAATCCAGTGCAAGGATTGAGGGGAAATAAAACACCCACAGAGAGCAATTCCTACTGCTAGAGAGCATTTGGGTCACAAGTCTGAAACTATGCAGTGTAACTTAAGTCTTCCCTTTAAATAACCTGAGGCTAAATATGATTCTCTTTTCATTTGAATTTCCTGATGTCCTACCTCTCAAACTCCAATTTGATATGGATTTTTAATTAATTTGTATTAAACCCCAGAACTGTAATTCAACAAACCACAGATCCATAGCTCCTACCTCTCTCAGACTTTTTCTCCCTGACCTTAGCTAAGGGTTTCAGTATCTTCACCCCACAGCTCCTCATCTGTGCCACAGAGATAGTGGGAGCTCCTTTCTGTCTCCACCCAGCAGAGAAAACTCTTTGGGACAGGCACTGCCTCTCCACAGGGCCATTTTGATCCTTCAGCTAAAACAGGGCTTGCACAGTCCACATAAAAGGATGGAACAGTCATCAGTGACACAACTCAGAAAGGATTTTAATTAAGAACATTACCAAAACAAGGAGGGGCAGAACCATGACAGCCAACTTGGTCAGTTCCCTGCTCCTCTTTAACTTCCATGCTCCAACACACTGGTTTTTAACACCCAGAAGTGGCTCCAAACCTCCCAGCAGCACTGGCATTGAACTGCTGGATCCTGCAGAAGACAGAAATAGCTGCCTGGACTATCTGGCAGCACTGGAAGTACTGTCCTGGCATAAATAAAGTTTTGATGTGCTTGTGCCTTCCCTGTACCTTTAACCCTTGGTCTGGCAGCTTCCTCACCATTTGCTGGGCAAGCTGCTTTGATACTGGATCACTCTGTAATTTTTAAAACTAAGAATCTGCCTCTACAGCCATTCCTTAAGACTCAAAATGGTATCATTTTTAAGAATGTAAAAAGCAGGACTATGAGGAATCTTGGAAGATAAGGGTAAAAATGCTTTGAAAATGTCCAAAAGGCAATGACTTTGCATTAAAGATAAATTAATGCCTGAGAATTCTACTCCACGTGAAATATCACTTATTAAGTGAGGGAAGAAAGAGCCCTGACCATCTGACATCCCAAATTACCACACAAATTATCCAAGAGGACACTTTAGTAGACCTACAGACAAAAAAGCAAGCTTCTACAAATTGTCCCATAACTACAGGTAGAACTGAACTACCCAGCTTTTGTCTATGCTCTCCAGCATCTACTGAAACTGCACTGGTATCAATAAATATTTAAACTCTTGGGATAGTGACCCAGGACATCACTGTACAAGATACTGTACAAGCCTGGAGCAAAGACTGCCAAAACCAGACATCATGTGCACCTTCCAGTGAGGGGCTAAGGTGAGACTCCTTTTAGCCCTGCAGTAATAACTTCTTAAATTTTAATTTTTAAATCACTACTTATCCTGTTCCTCAGGCCTGTAATGCTCAAGGTAGCAGGAGCTGTACTTGATTTCTCTGTCTGCATAAGTAGTTTTGATATTACAAGTTTAAAATACAGCCTAAAGTGCTGTCATACATGAAGAGTGAACACTGCTTCTCCTTCTTATTCTGTCTGAGATAGTAATTAAAAACAAAACCCAAAATCTAAAAAAAGGAGGTTTTAAGTCCTGGAGTTTAAGTCTTCTTTTGCTGAGTTGCAACCTCAGTGTGGCAAACTCGGCATCAAAAAACCCAGCAAGGTCGGATGGATATTTTTTTTTTTTTGGGAAAAAAAACCTTTCTGCCACTGAGTCTCTCACACAGGGTCAAGTCAGTGGAGAGACAACTGGCACGAAGAAAACGTGTAAATAATTCCCTGCACTAGCAGGATAACATTTTCCTGTCTGCAGTGGTGGGGACTATTTTAAAAGCAGCTCTGAAGCCCCATGGCGTGTGCAGTGTGCCAGCGCTCCTGCTGCTCCAGCCAACGGCTCTGCCACTTCCTTTGGCAGTGCCCAACATTTAACGGATGCTTTGCTCCTGTGCAGGACGTGATGGGGTTTGTTTTGATTGCAAACTTACAGCAAGCTTGATGTCAGCCTGGCAGCCCAACAACTCCTTGATTTTTTTTTCCCTTCTTGGTATAGTATTTCTGCGTGGTTACATGGACACTGATCAAAATCTGGCGTAATTCCAGCCCGGCCAGAAACAGCCACATAAATCTTCCCATCAGGGAAAATTATCAAGTTTGAGAGATGTTCCTTGACCTCGTTGTTAATCTGCACGTTTTTATTTACATTACAGTAGCACACAGAGGCTGGGCAGAGACCAAGGTCCCTGCACACACACCCTGCACACACAAAGACCCTGTTCCTTCCTCAAAGGGCTGCTGCTCACAACTCACACTTTACACCACGGTGAGGTGACCTGCCCAGAGCTCCCCTGTCAGCAGCCAGACCCAAAATCTGCCAGCAGGGCAGTCAGAGCAGTGCCCTCCAAGCTGCTGCTCCAAGCATTGCTTCCCCACATTGGCTCCTTGCAGCTTCCAAAGAAGATTCTCAGTCTCTTTTTTCCCAACAGTTGGAAGTTTGGTCAGATTTGCCACCATGTGCTACTGCCCGTGTCTGAGAAGCAGCCCAGCCTTGGTCACCTTGCCCAGACTTTCTCTGCAGGAGAGGTTTAGCACTACTAAGCCTCAACACAAAGTCAGTTATTAATGAGGGTCATTTCATTCTCTGGCTGTAGAAAGTAAAGGCTACACTGCACTCCTCCAGTCTCCTCAGAAAGAAATAAAAACTTGTGGATGCTTCCTCTTCCTCCTCCTTTGCCTTCCCCTCCCAGCCCCACACAGGAACTGAACTACAAGCAGCTTTCAGTCCCTACTAAGATGTCAGTAGGGATGGTGTCTTCAAACCCAAGGGATGTGCAATTTGAGAGCAAGACTTGAGGACAGACGAGTTGCTTCATCAGCCAACCCTGCCCTGGCAGACAGACACGCTACACACAACATGCCACCCCCTCAAGACACTGGGATTTACACTTGGCTTCACTGCAGGAGCTGGGAATTTGGCTTGTGGTGCCCCCGTGGCACACTGCAGCACTCTCAAAGTCCATTCAGCCGTCCTTGCTGTCTCCCAAATCATTAATTCCACACATCACAGATTTGCTTTTCCATGCATATTATTTTGAGCACCGCCCTAATAACATCCTGAGACTGGGAAGATGCAACTGTGTCCTGAGCTCACCTCTGCACGAGGGAGGGGAAAAGATCACAGCAGATTAAGTCAGTTCCTTGGCTTTTGACTTGGTTGGTTTAATGCTCATCAGATTATGCAGATGGCTTTCCCACCCCTGGTCTCTCCTTGGCTATTATAAGAGCAGGTGTTTCCTCAGTAAGGAGCCTGTGGGTTCCTAACCAGCCAGGAGTAACTGGTCATTTCAAGGGTCTCCAGTTTTGATGGCTACTCAGTGCCCCCCACAAATCACGCTGCTGTAAGATCTCTGACAAGATGCCTTCAAACCCAAAAGTCACTTTAATAAAAGCACTGGAGATTTAGAAATACTGTTAGGCACCTCAAATAAACTGATGGGCTTTCTGATAATTTGAGGCCAGTGTATTTCTCTCCCTCCAAGTCACCAATGCCACAGGAAGCACCTTCTTATCAAGCCTGGTCAGGAATTTAGCTGCATGTCACACACAAATCAGATGGGGCCCAACTGATTTCTAAAGGCTGCAGTTTCAAGTGCAGGGAGTGATGTTAAACACTAAACCAAGTTCAATTGCATAGCTTTGAGTTTGGTTTTGAGAACAGTTTTAAGAGAGCAATGTCAGCAAAGAATTAGGCATGGTTGACCTTTCTTTGCATTGGGGAGGACAGAATGACCTCTGGACATCTCTTCTTGCCCTGCTTTTTGCGGTCCCCTGAAAATACAGAGGCAAATTTCAACTCAGTTGGTTTTGAGTTGGTTCAACTCAAGCTCTTGAGTTACAGAGTTTTGTTAAAAAGGCTACAGGAAGAAGGAAAAGTGAGTGGTTACAGAGCTTACTCTGGGTTGGATTCTGACTGAAGGAGCTCAGCCAGCTTTGAGACCTGACTGCAGTAAGGTCTGGACTCAGATAAGCTGAACTGCACTTGCAAAAAAATCAGCCAGGAGGGTCTTCAGCAAATTAACTGGGTGGCCTACCATGAAAAAGTTAACAAATGCTTAGCTGTAATAAATAAGATCTATGAACAGGTTCCAGAGAACTTGGAGCAGCTGGTGGCTTGCACATCCAAATCAGCAGGATGGGAATGGGTAGGTGCTTAACACGAAAATGCTGGTGGTTGTGCCTCTCACAAGATACACAAATTACACTGTTATGGCAATGGAAAAAAAAAAATTGTTGGGTTTTTACATAAGAGAGATTTGGCACAACAAGTGAAGTGTTCGGGATAACCACATGTCTGGGCAGACTCTGCTCGTGCCATCTTTCCCCTCTGGGGAAAGGTGGAGATGCAGTGGAATTACCTTGTGTGACCCAGAGAGCTGAACCCACAACACCTCATGGGGGACAGAGCCAGCCAAAATTTACAGGGAAAAGACCCTGCTTAGAGCAGATTTTCTCTCTTTTCCACTTATTTGGCAAGTCCTAGCACTTGCTGGGGTGCCTGCAGCCCCCCAAAAGCCCCCGTGCAGCAGCAGCCCTGCAGCCTGAGACATCAGGCAAAAAGGAAGCAGTGGGAAGGTGCTGGCACGTGGCCACATGCCATCCATGCTCTCAACATGTCAGGAGCAGGATGGGGAGCAGGAGAGCTCGGGAGGCAGGAACGTGGCTGAGGGCACACTGGAAGTACAGTGCAAACCACAACACAGCCAGCAGCCCAGTCCTCTGGGATTCAGGAACCACTTCAAGCCTGACCCTGCAAAGTGCTCAGCAGCTTTCCCCTCTCACTAAGCTGCAAGGTCTCTGTGGCTCAGCACCTCACCACAGAGGGTTCTGCAGACTTATCACCTACAAGATACAACTAATTGGTCAATCAAGATAAACCTCTTTCTAAGGAAGACTTAAGCACAGGCAGGAACAAACTCAAGCTCTGCACTCTTTGTGGTTTTCCTACCTGAGCCAATTCCTTTTCCAGCTGTCTGTTAGCGGGAGGTAAAATGACAAGGGAGGTTCAGTGCTGTCTATCTGGGGCTGGAGATTCTTGTCAGACTGATCAGACGTGTGGGTGCTGCCACTGTCTCAGTTACAACAGCAGGGAGAGCGGAGGGAGAAGCTCACCCAGCCCTGGAGAAGCATCCTCTCCCTGCAGCAGAATAGGATCCCAGCAAGAGAAATCCCACTTTTGCTGATTGGCACAGCAAAAGCCTCCACAGACCCAGTCACAACTTCTGCAGGCTGGCCCATTCTGCAAATTCAGAACTGGCACAAATACTGTCTGCTGGACACCTTCTTTGTTGTTCCATCTCTCCGTGTTTCTGGAATTACCATCACTTTAAGCTTCACAGAGGGACAGAATCTACTCTTCCACTTCTACTCACCCCTGGTTTTGCATTCAAATCCATACTTCAAGAACAACCAGAACTACAAATCCATTTCCTTGCCTGGGTTTGAACCATGGTCACCCTTTCTAAGCATCCCTCATGTCAGCACCACCAACTGCTCTGAAAGTGGGAGACAAACTGTGTGACAAGCTGATGTTCCCTCAGCCTGAACTTGCCTGTAACAGATCTCAGTGGCAGAAAATCTGAATTCCTGCTTGCTCAGCCATCAGAAAATAGAGCTGCCACAGTGCATGGAGCAAAAGACAAAAATCTCACTTGCTGAGAGCTGTTAAGAAGAAACCACCCAGCTAAAAGTGCAGGAGCAACAAGTCCGTCCTGGATGCACCACCCCAGTGCCAAGCAGCAGGCTGAGGCTGTTAATCATTTCAGAACTGGATGATAATGCTGAATAGTCTTAACCTGATACTCAGTGGCTTCAGCAGAAGTCAGCCTGGGGCTGCTTCTGCCTGTATTCCTTCAGGAAACAGAATTGGTGGATAGAAACAGATATAAATACTACTGAGCAGATAAACTGCAAGAGGAAACAGGCAGCTAACTTACACCCTCTGGGAGAGAGCAAAACATAGAGAAAGTCAGGAAAAGAAAGGAGGGATGAATAGAGTTAGGAGACAGAAGTGAAAGCTCCCTGTGTCATGCTGTTTGAAAATATGATTGACCACAGGTTGCTGTTAAATACTGGATCACACCCAGACTACTTTTCTGAACTACAGGCTAAAGCATCATAAAGCATCATAAACCCATCCCCTTCAAGGCTCTGCTTCCTGATTTCCCCTATTTCCCCTATTCCTTTACAGCCTCCCTTCTGCAAAGCACAACTTCTCCCACAGTGACACTCCTGACCATTCATCCTGTGACTCCAGCAAACAGTTTTACCAATTTCAAGTCAACACGCTGTATTTCAGTTAAATCATTAAAAACCAACCAAACGAACTGAAATAAGAACAAAAAACCCACACACACTCTGGCCCTGTCCCAAGTTTCAGCCAATGCACAGCAGCAGAATTTAGGTACAGCCAGTAAAGCAGAATGTGGCAACACCCACACAGGGTCCAGAACTCCTAATGGGATTATTGTACATCTACACCCTCGTTTTCTGCTGTTTAAAGGATGTGATCTGCACAGTAAAACATTTGAGTCCTGAAAACGTCAGCCCTTCCTCTTTTTAATCAGCATATGCTGCTCTGTGTGCTTTTACAGCATAAGGAAAAGCCTCAAACTCACTCCATTTGATTCAGCACACAGTGAATAAATGACACAGAGCCTTTCCACAACAGGTTTTATCATGATTGTTTCTTTTTCTGCACTTTGATTTCCAAAAAGAGAGATTATTGGCCAGAAAGCTTTTTGAAGAAAAGTCTAAAAAAAGGGAAAGAAAAAGCCACAAGAGCTCAACTACTTCCCTGCTGGGCAGAGCATCTCTGAGCGTCTGCTGTACCTGCACAGAATTACAAAAACTCCCACTACAAGCCAGCCTGCTGACAGTTCTGACATCCCAGGCTGCAGGCTGGTTATCCCCCTCTTGGAAAATGGGGATATCAATATTTCCACTGCCATCTGCAATTAAAGTCATTAGCCTTTTCCCACGCACGTATAGATTAACTCCTTCTCAGTGTTACGGTTGCACCAAATTTTAAAGAAAGGGAAAATAAAGAAGCAAGAGCACAAAGGAACCTGTATTTACAGTGTGTTCAAATACCATCACTGGGGTTTCTGGAAACAACTTCTTGACTAAGTATAACACTCTTTGTCACTGGAAGAAGGTGCAAAGCTAAATCTGCAATCTGCTTGATCCCTTTGCCCACACTGCAGCACTCTTGAAAAACGTTTCTAAAAGATAAACCACAACACCCAAAAGGTCCTTAGTGACACCTGTTAGGGATGGGGGGTTAGACACAGTCAAATTTCCACCTCCAGTTGAGTTTGAGAGGCTACAGAAGCAGGAAGATCACCTCTTTATGAAACTTAGTACAGAAAGTACTCTGAGCAAAGTATAAAATACAGAGCCCTTACAAATAGCACTTAATTCTTCTGTATTACCTATTTAAAGGGTTGTTTCCTGCTCTGTGGAGCTAAAAACCTACACTGCAATTTTCCCTTACACCACCAGTTCTGCAAGGCCATATATCAGCATTATTAATATGATTTACAAGTGCTACAGATGTTCTCCTTAGGGGCAGCTCCATGCAAACATCGACAGACTTCTCATAAACAGACCCAGATCCATCTGTTAACTTGTTTGAAGCCTTTCACCGTACAGAGCAGAACCAAAGTGATTCATTAGAGAAAATATCTTCATCAACAAGCTGCCCTGCACACTTCTTGTGCTCCAACATTTTCTCTTACTTAACTTTTAAATTTGTTTTCATGTATTTAAATGATTAAAGTTACTATTTAGGAAAAGAACGGATTCATTTCAGGACAAAAAGCATTACAAGTGTAGTAAAAAACGGATGAGCTGCCGCTGGTTTAAATCATGCTCTGGGTTTACAACTACAGCACTGCACCTTTCCCATGCAAAGTCCACCTAAAAAAAAATCAATACAGGACAATCAAGTCAGTTTAAGGGGATGAAGGATGAAATTAAAGGGATTGAATTACCACGACATAAATATACTGCTTGTTAGCTGAACCACAGTAATGTTAGACCTGGTAATGGGGCAGGGTAAGAGCCCCCACACAGCAAGGGAATTACTGCAGCTCTGCAGGCAGAGCAACCACTTGTTACACCAGCCACCCTCCCATTTAAGACCACCACTCATCCCCTCTGCACACTCCCACCAGCTTGGCTTTATCTGTTTCCAAAGCAATTGAAGTGCCCTGTGTTTGAACAAGCACATTGTCCCGGAATAACTCCGTGTGTTAACTTAAAGCAAACACAGCCACACAAGTACAAAAGGCTCAATGGGGTCTACTACTTCCGATGAAAAGTGATTTTGCTAAGGTTGGGTAGATCCATAAACCTGCTCAGCTATGCAAGGAAGTTCCAGGTCAGCTGAGGTGTGAACAAACCCTGGTAGTTAAGCTGCTGTCGCTCCCTTAGAGAGCATCAAAGCAGTTTCTGAGTTTCTGCATTTGAATTAAATCCCCAAACAGTCTTCGGGAAAGAAAAAAAATTGGATCTTAAAGTCTATTACCCCTCCCTATGAAGGGAGCAGAGGCTGCTGGTTCAGGAAAAAGGGGGAGGGTGCTCCCGACTGCCTCAGAGCCCCAGGGAGCAGTGCTGAGGGCAGATGGACAGGAGGACAGGCTCCTGCCAGGAGGAGCACAGCCTCCCCAGCTCAGCTCCTGCTGAGAGCACCTACGGCTTAAAGCACACAAGCCCTAAGCTGCTCAGAGCTCCTGCATATGGATGAAGCTCAAGTCCAAGGAAACATGACCATGACAGTGTGGACACAGGGATCCCAGTTCATTCCCATGTGGCTTGTTCCTGCCCAGGAAGGAATACACTTTCAGCACTGATCCATAATACTCCCACTCAGGTAAGTGCTTACTCCCAGGGAAACTCAGAGGAACATTTCCTCTCTCTTCATTGAAGAGCTGCATTTCAACATTATTTCACTGACCCTGAGCAGGACAGCAAGAGAAAAGCTGCAAAAAGCAATGCTTTCCAGGAAGGAACAGCAAAAAGCAATGCTTTCCAGGAAGGAACAGCATTCTCCACTAAACCCAGACACAATTCTTACACACGTGTGCTCAGTTTATCACTTTCACTACAGCTCACAGCACAACACTGTTCCTAAACCAGCCTTGGTAAGCAAAAAGGCAGCTACATCCTACAGCCCCTCGCAGCAAAAAGCTCTGGACTGCAAACTCTGCCCTTGCTTATGGCCAAACCAATGGACTAGGACAGTTTTCAAAAACAGATTTATCTCAGCATGGCCATATCGATGAGTTTTGAGAAAGGGAGACCCCCAACCAGGCACTCTCTGTGATGTTACACAAGGATGAGCTGAGCAGTTGAAAAGACAAAAGTACCAGAAGGAGAAACGTGCATTTTCTTCAATACAGGTCGGCTTTGGTTACAGCAGGAGAGTCAGTCACAATGAAGGACATCTCAGCCAGTGCATGCTCTGCATGGATGGCAAAGCACCTGTGTCAGGACAGCTCTCCAAGTTTAAACTTTGAGAGTGGAACAACAATCTTCTCCTGTCCCTGCTTTTCTCTTTTTAAAGGAAAGGCAGGAGCAAACAGGATCATTCCCAGAGCAGACCGGTGTCAATCACATCTGAGTCTAAATCTCAAAGTTTGACAGTAAATGGGATCAGTGCAGAGAGAGAAATTTGTTCCAGATTGGTCCCTCAAGCACAGAAATTTCACCTCAAATTCCCTTTGCTAACACCTACACCTGTTGCAATGCTGGTGGAGAGGAGAAAGTCCTGCTCCCAGGAAAGAAGAAAAAAACTCCACTGACCAGGTTAACCATGCTGCTGAAACACTTCCAAATATGACAACACCTGCTGAAAAGAGGCCAAGGCCTGGAAAGGTGCAAAAGGAACCCAACATAGAGAGGAATAGTTTCTTCAGTCAGTATCTTACCAAGAAGGGAAAAGGACTACTAGAAAACACAGCACACTACAGAGAATTTCTGCACTGCTCTCCAGAAGAATTTACATCCTTCCAACACTGGCTTTAGCAACAAGTGGGTTAAAGAGTTTGTGTGCCCCAGGAAGTTTTTCACCTCCAATAAACACTAATGATTGACAGAACAACCCCTGATGTCGCAGTAAGATCCCGTGGAATGAAAAGCTGGAGATGCACAGATCCTTCCAAAATGTCCTGACAGTTCACTGAGCAGCACAGCACACAATGGCTCCCTCCCAACTCCCAGAACTCCACTGCTTACAACGGCCTTCTGGCCTATTACTAAAGAATAATGTGGCAAATTGAAACAAAACAAAACAAAACCCAAGAAAACCAACACCACGCACAACAAAACAAAACATATGGCTCATGGTAATGATTGGGAAACCCACTGAGGATTAATGAATTTTGCAAATTAGCAAAGAAGGAGCAACCAGGATTAAAGAGGAACCATCAACAACACCGAGATGCAAAACACTCTTTGTTCATTTATTTAGCGAAGTGTAGTTCTGCCTGTGCTGAAAGCACCTGATAGCTTACCAAAGTAGACAGAGTAATATATTTTGTAAAAGTAATTAAGCCTTTGAAATATGAGACCTCAGTACATCACTCAGCTGCTGCCGAGGAGAGGGATTTGACTCCCGAGTTGTTTGTGCTGTCAACAAGAGCGATCAGGCTCCCAGATTATTCCCCGGAGGAGGAGTGAGATTCTAGGAGTGCAGCAGGGCTTGGCTGGAAACCCACACCCCACTGCACAAGTGCCTCCCCTCGAAGGGGAATGGTAAATATTAAACAGCATCACTCAGAACATGCACCACGATGTGCCTGGGAAAACTTTGGGAAGCCCCAGCCCAGTGCTGCCTTCAGCCTCACAGGGAGAGACCCTCAGGCCAGGCAGGCTGGACCCCTGGCCCGCAAGTGAGGTTTGAGGATACCAAACACCCCCACTAGACTTGCTCCATCTTAAGGGATGAGTTTGAAACACACAGTTCTTAAGCCAGCAAAGAGGCCTTTTACAAGATTATTAAGAACTGTGATTTAAGCAGCACGAGGACACAAGCAGCTATGAAGCCACGGGAACACTTGCATTTGCAGACACTGACTAATAACAAAATCAGCCTTCTTTAGAGACAGACAGTGCAAGGACAAGGCTGCCCAGCACACTTACTGAGCTAGAACTCAGACTTCAACATGCTTTTCCTCTAAGTACTTTTTAAATGACAAGAACTGAAGTTTTTGTAAGCACTTTGGTGCTTAAATGACACCAGTTTTATTTCCAGAAGCCTAGTTTTTATTTGACAATAACAGAACTAACACTCCAGAGTCAGCTTTGAAAACAACCCTCAGACACTCCACATTGCACACGTGCATTCTTTCTTAATTTAAACTCTGCATGCATAGGTCACTACAACTAAAAAGCCTTTCAGTGCAATAGCTACTGTCTCAGCACTGAAGAGACAATATTGCAATCAAGCTTATGCTGAACGTTGTATAAGACTGTTACCCCCTGCCCAACCCTTTTATTAAACATTGTCTCAAAACACTAAATAAGCACGAGTGAGTATTTTTATCCAGCGCAGACTAAAGAGAAAGAAATCCACAATCTTAGCATTTCTTCTTGCTAAAAAGGAAGGCTTTGAGGTCTGGAGTTACTCTGTTTCAGCAGGAGCCTCCCAGGGTATTATTAAAAACTCCCCAAACTTCTGTGCTAAAAAAAATGAGACACACAGCAGTCTGCCAGTGCTGTGATCTGCAGATCAGGAGGCAGGACCTGCATTCACAGAACACTCAAGCAGTTAGGGAGTTGTAAGCAATACAGAGCATGGCTTTTTCTGCTTGTAAAGCAACCCAACTGCTTTGGGGACTTCTTGTTTGTTTTGATCGATGCATATTTAATCTGCACTTGTCACCCAGATCCTGCAGCACATATGGTAGTCACCAAGTCCCCTCTAATACCTTGGCTTAGCACTGTGTGAATTAAAGACAACAGTTTCAGCTTTAAAATGAAACTTCCAGTTACACATAGACGCACCCCCACTCCCCCCCCCGCCCCACCAGTACACATTAAAAATATTAACAAGCATATTAAAAACGTGCTTCTCTATTCCCAGCAAGGAACAGCAGGTGTGCTTTGCTAATTATGTCAGCTCCTAACCTGCTATTATTTACCAGTGTCAGGGAACTTGAGATGTAAAAAAAAAAAAAAAAAAAAAAAACAACAAAACAAACCACCAAAAAAACCCAAAAAAACCACACACACACAACCCCCCCCCCCACACAACAAAAACAAAAAACACAACCCCAAAGCCTACATATAAAAGTTTGAAATATTAGTGAAGCCATCACATTTGCTCATCCAAACAAGTTTATTTAGTAACTTTTGGCTCCTGAAGAAATCAACCGAAAGGAACATCCACACTCTGGGACTGCCACAGAACATTTATCCCGAACCTGACAGAACGCATTCTCCACGTTGTCAAAAGTCAATTGTGGAGGAAAAGACATTCTGAATTAACACCCCGCGAGACCCAACCATGTAAAGACACACACAGCCCCGCGACCTGAACACTACAGCTTTGTTTGAAAGTGAAACCAAGCAGGCTACAAATAATGCTCTATCCCCAGCGCCCAGGGAGGTGCCAAACCCAAACAAGAAGTATAAACGGAGGAGAAGGACGGCTGAGTTTTCAAGTTTTACATTTTATTATCGGTAGCATTATTTATAGCGCGACGCTGCTATATATAAATCTGCGATCTGCGTTTCTTTTTACACCTAGAAAGCATATCAAGTTTAGGCAGCGAACCCTTGGGTTTCCATTTATTTGCAAAAGTTTGGTAAACACCGGATATTTACACGGGCGGAGCAGCTGGGTACACACACACACACACACACACAAATAAATGCATGCGGACACGGACAACACGCGAAAAGCGCACTTTCCAGCCCATCATCCGCTGCCTGCTCAGACCTTTTTCCAGCTCCCAAGCCAGCGGCGAGGCCGGGGAAATGGCCGGAGCAGGCGGGCGCTGGCCCAGGGCTGGGGCCGCCGCCGGGCTCCGCTCCGCGCCCGAGCGCGGCCGCGACAAACGCGGAGCCGGGGACCCGCGCACCGCCGGCACCGGGGGCTGGAAGCTGCCTAGTTCCCCCCACCCCTAATCCCTTTTCCTCCGCGCTATTTTTTTAAATTTTTCCTTTTTTT
The DNA here is from genome assembly GCA_027886175.1 of Phylloscopus collybita. NCBI lineage: Eukaryota > Metazoa > Chordata > Aves > Passeriformes > Phylloscopidae > Phylloscopus > Phylloscopus collybita. The sequence goes on from JAJNNQ010000001.1 coordinate 8,505,668, forward strand.
TTTTTTTTTCCCTTCCCTCTTCCCTCCCTCTTTTTTTTTTTTTTTTTTTTTTTTCCCCCCTCTTTCTTTTTTCCTTGTTTTCGAGAGCGCCTGCAAGCCCTCCTTTTTCCTCGCCCCTAATTTTCCCCTTCAAAAGATGGCGGGCACAGAGAAGCGAGCGAGGGAAAGCGAGCGAGAGAGAGAGAGAGAGGGGGAAGAAGAAGAAAAACCCAAAAAAAAAAAAAAAAAAAAAAAAAAAAAAGAGAGAGAGAGAAAGCAAGCCCGTCCTGCGTTGGGGCGCGGGGCTCGGCGGGGCCGCGGCTGCGCCCGGCCGGGGCGTCTTCGGGCGCTCGGCGAGAAGGGGAGGGGGAGCAGAAGATGGAGAAGAAGCGGCAGAAGAAGAAAAGGGTGGGCAGGAGCGGCGGGGCCGGGAGGAAATCAATGGCCAGGCTGCAGCCAGCCCCGCCGCGCTTTGTTACAATTGTGGCGGCGCACAAAGGGCTGCGGGGCCGCGGGGAGCGACGCGGGGCTCTCGCAACAAGAAGGAGCAGAGGAAGAGAGGAGGGAAAAAAAAAAAAAATTAAAAAAAAATCAGCATTGGCCTTTCCCAAGTGGGTTTTGCTTTCCTCCCCCTTCTTCCCCGGCCCCCCTCCCTCCAGAAACCATGGCCCAGTGCTAGCAATGCACACCCAAGCATCTAACAAATAAAGGGAAAGATTAAATAGATTACTTTGCCCCGGCAGCTCCAGCAACGTTTGCCTTACAGTCCCTCCAGTTGCTCTTCTTTTTATCCTCGGCAAGGCAGTATAATAGATGCGCTACAGCGCCCGAGCGCTCATGCGCCGGGGCGCAAAGCCATGTGGGCATCGTAGTCCGGGGCCGGGCCGGGCGTGAAGCGGCGGCCGCAGCCCGCACTACAAATCCCAGAAGCCAGCGCGTCCCCCCCCCCGGCCCCCGCGCCCTCCCCGGAGCGGCGGGCAGGGGACGGCAACGGCAGGGGTGATGCCCCGGTCAGCGGGCAGCGGGGCCGCCCGGCGCGGTGTCCCCGGCGGGGGGAAGCGTCCGGCGGGGCTGGGGCCGGGGGACCCGCCACACGGAGCCGCGCGGAGGTGGCGGCGGGCGGGTGTCCCCCGGACAGACATGGCCGGGGAAAATCCCGGCTTCCCCCGTCCGCCCGCGTCGCGCCTGCCGAGGGACGGAGCAGAGGCTGAAAAGTGCGGCTGGAAACGCGCGTGGGAGCCACGCGTGCTGCGGGAGGCCGAGCTGGAAATCACAACTGCTCTCTTCCCCCTTTTTTTAATTTTTTTGGATGTGTGGGGGGGGTTTTGTTTTGTGGTTTTTTTTTTTTTTTTTTTTTTTAAATCGCGGTTTGCATTGGGTAATGCGCTCTCGTATTGATTACGCAACAACTAATACGAGCTGCAATAAAAATAGCCCGCCGCCGATGCACGCTGGAGTAGTGAGCGGCCAGAAGAAATAAAAACAAACCCAAAAAAAAAAAAAAAAAAAAAAAAAAATCTATCAAGAAAATCCACAGCCCGATGTAGTTTGCACTGGTTGGTGCATTTCATAACATTGTCAAATTGCTGAAAACAACAGAAATTAATCCAATGTATACAATAAAAACAATGTGAATTTTACCAGCACGGCATCATAAAAGCATCAACAAACATCAGCGCTGTTAAAAACACTTCCAAGTAACAGACCCACACAGCCCATGTCCTAAAGCAAATCCACAACTGCAAACAGAAGTTAAAACAAACAAAAAAAAAGTGGTTATAAGCCAAAATACGACTGAATTGCTGCAGAAAAAAGGAATATAATAGAACCATTGGAAAATAAACGAGGGGAACATTTGAGTGCCAATATGGAATAAGGCAGAGTGAGAGGATTTCTCTGTGGACACGTGTGCCAGCAGAGGCTGCCACGCTGCTGGTTCAGACAGCCACATGCTGATGCCAATTAATAAGTCAGTTTATTGTAACCATAAGGTGAAGGCAGTTTTACTAAAAGACCTTATTTCCAGAAGATTAGCTTTAGAAAAACACGACCGATGGGACTGAAATTTCTCCAGAGGTATGATATAATCAGAAAGATTGTACAGGCTTAAGAGAATTCCATTTAGCTGTGCTTGCAGCTGCCTCGGGATGCAACCAGAATTGTGCAAATGCCTTAGCCAACCTCCCCCAAAAAAGGGCTTTTTGGCACTCAGCTTCAAGCTTTGGGCAAATTCAGGAACTAGAAACTTGCTCTCAACCGCTCTTGAATACATTTACTATGGCAGCATTTGGTGTATCTGCATCAACACCCAAACCCCACTCCAGGTGAGTGTGTGAGACTTGGGCTTGCCTCCTGCCAGCTGCCTCTTTTGATTTGACCATCAGGTGTACTCCAAAGTCACCTCCTCACCCTCCACACCCAGAGCACATGGTCTCTGCAGGAGCACAAAGCAGGCGAGCAGTAAGAAAAAAGTAAATTCTAGGAATTCTTACGGAGAACCACCACACTTCACCGTGGTGTTCACAAGCCTGGTTGCCAAAAAGAGAGGAAATCCCTTTGAAACACCACCTGCACTCTGCCCTGCCCACAAGTGACCTGAAGTCCAGATACCTGGGAGTAGAGGGAAGGACTGGATTTTAAGCACTTTTTACCATTGTTCTGCTCTAAGCCCATTTTCAAGGCAATCTAAAAGACCACAAGTGTATCAAAGCATTTGAGAGCTGAAGGGAACCAGGGAACCAGGGCAGTTCTGACTCCAGGATGTACCTGATCCACACAGATAACCAGAGTAGGAATTCCTGAATGCCCTAAAACATACACAGACACCAAATCATGAGCATGACCAAAGAGCCCCTAAATGAAAACTGCTGCAGCTCTAGGCATGGGGGCTGGGAAAAGTTGGCAGCTGAAGCTTTCCAAGGGAGGGGGCAGGGAGAAATGGGCTGAGTATTCATTATGAGCACTTGGAGAAATGGACTCCATGCACTCTAAAGACTCCTTTTCAGCTAAACCATAATCTGAAAGCTTGGCTTTTAAAAGTATTTATATTTTAGTTTAAGACAAAGTCCTGCAACAAAAGAAGTGTTGGCTGCAATGTAAGACTTGGCAGAGCCACAAGGAACTGAACAGGGGTCTCCTAATGCAAAGTGCTCAGCAACCCCAGCAACAGACACACAGCACAACAGCAGAGAAGAGAGAAACTGGGCAGTGCAGGCAGAAAAGCAGTAACAAGAGAAGCCAGAGTGCAGAAACTCTGTGAGAGCATAAAACTCTCCAAGCTAGCAGAGCACTCACCTCACAGTAAATATGCACAAGTTCAGTACCAGAGTTTGATCCTCTCTGCAAATCCACTGTCAGGAGCACGGTGATGAAGGGTGCATCAAAACTGCAACCCAAAAGGAGTCTCCAATTGCACCTTATCCTGCCTTATCTCACCCAGGGTGGGTGTAAGAGAGTTTCATCCCAAATTGTCGTGTTCATTATGCAGCAGGCTGAGCAGGCTAAACAATTCACGTGGGAAACTGTCCCCAGAGATTTCACCACTATCAGCTTTCAACCTGGAACACAGCAATCACTCACACACCTACCTGTAGGTCTGCAGACTTGTGCTTGAAGAACCCCACTGCATCCTCCAAGGGATTAGGAAAGCAAACATATTTTGGGATCCCTAAAGCCTTCTTTATGCAAGACAGTGAGTTTAGATAATGGTTTAGCCAAACAGGCACAGGCTGACTCAGTTGGAATAAGCCCCTTAGGAGGTACAGTGAAATCAAATCAGAACAATTTAAGCTCAAGTTACCAAAGCCAAAGTAAAAGCACTTCAACCGAGGAAAAGCGAGTCGTAATCTTTAAATTAAATTCTGAACTGATTTTGTCACACAGTTTCATACACAAGATGTAACAGGCTGCCTCTTCTGAGACACCTTAACACCAGCTTTTCCATAAAACACAAACCTACAGCAGCAGCTCTTTATTTCCTCCTGCTCCCCAAGCTCAGAGGAGCATCCTAGATTCACCCAAAGCTTCTCAATTGGCCTCTGTGGTCTTCTATGCTGCACCTCCAGTTACCCAATTAGTGCCTTGTTAACGAACACCTGCCATGTATTTATTCCTGGCTGTTGCAGTACTTTTAACCTGTAATGCCCAGTGGTACCTACATCCTTCTCAGAAGCTTTGTGCATAGACTTCAATAATAAAAATGTTCTTAGTGCAAAACCAGAGTGTTTTTCAGGGCTGTTAAACAGTGGCAGTTTTTGCCTCTCTGCTCATGGAGTGTTGAGTGTTTTGAAAGCAAGAGCAGATGGAAGCAGAAAAGGAGATACTTTGTGGGACAGCTCAGTTTTGGGAGGATGTGCCACACTCAGTGCCTTGTGTGACTGCACCCAACAGTATTCAGCAGGAATCAGGGACTGCTGGGAACACCAATTTTTCTGATCTTTGCAATAGGTACTTGCTGCAAGCTTCTGATTTTCACCTGTGCCTGTTCCACCATCAAAACCACAGTTCCCCACTGCAAGGGGAGATTATATGACTCAGATCACTCCAGTGTCAGACAGAAGGGTGTTGAACACAAGGGGATAAATGCTCTTATTACAACAGAGACTCATCTTTTCCAATGATCATCTTCAGTGTAGTGGCAGGATTTCCTCGATTGAGTAAGTGTTATTCAGTAAGTTAAGGATGACAGGATTAGGGCAGAGGTTTGAAACAATAATTGCAGTTTGTTCTTCTGTAGTACCTTTCATCTGTGGAATTCACAACAATGCAATAATCCTCCTAACAGCTTTTGTAGGTAAGGAAATATTATGACTCCTGTTTTTCAGCTGAGGAAGCTGAGAGGGAATATGATGATGCAGAGAATCATGGGCAGAGGCAGAGTTGGGGCTCAGATCTTCTGACTCATTCTTTGTAGTTCTGAGAGCCCGGACACACCAGTTGGTGAGGCCACCCTGGCTCCTCACTCCCAGGAATGTCAGTGCCTGCAAGGCTTTTGGATCTTCAGTGTTCCCTCTTCATCTGGAAAAGGGTGAGCACAGCCCCCAGACTGGGAAGCCAGAAGCCAGGATGTCTACAAGCCCCCAAAGGCACAGCACTGTGCTGTTTGAAGGGAAGACAGGAAAGAATTGAGCAACCCAAGACCTAAAGGATCTTCTAAGTGTTCATCTGCAAAGAGGAGTTATGATTGTCACCTGAATGGTGGTCTGGGGTCAACCAATATCCAGTGGAGGGTCCAGAGTAGATTTAAATAAAGTTCTTCCAGACTGGAAGTTCTCAAACCAGTGGAGATGAAGTGCTTCCACTGCAATGGACAGGAAGGGCATGAAGAGCCACAAAATCTTCTGTCAATAATGTGTCTTACCAGGAGGGAGCAAAAAGCTTTATTTGGAGGAGCTGGAGACTGAGATACATTGGGCTAAGATTTATATGCATGCAAAGAGGCAAAGCAAAGACCTAAACTGTTGTGAGAGGGAACAAAAGGACATCACCACAGAATCTGGGAATGGAAAAGAAACTGCCCAGCCAACATGGCTACATATCTTTGGCCATAGTTAAAAATGTTCCTTTGGAAATTACCTGCATCTGAATGGTTTTGTTGGACATTCAGTGTGATGTGGAGACCCAGCACCTGCTGTGAACACAGTGGTTTGCACAGGTAACAAGGCTGTGAACAGTGTGTGCTACTGAGCTGGCAGTTGAAACCAACAGGCACTGGAACGTGCCAGACTTCAGCAGGCCAAACCCCTAAAGGATTCCTCTGTGTTTCCTTACTTCTCCTCCTGCCCCCTCACAAAGACTGGAGAGAATGGCACAGAGATCCTCTAACAGTAACACCCTCAAACATCTTGATCTGTAGATGACAATGAGTAATAAATAGATTTCACTACAACTATTTCAGGGGTGTGAGTGAATTGTATTGAACTGCCCGCTCACTGTGGCTGCAGCCAAAGAACAAAGCTCCTGATTCACAGAAGTGCTGAGAACCTGCTGCTCCAGTTGAAGTGGCTGGGAGAGGCAGGCTGTCATCACGTCTGGCAGTCAGAGCATGTGTGACTCAGGCTGAGGCTCTCAAATCAGCAGCCTCTGTGCATTAACTTGGTTGGGGCTGGCATTGGGGGGAATTGGTGCTGAACGATGCCTTACAGGACATTGCAGGACTCCAGCCCTGTGGGAAGTCTGACCTGCTCTTCAAAAATCATGTTTCTTACCAGCTCTTTACTAACAAGGGTTTGATACATGCAGTGTTCAATGATCTTACACTGAAATGAGTTCTTCAACTTCTTACAGGCCCCTCATGCCTGGACTAAGTGTTTGTACACATCCCTCGCTGGGAAGGATGATTCCAATCCTACCTGCTCTCCACTGGGCTAAGATTTCCTAGCTTTAAATGAACAAATGTTGGCAATGATGCAAGCAAGGCTCAGAGTGCAGTGGGGGAGGTAGAAATATCATCCTGGAAAAGGTTCAGTGTTTGTTTTTAAATCCCAGAAGAAACATATGAATGTGATGTATCTGGGATTTAGGGAAATAAAAGCAGAGCAGCTTGTTAGGAACCACCCAGAAACAGCTCTGTGTCAGGGATCAGCTGCTCTTTAGAAGCCTTAAAGATGTAGCAGGTCTCTCCTGAGTTCTTCCTCCCTGTTTCTGGAGCAGAGTGTAACACACAGAGAGTCTGTTCTGCACTTCCTCTGTCTGCTGAGGGGCCCAAGTAAATAAAAAAGTGAGCGGAGATTGCTAATTGTGCCAAAACATAAACACGGGCTCACACAGCTTGTAAGCTCCCTGTCTGATTACTCACCACTACAAACAAACGTAAGCACGAGCTGGTTTGCAGCAGGCAGGTCTAAAGAGCAGGTCCAGGCTGTAGTGAAGTTCCTGGGAGCTTTCCCACAAACAATAAAGTCCTTTGGATCAGCTCTGCAGCACTGGGTTAGCTCTGCTCTCGGCGCAACCTGGGACAAAAGCACAGATGTTGGTCAGAGCAGGAGCCACCCACGGCCTCAGTGACACCCTGAAAGGCACCCAAAGGGACCCCAGGAACACTGGGAGCAGCCACTTCCTTCCAATCTGAGCCATTTCCCTTTCCCTTTCATCGCCATGGGAAGCTGCTCTCCCACAAACACCTCTGGCAGGTGTCTTTCCCAGTGCACTTGGCACGTCCCCAAGTTCAGGCTGTTTGGAAGCAAAGGGAGTGAAAGATTTGGTGAGGGAGAAGCCTGCCAAGCCCCCTGCTTCTCCAGAGTTTGGACAGATGTCACATCCTGCTGATCCCAGCTGTGGAAGCCTGGCTGGGGGAAGCAAGAAAGACCCTCGCAGATGATTCATAACCATCAAGTGAAATTTAATCCAATTTTTTTGTCTTTGCAGAGCCCTGGGGGATGTTCTGCAGTCCCAAAGAAATGCCCCTGCTCGTGCTGTTTCTGAAAGCTCTGTGCTATCAAAACCCCAGCCTGGCATGGAATAGGGTGCTTGGCCAAAAGGAGTTTATCATATTTTAAACTAGTTTAAAAAAACCATCCAGGACACTTAGAGGCTAAGGGGTTGTTTAGGATTACACTTAATTTGTAGTCAAGGCTACATTTTTCAGGTTCCAGAGAGGTATTAATCCAGAGCAGATAAGGATTTGTATACATGCACATATATGTATTTTCTGCACATGTATAAATATATTTATATGTATTTTCTACATATATAGAAAAATATCAGGCAAAAATTCCCAAAGCAGACACTCAGAGGCAAAATATGAACTTATCTCCAACATGAGAGAAACAAAAAACACCCTGCCACAAAGAAAGTTCTATAAATAGCATTATACTGCTGGTTTGTATTCTCCCATTTTATTTCATATTCATTGTTTGAAAGACTGGAAACATTAAGCCAAAACCATCTGGAAGAATCAGCACCAGGGATTTAACTGGATTTGTTTCCTAATATTGTTCTGGTGAGCGTGCAGCTCTCCTAACTGTGTTTTACCTCCGTGAGTTTAGAGGGCAGGGCTAATTCTCCAGATTTCTGCTGCAGGATTCCAGGCTGGAGGAGAAGGGCCTTGGCTTCACTACACCACAGGGTTTTTTCATCTTTTCCTTTCTCAACTGCCACTAGAATTTTTGGAAGTGAAATATCTTCCTGTATTAAAGGGCCAGTAAATGACACACGTCTCCTTTTCTTCCCTCCTAACTGAAAGCAGACTGCAACGTGTGGGTTCAGAAATAACCCGCTGCTCTCCAGAAAAGTGCTTAAACACATGTTTAACTGTAACTGGGCCCTCATGAATTAAATACTTCTCTGAGTCAGGGCTTTTTTGTGTGACAAGGCGCTGAGGAAACCACCTTGCCTCAGATACCCTCTCACCCAGGAGAGGAATTATGGACGTTAAATGGCTCAAACATCAGCATTGGAGAGGCACAGAACCACTTAGGTTGGAGAAGACCTCCGGGACCATCGAGTCCAACCTTTTGATGATTGATCATCACTTTGTCAATTAAATCTCGGCGCTGAGTGCCACGTCCAGTCACTCCTTGAACACCCCCGGGGATGGGGGACTCTGCCACCTCCCTGGGCAGCTCCAATGTTTAATGTTTGCCCCTGGTCCAACTTTCCATGAAGAAATCCCCTCTGATGTCCAGCCTGAACCTCCCCTGGAGCAGCTTCAGGATAACTCCCCCATGCCCTTGCCACCACCTGCCTGGGAGAAGAGCCCGGCCCCCACCTCACAGAAATTATCGTGGACATTAAACGGATGGGCCTGCCCTTCTCACGGCCGCCTTTATCGGTGTGCATCCCCACGGGGGCGGCTGCGGACGCAGCCCCAACGACACCTAACCCCACCTAACCCCCTGCGGCCGGGCTCAACGGCCCCCGAGCGACGGCAGCAGCGCCGCGGCCGCCCGATCCCGGTCTGTACGAGCCTGCTCCCCACACGGGAATGTCACCCCCGCCATGGATGCGGCCCGCGGGCCGCACGGGCAGAGCGCTCCCCAGAGCGAGCGGGGAACGGCAGAGAGCGCTGGGAGGGAAGGAGAGAAAGGAGGGGAAAGAGGGGAAAGGAGGAGAGGAGGGAAAAGAAGGAGGGGGGAGGGAAGGGGCGGGCACGACGCCACGGGGATGGGCTCCGCCCGTGCGCGCACTCGCGCCGCTCTTTTGGCTCTCGGGCCGCGCCGTAGCGCTCCCGGGAGAGAGCGGCATTGTGCGGCCTCCGGCCCGCTCCGCGCAAGCGCCGTCCCGCATTCCCCGCCTGGCGGACCCGGACCCGCCGCCGCCGCCGCCGCGTCCCCCCCTCCCCTCCCGCGGCCGCGCTCCTCCCTCGCCCGCGGAGGAGGCGGCGGCCGCCCCCCTTTCCCCGTCCCCATCCCCCGGTAAGTCACCGAGAGAAAAGAGCGAGAGAACGAGGCGGCGGCTCCTCCTCTCCCGTCCGCTCCTCGCCTCCCGCACCGCCCGGGGCTCTCCCTCACCGCCGTTGCCCGCGCGTGGCGCCGCCGCCGCCGCCGCCGCCTCCCCTCAGGCAGCGCGCGCGGAGCCCGCCCGCTCCCCTTCCCCCTCCCCTGGCCCCGGCCCCTCCGCGCGTCCCCAGCCCGCCCCCCCCCCCCCACCCCCCCAGCCGTGTGGGGACCCCTCGCTTCACCCCCTCCCCAAATCCGGGGTTTCCTCGGGGAGCTTCCCCCCCGGCCGCCCCCACATTCCAGAGCCAGGGAAGGGCCGTTCGGGGCTGGGGTGTTATCGGTACCGCGTGCGTGGCGGAGGGGGATGCGCTGGGAGCGCCCCCCGCCCTGCCCCGGGCACGGAGCAGCCCCCGGGCCGGGGGAGCGATGCTGCGGTGGTTTGGCAGCGCGCTGCGTGCTGGCCCGAGTTCCCAGATGAGTTCCAGATGCAAAGGAATCCGGATCGGCGTTGGGAAAGTTTAATTTCGTATTGTGGCCCCCGGGTTGCCCGGGGAGTGTCCCTGGCTGGAGATAGTCTGGGATGCAATCCTGTGCCATGTGCTCTGGGATGACCCTGCTGGAGCAGATGAGCCGCTCCCTTCCAGCCTGGCCCCTTTCTGGGATTCTGGGATCTCCCCACACCGAGCACAGCCGGCAGGCAACTGGTAGCGCCCTGCTCTGCACCCTCTCGGGAAGGAGATGCTTGGAATGCCAGTGGATCCTGAGAGCAAACGCTCTTCTTCCCGAATGTGCTGCCACCAGCAAAAGGAGCTGCGATGTTGCAAATGCACTTAGAAGGCAAATCCTGACAGTGTGAGCTGGGGGTGATTCTGTTCCTGAGCTGAAATGTGGCTGAGCTGCAGTGGAGATTTGTTCCCTCTGCAGCATCAGCCCCGATTACGGAATCCTGGCACTGCACTCCATCAGGTCTTGTTACAGAGAGCGAGTCTGGAGAGGCTGATCCAAGGCTGCTGCCAGTCAGGGGGAAGTCTGGGGTGGAGAAGGGGATGGTTTGATGCTCAGACCTTTCAGCAGGGAAATGTGACACCGAAATATTCGCATTCTGAGGTGAAAGGAATCTGGTCAGGTCTGGAGCTTTGCAAGCGTCGGTTATTTTTTGTGTTCCTGGTCGTCTTGTATTCTCTGCTTTAATAAATTAAAATAAGAAGGGCCTTGGACTGTTCTTTCCATCTTCCATACGAACTACTGTGTTTACTCTGTACTTAGTGCTTGTTACAAGTGTTTTGGGGTCTGTGATATGAAAACCCTGCCACACTTCAAAGCTCATGTGCTGTAGCACTGTTTGGAAAAAGCTTTCCAAGGAGTGATCAAAGGCCGTGGCTTGAGTTCTTAGTCTTGCACATAAGTGGGTCTGAAGGCCTAAAATACTGCTGTGCTGCTCAATAGATAATAAATAGGGGTTTTGATACTGATTTCTGGCAACCTGCATGTTGACCAGTCTCACTCTTGTGCATGCCGAGAATCTTTTTTGACAGCTAATGAGAATATTTTGCTTTTCTTCCAGGTCTTCCTTTGAGCGTGGTTCTCCTCTCAGTGGCAAGAGCTGCCTTTTGAAGCAGCACATTCATTTCTCCCCTTCAAGCACCCATAAGTCTCATTTGCCAGCTCCAGAACCATGGCAACAGAAGAAAAGAAGCCAGATGCAGAATCCACCAAAACACAATCTACTCCTTCCTCCTCGACCAATCAGAGCAAGGTGTGTGCGGGGCCCCAAAAAATATCCCTGTAAAACCACCTGGAACTACCTGAACACTCAGCAGCCAGAGCAGAATCAGGGATTTGAATTCTCCTGTAAATTAAGATCTTTTCCATGTGGCCGCTTCTGCTGTTGTCTTGTGCTGAGGATTTTAGGGAAAAGTGGATGGAGTGCAGCTCTGCTGTAGTGCTAAGTGTTCTTGTATTTGGTTTTGGGGAAGTTCTCACTGGTGAAATACTTCTTGTCATTTTGATCATGACAAAGGCTGTTTGTTTGTATCCTTGGAATGCCTGGAGGCGGCTGGAGAATTGGTCAGTATCTAGTTGTGGAGTGGGGAAACAGTTGTTCGGGTTCTTTGAAGCCTGGAGATGCTCAAAGGAGGTGTTATTGTCTAATCATGAGGCCTTTTCAGAGGGTAAAAGTGGGATTTTCAGGGGCAGGAGGAATTGGCCTGTGGTTTAATTCATGGTCAGCGTGAAAATGCACTTGAAAGCACTGCCCAGATCAATATCAGGAGTGTTACTTGGGCACTTTGTGGTTGGGCTGTTGGATTATTCTCACCTGTTGGTTACTGGCTTGAATGGAATTCACCTCAGGGGGGACTTGGTGTTGTGCTTGGAACAGAGAGGCCCCAGACTAAAAGGGTGTTTGGTTTGCTTGGTTGTTCTTTTTGAATTTGGAGGGAATGGGAATGTAAATGTGGTGTAAATGCTGGAATCTCTGTTATGGTGAGCATCCACGTGGTCCGTTCCTCTGCACTGATCAGAGCTGGCCACTGAGACACTAAATGTGTAATTTAACTAATTCATCCATTTTTTTTCTTACAGCCTGCCCCAGTAAAGCCAAACTATGCTCTCAAGTTCACGTTAGCAGGACACACAAAGGCAGTGTCATCAGTCAAGTTTAGTCCTAATGGAGAGTGGCTTGCCAGCTCCTGTAAGTACTGCTTGCTTTTATCTCATTTCAAACACAAATGTGGGCCTTGAAGAAGGGCCTGTCTGCAGTCTCCATCAGGGAGAGGAGGGATGTCATGTTTTTTTTTTTGTTTAAGGAGTGATACCAAAGCTGTCACTCTTGGAGATAATTTAAGTTCTGTTCCTTTGAGCACTGGGTCTTTGCATTGCCTGGAGAGCCCTCACCTGTTCAGCTTTCCTTACTGAGCAAGTGGGCAAGAATCAATCCTGTGCAGAGGAAACCCTCGTGCTTTTCTGTATCACTAGAAGCTTAAGCTTTTAAATTGAACTTTGTGCACAGTATCTGCAGGCAGAACTTTCCTGTGGGAAATAAGGAAGGTGCTGCTGGGTTGCAGAGTTGGATGCACACGCTCTGTCCTGTGTGCCTGTGGTGCTTGGCAGTCAGGGGCTTTGATTGCCCCAGTGGAGTGCAGAAGGTTATAAATGGTGTTTCACTGCTTGCTCTCTTAGTCCCCTTTCTGTCAGCTGTGGTATTTCATAAGGGGTTTTTTTGTTGTTCAGCTTTGCCTTGAGAATGTGCTTCTGTGACTGTCAGTGGTCCAGAGAGGATCCATGTGTAAGGAAAGGGCAGTTGGAAATGTTGAATATGACAGTGAGGGTCACTGGAACATCTTCCAGACATGGGAATGGCTTGGGGCTTTGACTTAACTGCAAACAGCCTCAATAAAACCAGTGCACTGTGCCATATAAATCATTCTTATAGTGCCCCATCAGAATTCCCCTCCCCTCTCCCCTGAACGTGTTTTCCAAACTCTGTATCTGGCAAATAGCAACTTTTTTTTTTTTTTTTTTTTTTTATTCTGGCTTATTTTGCAAGTTACCATGGATAGCATGTTTGGGTTTCTGCAGGCATCCATTCAGTCCGGCTTTGTGGTGTAATTATTGTTCTTTTTGGGGCAAAAGCCTTGCAGGCATTCCCGTTGACCAGCACGACTTTTACCGTTGGCAGTCTAAAACAAAAGTAGAAACCCAAGTTGTCAAGAGAGAAACTAAAGCTGCTGGAGTCTCTCTGCATTCCAGGCAGCTTATGTAAGCTCAGCTGCTGCAGAGTGCTGTGTAGGAAGCTGTTCTTCACCAGTTCAGTATCACCTTCTTCCCTGAGGTCTGCCTGAGGAGGGAGAACTGCCCAGAGACAGAGTTAACTTGTTTCCTTTCACCTGGAAGGGAACAGCTCTGGTAGTGCTGTTAATTAACCTCTGAACTGGCACATTCTTTTCCAGCTGCTGACAAACTCATTAAAATTTGGGGAGCCTACGATGGCAAGTTTGAAAAAACAGTATCTGGTCATAAGCTGGTAAGTATGAGGTAATTACTGTGGGAGTTTACCTGGGAAGGATTTTGCTTTCTTTTCCTCATTCAGAAGCTTCCATTCTTGGTTAGTTCTACCTGTGTAGAAGGTTTTGTTCTTCAGTCTTATTTTGTCAGTTTTTGTTTATGTAGTCCTGGAATTGCTGGAGTAATATTGGGGCAGGCTGGGAGTATGGGTGGAGTGCAGGCTGCTCGAGGAACACCTGCATTCCCAGTGCCCAGCCAGCTTCTTGTGTCCCTGAATTTCAGGAGAACCCACCTCAGACACAGGGCAGAGCATTCCCGGGTGAAAATCCCTGGGAATTCTAACGCTGTGTCTTGTTCCATGTCTCCTTTGTATAAGGAACAAAACACTTGCCTTTTAAGGAGATTGAATTTTTCTTGTGGGTTTGCCTACATAAACACAACATTTACTCATTCTGCAAAGTTCTAAAGAAAACACAAAACTCCCAAGCCCTTTGGTTTTCCTTTTTTTTTTTAAGTTTTTTACGTGCTGAAGTTTCACGAGCAAAAATGAAGATTTATCAAAAGAAAAACCGCTGGAATCTTCTCCAGCCTTTGGGGACTTGGACTGTAAAGAGCAGCCATTTGTCATGAGGAAAAGCCACTTACTCAGATTAATTTATGAGCATTCTATTTAGGAATTCCAACAAAGGGTTTTGGTGGCCACAGTAAGAACTGTGTGAACGAGCTGCTAATGTTCTCAGTGTATGTGGCCCAGCTTAAAATTAACTTGTGCCAGAGGAGCTCTTAACGCAGCAAAATCACTGAATTCCTGACTCTCAGTGTTGGATTTTCATTCAGGCTTCAGCTAGGAACGTAATCTGCAGTCTGTGTTTTCCACTTTTCTGTGTGGCTGAACAAACAGAGCTGAGAAGAGAATTGCTTTCCTTTGTTTTAGGGGATCTCTGATGTTGCTTGGTCATCAGATTCCAACCTCCTTGTCTCTGCCTCCGATGACAAAACTCTCAAAATATGGGATGTAAGCTCGGTAAGGGCAGGAATTATTATTTATTTACCTTCATTTTCTGCAACATTGGCTTCTTCACTTGTGCTCCTGCTTGTAACAAGCTGGTGAATGGGCTGTGAGGATGAATGAGTTGTGCTGTCTGCTCTTGCAAAGAGTGGGATGCTTGTGGGTACCACAAGGAGACTGAGAGAGCACTAAAGCCTGATGATGATGGAGAGAGAAGCACAGCAAAAAGCCTCTCAGATGAAACCTTTTTGTAACTTCTTATCACAGCAACATTTAGTTCTGCTTTTTTTTCTCCCATTCTCTCGTGACAGAGAGAACTGGATAATTTGGTTGAGTTTTGATTAGGAATATTAAATGGTTTGGATGCTCCCGAGCTGCCCAGAGTTTGCCCCTCGTCTGCAATCATGATTGTTTTATATTGTTTTTTTTTTCTTTCCTGTTTTGTTGCAGCTGGCCCTTTGCCCATCTAAATCTGGGGTTAGAGATGGTTTCTTTCTGTGCTGCACAGTGATTAGCCTTAATGTGGTCTCTCTGGATGCTTTTATGATGCTGGGTGGTGCTGGGTGTATTTAACTCTGCTGAATTTTATTTCAGGGTAAGTGCTTAAAGACATTGAAAGGGCACAGTAACTACGTTTTCTGCTGCAATTTCAACCCTCAGTCAAACCTCATCGTTTCTGGCTCAGTGAGTGTTTTTTTAATTTTTTTTTTCCTTTGTGGGAAGCAAGTGCTGCACACTCTGTCACTTGTAACTAAAGGGACAGACAGGTTCTTTAGGGATCCTTGGCAGAATGATGATGGCATTAAATCATAGTTACAATTACAGCTTTATTTTCTTAACAGATTATTATGATTAGTGTAGCACACTAATTTATGATTAGAATGGCACAGGATTTCTGCAGGCAGGATTGATGTAGTACAATTTATAAGTAGTGATTACAGAATTTATAGTACAACTTACGGCTTCTAATCACCTGGGTTCTGACTTAGCTAAAGGATGGCTTCTAATCACCTCTCCCTCTGCAGTTTGGGTCAGATCATGGTTTGAAAACAGTATTAAATGAAAGAATATGAATCACACAGCCCATTTCAATTGTGTTTTCCCTGAAAAACACAGCTTGTATTCAGGTGAGCTGTGCATTGCCACTGCTGTGTTTACCTGGGAAAAAGCCCTTAATCCATCCTCAGTGTCCTCCATGGAGACAAGGAGTTCAGGGAGGTGTTCCCAGAGTGTTGGTTGTGTCCTGGCCTTTCTGACCCAGCTGGGATAAGGTTTCATGCTGTAGCCAGGCTGTAGCTGAGTGCCTCCATCAGGTGCTTGACTAAACCCCAGTGCCTCTCTTCCCTCTCCAGTTTGACGAGAGCGTGAGGATATGGGATGTGAAAACAGGGAAGTGCCTCAAGACGTTGCCTGCTCACTCTGACCCAGTTTCAGCTGTAAGTCTCTCCTGATCAGTGAACACACAAATGCTTGTTTTGTGAGCAGAGCTCCTCTCCTGCCCCTGTAGTTTGTGCTCTGTTACCAAGCCCTTACACAGAGTCCAGGCTGGGCTGTGGTCAGTGGCCATTGCTCAGTGAGGATGAAATGAGTGGTGTTTTCTCTAAGATCAATGTGGATTTTGGTCCTGGCTGTAAATGTGAACCTTGCAGAGGTGTGCCAGGCGTGCCTGAGTGTCATTCTGGGACACAGGTTTGTGCCACTTGATGCTCAGAGAGCAGCCTGTGTTTCTCTTGCTTTCGTATTGTTCCAAGCTCTTAGTGAAGTGCCATTCCATGGAACACTTCTGTTTTAAATCTCAGTCATTCCATAGGAGAAACGAGCTTGGAATGCAGCAATATCCACTGGAATTAAAGAAAGCCAGAAGGTGTTCAGCTCTTAATGTCTTTGAAATGAAGAACAGTGAAAAAAATCTGAGCCTCAGGCGTGTTGAACTGTGGCTGCTCTGACATGGTGGTTCTGCCACATGCAAAAGATAGTTTACACTCACAAATATCTGTTAATGGTAATAATTCTAAAGAATTATTCTTTAGATATAAGTAGCAACAAATTGACCTTAAAACATATGAGTGGCTACATAAGAGATTCTATTCCATGCCCTTAAAATAATCAGGTTCTAGCCACATGTTTTATTCTGCTGATGTGTTCCGTGTCAGAAATGGAAAATAAGAGCTTGCAGTGGAACTTGAACATTTGATCTTTATGAGCATCAGTGAAGTTGTTTTAATAATTAGTATTAATAACATTACAGGTGCATTTTAATCGTGATGGATCCCTGATAGTGTCAAGTAGCTATGATGGACTCTGGTAAGTGGTTATTTCTTGCCTGCATCGCTCTTTGCACCTTTTTGCATTTTAAAAACACTTAAAAAAAAAACCCCAAACTCTTGTATTTGTGATGTTAAAATTGTAATAAAAGACTTCAAAGCCAATAATACTGATTTTTGTGTGGTTTTAACAGTCGAATCTGGGATACAGCATCAGGCCAGTGCTTGAAAACACTGATTGGTAAGTGGAAATATTTCTTGTCTGGGCTCTGTTTTTCACACAGATTTTCTGTGTTTCAGTGAAACTATTGAAAACAAATGAATGTTGAAAGAAACCCTCTGTAGTGAGACAGCACAGCCAGGCACTTTGTAACACTGCTTTTAATTTTGCTGTAGATGATGATAACCCTCCTGTGTCTTTTGTGAAGTTCTCACCAAATGGCAAATACATATTAGCTGCAACTTTGGACAAGTAAGTATATTTTTTTTTAAAAAAAAGAGAATAATTCACAGATTTGAAATTTGGAGTGTCAGATTCTTTATTTTGCTTTTTGGCTTCCCCAGTAATGATAATACATTGTTTCATATATAGTGTTTTCTGTGGAGAAGAATATGAATGGCATAGCAGTAAAATTGATATTTTGGGGTTAACTAACCCTGCATTCCAAAGCCAGGCTAAAATGATCCATGTGGACTTTTGGAACTCTGCTATGGAGAAACGTTTTTCAGCTGCTAGGAACTTTTCGGACAGAAAAAGAAAAAAACAATCACCCAAGAACTAAAATCTTTGTTTTTCTTTTGTTTTCCAGCACTCTTAAACTTTGGGACTACAGCAAAGGAAAGGTAATTCTTTCTTTTTTATGTAGACTTAACTAAGCTTTTAGGAAAATTGGATTTTACATGTGATTTGTAAACTTGACATATGAGTACTGTAGAAAAAAAAATGTCAGTACCCCTTTAGTGGAGAGGATAAACTTGTAGCAGAGCCTCTTGCAACAGGACAAGGGGCAATGGTTTTTAACTAAAAGAGGGTGGATTCAGGTTAGAAAGTTCCCTGTGAGGGTGGAGAAGCCCTGGCACAGGGTGCCCAGAGCAGCTGGGGCTGCCCCTGGATCCCTGGAAGTGTCCAAGGCCAGGCTGGACAGGGCTGGGAGCAACCTGGGACAGTCGAAGGTGTCCCTGCCCATGGCAGATCTTTAAAAGTCCCTTCAAACTCAAACTGTTATCATTCTGTCTAAAGATGTCTTTGAAAAGAAAAAAAAAAAAAAAGGTGAAAATACTTGCCTTCTGCATAACCCTGAGATATTGAATACAGCAGTATTTCTGCATTTTTGTCTTCATGAACAATAAATTGCCTTTGATCTCTTTCACTGTTGGAATGGGACAAATTCAGGGCTTTGTTTTGGGTTTTAGAGCAGAGCTGCCCTCTGCATCCTCGAGATCTCTTGGCAGGGTGGGAAACACAGGCTGATATGTTTAGTCTTTTTTTCCCAGAGAGTTTGTCCTTGACTGAGAAAACTCCCTCCCAGCTGCATTAATGTCTCGTGGCTCTTCCCTTCCAGTGCCTGAAGACGTACACAGGACACAAAAATGAGAAGTACTGCATATTTGCCAATTTCTCTGTCACTGGTGGAAAGGTTGGTGTTGACCTGATTATTTATTGTTACTTTTGTGGAGTTTTTACTGCTCCTCTCTGTAGAAAAAAAAAGAGGATTTGGGGGCTGGAAACCTCCTTGGGTGGGTGCTGGTTTGTGTCTCTCTCTAGGTGGGCTCACTGTCAGGTTTCCTGACTTCTCCTCCTTCTCCCTTCCACATGGACAACAGTGGAATGTTTACTGAGAAATTGCACTTGGATATGGATCAGAAAGATTCAGATAACTGTGTTTTCTCTCTGCCCCTCCAGTGGATCGTGTCGGGTTCAGAAGACAACCTGGTTTATATCTGGAACCTTCAGACAAAAGAGATTGTACAGAAACTACAGGGACACACAGGTGAGGGAGAGGATTCTGTTTTATTTTAGCCTCATATCATCAGGCTTAGCCTGAGCATTTTCTCTCTGATAGCAATTTTCACTCTCAGACCCATAAATTCTTGACTGGCTGAAGTTTAATTGAGTCCTGAGAGTTTTGCTCCTTTTTATGAAGGGTTTTTATGGGCATTGGAAATGTTTTATTCTTCACCTGTGAAAACTTTGGCATCAGCTTGCAAAGGAGATTTGCTTGAGCCCAGAACTGGTCAAGATATTTAAGTGTCTCATGACATTAGTGACTGTGAATGGTCTGTTAACACCTCCCCGAGCTGCAGCTCCCAGGGATAAGGATTGGTGTGGACTGGAAATGTCTGTGCCTGGTCTTGAAACACGAGATGTCACCTGATGGGTACCTCAGGCTGAGTCCTGTCAGAGAGCAGGATCTCAGCATGCTCAGTCCTTTGATCTGGGCTGGATCCCAGTGCTTTGGGCTGGATCCCACTGGGCTGGATCCCAGTGCTTTGGGCTGGATCTCACTGGGCTGGATCCCAGTGCTTTGGGCTGGATCCCACTGGGCTGGATCCCAGTGCTTTGGGCTGGATCCCACTGGGCTGGATCCCAGTGCTTTGGGCTGGATCTCACTGGGCTGAGTCCCAGTGCTTTGGGCTGGATCCCAGTGCTTTGGGCTGGATCCCAGTGCTTTGGGCTGGATCAAACTGGGCTGGATCCCAGTGCTTTGGGCTGGATCAAACTGGGCTGGATCTCAGTGCTTTGGGCTGGATCCCAGTGCTTTGGGCTGGATCCCACTGGGCTGGATCCCACTGGGCTGGATCCCACTGGGCTGAATCCCAGTGCTTTGGGCTGGATCAAACTGGGCTGGATCCCAGTGCTTTGGGCTGGATCCCAGTGCTTTGGGCTGGATCCCACTGGGCTGGATCCCAGTGATTTGGGCTGGATCCCACTGGGCTGGATCCCAGTGATTTGGGCTGGTTCCCAGTGATCTGGAGTGTAAGGAAGGCAGTAGGCAGCAGATTTTCATTTTCAGGCTCTGAAGATGAAGTATTACCTAAAAACTGATCAGGATGTTGGAAATACCCTCCCATGACAAAAAAAAACTGGCTTGGGTTTTGATTGAGCTGTCTGGCATGATCTGATAGAAGTAAGAACTCCAACCTAGAGAGTTCTCACCTTCTGAAACCTGTCAGACACTTTCCTACTGCCCTCAATTCTTTCCTGCTTGTATTTCCTCTCACAGAGGAGCAACAGTTGTAAGATAGTTACAAACAACACGTTTAATTCTGCTACGAGGAAATAATAACTTAGCTTAACAAAACAAGAGTTGCTCATTTTCAGAAATGCCTGCTGTGAACCAGAGCTAAACAATTCCATTTTTCTCTCTGCTCTTTTTTTTTTGCTCAGATGTTGTCATCTCCACAGCTTGTCACCCAACAGAAAACATCATCGCATCAGCGGCACTAGAAAACGACAAAACAATTAAACTGTGGAAGAGTGACTGTTAAACGTTCCAGGATTGCTTTAGAGACTGTCAGGAAAAACAACAACAACAACAGAAAAAAATGTTTTTAAAAAAAATAATTAAAAAAATAAAAACACCCATAAATCCAGTTTGGCAGGAAACCTGAAGAATATTTGATAAAGTGGTTTCTGTTAAGTCTTGGCCCAAAGAAAACATCTGAGCTCTGCTAGAGCTGGGCAATGTGGTGGCAAAAAAAAAAAAAAACAACAAAACAAAACAAAGATGCAGTGTCTCCTTTTCTTGCCTAATATTTTGGCAGACAGATGGATGATTCTGATGTCAGGTCAGAAGTCTTGGACACCCCAAAGATACTGTATTTTCTGATGGCATTGCTTCTGGGCACTGTTGCTGCTTAAGGAAGAGCTGCCAGTCTACTTTGTACCAGTAAGTGAAGTCACAAGCCTAGAGATGTGTGGAATTTTTTTTTAAATATGTCTAATTTTTTTTTTTTTTAAATTTTTAAAATTTTTTTTCCAGACTGTAGGTTCTAGTCTCTTGAGAAGTTTCTGTATTGTTTTAAATAGGAGTACTGCATCTTTAAGGGTGCTTCATTTTAAAACACTCAGCTCAAACTTTGTGACCAAATAAAACCATGCAGTTCCAGATTTCCCTCTTCCTGCCCCTGACTTGACTCCTGTGGTGGAATCTCTTACCTTCTGTATAGTTGCTTACCTCTTGTTACGTGTGTTTAATAGATGCTGTTCTAGAGCAAAGTTACAGTTCTTCTGTTAACCATTAAAATGAATCCTGCTTGTAGTTGTTCTCAGCATATTTTAATTTTTTTTTTTATTATTATTTTTTATTTTGCCTCTTCCGGTTCTAAAGCCAACTCACAGAACACTGTAAAGTTATTTCAATGTAAAAAAGAAACAAACCCAGACTTTTTGTATCTTGGCAATCCATGGTATGAAGCTGTATTGCAAATGGCATGACTCTGTATCTATCTCAGCATTGGTATTTCTTTCCCTTTTTGTCATATCCATGTGGTATTTACACATCCAGAAAAAATACCATGTGCCATAATAAAAAGGTGGGATTTTATGTGTATGCTTGTGGTTGAGTGTGCTCGTGTAAAGTGTCTGTGTCCATGAAAGCTTCTCTTAAAAAAACATTTTTTTTTTAAGGGGAAATGTTTTCTTTAGAAACACCAGTGAGGGAGGATGAGGAGCAGCAGTGTGGAGAAAAAGAGGAACAAACACAAGTCCAAATTTATTTAATGAAGGGGAAGGGGTTGAGCTGAAGGTGACAACACTGCTACAACCCCTCAGAGAGAGCCTGAGCCAAGGGAAAGAATTCCTGCTGCCCTTGTAGGATGGGCAGGGATCCAGGATTTACCTTCTGCTGGTTCAGAAATGCACAGAGGCACAAGTTTTACT
Organism: Phylloscopus collybita; assembly: GCA_027886175.1. NCBI lineage: Eukaryota > Metazoa > Chordata > Aves > Passeriformes > Phylloscopidae > Phylloscopus > Phylloscopus collybita. The sequence continues at coordinate 8,527,184 of JAJNNQ010000001.1, forward strand.
GCACCCAGAGGGTTCTGCTGCAAGGGGATATTTTGCTCCTGAGGAAGCAAAACCTCTTTTTTTTTTTTTTTTGGTATTTACCTCATGTGGTTGGTAATAACAGAAAATCAATTACAGTCCAGACCTCTGGAGTGCAGCTCTGAGGCTGCCTTGCTTTGAAACCCTTGGAGAAAAAGAGCTGCAAGACATGAGGCATAGGTTTTCCTTTTTAAAATATAAAAATAGAGTTCATGTTGAGCTGCTAAAATGGCTATTAATAATATCACTGCCTTTGGAGGTTTTTCATTACCCCCAGGAAGGGACACTGTGTCTAGACTTGGTGTCACTGCTAAAATGATCAACTCATGAATTTTTTTTCAGCCTTATTCTTGAAGGCCAGCAAAACTCTTCAATGCAGGATGTGGCTGTGCTGCTTTACAGCGTGGAGAAGGTGGAATTTTACTCCTGCAAAGCATTTTTAATGTCGATTCAGAAATATTTCCTGGCACGGTGCCTCTCATGCCCCTGTGTGTGAGTGGCTTTGCTTGCCCAGCTGTGCTGTCACACACAGCTGTGGGGAAGGGAGATGAATTTTCTGCTATCACAAGGAAATCTCTTGAACAGGGATAGAAAAAACCCCCTAATGTAAAGAATCTGCTGTAAAGCTGCTCTCCATAAAGGTCTTGTTTAAATCCTTATTATCCCACCTGGGATTAATGCTGGGGCCTATTGGCATGAGCTCTACTTACCTCTAATTCTGTGCAGCCTGGCATGGCTGTGGTGGTTGGAAGGGCAGGATTAGCTCGAGCACAGCTTGGACACAAGGACTGTGTGCTGGCTGGAGTAGGGCTGGAGTAGGGGAGGTGTAACTTTTATTTTGGGCACAGGCTGAGCGTGGCTGGGGTGTGTTAACAGCGTGCTGAGGGAGGGTGAGCGCACTGCTGCGGGCCTCTGCTGCAGCGGCAACTTTTAAACTGAGGGAAAAGGCGGCTAAAAAAGAGGCTGCTGATTTTTTTTTTTATATAGGCTCTCCCGCCAAGAAAAGAAGAGGGGGAAAAAATAATAAGAGAAAAAAAAACATGGTTAGATGCCACGAAGTAGGTGGCAGTGCCTTAACCGTATGTGTGTTGTATAGGCCACTAGGGCCTCTTCCATCCTTATCAAGGGGAGTGCTAACCTTCTCTCCTTTCATACAACACAGCTGTCTGAGCACACCGATGCTATTTAAACCTCCAGTCAGCTATAGCCACACAAGATAGGGCGAGCCGACTTTTTTAACCTCTTTCCGCCCAGTTTGGCATCTCTATTTAATCCGCATAGAAAACTCTTACTCTCTTTCCCAGATTTCCCCTAAAACCCCTAAAAATCTCGGTAAAATGGCTAAAAAGCGCGCTTTCCGCGTCCTCTTTTAATATATTCATCACTTTTAGCCAATCAGCGTGGAGAAGGCGGAGCTTCCTCTCCTGCCCCGTGACGCGCGGGGTGTGGTTTTGCTTCGGCCCCGCTGATGGGGGCGGGCGGGGCCGGGGTTCGCGGGTTCGAGTCCCGCCCCCGGAGGGGCGGTGCCGCTGGGATGAGCTCACTGCGGGCGGACCCGCGTAATCAGCAGGGTTTGAGTTTTCCAACGGGGGATCCCGCGGGTTTGAGCTTTCCCGCCGGGTATCCCGGGGGTTTGAGCTTTCCCGCTGGGTATCCCACGGATTTGAACTTTCCCGCTGGGTATCCCGGGGGTTTGAGCTTTCCCGCTGGGTATCCCACGGATTTGAACTTTCCCGCCGGGTATCCCGGGGGTTTGAGCTTTCCCGCCGGGTATCCCGGGGGTTTGAGCTTTCCCGCCGGGTATCCCGGGGGTTTGAGCGGCAGCGGGATTGCACCGCGGGATGCTCTGGTGGAATCTCCCGCAGCCGGAGCAGCGGTGCGGGAGGGAGCCCATTCCCGACGTGTTCCCGCAGCCCCGGAGCTGGTAAATCGCTCCGAGTTCCATCAGCGCTGATGAAGAGTTACAGGTTCCAGATGCGGGATCGGTGGAAGAGCTTGGATGGGTTGTTTTGGTTTCTTTTCCCCTTCTCTTCGGCATCCCGAGGGGATAAAACCGGACAAACATTTCTCTAAATGAGCACTGCAGCATCTCAAACTAGCCCGGGGAGCTGCTGCTCCCACCGGGATTAGTCCCCCAGCATCCCGCTGTAGGTCCCACCGATGTATTGCTCCATCCTCCGACCCCTGTGACCCTCCCAGACCTTCCCCGCTGGGCTCCCGGCGGGAAGGACCAGCGGAGGAGCCGCTTTTCCGGAGGAGGCTGCGGATCCAGGTGCAGCGCCCGGGGGTTTGCGTGGCCCCGGCCCCGGCAGCTGTGCACAGCTGCTGCACCGCAGGCTCACAGAACGGCTTTGGGGTGGGAGGGACCTTACAGCTCATCCCGTTCCAACCCCCTGCCACGGGCAGGAACACCTTCCACTCTCACAGCTTGCTCCAAGCTCTGTCCAGCCTGGCTTTGGATATTTCCAGGGATGCTGCATCGCTGCCGCAGAGCCCAGGCTGCTCCTGGCTGCCCCTTCCAGATAACTGATGAGTTTATTAGGGGATTAAAAGTTAGTTTCCCCTCCTTATTGAATGCTCTGATTTATGCGTGCGTTTAAATCAATCCCATTTCCTGCTTTTTATCCCTTCTCCCCCAGGCTTTCAGGCTTTACCGTGTCAGATAATTGTTACAATCACATTGTTTTGAGGCGAGCGAGACACCGTGGGTGGTTGAGGGGATTTGGATCCACGAGCTGCGTTTCTTGGGCACTTCTGCCAGGTGCCAGCTGCCCCTCCTGAGCTGTGGATGCCCCTCCTTGGACCAGTTTGTGCTGCCTCCCGGTGAAATACGAACCGGCATCCCTGCTGATGAAGATGCTGTTGGAGATCAGGTCCAGGGAGCAAGAGGTGCCTGCTGGGCTGGGGTGCCCAGGGTGGGGGATTTCAGGTGCTGCTAGCAGGCAGTTGCTGGATGAGCTACATAAGCAGCTTATTTTGTCATTTTAATTTTTTAATCCCGCGCATTCGGTCGCGCTCTCTTATTAGTAAGCATTAGCTCTCCAAGTCCCATTAGCTCCGCTGAGAGCTGGGGCTTTGCTCGTGGGGACAGCGCCGGAGGAGCCAGCAGGGGGCTGGGGGGCTGCTCCTGCAGCTGGTGACATCCCTGCTGTCCCATGTGGGTGTGACCCTGGCCCTGTAGAGCCATCACTGCTCAGTCCTCTCCTCTGCTGTCCCCCTGTCCCCCTCCCAGCTCCCTCCAGAGCTGATCCAAGCCCGGGGCTGGCTCTAACCTCCCCCTGCTTCATTAAGGCAACCATCTTCTTGTGTGCAAACACACACATCCCGTTCAAACCCTCTTCCCTCTCCTTCAGGTTTTCCCCTTAACCCCAGGGCCATCCCCAGAGCTGTGCTTTGTCAGAGGATCTCAAGTCCCGGATTTAAAAAATCAGTTGACTGCTTCTCTTTAATAAAATTATTCCTTTCCTCTTTAAATAGCACAACATGTCACAGAAAGCCGGTGGGTCCGTTCATGAGGATGAGGCAGCTCAGAGAGGAAAAAGAGACGGGGAAAAAAAAAATAAAAAATAAAAAAAGTAAAACCATACATCTCCCCAAACCCCTTCTGCCTAATCCAACTGAATTAGAGGATTTCGAAGTGGATTTAAAACTAAATCTTGATTAGGGAGAATTTCTCTCCAAGAGCTGCTGCACGGTGGTATTAATGGGAAGTGATCGTGGACAGAGGAAATAGGACAGAAATAACCGAGGGTAGCACATACGCACTCAGGTCTGTGCACGAACTGAAAGAACCGGGGGAATTTCTCCAGAGGAGAAGGGAGAAATCCAACATCGACAGAAGGAGCCCGGGTACCAGGGGCTGGCTGGGCAAGCGGGGAGCAGCCCGATCCCTGCTGCACCGACGGCATCTCCCCGGAGCCCGCGGGGAGGGCTGCCAGGTGAGCAGGGAGCACCGAGGACGAGGACAGCCGGGGTGAAGAAGCCGGGAGGAGAGGAGGTCTCAGCCAGACCCCCCCGTGTTCACCCCGTGAGCTCTGGGGGAGCCCCGGAGCTGCCCCCCCCCCATGCTCTGTGGACACATGCCCGGCGGCGCCCAGGGGATCCTGCCTCTGCTGACCGTGGTGTTCGTCCTGCCAGAGGGTGAGTGCTGCTCTCACATCCTCCCTTAAACCCCGAGCTGAGCTGCCCAGGTGTGGTTTGTCCTCGGGGATGAATTTAGAGGGCACTCCCGCCCCGAGCCGTGCAGCTGTGTGCTGGTGGTTTGGGGATGGAGGTAATGTCACCGTGTTTAGTACCAAAGGGCAGTGCGCCAGGGTTTGGGACCCCCTGGGCTCCTCTTCCCTGATTTGGCTGGGACAGGGACTCCCCTCGCTGTGTGAGGGTGCTCACCACCCCCAAAAACCCCATGGGAGCACAGGAGGGCTCGGGAAGGGCTCTGGGTCGGTGCTCAGAGGTGAGGAAAGGTAATGGCAGCAACCTGATTAATCAACAGAGGTTGCCTTAACCTCCACAACAGAGGTGGATGGTGTAAATCAATATCCTTTAAAGGCTTTTGGGGCTTTATTGTTGTTTTGTTGGTGGTGGGTTGTTGTTTTTTTGAGGTTTTTTTGTTTGGTTTTTTTTTTTTTTTTTTTTGTGGGGTTTTTTTGGTTTGTGTTTGTGGGGTTTTTTTTGGTTGGTTTTTGTTTGCTTGTTTTGTTTTTGAGAAACCTGAGAAATGGCTTCATTCCCATCGTGGCAATTTGCAGACAGAGTGGCTGCAGGGAAGGGCTGAGCTGCCGCCAGTGCAAGTGTGCAAAGCCCTGGGGACACGCTGAGGCCATTGGCCCGGGGTCACCGGCACGGTGGCTCTCGGGGCTCTGAAGGAGGATTTCCCTTCTGTTTCCGAGCTGCTTTGCCTTCCTGATAGACCCTGTGATAACCAGCACTGTGTCCAGAGGGAAACCACACCGTGCTGATGAACTCATCCCTCTGGAGCCAACACCTCCAAAACAGGCCCAGCTAAACTGGAGAGATTCGGTGAAAAAAAGGGGAAAAGCTGTTTGTGAGCACCACCGAGCCCTGACTCGGCGGTGTCTGCGGTTGTGAGGTTTCACCTGCTCCCTCGTTTCAAAGCTCCCTTGTTCCCACAGTTTGATCCCAGCTCAAATCTCCGGCTAATCTCTGATTTCGCACTGACCTCTAGTGGGAGATGAGTCTGTATTTTCGGGCCCGCTGGGTAAACAAGTGACGGGCAGCTCCGGGCTCTGCCTTAATGCGACTTGGCAAGGCAGGGAGCGCTGCGAAGCCGTCGGTAGAGAGCAGCTCAGAACGAGTTGAAGTCTTTCCCCCCCCTGGAAAAAGAAAAAAAAAGAAAAAAAAAAAGAAAAAAAAAAAAAAAAGAAAAAAAAAATCCAGCCGTGTTTCTTCTGGCTCTTGTTTAGTGTCTGGACTCCAGTGTTATGGTTGCAACATCGTGGTTGGCACCAAAAACGTGGACATGGGGTGCTCCAACCCCGAGGTGATCACCTGCTCCCAGTCCCACCAGGGCTTCAAGCACCGGTTCTGCATTAAAACAGAGAGCGGTGAGTCCGCCCGTCCCAGGGGCTGCAGGGGCTGCTTTTCACCCCCCAAAACCCACCCCCGCAGCCCCCAGGCAGGGCCCGTCCCCTGTGCCAGGCTGTCACAGCACCCCCTGCCCGTCCCCCTGATGTCCCTTCCCTCTGCTTGCTCCGCAGTGGTCCTGGGCATCGTGCTGACCAGCGGCTGTGCCACCTCCCGCCACTGCCAGCAGCAGGAGCTGCCGGGGGTCCGCATCCACTGCTGTGACACCGACCTCTGCAACGCCTCCCCCGGAGCCCCCCGGCCGCCCCCCGGCCACCTCCTGCTGCCCTGCATCCTGGCTGCCCTGCTGCTCTCCTGAGCCCCGCGCCCCGGGATGCGGGGTGCTCGCGGGATGGGTGCTGGCAGCAGGGATGCGGGGTGCTCGCGGGATGGGTGCTGGCAGCAGGGATGCGGGATGGGTGCTGGCAGCAGGGATGCGGGATGCTCGCGGGATGGGTGCTGGCAGCAGGGGTGCGGGATGGGTGCTGGCAGCAGGGATGCGGGATGGGTGCTGGCAGCAGGGATGCGGGATGCTCGCGGGATGGGTGCTGGCAGCAGGGGTGCGGGATGGGTGCTGGCAGCAGGGGTGCGGGATGGGTGCTGGCAGCAGGGGTGCGGGATGGGTGCTGGCAGCAGGGATGCGGGATGCTCGCGGGATGGGTGCTGGCAGCAGAGATGCGGGGTGCTCGCGGGATGGGTGCTGGCAGCAGGGCTGCCCCCACCGCTGCTCCTGCGGGTGGGCAGGACGCCCTCCTGGCCCCTCTCCTCAATAAAAGGTGCCGAACGCTGTGCGCTGGGATGGTTCTCGGTGATGCCCCCGCGGCAGGGAGGACGGGGATGCTCCCCGGGCTCCGGGGGTAGCCGGAGCAGGGGGAGAGCAGGGCCGGGGTGGGTGGGGAGGGGGGTGTCTCCGCACGCCCCCGCGGGGATGGGGAGCGCGGCCGAGCCCCGCTCTTCCCACGAGAGGGCATCCGCGACCCTCGCTCCGCATCCCGGCCGCCGCGGGGGCCGCGCGGTTCGGGGCTGCAGCATCCCCAGCACGAGGGGCGGGCGCTGGCCTGGGGGACAGCGTGAAACCAGCGGGGTTCGCAGATTTTTTGTTTTGTTTTGTTTTTTTTTCCCCAGCCGAAGAGGCCAAACGGGAGCTTTAAGAGGGAAAAAAAAAAAAATCCCATCCCGTGCGGATGGGAGCCCGAGTGGCTGCTCCAAGGTCATCGCGGGGGTTTGCGGCAGAGCTGGGAATTAAACGCATCTGTCTCGAGAGCCAGCCCTGTGCCTTTATCACCAGGGAAACGGCATAAACCTCGCTGTGAGAAAGGGATGAAATATTTTTTTTATTCTATTTTTTTTTCTTCAGATGACAAAAAAGAAAAAAAAAAAAAAAAAAAGGAAAAAAAAAAAGCCAAAAGACCTTTCCCGTGCAAAACATCAGCTTTTGATGGCATTTCTCAGATGTGTGTCAGAAAACAAGCCAAAACTCTACTAAAAATATTATCTGAGGCACCTTCCCAACAGAAACACCTTGGGACTGGTACAAAACACGTTCAGATTCTGAAGATTCAAAATAAAAGGGAAATCAGAAAACAAATCCTGGAAGAAAAACAACAAGCACAGCAACAGCGCCCAATTCCCCTTCTTTCCCCTCGAAACGCTCCTTATGATCTTTCGGGGGAGCAGGAAACATTTCCTTGGCAGCTGGAGTTCTTCTGGCTACTGGTTCTTTATCTGCCTGTGCTGAGCTCTTGCTCAAGAGTCCTCTCCAGTATAAATTCCCATTGATCCGACGGGGATGGGGCAGAGCCGATGGCCCGAGGATGGGGATGGGGCAGAGCTGATGGCCCGAGGATGGGGATGGGGCAGAGCTGATGGCTGGAGGAGGATGGGGATGGGGCAGAGCTGATGGCCCGAGGAGGATCGGGATGGGGCAGAGCCGATGGCCCGAGGAGGATGGGGATGGGGCAGAGCCGATGGCCCGAGGATGCAGCTGTGGCGGCTTTGCCACCCAGCAGCGTTCTGGGCAGAAGCGAGGGGCCAGGAGCGGCCGCGGTGCCTCCGTCGCTCCATCCCGGTGCTCTCCTCGCCGTGCCGGCTGTTCCCGGGGCGGGTGATGCTGCTGGCCCCGCTCTGCCCCCCTCGCCCGGCTCGAGCCATCCATCTTACACCGTGTAAGAGGCCTGTTGCAATTAAGTAGGCTGAAGTGCTCCTGAACTCTTTAACCTTTGCCCTGGGATTGCTCCTTTTGCCCCGGGGCTGTGGATCAGCTCCATTGCACTCTCCAAACAGCGCCTGCTACTTAGCTGACATTTCTTTCTCCTGCTGGATCCTATTAGCACCCTGAGGTTGAAAATGCTACTTTGGAGTGTTGTAAGGAATGTGATTTATACTGGAAAGTAGCGGCAATCTATCTTTCCCTACACACACAGCGCACATGAGGCTGGAGAGCTAAATCCACATCGCCTGAGCAAACAGCGGCCGGGATAATTGGGGAGGAGGCTTCGGGCAGGGAGAGGAGCCTGGGAGGGGTGGCACTGGGGCCAGGGGGATTCGGGGCTGGGGGCAGGCAATGGGGCTGTGCAGGAACCCTGCTGCCCAGTGGGATCCCATCCCCACACCAGTGCAAACTGGTGCCGGGCGCTGCTGGTTCCCAAGAGAGGGTTGGGAGCTGCCTGGGCTGTTTTCAGGGGTTCTGGCTGGGGGATCCATCGTGTCCCTCTTCACTGCTGATCCTCTGATTCCTGAGCAGAGCTTTGCCCGCACGTGAGTCCGTATCACGGATAACACAATCTGCATGGGAAGCAGATGGAAATAAGAATTGAATGGTGCCTGAAGGAGGGCTGATTAGCCTTTATCAGATATGACACGCTAAGCACCGAGGCTCCTCGCTGGAATACCGGGTTAAAATCTCCGCGGTGTCAAATTTCATCCTCCCTGAGCAAAGAGACACTTTCCATAGCGTTCGTGTGAATCTTCTGGAGAAGCCCTGGAGACTGAAACCGTCTCAGCTTCATCTGGGCATTAAAAGTCCCACCCACAAGTTTAAAAAAAGCCCCAAACCCAGAAACGCAAAAGCTGACATTTACTCTGAAATGTCTTTTTCTTCCTGCATCGCTGCGTGGATCCCGTGTGAGCTGCTGCCTCCTCCTCGTCAGGGCAGGGCCGGAGGCATCTCCTGGGCATTCCCACCTCTGGCCCTGCTGGGAGCACGGGGATTATTTTGCACACGCAAAAGTGCGTGCACGAGCATGCCCACGGACACTAGCACAGTGTTTTTTGGGAGGAAAAAACGACCAAAAAAAGAAAAAAAAAAAAAAAAAAGAAAAAAAAAAAAAAAAAAAAAAACAAAAACCACCCAACCCTAAGCAGCCTCTGTGTCAAAAGCCCTTTTATAAAAGCCTCAGTAGCTGAAGAATTGCCATTGTTTCGGTCTCCAGTGAGTGCTAGTCTTAAAATATTTCCAGCTCAGAGCAGGCTTTGACATTCTGCCCAGACCCAGGAGAGGGAACAAACATGAGTTCAGAAATGTTTCTACAAGGCACAGATCCTTCTTCTTTCGGGAGAGTCACATTCAGCATCTCACAGCCTGTGGCTGTGTCCCCCCGAAGTGGGGGAAACACCACAGAACACCTCTGGAAGCAGGGAGGGGGGACTTGTCAGGGGCTCACTGGAAGGCAGGGAGAGCTGGGCTGGTTTTCACACCACTTTTACTCAGCCTTTTCCTCCTGAGCAGCAAAATTTGTGTGTTTTCCCCAGAAATGCTGCGCTGCAAGCTGCCCTGCCTGCCTGGATGGCTGTGCAGCCCTAACTCCCCATCCCACTGCATGCCAGCAGATGGTCCAAAAGCACAAGGCTGTGTAGACTCTGGAAAGCAAAGCAGACAAAGTTTGCAGTGATATTCATCCCCCTTCAGCCTTTTTTGTGTGTGTGTGTGTTCACCACTGATGCTGGGAGTGACACAGTGAGGATGGGGATGGAGGAAGCTCTCAAAGCTTCACCATTTCCATCTCTGTGGAAGAGTAGAAGGAAGGGCAGTGGCAAATGGGACCATGGAATGGTTTAGGTTGGAAGGGAACACCCCACTCCAACCCCCCTGCTCCATGTGGGAGTGGGGACATGATGGGGAGTCACAGCACAGCTCCTGGGACAGTTCATCACCAGTTTTTCATGGTTTATCCCCCTTTCCCTTCCCAAAATAAGGAGGGGAGCTGAGGTAAAAGTTGCTACACTTCCCGCAAAAGAACTTTTTTGGCATAAAAATGCAGAAAGCTGCCAGAGGTTTGAAGGCTGTTGGGAATTATGTGGATGCCCTGGGGTCTGCAGGAGGCTGGTTCAAGAGGCTGAATGCTCCAGAGAGCACAAGCCAACCTGAGCTTATCTCACTCCTGATGCTGGATAAAGGGCAGTGTTTACCCAAGAACAATGTGGGGTTAAAATTTAGTAAGTCCTTGTGCAACTCTTCATGGAGAGGCAGCAAGGACAAATAAACATCTCTCGAACTCAGTCAGTACTCAGGCTCAGTGTTTAATTCATTCCCTGGAAATGCATCTTGTTTATAGCCATTCATTGCAGGGGCTTGGAACAGCAGGGGTCTGATCCACTCCAAATTTCAGGCAAAATAATCTGATCCTCCTTTTGCTCTTGTTTGTTCCTACGAGAGAACACAAGGTCAAATCTTCAACTAGTACAAAGTTTGTGCTGAACTACTGAGTGGGTTTTTTTGTTGTTGTTGTTGTTGTTTGACCAAGTTTTTCCTCTGCTCTCTCTCCCTGTCCATGCCTCCCTCTCCTTCCAGCTTGCCAGGCCAGGAGGAGCCCAGGGTACCAGAGGATTTGGGTTTCCTCCTTGGGTGATAAAGGCTTCTAGAGGGGATTGAGGCTGGGTGGCCAAAACCAGCAGCTCCCAAGGCTGAAGGTTGGGATGTCTCTTATCTGCTGCACCCCCACAAAGTCGAGCAGGGGAGCAACCGCATGTGGGAGGAGATCCAGCTCCCTCCTCCCGGGGGATGGGGTGCTGCACTGAGAAATCCCCTTCTCTGGGAGCTGCTCCAGGCCCATCCATTTCACAAAGCTGAGAGGGAGCAGTGCCAGCTTTATTGACAGAACCCCCTGAATTGGGTCACGCTGCCCCTTCCCCCCTCCCAGCACCGAGCTCTCCTCATGTGCAGACACCGGGGCAGCGCTTCGCTCCGGGGGCTCTCGGGGTGCAGGAGCTGGACACACACACACACACACACACACACTGGCTGTGCTCAAACGAGCCTCCAGCCCCAGGGCAACGCTCTGCTCCTCTAGGATGGGAGCCAAGGCTGCCCTGTGCCAAGGGCTGGCTGTGGAGGGGGCTGGATGGAGGGAGAAGGGGGGATCCTGGTTCAATAACTCCCTGGGAGCCAGCGATGCGCCTGACCTACATAGAGCCCCGAGCCCTCCCAGCACAATCGATCCATTGGCAGCAGAGAGATCACAGCGTGGGGGAGGCTCTGCCTCCCTGCCTCCCTGCAGCCAGCCAGGACCTCCCCTGGGAGCCACAGGAGCCGGCAGCACCGGGGCTGTGTTGGGTGAAGCACTGGGACAGGGTTCTGCAGGGCTCCCTCCCCTTCTCCACAGGCAGCAGAACTTCTAAACTGGAACATTTACTGATGAGCTGGTCACAGCAGCTTCTCCTCCCTGCTGTGCCTGCATCCCTCTCTTGTATCCTTCACACCCAACAGCCCTGCCACGGAGTAGCCTGCCCCTTGGATAGCTATTTTTGGGGTGTTTTCCTGGCTTTGTGCATCAGGGAGGGACAGGTGTTATGTTGTGTGTGCCCTTAGGACACCTCTGAGTGATGCACACAAGGGTTTGGCTGCTGAGAAGTCAAAAGGTGCCCACCTTGGCTCAGCAGCTCCCCTCACATCTCCTGATGGAGCCTGCTAATGGATCAGCAGAGGATTTGAGTGTCCTCCCTCCCAGGTGTCTGAGTTATCCAGCCTGGATTCACACCCTGAAGCCTTTTCCTTGGCTGGGTGGTTTGAGCATCTCACACCCTGGGGCTGCTCTCGCTGACCTGCCGGGCTCTGCTGCACAGGATGGATGTTCCTGGCATCATTTGATGTTCCTGGCACTCCTCCTTGATCATTTGACGTTCCTGGCATCACTGGCCCTTTGATGTCCTTCAGAGGAGTGGCTGGGAGGGTGGCAGGAACATAATGGCAAAAAACACGAGGAAAGGGCAAGGGTTAGGGTTAGGCACTGTGGTGCCAGGTGACATTTTTCCCCCCAAATCCCCAAATTCTCATTAAGTAACAGCAAAGGGGGCATAAAAATACCATCCTGGGGCACAACAGGCCTAATCCTGCAGTCTGCCCCTCTCCAGGCACCCCTCCCCTGCCTGCTGGTGGCCTTAGCCAGCGAGCCTTGGGCCGGGGCAGGATGGATGAGCAGCCAGAGTGAGAGACTTTGGCATGGGCAGCAGCGAGGAGGAGGATGGAGAGAGGTGTGGGACGGGCCAGACAGCGCGTCCTGTCAGTGGGGAACTCCCTGGGGACAAAAGCCAGCTCTTCTGGGTGTCTGGGGTCGTGTCCTTCCCCTCAGGTTGTGCCTTTGTCAGCGCTGCCTCCGCGGAGCCGCCTCTGGGACAGCAATCACCGGGCTGGTTAAAAATTGGAATAAAGGGAGTTAAAAGGGGGGAAACAAGGGGGAATAAAGCGAGTTAAAAAGTGGGGAACGAGGGGGAATAAAGCGAGTTAAAAAGTGGGGAACGAGGGGGAATAAAGCGAGTTAAAAGGGGGGGGAAGGAAGGGAAATAAAGCGAGTTAAAAGGTGGGGAACGGGGGGGGGAATGAAACGAGTTAAAAGGGGGGAAACGAGGGGAATGAAGCGAGTTAAAAGGTGGGGAAGGAAGGGAAATAAAGCGAGTTAAAAGGTGGGGAACGAGGGGGAATGAAGCGAGTTAAAAAGTGGGGAACGAGGGAGAATGAAGCGAGTTAAAAGGTGGGGAACGAGGGGAAAATAAAGCGAGTTAAAAGGTGGGGAAGGAAGGGAAATAAAGCGAGTTAAAAGGTGGGCAGAGCCTGGCACTGCCTCGTCCCGGCGGCGGAGCGGGGCCCCGGGGAAAGCAGCGAGCCAAGGTTTGGGTTTGAGCCGGCAGGAGTGAATCACGGCAGCTGCTGACAAACACCGACCGCTCGGGGAGGGAGGGAGCGCTCCCCGGCTGGGCACCGGGCTGCTAATTAGTAAATGAGGGCTAATCCAATCAATTAAGTGCTCAGCCTGCAGAGGAGGGCACACCTCTGCTGGGATGGGGACAGAGTGGGGTTGGGGGTGGTTTTGGCTGTCCCTGCCATAGGACGCTCCTGGAACAAAACAACCCTTCCAGGGAATCCCTCCCTCTCTGGTTAATTGGGATGCAGGGAACGGGGAGTGGGACGGATGCTCAGCGTGTCCCGTGTGCCCAGGCTGTGCTGGGCTGTCTGAGGGGATGCTGGGGGTGGTTCTGTGAGGCAGAGAGGTTTCTGTGCCCTGAGTGCACGGGCAGGGATGGAGGGGAGGCCCTATCCCCACCCCAGGCCACCTTCCAGGGCAGCCCAGTGTCACCACAGCAGCCTGGGGACAGTCAGTGAGCGAGGCAGAGGCCAGCTGCAGGAACCCCTGACTCCTTCCAGCCTTGCAAACTCAACCTCAGGAGAGCAGCAAAAGGAAATGAAAAGCTGAAAAGCTCCACGATGGCAAGCAGGGCTCTCCCAGGGCTTCACAGCAGCCAGGGTGGCTCCCCAGCAGAGCCCAGGTTGAGGGTCCTAATTTGGGGAGCTGGGGGAGAAGGGAACTCAGTGTTATGGGTCCAGCTTGGCTTTCAGTTAAAGAGGAAACAGGTTCTGCCCCTACGTGTCTTGATGGGATTAAAACAGAAAAAAAAGGAGATAGGAAAAAGGCCCCACACCAGCCCCACTGTGTCCCCAGAGCTCAGCCCTGTCCCCACAGACCCCTCACACTTTTCCTGAACATTCCTTACCGCTTCCCCTCTGCCGCTTTCAGCGCCCTTAAAATGTTTCCCACCACCATCTCTCCCAATTACATCTTCTTAAAAAGTCATTAAAGAGAATTCCCCGTGAAATTATTTTGATTTCCCGCCCCTCCGTCTCCTTCCAAACTTAACGAGATTAATTGAAAACTACAAACATTTTTTTTCCAAGGGCCCAAGGCAAAGGCAATGGCAAACACATGTAATTCTTCCCCAGGATTGCATCCATCCTCTCCCCTGCTTGCCAGCTCGGAGCATCCCTCCCGACACGGGGCTGCATTCTGCACTCTCAGAAGGTGCTCAGGTTTGGAAACCTTTGATATTTTTTTTTTCCCCTCCTTTGAGGAAGGAAAAAGAAAATGCCTGAGGAATGAGAGCTGTCAGAGGCAATAATGTGAGATCTCACTTGTGGCTGGCGGGCAGAGGGGGGATTTTGAGGGAGGGTTTTTCCCTCTCTGGCGCGTGGTGTTAACCGGGGAACTTCAAACAGGGAAACGAGGAGGAATTTAGGAAAGTTTTACTGCTTTCTCTCAGCCTCCAGGTAGGAAAAGAAAAATGAGATCTTCCAAACACAATAACCTGCAAAGCAAACCTGACAATTGCCCTGTTCTCCTCCCAGGCGTTTGTCTGCTGCCGGTGTTTGATTCCTCCCATCCCGGGTTAATCAATAGGACAAATCTCCGGTGTCGCTCCTCTCCCGGCCCCCACAGGCTCCTCCAGGATTGATGACAGCAAACAGCCCTTCAGAGGGGGCTGGAAGTCTCTGAGTAAGGATAAATAAAGGGAACAACACCAGACGTTTGTTACTCTGTGGTGGAGCAGCCTCTCGGCATCACCTTCCCTCAGGTGCTGTTTTAAAACGGGGTGAAAGAAAACCTTAAAAAAAAAAAAAAAATACCAGCAAAGCCCCAAACCCTGCAGAATTCCACGGGGGTCACACACATAAACACACACAGCAGTGAGGAGGGCAGTGACAACGGGTTTGGAACTGGAGAAAATGTTTATTTTCATGGAGCTCCCCTGCCCCCAAAGCCCAGTTTGTGCAAACACAGGGCACTGATGAGGGCAGGGGTAATTAAGGTGAAGAATGGATTTGCTCCTCTGCCATGAGGATTTTAGCCTCACTTACCATGGAATCATGGAATTTGGGGTGAAAGGAACATTAAAGGTCTTCTTCCACACCTCTGTCATGGACAGGGACAGGGACAGGGACACCTTCTGCTAGACCAGGTTGCTCCATGCCCCATCCAGCCTGGCCTTGGACACTTCCAGGGGCTCAGAGGTGCTTCCAACCCCTCTCCTCACAGGACAAGGATGGATTTCCAAGAAAGCAGAGTGAAGATGCTGTGAGATGCCCATGGAGGTGCATCACCCCCCAGGGAAAGGGGGCTGGAGGATGCCCAGGAGAGCAAGGATCCTCACACCAGCACTGGTGGGGGACCAGGGTGGCCAAGGGACAACCAGCACAGCAGCCTGGCCAAAAATGACTGCAGTGCATCCCACCCCTGGCACCCTGTGACAAGTTAAAACCCCTCCAGTTTATTAAAGACACATTCCTGCCCTGATAAAAGACGCGTTGTCTGGTGGCGGGGAGGCTGCAGGATGTTATGGTTGGAATGCTCCTCGGCCCTTGTGTCATTAAGAGCCCCACCAGCTGTGGATCAGCAAAGAGCTGGTTTCTTTCCCCCCCTCCCCTAGACAGGCAGAGTTGATGTTTTCTGTGATCTCTATGATGTCACCAGCTCCCCTTTGATGTCTGCAAGCCAAGGACCTCCGAGGCTCAGCTCTGGGGGCAAATTTGTCTGAGCAGTGCTTGGGAGGTGACCCAGTAGGACGAGGCAGGATGGATTGCTGGAGGGAAGGGGCTGATCCCTGTGTCCCTGTATCCATATCCATCAGTGCATTAGGGCTGTGGAGAGACAAAGGCACAAATAATAATAAAAACAGGATGAAGTCACCTCCATGAAGTTTTCAATAATGGGGCAGAAGGATGGGATTTTTCCCCGTTTCAGGTGGGGAGAATGGGGACACAGAGCAATGAAAGGTTTGAGTTGACAAAGTAACACAGGATGGCCCCAAGAGGGGTGTGTGGGGAGCTGGACCTGGAGCAGATCCCTCCTGACCCTTCCTTTGTGCTTCTCCACAACCAAACCACAGATCTGCAGTGGTTTCCTGATGCAAATCCTTCTCTTGGGCTGTCTGGGGACAAGTGACACTGCAGGGGTGGCCATGGGCAGTGGTGGAGCAGCCCTTGGGGTTTGTGGGACACGAATGAGCTGGGATCTGCTGACTCTTCTGCCTCTACAGCACAAACCAACCTCCTAAAACCACTGGAAAACACTTTGTTCCTATTTTTTTTTTTTTTTTTTTTTTTTTGGTGACAACCTCACTCCCAGCACCACATTCCATGCTGGACACTGAAGGTTCTCTCCCATGGCACAGCTCAGATGCTCCCTGGGGACTCCTGGTCCCTCTCCAATGATCTGGATTTTCCAGGGACAGAAAGAGCTGGAGGCCAAATCCTGATTCAATGCCTATTATAATGAAATAAATGAATCTATTTCATGCTGTGTCACCTTGGGGGTCCATGGGGGACATGCTGGAGCCCATCCCTCCATCCAGGCTTGGAAGATCATTCCACTGGTGGCTCCTGAGGTGTTTTCCTGGGTTAGACAGAAAACAGCCCCGTGACATCAGAGAGGGCCCAGCACAGGCTGTAGGAACAGTGTGTCCCCACCAGTCCCACCCTGGCCACTTGCTGGGACAATTACCTGTCCCAAACCTCCACAGGAACAGGTATTTCTGCAGGTATTTGTCCTGCAAGCAGCCCAGAACAGGATCAAGATAAGGTGAGGATGTGGAAATGCCTGTCAGGCCTACAAACCTGCAGGGCAAATTAAGCAATCATGTTCTCAGGACATACATAAAAATAAGTAAAAAAAACCACTATTAATCCATAGCAACAAAAGGAGATGGCATGGCAACAGCAGCAACTGCAAAACAAAACAGCAACGAGAGGAGGGGAGAGGGAAAATCAAGCCCTGCTCTGGCCTTTTGGGGGTTTTAAGGTCTGGGGAGATGTTTCCTCCCAGGTGGGGGAGGCAGAGCATGGTCTGGGTGCTCAGGGTGGTTCCTGAGCCTCAGGTCCCAGATCCTGAGGGTTTGGCAGCAGAGCAGGGCAGGGAGCTGAGGGTACCAAATCCAATTTGTTTTGTTGTGTTTGTTTTTTTTTTTTTTTTTTCCTAAATTAAACCAAAACATCAACAGCAGCTCTTAATTACCTCACAAAGACGAGCTGCTCGTGGCACTGCAGAGGAAAAAGAGCTTTTTACTCCTCCTTAGAACTGAAGTTCTGTGCGTTTGCTGGATGAAACAACCCAGCCCAGGAGCGAGCAGCTCCTCAGGGTGGGGGCAGCCTCTGTGCTCCCATCCCCCGGAACGATGCTCTCAGCTCTCAGGAGGGCAACATCCCTCCAGGAAACAAAACTGGGCTATAAACCCAGCCTCCGAGCACATCTCCGTGCCTGTTTTGAACCCAGGCAGAGCTGTGCTGCGGGCTGCGTGGGAGGAGCGTGATGGAAATAAGCCCTAATGGGTGTTAATTTGGAGTGGGAAGTTTGTGAGTCAGGCGGGGGTGCAGGGGAGGGAGGAGTGGGCAGGAGCCACGATGCCAAAGCAGTGCTGAGCTCCTGCTGCCTGCTGAGAAAGGTTTTTTTATGGTGGTTTTTTTTTTTTTTTTTTTTTTTTTTTGGTTTTTTTTTTGGTTTTTTCCTGTGCTCCTGGCAGGGCTGGGCAGGCTGGGAGCACCCCAGTGGGGCTGGGAAGGGTTTGGAAGGGGAAAGGGAGCTGCTGGGAGGGAAGAAGGGATTGCATCCAGGCAGCTTTGGCTTGCTCAGAAGCCACGCTCAAGGGATGGTTGTTAAAAGGAGATTTTCCATGCTGTGAGAGCCAAAGCAAACACAGTGAAACTTAATTAAATGCCTGCCTGCTAAAATAATAATTTTCTTACGGATTGAGGGAGGTAAAATACAATGAGAGATGGACCTGGCAAAGGAACTATAATTCTCCAGCAGAAGCACATGGGTGAAGAGCACAATGGAGCAGGTTTGCTGGTGGGGAAGGTCCTCTGCTTTTCCCTCGTGTCAAGGGACAAAGATCCATGTGTGGGATGCTCTCAGGGGCTGTGCCAGCTGCTGAAGCCCTCACAGACTGCCTGTCTCCATCCCAAAGCATGGACACCCAATCCAGTGCTGCTCCAGGAATGGTGGTGTCTGAATTCCCGACAGCAAGTGGAAATATTAATGCTTGTCTAGAGGAAAGAGAAGGAGAGGGAGGGGAAAAAAATCTCTGAATGGCTGGAATTTTCATTCTGCTCTTGTTGGTGCTGGGGAGAGGGGGTGCACCTCCTCCTGGGGGAAACAAGGAGCTTCTGCACGCTGAGAACTTGCTCGGTGTGGCTTTGGACAGGGAAAAAAAAATAAAAAAAGTCAGCTGGAAGAAAGCCCTCCCAAGAAAGTGGTGACTGGTAAAATCATCATCATCCAGACAACCCAGGAGAATCATTTCAGGAGGTAAAGCTGGGGGAAAAAAATTAAAAAATAAATAAAAAAGAAGAAGAGGTCTTGAACCATGCACCTGCAGGATGGGCTGCCCCCAAACAGGAGTGAGTGCAATGTGTGCTCCTGCTCCCAGCTCTGCAAACTGCAGACACAAAGACCAGACAGAGATTCCTTCTGAAAGTGTCTCTCTGAATGTTATTTCCATTTAGAAAGGGGAAAAAAAAAAACTTAGGATGGAGTGTTGGATTTAATCTTTAAAGGGCTGGGAGTCTGCTGCCACTGCTGCTCCGAGCCCAGGGTGTTCAGCATCTCCAGGAGTTCAGAAGGAGAAGGTTTCCAGCCCTCACTGGTCTGGGATAGCACAGATAAAATGTAGCAAAATGGAGAGAATAAGAAGAAATGTTGAGTTTTTCCTCTGTTTTTGGTGGTTGCCTTCATCTCAGCACTGCTGGCTGCAGTCAGTGAGTTTGGCTGCTTGGGTTTGACTCAGGGTTCGTGGGTTCAGTCCTTTTATACACCTCAAACCCATAGGGGAAGGGCCAGGCCAAACCTCTGTTTTCTCATTAGTTTAATAAATGTGATCATCTCCAAAAAGTTCAGTTTTCTAACCTACTCCAAATGCAGATATTCCTTCTCTGTCAATAAAAAAAAAAAGCCAAACCCAGGGACTGAAAGATTGGATTTGGACCCTACTTTATTTGGCATTGACTCTTGTAGATATACTGAACATTACTTCATGGCTGAAATTAAATAAACCCACTAATAAAATAAACTAATAACTTTTACCCTCTTTGTCTTTCTCTGGGAATCAGGAATGGCTTGGCCTGTACAATAATTATACTGTAAGCACAGCAAAAAAAAAAAAAAAAAAAAAAGTTCTTGACTCCTGCCATTCCCAGCCCTACCCACCAAAAGGGGGGATAAAAAAACCCTTGGCAATAAATTAAAAACAGTTTTATTTACCTTGAACTACTCAGCCAAGAATGCACATTATTTAGGGACTGGAATAAAAAGCCATTCACTCTAGTTCAATTGGCCATTTAGTTCAATTTGTGTGTGTTACTGCAGGTAATTACTATGGTAATAATGTACTGTAATCTGTGCTGATTTGGAACTTGTCCTGTTTCTGTATTAATAATAAGTGCCATATATGTACTAATTACCAGTTTGTTACCATGGTTATTTGCGTAGATGCCATGTTAATGATACCCTGGAAACATAAAGCAATCACATTTTTGAATTAAATCTTTGTGGTCTCTTTAGTGCTAAAAGCCCAATTCACATGAAATAATGATGAAGAAAATGAGCTCATCGGGGGCTGCCTCGCCAGCGAGCTGATTAGCCTGAGCTGCATAAATATATGGCTTTGCCACGCTGAAAAATTAGAGCCTCCAAAAAACATTTTCCACCGTTGCTAAGTAACTCCCCGAAGATGACATCACTTACAGGAACACGCGGTGCCAGATCTGTCATGCACACGTATTTATAGAGCCCGCCGAGCGCGCGCCCGGCCCTGCCAGAGGTGTCAGGGGCTGGCTGCCAGCCAGGGACAGGGGGCAAAGCAATGGGCACATCCCTCCTTTCCCCTCTCCACAAGTCACCCACAGGCAGCCCTTGCTCCGTGGAGGCCATCCAGAGGCATCTGTGGGGTTTTTTTTGGGGGGGGGGGATTATTTAAAGCCGGCAGGGACCCGCGCGATCCCCGCTCGGCAATAATTTCACACCGCGGGGCCTGCGCTGGCTCGTGTCTCCTCCTCTCTTCAAACTGAGCTGAGCAGCACGTTTTGGGGATGATTTGTTGGGAGGGAGTGTGGGCTGGAAGGGACAGGCTACTGCTGCTTCCCCAGGCTGAGGGAAGGCTCCTGCGTGTCACTGGGTGCCGGGCGGACACCTCGAGGTTTTCCAAGGGATGATGACCAGCAGTTATCCCCACAGCCTCCCGTTCCACTTTCCCTGCTGTTCCCACACAGCAGCCACCAGGAGGGATGCACATTACAATTAAAAATAGCTCCTTGGCAACAAAACCATTCCCTTTTCCCCGAGTGTAGAGTAAACAATGGGTCGGTCCTTCCTACCCTGAAATTAATGGCGATTCCTTAACTAGATGACACTGGGAAAAGGGCTGGGGAAAGCTGGAGCAGGGGAGCTGTGTGGCCCTGCAGACAGCAAGGAACGAGGCAGGGAAGCCTGTAGGTCCCAACCCTGTAGTGAAGCCTGATCCCTGCTGCTGTGGGTGAAGCCTGGTGGGTCTGGAGCTGTTGCAGATCCTTTGGGAGCAGCGAGACCCAGAGCTGCAGGAGGGAGCGGGGTTTGGGCACCCTGGATCAGCTGCAGATTGGAGCTGGGGGTCTCCTCTCTCACTGGCAGGGTCTGTCCAGGAGAAAACAAGGGGGTGGGAAGGAATATCTCGAGGGAAGCCCCAGCCCTGGGTGTGGGCCTGGGAGGACAAGCAGCCACTGGAATCCTGGCCAAAAGCCCTGGGGAAATCACAACATCCATGGGTGAAATTTCCTGCCCCTCAGCAGGTCAGGCGTGGGCTGGCTGAGGCATCCACTGGAGGGTGCCCAGAGCCTTCACCCATTAAGGAACCACTGGCTCAGGGTCGTGGCTGTCCTGTTATCCTCTGTTTTCCTCCCTCTGCTTTGGCCCAAGGCCATCCCAGTGTTCCCTCCCTGCTCCTGCAGAACTCAGTCCCACAGCGGATGCCATGTCACTTGAAAAAGCTACTTAGTGCTCTTTATTATCTGGTCATTATTTTCCCACTGAAGCCTGAGATAAGCAAAGCATAAATCAAACCAGAACAGGAGCCACTTGGAGCAGGTAAAGCATGGAAAAGATTTTAATCAGTGATTCTGGGCAAGAAAAGCAAGAAGAGGGAGAGGGAGGGAGGAAAGACAGGGGGGGCTGGGGGTGGGGGGGGAAGAGAAACAAAGAAAGGGAAAGAAACACCACTTGTTTGTGGGATGAAGACAAATGTTTCCAAAGCCACATTTTCCACATGACGCCCAGTAAAAGCTCTTGGTTTGATTATTAATCACAGGGCAGCCTCCATCCATCACTCCATCCCTCCGTGCCTCCCGAGCTGTTTGATGTGCCACCCTCCACCCTCCCCTCCCACAGCCCCCGCAGCTGGGCAGCTGTGACAGGGGACAGCAAAGCCCGGGAAGTTCTTCCAATAAAGAAAACGCCATCAAATAAATAGAGGAGGAAATAAATAAGAGACTATCAGGGAAGCTGCTGCTGCTGCCGTGCCGGTTGGATCCCTCTGCCTCTTGAGACTTCTGGAGAGCTGCTGACACTGGGAGCGTCTTCTGAAATGGATGGACTTTGCCTCTTGCCTCATACATCTGTTTAATGACCTCTCCTCGCAGGCACTTGACATGTGATTTATGGGATATAAATTTTACCTCTTCGCTCGGGGGTGTCGCAATCCCCGCGCTCGGCAAGGTGAGAGCGCCTCGCCCCGCCGGGATGCCGGGCTGGCTCCCTCGGCTTCCTGCTTCCCTCAACTTTCTTCCTCAGGCCCTTCCTTTAAAAAACGAAAATAATAATAATGAAAAAAAACCCAAAACAACCCAACCCAAAAAAACCCCTAACAGACCTTAAAAAAATGTGTTTTTTCCTCTCTGAAAGAAAACTGCTGCTGACACAGCGTTCAAGGCTGGCGGTGCTTTTCAGAAAAAGCAAACAAGCAGCATCCCAGCTGATTTCCTGCAAATAATAATAATAATAATAATAATAATAATAATAATAATAATAAACGCACATATAAATAAATAAGTCCTTAATTCCTTTATTGGCATCTGTAGCCTCTAATTCATAAATTCATCAGGACTTTCCCAGGATGTCAGTTTTGGCAAATGAGCCCTGAGTTGCTTCATGCTAATGGAGCGGTGGGCTGCCTGACCTCAGGAAATAGAGAGGCCAAACATGAAAAAACAGAGCCGGGTTCAAGGCTGGGGCTGTGAACCCCAGATTTGAGGGTGAGGTCGGCGAAGGGTCAGGGAAGCATTGTGTGCAGCGCGAGGGAGAAACGCTGGTTTCTATTTAAAGCCTTTCATGCCGCTGCCAGAGCCCTCTCGGCATTGTGTGCGGGAGCAGCCCGGCGATTGAGAAATGCGCCTCGGAGATCCTGACTGCAGGAATGGGGGGAAGATTGGAAACAGCCACACTCACGTGTTGCCAGCCAAGCCCTCCCCTACCTTGGGAAGGAAGGGAGGGCGAGAGCTCTGCCTGGCTCTTTTCAGCGGGCTAACGCAGATGGATTTGCTTTGGCGTTTAAGGGTGATGGATGTGCCAGGTACTATTCATTAGGAATGATTTGTTGGGGCCAGCGTAGCTCGCCTGCCCATTAGGACGCATTTACTTCGCAGGTTAGTAATGATGGGTGCACTTAATAGTTCCTAAGTATGGGAGGGCATTAAGAAGGCCTGGAAGAGAAGGCTATCGATATTTTACAGCTTCAATTTGTTGGGGGGGAGGAACCCAGTGCGTGTGCCTGGAAGGGGTGTCCGCCCAGCCCCTGCTCCCAGAGGTGGGGATTGCTGGAGCAAGGGGGAATCCACTTGTGCTTTGCCCCCAGCACATCCAAGTGATATGGCAGTGGCAGCGTTTTTGGCTCCTTCTGAAGGAAACCAAGGCCCAAACCCAAATGTTTGCAGGCAGAGCCCGGCAGTTCCAGGTGGGCCCCGGTTCTGTTGGGTTTGCCTCTCCACCAGCACCATGGGCCACGATGAGAGGAGACAGAAGGTCATTGACTGAGGGCTGATTATGGCTATTACATCCCAATTCCCTTCCCTTTCCCTCCTCCCCCTCCGGCTCAGAGCGGGCTTGGCTCGGAGCGAGATCCTGTTAACAGCCCTCAGCCATGGGCAGCCATTTACTTAAGCCCCGATTTTTCATTAAAATAGCACATATGGCTATCAAGCATCACAAGGTCACGGGGCTGCATTGTCTCAGCTTAATATGATGCCATTAAGGCTGGACCATCACGCCGCCGATACAGCAGGTTCAGCGGCGCAAGATCAAGCGTTGGGCAAGACTGCAATTTCCTCCTGTCCTCCTGCTATGATCTTATCAGAGCCTGACTGATCTCCGTGTACCAAATCGTGCTGGAGAGCATTAAATATCGTGAAAGGCTCCGTTTGCAGCAGCCCGTGGGGAGGGTGGGTCACAGCCCAGCTCCCTTTGTGTCACACCATCCCTCTCCTGCAGGGGAGTCGGGATGGGGTGGCTGAAGCACCCAGGCTGAGAAATCTGTGTGAGTTCACATTTTACCTTTACCATTGGTGTTGGGGTTTTGTTTTGAAGCCTTGCCTCTAATCAAGCCCACATAGCTCTGGGTCTAATTTTGCTGCCCTCACAGCCGTGGTGCTGGCCTGGGACCCTCGGCACGGTGGCCATTCCTGCTCTCTGCCACCTTCAGCAGCCCTTTTATTTCTCCCTCAAATAACCAGACAAGAATAATACATTTCTTCCAGCTTTTTATCTTCCTGTCCGAGCTACAAGTGCCTGCATGAAGTCCCTTTATTTTACCACGCAGAGTTTCTGGCCCAGCAGGGCCCTGCTCCTCTGTACTCAACAAGATGCAGGAAGGCTGGGGAAAAATGATGGGACAGAAGCAGAGGTAGGAAAAGGCAGACTGGGAACTGTCTGGTGGCTCTATTAAGCCATGCAAAGAGGTGGCACTCACTGACTCTGGCAGTGGCACGAGGGCTGTGCGTGTGCCCAGGTGGGAGGTTTTGTGCTGAGATGAAAGCCTGTAAATAAAGCAGGTTTGCATGAGCAGCCGCCCTGCCAAAGGGGAAACATCTCTCGCAAGGTCTCCTCCAGAAGGGTTTGCAGAGCAAACAGCAGTGTTGTTTCACCTCAGAGGATGCCAAGCCCCACTGCAGCCCCCCTGAGGGGTGGGGAAGGAATGGGAAGAACCCCATGAAAGGGACAGAGTGGCTTTTTCCAGCAGGCACTGAGCACACCCGGCCGTGCTGGGTCAGTGAAGGTGGACAGGGACCAGAGGGTGCCAGTGGGAAGGGGCTGTCCTGCAAAGCAGACTCACCAACACCCCCCAAAAATGGATAGAGATGCAAAACCCAAGCTCCTCTGCCATCATCTGAGCCAGAACAGCTTAAAAGATAATGAGCTAATTGAGCAATGGAGGCCATCTCCCCATAGCTATGTGTCAGCTCCTATTATCCGCTCCGGAACGCTCACTGAGAATACACAGACCCTCTCTGGAGGTATTGATCATTTATTTTCCGGGCCCTGTGCTGCCCCTTCCCTTGGGCAGGCAGGGATGGAGGCTGAGGGTGGCTCCCCACACTGACAGCCCGTCAGCTGCAATTGTTTTCTAGTGAAAATAGATGTTCAGTATCGATCCCTCTCCCTCCGTGGAGTCCGGGGGCCTTCTCCTTAGTTACTCTAATAAAACACAACTAATTAAATTTGTGCCTTGCTTTTTCAATATTGCATTACCCTAATTACTAATTAAGGGGGACCACGTGTAAGGGGGTAGGCATTATTCCCTGCAAAAGATCCCCCTAATGGCCTAAATGACATCTCAGGGAAGGAGGAAATCTTTCAGCAAAGGCCAAGACTGAGGCTTGGGAAAGGATCCCCGGGGGCAACTTAACGAGAGGCTCTTTAACCCTTCAGCTGCCGCCCTGGAATTTGCTGAATCACGGGAAAAACACCCCTGCAAAGCTGTCCTGCACATGGCAGGCAGGGAAAAAGGGAAAATTGGGGTGGAATCGAAAGGAGTGGGTGCATCTCTGCATGGAAAACACGCCAGGGGAGAGCTGAGGAAGCGGTTTTTCAAGAGGAGTGCTTTGCCCACTCCTACATGCCCTCCCACACAGCCTGGTGTGGACACTCTGGCCTGTCTGGGGACATACCAGAGCTGGGCCTTGGCTGGGAGGAACGAGGCCTTTCAAGCCTCTACTCGACATCCTGCTCTTGTCAGGGCTGTGCCAGAAGGGCTTTGTGCTGTTCCAAGTGGCAGCTGCACACACCAAATCCCAGGCAGCATTCTTTGGGGGGCTGCTGGCAGTGGGGAAATCTCATTACTCC
This sequence comes from Phylloscopus collybita, assembly GCA_027886175.1. NCBI lineage: Eukaryota > Metazoa > Chordata > Aves > Passeriformes > Phylloscopidae > Phylloscopus > Phylloscopus collybita. The sequence goes on from JAJNNQ010000001.1 coordinate 8,552,401, forward strand.
ACACTTCAGTGGCTCCAGGTAATGCAGCACCCGGGATTTGTGCTGAGCAAGGGACGCCAGATTAAAGCCAGGCTTAAACCAGAGTGCTGCCAGAGCAGACTAAGCTGGTCTCCACACAAAGATCTTTGAATAAATCCCAAACTTCCTTTAACACTCTCCAGGGACTGAAGCCTGTGCTGGGCTCGCTGACCCCCTCCCTGCTGGAGCACCCTTGGTTGGAGTTCAGCAACATTTTCATTTCATTTTCCATGCGAGTCGTGGCTGTTCTGGCTCCGTAAGCCCCTGGTTCATTTCTCACATGGCTCCTTTCAGAAACATATTTTTCCCCACTCAAACACGTGGCTCAGTGTGAGCTGAGATTTATGCTGAAAGGAATTGGGGAAGACTAGCAAACAGGTACTTGTTGGAGGAAAAAAAGTATAATACTTTGGGCATTGTAGAGAGTTCCACAATGCTGGGAACTCGGGAAAAGCAGCTCTGCCACAGATTTTGGCATTTACTGGGCAGCAGTAACCCTTCACCACTGGGATGAAGCTTTCAAGTCTCCACTTAGGGGGAGTCACCAGCATTTGACAGCTGGGGAAACGGAATAATCAAAACAGGCACTGTCACAGGTCAAGCACCTTCCAAATCCTCCCCATTTCTCCTTCCCTGGTGGTTTGTCTGTTGCTTTATGTAGCACTGCTCCAGACAGAAACGGGCCAAGGAACCACTAATGGAAATTTCAGAAGGCTCCAAACAATGTCAATGTCTAGGATTTGGCATCCTGTTGGTTTCCATTCTGCCCACAAGTGTAACTGATCACGGCTCTGTTTTGGCTTATTTTATCTCTCCTTTCCTCGGAGTGATTGAAATCTTAATAATCAAGGATAATATCGACGCCAAAGTTTTAAGCAATAAACATATAAACAGAATGAAGAGAAGCAGAATGCTCACGTCTCTCAACAGTGCAAATGGTTCCGTTTTATTTTGCTGTAGCAGATGTTAAGTTTCCAATAATAAAATAAAATAAAAAATCTAAGGGAGACATTTAGCAAAGTATAGCTTTACACTCCAGAGTTATCACTCCAATTTCAACTGGGACCATAAAGTTTTATGAGCTATTAAATTGCCCTAAACCTCCTTTAACACACCAGCTCTAATGTTGGAGATTAACCATTTAGAAAAAGGAGGTTACCTTCGCTGAGATCGGGCCATTTTCCTGCACTCTGCTTCAGTCAATAACACTTTGCCTTGGCAGAGCCATTTGCTGGCTGTGTGGTTGGTAATTAGCCTGCATGCCCTGCAGGTAATGCAGCTGCAGGAGCTCCCATCCCTCCCACAGAGCCAGGAGCATCTGCAGGACCTTGGGGGGAAGGAGGCTCAGGAGAGCAGAGGGAACACTGAGGTTTTGCTTCTCCCCTCATCCCTTCACCCATTCAATGGGAATGCTCAGGGTTTCTTCTCCTTCCTTTTCACAGAACTCCAGACTGGTTTGGGTTGGAGAGAGTTGAAAGCTCAACCAGTCCCACCCCCTGCCATGGGCAGGGACACCTTCTACTGTCCTGGCTTGCTCCAAGCCCTGTCCAGCCTGGCCTTGGGCACTTCCAGGGATCCAGGGGCAGCCACAGCTGCTCTGGGCACCCTGTGCCAGAGCCTGCTCACCCTCACAGGGAAGAATTTATTCCCAATATCCCATCTCCCCCTTCCCTCCTTGTCAAAGTCTCTCTCCAGGCTTCTTGTAGTCCCCTCTAGCTACTGGAAGGTGCTTCATGAAGCCTTCTCTTCTCCAGGCTGAGCAATCTCCAGTCTCATTTTCGTTTGGGTGACAAATCCAACTGAACATGGCCTTTGACTGTGTTTTATCACCTTGCAGAAGAGATCTTTGATCCTGGCTTGAATGCCCTGGATGCTGGAGTGAAGCTACCTTGCCCAGGAAAATGTTTAATGTCAGTTCCATTGCACTCTCTCCAGAGCTCTCTCCAGAGAGGGGACTCAAAAACGCTCCAACCACATCCATGGAGTGTCACAGCACCTTCCAGAAGCACAGGGTTGTTTGTTCTGTTTTTAAATAGGCACAAACCCAGGAGCAGAGGTGGCCTGGATCCATGGGATGCTCTTCAGTCAAAGGGGACCTGTGGGGCTTTGCCACCTGCAATCTGCCAAATCACCACCCTTCTCCCCCTGCTGAACTGGCCTGTGACCCTCTGGGCACCAAACCTCTGGCCAGGTCATCATTTTGCCTGTAAGGTAGTCCAGCTGCCTGGCCACATCTGGAAACATCTGTCCTGAGAGACCTGGGGCTGTCTCGTGCTGATGACTTACAGGGATCTGGCGTTTCTCCTAAAATTTCTGCTACAGCTCCTCTTCTGCCATGAGCTCTGGAAAGTCTCTCCTGCTTGGCTGGCTTGGGGCCCTGCTGAGGGCTGGGGTGCAGGGGAGGGCCCTGACATTAAATCAGAGGATCACAGAAATCACAGAATGCTTTGGGTTGGAAGGGACCTTAAAGTTCATCGAGTTCCAACACATTTCCACCTTTCCCTGGTGTTCCTTTGAACTTTTTGGGACCATGTGGGAAGCCACCAGCAGGAGAGGTGAGAGCTGCTCCCCAGGAAGGAGCAGTGACCACAGAGCCCAGGGAAGAGCGGGGCTGGACCCTCGTGGCTTGGGGTTAATGTGCACAGAGCCAGGGGACGGAGAGGCGCTGGGAGAGGGCGGCTCCTTCCCGGGAGGAGTTTGGAAAGAAAGGGTAACCCCTGCTCTATTTTTGAAAGAAATGTCTCAGAGGCCTTCTCCTGCATCCTGCAAAGGCCACAGCCAGGGATCTGCAGCAGCACAGGGGCCTTGGCAGCCCGCAGGGGTGGGAAATGCCTCCTCCCAAAAGCCTGATTCCCGTTTCCCCTGAGATAAGATCTGCAAAGACTGGTTTTTCCCCCCTAAATTTTTTGAAGGCATTTCCTGTTTGGAGCCGTTATGGATGGTTTCCCCTGGCTGAGGGCTGAGCAGTCACCTCCCCAAGCCAGGCAGGGTGGCTTCCCCACACCCACACTGTCCTTAAGAATCTTGGGGAGATGCTTCAAAGCCTCTGGTGCCTGTGAGAGGAACAAGCCAGACCCCACCATCAGTCTCCTACATTGCAGCACAGCCCACATTCCAGGTGGGGCTCCTCTGGAGAGCCTTTGCTTTCTTCCCAACCATCTGCTGTGGTTAAAATCCTACCTGGGACTTAAATTCACGTACAAGTTGGTGCAACAACCCAGTGTGTTCTGGGGAGCAGGAGGAGGTCGTCCAACTTTGATCCCTCCTGGCACCTTGAGGACATGGCTCACCAGGTCTGTGCACACTGCAGCCTTTTCCTTCTTGATTAAGAAGATGCATTTTGCTGTCTGAGGTGCCCCAGACATCAGCAGAAACTGCATTAAGAACAGCAGAGTTTTTCCCTTTGAGTTCTCTTTAACTGCATTATAGTGCCATGAAGTTAAACATTACATAGGTACATAAATAGGGTTGGACTCGATAATCTTAAAGGTCTTTTCCAACCTAAATGATTCTGAGATTCAATCCAGCAAGCCCCAGGCTTCAGAAAGGCTGTGACTAAGCCAATCTTCAGCAGTACAGATGTGTCCCATGTCCTGTGTGACAGAAAAACAAGGTTTAACTGATGCAAGCCTGGAGAATAATAGGGCAGTCCATCTAAAATTAGCTGGAGGTTGAAACTTTTCAAGCCATCCCTTCTTCTGCAACTGGGGAAGAAATCTCTCAGCTGCAGCACCCTGCTTTGCCGTGGATATTTCAGTTGAGCAACTTTTGAGGCTGAGTCAGAGAGATTTCCTAACACCTCTTCCCTGCCCGCACTCCCCAGACAGCAAACAGCAGCTCTGGGAGACAGAAACACACTGTTCTCACCCATCCCAGCTGGAGCTGCCCAGCCTGGAGTCACATGGAGATCCAGTGGTTCTCCCAGCGATTTTAACTACCCTCAGCTATCGCTGGGATGAGAGGCACCCTAAAAATGCTGCACATCCTAATAGCTCTTGGTTTTCCTCTTCCAAAGCCCCCTCTCTTGGGTTGAAGCAGCCCTGGTGGAGCTTTAAACTGAGAAATGGTAGAGCCCCATCTGTCTTGGGTTATAGAACCAAAAATGTGTGTTCTGTTTCATTTGTTAAAAGCAGTTGGGGAGATGTTTTTTCTTTATCTCTTGTAACTCTGGGGGGAGGGGGGCTGATGCCTTCTGATAATGGCCCAGCTGTTAAACCAGGTGGGGCAGTGTTTCTTATCTCTTTCACCACCTGTCCTCCCTGGGGGATATCTTCTGCTGATGGGCCATTAAGGCTCACTAAGGGCAGGACATATTCCATTGTGAGATGCTCCACCCAGTGGGAGGAGCCAACCATTCCTACCTGGATAAAAACTGAGATGCAGGAGCACAAGATATCTGGTTCCACTGGATTCCTGAAGGAAGCCTGGACCCTTCTCACCACCACTGGACACTTCTCACCATCACTGGATCCTTCTCTCTCAGGATCATCTCTGCTCCGACAGAACCACATCTGCCACTCCAGGAGGACTCACTTTTGGACTGCTTCCAACACCCTGACCAACAGGGTGTCAGGTTGTATTGTTCCATTCATTTTATTTTACCTTTTTTTCCTCTCTTCTATTAAATTGTATCTCTGACTGGGAGTCTCACTGGTTTTGCCTTCAAACCAGCACACCATCCTTTACTGGTCCCTGCAAGAGCACCCTCCTGGGAAGCAAGTCCCAGCTGGAGCAGGGAATGGTCTCACCTGGCAGCCACAACATCCCAACTTGGTCTGCTGGGGTGTCCCCACACGTGTGTTGTCCTCACTCTTGGTCAGAGGGAGTAGCAGACCCACGAGGTGCTTTGCTATGGAACCTTCACAGTTAAATTAATGGAAAGAAATGCAAGGTGCTGTCCAAACCAGAGGCTGGGCAGCATTTCCAGCCCATTCATCTGCCTCCTCCAGCTGCTCTGCTCTCCTCCTGCTGTATGTAGATGGAGAATGCAAATAGCATGGTGAGAGAGGTGACCTTTTGGCTGAATGTCACCAAGTCCTGCAGCACTGGGAGTGTTTGCACTCAGCTGCTAGCTTTAGCCTCTCCAGTTATTTATACAGATCCCCCTAAAACTCCATGGGATGACTCAAAGATGGCTTTGACCTTGGTTGTGTTGGTGGTTTGATGGGCTGCAGTCCTTAAATGTTGTGTTTCTATCAGCAGTGTTGGCCTTTCAATTTAGCAACCCCCAGCATGGATCTAGGTCTGCCACTGTCCTGAAAATGCCATCATTCAAGGGTTGGGAAGACCAGCCCCAGGCTGGAATGGAGTCACCTAAACTCCTGACCTGATGTTGGGTTTTGGAAACTTAAAACCTAAGAGATTGAGCTTGAAATTCTTGAGGGACGGTTTAATTAATTGTGGAATTATAGAATCACAGAATGGTTTGGATTGGGAGGGACCTTAAAGTTTGTCCAGTTCCACCTTCCACTGTCCCAGGCTGCTCCAAGCCCTGTCCAACCTGGCCTTGGACACTTCCAGGGATGGGGCAGCCACAGCTTCTCTGGGTACTCTGTGCCAGAGGGGAGAATTTCTTCCCAATATCGCATCTAACCCTACTCTCTTTCAAGTTAAAGGCATTATTTTCCAGTTTAAAGCCATTAATTGATGAATCAACTTCAAAGGCGCCCCACAGCATCCCTCTGAGTCTGTGAGGAACTGGGAATGACCAGACCACATCCTGCCAGTGCTCCTCCAGAGTGACAAACATTAGAAACCAAGACCAAAACGCAGCTTGGATGGTGCTGCAGAAAACCTTGTCCACAGTGCCCACACCTGCAGGAACCTCAGTTCTCCCTCAGCCCTCACCTCCCTGGGAGGGGGCTCCCAGGCTGAGTTGGTCACCAACTTTGCTCCTGTATGGATTTTATGCTATTTGGGGGGAAAAAACCTGGTCTCTGGAGCTCCCTCCTGCCTGGCTGTTGGGCTGCCTGGCTCCAATACCAACGTGTGGCTTTTCTGGTCCCTCTGCTCTGGCTGGAGCTCTGCTGAGCCTCATCCCAGCAGACAGGCTGACATCGCACGCTGCCTCCGGACGATGTTCAAACCCATCTCTGTTCATTCTGGAAGCAGTCAGCCGAGCCACAAGCACAGAGAGAGACTCCCAGCCCTGGGAGGGGGTCTGGGATGAGCTTTGGAAGGCCAGGGATGGAGCAGGGAGGGATCCGAGTGGGGTTCCAGCAGCTCAGCCATCCCAGGTCCATCCTGTCAGACTCCATCCTGCCACTGTCACTTTGACAGCCAAACCCTCTCCTCCTCCTTTTCATCCCTTATTTTACATGCCACAGCCATCCTGTCGCCTGCCTCTCAGCGATGTTGCTCGGAGAAATTAGGGCAACTGCTGCACTGGGTTTTTATTAGTATTGCCAAACTCTTTCAGCATTTTTAGAAAGGGCTTGAAAGGGAGCCAAGCCATTTCTCCTTCTTCTGTTTCTTTTCCTCCACCTCCTCCCTCACCACCACCCCCCTCCCCTCCTCTGTCTGCGGATGCTTTGGGATGAATTAATTTAGACGTGCGGTTTTGAATGTTTTTGGCTCCTGGTTATCGAGCCATTCAGCAGTTCTGGGAGCCTCCCCCATCGGCTGTTATTGAAGCAGACAGAGAGGGGCGGAGGAGATGGCAGCGGCCTGATTTGTTGGCTTGTTAGTTCTGCTCCTGCGAGCCGTCCATCGGGCTCAGGTTTCCCCATCCCGGCTGACACGGACAGGCGGCAGCCAAAGCTCTCCTCCCGGAGTCAGAGCCTGCACGGGATCGCTGCCGGTGGCACCTGGGAGCAGCCTGGGCCAGAGGAAAGTGTCCCATGCTGGGAAGGTTGGGATGAGAGATGATCTTTAAGGTCCCATCCAACCTAAAGCGTTCTGTGATCTCGGTGGAAACAGAAATGGGTTGTTTGTCCCTGTTCTCCCTTCGCCTGCCCCACTCCCCTGTCCCCAAGCCAGGCTCTGTCACCCCAGCTCTGCTCTGGCACCTTTTTTGAGTGTCCCAGCAAGGCATTTTTAGCCCCAAGGGAAGGCAGAGCTAACTCAGCACCATCAATGAGCAAGTGGAGAACACCTTCTGTTCTGATCCTTCCTTGCTGGGCTGGATTTGATTTCTCCTCCTTGGAGAAGGGGATGTGCCCCAAAACCCTGGTCCGAGGGCAGCCCTGCTGTTCCCCCAGCCCCACGTGCCAGGGCAGGGCTTGGTGGGCACTGATGCCATGGGCACAGCCCAGCTCGCCTCTGCTACAGGATAGATGGGCTCTGGATCTCCTGGAGCCTCCCATAACACAGAAAAAGGAGCAGAAAGAACCACAAAATCCCTCTGAAAAGCACTTCCTACCCATGCCGCTCTGGGGGGGGTAGCACTGAGCCTCTTGAATCATTGGGAGGATGGTTAGAATTCATTATTTTCTCAGCTTTCGAGTAAAATTTTAAAAACCCACCTGAAAATCTCGTTATTCCCTGTCAAGCCTTTCTTTGAGTATTCTTCTGCTCTGGTTTCATACTGGGCTAATATCTAAGAAAAATATTATCTCTCTGCTTGGCTTCCTGCCACCCCAGCCATGTTTGTGTTTCAGTGGTGGACGAACCCACTCCAGTTTATTTATGTAGCTGGTAAAGCCACCCCTCCAGCAATCCCCTTGCTCTGAACTCGAGGCCCAGGTACAGTAGGGCTGGCTGGAAATCCCATATGGCTTTAAAGCATCCCCATGTGCGAGCCATGGCTCTGCACCAGGCAGAGCTCCTTCCCTGGAGCTCTGCTCAGACATCTGTGCTTTAAACAGCAGGGGAAAAGTGCAAACCCCTGATTTATGCCCTTCACAGGGTGGTATTAGGAATGGGTAGGAAGCCTTTGTGTGCAGAGATTCCTGTTTCTCATCTGTTTTATCGATTTTACCCAGAAGGTACCAGGTTGAAATGCCAGAGGTGCAAACAGACACCTTGAGGGGCTGCAGTGGGTTTTGGAGCCTTTGTTTTTGTAGAATCACAGAACAGTTTGGGTGGGAAGGGACCTCAAAATTCATCTCATTTCCACTGTCCCAGGTTGTTCCAAGCAGCGTCCAACCTGGCCTTGGACACCTCCAGGGATCCAGGGGCAGCCACAGCTGCTCTGGGTATCCTGTGCCAGGGCCTCCCCATCCTCACAGGGAAGAATTTATTCCCAGTATCCCACCCAGCCCTGCCCTCTGGCAGTTTGAAGCCATTCTCCCTTGTCTTGTCACTCCTGGCTCTTGTCCAAAATCCCTCTTCAGCTCCCTTGGAGCCCCTTTAAGCACTGGAAGGTGCCTTAAAGTCTCCCCAGAGCCTTCTCTTCTCCAGGCTGTTTTAGTAATTTAAGCTCAGATGCAGAGAGGCTTTGAAGACCTAATTCCCACAATTAAAAATCCTCCTGAGATTTGCCACCAGAGCCCTACTGAGAAGTGGCTTCTGCTGGGGCTGGGCTGAGAGCTGACCACACCAACAAACTCTGCAAAGAGTTATTTTTCAATTGATTTCTTTGGGAAAGGGTTAATATCTCCAAAAATAGAGACTTTTGGCCTCTGTCTGTACTGGTTGGACTTGCTGGCCCTAGAGATCTTTTCCACCTCTATAGATTCTATGATTCTGAAGCATTCCCAGCTGTGGGTGTGACACTTGTCCCCATCCCTGTCCCCGAAGCACACCGGGGAGTGTTCACCACTGTACCTGCAGCTGGAATCACTCCAGGCCATGAGTAAGAGATCAGCATTACTGTATTTTGGGCTTTTTTTTTTTTTTGCCAAGGTTGCTGCCTGGGCTGTCCACAGCCGGGCTGAGACTGGCAGTGCCACGGTTGTTCCTCGCAGAGCTCTGGCTGCTGTCCCAGGAGAAGGTACAGCCAGATGAGAAAGTTAACACGAGGTAACCAAGGCTGTGAATTTATGGCCCAGCAGCTGCTCCCTGCCCGTGGCCTGAGCACACATTTACCCCATGGAGGATGCCAGCAGCTCCCTGATCCATCCTGTGGGGATGGGAATGAGCTGCCCGTGGGAAGGAACAGGGACACAGACACCGCTGAGCCAACCCCACACCGCAGGGAGGGCTTGCACAGGGAATTATCCTGAAATGCTGCACAGAGAGCTCTGCTGGCAAATTCCCTCGGCTCTCAGGGCTGCAGTAGCTGGGCTGGAGGATGCTTTAATGCACTCATCTCTCACGGAGCACTTGATGCCTCTTGTCCATTCGAGAGGGGAAGAATAGAGAGGAATGCGGGAGGGCAGCGGAGAGCGCTGCTGCCGCATTGAGTGTCTGAGGTGGGCAGCGAGGCACTCTGCGAGCAGCCTTCCTCCAGCTGGGCTCCTCTTTTGCAATTCCAGTGTCTTGTTTGTCAGTAATTTATATCGACAGAGTCTTTCAAAACACTTTAGGATTGTTTACAACATCGAGCAAGAACATTTTGTCTCATGTCCTTTCCATTCTTAAAGACAGTCCTCTCGCCTGTCCATCCCCCCGCTCCCCTGCGCCGCTCCAGAAGCTGCTCCCTCGCTCTCTGCAAACCTGATGGGCTGGAAAAGAACCTGAAAATCTACATGATGGGATGCTCCTTCCTCTCTCATCGCTAATTAGGTTTTCCAATCAAGGGCAAAGCACCTTTTCCATGGCACAGATCTCCCTGTGCCAGGTGCCCTCGCTCTCATGTGTTGTTGTTGAAGGTGGAGTTGGTTGTGAGGTGCTGGGAGCTGATGAGACACAAACCTGCAACGAGAAATGGGCACATCAGGGACCTGCTCCAGCATCCAATGGCTTCATCTGAGCTGGAAGTCCAGGATACCTCCTACCATACTGACTCTGCTGTTTTCTCTTCAAGCCATGAGCCCAAAGGAGCAAGTTCATCCTCTCCTCTCCATTCCTCCTGATTTCTGGCTTTTTGTAATGGTGTGGCTCATCTGGATGTCATGGTTGTCCCTTTTTCCCTGCTCATCATCCTAAGAGCATTGCAAAGACAATTCTTTTGTGCAGTCCATCCCATCAGCAATGACCAGTTTAAAACATTTTTAAAGTCTCCTTCAGCCTTGCAGGAGGAGGTTTTTGAAACACTTGAGGGAAATGAAGCAAAAGACTTGGATTCTCCAGGCAGACAAATCCCCTCTGCAAAAGCAGCTGCTCCTGGGGCTGGCAAGGCAAGTGCTGGCCAAGCCTGGCAGCCCTGCCCCAGGCAGCTTTAATGCAGCCAGCTCGAGGGGAGAGCAGGGAACAGCACAATCCTGGGAGCAGAGAGAGCATTGGATTGTCTGGCAAGGCCTGTGTGGAGTGTGCTCAGCCTGCACTGCCCTGCTGCCTCTGCTGTGCCCTGTTCCAGTCAGGATAAAGCCTGGACACGTTTGACTACCCAAGCCACCATAATCCCCTCTTTTTGCACTTACCTAAGGAGGCCGGAGTGCCCAATTATTTTAGAGTCTGCTGTCTAACGTGCTCTCGGCCTTGATTAAGACTTTTCATCTTCCAGGCAGAGATCAAAGTGAAACCTTGAGTTTTGCAGTGCTGCACCACGGGCTGGGGCTGGTCTTGCTGCTTCCTTGTGATTATGGAGCTGTCTGGATGGCAGAGCAGCGGGGAGGGAGCGCCGTGTCCCAGTGGGCAGAGCAGCAACGTTAAGGACATTTCACCAGCCTCCATCCTCTTTTTTTTTTTTCTTTCTATCCTTGCCACCTCCTTCCTTCCTACCCCGCTCTGAGAGGTCACCCAGACGGGTGAGCAGGCCCACTAATCCTGTTAACATTGAGCAGCATTTCCAGGAGGGGATACATTCGTTGAGCTCAGGAATAAAGCACTGAACAGTGCTTTGGCTTGCTAATCCCAGCCTTTGGCATGGCTTTTACGCACTTGGTGCAATCGGGAGCCTTATACCAAAATCAGCAAAGCAATGGAGGTCTTGGCAAGGTGAAGTTCCGGCCTTGGTCTGGTTTTCCCCATCCATGAAGGCTCTATACTCCTCCCTGGCCATTAAGAGAACAATCACTGCTGTATTACCCCAAATACATCCCTTTCCTACCTCCTTGCAGAGACGGACTCACCTGGAGGGACAGCCAAGAACCATTTCCAAGCCTATTTATGGCCGTGTCCCCCATGAATTTCTCCGCAGGGCTGATCAACCATAACTGGGAGACTCATTTGAATACAATAAGAGGGGGGGAAAAACGGGGTGTGAGACTCCAGGAGGCTCCCCCACACACAGGCATCTGGCTGATGAGAGAGCCTGTCAGGAGCTGCCTGCGTGCTGGATGCTCCCTGCCACGATAACTGTTCGGAGTGGATGAGCTCTCTGTCAACAACTTAATAATCCTCGTCTGCCGCGCCGCCGTGTCAGCCAACACTCCTTGCAATGAAGGGCTGATAACGAGGGGGTTAGAGCCGGGAAAACGCGCTGTTTTGTCAGCACAGCGTCTCTTGTCATCAAAAAGACTCGGCAGAAGCTGGCTGGCTCCTTCGGAGCTCGCCCGGGATGATTCGCCAGCCCCGTTTGTGCCGCGGTGCCTTTCTGCACCAGCAGCAGCGGCAGCAGGAGTGACAGGAACCCCTGCAGCAAGCAGATGTGCATCAGCCTCCTCCAAACTCAAGGAATTTGCCTGGTTTTCATCCAGGAGCTCTTCTATCTCTTCCCTGCGTCTCTGTTTTTTAAACTGTTGCTCTTGAGTGTGTACAGCTTCAGATTATTCCTCCTGAGCTCGGTCCCCCAGGCAGGAATTCTGCTGCGGTGAGGAGCCCCACAGCCGAGTGGAGAAGCCTCCTCTTTTGTCCTGAGAGTCAGTGGGGATGCAGGATGTGGGGCACGTCCCCCAGAGCAGGTCCCACCTCTGCCTCTGGCTGGGTTGGTGCAAACCTGGATACCCCAGGAGTGGAGGGGTGGAGGAGGCTGCTGCCCTTCAGCAGTGCCCAGTCCTTCCTCACCCTGGCCTTGTCCCACCATGGATCACGATGGTCCCATCACCCAGCTCACGTGCAATCAGAGCTGGATGGGGTGACCGAGCCCAAGCCCGGATCTGGGGCCTGGCAGGACACCAGCCCACCCTCATTGCACAACAGGAGCCGTCCCAGGGGATCCTTCCGGGGAAGAAGAAGGCATTAATGCTTGGGGAGCAAATTCCTCTGGCTGCTTGAGGCCGGGACTCAGCACTCTGGAATTCCAGAGCGATAACACGGCACGAGAATGTTTAAAGAGGCTGCGGATGCAAGCAGCAGCCTCAGAGCCCGTCCCAGGCTGCAGCCCAAAACTCACAGCTTCGAGCTGCTGTCGCAAGCGGGAGTGGAAGGACTGACTCCTGGGGCTTATCCCCTCGGCTGGAACGAGCTGCTTCCCATTCCACGGTGCTCCCTGTGCTTTGCAGGAGCCGAGGATCTGGCCCACTGTGTGCAAAACGAGCCCCTCGTTAGCGGTGCCTGCAATCCCTCACCGCAGGGGGAAATGGAAGCAGATGCCAAATTGCCACCTGGAGCAATTTTTTATTTTTTTTTTTTACACAATTGAATTACAATCGGCTGGAGACAGCGGGAGCTTTTCCTTCATATTAGCTGGGTATGAAAGCACTGGGAGGCTGCTGCACTGATCCAGCACAAGTCCCTGCACGGAGCATTTCCTTCAAACTTCATCATCCTCCAGCTGCAGGAACCACTCTTGCCTTGCATGTCATCGCTGAACACAAACAAATATAAAATTGAAACACTCCTGAAAATAAAATGCTGTTTAAAGCTCTTATTTTAAATGTCGGAAAACACTCCAGATTTAACTTGGAATTTTTTTCCCCCACTATTGCAAAGGAATTCAGAATATTTTCCCAACTCATATTTTAACGTTTGGAGACCTCGAAGAATTTTCCCTGGAGTACATGAAAATGTTCAAAGTGCCATCAAAATGGCCTTCCAGAACTCCAGCCCCTCTGGCATGGATTCATAATAAATAATAAAATGATTTGGGCTGGAAGGAACCTAAAAGATCATCTTGTTCTAACCCCCATGGACCTCCTGATCATGAAAACTTGCCCTGGGTCTCTTATAGCTTTGTTCAAGCAGTGATGCAGTTTGGATCAGAGCTAATTAGCAGCAAACCAGCCTGACTGTGTCTGTACATGATGCAATCTCATTTCTGACTGCAGAGAGATACGTTCTGTCACTTTTCACTGGGAAGTTTTTGAGGTGTTTTAAGACAGAAAACATTTGTGGGCAGATTTTGAAATGTACGCCCACAAAACCCAAACTCTGTGCAACTTTCTATTTGTGGGGAACACACTGATGTTAATTCTTTTTCTGCTTGTGTAAGTCATTGGTTTTATGGAGAACAGTCCTGGGATATTGATTTGAAACAGAATTTTTATATATATTTATATATATATACGACTCTACAGCTCCCAACTCGTTGGGTAAATTCCCCATTAAGCCATATCCACTTGTGCACTCAGTCAGAACATTCTGCTAGAGCAGCATGGAAAACCAAAGTCACTTTTGCCTGGCTCAGAAAGAGAAGCCTTGAGAGCTGCCAACATCTGCTTTCATCTTGCTGCTTCTTCTGGAAGTGCCGAGGAGAGTGGGGGAAAGGCTGGGAGGATGAGGGTGTGATGTGGGAGCAATCACAGCCACGGACCCCGTGAAAAAAACATGATCATCTCTCAAAGGAATTCAAGGTTTATCCTCAGTGAGACTGAGTCACCCTCCCAGTGCAATACCCATGGTCACCCCACGGATCAGGGCCGTCAGACCAGGGGCAGGGTAAGGCAGTAACAAGAAATGGTGCCAGCAGGATTTTGGAAGCTCCTGCCCCATTTCCTAGGACAAATGGGTGAAGGATGGCAGCAATAAGAAGCCAGCAATCCCAATTTCCTGATTGAATCTGGCTTCGCCGCGGGCACGCCCCAGCTCGGTGTCACAGCTGGCTTTCTCGGCGTGGTGGTTTCTGTACCCAATCCATGCCCTGCTTTCTTCCCTTCTGTCTCCCCATCACAACGTCTTGCCTGGCTGATTTCGTGCTCAGCAGCAGCACTGCTGGTTTAAATGCTGGCAGCTGGCAACGTTTTTCCCTTGGAGCCAAAAAACAAAGTGTCTGCTCTCCCAAGCCAGCCTGGGAAGGTTGGCTTTGCTGGTCCAAGCACAAATATTTCTGGCAGGGCAAGCTCGCTGCAAGTTTGGAGTTGATCTCACTCATTTCCTCAGTGCTAAGGAAATGTGAAGGGATTTGCAGTGAATTCTCCACAGCCTCATTTCTAAGGTGAGGATTGTTTAAGCAGAAGAGAACTCGAGTTCTCAAAAGCTCTGCAAAATCACGAGGAGCTTCTGATGTCACAGTGGGATCAGGAGCTGTTCCATCATTGCCAGGGATGAGCCACTGACACAAAAGGGGTGGCACTGTTGGGCACTGCCCCTGTTTACATGGCTTCAACATTTGTGGAAATTTGGAGTCATTCATTTCCTGAATGGCTCCCTTTAATGGAAAACATGATGTTTTGGGAAAGACAAGCTGGGCATAAAACACTCTCAGTCTTTATCCAGGTGAAGTAACCTCATCTTCACAGCTCATTTTTGGAAAAAGCTCTAGGGATTCAGGCATATCCTGGGAGCTGAATGCTTAACCCAATTAGACTCCACTGGAAGATCTGATTTAACCCCACACCTGACTTCAGACATGTCCTTTGGCCAACAGGAGTTCTGGACATTGCTTAAATTTTAACTGATTGTTGCATGCGTGGCCAAATCAAAATCCAAACATTCAGCTGCAGTTTTTGGGCTAAAGGGAGCCCAAGCCCTGCTTTCAACATCTGCCTTTGCACCAGCACTGGGCAGTTTGTAGATCCCCAAGCACTTTGCAAAGACTTAAGCACTGATGTGGACTTCTTGTGAGTGGGAAAAACGAGCTGCAAAAGGTTACCTGGAATGGTCTTGGCAGAAATGAGGCAGAAAAGAAGATTCAGCAGGTTTCACGGTGCAGCTGCTTCTTGGCATTGCTGGGGTGGGGTTTTCCTTGTGTCTAAATATCTCTTAGCCCTTCATGACCATTTAGGTCAATGCCAGCATTTTGGGTTGTGGGTCTGAATGTTGAATTGAAGAGGCCACAAAACTCTTGGGAATCAGTGGTGGATCTGCTGCCATGAGCAAAAGCTGATCCCATTTCTGGGCTGGCAGTGGGTTATACACAGCAAGCAGAATCCCAATCCATTGGTTTAGTCCTGAGGCCATGCCAATCTCAGGTACAGCAGGTGGGAAGGGGACTTGGGAATCTGTTCCACAGGTGTGGGTGGTTGAAGGACCAAAATTTGGGAACTGATGCCGAAACAGGCAGGCGTGTTCTGGAAATTGTCTGCTCTGGATTCCCATGAAGAGATGCCACGTTTTGGAGCGTGTTCCTGCAGGCTGGCACCGACCTGAGCCAGCCTTGGATGCGGCTGTGCTTGTGCTCCTGCTCTGTGCAGGCAGGTGGAGGTGGAAATCTCCGGCACAGCAGGAGATGGAGGTGGCAGGGCCAAGAAGGGTCTCAACACAGACGTCTGTGTGAGTGTGGGTGAGACAATCTCACACCAAACTGGCCTGCAAAGGCACAGAAAACAGGAATAGAAACCCATCCCGTGACTCAGGATGTGTCTGTGGGCTAAAGCTGCCGAGCTACATTGCCTGGGCTCAGTTTCTGAGTCTGTTTTGCTGCATTTAGAGGAGAAAAAGCCTTTGACAGGAGCAGGTGGGAGATGTTTCTCCATTCACCACCGTTTGTTGTGATGCTCCTGTACGGTCTCCCTGTGGGAGCTCTGTCTTGGTGTTATGGCCATAAACATAATGTAGGATAACACTAATGAGGGCTCTGATGGCATATCCATGGCTGTCCAAATCCCTGTGCCAGATCTCCTCATTTCCTCCAGGGTCCTGAGGCATTTTGTGCTCGTCTTCAGCCTCTGCTCTCTCTGGAGTCTCTGGACATTTCAGTTATAATTACAGTACTGTTTAAAAGGCCTTCTGGCCTCCTCGGTTATGAATAAACCTGACCCTCTGGGAAGAGTAAGTCCAGAATTTCAGAAGAAGGTCTTGAGGACAAGAGCTTGGAAAAAAGAATAAAACCTCTCTGTCCCATGGGAAATGCTGAAGCAGGGCAATCTCCAGCCAGGATGAAATTCACAGTCCTGGGAATTCTTTCCCTGAAGGGAAAATTCAACATTTCCTTTGCTTCAGTCTGATCAAAACCTCTTGTTTTGACACGGCACAACAGCCTGAGACCACGACAGTCAGATCAATATGCTTCCAAGCCATCTAAGGGAGTGTGATCTTTTCCAGCTCCAAATTAAGCAGGAGTTAGTCCTTCCCCACATCTTGTTTCCACAGGGAGCTGCCTGGCCGTGCAGGATTTTTGATCAGCAGTTCCACCCCCAGCAGCATCCCCAGGAGCCCTCCCTGCACGGTTCTCACCCCGTTACCTGTGTCCTCACGGGCCAGCCTGTCCTCACATCCAAATTACAGGCAGCTGGGGGTTTTCTCTACCCTCAGATCCCCTGATAATTGCTCCTGGGAGGATTTTGGTCTTTGTGAAGCAAACCTGTTCTGCTTGCCCAGCCTTCCTCAGCCCCTTACAAAGAGCCATTGTGGGCTCCACGCCTCACACTCCCGGCTCTCATCAGCCTGGGAAGAGGCACCTCTTGCCCACTTAGCCAGGAGATAAAGGCTGATATGTGTGGAGTGGGAGGGAAGCATCTCCTGTGCCCTTGCCAGGTTTCATGGTACCGCTCCTGGCTGGGCAGGGAGGTTTCCAGAGCTCCCTGGGATGGAGGAGGCTGCAGAGTAGGGAACCCTGCTCTCCTCTCCCCAAAGCTGCTGTCTTCCAAGGGGGATCAGGGTGAGGTGCCACAGCAGGGACTGTGCTCTCAGGGGTGAAGCCAGCTCCCCCAGGGACTCAGGGCCTGGTGCATCCCCAGGAAAACATTCCTCAGCCCTGCCTTGCCTCACCTGGGCATGAAAAGCAAGGACCCCTTCCAGCTCTGTTTGTGTTTTGGATTTTTTGTCTCCTCCAGCCCCCCTTGGCTGTTTTTCCTGCACTGTGGTGCTGTGAGTGGGTTCACAAACATCCCCTCCAGCTGGGCAAGCCCCAGCAGCTCCAAACTCCTGATTTGTCTGGGAATTTTGGCTGTGGGCTGGGTATGGGCATCACAGAGCCAAAAAATGCAGTGGAGGCCGCTCCAGGTGGGTCCTTTCTTATCAATCCTGGGTTCAGCAGGGATTCAACACCTCAGTCTGAACAGAGCAGGGAAAACCAAGCTGGTGTAGGTCTGCAAAGAGCATTTCTGCATCCTTTCCAGAACGGCTTTTGGTGCCTGTACCTGCCTAGTGTGAGCCTCCCACCTGTTAAATTGACCAGTTACAAAAGTTCCTTCACGCGTTTGGGACTGGGGAGAACCAGATGTTGGATCCAGGTTCATTTTCTGTCTTCTGTGCCCTTCTCCTTCCACCAGAGGAGGAAGGTTGTGCATGGCTGGGTACCAAAACTCACCGAGAGGTCTGGCAACCCGGCAGCTCCCGGTGTCACAGGGGACACATTGGTTGGGTTGAATCTGTCACTAGGGACACAGGATTTGCATGTTAGGGGACAGCAGATCTCAGCCCTGGCATCTCAGCTGCCTCCTCCAGTTCCTGCCATCAGCTGGGGGCACTGGGAAGGAAGGAAAACCCAGAAAGCTGAAGCCCAGGCGCTCATGCATCACTGGACAAGTCACATCTGGCTGATGGGGACAGCGGGGGCCCAGCCCTCCCTGGGTGACACGAGGCCACTTCCACGGCGAGCAGGGCCAGCCCTCACTCTCTGCTCCGCTCATAGGGGAGCTGCTAGACAGAGGCACACAGAAATACAGAAATGCATCCTTCCAGGGGGGGGATCCAGCAGATGCTGTGCTCCTGAGGGATTGCTGCCCGCCTGGGGAGCTGCCACAGCACCGGGGGCTGCGGGGGTAAGTGGCTCCGAGCAATAACCCTGCGGAGAGGCAGCGCCAGGGCTCAGAGGCCGGCAGGGATGGCAGGCAGGACCTTTCCCAGGACCCCAAATCCCCGTCTGCAGATCGCTGTAAATCCGTGTTGTGATCCCTGCGGGCCCGCCCTGGGCTGGGTGCTGAGCAAAGGAGCAGATGCAAGCAAGAAATAAAATGAGAATTGGGCACGAAAGGAGCCGGGGTGTCACGGAGGAGGAGAGGAAGAGCTTGTGGTGGGTGGGAAGCCTCGAAAGTCACACTGAGCAGTCGGGGCTGTGTGGGGGCTGATGCACAGCGAGCTGGGCTTGTTAGTGGTGCCTCAGCCCTGCCTTGACCACAGCCACAGGTCCTGGCTTGAAGCCAGGGCTGGCTTGAGCCAGAAAAGAGTTTCTGCTTGCAAAATACCCAGCGGAGACACCCAAGAGGGAAGTTGGAGCAACCTTGCAGCCAGCCCTGAGCATGGCCACACTGGAGAGTTTCTCAGGGCACTGCCCATGCCCAGGACATGCAACCCTTTCTCACCCTGGCTTTGTAATTCTGTCCTCTGTGGACATTTGTCCCCTTTGATCTTCTGGCTGCTTGAAGGTCTCCACAGTGCCCGTGTCCTTTGCCCACTGACAGCGTAGCACTGGACTTCACCCCCAGGGATGCTGCTGCCAGCACCAGGGCAAACCTGGGCTTGTGCAAACAGCCAGAGGCACAGGCCTTGACATGTCCCTTCCTGTGCTGCCACTGTCCAGGCTGTCCCTGGGCTGGTCACCCCCAACCTGCCCAATGCCATCGACGGCATTGCCACAGCCAGGGAAGGGGTGTGGGAAGACATCACCAGGCTGTGGAAAATAATTGGATTGTGGCTAATGTGGAACAGTCCCTGGAATTGTTTCCTGATGTTGAGTTGCTCCTGGCTGGGTTCAGAGGGAGAGAAAGCTCCAGGGCTGGTAGGGGATCTGGAGCTCATCTCAGAAGGGCAACACTGAGTTTTTTTGGCCAAGAAATTGAAGGTAGCTCTCATGCCCTCATTCCTGGGGGAAGAGAGACCCTATGTTATTTTGCCATGGAGAGCTGGAGCAAACTCCTTCCAGTCCTGACTGGGTGGAAACAAAAATAAGTGGCAATGTGGGTCCTCCAAATAAACAGTGCACATGTGCTGCCATAGCGGAGGGAGCATGTGTCTCTGATTTACATGCAGTCTGGGAAGTGCCACATCCGCCTTATGTTTGGAATATTTTAGCTCTCCAAGGCCTGAATTTAACCCCTGCCCTCTCCTCTCCCAGCAGAGCCTGCAGCATCTCTGCTGTTTTTTCTCTTGAAGTAAGCTTGCAAGGAGAGCTCGATGCTGGAGGGAGCACAATGAGGCTGACAGAGTTTGTGCCGGTCTTGTCACGTTGTCTGGGCATGTCACAACAATGATCCAAGAGAAGAGAAACCACAGGAGCCAGGAAAGGCTTTCAGACTATCCCTGCTCTGCTCTGAGCTCTCTGGGTCACTGAATTCAAGGGCTGCTCCCACACACCAGAAAACCTCACTGTTTGTTTGCTATACCAGGGGAGCAGCCATGTGTAGACATGATTTAATGAAGACATTCCTTCTTCCAGCATGGAGCAGAACCCCTGGATAGTGGGACACTGAAGGACGGAGCCCAGGAGGGGGAAGTAAAGGCAGATATTGTTCTGAGCTTTTCCTCTGTGTGCTTCCAGAAAGGGCTTCGGCCTGGAAAAGGATGTCAGGACAGGAAGGATATTGAGTTGGCCTCAGCTCTCACACACACAGCTGAGGTGACCTTTCTCTAGCAAAACACCAACCCTTGCAGGGTGGATTTGTTCTGAAGGGTGTCAGCTCTGGAAGTGCAGGGCTGTCCCATATGCAGGGGGTGGATGGATAAATAGAGAGTAGATTGATGAACAGATAGGTTAGTTGGTTAGTTAGTTAGCTGGTTAGTTAATGTGGGGGTTACAGAAAGAGAGGCAGAGCAACGCAGCCTTCCCAGGACCTTTCATAGCCCAGGTTCTGTAGGTTTGGGTGCCTCTGGACGGGCACTCTGTGTATCTTCACCCCGCTCCTGAGAGTGGCAGTGTTTGCACAGCGTTATTGGCTCACAACTGCTCCTGGCCTCCTTCCCTTCCTGCACAGCTCCCACACGGATGGGGAAACTGAGGCACGCAGCACCAAAAAGCCTCTTCTGCAGGTGGCAGAACACAGGGGCAGCAAATCCAGGCCCGGCAGAGCCAGGGGCCCAGCCCTCCATCCCACTGCCCCTCGCTGTCTCGCCGGTTAAGCTCTCCGTCACACTTCTAGGAAGATGTCACCGCCTCCAAAGGGTGCCAAACGCCCACCTTGGGGAGCCTGCTTGGTGTGAGTCACGCAGGAAGAGCTGCGAGGTGGGAGCTGGGCACTTTCCAGGAAAAGCTGGGTTGCAACCGCAGAAGCCATTTCCTTGCAGGCTTGGGCCATTACTCTCCCCTGCCAGGAGCAACTGCTGTGCACATGCTGAGCCCTCCTGAGGTGGGGATCTGCTCCCACACAGCCCCTCGGCAGAGCTGCCCCTTTCCCACCCGCTGGGCTGTGCCCTGAAGGAGCTCCTGGCTTCTTGGGGACAACCGTGGGACCATCACTGCCTCGTGGCTCACTCTTCCTGCAGCTGCCCTGGATTAACAACCCCTCTCTGCATCGCTGATCTGATCTTTTTTTTTAGTTGGTTTTAACCCAAACCAGGCACCATCCGCAAGGAAAAGTCTCCAGGCCCCATCTGGAGAGGTTTGCTGCAGGCCGAAACCTCTCTGAGGTTAAAAATCCATGGCTCCACGCTCTCCCTACCAAAGAATTCTTTCTTTTTTTCTGGGCTCTTCCTACCCATTGCTCTAAGTGCAATTTTTGGGGTGTTATTCCCACTTCTGGAATGATTTTTTACAAGATTTGTAGAAAAATAGTGTTGGAAGAAGACGGTTTGAGGCCGCTTTTGAGGGAGGTGGTTGTGTTTCCTTGTAGCTGCCTTCTGTGGGGGTACAAATGTTAATTTGGGTAATTCCTCATCCCTCATGTCCAGGGGAGGTGAAACAAAGGGGAAAAAACCCAGCCCAGTTCTTGGAACACCATTAGATTGCATTGTTTTTCCTCGCTGGGCCTGTATCCGTAGGCCTAACCCAAGGAACGGTCGTGTTGCTCTGAGCTTGGCTGCTGAGACACGGCCAAAATCATCAGAAATACTCTGAGAACGCCAAAATCCAAGGAATATTCCCCAGCTGCATCTGCCTGGCCCAGCCCAGCTTTCTGTGAGAGATCCCCTTTGTTCCCAGGCCCCCCGACAGCCGTTGTGTGTGCTCCATAAACATCAAATGGAAGAGACGCTTTTAATGTAATTATAATTTAAGCATAAAATATGTCACTTCTGTAGGATTTTGTTGTCTGGTGCGTAATTACTTTATGGCACTATAAAAATATATTGCATTATGATGCCTTGCTGTGCTTTGCTCGAATAATTTATAGCACAGTAATAGCGTGGAACAATATTCCAGACCATTGTATCCAATCTTGCATATAAATAAAACTGTGGAAAATAATGATCTTGGTTAAACGCTCATTTAATTATTTTGCAGGCTCGGCTAAGGGTTTTTATCCCAGTTTCATTCCCACATCCTCACCAGATTATATTCAAGCTATCTAGAGGGAGAGCTTTTAAAGCTCACAGAAAATGGAGCTACATATGGAATTTTTTATATATACTGCCATTTCCAAACAACTGGGGAAAAGCAGCATTTGCTGCAGGGTGACTGGAATTGCAAAAAATTTCCAAAATTTCTTCCCAAGCAATATGGTGGAAACTTTTTCAGTCCAAGCCCACTGAAACATTTTGGTGGCTTAAAAAAACCAACCCCCTTCCTTCTGCTTTTGAGGTTCTCAATATTTTTATGCCCTTGAGACAGAACTTTAGTGACTTTTTGAAGCAAGACGTTGATTCAAAAAACCCAACCCCCTTCTTGCCTTAAAAACAAGGAACTGAAAATTTACTCTCTCTTCTCAGCATCTCTTCCTGGGCATCTGCTTCGACCACAAGTGGCAAAATAATTCCTACCTGCCCACCCTCGTCCCATCCCTGAGCTCCTGCCCAGATTATCCTCCCAGGAATCCCATCCCATCCTGGCATCATTGCCTGTTTTGGGGCCCTCACTCAGATTTGCTCAGTGGAGGATTCTGAGCGTCTCCAGAGGGTTGAGCCCCCCCACAGGAAAGGGTCACCTCCACTAAAACCATTTCATTTATATTTTGATGTTATATTTAGCAATCAAACTGTGGGTGGAGTGGGGAGAAATGTCAGGCAGGGGAAGTCCAGGCAAAGCAAGACTCACTGGCAGGGGGGAAATCTGAATTTATGGCTCATGAAGGACTGGGAGGACTCGCTGGCATTGCAGGGCCTTGCTGGAGGGAAGCACTGATAATTTTCCTTTTAATCTCCATGTTTTCCTCCACGTGTGCACGTGAAGCCTCATGGAGATACCCTCCCTCACCCATCAGGATCTTCCCCATGAGGTCTCTCCCTTGCCTTCTCCATCCTCTTCCTCCTGGAGCTGGGGCAAGGATCTAAAAATAGTGGTGGGCCCTGTATATGCATCTTCAGCAAAGAGACTCATAAATGCAGCCAGGACTGAAAATCAATTCTTTAAAGCTGAAATCAATAACAATAACTAATATTAATAGTGATTATCCTTTCTTTATTGCACTTTGCAGTTGGAAATGAATTGTTTTTAAGGATTAGCGGCAGCTGAACTCTGTAATGCAATGTAAGGCTGAAGATTTACTATGAAAACAGAGCTTATGAGGAAAGACCCATTACTGCTGATGGAATACACTTTGGAAAAAACCCCGGCTGCTGCTGAGCACACGGAGCCTCGACCTGCAGTCAGCAGTGGGTTGAGATTCCTGGCAGGAGGCAGGGATTTTTGGGCTCTAGCCCTGTCTGGTTTTCTCTGAGTCTGACTTCTTCAGTTCCCAGACATCCCAAATGCATTTTCATTTTTGAGTATCTTTTATCTGAAACGGCCTCAGACATGCAAAACTTGGGGGGAGAGAGGAGGAAGAAAGGGAAGTGTGCTAAGCCACTCACACAGAGATTTTTATATTTATCTGAGTCAGCCATACCTATATGAAACAGCAGTGTCTGGAGCTATCTGCTCTGCGTGTCAGACTTTCCAAAAAGTGCAGCAGATCAGGTGAGCACTTTAGGAAAGTCTGGTCTCGAGCATCCCCGTGGGAGCCCCCCGGTGCTGGAGCACTTCTGCAAACTCCCCGCCCTGACAATCTGGTTTCAGGCCTGTGTGAAACTCCTCTCTCAGAGGAAGGGCAGGCACCAGGCTCCATTCTCACGTCTCTTCCTCTGCTGTGGGCCAGCCCTAACCCTGCTCCTTCCCCCGTCTCCTTTCTCGACAACTGATGGATATTTCAGACTCTGAGAGTGGATTTTCATTAATTTGAATTTCTGCGCCTGAAGAGCAGGAGAGCTTTTCATAAAGGACCACGGGGCTGGTCATGGTGTTCAAACTATGCTCGACCCTAATTTTTCCTTGGAGAAGGCAATGTCTGCTGTGGGGCCATGGAATGACTGGAGCTGGGTGGGGAGATGGGGCTTCACCCAGTTTGTGGGAGCTGGGGATGGAGTGTGGCACCTGTCAGTGTGGGAACTCCCAGCAAGGTAACCCATCCACAGCATTCCTGTCATCCCAGCCTGGAGAAGGTGGAAGAATCCAGCCCAGTCTTGAAGGTGGAGGAATCCACCCATCACACTGACGTGGATTTTCACAAGGGGATATTTGTGCTTGCTGAATGTGGACCTAAAGTTTTCCTACAACTGCCTTGCTCCAGGCCTGGCGTTTTCTCAACCACAAAATCCAGAGGGATGGAGTTGAGGATGACACAGAAGTTCAGAAAAACACAGTGAATAATTCCTGCCTCTGTTGGAGTTGATGGCAAAGCTCCTGTGTTGCTCAGGTACAGTGGGATTTTCCCACTTGGGCTGACACCTCCTCCTCCACCCTGCATGATCTTGAGACCATTTGGCTGAGAAGCTGCTGGACCTTTGATTTTGGGTTGTTTACTCACTTTTCTTTGGACACTGTAAAGTTTTTTACTCTGAGCTCCGTGGGCAGAGCAAAAGCCTTTTGCAAACAGCCACAGGTCAGCTGGCCTGAGCGCCTGATCCTGTCGTGTTATTGATCTCTGGTGAAGGGGATTTTTTCACCTGGCAAGGATCTTTTATTTTTATTTTAAAACCAGCCTTTTCTCCAGAAATAAAATTGGACTCTCGCCTCCATTTTTCTCTGCCGTTTCAGTTCATGGTTGCCTTCCAATTTTAGAAAGGTTTTCTTTAGATTTGGCCTAATGATTTTGGGTTTCAGGCAGAAAATAGACTTCAGTGGTCGCCTCATTCCGGAAACTGGACCAATAACCACATCCAAAATGAAGGTAACTGTGGGGAGGCCCCTGTGGTTGCCCAGAGAAGCTGTGGCTGCTCCTGGATCCCTGGAAGGGTCCAGGGTCCATGTTGGATGTGGCTTGGAGCAACCTGGAATAGCAGGAAGTGTTCCTGCCCCTGGCAGTGGGTTGGAATGAGATCTTTCAGGTCCCTTCCAACCCAAACCAGTCTGGGATTCTATAAACATGGGTAGTTCAACATTTTTCCCAAAAATTGTTATTCTTCCTTCACTTCCCTCAACTCCTTTCTACGGAGTCCCTTTAGGCACCTTGGAACAGAAGCACTGGGAGCTTCCCCAGTTGGGTTGAGCAGCTCAAGCTCCCTTCCCTTGGTGCCACCCTGCAAGGATTTATTGGTGCTTCACTGCTCCTGGCATGTGGTGTGCAGATGTCTCCAGACTGGCTCAGCTTTGAACTTGCTCGAACAATTTGATTTTTTCAGTGCTGCATCATTGCTAATTTCCTCCGACTCACCCTCCGAGGGCGGGAGTCTGGAAAACAGCTTCTTTTTCCCAGCTCAGAGCAAAGAACCCTCCCGAGATTTTGGCAAAGCAGGATGGTGGCTGTACTGACCACCCCAAAAAAGACCTAAAAAACGGTGGCCTGTGCAGATGGCAGCAGCAGCAAGGCTGGAGAGTCACCATTCTTGAGGGAACAGCGAGTCCAGCTGGGAGGAAAGACTTATTCCTACTGGGATGGGTAATAAAGAAGGTGGATGTGCTGAGCAGGACAGCTGGGACTGTCCCCTTCCAGTGTGGCATCTGCTGGGTACCAGCATCATGCTTTCCCCATGAGTGTGTGGCACAGCAGCACATGAGTCATGCTGGAAGACATGGTAAATTCTCTTCCAGCACGTGCTGAACCAGATATTTTATAGATCTCAAATCCATGAACCATCTCACTCCCAACTGGCAGAGTGGGATTTACAAGCAGGCGCCACGGCCAGAGCTTTCTAACTCAGGATTTTTAAACTCCTATACCTTGAGGGTGTCAATCCCCCTGGAGATGGAACCTCCTGAGATCTGGGATGCAGAGCAGGAAGCAGCAACCCCAGGTTTCAGAAAGGAAGTGGTTGGTGATTTATTTTTTTTCACATATCTGGGTCTTCCTCCTGGCTGCTGTGCCCTGCTGACCCTGGAGCCAACAGGGAAGGAGCAGCAGGGAACAAGACATGGGGATGGAGAGAAACGAGGGGAAGATGAAACAACACGGGGATTGATCCGTGCAAAGGTTAAGAAGCTGGACTTATTTAACTCTTGTTAGTTTATTTATTGTCCTTGAGTTATATTTGGGACTGCGACTGAGCAGATTAACGCCGGATTGCTGGGTAGATTTAGGGAGTTGCAGCGTTTCTCTGGCTCACCATGCACGGGGCCATGTGTCCCTGTGCGTGCACATGTGTGCCTTGCTCCCACTTCTCACCCAGCCACCCTTTCCCTCTCCCATGCTGGATAAATGTGAGCACTCATCTGCACAGTCCAGGACAGAGAAGGGGAAAAATCTCCTCTCACATTAGCTCAGGACCTAAATTTATGCAGGGTACAACACATGCTCTTTATTATACCATGAAAGCAGTGGGTTATAATTCCTCTGTCCTCAGGAACAGGGCCACCAGCTGCAGTATAAATACATACATACATACATACATACATATATATATATATATATATATATATAAAATGTCCCCTCCCACATGTGCGTCATGGGGATGGATGGGAGCTGGAGCTGGGGAGGGCTGGATGGGGATGACTCAGGAGCTGTGGCCTTGCTGGCTACCCAGCACTCTCAGTAGCACTGGGAAGGACAAGCTGGTGGCAAAGGGCCCAGCAGAGAGCCAAGGTCCCTTCCAAGCCTGGCTGCAGGCTGGTGGCACTCCCCAGCTTCCTCTGCTTCCCCTATGGGGTGGTTTCAGAGGCTGGTTTTGGGGTGACTCCTGCAGACCCACCCCAAGATTGGGGTCCAGCCCAATTCGTGCCCCATCAGGCAGCAGGAGCAGAGCCCAGGCTGGGGCTGGCAGCAGAAGTTCCAAGTGGGCTGGATGTGGTGGATGAGGAGTGAGGTGCCTTAGTCAGATGTCTTGGCTAATACCTCCTATTACATCAGTTTCTTTTCTTTCTCTGTCTCTGTAAAAGAGCCACAAAAAACAATGAGTAATTTTGCTGCAGAATATTCATCTTTAAAAAGCCAGGCCCAGGGCTCCAGCGCTTCCAGCATGTTGTTTTTCTCCCCTTGACTTTGAGAGTGTGTCTGGCCTGCAAACCCAGCTGGGAAAAGCTCTAACCTGGGAAGGGAAGAGTGCAGGAGAAGTGGGATGAGAGTTTTCCCTGAGGATGCCAGGTCTGGAGCTGGTGGAAGAAGGAGAATTTTAAAAAGGCCACACTGAGGAGAGCACTTGTCCTGTCCGTCTGACAACCACAATGGGGCCTCACCATTGTCCAGGGCAGCAGACATAAAATCTCAGAGTAGTTTGGGCTGGAAGAGACCTTAAAGCTGATCCCATTCCACCCCCTGCCTTAAAGCTGATCCCATTCCACCTCCCACTGTCCCAGGTTGCTCCAAGCCCTGTCCAGCCTGGCCTGGGACACTCCCAAGGGCAGCCACAGCTTCTCTGGGCAATAACTTGTTCAAGAGCAGCCCCAAAACTCTGAGTGTTTACAAGAATGGAAACACACCTCAGAGCAGCATAAAGGCAGCAGTGTGAAGGGCTGTGGTTGAATTTCAGCTTGAAAGAAAGTCCAAACCACAGTGCTGGAGCCAGGTATTAAACTCCCTGGAAAAATCTGTTTGCCTTCTCCTAGCACGGTGCCACCAGCTTTACTGCAAACACAGAGGGAGAACGACTTTTTATGGGCATAACAAAAGCCACCAGCCGTTTCTTTTATTTATGGAGGGGATGGATAATTGACAGGTGGCTGTCTGAAGGAGATGAAGCCCTCCAGCTAAACACTGAAGCTCCAGCAAGGCTGCCAACAGCAGAGAAATGGCTCCAGAGGTGAGAAAATTGTTACTTTTCAGACTGCAAGATATATAAAAGAAGAGGGCTGATCTACACTTCAGAACAATCTTATCTGAGCAGCAGGCTAAATAAAACTGGTGATTTCACACCAGTGTCTACAGCACCTTCCACTGAGCTTAAATTAATGAGTGTTGGTGTTTCTTAAAGGGTATTGCAAGCCCAGAGGATGCAGGTCCCCATTTTAGGGCTTGAAGGCACCCCATGCTGGGACAGGAGTGGGAAGAGGAGCAGCACTGGGCTGTGCAGTGATGCTGACAGTGATCCTGGTCAGTTTGTCCTTCAGCAAAGCAAACTTTCTCAGAATCATAGAATAGCCTGGGTTGGAAGGGACCTACAAGGAACATCAAACTCCAGTTTTGTGGTTGCTGAGGAGGCAAGCAGAGAGAGGGACATCTTTTCTGGGACCTGTGTGCTGGTCTGGGTGCTTCTCTCATGTCCCACAAGTTGCAGATATGAACCTTTGCTTATTTTATTTATTCTTTAATATTTTTTCCTCTTCTGGAACCAGCCTGCCTAGGACTTGGAAGGTAACAGATCTCTTCCAGGCCTGGCCCTCGTGCCCTGGATGGATCTGTGCCTATTTCTAACCTATTCAGCCCTATCTGCTCCTGACTTTTATAAACAAAAACAGAAGCTTAAACATTAACCCCTGCCCATGACACCACCACAACCGTTTGCTACTCCTTCCTCACACCAGAGATTTCCTTGTGTTTCTTAATTTACCACCAGCTTTTTTTTTGTTTGTTTTCTCTTTCCCTTATTTTATTTTTCTCATTTTTCCCCCCCTATTTCCTCAAGCTTTCCCCCCTACTGCAGGGCAGGGGAGCATTTATGATGTAGAATTACCGAGGCTGTTCCCTCTCTGGTGATTCAGTGTCAGGCTGGGAGCGAGGGAACCGGAGCCTGTTACCCGGATCCCTCGGCTTTTCCCACCTCCACAGGGCTCTGCAGCAAATCAAAGTGCAACAAAACAGCTTTGCATCATTTCTTCGAGGAGTCCTGGGCCCTGCACGTTATCTCCAGGGCAGGGTATGTGCTCTAATAAAAGATGGCTTTATTGCCAGCTGCAACAAAGCCAAGGATTCAGGCACATATTGCCTGGTGGGTTCATTGTAAACTCCCTTTTATGACCCTTCCAGTTTATTGCTAATAGAGATTTACAGTGGGAAGAAGGGGCCGTGTGCTGTAATTAATACTGTTATTAGCCTGGGTGGGTTCTATGCAATGAGAGTTTGGTGTTTGCCCTTCGTTACCAGCCCTGGAAATGGCAGAGGCACAGGCTGTAGGGCTGGTGTTACTGGTGTTACTGGTGCCTTGCTGGGAGGCAGCTGGACCAAAGTCCCTCTCCATTCAGAAGGGAATGTCCACCTCAGCCACCATGAGACACCACCTCAGCTTTCCTCACTGATGGAAAACCATTCCTGTTCAGATCGTTTTCTCTCCCCAAGAAATAATTTTTTTAATGTGGAGGGAGAAGGGAAGGAGGTGGATTCCTTCCAACAGTTTCAGGTATTCCTGGACATGGGAATTACTTACAAGCTGGACACGCAGAAGTCACCAACCCTCCCCTGGGTCTGTTTTTGATGGGGCTTGTTTTAATCAGTCAAGGGACAAGAACATCAGGCACAGTGGTGGGATTGTGCCAAGAATACCCCACACCTGCTCTGAGCTGAGGCCATTCACTGAAGGCTGCTGTTGCTCCCTGTCCACCTCCAGCCTCTGGAGATCTTCTGAGCCAAACTCCAGCGCTGCCACCACTGGGGACACTGGAAGTGTCTCCACTGATATCAACCTGGTTTCTCTCCCTCACTGCTCTGCTGGAACCAAACCTCAAAAGAGGCAAATTTCATGTGGCTACAGCTTTTTTGCAGTCAGTGTCTCGTGTTGCTCTGCCTGACAATTAAAAAGCCAAGAACCAGGGTGAGAACAGCCCTGCTAATGATTTGCAGTCAGCTCCTTCCAGCCCCAGCTGCCTTTGCAAAGCCAAAATTGTCTCAGTCTCCAGAAGCTACAGCAGAAGTTAAACATTAAGTGGTTGGAGGTGCTGGAAACTTCCGTGGTTTCTGACTGATCAGAGGTCAAGGATAAAGTCATTGAGAGCGTCCTTCATCTCAGGCAACTGCCATGAACGTGGCCAAGCCCAGAGAGAGACCAGCACCATGAACCCTGCCCCTCGTGACTGCTCTGCTGGGCAGGCTCCTCTCATCCTCACAGAAAGAGGGAAAATGTTGTTAGAGATGTTCACAAACACAGGAGGGATTTAGGGGATTGACTGTCAGGCCAGGTGGGAGGGAACATCCAGCCCCTGATGCTGAAGAGCCACGCTTGGCTTTACAAACCTCCTCCAGGCACTCAGGCAGCACCAGCGACTCCGGTCCTGAGCACAAGTCCAGTGTTTCGTGATTATTTGCTCAAATTTCCACTCCAGGAATTTCCTGCGAAACGATAAAAAAGACAAACATTGAGGGGTGAAAAAATTCTGGGGGGAATTCACTGGGAATTGGGAACCAAGGTGCCTTTAGGGGTCTGAGCAAGGACAGGAGCTGCTGGGCTGCTGTTGGTCCCAGCGAGGTTTGTGGTGGAGCTCCCTGTGTTTTTAGAGAAGGAGCTAAAAGATACCAGGCTCCCTCTCACCACTTCTATTAATATTCAAGCTAATTAACTTCACTGAGAGCTGGAGGAAATTGAATCTCAAGAAGAACCTAAGCTCTGCTTTAGATTTTAAGCCGTTTGGATCCTTTGATTCGAAGCTTGTGCTTTTATTATTATTGTTTTTAAACCTCCTTTTATTTTATTATTTTTTTTTCCCCTGGAAACACCTGGCTCATTTTAGGGGTGATAGAAGAGCAATGAATGATTCTTATTAATTGGCCATCAGCAGCCAGAGAGCAGCAGGCTCCCAGCTGACCAGAGCACATTTATGGGGGAATTTGAGACAGGTTTGGGGGTCCCAGCAATGAGGGGGGCATGAGGATGGGGTCAGCCCAAATGGCTGAGCTAAGGGAGCTTTTGGGAGGCTAAATTAAAGAAAAAGCTGAAAAAAGAGGAAGCTTTTACAAGGCAGAGCTTAAAGACGTGCCCTCCCTCTCTGCCCGTTTATTAAGTAATAATGAAACACTTTTGTCAAAGCTTAGGCACCAAATTTCTGACACCAGATGAGCTCTAAAGCTAATCAGGGGCTGGAAAAATGGGAATATAATTAAGGCTGCTGACAGCCCTGTGTCATTAACCTCCCAGCTCTCAGGTGCCACACTGAACCAGAGCTGCAGCAGACTCTGTATTACAGGCAGTTGGTTTGAGCTGTGGAAATGAATTTGGCTTTTAATGGCCCTGTGATGGCTCTGGGGCTGTGGCAGAGGGGAGGGGGGTGATGGTCTGTGCTGGGTCCAGCTCATCTCTCCCCGCTGTTCCTCAGTGGTAAACAACCAGGGCTCTTCTCACCCAGAGAAAATGAGGTTTTTCTGGGTAAAGGTTCAGGCTGGGGCAGTTCTGCTCTGTCCTGGTAATTAATTATTATCATTATTAGCAGCGTGGGTGTCTGCTTTGCCCTAGTGAAGGGATTCCTGCCTGAGTGCTGCTGTGGATCTGCTGCTCTGCAGTAACCCTGCAGGGCTGATACCCAAACCACCTCCCTGCTCCGTGACTCAGTTCCCCACCACACCAAGGGAGCTGATAATCTTGGGATCTTCAGGAGGAGGTTTGCAGTTTGTCAATGCAACCATGTCCATTCCTCTCGTAATTATGTCACTGAAGGAGGCTGTGACAGGCTCTTGAATCCATTTAGAGCACAGCTCTGCCACGGGCAGCACTGGTGGTGGAGCAAAGCTTTGCTTAATTTTTTCCTTTTTTTTTTTTTTTTTTTAGGGTTATGTAAGTTTTCCCTTTTTATTTTTTATTTTTTTTCCCCAGGATTTCACCGCTCTGAAGGTTAAAAAGAGGGAAGCAGCTGTTCCCACGCCTCAGCGGCACAAACACCTCGAGCCTTCAAACGCTCCTGAGAGGAATCAGTGGGACACAGCAGCGAGGGAGCGCTTGGGCTGCTGCCAAGCCTCTTTCTTATCTGGGGAATCTCGGAGCTCGCTGCAGCCCTTTCGCAAGGCGATGTGTCACAGACAGGTACCCTGGGACACGGAAAAGGGGAAAAAAGCATTTGCCTGGGCAGGAAGGCGGCTGCGTCACCGCCAGGAATAGCAGCACCCCGGCGTCCCGTGACCCAGCTCTGCCTCTCCAAAATGAGATAAACGCTGCCAGTGCCAGCTGAGCAGCCTGGGGACAGCAGCGCACGGACCCCTGCCAGCGCTGCCTGTGAGGGGTGAGCAGCGTGCTCCAGAGCGGGGCAGAGGCTCTCAGCACTCCCTCGATGTGAAAAAAACACCCACGGGCAGGCTGAATAGAGAGAATAATCCCGGAGCTGGCGGAGCTGGGGTGCGATTTGCCGTTCGTTCATTCATTCATCCTCCGCCGTCCCCGCGGTGGCAGCTGCCGCCCCAGACTCTCCAAGTGCGTCTCACACTTTCCCCGCAGCGTTCTCGGTTTCTGGGGTGTAAGACTTCGAGCCTCGGTCAACAGCAAAACCAGTCGATTATGTTTTCGCCCTGTCTTGCCTTGAAAGCCCCGGAGTGTGTGCCTCGGTGCGGCCACAGCCAGGAGCTCACGGTAAATTCCAAACAAAAGCACCATTATCCATATGGGACCTCGTGAGTGCTTCACATACTCCAGCGATTCCGAGCGCTCCGTGTATGGTTCTTACTCGGTTTTAACTCGATTTCTTTGAGATGCAAATCAGAGGGATTATATTCAGGGGCTGCATCAGAAAGTCTTTAATCCAAATGGGTTATGAGATTTATTTAGAAGAGCCAAATGTCTTGTCTGGGACAGAAGCAACTGAGCTGAACTGAAACAGATGGACATAAAGGAAATTAAGCAACTCTAATGGTCTTATCCAGAGTTTGAAAGTATTTGGTCTTCCTAAAGCTCGAGCTCCTGGAAGCACGTGATGAGAAGGGAAGCTCAGGTTTCACTTAAAAACAGGCTTTGCAGTTCACTGAGAAAAACAATAACCATGTTTTTATTCCTCCCGTGAACAGAACGAGGGCTGCCTTCCAAATCCTGACTCCTTGGGCTCGTGTCGTCAGAGGAAAATGCATTGAATGGGAGCTCTGGAGTCCTCATTTTTACAGCAGTGTTGTCATTTTGGCAGCCTGGATTCAGTATTTTGGGAAACTTGATGCTGGCAATCGGGATCCCAGGTAGTTTGTTTACTAAAAGAGGGAAAACCCATCCCTTGAATCTGCTGAGGGTTTGTCCCTTGAAATGTTCTGCTGCTGTTTCTGGTGGTGATTTTTAGGTCTCACCTAAGGCTGGCGTTTAACCAGGACACCAGCACTGCCAAGGCCACCTCCAGCAGGGCTGGATGCAGCAAACCCAGAGTGCACATCTTGGATGCTGCTAAACCACTGGGCTGGAAACCTGGGCAACTCAGACTGTCCTCCAGGATCCCATGGGTCTCCTCCTCTGCTGAGGTCAGGGGATTTTCAGCTGGCAGAAAAGCCTTCCCTGGAATGCTTGGCCCTGGGTAGTCTGCACAGACAGCAGAACAGATATGAGGACACACTCCCTGCCTGGAGTGGGAGTGCCTTCTCCCTGGGAGAAAAGTTGAGGTTTGAGTTGGTTCTACTACCTGCAGCTTCTAGGTGCTAAACAAGGACAAGGCTGAATTCTTTACGCTTCCTGAGGCTCTTCACCGCTGCCCAGTGGTCAAGGAGATCCCACAGACAGTCTCAACCAGGGAAATGCTTTTGCAGCTGAAAACTCCTGATAAAAACTGGGAGAAGTCTTTCTGCTCTCAACCCAAAGCCATCCCCTGCTTGGCTCTCCCAGGGAAGCATCCAAAGCAGGTACATCTCATGCGTTTGTGCATTTGCCATCCTTCACCCCACTGCATTTGCAAGTGGATTAAATAAAAGGTGAGAGAATTGGGGACAAGGGCAGGGAAGGAGTGTGAGAAGGAGCTCATCCATTACCATGCTGTGCACAATGCAGGAGGTCTTGGCCTCCTGGTTTGAGTGCTTATTCCCTATAAAATACATCTGAGAGAAATCAATACAAGCAGCACGCCAGAACTTAAATCAAAGCACAAGGAAGCGGCGCTTGGCGGATGGAACGACCTTGCAGAGAGCTGTCAAAACCCAGGCCCCAGCCCTGGTGAGCACAGAACCTGCCAGGAAAAAAACCCTGGAGGGAGGACTTGAGGCTGGCATGTGCTGCCTTGGCATGGCTTTCACTCCGATCTCTGCAGTGAGAGAGGCTGGTTGTGAGCTGCATAAACGGCACAAGGGCAAAGTGCCAGGAGGCTCCTGGGGCAGCCAGGAGAGCTGATGTGCTCTGTGCTGCCCTTTTGGGCTCCTCAAGTGCCTCAGAGATAAGGAGGCAGGGGTGGAAGCCAGCTTGGAGATACAGAAAATGCTCCCCAAAACCTTGGCCCTGCGTGACCTTGATCCCTGGGGTCCCAGAGCAGGCGTCCAGCTCCAGCAGCTCCGTGTCCTGCCGAGCTCAGCAGAGGATGGAGGGCTGTGCCCAGCATCCAGGTCCCCCTCCTGCTCTGTGGCTGCCTCCCACTGGGATCAGCCACCTCCCCAGGCAGGTGCCTGACCTTGGTGGCAGGTCACAGCGCCGTGCCACAGACATCATAAATCTGCAAAGGTTTGCTGCAGCCAGGCTCCACCTCTGCAGACCGCGGGGCACATGTTCCCGTGCTGGGAAATCTGACCCCTCGGTAGCCTGAGAGACAGGAGAAGCCTGGGTTTGGTGTTTTGAATAAGTGGCTTTTTATCTGAAATCCCTTTGGGAGCATGAGCTCAGTAACCAATGAAATTATATCTGTTGTTTCAAGCAGTGAAGAAAACTTGGCTTGATGTTTATTGAGATTTATGGCTTCCCTTGAGCTTAATTGTCTTTGGGAGCCCTGGATCTTTTTAACGGTTCAGCTAAGTGGTACTAAGAAGGATGGTAATGGTTTGAGCAGCCTGCCCCCTTAGCATATCTCTTTCTCTCACACAATTCGCTGATATTTGGGAAATATAGCTGATACCCTTCCCTCCTGAGGTCACAGCTCTCCACTGGTGTGAAACATCAAGAGGCTAAACCAGGTGTGAAAAGCTCCCAGTGAGTGTTTGCTTGGCGAGGTGCTGACTTCCATCAGCAGGGCTGTGCTTTGGGGAACAGGGGAGGAGGAGGACAGGTCTGTGCCCCCACTGGGGAGGGTCACCTGGTCCCCCTGCTTTGTCACCCCCCTCCTGGAGGCTGGGATTTGTCTTCCTTGATCTTCCTGGTCTCCATCAACCTGGTGGCTTGGTGTAGATGCTTCTCTGGTCCTCAGCCATGGTGGCTTTTGCATTCCCTCTGCTGGGGGGCTCTGGGCTGACTGCAGTTTAAGCTGCTCCTACCTAAACACAGCCCAGCATCATTTCCTGAGCATCCAAGAGCTCATCCACGGGTGACCACTGAGGTTGAGTGTTGGGATCAAACTATGGAATTGCCAAAAGGAGAACACCCCTCTTTTCTGCTCCTTGCACTGGTTTGAACTGGGAAGGGACCATTTGGGCTGCAGGGAAGGATTCTCCTGCCCCACAGAGACACAGCTCAGCACTGCCCAGC
The DNA here is from genome assembly GCA_027886175.1 of Phylloscopus collybita. Taxonomy (NCBI): domain Eukaryota; kingdom Metazoa; phylum Chordata; class Aves; order Passeriformes; family Phylloscopidae; genus Phylloscopus; species Phylloscopus collybita. Next base: position 8,587,516 of record JAJNNQ010000001.1, read on the forward strand.
TGTGGTTGGTCCCTCAGCAGAGCATCCTCAGCTCTGGGGGGCTCTGATGAGGAGCTTGTCGTTGGCAGGGAAACATCGCCCTTCACACGTCATTATTCCTCACCTCCGGAGCTTTCTCATCCCTTATCGGGGTGACCCCGAGGGTTTGTTATCTCTCCCCAGCCATCCACCAGAGCCTGTCAGCGTGGGGAATGACCTTCACCTATTCCCTCACCTCCCTGAGATGCTGCGGTCACTCGGCCGGGCGCTGGTGGCCGTGCTGTCCGGCCGGCGGGGATGATGTGGCCGAGGTAATTACAACAGCTCGTTATGGTTCAGCAGGCGCCTTCATTAATAAACCTCAGGTTTCAGAAGTGCCGAGCTCGGCCATTGGAAACCACATCTGGCTGGAGCTCTGCAGCCTGTCTAAGCTTTCAGGCTCATCTCCCCTGCCTAAGCGGTTTAGGAGGGGCAGTAAACAAAGTCTGTTTTGTTGGGTTTTGCGTGCTCTAAGGCAAAGAAAGCAAACACAGGCTCGCTGGGCTAATCTCCTCTGCGCAGAGCTGGGGGCTGACAGCTCCCTCCTGGGTCATGCCAGTGGGATTTTTATCTCTGCTGTGGCTGAAACGAGGAGCGTGGGGATGTTCTGCCTGCCCGGCGCGTGCGGTGCTGGCTCGTGGCACTCATCAGGGTGCTGTCACTCTCTTGTGGCACCTCTAAATTAAATGGAGTTTAGATGATCCTGCTGGATGTGGGGTACCTTGGACTGTGTTCTCTCTCCTAATAACTTTTGGAGCCGTGAGCTTCCTGTCTTTTTAGGGCAAAGCCCCTAAAGAAGTTCCCCTCTGAAGAAATGGAACCTTGAGTGAGTCTCACCCTGGTGACGTTGGCACGTGGCCCTTGCAGAGATGCAGGATTTAAGCCGTGTACTGCTCTGCCCACACATCTTTAAAGCTTGGCTCAGCAGCTGGGATGGGCTCTCCAGGGTGGCTGTGGGGTTGGAGCTCCTTCCCTGCACCTGGGTGACCAAACCAGCCTACAGCCCACGACAACTCTGGGGGTTTGATCATTTTTCCGTAGCCCAGCCTGCTGTGTGGGAGGATGAAGTGCCACAGTGGGGGGAAGGATGGGGCTGAACTCCACGGGGGTGTGAGGAGAGGAGAGGAGATGGGCTGAGGAGATGAGTTGGGGGATCAAAGGGTGTGGGGAGACAAATCTCCAACCAGCCACACCCATCCATAAAACATCCCCTGGAACAACCCACGTCCTGTCAGAGCTGAAGACAAGTGAGCAGGGCATGGAGTGAGCAGGGACCACCTGTGCATTTCCCAGGTGCTGAGGGTGCTTTCCCACCTTGAGGATTTGAGGAGGAGGTGGCAGTTCTGGCTGCTGAACTCACTAGTGGATTGGCCATGAAGTTTGTGAAAGCCCTGAACAAAGACCACACACGGGAGGCTCAGGAGAGCAATGTGTCTTAGACCTTGAGGGTACGAGGCAAAAATGCCTCTGTGCCTGACTCACCTGCTGTGTGCTAACACTGACTCATAATTACTGATTTCGATTCAGACAAAAGATTTATCTGCACTGAAACATATGGAAAATGCTAATGTAACCTGGTAGTGGAAAGAGGAGGCTGGGCTGCTGCCTGGCCCCGTGTAAGGCTTGGGCAGTGCCCGATGGACCGGGACCAGCTCCCCACCCCTATTTGTGTGTGGCTGGGATGAGTCCCCAAAGCTGGAGAGAGTCTGATCACCTTCATCCCTGCCCACTCTGGAGGGAATTGCGCTTGCAAAAGGTGAGTTTTGCAGCAAGGACCACTTTGCTGCAGGCTGGGTGGCTCCCAGCTCAGTTTCCCTCAGGCTCTGAGGCTATCCCTCTGTCCCAGGAGCTGACTCTGGCCCTTTTTCACCGCAGCCCCCCTGCAGGAAGGCAGCTGTGGGGATGAAGATGTCTGGCAGGCAGCAGCACGTTGGCCTTGGCCGTGTGTTTGCACGGTACCTGCACCCCGGCACAATGTGCGCGGCGCAGCGCGCCCGTCACGGCCAGCACGCTCCAAAAGCCTCTCAAAGAAAGGCACGAGCGGCCACAACCCCCGGGAGAGGGCTGGATTAAACCCAGAGCAGAGCCAGGGCTTTGTCCCACAAGCTCCCAGTATGATGGCAGAGCTCACAAACCCCTCAGCTCCTGCCTGATGTTGTCCCAGGCTGGATCCCCGCGGCTGTGCCACCTCCTGCCCTGCCTGTGCCACCGTCCCCTCCCTGCTGCTCAGCGCTGCTGGATGCTAAGTGGAAATTTCCCCCTGTGCCAAGTGTTAAATACTTATCAAGCTAATGCAGCGTCTTTGGAGGTGTGTACAAGAGACAACATGTTACCCTAATTAACGAGCAGCTGGGCTTGGCACCGGGCTCGGCTGCAGCTGCTCCCGGCGCCTTTCCCAGGCTCTGCCTCCCCCCACGCCATCCCAGGGGCACAACCTGGAGCGGGGTCGATGCCTCCCAGGGTTCTTTCTCACTTTAGAGAGCTGGGTTGGAGTTCCCAGCCCAAGGTCTGGGAGTCTGGGAGCTGTTTCTGGGCTGGATTAGGTGACTTGGATCAGGGAGTCTGTTTGTAGCAACATGAGAAGTTTTGGGGTGCACTGATTTGGAGACCTTTAGGGAAACTTGCTGCAGGAGGAAGATGAGCTGTCAGTAATCAAAGGTTTGAATGCTGCCAACCCTGTTGGTGTGGCAGCAGCAGCTCCCTTGGTTGGCTTTGCTGTGGGAATTGTGCTTGGGCAGAGGTGGCCAAGTGTCACTGGGGTCGGTGTGACAGCTCCAGGGAACGGGGCACTGCTGGTGGTGTCAGTTCTGCAAAGAGAGAAGGGCTGGGGTGGGTTTGCAGAGCCAGCCTTGGGGACAAGGCTGCAGAGCAGGTGTTGGGTGGTGGGAACCATTTGCAGAGTTTCTCATCTGGCTGAGTGCATCTTCCCAGCCCCTTTTATCTGGACCACAGTGGATCAGTTCACTCCTCCATGTAGCCACTCAGCCCCAAGCAGAGCTGCTGCACAAACCCTCCCCATCCTCTCACATTGCCTTGAGCTCCCTAACTCTGCAACCCCGGAGAAGTCATCTCAGCAGTAGATGTTTGTATCATGACCTACATTGCTATTGGGTTTTAAATATAATTTTTTTTTTCTCCCTGTGCCATATACCAGCTTCCCACATGCAAATTGCTCTGAGTGAACCATTTATCTAGAAAATAAAGGTTATGTTCTCAAAAAGCATTTAGTTCCCTTTCTGAATGATTGAGCGAGTTTTCTGCTGAGAAAACAAAGGTCTTTAGCACAGTCCAAGCCAATGACAGGGAAAAAGGTTCAGGTAAAACCCCTCCATTTATTTAACAGCTCCCCCTTCCTCATTCATATTTACAAGATAAAAGGGGTTCCATCAACCCATTAAAGTTAAAATATGTGTCCTGTCTTCAAGGAAAGCAAATCCCATCTGGCATCCCTGGAGGAATATAACCTTAACTTCAGCTTAATGCCACATTAGGGTATCTTACAGATTCTGCCTGAGATTTACCTGCCTTAAAGGGAGATTTATTTCTGGAGCAAACAGGCTCCTGTGACAAATCTCCTTCCACGAGCAACTTTGCAAAGAAGGTGAATTTTTGCCTCGCTGCTTCCCTGCTCCCTGCCCAGTGGTGAAGGGGTTGGTGACAGGGGATCCATGGCAAAGCTCCCTCCCCTGTCTTGGGAGCTGTGGGGTGGATACCTGGGGGGCTCCAGGGGCTTGCACTTGCCTGGGAAATCAGAGAGCTCTCTGCAGCCCCATGCCAACACTGAAGCTCATGTTGGATAGGTGACTTCCTCACAGATACCAACCAAAAACGGCTCAGGATGGAAATCACGGCTTCCTCTGTGGGGTCATGGGGATCAGAGAGCTGTACTGCTCATCTGAAATTATTCAGAGTTACCTGGAGGCATCAGTTCATTATTATTGCTAGTTTTACTGATACTCATAAAAATTATGAAGGCTTTTCTAAATGCCAAACGGATCAGGAATCCTTTTAAGTGCACAATATTCTTTTTAAAAGTCGTGGGTCTAAAATAAGAGGAGTCTGTGGGGTTTCCCCTTTACCTACGCCTTGGGTTGCAGTTGTAACCCTTCCTCCAGACTGTTTGTTTCTCAACAAACACAAAAATTGTCAGGGATACTCTGATAAAAGGGTGGGTTTTGAATTGATGCTGCTCCTGGGTGGGGTTTGGAGCCAGGGGATGTCCCTTGTCACCAGCCTCAGATCCTCAGGTGTTGATGTGCACGCTGCTCAGCCTGAGAACGTGAGGACAAGTCAGCTGCAGGTGGGTGAAACCTATCTCCTCTCTACCCAACTGGCCTGCCTGACTGGTTTTTTTTTTTATGATTATTTTTTATTCTGTCTCCAGTTAGGCAATACAGTTGCCTGTTAGAAATATTGCCCTGGGCTGCCAGCTCAGCCGAGGAGAAAAGGGGGTGTGTGTTACCAAGGGAGGATGGGGATCACCCCCTCACCCCTCCCTGGGGTGGGCACCTCTCCCCTCCCCCTCTGACAACCCTTCCCCCCCCTCTGCCATTCCCTAGGAGCATCCTTTTGAGGGAATTTTCTTAAGGGTCCCTCCTGACCCCTCCCTCTGCAGCTCTCCCACACCCTGAGGATCACTGGAGGTTGTTTGACCGGAGTGGGTGAATTTAAGCCCAGCCTGTAGTTTGGGATCATTAACCATCCAGGTGCCCCTGGGAAGAAGCAAAAAGTATTTGGGAAAATTTGCTAACAGGCTCTAATGACTTAATAATCCCTGTTGGAGGGAGCCTGGCAGGTTATGTGAATGTCAAGTTGCCTTGCTCTGTCCAGAGCTGGCTCCTGGTTATGTAATGGGGGGGGGTGTGACCTCCAACAAGGGGAAAAAAAAGGGAAGAAAAACGAAAGCATGGAGCCACTGCCGTGCTGGGATGAAGAGGGAGCACAGGGATAGGTGTCAGCCTGGAGCCTCCACAGCCTGGGCACAGCTGGGCTTGGAGGGGCCAGAGCAGCTCCCACACTCAGCTCCTGGGATGCTCAGGGGTGGATCAGGGTCCACCCAGCATTTCTGGATGTGCCACTTCCAGCAAAAGCATCTGAGACCCCCGGTGACACGAGGGGGTGATGCTGGTGCATCCCTGCTGGGCTGTGCTGCAGAGGAAGGGGGGACACAGGGCACACACACATCCCTGAGCGGGTCTGACACAGCCCAGCCCTGATCCCTGTGCCAGGTGAGGTCGCTGGCTGTTGCCCCAGCTCACCAGGTCGTCATTCCTGATGCAGCTCCTGATTTGGGGACACAGGACACGCAGCTGGTCAGGAGTCACCTCGGTGCTCCTCAGAGGTGCTGACTTGAGGTAGCTCTGAGCATCCATCTCAGCTCACAGCAAGAACTGGACAGGGGATGTGGCTCCTTAAAGCTTTGACTCCTCTCAGCCAAGGCTGGCTGGAGTGGGAACGCTGTCCCATTTTGGGGAGGCTGTCGGGAATGCCTCCACTGAGCTGGCCAAGCGTGCCCAGGTCTGAGCGAGGCTCACGCTTTCCTGCGGGGGGGGGTCTTTTCCTTGAAGAAGAAGGAAACTCAGAGCTGTTGGGCTGTGCCACGGTTCAAACCAGGCTTTGCATGACCTGGCACACCCACGGCACCCGGACGGCCTGGAAGCTGAAAGGAAGCAGGGGGATGCTGCACGGCGCATCCCGCAGCCCGAGAGCGCGCAGGGGGATCACCGCCTCCCTCCGCACGGCAGCCAACGCTCCCGGGGCTCCCGCTGCTCAAGCTCCGGCTTGCCTGCCATCAATACTGTTCAAACAAGCCCAGTCGCAGACGTAGCTCGGGGCCAAGTCGTGGGGCAGGCGGGCGGGAGCGGCCCGGCCCGGCCCGGCCCGGCTCCAGCCGGGGCTGCGGGAGGTCCGGGCGGGCGCGTGGGTGCCGCCGGCATCGCGTGTGCCAGCCGGGCTGCGCCAGCCGGGGCCAGCCCGGGGCTTTTCCTCCGCACCTGCGGCCACTTTGAACCCCGGCCTCGGCCCGGAGATGCCAGAGATGCGGGAGAAAACGTGGGAGAGCCGCTCCCCAGCCCGTGTATATATATATATATATATATATATATATATATATATATATATATATATATATTTTTCGCATCCGACAGGAGGGAGATGCACCTCCTTGCAATAGGAGCATCCTGAGATCTTAATGGATCTACAGTTCCAGGCTGGATGGTCTACTCTCTCCCTCCCTCCTGCTGCTTTTTTTTTTTTTTCTTTTTTTTGGTCGGATTCCCCCCAAAAAAATAGGAGGATGCAAAGAGGGGATGGCCCTGGGGTGCTCCCTGCAAGGCGCCCATGGAGTGCACCCAGTTTTCCTGCTGGGAAGCCACTGTGACTGAGAGGGAGAGTGCAGGCGGCTCCGGGAGAGCGTGAAACACGCTCCTCTGGGGGAGAAAAGAAAAAAAAAAAAAAAAGGCAGACAGAAAAAAAAAAAAAAGAAAAAGGCTTCTGAAGCTTAGAGCTGGATATTTATACACTTGACATAAAGGATATTTCTGCATTGAAGTAATAAGCGTGACTCAGTAAACCAATGGGGAAAGGGTGTTCCCTTTGCAGCAAAACCTCAAAAGATCAAAGAACTCCATGAACAGTTTAACATTTCGAATGTTAAAGGAATTGGGTTCCCCTCCCTCTCCCCTTCACCCCTCCTTCAAGTTTTGAAAAATAAATGGTTTGATCTTAGCTGGGAAGGGAATGTTTCAGCAGCTCCGGGGATGTGTGGTGCTGGCTGGGCTGGAGCACCAAGGTCGTGGCATGTGTGTCCAGGACTTGGCTTCCTGCTCGGGGACATCCAGCTCTGCTTGGGACAGGGACAGTCCTTGGGGCTTCCCATTCCACAGCTGAGCTCCTGCTGCTTTATGGAAACTCTCTTTTCCCAGATTTCACTGTGCTCTTCCCTTGGGCGAAGCAAATCCTGATATCTTTGTGGGCATGTCCAACAGTGGGGAGACCTTACAGGCTGGTTCCTGGCCTCTGCCAGCAGCCTGCAGCAGGAACTGGTGCTCCAGTGGGAATTCCACGGTGGCTATTCACCAAGGAGGGATCCAGCCTGGTCGGTGGCTCTCGGACACACGCGCTTCCCCGGGATCGATAGGCTGGAGTAATATATTGCGCCGAGATAACAAATCACTTAGCTTATTGGGTCTTAATTAAGCCTCTTTTATCTCCGTGACAGCCACACACCTGGGCTATGGCCCCGGCAATCCATGGCCGTGGGGACGCCGCGCCGGAGCCGGGGGATTGATGAGGCTCTGCTGGGTGGAATTACCTCATTGTGTCCGTGGCACTTGGGGCCATCCATCTCCTCCCGCCTCCCCCTTTCCCCAGCCCACACCCGCAGCACCAGCGGGCGCTGCCCTCCTTCCCGCAGCCTGATGGGTGGGGCAGGGCCAGGGGATGTCCCCAGGGGTGGAGGAGCTGGGGGGAACTGCCCCGTTTGGCCTGGTGGGGTAATGGATGCAGTTGTTGTAGGCCCTGACAGGGTGAAATGAAGACCTACATCACCAGGACGGATTGTCGGGCGGCGAGCTGAGCGCGGCCGCCGAGATGAATGAATGCAATATCTCCGCCTGCGAGGGGGAAGGAGGGAAGGAGGGAAGGGAAGGGGGTTCTGCCGCTGCCTCTGGGCTCCAGACAGAGCCGCTGCCTTGCCAGGCTGGAGAGGAAAAGGCATTTTTAATTTGTGAGGTTGAGGGTTGTTGCCATGCTTCACGCCTACCATGTTTTGGTTTTGGGAAATTCTGTTCCCAGGCACTTTCTTGGTACACAAGGTCACAGAATGTAAACTACCTTGTTGTTCCACATTCCTTCCCAGAGGAGGGACTTCGTGTGGTGGTCTCTGGAACTGACCAATGGTTCCCAAAGGTCCCACCTCTAAGGTGGGCACATCTGAAAAAACATAAAGGTAGCTGGAGAAATAAACCGTGGTCCCTTCTGTGCAAGGGTCCATGCAGCCATTCTGAATCACTCCCTGCCTCGATTATTGTGTCCCACAGTGACAGAGGGTGTCCGGTCCCCGCCGAGCCTGCCACAGACACGCTCTGGAAGGAGCGGCTGGAGTGCTCCTGTGATGAGTTCATCTGGCACTGAAGCAATCTTGCCCCCAACCTGAGGCAGCAGGGCAATTTACTGCGCTGGGGCCAGACAGATCAACCCCAGTTTCAGCTCATGTGACCCAAGGCTGGAGGGGAACCATCCAGACCCGAGAGGCCCACGCCGCTGGAAGCGTTGTGTTCACAGCAACAGGGATCCGAGGCAGGGGCTGCATCCAGTCGTTTGAAAGTAGGACAGTTTTTACTCTGAAGTCTGACTGCTGCTGCACTGACTTGGAGTGAAATAATGAGGGCTGAGGGTTGCAGGAGACTCACAGCTGAGCAGCCAGGTCCTGCAGGACCCTCTCTTTCTGCAGCATCACCCTTTGGTGGATTCTTAAATCCTCTTCCACCTTGGACTTGTCCTTCCTGGCACAGCAGGAAGCATCTCTGCTTTGCACCCTGGCACTGGGGCAGGCTGGTAAAGGCATTGCCAACATCAAAACCAGCTGGAAATGACACAAATATTCCCAATATTCAGGTCACACCGTGGTCATAGGTTGATTTTGTGACCATGGGAAAAATTGCTTCAGATTTCTCCCTTTTCCCAGCATAATGTGTCACTGGAACAGGGAAGTGATCACAGCACAGTTCAGTGAGCACCCAGATGATGCTCTTGGTCATATGGATCAGTCCTGGAGTTGGACTTGATGGTCCTTATGGATCCCTTCCAACCTGAGATGCTCTGTGAAGCAGCAGTGGCCATATCCAGCCTCTCCTAATAACTTCTGACACTTTCAACAGCAGTTGCAAGGTGCAGAGTGGAGACTGCACTCTGACAGGGCAGACATCACATGCTTGCAAACAGTCACTTAAAGCAAGAGAAGAAGGTTCTGAGCTGAAGGACGAGGAGGCAATAATTTATCTGAGTGCTAAACAAAGTCCAAAGTACTCACATTACACCAAATCCAACCAAAGGGCAACACCCTTCTCCTGTTCCTGACTTTTCATGGCTATTTACAGGTTTTTGGATGAACATGAGAAAGTTGATATAGGAATGGCCAAATCCCACAAGCTGTGGGTAAAACCTTCCCCTGCAGACTGGCTCAGGTGTGCTATTAAAGCCATTCACAACGAGGCCTTCCCAGGATAGAAGGTTGCTCTGGATCTCTGGTCTCAGGAAGGACAGAATTCCCCTCCACGCTGTGGGATGTTGGAGTCTGGGCTCTGCTCAGCTTTTGGCTTCCCCTTCCCCACAGTTTTATCCAGAGACCAAACTGCTGCTCTGGGGGGGTGGTGGGGGTGTGATGGGCAGGGCTCAGGAGGGGATCAGAGCAGCCCCACCAGCTCAGCCAGCAGGATTAGACATTGATGCCCAAAGTGATGCCAGTGAGCTCAGGAAAAACCCCTCACAGCATGGCACAGAGATCTCTTATCTCTGCACACATTTCCCAGCCTCGTGTCATTGATAACTGAACAGCACCTTCAGTTGTCACATCAGCCACGTGGCCACCGTGTCATTTTTGGCCTCTCCTCTCCTTCCCACCAAACTTTCCAGCTCTCCCCGAGCACAGGATGCTACCAGAGAGCCCCAGCTCTGCTTTTTCTCTTGGCTGGGGTTGCTGCTCCAAGTTTTTTTTTCCCTGGAAGGTTGGGCCAGCCCTGTTCAGAGCCCGTCTCCGTGGCTGATATACGATGCCCTTGTAATCTCCAGTGACATAAATTTCACTCCTGTTTGTGTCCCCGTGTCACATCCTTCTTGTGCCGTGTCTGTTATTGTGTCAGGCCTTGCAGTGGTGTTTCAGCAGTTTCCCTTGTTTGTCTTCTTCACCTGAGGAACTCCATTATGGGATGTAACAGCTTTAATAGCTTGTAAACGGGAGACTGGGGATTTTATGCTTCAGGGAGTACCAGTCATGGCAGCCACTATTCAGGAGTGGCCTTTGCCAGTATTTAGTACCTAAACTGGCATTTTCATCCAACTTCCTTTTTTTAAAAAAAAGGGGGAAAATAGCTTGGTTAAAGCTGTGAATCCTTACCAGAGGTCAGGTTTGTTCCTGCTGGGATTTGGAGATGGAAGCTGCGACAGACTGGTTGTGACTGGGAGCAAGTGGTGGCTCCTCTCCACATCCAGCACCAGCGCTGGGTTTGTCCCTGTCACCTGCACTCATCAGCCTTGAACCAGAGCTCGAGATATCCAGCTTTGCCACTCTTTTCTCAAAATCCTGCCATGTGCCTGGTGGAGCTGGAGCCCAGGCTTGGCCTCTTTGGCTGTTTGACTTTCCCTCATCAGCACAGAGCAGCGTGCGCTGCAACCAGGATCTAATTAAGCTGGCTAATCTGAAGGAGGTACTACATCTCCATGGAAAACTGCTTCAGTTTGGCTTCTCTGAATAATAAACAAAGCACTTGGGCAGATGATAGGGTATTTAAGTGTTTACTCTTCAGAGCATTAAGTGCTAAATTTGTTTTTAGCTCCCCTATGAAAAGCCCTTGCGGAGTAAAAGCACACAAGGGTCTCAGTCATCCCTCGCAGCTTTCCTCCACTCCTGCTGTGTCCAGGGGAGGGCCTGGCTGTGCAGCAGCCAGGAGCACCGACCTTCAGGATCACAGGTTGAATCTGCTGGCAGATTCAAGGAGCAGGGGATAAAGCAGAGCCAAGCCCCAGATCCATCCATGGGGATGCTGTGTGCAGAGCCGGCCCAGGCAGGGGGCTGTCTTCGGTTTCTCCAAACTGCCACGGCCATCCTCTTCTTTTTTTTTTTAATTCATTCCATCCATCACTTAGGGTAATAAATTCCCTAAATGGAAAAGATAGAGACAAAACCCTCAGAGTGAGCCAGAGCACAGAGCTCGTTTCTCCTGCTTCCTCCTCCTTTACTGTGACACGGCTCTTGTGGCAGCTGAGGCTTGGGATGAAGGACCTGGGCAGGATTCGGCCAGGAGAACGTGGAAAAGGAAGGAAAAAGGGCACCGGGGATGGCTCTGTGCAGCTTCAGGCGTGGAGAGGTTGTTCCAGCCCACGTGGGGCTGTGATGGGCTCTGCCGGTCACATCTGGCCGCTGCTGCCCAAAGACCACGGCAGGGAGGCCTCGGGGGGCTGAGCTCGCCATAGAAAGGGAGCACAAAACCAACAAAACAACTTTCCATTTCTAAAGCTTGAAGGGGCTTGCACCCTGCCATGCCAGGACAAAGGGAGAATTAGCAGCCAGCAAAGAGAAAAACAACACAAAGCCACATCACGGTGTCAAGAAGCCAAAAAGCCTTTTTTTTTCCTCCTCAACGCCCCGGCTCCGGCTTTGACGCCTCTTGTTGTGGATGCGGAGCCCGATGCGGTTCAGCTCTGCGGCACTTTGCATCCATCTGCCTGCGCCTGGGCTCAGCTCTCCCCTACTGCTGCTTCAGCTGTGAATTTTTAAACCGATTTTGACACATCAAAACCGATGCAGGATGACTCAGAAGTTTTCAGACAGAACTTTCTCCTTGCAGCAGGGGAAGGAGGGGGCGCTTGCATATTTAGCAGCAGCCGCCTCCTTCAAATCGACCTTTTTTTATTTTTTTATTTTTTTTTTTAAATCCAGAAGAATATTACGGTTCAGGCAAATTCGGGATGTGTCTGAACACGCTTTCCCGTCCACATCGCGGATTCAATTACAACGCAACACTTTTGCAGATTTCTGTTAAATTTTAACTCGTTTCACATGGGTTGGGTGAACTTTGCCTGACATTTGGAAGCAGGCAACTTGTGTCATCAGGTTACACTCACACTTATCTCTGCAAACATATCCTTGTACCCAGCCCAGCACCGGCACAGCCGTGGATGGCATTAATTGGACCTGAAATGTGCTTTCCTGCGGCGTTTGGCTGCTGCCTGGTCAGGGAGGGAGGGGGTCACTCTGTCCCCGTGTGCCTGGGCATGTGCGTGGGATGCACAGGAGGACAGAAATTGTGGGAATGTGGTCTCGCTGGGAGGTTTTGGTGAAGGGCAGAGCTGGAGCCATGAGAAGAGGAAGGCTTTGGGATGATCCTGTACCCTTGCCAGCCTCCAAGCTGTGGGGATGCACCGGTGGCAAAGAGGAGGGGGTGTGGCTGGTGACCCCAAAACCTGGGCAGTCCCACAGCTCCATGGCAAAGCTGTGGAGAAGGATCTCTCTCCTGTCCCCAAAAGCCAGGTATGGGCAGCGTGGCTGGGTCACTCTTGCAGGAATCAACCTGGCCATTCCCTGCTCTCCTCCACTGCACCGAGCCATGGAAACCCAGCGCTGAACATCTCCTTTGAGCAGGAGGTCTTTGAGATGGCCAAAAAACCCCAGGTCTGATCAAAGCCTGGCTGCTCTCCTGCTGCCAGGCATCTGCAGGGGGAAGAGGGAGATATTAAAACCCCAAGATCAGTGGGTGGCTGGTTCTTACTTCAGCTGCACCAAGTGACCGGTGCTGCTGATCAAAGGCCTCGCCACTGTTGTTTTAAAGGTGACATTAACATTTAAGGAGCTTTTGAAAGCCCTGGCTTGCAATAAAAGGCCAGACACTCAGTCACAGAGCAACTCAAACGCAAGTTTAATGATAATGAAACAGCCTTTTGTTCTTAAGCTCAAAGAAGAACCACAGACCTATTTATAGTGTTTATAATAAGGACTGTGAAGCCTTTTACACACAACCCAGCAAACCCATACCTGCAAGTTACCCAAGGATCCTGAGAGTGTGCAGAGAGATTTTGTGCTTCTCCTTGGCTTCCAGGAGACTGCCATGCTTCCTCCCAGGCACTGGTGCCAGGCTTTGGCCAGCACCAGCAGTGTTGTGAGGATGCCTCTGCCTGGTTGTGAGGCTCTGCCAAGCCAAGATGCCAGCCTGGGATCCATGAGTGTGTCCCCAGCCACGGTGCAGTTGGCACAGCATGGCTTGGCAGGGCTCCTCATGGCATATTCTGGCACAGCCCTGCTGCTCATCCCAGTCAGGACACGTTCCCTGCACCTGGAGCCCCCTGCACAGCCGTCTTCTGGCCCCCATTGGCACACCAGGCACCAAACCTCTTGTTTTCCACCAGCTACAACCCCCACCCTCCCCTCTCTGCAGCCCCATCCTGCTGCCTGCACCCACCCAAACTCCCTGGGGATGTTTCCTGGTGTGGAGCAAACCCAGGTGGCTGGGGCTGCTGATCCCCTCTGCTCTTGGAGCCGGATCTCTGGAGAGCCAGGCACATTTGGCAATGTGGTGCAGGCAGCCACGGGGTGCTGGGGGCTCCGTGCTCACAGCCACCAGCCTTCTGCCAGCACCTGGGTTATAAATAGCCTGGAAATGGGATCCGAGCAGATAGGAGCCACGGCTGGGTAAGAAAATCCTCCTCTCCCTGCACTGGTTCTGGCTGTTTTGTCTCTCACTGTGAAGCTCTTTGCTTTATGGCTCCCAGCCCTGTGCTTCACTCTGGAGCTCCAATACGGGCAGTGGCTGGTACCTTCCTTGTCACATGCCATTGGAAATGTGAAATATGAAATATCCAGCCAATTCCCTCACCCTGCAAAGTCCCAGAGAGCCTCTGCTCCACCGTACCAGACGTGTTTTTATTCAAGTGTGTTACATCAAAGATCTTTTTTTACGCCTCCTCACCCTCCTAGATGTGGTAAATAGCGCTGGGTCCCGATCACATGCATTCCCTGAGCAGGGAAAGAGCTGGAGAGCCAAGCAGGAGCAGGGAAGGGAAGTTTGTTCATTTGGTTCCTCAAGGGCTCAGGCCTGGTAGGTCAGAGGTTCCAGCAGAAGGAAGAGCAGAGGATCAATACCCTGCGATGCTGCCCCAAACCCTTCCTGCCCACAGCATTATCCAAGGGGGAATTCCCTCTCCTGCCTCTTTCAGTGATGACCCAGCATTATCATTTCTGTTTTCCAGAGGGATGAGGAGGCATTGCACCCCAAGACCTTGCTCTGTACTCTGTCTCCTGCACCTCGTTGAGAGCTTCCTGAACTGGGATGCTCCCTGAGCCAGGATGCTCTCAGATCTGGGATGCTCTCAGATCTGGGATGCTCTCAGCATGGTGGTCATTGTCTCAGAGCCCAAGCTGGGAGCCAGGAGCTCCCCTTTGATTTCTGAGGGCATGGATAGCCAAACCTATTAGCAATGGGAATGTGAGGGGGTGGGGGAGGCAGGCCAGGGAGAGCTGGAGAGCTGGAAGTGACCCGGACCCAGGGAACAGATGCAACTCATAACGTTAACGAGGGGTTTTCCCCTCCCCAAAGGCACTGCACTCTTGAGAACAGGGGTTTTTTCTATCCCATGGCAACACCAAGCAGGGAAAAAATGGGCCTGGCTTTTATTTCATTTTTTTTGTCCTTTACAGGAATCGCAGGCAAACAAAAGCCCTGAACAGATTTATCATTTTTCTTTCTCCCCCACCCCCTCCTTTTCTTCCCTTTTATATTTTTTTAAAATAGGGTTAGAACAAGATGGATGGTTCCCCAGGCCCAGGGAATGAGCAGATCGAGGCAACCCTGTCGTCTCTGGCATCCCATTAAGCCAAGCCCCACGAGGAGGCCGCCCTAGGACTTATTAAATTTGCCCCAGCCCAGACCCCAAACCCCATCCCCAGCATGGGGCCGCCCCAGCTCAGCCACCTGAGTCCCACCTCACCTCCCACCTCCAGCACCTCTCCTGCAATCCCCCCCAGAGCATCCCCAGCCCTGCTTTTGCCCTGCATCAGCCCGGGAAACAGCTCCATCCATTCTTGTCAGCCGAGGCCGATTCGTCACCGCCGGGGTGACAAGTGCTTGTATGGCTCTGTCAGCCCCTGGCCAGCCTGGCCTGGGCCCCCTGCAGCAAAGCCAAGGGTCCCCCCAGGGAGGGGGCTGGGGGGCAGTGGAGGGGGGCACAGCCAGCCCCGACCTACCCCTGACCCGGGGGCTGCTGTGGCTGGACAAACGCGGCGATGGAGGGGCAGCACAAAGGGGGAGAAAAGGGAAAAAATAAGGGGGTAGAAGAGATAATCTGAGCCCTCCCAGGTCTGCACGGGGCAGGCAGAGAGGATGCTCCTCATCCCCATCCCCATCCCTATCCCCACCAGCACGGATATTTCCACTTTAATACTTAACAAGGCTTTAAAACCCTCCCGCAGCCGGAGTTTGTTCTCGGCGATAAATTTTGAATAGCTTATAAATTATGGACACCACACGGTGTCTGTGTCTGGGAGCAAGGGCCGGCCCCAGATTGCTGCTCCGTGGTGTTCGAGCCGTGCTGGCATTCCCGGGAGCTGGAGCTGGGATGGAACATTCCTGGGATCAGCTCACATCCCAAAGCTCGGTCACGTCTGCCTCACGCCTCCCAGAAATCATCCCCCCAGCAGGCAGCAAGCACAGGGCAGGGTTACAGGGGAGTAGAGCAGTGCCCAGCACCTCTGTCCCCGTGGATATGGGTATGTACAGGCAGGGATCTATGGATATATGGATATATATAGCCAGGGAAATGTGGATATATGGATATATATAGCCACCAGCACACGCACGGGGCGGAGGGGTCAGGTTGCCCAGCTCCTGTTGGCAGCCGTCCCCCAAATGCCCCAGCTCCAAACCAAACATGGCCTTGCCACAAGGCCCACAAACTCCAGCTAAAATCCCTCCAAACCAGAAGCCCTGGATCCCACAGAAACCCCTCAGCTCTGGGGCTGGAGGGGATCCACCCTGGACAAAAAAAATCCCGGCTGGGAGGGGTGATTTCATTCATAGCAATCCTGAAAGCTGTGCAATGGGCCTTTCCCACTTTTTCCCTGGCACACTAATTAGGTTACAGCATGGCTCCAGCTGTATTCCAAAGCTCTGGTGCCCCATAAATGTGTACAGTGTTCATATATGTGCCTGCAGTATATAAAGGCTGGAGGAAAAGGGCCAGTTTTCACTACATTAATTCATAAAGCAGGTCAGGCTGGTCTGGCCCTTTACCTCACTTGTTATTTCTATTTATTAGTAATATTGATGTTTCAACCAGGGAGCAGGACCCTATCGAGCCAGCTTTAATATCAGAAAAGATTTAGCAGGAGAGAGCTCTGGAATGAAGCAACAACCCCAACACTGAGCTCCTGCATCGTGCAGCTCACAAACATTGTTGTTATTATTTGTGATGATGTTTTAGTTTGCATTTTGCTTCTGTGGCAGACCCAGAATCTCTGATTACCCTGCCTTGGACATGTCAAAGTCTGGCTGCACCCTCATCAGGTTATTAAAAACTCCTGTCAGGACTGGAAACTAAAGAGGATTAAATGTTGTAGGGCCATGGTGATAACGGGGCAGGTACCCACTGGTGTAATGAGGTGATCTGAGCTCTGTTAATTGCTTGGGGTGGGTCTGGAAGGGCAGCAGGACAGGGACAGGGACAGGGACAGGGACAGGGACAGCCCCTTGTCCCCACAGGCCTGGACACTTTTCTCCCCATTTTTCTCCTCAGGCTCTGTTGGTTTCTGCCATGTCCCTGCTGATGCTGCAGCACCTGATGGAGAAACCTGGCCACCAATAAAATTCTGGATAAAACTGAGCTGTGGCTGCAGAACCAGGGGATTATTTGGGAGCAGCCTGCTCCAGCCTGGAGCAGCAGGACTGTGCTTGCCTGGCATCAAAGGCAGCACATCTGGCAGGGCTGGGGGATGGATCCTTGCCCAGATCAGGGCACACAATGCTCTGGGATGGCACCCACGGGACTGGTGCTCCTGGGACTGGCACACTGCTGAGCCTTGCTTTCCACACAGGGAAGGTGTTTAGGCTGAATTAGGGAATGATCACACACTCAGAAAGCCAAAACTAAGCTTTTAAGCCCAGCCCACTCAAGAGGGTTACAAAGGCCAGGACCACATCTAACCCAGCTTCAAACCCAGTGCCTGCTGAGATGCTGAACGTGAGCCAGTCCTCAGCTTTGAGTGAGCCTTTTAAAGCCAAGATACACTCATTTAACCAGGGTTCATTTGACAAAAAAAACCTCTAGAGTCATTGATCCTTGAGAAAAAGCAGACATGGGAAATAAAACTGTCCTGGTCCTTGCCTTCCATGTTCCCCATCAATGCTGAAAAATTCCATCAAGGACAGGCCAGTCATTCCTGCTTCGAGCACATCTCCTGTGGCTGATGCTGAATTGGGGTCTGGAAGTGGATGATTCCTGTTCTTCCAGGCAGCAGGATCCTCTATGCACCTCTGGGATGGATTTTTTTTTGAATTTCTTTAAGATGATAATACTCCCTTAGAGCATGGTGGACCACAAACTGTGTTTCAGTGATGCACCCAACAGCAGGATCGAAAACTGCTTGGAGCTGCAGCAAACCCAGACCTTCCCAAAGAGCCACGGGAATTTTGTTACCTGCCTTGCCCATCCATGGCCAGGGCATTTCATTGTCAGGCTCTGCCAAACACTCTGAGGCCGAGCTTGGATTTATTGTGTTTGTGGAGCAGAGTTGTGCCAGGGGGTACAAACCGCTGGGAGCTGAGCTCAGTGCTGGGGGAGGAAACCAAGAGATTTCAGGAAAAGACTCTTGGAATTCCAAATTCCAACCTCGCTGACTCAGCAAGACCTCAGGGGTCAGACCCAGTGACGCTGGCACAAGATCCCAGTCAAGCTGGGAGAATCAGCCAAGGCCACTCCAGGCTGGGAAGTGACGTCTGACTTCCCATCGTGTAAACGGCAGCAGAATCTGCCCCCCCTCCCCCGCAAAGATGCTCTCCACCACTCCCCCTCCCTATATTGATGTCGAAATATTGATGTCGGATTGTTCCCAGGATTTACCCTGGAAATCCCTGCGCTGCCTCCCTCTCCTCCCGAAACGTGCGGCGTCAGCAGCTGGCAGCCAGGATCTCGGGCTGCATCCTGGAAATCCCGGTGCTGGGAGAGGGAGGGAGGCACGAGAGCTGCCGAGGGGAATGCTCCAGGCGCTGCTTTTCCGAGGCTGTTGTGGCACTTTTTGGAGGCCACAGGATTTTTTACAGGATCCGAGGAGAGTGGAGCAGGGATTGTGCCCCCGGATCCGCTCGCAGCATCACTGCCCCCCACCCCCGTGACTGCCCCTCCTCTGGTGTGTGACACAGCCAAGAGGGAATTTTCCTGGTGGACTTTCGTTTTTGCAGGGAAATTCCAAAAGGCTGAAACAACAGAGCAGAGGAACCCTCCCGGGCTCTGGAGGAGGAGAAACTGGGGGATTGTGCAGGGCAGAGGTCAGGGCTCGGGGCAGTGGGAGAGAGCCAAGTTCAAGACCTCTTACCTTGGGGACCATCTCGCTTCGAGGGTGACGCTGGGGTTTCCCACTTTTTCGTGGCAAATCCTGGGGTTTTTTACCAACTGAGAAGAGGAAAGAACTCTGCATTTCCCCGGGCTCTCCCTGCAGCTGCCGTGAGGGGTGGCTGCGCTGCAGTGCTGTCCCTGGGCTCCTCAGCAGCATCAAAGGGCTGAATTACTTACACCTCCTGGCAGCGCCGGTGATTTTCCTGGGATCACGCAGGGAACATTTTGCAGAGGCAGCACCTTTTCCTCTCTCATGGGAACACCCAAGCACACCTTGGACAGACCCAGAGCATCCTTCAGCGGAGCGAGCCTGCCTGTGGGACAGCATGAGGAGGAGCCCTGGGGACATCCCTGGGGACATCCCCTGGGTCCCTGTGGCCATCCTGGCAGGAGCACAGAGCCCTTTTTCCCCCTGACCCTGTGTGCTATTTACTGCTTTGCTCCGCATCCCTGGCCGCGGGGCACGGAGACTGCCAGGCCATACGAGAGCGTGGCGATGAACATCTCGCCTGACCTACTTACAGCCCGGGCCCTGGGACTTTCTGGAATTCATCCTCTCGGAAACACAACGCGTAATTTTAGGGCAGCAGCAATCCGGGCTGGATTGGGGAATGTCGGCCCGGCCCCCACCGTGGCCGGAATTGCCGTGGCCGCCTCGGAGCAGATATCGATGCACAAGGCTCCATTAGCAACTCTGATTTTGCCATTGATAGGCTCCTCGTTAGATCTCAGGCTTCACGAGTCATTATTTCATTTACAAGCTGGTTTTTTTTTTTTTGTTGTTTTTTTTTTTTTTTTTTTTTTTTGTTTTCCTTTCTCTTAATTCGTGTGTGTGTGTGTGTGTGTGTGTCCCAACCCCACCCCTAAAAAAGGAATCTCATTAAAACCTCGCAACTGAGAGCAAATCGTGCCTTAATCCAACCTGCCAGGGGAAAGCCAATCACCCTGGAAAAAAAAAATAAAAAATCTCCTTGAAGTCTCCGTGCAGGGGCAGGCAGAGGGGGAGAATAATAAAAAGACATCGAATTAGGAGGTGCCGAGGCTTGTTTGAGCGGAGAGGAAGGGACTGTGGCTGCTGACAGGATAGTAATGCAAATCCCCTTTGGAGCACCCGGAGAATCAACCTAAATGGATTAATGTGAGGACAGAGAAGAAATTACTTTAGTTGTTTCCCTAATTCGATTCAATTTATTTTTATACGGCATTTCCATAGCGAGCATCTCGCAGCTGCGTCACCCAGAAGAGGAATAATGCAGAAAGGCTCTTCTGGCAGAAGTGCTCACCAGAACAGGCAGCACAGCAGAGGAAGGGATATGAGTGCTGGCCTTGAGGATTTGATTTGCCAAATCATCAGGAAATCACATGCCTCTTTTTATTTTTTTTTTTTTCTCTCTCTCTCTTTGTTTGTTCCCAATTTTACTAATTTCCTCAGGCTTTCCTCAAACCATCTCCATAAATACTGAGGCTGATTCTAACCTCACACTGCTTTTATAGCACTGTAACTCTGAGCTCACACTGGTTTTACACTGGTGCAGCTCCACTTCTTTCAGCTGAGTAAATACCTGATTTATGGTGGTGGAAACGACAGCAGAAGTAGGCCCATGGTTTTCCCTGGAGCAATGCCTGCCTCACACCAGGGTGGGGAAGAGGAAGATCAGGTCCCTTGCAATGCAAATGATGGAGAAAACTGACATTAAATTACACTTACTTTCAAACAGACTTTTGCCTTCTTTCGTAAAATGTTCTGTATCGTCAAAGTTAAAAAGGCACGAGCAGAGATCATCTGGGAGGGAGGGCTGGACACGTGGTTGATGGAGGGTGGACTGCTGTTCCCCTACACTTTTTTTGGGGGAAAACCAGCACCCCTTCCTCGCCCCAGATTCACCCATTTGTGCACAGACTCTCCCTTGCTCCCAGCTCTGTCCACCGGTGCTTTGGGTTAAATTGAAACGTGTGGTGCATCCTGTTAGCTTTAAAACATTTCAGTGCAATCCTGGGGGATGAGATCCCTTTGGAGAGGGCTGGGAGAGGTCAGCCTGCAGCCCCCTACCCCTGCTTAGTGCCGGGCACACGTGGGGCCCTCTGCAAAGCCCCGCTAACAGAACTCTAATTAATTTATTTTTTTTTTAAGGCTACACACGAGGGAGCTGATCAATGCTTCGCCCCGAGGTCTGCTGTGTTTGGAGCACATATCACTGCCTTGATTTATTCCCTGTGATGTGGAAGGATGGAGCCAGCATCCCAATACCTGCCTCCCAGGCTGCTCCTGCCCCCTTGACAGGTGCAGCATCCTGAGTTAACTCCTCTGAGCAAGGCCTGAGCCCTGGTAGAGGCTCCCTGGAGGGACACCAGACATCATTTCTGGGTGTGATCCCCCCCAAAACCTGCTGGGTGAGGCCAGGCTGTGGAGAACCCAAGGGATCCTGAGCTGGGCTGCCCACCCTGGCAAGTCTCACCCTGCCTTGGTTCTGCTCATGGGGAAAATCCAGGGGCTGGTGTCATTTATGGCTGTGGCAGCCACTGGTTTGTGATGGATTTAAGGAGTTTTCCCCTCTCTTTTTGCTCTAGGGACAGAGATGGGGAGATCAAGGCAGGCTGGGAACCAGCAGGGAAGTGACCTTTGCTGCTTTGGAAGCGATGGAAGGACACCTTGACCCAGATGTGGGGCTGGTTTTGTGGCCAGGGGTCCCTCAGCTCCCACCAGCCCCTGTGCTGTGCCCAGAGGAGCCTTTTGAGGAGGTGTGTGGTGGCCAAGGAGCAAATCCCTCGGGGTCAGAGGTGTCAGCCCCAGTTCTCTCAGCTTTCCTGTGCTCCAGCCCAGGTAAACACTGCTGTACACGGGAGGTTCAAGGTGCCTTTATCCACCCTCCTGCTGCTCTTCCAGTCCTCCAGCTGAACCTTGGCTGGGCAGGCTTTGGGTGTGGAAGGCCAGGAAGGGAAAGGAAGAGGATTCAGACATCCCACTCCCCTTTCTGAGCGCCAGAACCCCCTTGGGGAAGGCCGGTGAGCATAAATCAATGCGGCTGCACCGCTTTTGCAGGGCTGTGCTGATTTATTCTGGCTGAGAACCCTTTGCCACGGTCCAGACTTCACACCCAGAGTGGCACCACTCCCCTGAGCCCCTCTCTTGCTGCTTTCTGCCCTCCTCCTGCTCCCTGTTCTCAGAGGAAGCACCAACACCACCCTCCCAGCACCACACAGCCTCGACAACAGCCCAGGGCTCTGCAGGGACCCTTTGCCCTCCCCAGACAGCCCCAGGGGGATGAGATGCCACAACCTGACATCAGCAGAGTAAAATATGGCCTTGGCAGTAATCTGAGAGAATGTGATGGTAATTTGGGGTGGGGGGAGGAGAGGAGGAGGCACTGGAAAAAAGGAGGCACTGAAAGTACACTTCCTTTCAGTGCATTGCTGGGAAGACCATTAGGAAAACCACTAGATTATTTTTCACATTCTTCAGTGCAAAACTACTGCATTTTATGACCACTATCAATAACAGCTATCATATTACTAATGCTACAGTTGCCACATATATAATATTTAAATCACATTTGTGGCTGACAGAGACCTATGGATATTCTCGATCCCAACAGGCTATTACAGTTCATATCATGTCTGTCATATAAATATTATGAATCATTTCCCACTATCTTTATGGGGGCTACATTGACATCATCAAAAAGGCTCTGGGTACTGCCGGATACTGCATATTTATATACACCTTATGTATATGTATGTGAATGGAGGGAGATTTATACCACAATCACGGGTAATAAATGCCCATGATAAAGCATATTATCTTCACACTTCATTTGCAAAGTGTTTTGTATGCAGGGAGACCAGGGGAAGGCCGGCAGAGGAGCTGCCTCTGAGTGGCTGAGTCACATCCTGAAGCCCTGGTGTAAATCAGGTGGTGTCTGTGCCACGAGGGGTGAGCTTCAGCTGCTGCCCAGGCACTGCCCAGCTTCCTGTGCTGCTGCTGCTGGCTCCCATCAGGTGAGGCTTTGGCTCCTGTCCCACTGGCAGGATGGGTGATGCTCCCTGTGCTTTCCACCGAGAGCTGTAAATCTCCCAGCTCGTGTGCTGCGTTTCATCTTCCATCCCTTAATGCTTTCTTTGCTGGCTTCTCTTGGCAGCCGGGCCCCGGTCTGGGTGATGAGCTGGAATAAAGAGATCTTAAGGATAAAGGTGTTAAAGAAGGCAGGAGTAGACTCTCCATTTGTAAAGTCATTTTGCTAAGCAGTTCATTAAACCACTGTCCCTGCGAGCCGGGTGAGACATGCCAAACCCAATCCACCAGAAAAGCACGAGGAGAGGATGAAACCTCCCTTAGGATTATTCAAGCTGGATCCAGACCAGAGCCCAGGTGCCCTGAGACCTTTTCCCCAAACCTGTTTTCAGAGCCTGAACGCTCTATTAACACTTGTTCCATATGCAGAGACAGACAAGAACAAATGCAGCTTCGTGGCTCGGTGTTTGGAGGGCTCTCAGAAGCATTTAATGTCCAGTTCTGAGGCAGCTCAGAGAGTGCAGCCCTGCCTGTGCAAGAGAGGATTTGATCTCAGCAGTCCCCAAAAGAGGGGAGAAGGCTGAGTCTCTGTCCTTGGCGTGGGAATGCGGCTCGCCAGCAGATCAAATAAATCATGTGCATCTCACTTCATAAACAAACATCATCAGCCTGTTCAACGCTGCTGGGAAACAAACCAAGGCAGTTGGATTCTGCAGCACCGACAGGAGTGGCCTGTCCTGGAGCTTGGCTGGGCTGTGTGTGCAGCAGCTCCCCGAGGAGCAGGAACCCCCCTCAGCAGCTGGAGGGGTTTGGATGTGTCTGAGGGATGCTGAGTCTTTGGCAAGGCTCTGTTCAGGGACTGACTCCGCTTTCAGGCTCTGGGATCTCTGACCTGTCCCCCAACATCTTGTTGTGTTTCTCTCTTCTTCCTAGTGGGAAGAAAAGCAACCTGTGAGCTCCTCTTGCCCCTGAGAACATGAGGTAGGTGCTGTCCTGAACACCTACAGACCCAGGCAGGAAGCTGCACTGTGGAGGGAATTTTCTCCTGTAATTCCACTGGGAACACAGATCCTGGTCCTGGGACCTGCAGTGACTCTGGGAGAGCAGGTTATGGAGGTGAGGACGAGCCTGGCAAAGTCCCACAAACTCTGCTGGAGTGGAAGGTGTCTTTCCTTGGCTGGATTTGGTTCTCACACCACTGGAGTCCCACACTGCCTGCTCAGGGAGGCAATGGAATGTGTGACCACAGCCACCCTTGCTGCCACATCGTGGCACCTCTGGCCACCTGTCACAGGCTCCATGTGCAGCTGGAGATGGAACCTGGGCACAGCCCATCAGCTTCTGTTCTTTCACATTCAGATTTTGTATTTTTTCTTTAATTTGTAACAAAATGCAGTCAGGCAGGAAAATAGATTTAATTTTTTTTTCTAACTCTGTAGGAGGACATAAAACAGTAGGGGAAGCACAGCAGGTTTTGCTTTTGTGTCCCCTCAGATAATTCAGGGTTATGGACAAGAAAAGCTGGAACCACTTAGAAAAAAATCATAGAGGCTGTGATTTCCAAATTCACTCACTGGGCTGGAGTGCCCAGTCCTGAATGAGGTCCCAGCTCCCAAAACATCTCAGTGCCTGTCTCCTGAAGCCCACGGGCACCTGGATCCCTCTGCCCCAAAGGGATGGCAGTGGGGTGGCAGTGTGGATGGAAGGAGAAGCCTTGGCCTGAGTGACTTGTCTATCTGATGAACACAGCATCTTCTCTCTGCCAAATTCAGCCAGAACTGAGCACTGGGACTGAGAGCTGCCCAGATGAGGCCAGGAACTCCTCAAAGGATCCCATTTTGTCATCCTGCCTTCCTCAGGAGCCCAGGCCAAAGGGTGCAGAGGACAAGAGCAGCAGTTTCCCAAGCCAGCTCTCCCAGACCTTCAATCATCCCTGCATCAACCAGATGCACAAGGCAAGGAGCTGCCAAAATTATCAGAATGTGCCCCCCTCATGATGATTGAAGCCCTTCCTGGGAAGTGTGAGGCTGAAGGTGAGCACAGCATCAGGCAGCTTATTAAATTAATAGTGCATTAAAGAACTCAGGGGAGGTGGGAGGGAGGGGAAAGGGAAAGAGAAAGGGTTGTAACATCACAGAAATATCCTGGCTTACCTTCTGGCATCTTCAGGAGACTGGAAATGTGGGACTGAGTCCAGCTGCCTTCTCTGGGGCAAAATTCCTTTGGCTTCTGTGGGAGGTTTTACTCAAATAAGGATTGCAGGATCAGACCTGTTATTGTCACTGCAATTAACATTTAGATCCACATCTAACATGAACTGTTACAGCCTGGTTAGGGAGAAATTTAATTTGCTCTAAACAGCTTGATGGGAGAGGAGCGTGAAATGTCCTGGTTATGGTAATTTCGTGTGTTGGGAGTCTGCAAAGGTGGATTTGCAGCCCTGGCTCTGGTAACCCTGGGATCTGCTGCAGCCACAGAGCTGAGCCTGCTTTGGGGTGGGGGTTTGGGGCCAGGTGCCCACCCCATGTGTTGGTGACGGACACATTCAAAG
Organism: Phylloscopus collybita; assembly: GCA_027886175.1. Taxonomy (NCBI): domain Eukaryota; kingdom Metazoa; phylum Chordata; class Aves; order Passeriformes; family Phylloscopidae; genus Phylloscopus; species Phylloscopus collybita. Next base: position 8,612,409 of record JAJNNQ010000001.1, read on the forward strand.
CCCTGAAGGCCTTGGGCACCCGGTGGGGTGGGGACAGGCAGGTGAGAGCCCAGCTCTGCCCCGAGCTGTGTTTGCCCTTATCAGACAGATGAGCTTTAGTTTGTCTTCAGGAAACTTATTTCTACCCTTCAGCTGTCAGTCTGTACACAGCTATCCATGAAATCTATGATTTTTGCACTCTTAGAGACTTTGAACCTGCTTTTTCTCACAATCCCCAACTTTCCCGTATATCCTTGAGTATTTCCTTTTTTTTTTCCTCCCAGGAGTTGATGTAACTCACTCTTAAAAACTGACTTGGAGATGAAACTTGGCATTTGAGGTCCCAGCCCGGGAGCAAATGAAGTTACCAGTTATAAACACACACCAAAATCTGTTTGGACACGCTGAAATTACAGGAGCAGAGGATTAAAAGGATCCAAGACGCTTTATTTTGTTTAAACTCCTGCAGCTCCACCTGAGTGTCAGTTTGCAGCCGCTTGCCTGACACAAGTTGGGCCCTTTTTGGTGCTTTCATTCTTCAGGTGGACTGCAATGGGGTTGGATTTGTTGCTCTAAAGCAGATGGATCTGCTGAAGAGGTCCCAAACTGGGATCCTGGGGTGTTGCCAGCTGTGTACCCCTCATCCAACCATCCCCATGGATGCAGGAAGGGCAGGGTCTTGTGTTCTACAAGAACAGAAGAGAAATCCAGGTGTTGGGGCCTTTCCAGAGCCTCTCCCGTGTGGCTTGAGGTCCCGCAGTGACGTGGCACGATAAGGGCACGCAGGGATACGGCCAGGGCAGATAAGAGGCCTCACTTTTCCTGCAGGAGCTGCTGCCTTGCTCATCATATTCATGGCACGAGACGCTTGGCCAATTAAAGACTAAATCGGGGCAGATAAGGCTGGGGAGCCTTCCACGCATCCACCACGCCGGGGAGGCGACGGCAGAGCCGCTGGGACGACCCCGATTGCCCCGGCCACCCTGATTTCTTTCCCCCAGCCCACTCTCCACCGGGCTCTACCTGTGCCAGCAGAACCTTCCCCCCCACCCCACCCCACAGCAGCTGTCCCTGGTGTCACTCCAGCCTTGCTCCCCAAGCGTGTGTGAGCAGCTGCAGCGTGGCCCCAGCCTGTTTGTTATGCATGTTACCGCCGTGGAGAGCCAGGGGTCGATAGGATGTTTAATATGCTTCATGCATAGTGGAGTCGCTCTGGTCCATCAAGCCACTAATACACATTCTTACAGGGCTGAGTATCATTTATTAAACCCGGAGGCCTGCCTGGGGAAGGGGGGGGGGGGGGGCCGGGGCTCTGGGAGGGCGGCCAGCGGTGCTGCCGGGGTGGTACCCGGCGGTGCTGAGGAGGTGAGAGTTTGCAGAGGAGCTGCGCTCACAGAGAGTTATTTGTTGTGCCTCACAGGATGGGAAATTAAATAAATCGTGCTTTGAGCGCTGCCGGCCATGTGACACACCCCGGGGACAGGCGGCGGGGCTCGGGGGCTCGCTGGCTGCTGCGGGGCTGGGCACAGCTGGCATTGCTCAGCATCACTCGAGGAACCCCCTCTTCTCCCCCCTCCCGAGGCTGCCACTGCAGCTCTACGCACCTTTTTTCTCTCTTCCCCCCCTTTTTTCTCTTTCCCCTTCTTTTGTCACCCTTTTCCCCCTTCCTCCTCTTCCCCCTTCCTTTTCCCCTCTCTTTTCTTCTCTTTCTCCACCTTTTTTCCTCTCCTTTTCCTTCTATTTTTTCTCTCCTTTTTCCTTCTATTTCTGCGCTTCTTTCCCCTCTCCTCTCATTCTCTCTTTCCCCTCTCCCCTTCCTCCCCATCTCTAATTTCAACTCCTTTCCCTCTTTTTTTTCTTTCCCTTTTCCCTCCTCCCTTTCGCTTTTCCCCTTTTTTTCTTTTCCTCCCCTCTCTCCCCAGTCCATTTTCCTCCCCTTTCCCTCATCACTTTAAAAAAAAAAACAAAAAACCCCCAAAAAATAAACAAACAAAAAACCAAAAAACCAAACCAAACAAAAACAAACAAACACCCCCCCAAAACCAAAACAACACAACAAAAACAAAAAGCACAGAACAAAACCATCGAACACCACGACACCACCAGCGCAGCGCTCTCCGCGGGCCGGCGGGGCGGGCGCGGGGCGGCGCTGCTCGGCTCGGCTCGGCTCGGCTCGGCTCGGCTCGGCTCGGCTCGGCTCGGGCACGGATCGCCTCGGCTCGGCTCGGGCTCGGCTCGAGCACGGCTCGGCTGGGCTCGGGCACGGATCGGCCGGGCTCGGCTCGGGCTCGGCTGGGCTCGGGCGGGCGCTGCGGGGCGGGCGCGGCGCTCCCGCTCCCCCCTGCGCGGGCCCCGGCGCGGAGCCGGGCGCGCCCGGCGGAGCCGAGCGGCGGAGTTACATTGTTGGAGTTTGCCACAACTCCGCGGCCTCGGCTGCGCGGGGCCGCCGCTGCGGGGCCGCAGCTTCCCCGCTGCCTCCTCCTCCCTTCCTCCCTCCTCCTTCCTCCTCCTCCTCCTCCTCCCCGTGGGTGTTTTTTTTTTTTTTTTTTTTTTTTTTTTTCTCCCCTCCTCCCCTCCTCTCCCCCCGCGCTGATTTCCCTCCCCTCCGCCCGCCCTGCCTGTGTGTTTTCGCCGCCGCGCTCGCCGAGCCCCTTGGCATGAGTTAAGCACCAGCCATGGACACCAAACACTTCCTGCCGCTGGGTGAGTTCTGTTCCGAGAGATTCTCCGTTCCTGCCGCGGGGGGTGGGGGGTGCTTCGGGACGATAAAATCAGCGCCTGTCCTGCCGCCTTTCCCCCCCCCCCAAGCCCGGCTCCGCTGCCCCTTCCAGCAGCGCGCACCGGGGGGCGGCGGGCGGGGGATGCGCTCGCCCCTTCCCCGGGGAGCGCGGGGCGGGCGGGCCGGCCGCGGCCCCTGCCCCCGGCCCCTGCCTTGGAGTTGGTTATTTTTGTTTTGGTTTGCTGTTGGTTTTGTTTTGTTTTTATTTTTTTTTTATTATTTTTTTTTTCCCGTGCCGCAGCCCTGGGGACGGCGGGCCCCAGGCAGGGAGCCGAGCCGAGCCGGGCTGGGCCGGACCGAGCCCCGCCGGGCCGGTGGGGCAGCGGCCCCAGCGGCGCTTTGGAACGGGGCAGCGGCAGCCGGCAGAGCCCCCTCCCTGCCCGGGGCCGGCTCTGCTCGGGGCTCGGCAGCGCGCAGCCTGTGCTTCCCCCTCTTGCCTTCCCTCTCGGTTTATTTATTTAATTTTTTTTTTCCTTTTTAATTTTTTTTTTTTTTTTTTTTTTTTTTTACTTCTCTCTTCTTATTTTTATTTTTTTTTTCCTCTCCTCGCGGCATCCGGGGCGCTCAGCCGGCTCGGGGACCCCGCTCCGGCCCCTCCGCTCGCATCGCCGGCTGCCAGACCCGCCGCGGTTGGGACCCTCCTGCCTTTTTGTTCTTATCCTCGCCCCCCCCCCGGTCCCCCCCCTCTCCTCTGAGCTGCGTTTTTAAAACCGATTTCCAGCCGGAGTTTTTGCCATCGTTTCGGTGACTGAGTCAAGTCCTGGCTTGTAAGGGCGAAATGCCTCCTGCGTCTCGCTTCCAGGAGAAGTGATATTGCAGAGCTCAGTGCTCGGGGTGGGGAGGGGGAAGAAAAGTTTGTGCGAAGTCGCCTGGCGCCAAGTCCGGGCGAGGGGGAAGAGGGGCGAGTGCTGCCATCCCTGTCCCCGCTCAGCCCCGTGGCTCCCTCCCAGCCTCCGGCCGAGCGAGCCGTGGCCAGCGAGACCATCCCTTCTGCCTTCTCTGGGCTTTAAATCTCTGCTCAGCCTCTCCAGCCTGCGGTGGTGTGTTTTGTTTGTTTGCTTGTTTCTTTTTTTTATTTTTCTTTTTTTTTTTTTGTTGTTGTTGTGTTGGGCTTTTTTGCCTTTTTTTTTTTTTTTTTTTTTTTGCTTGTGCTGTTTACAAATTGCAATTTCAGTTGATCCTTTCAAAGAGCAGAACAAACACAAACAACCATCATCACAAGGTCTCCTGCAAACCCAGCTCGCTGAGAGTGTCTCCAGGGCTGTGGTGGTCTGGGGGCTTTGGCAGGGAGACCCCTGGCCCTGTGGGCTGGCAGAGCTGTAGGTGGCATCTCCGTGCCCCCCAAAAACCCCAGTTTCACAGTGCCTGGGAGATGCTGGTGGGGCCAAAAAGCATCTCACCTGCAGTGGGTCGTGATTCCAAATCAAACCAGCTCCTTTTGGTTGGGTTTGGGAGCTGTTGGGGCTCATCCCAGCAGAAGGTGCCTCGCTGGAGTGAGGGGTGGCTCTTTGGGGGACTCACATTTCCTCGGATGCTCTTGTGGAAGACAATCCAAATCTGTGTTGATCTGGGCAGGCTCAGGCCTCTGTGCACGTTAACTGTGTTCTCTGTCATTTCTGAACTCTCCTGTTACGCTGTAAATGCTAAAAAACCCCGTTGTGTTATTAGTCAGGTTGGTTTGAGGGGGTAGGAGGGTGACAGTCTGTGTGACCGCTGGCTCGGGGAAAGGTTTTCACGCTGGTGCAAGTGGGAAACAACTGATTTATCTGCTCCTTCAGAAACGTGTGCCACACACTGTGCAGCACACCAGGAGCATCCCCAGGGAAAACAGGAACAGCCATCCCAGGGGAGGTTAAAACTTCTCATCCTTGTCTCAGGAGAGAATCCATCTGTCTGTGGGAGCTGCTTGGGGTGTGTGGTCTGGGATTGTGCTGCTGCAGGGGAGACTCCCAAACTTCGTGTGCTGGTGTTTTGGTCAGTGATTGTTGGGAAAAATCTCTTCGGCTGCAAGGGCCGTGGTTGCTGCAGGTTCTGGAGCGGGGGGGATCTTGGTCCTGCTCTGGGCAGTGCAGGCAGGTTGTGTCTAAAAACTTGTGAGCAGTTTGTAGGATTGAGGGGAACATGAGCTGAGACCTTCCCAGTGAAACCAGAGCGGAGCTGGATGAGCCATGGGGCCTCTTTAGAGGTAGGATGGTCCAAAACCCACCAAGTCCCAACTTTGCAGAGTCCCAGGGTGTTTCACCAACTCTATCTGATGTCAAGAAAAAATGAAGGGGAGACAAACAGCCCAGCTTGTGGGGTTTGTTTCCCTGCACACCAGTACAGGCCTGAGCTGGGGAGCAGCAGTGACACGGCCAAAATCCGACCCCGTTACTGCGTCCCCATCGAAATCTCAGCTCAGTTTGGCCCAGCAAGGCCAACCTGGTGGTGGTGCCTGGCCAAGTCCTGCCCGTGGTTAGACTTAGATAACCCTGCTGATGTCATGGCTGGAAGTGTGGCCAGCACTGGGCACTTTTAATAGTAGTATCTCATTTTCCTGCTTCTCTGGAGAGCTGCTGGCAGATGCCAGCCAGAGGCTCCCTGTGAGGACAGCACGTCCCTGGGCATCTCCCAGGCTGGCTGCTGTCCCCAGTCTGCCATCCCACTGCCAGGACAGCCTGCAGCCTGGCACGGGGGCTGTGGGCTCAGGTACCTCCACAAGCCCTGGTCAGGCTTAAAACACCTCGGGGTCCAGCAGATGCTGCCTTAGAGCCATCTGGAGTGACAGTCCTGCCTTTGCTAGGCTTAGCTTGCTTGGGGCTGTCCAGCTTTTGCTCCTCTGTGTTGTGCCAGGTCTCCAGGAGGAGGAAAATGTAGAAAAGAAATCTGTGGTGCACGAGCTTTTGAAGGATCACCTCTGGTGGGGTGCATGGGCTGAGGTCAGGCTTTCACGGGGCACGGATGTGCAAACCAGGGACTCAGTCCTTCAGAGCTTCTTCTCTGACTTTTACAACCCTCTTAGTGCTTTGTTTTCCCTTTGCCCATTCCCTGGGTATCTCTGGGGAGGAAAGGAGCGGGATGGTGGCTTTGGGGAGCTCTCCCTCAAGGCTCGGCTTTGGGGAGCTCTCCCTCAAGGCTCGGCTTTGGGGAGCTCTCCCTCAAGGCTCAAGGCTCGGCTTTGTGTGTTGGGGGGGAAGAAACAGTTAAACAGGGTGTCCGAGGCCGGCGCTTCCCTCCGGAGGTCACCGCAGGGGCTGTAACCTCGGCCTGTCCCTCTTCCCAGCCCTGCCGCCCTGCCAGGCCCGGCTGCAGCTGCTCAGGATGTGGGGTGAGGACTGGCCGTGCCGTGCCGGGGGCTGGAGCAGGAACGCCTCCGAGGAAAACAGCAAAACAACCCCCGGGTGCCCAGCTGGGACAGCCCAGAGCCTGAGGGGGCTGCTTGGTGTGAGAGTGTGAGCATCCCCTCAGGCGCCTCCATCCCACAGCCCCTGGGCAGGCCGTGGGGCCTGGATGCTGCACCAGGAGCTCCTGGCTGGGAACCTCTGCCTGGGCTGAGCCCCTCAGCACCGTGCTCAGCCCTGCTCTTTATGCCAGAATATCTCTTTCTATCAGAAATCGGCAGCTGGTGGGGAAATCCGCAGGGAAGGGGAACTTCTGAGAGGTGTAGGGAGCGTCTGAGCATCCCAGTGAGGGAGGAGGAATCCTCTGCCCCACGTTGTTGGCTCTGTGGGGATGTTGAGCTGGAGCAGGGCCAGGAGGTGAAGCCTGGTTGTGTCCTGGCCTCTCTTGCTGGAGCCTCGTGTAGGGCTCGACCTCTTCTCGTTGACATATGCAAAACGAGCCGGGAAGGAATTTCTGCCTTTTCCAGAATCTGAGCTCTGACAATGAAATAAATCCTCGGAGCGTCCCTGAGTTTATTCCACGTCGTCCTGCTGTGTTGGGGGGGGGGAACATTTGTGTTTCTCAAATTGAGGGCATTTTATTTATTTAAAAGAGAGCGGGGGAGAAAGCCACAGAATTTGAGTTATTCATTGCAAATATTATTATTGGCGTTTTGCTCCTGTTGAGGGGGGGGGGAAAAAAAGCCCAACAAGGGGGGGAAATCAAAACATTTCACTGGAAAATACACCGTGGCTTTGTCCCACCCACATCTTCAAGATGAAAATAAATATTTATTAAGAAGTGGGTTAAAAACCTTTTTGTTGAGTATTGTTTTCTGGGAGCAAGGGTGGGTTGCCATATGCCAATGGGCTGAATTTCGGATTTTTAGGGTTTTTTGAGGGATGGTTAAGGGAAGAAACAAATAGAGGAGCTGTAGGGCTTTGGGGTGTGCTTAGGTCTTGCCTTGTCCATGGGCTGTGTGTTCCTCTGAGCATCCTGGTGCCTTTTCCCGGGGATTGTGTGTGCTCAGAGTATTCCCCGAGGCCCCCAGCTGCCTGAAATCCCCGAATCATTCCTGCTATAAATATCCCAGCAGTGAGGCAGCAAGAGCTAGTGGCCCTTGGCAAGGGGTTTAGCAGGGCCGTGGTGATGGCTGTGGGGACACTGAGGGGTCCCTGTGCCCCAGCTGGGCTCCTCCACTGAGCCAAAGCCTCTGATCCCTCAAACCCCTGCTGGCCAAGTGCTGCAGGGACCTTCCCTGCGAGCTGGGGCAACCTAATTGGGCTCTTAATTAATCCTTCTCTGGTTCTGATCCCCGGTGTCAGGGGAGGAACTTGGGGCTCTCCTCGCTCTGACCTGTGCTGTGGAGGGATGTGGGCATTTCAGAGGGGTGCTGGGGGATGTGGAAGGATCTGGGCACTCTGGAGGGATGCTCAGAAGCGTGGAGGGATGCTCAGAAGCGTGGAGGGATGCTCAGAAGTGTCAGGGATGCTCAGAAGTGTGCAGGGATGCCCAGCACTGGGGGGGATGCTCGGTGGAACGCGCGCGCAGCCGGTGCGGGATCCATCCCAGCAACTTCTCTAATTGCTTCCTAAAAGGCCCAGGTGGGCTCTCCCGAGTCAGTCGAGCTACAAAAGCAATCGGGGAGGCAGCCTGGGTGGTTTTATTTTAATTGATTTTGTCAGGAGTTGCTGTATTTTATTACATTTAAAGACTAGACTCCGGAATAACTTTGAACGTTTGACACGCACACAAAAAGCAGCTTTCTGACATTTTCCTCTTTGCTTGTCTTTTATTTTTTTTCTCCCCTCTCCTCCTCCTCCTCAAAGGGAAGCGTGTGCCTGGAGGGAGGACAGAGGAGGAGGAGGGAGGAGCGGTTGTGTCTCTCCAAAGGCTGCTCCAACATCAAGGCAGCGCGAAGCAGATGAAATAATATTGCAAATAAGGGTTTAAAAAACCCTACAGAAGGATCCCCACACATGCCAGCCAGCTCAAACTGCCAGAAGATTTTCAGACAGAAGCAATTTAGCCTGGGAAAATGCTCTATTGTTGAGATGGAAACTGGCTGTGAGAAACTTGCCTTTTCTGACAAGGTTTGGCTTAGGAAAAGCAAAGCAAAGTCAAGGGAACAACCTGAGTTTTTATTTAGAGGGGAGGGAGCTTTTCAAAATGGAGGGTGTTTTCTGAGATAAACAGGGAACAATTCCCTTGTGAGAAAGGGAAGAAAGGGCTCAAATTAAGCCCAAATGCAGCTCCTCTCCTTTGAAATTTTGTTTAACGTGGAGTTAAAAAATAATCCTGTTCAAACAGACCATTCGTAAGCACGAAATGCTCGGGCTTTTTTTTTTATCCCCCCCCCGCCCCCTTTCCCTTTTCTCTGACTGGGATCCACAATAAAAAGTTCCAAGGTTGCACCTTGGGGCTGTGATTCTGGTCGCAGCTGTGCCCGTGCCAGCTCCTGCCTCTGCACATCAGGAGGGGATGGATCTCGCCTTCAAAAACTCCTCAGATGAGACAGATACGGGGTGGGAAACTGAGGCACGTCTGAGCTGGGAACGGGGCCCGGAGCCAGGGCGTGGGGTGGTTGTGAAACCTCGGCTGGCAGCCCCGCAGAGCTGATCCCTCTGGGATGGCAGCTCCACACAGCTCCCCTGGGCTTTGCAGGGTCCAAAAAAACCCACCCCAGAGCTGCTTTCTTTGGCCCAGGAGCAAAGAAAAGCTCCCAGGTGGGGTTTGCGGGCGAGCCAGGTGCTCCCAAAGCGCAGGGTGAGGAAGAAACACCCTAAAGATTTGGGTAATTAAGCAGCAGGATGAGGGCTGGCATCCCCTTCTGCTGCAGCAGGAGATAATCCCTGGCACTGTGGTCATTGCTCCTTCTTCCATACCCTGGGGGATTTGATTTTTTGGTTTTTTTTTGGATGGGCCATGAGTGGAGGCTGGTGGTGTATTTGGGTTTGGGTCTTGCCTGAGCCTTTCCCTGGATCCCATCAGCTGCAGGATGGCTGCAGAGCCAAGAGATAAAAGGGGCAATAGCGGTGTTGGGGACCAATAAAATGGTAATGGGATTCCCAGCTGGTTGTTACTTCTCCTGGGCTCCTCTTTTTGTGGAGTTTTGGCTTTCTTCAGCTTTACAGACTTGGGAAAGAAAAGGGGGAAAAAGCCCAGGGAGGGGGAGCTGAGGGAGCCTCCTGAGATTTACAGCCCCCTCAGCTGGGGGAGCAGATCCTTTGTGCTGCCAGGAGCTGATCAGGGAGGGATGCCCCGTCTCCTTTCAGCTGGGCGGGAAGGCAGAAACATTTGATTATTGTTTTTCCATTTCTGGCTGACAAGTGCTGGAGGAGAGTTGTTTTCTTTCTTCCTTTCTTTCCATTTTTTTTTTTTTTTCTCCTCCTTTCCTTTGCTGTGAACTCTGTGGGCTGCTGCGAGACGATTTTGTTGTGGGCAGCGCGTCTCCTACGTGCCCGCTCCGCAGTCGCAGTGAGGCAATGGCCGTGGTGAGGCAAGAGTGGAAGGAGAAGTGCAGGAGGGGATGAGCTTCCAGCCAAAATCCAGCCTGAGGCACGGAGGTGGCAGGAGAGGGGGTGAGCTTCCAGCCAAAATCCACCCTGGGACGTGGAGGTGGCACGGGTTGGGGTGGGAGGGGACGGAGGAGCTGAGCGGGTGGGATGGTGAGTGGTGGCAGAGAAGAATTGGATCAGAGAGGCAGGAGCAGAGCCAGGGGCATCACCTCGAACTAGGGAAGCTGTTTGGCTGCTCCTGAGGATGTGAAGGATGGGTTAGAGTGGTTTGTTTGCCAGGGCTGCAGCTTCCCTGCCCTGCTCCCAAAGAGCAGTGTGCAGGTGGGGGCTCTTGGAAAAGGGAGGTCGAAGAATCAGAAACGCCCTTTTTGCACTGGTCATCCTTAGCAGACTAAACTGGGCTCCCCTTCTGCCCACACCCCTTTTTTTGGTGCTCCATTTGTGGGACATGAGTGATTTTATCAGACCTGGGGAGCTCAGCCTGCTGTGGGGGAGCTGTGGTCTCTGACAGTGTGGAGTCGGGTCACGCTGGGGATGCTTGAGCACACTGTGGTGAGGAAATCCATGATCCCACACTGCATCCCATCAGTGTTGGGGCCTCTTCTGGAGACCCCTCAGATCCTACAGCAGCCCTGGGGTGGGGATGTTTAGTGGGGGAGCAGGAAATAGGGCTACCAAGGAGGATACCTAAGGCCTGTGAGGGACCAGGTGACTTGAGCCAGCTGAAAGCCGCTTGCCTCGGAGCTCTGCACCTGCGTGACCAACCCTCCCTGCTGACCTGCACTTGTTCAAGTGTGACTTTCAATTGATCATAAAAATCCAGCGTGATTCACAGCGTTCCTGCCCTGCAGCCTGCCGGGCTCTGTCTCTCCTCATTCACGTAGCGTGAGAGAGCAGATTGCCCTCCAGTTCATCCTGCTCAGCCTTAATGGGGAGCTGCTGCTTACTGGGGCTGCTCCCTCCCCACACACACACTCCTGGAATATATTAAAGGCAGTGGCTTAGCGTTTTAATTTCATATTTTCTTTTCCCCCCCTTCAAATGTGTGAAGAAAACTCCTCTCCAGGCGAGCTCCCAAACCTGGGGGTGTGAGGAGAGGGGAGGGAGGTGCAGCTCCCCGCTCCATCCCCGTGTGCGTGCGTGTGGCTCACAGACAGTGAAATTGCACCCTAGAGTTATAAAGCAATTGTCTAGCTCAGCAGCAGAATGAGCATGAAATGGTGCAGAAAGCAACTAAATAAAATTGGGTAAGGCAGCTGCATGAAAATAATGACATCTCTATCCTGTCGTCAGGCGCGCTCGCTCTTGCTCGCTGATAAACTTTTATAACAGACTCTGCATCTATTTTCCTGGGAAACTCTCCTGCCGTGGAGATGTGTGTTGGTGTGCCCTTGCATCCCTTCTCCCCTTTTTTGGGGCTGTACATCCCTGCCCCTCTCCTCTCTTGCTGCTCTCCTTGTCTCCCTCTTCCTTGTTTTTGTTTTCAGAGCGGGATTTTTATGCTCAGTCAAACACCAAAGCGATAACCTTTGCGACTTCATTTCCTTTTTGCTGGCCGTGCCAGGCTGAGGGAGCCCTGGGAGCTGGTGGCTCTCAGGGTGGCCTCCCATGTCCCATGCAAATGGGCTGAGGAGATGCTTTCCTGCTTTGTGAGAACTTTGGAGTTTTCTCCTTCTTCCTCTAAGGATGGGGTTGAGCAGGCTGTGGTGTGGGGTTTAGGACACCACAGCAGGGATGGAACTCCAGGCTGGTGCACTGGCTCTGTCATCGCTTCTCCCTGGTGATGGCTGGTGACACCAGGGCCACCTGCTCCCACACTCTTTATTTATCCAGCTGAGTGGATTAAAATGCTCCCAGTTTGGGCCTGGAGAATTGATTTCAGCTGCAATTCCTCTCCAGCCTTTCCCCTGGGCTCTGTGCTGCTGTCCCTGCTCTGACAGTGCCTTGGAGTTGTTGGCCTCAGCTTCACCATCCACTCCCAGGAAGCTTCCAACACAGTCCAATGTTTTGCTCATTTTGTGCCAGGATCCCCGTGGAGACTGGGAACAAGCTGCTCCTCTTCCCACCCAAGAGGCCCTTTAGGTGACGTTAGGGCTGTGTCCCCGCTGTCCTCATGTCCTCCTGCCTCTGATGGCATCGCTGGGCACTGCTCCACGTGCTTGTGGTGCCGGGGATGCCCTTTGTGGACAGGGTGCTGCCTGCTGCCTCCTGCCTGGATGCTTTGGAGGGCTCAGGGCTGAGCTGCTCCTGGATCCTTTTCCTTGTCTGCAAGGAAAGAATCAGCCCTGGGCAACGCTGGAGCCTGGGGCTCACCGCCCAGCAGCTCTGCAGCAGAATCTCCATCGCTGACTTTGCTTTGCTGGGCTGTGTCCCTGGGGTCCCAGATTAGCTGCTCCAGTGCCTGCCCGTCACACGCAGCCCAGCCTGGATCCCATGGGTGCTCTGGAGCCGCGCCTTGGCTGCTCAGCCCCGGAGCACAACAACACAGGACACGGCGTTTTCCCCTCCCTCCTGCACAAACCCAGCTCCTCTGGAGTGAGGCAGAGCAGGAGGTTTCCCTGCAGGGATCATTCTGGCTTTGGGCAGCCGGATGCCAAAGCCCTGCCAGCTTTTTTTGCTGGTGTGGTTCCGCAGCACCGGAGCGGCGAGGAGGAGGAGGAGGAGGGAAATGCACGCGTGCAAAAATCAGTGTGAAAGCATAAATCAGGCCAAGAGTGAAAGGTTAAAGAAATCCAGAGGAAGCAGAGAGATGTGCGTGATAGAAAGGGGTTTCCTGTACCTACAGAGGCCACCCAGGCTCCCTTCCTGCCGGGGCAAACCAAAACTTTCTGCACCCCTAAGCAGCTTGTGGTTGGCTGCTTGGGCACGCCGTGAGCCAGCCGTGCCAGCCTGGGTGTTAATGCCTTGTGCTTTACAGGCTGCTCTCCCCAGCCCCTGCCATGGGGTTTATTTATAGGATGCCCAGGCAGATCCTGGGAAGTGCTGCAGTCAGGAGTAGGGCTGGAAGGGCAGGATGCAGTGCTGCCCTAAATCTATGTCCCCTCCACTGCCATCCTTGCTGATTTTTAAACTGTGCTCTTCATCAGAGCCCGGACATCAGAGGGGCTCCGGGAAGAGTTAAGACTCCTGGGACAATTACCTGCAGGCCCCTATTTAAGCACTTAGGAAGGCTTAGCTGATCCCAGCTGGAGATAGCCTGGCCCCAGGCCAGCGGGTACCTGTTGTGTGCAAATGTGGGAGACTTTAAACAGCGGTTCAGAGCCGGGACTTGCTGGGAGCAGGACCCCCAGAGGGCAATTCGGGGTGGCTGCTGCTGGCACCCCGAATTACACCCTTGCCAGCACATTCCTCTGCTGCTTATAAGCTTGGGAGACACAGATTTTGTTGTCTGAGAGGTTTTTGGCAGCGTTTGGAGCTGTGTTTTGGTAGCGATGCTGCCGTGCCCTGGCGCTTTTGCCTTGGAGTGTCACCCTCCTCTCCGAGGGGGAAAACCAGCAATTCCCTTCTGGCAGGTTGCTGCTCCCTCTTTGTGCCTGGCCTGTGGGGCAGGTTTGTTCTGTGGGAATCAGAGGCCATCATCAGGCTTTGTTGGGCTCGGGCTCTCGCTTTTCCCACCACGTTTTTCTGCCCGGGGTGGCTGAGGGGTGCCGGGCGCCGCTCCCTGCGGGCACCCGGGCGCTCCTCCGGTTGTCCCGGTGTTGAGCCATGGGAGCTGAGGCCGGGCAGGCAAGGAAAACCACATCTGGCCGGGTTTCACGGCCTCTAGGTGTGTGCAGGAAATGTTGCAGGGCAGGGATTTCTTGCAGCAGGCCCTGGGTGGCAGGTAACAAACAGCAAAGGTGCCCATCTGGAGCCCTCACCCACGCACGCACCAGGGGAGGCTCCTCCTCTCCCGGTGCCTTCCCAAAACCCTGGGGCAGCTCAGGTGATGTGGGGCTCATCCAGGAATCCTCCAGTTGAGTTTTGGAGCAGTTGGGTTTGCCCTCGGATGCTGGAAGGTGCAGCACCCTGCCTGGGGGACGCAGCTTGGTGGAAATCAGCAGCACCCCAGGAATGGTGGTGGGGGAGCCCCAACACTCAGGGCTTTCCCAGCCTGGGAAACGGTGCCACGGAGAGTGAAACTCATCCTGGCTCATCCCTGAGAGCAGAGAGATGCCCCAATCATGCCCAAAATCTGGGGACCCCAGAGCAGCTCTTTGTAGGGAGGACAGAACACACTGGGGTGGAAGAGTGCTGGGTAGGGAGGGGTGAGCCTGGAGCTGGGTGTAGGGATGTGCCTGCAGGGTGGGAGCAGCCGGTCCTGCCAGTTCTCCCGGGCTCTGGGAAGTCCCTCGAGCTGCAGTCAAGGCCAGGATGAGGTCACTGGTCCCTCTCTGCCACCACTTCCAAGGGCTCTTCCTTGGCTGTCAGTTTTAAGTCTTTGAGAGCACAGGCTCTGGGAAAACACCCAGAGAGCCTGGCCCTGGCTGGGAGTAAAAGCCAGCTTTGCGTGGGAAGGGAAGGCAGAGCCAGTGCGCTCGAGATTCAAAGCACCTTTACAAATGAATAAGGTAGAAGTGACTCTACAAAAGAAAAACCAACAAAACCCAACAAAACAAACAAACAAACAAACAAAACCAAAAAACAACCCCCCTCAATAAAAACCCAAAAAAACCAAACAAAAAAACCCAAAAAACCCCCAAAAAACCCCAAAACAAAAACCAAAACAAAAAAACCGAAACAAAACAGAAAACAACAAACAAAAAACAAACAAAAACCCAAACAAACAAACAAAAACAAACAAAAAAAAGCCAACCCCAATGCATTGAGCTGCCCTGTAATTGTCAGTGTGGGAATCACAGGCACTTGAGGATTTGCAGCCAGGGATTAAATCCCCAGCCCGATTTCCAAAGTGCAGCAAACGAGCTCCCAGCGCTGGTTTGGGAGTCCCATGGACCTTTGGGCCGAGGAGTTTTTGTCAGGGTGGGGTTTTTGTGGACCCTGTGGCAGGATCTGGAGCTCAGCATTGATTTCATCGAGTGGCTTCAAGATTGTGTCGGCTTAACCAAGGACTGGGATTGACCTGCAGAGATTTGCTGACTTTATGATTAAGACAATGATGGGGCTGAGCTGGAGGAGAGGGATTTCGGTGTTCTCTGCCTGGTGGGATGACTTGGAACAGCACTGACAGCACTTCCCCAATTTTTCAGCCCTTTTTGCTTTGAGGAGGTAAAATCCTGAATGTACCTTGAGGGTTCATTGAGGAGAAGGATTTTCCATCCCAGCTCTTGGCCCTGTCAGTAGCTGCAGAAGAAGAACATTATAAGGAGCTATTCATCATTTCAATTATTTTATTAAGAGAACACTGTGTGCTTGGGAGCTGGAAGAGATGGAGCGGCTTCGGGATGTTTTCAGCATTATAAATACGGGTTGGTTACATCACCCAGCTTTTAAAAAATGGTGAGAGAGGATTTGCAGACAACCTTGGAGAGGGGAGCCAGGTGGCTGTTCCCAGCAGGGACAGCAGTGCCACTTGTCTCTGCCTCTCCCTCAGGAATGAGGAGAGGAATCTCTGGGCTCTGCCAGGTGGGAATTTGAGGCTCTTCTGGGCTGGATGTGCTGGGATGGGCTCCGTAGGGGCAGGCACATCGTTCCCACATGAGGTGGGATAGCACAGCGCCGCTCCCGGAGCGCCCCGCGCAGCCTCACGCTGCCAAACCCCAGGATGCTGCTCTGGGGGCTGCTGTGCAGATTTCTGTCCTGTGCAGGTTTTTTGGGGGTCACCCACCCACCTCGGTGCCACCCTGCCCTGCTGTGCCAGGGCTGGTGCTGGTCCCTGTGAGGCTGGCACCTCCGGGTGCGTTATCGCGGCCGCGCGCCGGGGTAAAGTCCACCATGGGAAAATGCCTGGTGGACTTTTAACTGGAGTCCTCTGGAGAGCCCAGCTGGGAAAGCTTTAACTCTTTCCTGGCAATCTCTGCTGGAACATAAAGAGAGAATGGAGGAGAGGATGGGGTGCCCACCTGGGGTAAACTCCCTGCAGCTCCTCATAACCACCAGGGTGGTTGTGGGGACCATGCCAGCTGGTCCTGGGGTCACCACTCCGTGTCCTCACTGGTTTTGCTGTCACTCCCTCAGCTCTTAGCCCAGCTGTGGTCTCCCAAAATGCTGCTTTGGGCATGTAGGGGCTGCTCTAGGGTCACTGGACTGTGCTCCTCAGGGCACAGCCAGTGTCCCTGCCCTGCTGTCCCTGCTGCTGTGTGGCCTCAAAGGATGAACCCCGTGGGTGGGGAGGGATGAGCATCACTCTGCAGCATCCTCACCTATGGGAAACTGCATCTGGAGGTTGAAAGGAGCCTTGGCACTGCCATTTTTGTTGTCCCACACTCTGGTTTTGCCTCCTGCCTTAGTGTGCGGTGGGATTTATTTCAGCATATTCATCCTTCTTCCATTTGCCTTTTCCCTTGCTTTTGTTTTGCAGCTTTTTTTTTTTTTTTATTTCCCCTCCAAGGTGTGAGTTGTTTGCTCTGGGTGGGTCTGTGGGCCCTGAGCAGGTCCCCAGCTGGTGACAGCAGCACAACCAAGCAGCCACCTCTCTGTGTCATGGGGTGATCGACCCATTCTCAGTGGGGACAGGGCCAGGCTTTGCTCCCAAAGGGATTTAGGGAGGGAAATTCATGCAGTGTCGGATTTTTGTCCGTGGAGAGCAGCTCAGTGTGGGGTGGCATCGCTGGCTGTCCCTGCAGGCACAGCTCAGTGGGGCAGTGGGGAAGCTCCCTGTGTGCCACCAGCTGTGCCCTCAGTGGGAGTGATTCCCGGGTGAGAAATCCCCACTGTGGAAGCCTTTATTACCGGGCAGAACTAGGTTTGTTTTGTTTATCATCCATTTACTTGGCTTTGGAGGCAAGCCCAGAGTTCTCCAATTTTGTGTGTGTGGATGTGTGATTTATTAGGATTCAGGGCTGGGGTTTCTTCTTTTTCTTTTTTCTTTTTTTTTTTTTTTCTTTTTTTTTTTCTGGTTTAATTTCACTTCCTCAAACTGACAGGCCGTTTGAACAAACTCCTTTTGGATAATTTCCTCTATAGTTTTAGAGGGCCTCCTAAAAATAAAAGAGAAAACATTGCGACACGGTCGATAATTAAAACAACGCCTTGTCTGTGACCGGCCCGAGCCCCGATTTCGGTAACGGAGAGAGCTCAGAGGGTAGGAAAAAAAACCCCATGAGTTCATTTTTTGGGCACTTAGAGCTTTTTGACAGCACCTGGGGGATGGCTGGCTTTGCTTGTTTTGCTGTGGGGCCGTGATCCCATGCACACTTGGGCAGGTTCTCCCTGTCCGCACGCCAGCGCTCCATGAAAAGCGCCCTGCGTGTCCAAAGCCCTGCCAGCCTCCCTGCTTTGGTTTCCTCTCCTTGGCTCGATCTGTTCCACAGCAGTCAGGAAGAGGGAAGGAAGAATTTAAAAAAAAAAAAAAATCTATTTAAGAAAGGCTGGAAAATGTAGTGGGAGCTTCCAGAGAGAGAGAGCAGGGAGCAGGTAGGCGAGGGCAGAGCACCTGTAGCTGCCTTCAGCCGGGTTTGCTGGCGGGCTTAACCCGGGTTTTTTTTTTTTTTTTTATTTACGAGGATTTCGCAAGTGTGGGTTTCGAAATGGCTCAGAGAGGGCTTTGGCTGGGCGTTCTCCGGGCCCGTGGTGGCGCCGGGAGGTGCCGGGGAGCCCCGGCAGGGTCGGGGCACTGCAGGGACCCGGGGGGCTGTGCAGTGCCCATGCCTGTCAGCACGGAGATTGAGATGAAGGAAAACTTCCTTTCCCACTGTCCCAGCTATAAAAGCATGAGAGAGGGAAAGAGAGAGAGAGAGAGAGAGAGAGAGAGAGAGAGAGAAAGATTTCCCCCAGGGATCAGCAGTGATAAAAAGGCTCTCTTTTGAAAAGCAGTGAGAGAAAAGAAGTGTGTCTAATCCTCACCGAGAAGAAAGGGAGAACATCCCTCTGCTGCGAGCTGGGGAGGGGCTGGAGGGACCCTGGTGTGGAGGCAACAACTCAGCGCTCCTGCCTGGCCAGATCCTGCCTGGTGCAGGGGAATCCTCTGGGCAGGAGCAGAGAGGAATTTTATTTCCTGGGATCCATTTGGGTGGGCTTGGAGGAGCTGCTGGGAGCTGACTGCTGTGGTGCAGGCTGAGGGCAGTGCTCTGAGGGCTGGGGAGATGCTGCTGGCTCATCCCCACGTTGCTCAATCCCTGCAGAGGAGCTCTGCTGGCACCCTGCGTGGGAGAGACTTGCACAGATTCTCTTTCCCCTTTTCCCCTTGGCCCCGGGACTGGAGGAGGCTGGAAAGGGGAGCTGCAGCCCCGAGCGAGGAGGGATGTGTGTCCCCAGGGCAGGTATCCCAGGGACTGCTGCAATCCTGGATCCCTTTTTTCCCAGTGATATGGGGCTGTGCAGCTGGCCTGACTGGCTGTAGCAGCTTCTTTTCCTGGTCCAACCCTTGTCACCATTTCTCCAGTGACGGCTGCAGTGCCCAGGCTTGGCCCAGGAGCTGCTCTGTCACCTTGTCAGGGATGGGACAGTGGTGGCTTGGCTGCTGGTCCTGTGCTCACCACGTCTGAGCAGAGGCCACCACGGTGCTTTTATTGCTGTTGTGGTTGATGATTTATTTCCAGCAGCATCCGCCCCGTCTTGTGACTTGATTAAAAATTAAAGCAAACAGAGCAGAGCGGTGTGGTGTGGCTGCTGTGAGCCCAGGGTCCCTTCCCCGAGCCCTGTGGGGTGCCCAGCCCATGGATTGGGACAGGGAAATGTAGGAATGGGAGGGAAAAGGTGGATGGCAGTGACTGACCTGTCTGGCCAGGAGGGGATGGAGAGGTGGGTGCTGGGGTGGGAGCCGTCAGTAGGATTGGGATCCTTTCATGGACTGTAGAGCTTGTGAATGTTTATTTGTGTCTCCTGAAGCTGAATAATGGTAATCCCTGGCCAATAAAGTCCTCATTAGGCTGAAATTAATGAGTTTATGTTTCAAAATACAACAACATCAAACACTCAAACCCACAACCCTGCAGAGGGAACTCCATCAGGAAGGGATGGGTGGATGGGGCAGTGGAGCAGTTGGGGAGGAAAAGCAAGCTGGCACTGGGCTGTACCTGCTCCCTGCAGAGCCTGGTGGGCAGTGGCACAGTCACAGGGGTGCTGCAGCGTCGGGATGTGCTGTTAGGGAAGGATTTTGGAGACACCCATCAGCATTTTGCTGTTGGAGGAGCTCGTGCTGGCTGCTGGGCGAGCACGGAGCACCCTGGTGTGCAGGGAGCTCTTGAGCCACATGTCTTCAGAGACAACACCTATCATGTCTCAGTGTCACTGCTGCCTGCAGACTCTTCTTGGTGGCTGCATGAAGCCAGGGCTGACATTCTCAAGATCATCCTGGGGATGTCACAGCTGACAGCTTCGGGGAGTTTCTGCTCCAGCCTTGGGGGGGCTTTGGCAGATCCCACCACCCTCTGCTTGTGCAGGGAGGGATCCAGTGACTCACGAACCCCTCGCAGAGAAAGGGGAGCAGGAAATTACCTCACAGCTCTTGTGAAAGACAGAAGCTGCCTTGATACCTATAATTAAAGCGGGTGTCAAGGAATGAGGTGCAAATTCCTCAGGGGGCATCTCACCGGGAGGGAAAGCAGCTCCTGCTCTTCTCCAGTCAGGGGCTGGGGAGAGGCTGGTGCTGAGCCCCCGAGGGCCAAATGTGAGCTCCCCAGCTCTTCTCCTTCCCAGCAGTAAGGAATTGATGTGGGTGGCAGGGCTGTGTGTGTCCCGTCCCCATCGTGCAGCTGCAGGCAGCACAAGGGCACCACCAGCGTGGACCTGCAGGAGTGGGGTGGTGGAGCTGCAGAAATCCTCCTGGGAAACGTGTGGGACCTTATCTGGGGCAGAGCTGGGGAGAGAGTGAGGTGAGGGGGTTTTGGGGTGCAGTTTGGGAGTTGCAGGGGCAGAAGCAGGTGGTGGGGTGGGATGATCTGGGGAGAGGGGAGACCTGAGCCCTCACTGGGGCTGGAAGAAGCGCTTGGGAACCCATCCTGCTGGGTGCTGGTTGTGCCACCTCGATGGCCTCGTTCCCCTGTAGTGCCTGTGCTGCCCCCCAGCACTGTCTGTGAGGGAAACTGAGGCAAGGGGATGTGTTCAGTGTGAGTGCCTGTTCCCGGCTCTTGCACTGCTCCCTTCTTTTCCAGCCACTCCTGCCTGCAGTCCCTGGGCTGGTGCCAGCAGCATTCCAGGGGGTCCCTCCATCCCCCTGGACACGACACCCCAGCTCCGTCCCTGTGCTGCCTTCCCAGCAAATGCCGAATCTGCAGAGCAGACGGAAAAATGAAAAAGAGGAAAAAAAAACCAAAACAAAACCCCAACACCCTACCCAATAATATGAGGAACAAATGTTGGTGTGTCCTGGGTGGATTAGTCGAGACTCCTTGCTGGATTCCTCCAAAGGGAGGTGCTCGTGCTGGAAGGCGGCCACCAGCCGGGCCTGCCGCATTTTTCCTGGATTCTCTTACCATTTGGGGACTGAACTTTGGTCTGAAAAATATGTATTTTGAACTCAGTTGTGTCTGAGGCTTGTCTGGGCTTCTTGGGCTGCTTGGCTTTCCCCTGGCCTGGCCATGCACGGGGAGGGATGCAGGGGGAGGTGAGGGCTGGACCCTCCATCCCCAGCTGGACCTGGAGGAGGAAGCTAGAGAAGGAGAGGTTTGTTCTGACGCAAAGAAAACCATTTCAGAAGGTTCCTCCTGCTTGGCCCAGTCGCCCAGCAGGAGTGTGGAGCAATGGGAACGGTGTGTCAGGACAATGGCAGCGGTGATGGAGACGTGGGCGAGACAATCTGCCCTTGAGATAACTGTGGAAAAACAAGGAAGGGATGAGTATCTTGGGAGGGCCCGTAGCCCCAGCATGCAGGACTGATGGACCCAGACACCATTGCCTTGGAAACAGCCATTGAAGTGTGCAATATTCCTGTCTCTGGGGGCTCCTTTCCCTCCCTCCCAGCTGCGGAGCTGTTGCAGGACCCTGGCACCTGGGCTGGCCCTCAGGGCTCAGCCTGGCAGGGTAATAAGGTGTCACTGTGGGACACAATAAATGAGAGGCAGGGAGTGATTCAGAATGGCTGCGTGGTGCCCTTGCAGGAAAGGGACCCTGGTTTATTTCTCGGGCTACTTTTATGCTTTTTCAGATGTGCCCACCTTAGAGGTGGGACCTTTGGGAACCATTGGTCAGTTCCAGAGACCACCACATGAAGTCCCTCCTCTGGGAACAAACGTGGAAAAACAAGGTAGTTTACATTATGTGACTTTGTGTACCAGAAGAGTGCCTGGGAACAGAATTTCCCAAAACCAAAACATGGTAGGCACAAAGAGTGGCAACAATAAGGTTCTGCTGAGGGCTGTGCTCAGCTCCGAGCTCTGCAGGGCAGGGCCCAGGCATGGTGGGCCCGTTGTTTATTGTAGGGTTGCCGGTCACAGCTGCTCTGCAGGGTGTCCCTGGCTTCCCCTGCCCGGGGACACAGCCTGCCCAAGCCAGCGGGACAATCCGGGCTGCGTGTTCGTAATTAAAACAAATAAAACAAACCCGTGCGCGGCGTTATTTACAATAGGGGCTCGGGAAGAGTCGAGCTGAATATTGTTTCCTCGCCGAGTTTTTCCCTTTGTGGCTCACACAGAGTTTGTTGTTGTTGGCTGCTCCCGAGGCCGCGGTCTCGCGTGCCGGGGCTGCTGCCGGCCCGCAGCGGGCGGCCTGGAGAGCTGGCATGGGGTGGCCAGGGCTGGACACTGCCCAGCGTGGGCATCCCTGGGAGCTGCTGTGGGGTGGCCAGGGCTGGACACTGCCCAGCGTGGGCATCTCTGGGAGCTGGGGTGGGGTGGCCAGGGCTGGACACTGCCCAGCGTGGGCATCCCTGGGAGCTGGCGTGGGGTGGCCAGGGCTGGACACTACCCAGCGTGGGCATCCCTGGGAGCTGGCGTGGGGTGGCCAGGGCTGGACACTGCCCAGCGTGGGCATCTCTGGGAGCTGGGGTGGGGTGGCCAGGGCTGGACACTGCCCAGCATGGGCATCCCTGGGAGCTGGTGTGGGGTGGCCAGGGCTGGACACTGCCCAGTGTGGGCATCCCTGGGAGCTGGCGTGGGGTGGCCAGGGCTGGACACTGCCCAGCATGGGCATCCCTGGGAGCTGGCATGGGGTGGCCAGGGCTGGACACTGCCCAGCGTGGGCATCCCTGGGAGCTGCTGTGGGGTGGCCAGGGCTGGACACTGCCCAGCGTGGGCATCCCTGGGAGCTGGCGTGGGGTGGCCAGGGCTGGACACTGCCCAGCATGGGCATCCCTGGGAGCTGGCGTGGGGTGGCCAGGGCTGGACACTGCCCAGCGTGGGCATCCCTGGGAGCTGGTGTGGCCAGAGCTGGGCTCTGTGCATCGTGGGCATCCCTGGGAGCTGGTGTGGCCAGAGCTGGGCTCTGTGCATTGTGGGCATCTCTGGGGGCTGGTGTGGGGTGGTCAAAGCTGGGCTTTGTCCGTCATGGGCATTCCTAGGAGCTGGCATGGGGTGGCCAGGGCTGGGCTCTGTCCATTGTGGGCATCCCTGTGACTGGTGTGGTGTGGCCAGGGGCTGGACACTGCCCGGCGTGGGCATCCCTGGGGGCTGGCATGGCGTGGCCAGAACTGGGCTCTGTCCATCATGGAGCTGGCATGGGGTGGTCAGAACTGGGCTCTGTCCATTGTGGGCATTCCTGGGAGCTGGTGTGGGGTAGTGAGGCCCTGGGCTCTGCCCACCTTGCTGGTGTGGCTCTTGCTCCATGGCCCATCTGGGGTTGGAAAGCCAGCTGGGAAGGGAGGCTGTGCACGGCAGTGAGCGTGGTGCTTTTGTGAAGGGTTTTTTCTGCCTGTGGGACTTGCTGCTGGCACAGCAGGGAGCTCTTTGGGGTGAAGTCTTTGGGGTTTCCTGCAGAGGGGTGGCAGGTGATTTTCCAGCAGGGACCAGCATCACGTGCTGGTTGTTGTTGCCTGCAGCATCCCTGAGAGACCTGCAGGGCGTGAGCCCTGGAAGTGCCACAGCCCCTGGCAGGACAGACAGGGCTTGTGGGCTCTGGGAGGGAGCAGCTCTGGCTCCAGACTCTCAGCCAGGGCTTTGAGCCAGTGTTGTCCTGAGGGTGGAGAAGGGGATGTGGAAGGGATGCAGCTGCAACCCTCGGGTGTTTCATCCACCCAGCAATCGTTCCTGCAGCCTCAGGTGATGCTGGAAGGGACATCTCCTACCGGGGAGGGGGATATGCCCACGGGTCTGTGTGCACACAGAGAGGGGACATGGCTTGTAAAACTGCCCAGTTTCCACCCTGCTGCTTTCCATCCCAGCACAGCGAGGATGTGCAGGGAGGGCTGGGGTGCAGAGGAAGGCCAGCACCCCCCTCCCCGTGCCGAGCTGCAGGCGGACACGTTCCCGTGGGAAGCATATGGCAGGTAATCCAGTGCCAGATGGGAATTGGCTCCCGTTGCCGCGGCCCCCGGCGCAGCTCCCGCACGCACAGCGCCCGCTGTGGTGTCCCCAAAGCCACCCCTGGGAGGGTGGCACGGCTGGATGGATGGATGGATGGATGGATGGATGGATGGCAGGAGCACCCCGAGGTGCACCAGGCACTGGGGCAGCTGGCCGGGCGCGGGCTCTGTGCACACAGAGCTGGCTGAGCACTCCAGCCCTCTGCCTAGCGGGGCAGGGCTTATAGCTGGGCTTAGCAGGTCAAAATCTGGCTAATGAGTTTAATGGCAATTAATTAACTGCAGGGCACTTTGCAGATATTAACTAATTGTTTCGCTGTGAGTGCGGTCTGTGCCATTACCCCACGCTGCAAACCAGGGTGTGGAGGAGCCTGACACCCGTGCTCTGGGTGCTTTACCAGCAGGGCTGTGACACGAGGCAGGGCTCATCCTGCTCCTGTCGGCGTGGCCAGCAGTCACCAGGGGCTGCAGGCAGGGCAGGGTCAGACCCTGTCGCTGTTGGACACAATAATGGAGGCAGGGAGTGATTAGAAGGCTGCGTGGACTCCTTGCAGGAAGGAGCCATCGGTTTATTACTCGGGCTACTTTTATGCTTTTTCAGATGTGCCCACCTTAGAGGTGGGACCTTTGGGAACCATTGGTCAGTTCCAGAGACCGCCACGCGAAAAATCCCTCCTCTGGGAAAATTGTACAAAACAAGGTAGTTTACCATTATGTGACTTTGCGTACCAGAAGAGTGCCTGGGAACAGAATTTCCCAAACCCAAAACATGGTAGGCACGAAGCGTGGCAACAAGACCCCACGGCAGCTCCCTGGCTGTTTTTCTAGGCGAGCTCTCCGCACCCACAGACTTGGGAAGCTGAGCATCTCTCTGCCTGCTCCGTCCCCGTGAGCGTTTCAGGGGGAGGCAGCCAAAGCCACGATGTTCCTGGTAACCACCACCCACACAGTGTCTGCTGGCTCCTCACTGTGCTCCCCAGAAGCTGCAGCAGCATCTGAGCAGTGTCTGTGGTACCCACAGCACAGTGGAGGGTTTGCAGAGAGAGAGAGAGAGAGGAGCCCTCCAGGAGCTCAGGCTCCTGGCTGGGTGCAGGAGGTGCTTTGGTGCAGGTGCTGCTGTTTTTAAATCCCTCTGGACAGAGCGGTTTGGCCCCCGTGCACTTTCTGTCTGTTTGTTTGTTTATTTACTTTTGGCGGCTGAGGAGTTGGGAGCAGTGACTCAAAACGTCAATTTATTTTGTCAGCTTTTGGGGAAGGGATTAAATCTCAGAGCTCCATTGTGAGAGCAGATCTAATTTTAGGCCTGTGGTCTTAAAATAGAAGAAAGGAGAGGCAAAAAAAAAAAAAAAAAAAGCAGTAATTAGGCGTTTTTCCCTGGGCCAAGGGAAAACAGGCTGTGAGGTGGCCCCAAGGAAGAGATGTGGCTGCCTACAGCCAAAGTCAACACTTTGGGAGGTGGCTGGAGCTGCTCCTGGCTGACACTGGGAAAGGGCACAGCACGGTGGTGTGGGGACAAGGTGAGGATTAACCCCCTGGTCTGATGGCACCTGGAAGGGGCACAGCAGAGAGGTGTGGGCACAAGGTGGGGGTCAACCCCCTGGTCTGATAGCACCGGGGTATTTTGGTGCTTGGCCAGGCTTGGTGGGCATGGTTGCTCATCCCACCCTGATGGCTCAGGGCTGGTCCAGCTCCTGATGGAGTTTCTGGCCAGGCAAGGTTGGTCTTGTGCCCACAGCCCCCATGGCCACATCACCCTGTGGCAGGAGGTGACCCTGGCTGCTCCCAGCATCCTTCCCCATCGACATGACAAAGGCAGAGGGGAAGTGTCCCCGTGATGGGGGGACACAGAGGCCAGGTCCCATTTCGTGGCGGGGCTCGTCATCCTGTGAGCAAATATTCTGGTGATATTAAAATGCTTGGGATTTTCTAGCAAATTGAAGCTCTCCCAAGCAGTGCCAAGAACAATTCAGCAGCCTCCAAAAAACAGCTTTCCCTGAGGATTACTTGTTCCTCGTGCCAGAATGATTGATGAGGATGGGTAGGTTCAGTCCAGCACAACCTGATGGTCTCATCCCCAGCAGGGACTGTGCCATGGGATCCCTGCTCTCCATGCAGCCCCTGCAGGAGGCTCATCAGAGCCTGACAGCTTGCAGGGCATCTCAGAAACATCCCCATGAGCTTGTCAGCACTTTGTAATCTCCTTTCTCCCTCCTCTCCAGGAAATTTCTTGCAAAGGTGTTGACAAAGTCAGAGGATGCAGGGGCAGCTCGTGGTCAGCTCTGTCTCCCGGAGCGTCCAGCAAACCCTCCTGCCTCTGTCAGAGCCTCTCCTCACCTCTGGCAGCCTGGCTGGCTTGGAGGGGATGGAAACCTGCTCCTAATGACAGTGCAGGAATAATTCTGGCTGTTACCTTGATAGCAAAACCAACGGACTGCCAGCAGGAGCAAAAACGCGAGGCACGTGTTTAGGGAAAGCTTCAGTCTCTGGGTGTTTTTGGGAGGAAAGAAAAAAAAAAAACCACAAAAACATACACAAGACTGTTTGCTTTTTGCTTGAAACCTCTTTTGTGATCCCCCTGTCTTGGATGGCTCAGTGACTTTCGACAGCTCCCGCCGTAGGTGGATGTTTGTGCTTGGAGATGTTTTTCCATATGCTCCTCACAGCTCCGCTCGCGGATTTTGCACATGGGGCTGCAGCAGAGAGGTAGGCTGCTCTAATATCATATGATACTGTGAAATTAGCTCCACTTGACATAAATTGAGACACCCAGGCGCTTCTAGGCCTGGGTAGGGCACGCTGAGGCTTCCTGCCCTCCTTCCCCTCTGCTGGGAAGGGAGGCAGAGCCCCGGGGTGGGCTGGCGGCAGGAGCCTGGCTCTCTGCGAGCTCTGTTCTCCCGTAATCCACTGCCAGCTGAGGGTGAATTCCACCCCGTGGTGGAAATTTAGGTCAAAGGTGCTTTTAGTTCAGAGGAATATGATCAAATTAGGGCCTTTTGTGTTTGCCTGTGTTGGTTTGGGTTTTTTTTTTTTTTTTTTTTGGTCTTTTGTTTTGTTTTGGTTTTTTTTTTTTTTTTTGCGTAGGCAGAGCTGCAGGGAGAGCTTGGCACAGAGATGGGCAGATCCTGACCATCCATAAATCAGGACAGCACTGCCTGTGCCTGTGGCAGGGCTGCAATTTCAGCTGGAAAGGTCACAGTTGGTCCAGAGTTGGTTTTCAGCCAGGGATGTGTTTCTGGCCCTGCCTGGAAGGGAGAGGTGTGGGCACAGCTGGCAGAGCCTGTGGTCAGCCCCGAGCCCACCTCGAGGGAGGTTTGGCTCAGGGACTTCCCTGAGGCCTGGGAGGTGAAGGGATTAAACTTTTATCCCTTGGGAAAAGCAGCATCACCGTGGTGGTTGTGAGCTGGGAGGTTTCCACCAAAGCCCCTGCAGTCCTGAGGAATGGAGGAACTTTGTTGTTGCCACCCCACTGCCCCAGCTCTGCCAGGAGGAGCTGGTGGTCACCCAGGCTCCAGGTGGCATCCCCTGGGAGCTTCCTTTGGTCCTGCTCGTGCTGTGACTGCTCTGTGCTCCTCTGTGCCTGCTCCAGCAGGGCCTGTTTGGTGTCAATGAACCAGCCCCTGGTGTCATTTCCAGCTCCTGGTCCCCTGGGCAGCTGCTCACTGGAGGCAGGAACAGCCAGGAGCAGAGAGGAGGCACAGGGAAATCCAGCCTTCCACTGGCAGCAGGCATGAGGAGCAGGGAGGAGGGCAGGAATTGGGTTCGTGGCTTAGTGCCTCATCTGCTGGGACCTCTTTGCCGAGAGGAGATTGCTGTGTTTGTGCCAGGAATCAGCTGTTGTGGTGTTGGGCTGTTGATCAGCTCCATGTCTGCAGGACAGGGGCATCCCCACAGCTGTGGGCATTCCTGCAGCACGGGGATCCATCATCCCACTGCCATCCTTCATCCCACTGCCATCCTCTGTCCCACTGCCATCCTTCATCCCACTGCCATCCTGCATCCCACTGCCATCCTTTATCCCACTGCCATCCTTCATCCCACTGCCATCCTCTGTTCCACTGCCATCCTGTGTCCCACTGCCATCCTTCATCTCACTGCCATCCTGTGTCCCACTGCCATCCTTCATCCTACTGCCATCCTCTGTCCCACTGCCATCCTCTGTCCCACTGCCATCCTTCATGCCACTGCTAACCTGTGTCCCATTGCCATCCTGTGTCCCATTGCTGTTGTTCATCCCATTGCCATCCTGGGCCCTGCTGCCCTCCTGCATCCCATTCCCCCTTCAGCATCCCATTGCCATCCTTCAACCCCCTTGCCCTCCTGCATCCCATTCTCACTGTTCATCCCACTGCCCTCCTACATCCATTGTCATTGTCAATCTCATTGCCCTCCTGCATCCCTTTCCCCTCCCATGCCTCACTGCCATCCTGGCCCCCGTTGCTCTTCTGTATCCCATTTCCATCCAGCATCCCATGTCCCTCCTTCATTCCCCTGCTGTCCTTCATCCCACTGCCATTCTGCATCTCTTTCCTCTGCATCACCCCCTTGCCACCCTGCTCCCATTTCCCTCCTGGCTCCCATTTCCCTCCTGGTTCCCATTTCCCTCCTGCACCCCCTGCCCTCCTGCCCGAACCCTGCTGTTCTCACTTGTGGTCAGGGGCAGGGGCAGGGGAAGAAGAGGCAGGTACACTGCGAGTAAATACCCTAAACCCCCAACCTCTGTGGTTGTCTTTTCAATGCTCGGTGCTTTCCTGAAGAAATCCATGAGTTGGCATTGCTGTCTGAGGCACCGCAGCCTCCCCAAACCTGTTTGTTTTCATTCTGACATTAACACCAGGGCTGAAATAAGCGCTGCAATTTCCAGGCCCGTTTGCGATTAGCGACAGGCAGGAGTGAAACCATTCAGCCTTAAATTAGTTCTGCTGGGGTGCGTTGGTTTTTCCTGTGGATTTCTTTCCTTCTTTCTTTCTTTATTTTTTTTTTTTATTATTATTGATGCATAATGTATGATGAGAAAAAAAAAAAAGTGAAAAAAATAATTAAAGTCTGAAGAGCGCTGCATGGATTCATTCATTATGAAATCTGGGTCAGCAGCCGGAGAAGGAAAACAAGGAAGGGGGGGCTGCTGGAGTGGAAAAACAGGACTTCAGAAGCGCTGCAGGCACGGCAGGAATGCGCGAAAGGCCCTTTGCAGGCAGCCTGGGAAATCCGAAATCGCATCGCGGCTGCCCCCCGAGGAGGAGCGCGCCTGCCGGGAAGGGGAGGGGGATGCGCTGGAGAGGGGATTCCCTCTCCTGTCTGTCTCTGCTCCTGGCTGCTCCATCAGCCCCGGGGTGGGGGCAGGCGCTGCCGTGCTGAGCCAGCAGATCCTGCCGAGGTGACGGGGGGAGCGCCCGGAGAGGAGGAAAGGGCTGTGCTGGGGATTGGGGTTGGACAGCAGCAGTGTGATCCCAAAGGGCTGTGCTGGGGATTGGGGTTGGACAGCAGTGTGATCCCAAAGGGCTGTGCTGGGGATTGGGGTTGGACAGCAGTGTGATCCCAAAGGGCTGTGCTGGGGATTGGGGTTGGACAGCAGTGTGATCCCAAAGGGCTGTGCTGGGGATTGGGGTTGGACAGCAGTGTGATCCCAAAGGGCTGTGCTGGGGATTGGGGTTGGACAGCAGTGTGATCCCAAAGGGCTGTGCTGGGGATTGGGGTTGGACAGCAGTGTGATCCCAAAGGGCTGTGCTGGGGATTGGGGCACAGCAGCAGTGTGATCCCAAAGGGCTGTGCTGGGATTGGGGCACACAGCAGCAGTGTGATCCCAAAGGGCTGTGCTGGGGATTGGGGCACACAGCAGCAGTGTGATCCCAAAGGGCTGTGCTGGGATTGGGGCTCACAGCAGCAGTGTGATCCCAAAGGGCTGTGCTGGGGATTGGGGTTTGACAGCAGCAGTGTGATCCCAAAGGGCTGTGCTGGGGATTGGGGCACACAGCAGCAGTGTGGTCCCAAAGGGCTGTGCTGGGGATTGGGGCACAGCAGCAGTGTGATCCCAAAGGGCTATGCTGGGGATTGGGGCACAGCAGCAATGTGATCCCAAAGGGCTGTGCTGGAGATTGGGGCACAGCAGCAGTGTGGTCCCAAAGGGCTGTGCTGGGGATTGGGGCACAGCAGCAGTGTGATCCCAAAGGGCTGTGCTGGGGATTGGGGCACAGCAGTGTGATCCCAAAGGGCTGTGCTGGGGATTGGGGCACACAGCAGCAGTGTGATCCCAAAGGGCTGTGCTGGGGATTGGGGTTTGACAGCAGCAGTGTGATCCCAAAGGGCTGTGCTGGCTCAGAGCATCCCTGTGCCACCAGCATCCCTTTGCCATGAGATCTGTGTGCCATGATATTCCTGTGCCGTGACATCCCTGTGTCACAACATCCCTGTGCCATGTCATCCCTGTGCTGTGAGCATCCCTGTGTCCACGACATCTGTGTGCCATGAAATCCCTGTGCCACGGCATCCCTGTGCCACGAGATCCTTGTGCCATGAATTCCCTGTGCCATCATATCTCTGTGCCATGAGATCCCTGTGCCATGAGATCCCTGTGCCATGAGATCCCTGTGGCATGAGATCCCTGTGCCATGAATTCCCTGTGCCATGAGATCCCTGTGCCATCCCTGTGCCACGAGATCCCTGTGCCATGAATTCCCCGTGCCATTGCATCTCTGTGCCGCGAGCGTCCCTGAGCACACCGCTCAGATTTTGGGATTTCAGCCCCTGCCTAGGACTCAGCTAATTGAATTGCAAAGAGTGTGGTTGAAACTTGGAGCCTTCCCCGCTGGCAGGAAGCGCAGAGATTTCAAACCGTGCTTTTGTGCTGGTTTGGGAGAAAAAGGCAGGATTTTTGGAATTTAATTGCAAGATGGAAATTCCCCTCCTTCCTCTTGCTCCTTCCACAGGAAATACGGCCCAAATTGATCAGACTTTGCAAACAATCAGCATTCATCCTTGGGAAATATTCCATCACGGGAGCATTCATCCTTGGGAAATAATTTTCTGACCCAGTCACGTTAAGTGCTCTTCTGAGCAAGCACTCTCCATCCCAGGCCCCAGCAGGACAGAGTCTTGATCCCAGTGGGAGCTTTTGGGCTTTCCCTTCAAGCAAATATTAATTCAGGCAGTGTCAGGAGACCCTTCCTCTTGTTTCAGCCAACTGAGCAGCCACAGGATTCACTTGCTGCTCCGGGGGGGAAGCCCTTTGGTCTGGCTTGTGCACACCCTGGGTTTTATCCTTTCTGCCTTCCCTGCTGTCCCGCAGATCCGCTTGCATCATGTGGGAACCATAAATAAAAGGCTGTGGAATTCAGCTGCCTGTGCTGCAGCAGCGAGGATGAGATAATCCTGCGTGCAGCAGACGCGGCGGGGTGGGCTGGGCACAGAAATGTGCATTGATCCCCCGGCTGCTGCCCTGCAGATGGATCTGCCTTTCCCTCCCAGGGAACTTCCTGAGGTAGATCCAGCTCCCTGCAGGGGCTGTGGTGGTGACACGAGGGACACAAACAGAGCTGGGTGAACCCCAGTGGGGTTCTGGTCAGTGGTGCTGCCTGTGGCACGCACTGGGTGTCCAGGAGGGCACCCAATCCTCCTTCCCTGGGCAGCAGCATCTCCAGCTTGTCACGGTTTCCCTGGAGGGATCTGGTTTCCCTCCCCTAAAGAGCAGCCTGATTTAGTTCCAGGCTATGCAGAAAGGGCTGCTTTGGGATGGGGAGCGTCGGGAGGAAACGGTTAAACCGGAGATGCCGGGATGTTTTCCCACACGGTGAATGGTGGGGGAACACAGAACTCGTGTTGGATCGGAGAGAAGTAATAACTCTCCTAATTTTCCTGTGTGATTTAATAAAAATGTAAATTGACTTTGGGCGGATGACTCACTCCGGAGGGTGGTGTCGATCAAGATGATTTGGTGGCTGTGTGGAACCAGTTGGGATTTGTTCCCTCTCCTCAAAGGCAGCTGGAGTGGTTCCATGGTGGTGGGGTGGTGGTGGTCTGGCCCCTGGGCTCTCAGATTCCTGCTGAGCCCCTCATCCTGTTTGGCCCCAGCATTTTGGGACAGGGAACAGTGGGCAAAGCCATAGTGGCTTTATCCAGTGTTGGTGGATGGATCCCATTTGGAACCCAAGCCCTGAAAACCGTCCTGTTACCAACAGGGTGGCAGATCTCTGCCCAGGACTCATTGTGGGGCAGGATTTGGCCCTATACAGGAGGGTCATCCATTCTCCTGCTCCTTCCAGGGTGGGTGAAAGCATGCCAGGACCCTGCACTCTGACCCCAGTCCAGCTCTGGACACTAATGGATTACAAATAACAATAATAAATGACAGGAGATGGGATAATCTACCTACTGTAATGTTGTATTACCGTGGCTGTTAGTTATAGATTAATATATAATTGTATTACATTGGCTACATATGCATAAAGCTGGTGCTGCGGGGCCTTTGGCCAGCCTTTAACTCTCTGTGGTTCGCAGAGAAACTTCAGGGCTTTGATCCCACACATCCCAGCAGCCCTGTGCCAAGGGCCTCTCCCGTGTTTTTGCAAGGCAGGAGCATCCCTGCTGGAGCAGCATCCCCATCTCCCGGGGGGGCGGTGCAGGGGATTTGGACACCTTGCAACAGCAGGTGAGGGAAAGGTGGGAAGCAAAGCCCCCTGCATATCCCCCTGCTCCCATCACCTGAGCAGCGCAGGGCGGGGCTCTGAGGGCTCCCAAGCAGATCCTTGGCGTGACCAAGACCCAGTTCTGTCGAGAGTAATGAAGTGCGAGCCCTTCCCCTCAGTTATTTTTAATGCGGCTCTGCTCAGGCTCGGCTAAATCCGAGGGAGCTGCCTCTTGTTTGCAGAGCCTCCCCCTGCGCCGCCGGATTGCTCGGCTCAGG
The DNA here is from genome assembly GCA_027886175.1 of Phylloscopus collybita. Classification (NCBI taxonomy): domain Eukaryota; kingdom Metazoa; phylum Chordata; class Aves; order Passeriformes; family Phylloscopidae; genus Phylloscopus; species Phylloscopus collybita. Next base: position 8,644,436 of record JAJNNQ010000001.1, read on the forward strand.
GGGAATTACTCACTGCCGGGAGGCTGGAGGGACTCGGCTCTGTTTGGTTTTGGGCTGATGAGCGCGGCTGCAGATGGTTTTCCTGATGTTGTGACCGGAGTCAAGGGTTTGGGGAGGCTGTGCTGGGGCTGAAGTGTGGGGCAGGCAGGGAGAAGCCCACAGGGACCCAGCCAGTTCTGGGACCTGCCTCAGGTCCAGATGTGCTCGTCCCTGTCATCCCTCTGCCCTTGGTGGGGAAGTGATGCTGGGCCCAGGAAAAGCAGCAGAAAAAGCAAATTTTCCACTCAACTCCAGGGGGATTTAACTGCAAGAACGCAGGTGGAGCAGGGCTTGGGGTCTCCCAATCTCCTGGGGGCTTAGGAAGGGAGAAGGGGCTTTCACCTTTCCAGGAGGATTTTCCAGCTGAAGGCTCTGTCCCTGCCCTGGGTTTTAGCAGCTCCAGCCCCGCTTGCTCTGCTTTTCCTGGTGATGTTGATGCGCTCTTCACTTGTCCCATCCTCTGCTGAGCAGCACCTGTGGGGTGGGCAGTGTGGTTTTGGGAGGAATGGGAGTTGGGAATTTCTTCCCTGCTCCCCTTCCCACCCTGGTACAGCCCTCCCTGCCGTCCTGCCTTAAATTTTTGATCCCTCTCTCCCTCTCCTCCCGAGAGCGCGGGAAGCAGAGGCAGGAAACGTGGGCTGCTGCCAGATGGCTCGAAATGCAGCATCTGTAATACTTTATCAGAAGAAATTACGGCCGAATCACTCTCCCTGATTAAACAGCCTGGCCAGATCCTCCACGGGCCAGCTGGACAGCCTCACCCTCTCGCGACAGCAGGGGAAGCCACGGGAGCTGGGGACATGGGAAGAGTGGTGGCAGAGGGAGGCTTGGATGGGGAAGGGATTGGGCTGGACCCTCCAGCAGCGGGGTGGGTGTGATGCCACCTCCCTGGGCCCGTCCTGTATGGTGCCAGCTCCTGCTCTTTGCCTCCTGTGGGGTACAGAGGTGAGCAGCCCTCCCTCCCAGAGCCAGGAGGTTGATGTTTCCCCTCCTGTTGGTTTTCCAAGCCTTGGAAAAACATCACGGCCGTGCCAAGCCACCCCGTGGGCTGCTGGTGGTTTTGCTGTTGGAAGTTGTTGTGAGCAGGCAGAGGGTGAGGGATGCTCCAAACCCCCGGGGCTGAGTGGAGCATCCCCCCGCCAAGTCCCTGCACCCCTCAGGCCGGGGATGCTGTAGGAGCGCCTGGAGAAAGGGAGCGGGCAAGAAGGGGAAACTGAGGCAGGGCGGAGGGCGCCTCTAGGATCTGGAAGGTCATCTGGAATGCGAGTGAGAGTTAGATCCAGAGTTTAAGCCTCTGAGCAACCTGTCCTCTGGCTCACCCTGCCCTGGTGCTTGTTCCGAGCGCGGTGGCCAAGGCGCGGTGCTGCCGCTGTCAGTGGGCCTGGCTTTGCCGTCAGCTCCCTGCCGCTGGCTGCTGGAGCACGGGCGTGGACTAATGCCACCAATTTCCACTAATGCTGGTGGAAAAATCTCCTGCTGGCGTGAGCAGGGGCTGCTTTCCCAGGCTGCTGCGTGCGGGGTGGGGAGAGGAATTCGCATCCAGGCGCACGGAGCTGCGTTCTTCCCTGATTTGCTTGAAGTGGTGCTGACCAGATTTTTTTTTTTTTTTTTTTCCCTAAAGGGAAAACAGGAGGAATCTGTCGCCACGGTTTGTGCCTGTCATGTTTTGGTTTTTGGGAGTTCTGCTCCCAGGATAGAATTCCTGGGCAAGGTCATGCTGTTTGTAAACTTGAGATGTTTTTCCACACGCTTTCCCATGGGAGGGGCTTGGCGTGAGGGTCTCTGCAGGTGACCAATGGTTCCAGGGGTCCCAGCTCTAAGGTGGGTGTCTTGTAAAAAGGTATAAAATAGGTTTGGACAATAAACCTGACAGCTCCTCCTCAGGAGTCCAACAGCTTTCTGAAGGAGTCCGCGTCTCCTTCCTTGTGTCCCACAGCGACAGGAATCTGTGCTCTTAAATGCTGTTGGCCATAGGAGGTTTGTGTGTGAAACACTTGGAAAAGGGGAGGAAGGTGTTGAGTGTCTGCGTGTGTGAGAGGGGGAGATCTGGTGTCTGAACGTGGCCTGACAAGGGATGCTTTTGGCCTGAGCTGAGCTGCATCCCAGTCCCACCTTCCTGTGCCTCCCCAGCAAGCCCACAGGGACCCAGCCGGTTCTGGGACCTGCCTCAGGTCCAGATGTGCTCGTCCCTGTCATCCCTCTGCCCTTGGTGGGGAAGAGATGCTGGGCCCAGGAAAAGCAGCAGAAAAAGCAAATTTTCCACTCAACTCCAGGGGGATTTAACTGCAAGAACGCAGGTGGAGCAGGGCTTGGGGTCTCCCAATCTCCTGGGGGCTTAGGAAGGGAGGCAGCCATGGGATCCTGCATGAGGAGGATGGAGCAGCAGCTTCCCTGGATGCTGGAGCCTTCCTCCCTCACCAGCCTCCCAGGGGCCTGGGCCGGAGGAGGGGAACTGTACACCTGGAGAAACATTATCCCTTCCCTTGCCCGTAAATATTTTACGAGCAGATTAAAAATTGAAGCCAAAATGAGCTCTGCCATCAGAAGAAACCGGCTCGGTTTCAAGTTCTGTTTAAGTATTTTTCTTTATAATGTAGCTGTGTCAATTAGAAAATGACATTGCTATTTAAAATGCTGTTCCGTAGCCCTCTTTAATTAAGGCAGCGATATAATACCAATCTGCTCTCATTAATGAATTTTTAACAATCAAAATGAGAGCTGAATGACGCACAGTTGGATTTGCAGCGCGGGTGTTTTCTCCCGGCGCAGTTAAAGGAGCAGCGGCTGGAGAGGAGAGGGGGAGGCTGCTCCTCCTCGGGCTGAGCAGCCTGAGGATCATCTCAGCTGCTGCTGGGTGGGTTTGGAAGGGCTGCATCCCTTGAAGAATTGTCCTGGAGGGAGAAAATCCTTCGAAGGATTGGTGGGTGGCTTTGTGGGACCTGCGCGGGAAGCGCTGGGAAGAAGCAAAAGGCACCGAAGTCCCGAGCAGAGGCACAGCTGAGAACAGAGATGGGAGTGGGGCTGTGAGCCCAGCGGCCACCTCAGGGTCACATCCTGCCTGCTGCAGGGTGTCCTCACTGCTGGGCATCCTTGGATCCCATCCCTGTGGCCCAGTTTTGCCCAGACATCCCAGAATGTCTTTGGCTGTGGCGGCAAAGTGCTGCGATGCAGTGCCGGGGTGCGTGGCCTTCCCACCCCAAACAAATCCCGAATTTCAGCCCTTTTCCCCACAGCGTGTTTCTGTTCTTGTTTTGACGAGGCAGGGTAGGTTAAAGATGCTCCTGCAGCTCAGCCCGTGCTAATTGTCTCCCACTGTTAGATCAGGAAGGCTTTTTTTCACAGTGGTTATTTTCTGGGGTTGCTGGAGGAGCTCTCTCCCCTCTGCTTCTTCCTTCGAGGAGGCAAAACAAAAACAGGAATTTGTTTGAATAATAAAAAAAATTACCCGGGCGTGAAGAGCTTAAGCATAATCATTTCCGTGGCCTGCTTTGATTTGGGTTGATATGATTTGTTTGCTCTCTCATCCTTCCTCCCCGTTTCCTCTTCAACACCCACTCCTTGCTCTGGCCTTTCCCTGACGGACAATTTGGGTATTTTAGGAGCAGTGTGTGCATGGAGCAGCATCCCTTGCCTGCTCTGGGAGCAGGGGAGTTGCAGGCTACATCAATCCAGTGCTCAAGCCCAGCATCTGAGAGAATCTGGCTTGGGGATGGATGTGCAACAGGGATTTTTCCAAATCTCATCCTTCTCCTGGTGTCCCCCTGCTTGCCTGGGGTTCGGTGACACTTCTGGGCACCTTGGACCCAGGTGAGCCTCACCTGTAGCGAGTTTGCTTTGTATTTGGCACCAAAGTTTTGCTTTCAAACAGTTTTGTGTTGAGCTGGAGTGACCAGCCCAGAGGGGCTGGAGCTTCCCCCACCTCCCTCCCCTCCCCTGCCAGAGAGTTGAGCCAGTGGGTTGAGGTTTCCTGGCTGGGTTTTTGTTGCCATAGGGAAGAGAATTGAAGCCTGAAAACCATCCTGTGGGTGCAGGGAGGAAGTGTCAATGTCTAGGAAAACAAGGAGAAAATAGCAGTGGCAGCACCGCGCCGTCGCCTGAGCCCAGCAGGAGTCGGGACAAACCCTCCTGGCAGATGGGAAAGGCCAAAGGGGATGGTGTTTGGGGTCTGTTTGTCCTTCCTGGCCCTGCTGGCACGCAGGGATGCCAGCCAGCAAAGCCATGGCCCGGCAGTGGGGCAGCCACGCCTGGAGCTCCAGCTCCGTTCTCCTCCTGTAGGGCTGGGAGAGAGCAGAATGTATTCACAGCGAAAAACAAGGGGACACGGAATGATATTCTCTGCTGTGATTTCAACAGGAGGAGAGAGAGAGATGCAAGGGCGGCTTTGAGCTTTTGCCCAGGAATAGCCAGGGATCTGCTCGGAGGCTTGCATCCCACTGCCGATAATTTTGGAGCTGAATCATCTGCATTTCTGCTTGCTCCCGAGACAGCAGCGTCAGGAATACGCATCCCCAGGGTGTCAGAGGCACTTTTCTGTGGGTTGACAATGGAGCTGATGAAGGAAAAAAAAAAAAAAACCCAACCCAAATGACATCTAAAGCCGCCAGCCTTGAAGTCTGGACTCCTGTCGCTCGTTTCCCATTCAGACACTCCCAGGGACCGGCGTGGCCGTGGTCGTACAACAGAGCTGGAGCCAGCTCGGGCTTGGGGGGATGAGTAAAACCCATCTGCAAGTGCTGAGGGGGAGGAGGTGGAGGGGTGGGAGGTGCACCTCGGAGTGGTTTTTGCTGCAGCCTGTGCGTGGGGGTGGCCCCGATGACGCCGGAGCCGTGGGGAGGCCAGGAGAGGCTCCTGTGCGTGCAGGGCAGGGAGCAGGTGGAGCTGCACTGCCACAGCCCCTGGCCACCAGCTCAGGTGTGGGGTCACTGTGACTCCAGGCCAGCTCAGGGGGGTCAGCAGGCGGTCACAGAGCCTGTCCCCCCTTGGTCCTCCACTGTCACAGCGAGGGCAGGTGTGCCCAGGCAGGGCATTCCCTGCTGTGGCTGTCCTGAGCATCCATCAGAGCTGTTCCAGTATCCATCAGAGCTGTCCTGAGCATCCATCAGAGCTGTTCCAGTGTCTGTCAGAGCTGTTCCAGCATCCATCAGAGCTGTTCCAGCATCCATCAGAGCTGTTCCAGGGTCCATCAGAGCTGGTTAACCTGAGCTGTGCACCAGGCCTTGAGGCACTGGGAGCTGACCTGCCCCTGGCTCCCGTGGCTGCCCTGCTGAGCACCTGTCTGGGGCCAGGGCAGGGCAGGGGCAGCTTTACCCATCCTTCCCCGGCAGCAGGAGGAGAGGAGAGGGTGGCTGGAGCTGCTGAGGCACAGCTGCTTGGCCCTGCAAGAAGCAGAGCTCTGGCTGCTCCCCAGCAGGCACGGGGGCACGGATTTCTCCGAGCAGAGAAATGCCTTTTGTCACCCAGCCTGGTGTCAGGCGTTGGCCACGGGGCGTCCTCTGTCACATCGGGTACTGACATTGCTCCTGACCTGCAGGGATGGCAGACTCTGAGCCTTCTGCTTCTGGAGAGGGGACAGAGAGGGAAGATTAAAGCAGAGGAGCCACAAGAGTGCAAATTGATTTTTAAGGGGACGCTGGAGGGAAGCTCCTGGGGCTGCCCCGCATTGCTGTGGCTCTGGGGCACAGCCCAGCAGCTGTGTGTGTCCCCAGAAAGCCACTGCCAGCCCTGCTGGGTGGGCAGAGAGCTGGCTGTTTGTCACCTGTTTGTGAGCCAGGCTGCCAGGTGATCTCCTGTGCCCAGGACATGCCAGCTCATTGCTGGGATTGTCACCCAGTTTCACTGGGGCGTGGGAACTTCCTAGTGCCAGGCTGTTATTGGGATGGAGCTGGCACCGTGCTGTGCCCCACACCGACTTGTTTGTCCTCTCCTGACTTTTCCCTACCTGAGGAGTCCCTTTATTCCTTCTCCCACCCATTTGCTGTCCCTGCAGCTCTTGTGGCAGAGGCAGCTGGGACAGACCTGGCTCAGCCAAGGGGACACTGCAGCTCCCCCTGCATCCCCTCACACCTGCTCCCTCCCAGCCAGCGAGTTTCATTAACGTACTAATTAGGGTTAAAGCACTAATTAGAGTGTCTGTGCCGTGTCCTTGGGAAGGCAGCTTGGCTCCTGGGTGCTAATGGAGCTGCTGTCACAACAAACACCGGGCGCACGTGCTGCTCCTCACCCAGCCCAGCCGGGATCCTGGGATTCTCCTGCCCACACCACGGGACCAGCAGGAGCTGCTCCTGGCAGCATTCTCTGTCCCTTGTGGGGGGACAGATCCTTGGATATTCCTGCCCACACCATAGGACCAGCAGGAGCTGCTCCTGGCAGCATTCTCTGTCCCTCATGGGGGGACAGATCCTGGGATTCTCCTGCCCACACCACGGGACCAGCAGGAGCTGCTCCTGGCAGCATTCTCTGTCCCTTGTGGGGGGACAGATCCTGGGATTCTCCTGCCCACACCATGGGACCAGCAGGAGCTGCTCCTGGCAGCATTCTCTGTCCCTGTGTCCCTCATGGGGGACAGATCCTGGGATTCTCCTGCTCACACCACGGGACCAACAGGAGCTGCTCCTGGCAGCATTCTGTGTCCCTGTGTCCCTTGTGGGGGGACAGATCCTTGGATATTCCTGCCCACACCATGGGACCAGCAGGAGCTGCTCCTGGCGGCATTCTCTGTCCCTGTGTCCCTCATGGGGGACAGATCCTGGGATTCTCCTGCCCACACCATGGGACCAGCAGGAGCTGCTCCTGGCGGCATTCTCTGTCCCTGTGTCCCTCATGGGGGGACAGATCCTGGGATTCTCCTGCCCATACCATGGGACCAGCAGGAGCTGCACCTGGCAGCATTCTGTGTCCCTTGTGGGGGGACAGATCCTGGGATTCTCCTGCCCACACCATGGGACCAGCAGGAGCTGCTCCTGGCAGCATTCTCTGTCCCTTTGTCCCTCGTGGGGGACAGAGCAGGGCCAGCACTGCCTCTCTGCATGGTCCCAGCTACAAACTCATTGCCAGGACAGACACCAGACTCCAGCCCTCACCCCTCGCCCATGGCTAAGGCTGAGTTTAAGGGATGGTTTTGAGCACGTTTTCTATCACTCAATGCATTTTAGCAGCGAATTTGCTGCTAAGCGGTGCTTTGGAAGGTCAGACGTGGTTTTGCCAAGTCTGGCTGAATTCAGCGAAGTTTGATCTCCCCACAGAGGGCTTGCAGTGCTTTTAATACCTCTTCTGCTCAACCTTCCCCCTTCAAAAGAACCATCTCCCCCTGTAAAAATAGACCGGCGTGGCCAAACAGCCCCCAGATGACACTCGCAGCTCTCTTTGAGCTCAGAAAAAACATTGCAGCTGGACAACAAAAAACATTTCTCCCCGCTTCTTCCTTGCAAAAACCTGGATTTTTTTTTTTGCGGGGCTTTGTTTTTAACCCCTTCATTTCCGCGCTGGCCACGGAGCCACCTCCGGGCAAGCGGGAATTGCCGTTTTGCCCGCATGGCACTCGGCGTGTCTGAGCAGCGTGTTCCCTGTGTTGTCGTGAAACAGTAAAGAACAAGGATAATTAAATTGCCCTTTTTTCCCAGCAAAATGTTCCCGTCTGGGCTCCGCGGCGGGCCGGGCTGTGGCTCGCTGCCAGGCGCACATGCCTGGCTGCCGATGGGAGGTGTGAAAAGCGCCGGGGAGGGGAGGGATGGGGATGGGGTGGTGATTACCGGGAGAGGGTGGTGGGGGATTTGTCATCCCCTGGAAGCAGAGGCAGGGCCGGCAGAAGGGGGGATGCCAGCCAGGGGTGCTGGGTGCCCCCGCCGGTAATTCCCAGCCCTTTAAGCCGGGGCTGCTCGAGGGCTGCGGGCACGGATAATCGAGATATTCTTGTCCTTAAGCCTCTCAAGGGTTGCAGGTCTTAAAAAGGGCTCCGGCTGTCGAGTCGGCTGGGCTAGGGGCCGGGCTGGCGGGGCATTAGCGGGGTGGGAGCAGTGGGGCAGCCAGGACGGGCTCAGCAGGTGATGCTTGGGGCTGGATCAGCCTGGCTTTGGGCGGCTGCTGCCAGCGAGATGCTCCCGGTGTTAGGGAGAAATCCCTCGGGAGCAGCCAGGCTTGTCGCCTCATCCCGCTGCTGCCCGGCTCTCCTGCCATCCTGGTCCCTCTCTGAGGTGCTGATGCTGCATCCCCAAACTGTCACAAGCTCAGGGAAAGGCAGAGTTTTGTGTTTCTGCTGTTGGCCACACTCTCCTCTCCTCTCCTCTCCTCTCCTCTCCTCTCCTCTCCTCTCCTCTCCTCTCCTCTCCTCTCCTCTCCTCTCCTCTCCTCTCCTCTCCTCTCCTCTCCTCTCCCTTTTTTGTTTTTCCCTGCCAGGTCCTTGCAGGGTGCTGGCGATCACATTTAATCAGTCAGATCAGTTTTTTCCCGATTGCTATGGGAGCAGGGTGGCTGAGGGGAGCTGATGTGGTGACGTGGGGCGTGCAGGGAGCTCCCAAGGAACGGGGATTTTGGGAGAGGTGCCGGCCCCACACCTGCTCTGCTTTCTGCTCTGCTCTCTTCTCTCCTCTCCTCCACCACCCCGGATCCCGGGATCCATCAGCATTCCTGCTTTGCCTGCAGCTGTGACCCTGCAGGAGCTGCCTCTGCCCCGCCGCTGTCACCCCTCGGTGCCCCTCCCCTGGAATATTAACGCCACAAATCACCAGCGACAGCCCGGGCTGGAGCCCCCCTGGCCGGGAGGAGGTGTCGGAGCAGGGCTGGGGACACGTGGTGGCTTTGTCCTTCTCCTCGGGGCTGTGTTTTGCTTCCGGAGAGCGGGGAGCAGCTGAACCAGCCTTTAAAAGTGGGGAGATGGAAGGGCAAGAGCAGCGAGGTTGGGATTTTCATCCCTCCCAAGAGCAGCGAGGTTGGGATTTTCATCCCTCCCAGGAGCAGCGAGGCTGGGATTTTCATCCCGCCCAGGAGCAGCGAGGCTGGGATTTTCATCCCTCCCAGGAGCAGCGAGGTTGGGATTTTCATCCCGCCCAGGTGCAGCGAGGTTGGGATTTTCATCCTGCCCAGGTGCAGGCTCCTTCCCAGCTCTGTGTCCGTGGCTTTCCTCTCCTCCAGGTCCGGCTTGGCCCTTGTGTTTTCTTCTTTGCAAACTCCACTGGGAACCCTGGAGCTTGGGCTGGGGAAGGAGTCCTGCCCTGTGGAAATGCCCTCTGTGTGAGGAACCGAGGAATTTCCGTGTCTGGTGGATCTGCTGGGGAGGAGCAGATGTAGGGGGGGATTACGGGCGGCTTTCTTGCAGGCGTGTGTGCACACGTGCAGCCAGGCAGGGCTGGGGGCTGCAGGGCACTGCTGAGCCTGGCACCCTCCCTGCACTGACAGGAGCACGGGGGAGACACCTGGGCACAACCCTGGGGGTCCCAGCACTGGGGACAGCATTGGGGACATGGCTCTTCTGGCTGCTGCAGCCACGCAGGGGTGGGATTGCTGTGGGGGGAGTAAGCAGTAGTGTGGGTGGTTGTCCCTGGTGGGGCCCCTCCGTGCCTCAGTTTCCCCCAGCAGTGAGTGGAGGGGAAATACGGGATGGGACAGCTGGAAGGTCACACTGCCCGTGCTGGATGCATCAAATGGTCGTGAATCACACACCCTGCCGTGGCAAACAGCATCCTGGAGCAACGGGATGATCCAGGAGCTTGCCAGAGACGTTCCCCGGAGGGCGGTGGGAGAGCAGCTGCCAGCCAAGGCGTCGGGGCGCGGTGGCACTCGGAGTCAGCACGGCCGGGGCTTTGCTCTCCTCTGCCGTCCCCCCAGCCATGCCATTCCCAAGGTTTTTATTTGAGCCATGCCCTAAGAGCCCCCTCCCCATCCTGGGGTGGGTTTGGGAAGGGCCGGGGCGGCGCGGGCAGGGCAGGGCAGGGAGCGGGCGCTGCTGCCCGCCGGGCTGCTGGAGCTGACCTTCCCTCTCCACTGACCTTCATGCCCATCAGCATCAGCTCTGCTGCCCATCCACGGCCAGGGATGATGGGCTGGGAGGCTGGGCAGCCCTTCCCAAGGGGGCTCTGGGGGCTCGGCAGAGCCGCGGGGAGGTGGGGGCTGCGCTGGGGTGGATAATTCAAGGACTTGGGCTCGCTGGCAGAGGTTAAAAGGGGAGCCCTGGGATCTGTCTGGAATATCATTGGTGGGAACCTCTGCCGTGGTGCTGCTCCTTGGCCTCCCCTCACCCCTGCCCAGCCATGTCGCCAAGGGGAGGGTGGGAGGCACAGCTGAGGAGCAGCCATTCCCCATGGACTGTCCCTGGAGGAAATAAAGATGGAACTGGTGTGGAAGATCTGCATGGAATTGGCATGGCTGGAGAATCTGGGCAGGTCTGGGTGCTGGGTGCTACTCAGCCTTGGGGTGATAGGGTTGGCATCCATGTAGGTGTCAGTGTTGAAGATCCCTGAGTGGGAAGGCCAGGGGATGGTCCCTGTTCCCAGACTGCTCCTTTGGATCTCCCCCCGGGCTTAGCTCCTTCTCTCCAGGGGCTGTTTTTGGGAGGAATTGCCTTCTTTAACCTATTCTGTCGTGACTTTATGCCACACTGGGGGTCAGGCTGGGGGGAGCACTCAGAAATGTCTTCTTGGAGTCACAGGAGACCCCTCAGCTGTCACCCAGGGTCACTGGAGGACTTTTGGACCAGAGCTTTACCTGCTGCCTGTGTGGAGGATCCCAGAGCATCCCTTGAGCTGACGTTGCCCCAGCCTCTGCGTGGTCCTTGAGCCATCCCATTGCCACTGATGCCCAGGGAATGCTGTCAGGAAATGGGTGGCAAAACCACAATGCCAAGGTTTCCCCAGTGCTGCACCCCAAGTTATCTCAAGCAACATCTCCCTTTTGTTTGTTGTTTTTTTTGGAAACCTTAAATAAACCAAGCTGCCAGAGCAATGGACTGAGCTCCCCATCAGCTGGATTACAAATGAGAAGAACCATCACCCCACTTGGGGTACCCCCATTTCCATGGGCTGCCAGCATGGAGATGTGTAGGGCTCCTGGTGGAATTCATCAGTGCTTTGCTGCTGTGGTGCCTGTCCCTGCCCCCTGTCACCTGTGCCTGTGCCAGCCCTGTTCTGGCCCCTCGTGCCAGCTGACCTGAACCCGAGTGATGCTCGAAGAGACTCTCCTGATTCCTGTGCTGCTTCTCCTCTTGGGCCTGCTCCAAAGGCCATCCGTGTTCCTGGAAGCCGTTCTGAGATTGTTTTCCTTGAGAAAAGATTGGTTTGAGAAAAGTGTTGAAATGCCACAGGAAAAGCTGTTTGTCCACGGTATCTGCCTCAGTCAGAAATGGCAAAACCTGCTGATTTTGGATGGAAGTTCACCTCTCCTGGGCTTCAGATCCCAGGAACTGGGTTTGTTCACAGCATTCTGTCACCTCCATCACTGCTGGGGAGGAAGATGTCCCAAGGTGAGCCAGGCAGCACAGGCAACACCCACTGCTCTCCTGCCTGCTGCTGGGCTGGCTACCTAGCCAGGGGACTAAGAGGAAAAAAAATAATAACCTGCAAGCCAAGAAGCTGGGAGCTGCTGGGAGCGTATTTATCACGGGGAAGAAAAAGGCTCTGTTCCCTCGCTGCGCAGCGGCTGTTTATCACACTCACAAGGGGATGGAGAAAATGTTCCATTTGTTGGGTACAGCCGGCAACCCACACAGCGTATAAATTAAGGGCTTTTACATGCAGAGTTCCCGAAATAAAACACACACACACACACACACACAAAAGAGAGAGGAGTTTTGTGTCGGCCCCGGCGCTCTGCCTCTCCCTGGCCGTCCCTGCGCCCCAGCCCCGGCCCGGCGCTGGCTCCCGTTCAGGAATTCCACATTATCTCTGAGCGTTTCCAGCTTCCTCAGCAGGGAACAGCTCTGCTTCTGTCTTCCTGCGGCCACATCTGGAAAGTGTTAGGCCGGGGTGTCAGCAGGCAGGGCTGGCTGGCATGTGCTCCCCCCCCCACCCCCGGCACGGCAGGCTGGCTCCGACACCCTGCCCGCCTCCTGCCCGCTCCCTGCCTTGCCTGCCCGGGTATTCCGTGCCCTGACACTGCACTCAGCCTTCAGACTCTCTGCCCCAGAGGGCTGAGGGGATGAGTTTTCTCTGCCTCCCCTTGTTGGGAGAGTTTTGAGGGAGTTTTTGTAGCTGCTGTTGGGAGAGAGAGGGCTCCAGGGACCTCCATGGATTGACCTCTGCTGTGGTCAGGGATGCTTTGCTGTGATCAGGGGTGCTTTCCTGTCATCAGGGGTGCTTTCCTGTCATCAGGGGTGCTCTGCTGTGGTCAGGGGTGCTCTGCTGTGATCAGGGATGCTCTGCTGTGGTCAGGGATGCTTTCCTGTCGTCAGAGATGCTCTGCTGTGGTCAGGGATGCTCTGCTGTGGTCAGGGATGCTTTGCTGTAGTCCTCAACTCTGCCGTGGTCCCCTTGTGCTCCCTTGTGCAAATCCTCCTCTTGTCACCCTTTTGGAAAACTCGCTGCCTGCCCAGGGATGTTGCCCTCTCCTGGATCTGTTTCTGGACTGGCATCCCCGAGCTGCAGCCCGGCAGGGATGTGCTGCTGGATGCTGGAGGCTCGAGGGTAGAATTTGTGGGAGGTGAAACCTCTGTGATTCCCCAGTGCTCTGGGAGGTGTCTGGGGAGGTTCTCACTGCGCTCTGCTTGCTTGTGATGCCTGTGGGCTCATCCCACTGGGATTCCTTCATTTGTTAGGGAGTACCTGGGGCATGAAGACATTTGGCTGCCAGTATCTCAGGCCCTCAGGAGATATCCCCATGTGGTGTGGGCACATGGAGATGCCCAGCTGGATGATCTTCAGGTCTTTTCCCACCCACCTCAGTGTCCCTGATCGCTGCAGGGCAGTTGAAAATGGTCCAGGTGTTTTAGGGTTCCCTCTGTGGTCCTTGGGGGATGTTGGTTCCTTGCTGCAGGTGTGGGTGACACTGGAGAGGGAAAGGGCTTTGCAGGTGTGGTGGGTGACACTGTGCAGGGGGAGAGGGCTTTGCAGGTGTGGTGGGTGACACTGGAGAGGGAAAGGGCTTTGCAGGTGTGATGGGTGACACTGTGCAGGGGGAGAGGGCTTTGCAGGTGTGGTGGGTGACACTGGAGAGGGAAAGGGCTTTGCAGGTGTGGTGGGTGACACTGTGCAGGGGAGAAAGGGCTTTGCAGGTGTGGTGGGTGACACTGTGCAGGGGGAAAGTGATTTGCAGAGCGCAGGTGGTTCAGGGACTGCTGTGCCCTTCAGAGCAAAGGACGTGGAGAGCTGATGGCTTGTTTTCCAAATGGGATAATGACAGTGACCTGGAAGCAGTGCCTTAATGACCTAATGACCGGCCTGTGCAATCCTCAGGAGGGTCTTTGGCAGGGAGGGATGTGGAAGTGCTTAGATGTGCCCTAACCCGAGAGGGCTCCCCTGCTGCTCCCTGGCTTTTTCCCTTTCTTTGTTTTTTTTTTCTTCCCTCTCCCTTGTTTTTAACCTGGCAGCCCTACCATGTTGAGATTTTAAAATTAAAGCTAAAAAAAACCCAAAAAAAACCCCCAAAAAAATCAACAACAAAAAACCAAACCAGAAAAAGAAAGCAGGCCTTGGTTTTATAGGCCCTACAGATGCATCCGGCACCAAACTGATCCCAGATGCAGCTCCACTGTCAATAGTGTTACACGAGGGATCAATCCCCTTCATTGTTTTATGTGGCCTCTACAGCATCATCAGCTAATTAAAGCTAATGGGTCCCAGAGCGGCACTGACAGCATCTGATCCTATCAGCCTGCACAGCCTTTCTCTTGCCGGGCCACTCCAGAGCCAGATCCTGCACTCCAGACCCTGGCAAAAGCCCGTATTGACTGGGAGGATCAGGCTGCAGATCAATGGGAACTGTTGTTAAACAAACATCGCCGGATTAATGTCAGCTCCGCAGGGGGAGGAGGTCGATGGCTGCTAATTCGAAAGGGGTGGGAGGGAGCGAGGGGACGCGGTGACAGCAGTGACAGGGGATGGCAGGGGGAGAGGCCAGGCTGTGAAAATGCTCCCCGTGTCTGTGGCAGCGTCTGAGCGTTTCCCAATCTGGGATTTATCACCGCCCTGGGCGGGAGGCCGTGCTGGACAGGAGCCCAGTGGTGTCCCCAAGGGCGCTGGAGGTGCCCAGATCCCTTTGCTTTGTGCGTCAAGGGCGGCGTGGTGGCCTTGGGCTGTCCCCAGAGAGGACAGGGACCCCCGTGTCCCTTCTACAGGCTGTCCTTGGCATAAGCATCTCCCCCGTGGTGGTGCACTGCTAAATCTCGGGCTCCTGCCTTCCCTTCTCTTGTGGCTCCTGCTGTCCCTTGGCTGGGAGTCAGGGGTGCTCAGGGCTGTGGCTTGGGCAGGTTTCCATTCCCACTGCCCTGCGCTGCAGGCACTTTGCTTGGGACTTTCTCCTCTTTTTCCCTCATTTTTCTCCCGTTCCTGTGTCGCTTGGAAAGTCTCTCTCCCACGTGTGCAGTGGCAGAGCAGGGGAGAGTCAGCCCTGCAGGAGTGAGCCTTGCCTTTAGACTTTGCATTCCCTCACTCTGTCCGTGATTTTGCCAGGAGGAAAAGCCCAAGGAAGGCTCCTTCCCACCACCACCACCACCACCTTTTCATCCATCATCCCCCTGGATTCGCTCGTGCTGCCGCTCCCGTTACCCAGAGCATTCCTGCTGGGCTTGGTGGGAAGGTGGGAGCAGCTCTGGGCTCAAAGCAGGCGGCAGGAAGGCTCCCGGAGCTGCTCCCAGCTGACATCTGGGAGCTCGGCACAGCTCCACTGTCAGCGCAGCTGAGAGCAGAGGAGGTGGGAAGCCCCAGACACCTGCAGCTCGGTTAATAAATATTTATTTGGAGGTGACAAACGCTCTCCTGGATGAAGCCAAGTGAGCAGAAGGAGGATTGCGGGGGAGTGACGGGGTGTGCTTTTTTTTGGACGGGGGTTTTTACGGTGGGGATGTCGAAAGGAGCAGCTGATGAACCAAAGGATGTTGAAATCCACATTCGTTTCCCTGACGTCAGGGCAGGCAGGAAACGTCCCCCTTGGCAAGAGAGGGCTTGGCACAAGGAACCCTCGTCCCGTGGGGGCAGTGGGAGCATGGCTGGGGGCTGGTAAGATGTGACGGGAAGGAGACAGGAGGATGCCAGGTCAGTATCTGGTGTAAATAATGAAAGGGCTGAAGTTGAATTGTTCTCTTAAAAAGGAGAAATGAAGGGAAGGGAGCAGCCAGGGTGGTGGGTGCTGTCACCTTGCTGTGGCTCGGGGCTCTGGTGGGTGATCCCATGGTGCTGGGAGCAGGGACTCGTTGGGTACCTCGGGCACTGACCCTGGGGAAATGGGAGAAGCTGCTTCTGTTTCTCTCCTGGCCCATCTGTGTGTGGTCAGGGGAAGGGAAACTTCCTGTATGGAGACTTTGGGGCATCCTCTCTATGTCAGACCCGCGTTCAGCAGCCTAGTTTGAGCTCTCTGGGTGTCAGCAGCAGGGACAAGCCCATCCATCCCCCGTGGCTGTGCCATCCATCCCTGCCCTGGAGCTGCTGCCGTGCCCTGGGTTGCAGCCGTGCCCCTGCAGCTGCAGAGAGGGCCAGGACGAGTTGTGCAGCTCCCTGCCGGTGACTCACCGTCCTCTGGCGTCGCAGGAAGCGGCTGCTGCCACGCTGATGTGCGTGGGCAGCAGGGCAGTGCCCTGCCACATCCTGCAGCAGCTCAGCTCCATGCCAGGCTGGAGCAGGAGCCTGGGATAGGGCAGGATGTGGGTGTCAAACCCGCTCGGTGCCTTGCAGGGCACGTGCTCGCAGCTCGTGACCCGGTCTGTGGGACGCTGGGGTGCTGCTCCTGGGGTGGACACGACCACCAAGGGGTTTTGGTCTGGGTTTTGTTCATGCCAGGAGGTTTTCTTGCTGGGATCTCCCCTGGGGCTCCATGCTTGGCAGGTCTGCAGGCAGCAGCCTTGTCAAGGTGAAGGTTGGAGGAGAGCTCTCCTGGACGCTCTTTTGTGCATCCTTGCACCCTGGGGAGCCTCCCCTGCCCCTTGCTCATCTTACCGTGTGGAAATGGGTTCAGCAAAGCCGAACCTCAGGGAACTCCAAGCCCTGGCACTGGAGGAGGCTTTGCCCCTCCCAGGAGCTGGGGTGTGAAGCTGCCAGGCCATGTGTGAACAGAGAGGCTGTTGAGCCGCTCCAGTGTCCCCTGTCCTGTGGGACGTGGGGTGGCAGTGGCAGAGCTGGCAGCGGCAGAGCAGCAGGGACCTGGGAGATTAATAATGGAAGCGCTGGCATCCGTTTTAGATTAGCGAGAGAAAGCTCAGTGCCCATCTCGCCCAGCATGTAACTTTAATGCCGAGATAATGAGCAATGATATTTATTTGTAAGAGATCTGGAGATATCGCTGCCCAGGGAGCAGTCAGGAGCTGTCAGAGCCCTCTCCAGCCCCGCCGTGGCTGCTCCCGGCTGTAACCCAAGCGCTCCCCTCCGCCCGGCTCGCTTTTCACGCTCCAGCTCCGTTCACCCAGCGGGACACGTGGGCTCACAGAGAGCCCTGGCTAAGATTTGCTGAAGCTGCTCGTGATTTGGGCTCTTGTGGTGAGGAGATGTTGGTCTTGCAGTGGGGTTTAGGAGCACCTTGCAGGTGAAGGTGCCAGGACCCATCTCTGAGCCTGCTGCCCACACTGTGCTTTGGAGCATCGGGATGTGCCCAAGGGGAATGTGGGATGATCTCTCATCCTCTGAGCTGGAGAGAGGAGGGTGCTCTGGAGAGCCTGCGAGCAGGTGCTTTCCTCCAGCGAGCCATGGAGATTTTGGGGCTGTTTCGGGGAGTTTGGGAGCTGACAGGCACTTGCCTCCTCCTGCCTGGGTCCGCAGGGCTGTTCGGGGCAGTGACGTGTTGTGCTCTGGGGAAGCAGTTGTGTCTTGTGGGTGTTTGGGCTCCCTTGCACATCCCCCAGGTTGGGGACAAGGCTGCTGCTGCTTCCCTGTCCCAGCACGGGTTGGTCCAGGAGGGCTGCAGGATGCCAACGTGCTGTTGTGTAACTGGCCAGCAGACAGGCTTAGGCCGCCTCTGGCAGGTGGGTGCCCCTTCCTTATTAAGCCATCCCCGGGGTAATTAGTGGGTTAAAGCCTGATGAGATAATGCCCCATTATTTTTGTGCTGTCGGGGGATTAGGAGCAGCGGGATTTCTCGGCGGCTTTTATCTGCGCTCAGCTCCCGGGGCTGCACCGCACGTTGGCAGGGTAAGAGCGCCTGGGCATTCCCGGCACCGGGCATTCCCCATTCCCGGGGGTGCAGGCACGGGCAGCCCGGCACGGGGGTGCTGCTGGTGCAGAGGCTGTGCCGGGAGGGATCTCCTGCCGGTGCCGGGGCAGCCCCATCCATCACAGCCGGGAGGTGACACTTCCAAATAAACAGGGAGAGGGTGGGCGGTGCGCGCCGGGGCAGGAACCGAGGGCATCCCGGGAGGTTTCTCCCGTGATTTATGGCCGGGACAACGCGGAGAGCACTCGGCTCAGCCTCTGGAAGCTGTTTGCTGTCACGCTGGCGTGGGCTGGCGTGGGGGCTGCGAGGACAAACATGCCCCGTGCGTGGCTGCGGTGACACCGGCGGCTCCCAGGCTGCCCCCGCCCTTCCCGGGAGCCCGGCCAGGGACACCCTCAGGATGCTGATGGAGCTGGCGTTCGGCCCTCCCAAGGGATGATGCTCTGCTGAAGGAGTTGCCTGGCTGAAAAAGCAGGGCTGGAGTCAAACGCGTTCAATGAAAACGGGGCCTGGCTCGGCGGGGCTCCCCCGTCCCTGCTGCCAGCCCAGCAGCCAGCCCCGGAGCCGGGAGGGATGGAGCTGGCATCGGAGCAGGGAGGCAGGCGGGCTGGACGCGGGCCAGGCTGCGCACTTGATCCAAACACAGCTGGAGCTGATCTGATGAAGTGAGAGGTTAAGAAGAGAGCATCTGTTATCTAAAGGGGACACACAGAGGGAAACTGTAAGCTCTTTATTCCCCCCCACCCCACCCGCTCTGTTCAGTGCATCATCTCTGACTTTATTTCTTTGATTTATTAAGGAAGCCTGCGCTTCCGGGGCTGTAATTAAGTGCCACTGTGTGAGCTTTTGATAGTGCGTGAATGATATAATGGCTCGCACGGTTGCCGTCTGCTCAAGTGCTTTAGGAGCGAGATAAACCGAGCAGGGATCCCTCCTGCCCGTCAGGGAGCAGGGCTGAGTCACCGCGGGGGGACGGAGGAGGCAGGGAAGGATGCGGGAGCCACTTAGCACCGTGCTGGGAACACGGCTCGGGAGGGCATCCCTGACCCAGGCTGGGAAGGGAGTTCACGTCCCCGTGTAAAAATCCATCGGGGCATCCTTACAGCTGCTGGAGGCTGAACCGGGTGTTGCCCCTCCCCACGTATTCCTTGTTCCCTGGCAATTGTGCCTTGTGCTGGAGGTGGAGCAGGCACCACGGCCCCCTCAGCCAGCTCCTGGCTGCTCCACGGTGCCATCCCAAGGATGTTTTTAGGGTAGGACATCCGTAGGCTGGAGGAGCAGTGGGTGCCAGCATCCTGGGCGTCCTGCAGGTTTCGCTCTGCTGCCGGAGCAGTTTGCTGGCAGAGCCCTTGGTGTGGAGCCAGGGGCTGGGGAGTTGTGGGCTCTGGAAAAGGGCCAATGCTGGCAGGCACAGGCAGCTGGAGGTGCCACACTGGAGCTGTGTCACCCTGTCACCCTCCCTGCACGGAGGACAAGGTGAGGCTCCCAGACAGGGTTGGCATTTCCAGGCAGTGTTGCTGTGATGCCAAGGGAAGGGTCTGTTCTCATTCCTGCCTGGCACGATGGGATCTGACCATGGTGTCCCTGTCCCTGTCGGGGACATGACAGTCTGGGCTGATGTCTCTGGCTTTCCCCCAGGGCTCAGATCTGTTCCCAGGATGGCTACTGAGCCTCCCTCTGTGCCCCCCTCACCCACGCCCCGGGGTTTAGGCAGATATAAATTTCTTTTTCCTGTAAGGAACATTTCTGATACATAAGCAGGATTATTTCCGTGGCTTGGCCAGCGGCCACAGGAGGAGCGAGCTCGGGGCCTGGGGAAGATTTCAGCTCCTGGCTGGGGTGGGGAGGAGGAGGAAAGGATAAAAAAGCCCCGACCTTACATGTAAATAAACTTAAAAATAAAAAGTGACAGAGATTATTTGCTGCTTAATGAACTAAAATGTCCAACCTCCCACCGAGCAGCGACATTGTTTATAAACTACAGAAAGGGCTTTATTTTAATGGGCAGTAAATCCCATTCATCCCCAGCCCTGGCAGTGCGGAGCGTGCGGGGTGAATAGGCTGGCGCTGGGACGCGGCCTCCTCGCTCCCGTGGCTTCTCCAAAAGGGGGTTTTTTCCCCCCCTCCTTTTCCCATATTTGCTGTTTTCCTCCTTTCCTCCTCTCTCCTCGTCCCCAGCACCGTGCTGATAGCGGGGTTATCTGGCCAGGAAGAGAGGAGGAATGGCTCCCTGTGCCTCGGCATGTCACATCCGCTGGCGTTTGTTTATTCATTTGAGAAACGCTCCCCCCCCCCAACCCTCTCTCCCTGTTCTATCCCTGGGTGGCAGCTGGAGAGTGGCCCGAGATAATCACAGCCTTATTTTTTATTTATTCCTCTTAAATAAAGCCTCCTGCAGCCTGCAGGCAGATTTTGTCCAGTTGCCCCCATCCTGTGCTCCTTACTCTGCGAACAGGGAGCGACGGTCCTTGGAGCAGAGCCCTGCTCCTACAGCTGATCCCACTGAGGATCCCTCCTGCAGGGAGTTTGGTGTGGGGACAGCCCCACTGAACTTGAAGGACCTCAGCAGTTGTAGGCAGGAAATGCAGATCAATATTCTGTCCTGGGCAGAGAGGATTTGTGGACAATAAGTACGTGGTCGAAACGTCCGCGGAAATGACGTTTCCTCACCCCCATCTGTGGTGGGAGGTGAGGTTTGGGTTAAAAAATGCTGGCAGTTATTTCTCCAGGTGTTTTTTGGAGCTGGTCAGGCCTTGCAGGACACGTCAGTGGGAAGCAGGTTGATAAATGTGGATTGGGGAAATCTTGAGCCACTGGGAAAAGTTGGGAGCTGGTACCTACCATAGGAGAGGGAGCGTGGTCAGGTCAGGTGGGAATTTCAGACATGCCTGACTTCCCCAGCACCTCAAAAAACTCCTGGCCATAACTCATAGGGTGATGTACTCCTAAGGCAAGAAAGAAAATAGTAACTTATCTACTCGTGCTGGAGTTTAATATCCATAATCTGCCATTAATCAAACCAGGGCCGTAAGATCCTTAGTGAGGCCTAATCAGTGCATAATGGATTATCTACAGGAACTAATAAAAGGTAATTATCTATGCTTTGCAAGTTCCAATTACTGTACTTATATGATCAATTAATTCTCGTAACGGTTTCCCAGGTGCAATTTGTGTGACAGCGTTGGGCTGACTGCAGGCAGAGGCTCAGTGCCTGCCTGGCTGCAGGGATGCCAGCAGGGATGCAGGGAGCAGCAGGGATGCTGGCTGGGGTGGCTTGAAGCTGAAGGAGAAGAGGTTTAGAGGAGATATTGGGGAGAAATTCTTTACTCAGAGGATGGGTACAGGTCATCTGGGGAAGCTGTGGTTATCCCTGGATGCCTGGAAGTGTCCAAGGCCAGGTTGGATGAGGCTTGGAGCAGCCTGGGATAGTGGAAGGTGTTCCCTGCCCGTGGAGGAGGTGGGACTGCATGAACTTTTAAGTTCCCTCCCAGCCCAAACCAGATGCTGTGATGTGGAGGGCAGCAGATGCTGGTGGCAGGGATGTCACCCTGCCAGCACAGCCACCCCGGCACATCCCACTCCCTGCCCTGGGAAAATCCAGCTCCATGCAGGGAGGGAGCTGAGGGACAGCGAGGGGCTGCCCTTGGTGGGCTTCCAGCCTTGCAGGGTGGTCCTGCCCCAACCAAAACCCCTCTGGGCTGTTCCCTCCCTGGAGCAGGAGCCGGTTCAGCGGCCGCTCGGCCCCACCGGTCACTGCCCGGCCCTGGGGACATTGCCCCGAGCTCAGCCTCACCTCGGGGACCCCCAGTGCTCCCTTCCCATGCCCCCAGCAGGGCCAGAGAGAGGCAGCTGGCTCCACTCATCTCCTGCTGCCTGTCCTCGGGTCCCTCTCAGCCTTGCAGAGTCATGGGAGGGTCTTGGAGGGGGAGGAAATATTCCAGCAATGTCTGCGCAGCGTTAGGGGCTGGCTTAGAGTTACAACGAACTTGAGACACTTTCCGTGTCCACTCGGGGCCCCGGCATTGTTGTGGGTAATTTGAAGCAGATTGAGGCAAGTGGCAGATCTGAGGGTTCTCGCAGGGTCGGGGATGGAGGAGGAGGAGGAGGAGGAGGAGAGGTGCTGGGGAATGAAGGAAAACACCATTCCTGCCATGCTGGGTGGAGCCCCGGAGCCAAACCCTCCCAGGCTGACCCTGGACACCTCCTCACCCTGGTGCAGCCCCAGCTCATGACTCAGCCTCTGCTTCTTCCTTCTCTTCTGGGGGATTTTTTTTTAATGTTCTGGAGCTCAGCAATCCAGTGTCACCTTTTGGTGTCTTGCAGGGTCAGGGTATGTTTTGGGCTCGCTGAGATTTGGGGTTGGAGAGCCAGGTCCTGTCCCTGAGGTGGCCTTGCTGGGACATGGGGATGTGTTGCCCCATCCCTATCCAATCCGTATCCTATTGAACCAAACCCTTATCAGAAACCAAGGCCTGAGGGTGTTTGGGAAGGTGTTGGATGGGTTTAATGAAGTTCTCTCAAGATCTGTTCCAAATCTTTCTGTTTGATTTCAGAATTTCAGAATTTGCAGATTTTCACATCACTGCAAAGGAGCAGAAACAAGGAATTGTTTCAGTACAAAACTTGGGTTTTCTTTTCTTTTTTTTTTTTTTTTTTTAAACCCCAGCTGTTGACATGGAATCTTTTGAGAATTTCCATTGTTACTTCCCCCAAACATGAAATTAATTCATCTGTCCTTAAGTCCTTTTTCTGGGAACAATCCTGGTTTCATTGACATTTTTGGTTAACACGGAAAAAAACCAAACTCACAAAAAGAAAAAGAAAAAAAAAAAAAAAAAAGGAAAAAACAACCCCCCAAAGCCTTTCTACTTAAAAAAAGAAACTCCCCTCCCATCTCTCCCAGTGCCCAGGACACAACCACTGCTTTGTTCCCAGCATGGGTGATATTCCCAGCTTGCTCCAAGCTGCTCTGCTGGATGGGGCCAGAGGGGAAGGGATGTTTCCTCCTCTCTGCTCTCACACGAGCTCTGGGACACGATGGTTTTGGGGGAGGATGCCTCCATGGTGGCCAGAATTTCCTGTCTTGGTGTGGTTTGGGGGGTTTTGGGGCATTCCTGGAGCTTTGCTGAGTCATGGGATGGGGAGGTGGATGCAGGCAGGTGGAGGTGGATGCTTTGTGTCTCTGTCACCTCGGGGAACCCACTGGGCACTGAAATACCAGCCCTGAGGACAGAGACCAGCTCCCAGTGCAGCCCCCTCCTCTCCCCTTGGCTGCAGGACTGTGCCCAGCTCTGTGCTGGTGTTCTGCACCGATCCTTCCCTTCTGCTGCCTCCTTGGTTTGTTTTTCCAAGCCTTGGCCACGTGTCCAGCCCTGCCCAGTGGGGAGGGAACGCTCTCCATACTGCTGGAGATGCTCCCACACACAGCCCTCAGCCCCAGCCTCTTCCACAGCTGCTTTTCTCTCCTTTTCTTCCTTTTGTTTCATTCCTCTTTTTTTTTTTTTTTTTTTTTTTTTGCCCTTTTCCCCAAGCAAGCCACCACAGGGTGCTCCAGACATTCCCCTGCAAACTATTCTCCCACTCCCAACCTTCTGCTCCTGCTTTCTTGTCTTGGCTGGGTGTCTGGGCTGTAAGGGACCAAGTCTGGGCACGCCAGGTCCCATTCATTCCCATTTCATACCTTTGATTCCAGCTTTCCAGCCTCCCCTGTGCAGACCTGACTCCCTGCCCCTGGATGTGCCCTCGTGGTGCTGGCAGTGGGGATGGGTTTGGAGCTCAGCACCCACCCTCTGGCTGATTTACACCTTCCTGGGACAGCTCATCTTGCACTGGCTTCCCAAAATGAGCCTGACAGCGAGGTGGCAGAGTGAGGCAGGGGATGCTGGCATGGGGGGGCTCACAAGTGCCGGGCTCATCCTGGATTCCTGCCATGCCCCAGCCTGGAGCTGCAGACCCCCCCTCAAATCCCCTGCTGGGTGGCTGGTCACAGCTGGCTGCATGAATTTCATACTTCAGATGGCACTGATCACAGGTCCTGCTGGATAAAATCCCCGCTGCCAGCAGCAGCCCCCGTGACAGGATTTGTGCAGTGTGCTTTCACCGGCTCTGGGGAAAGCTGCTGGCTCTGGCAGGTGTCGAGTGGGACCAGTGCAGATCACGCTGGGAAGTGCCACCCTGGGTGACAGGGAATCACTGCTGAGGAGCTGCTTGGCAGTGGGAAAAGGCCAGCAACTGTTTGTCAGGATTAGGAGGCGTGCGGCTTGGCAAAGCCGGGCCTAGCAAGGCCTGGTGCAGATAGGCACGTGTTCCCAGACCCAAATTTGTGTTTGTTTGCTGGCTTTGTTTTAATTTCAAACCGAGCCCTCTTCCCTGTGGTTAGATCCTCCCAGCTAAGCAAGTTTTAGCACAGGGAAGTTGCTGGAGGAAGGGAAAGGATGCTGGATGAGGCGTGAAGTGAGAGCAACCGCTGTCACCGCAAACACTTCCCGGCCTCTGGGAACAAAACCATCGGGTTTTTTTTTTTTTTTTTTTGCTCTGTCCTCTCCATTCATCCCCTTTTCCAGTGGCATTATTTCCTAAGCCAACATTGCTGCTTTTATTATTCCTGCTCGTTGTTTAAATAGCACCAGAGGTGTGCACAGCGTTTTTTCAAACGCTGGGGAAGGAAAGGGCCTTTCTCACAGGGGAAACTGTGCTAATTTAGGTGCTTGTGGGAGAAATAATTAAGGCTGAGAGGGGCAGGGAGCACCACAGAGAGGTGTCAGAGCAGAGGGATGGCCTGGAGCGAGGTCCTTGTGCCATCTTTTACCTGGGAATAGGAATTCTGAGCTTTAGGAGTGTGGGTGATGGGAGAGGCATCGTCTCCCCCAGACACAGCTCATGTGCCAAGGGCTTCTAAAAGGAGAGGGAAAAACAATCCCAGACTTGTGGCACCCAGTAATGCACTGACCCAATTGTGCACTGCTGTGTGAGGGGAGAGAAATTCCTTCCTGACCCTCGGGCTCATCAGCCCATGCCCTGAAGCATGAGATTTGATTTTCTTTATCTGGCTTTCCATAATTGCAGATGTTGTGGTCGGTGCTCCCCGTATCCCACCCGTCGGAAGCAGCATCTGCTGCCTTTAACTCAATGGACCTGCTCCTCTGGGAGTTCCATCCCGAGGCTTTGCTGGGAAGAGCCTGGAAGGAGGGAAGGATTGCTGGTTCCATCAACCTTCCCAGCTCTGGGGGGTTTTTCCAGGCTGGTGGCTCAGCTGGGGAGGGCAGGTGTCCCCATAGCCCCATAGGATAAAGTGCTGAACATTTGGGATTTCTGTGGGTGCCCTGCCACAGCTCACCCCGAAAGGGTTAAAGGCTCTCACCCCTTCCAGCCTAGGGAAGTGGAATTAGTCACAGCCCTCAGGAGAAGTGCTGGCCAGGTTATAAAAATGACAAACGAGCAGAAATCAATAATGAAGTTAGTGTTTTCTGGGAATGCTGGGCATGAACGGAAAAACACATCAGCACGGGTGGCGGGTGCTGGGATGGGCTGCCCTGTCCCTTGTATGGTCCCTTTCTCCTCCCCTGGAGCATCTTCCAGTCTCCCTGGCACCATCCACACTGGGATGGTTCTGCAGGCCAGCACCTCCCAGGGATTTTTGGTTCCTCTTGGAGCAGAGCTTGTGTGATTCCAGCTCCCTCTGGGTGCCCCTTCAGCGTGAGGCAGCTCCGGGGTGTTGGGAATTGGGGATTCCAAGCGGTGCCCTCAGGGAAATGGAGTTTCTGCTTAATCTTCAGGATACAGGGGAGCATTCCCACAGCGGAGAGGGAGCATTGGAGGCCACGTTTCCTCTTCCAAAGGGACTTGGGCATGTCTGGAAAGGAAACGGCTGCCTAATTAGATGGCTTGAAAATCTTTACCCCCGCTCGTTACAAATACATTCATCATCCCCTATTGAAAGAACCACGCTGCGAAAATGACATTATTATGATTATTATTATTTATTGTGTCGGTATGAATGAGCTTAATCCCTTCCTAGCCTGGGCTGGGTTCAGAAAGTGACCCAACATCCCAGTGCTGCTTCCTGGCCCTGGTGTCACCTGGGTTGTGTGCAGCCGTAAGCCTGATTTGGGATGTCTTGGGAATTTGCAGCAGTGCTTTAAGGTGGGCAGCTTTAAAATGTGTAAAGGAGGGGAAAAAAGTGGCCCAGGGGTGTAAATAAGAGGTGGAAGTGAAGGGGGTGATTCCTGGCAGAGGTCAGTGCAGGGAGGGAGTGGGGAAAAGCTGGGGTGGCAAGTGACTGAGCTGTTCCAGGGGAGCAGGAGGTGTCTGCACAGCATTCCAGGGTTGGTGGCTTTCCCAGCCTATTAACACATTTCTCTAATTAATATAAACTTCCTTATTCAGGCCTGGGTTCTGGTTGAGCTGGCTGGGTGTCCCGCTCCCTCCTTTGGGATGTGGTTTCTCTGGGAGGCAATGCCAGGTGCCTGGAGCTCTGTCACAGCCATGGAGAGCCTCAGGGATGGGTGGCAAAATGCAGATCTTGATCCATTGTGGTTCTTCCCTGCCTATGGTGGCCTGGGTGACACCCAGACCCTGAGGAGCTGTTGGAGATCAAAGGGTTAATGGAGGCTGGGGGGGATGGATACCTGGGAAGAACTCCTGTTCCTCCAAGGAAATCAGTGAGCTGGGATGCTCACACTGCTCGTTTTCAAGGTGTTGTCTCCATCACCACTTTCCAGCTGGAATTAGTGGGGCCAGCTAGACAAAGTGGGCTCAAAGCAGAAGCTTTCACTCCGAACACCCCAAGAACTCCTCAAACTTGAAAAAATCCCAAAGCAAACCAATCCCACCCCTTCACTGCCTGGATGGAGTGAAGCAACACTGGGGAGTGAAAGATTCCCAGCCCCTCTTTGCCACCAGCTGAGCAGGGAAAGGGCGTGCAGTGTCCTGCTGGGATGAGATGGCCCTCAGGAGCACCATGGCTGGGATCTCCTGCTCCCACAGGGAGCAGCCAGCACCTACCTGAGCCACAATTCCACGTGCTATGGCACATCCAGGCTCTTCCACAACCACGGATCCACCGGAGGCACGCCGGTGCGAGGCAACCCCCCTGCCTTGGGTCCCTGCCAGTGCCGAGAGCTCTGCCCAGTGCTGGTGGCACTGGTCCAGCCCCCAGGCTAATGAGGTGGCTCCCAGTCCTGGTTAATCATTTGCCAGGGAGTGCTGCCGGGCTGTGCCCGGATCCCCGGCTCCTGCGGACAGGCCGCGGTGCGCTCGGCTGTCGCGCTCTCGCCCCGGAGCTGCCGCGCCGAACGTTTTGCAACAGAAAACCCCAAACCACATGAAAGCAGCCGAGTTTCACATTTCATTGTAACCCCGAGTTCAGGTTTGCCAGGAGTCTCGGTAGCTTTACAAACCTTTCCCACCAAGCTGCAGCGAGAGCTGTCGGTGAGCCCGGTTTGGGTGCGAACCCAGGTGCAACTCGGGTCGCGTTTGAGGTTTGTGCAAATGTGAAATCTGAAGGGTTTTGAGAGGAAGGAAGAGGGGAACCCAAACACACGTCAGGGCAGTGCTTGCAGCGAGCCCTACTCACATCTGGGGCCGAACTCTTCATTCCTTGGGGACCCAGGACCGTGGCACCCATATTCTCTGCACTAAGGGATGTTCTTGGGGATGCTTTGGCTTGGCAGCATCACCCCCAAGCCAGCTGCTAGAATTTGAGAAGTGCTCTGAGCATCTCTGGGGAGTGACCCAATGACCTCGTGACAGCTTATCCCAGTGTCTGCCACCTCTGGGGCTGCTGTGGAGTGGCTGTGGGTTTGCCTTAGGAAAAAACCCAGTGAAAGCCAGCGGTGTGCAGAGATGCTCCAAAAAAGCAAACGTTGGGGTGGGGATGGGGCTCCCTCTGAACCACCACGCCTGGCACACACCCAGCCCTGCCTCTGGATTCCGTGTGTTATTGGATCCACCCGCGGATCGCCTTTTCGGCAGCGCCGGCTTTCCTTTCTCCAGCAATTTCCTGAAATAACGTTAGGGAAATGTGAAAATCTTGAACTTTTGAACCTCCCCGGAGGACGGCAGGAGGAGGGGACGCCCGCCTCCTCCCTGACGTTTATTTTGGCTACAGGGCCTGGGGATGGGGAGGAGGGGGCTCTGCAGGCCGCAGAGGAGCCGGAGCAGCGCTGCCCCTTATTAATTAATGACTTTCTCATCGGTGGGTCACGGAGGGGAGGAAGGCAGAGGAAGTTTTCTTTTGCTGGCAGATGCCGGGGAGAAGGGGAGTGCCTGGGCTGGGTGGTGAGGGCAGGGGGTGACACTCGGGGTGATGGATGGGGCCGCGGGATTTTCGCCGGGCTCCGGACCGCGGGCAGCTCGCACCGGAGAGGAGCAGAGCAGGGAAGGGGGATAGGCTGTGCCTGGGAAGTACTTTTCCCTCTGATGAACTTCAGAGGAGTATAAATCACTGCCAGGCTGCAGCTGCGGAGCATGTGACGCTGGCAAATTAATGGGCCTTTGGAAGAGCGGCCATCACATTCCCCTCCGGCCTCTTAAAGGCACCGCCGGCCTCTCCAGGGCTGGGAATGGGGAACTGGGGGGGTCAGGGCTGGGCTGGGGGAGCCCCACGGTTATCCCTGAGTGAGATGGGTGTGCCCATGGAGATGGTCCAGCGTGAGGGCTCTGTTATGCTCACCATGGTGCACAGCTCCCCATGGTGGAACTTAATCTGTGGTGGAACTCAATCCATGGTGGACCTCAGTCCATGGTGCTCTCAATCTGTGGTAGAACTCAATCCATGGTGGACCTCAGTGCATGGTGGAACTCAATCCATGGTGCTCTCAATCCGTTGTGGACCTCAATCCATGATGGAACTCAGTCCATGGTGGAACTCAATCCATGGTGCTCTCAATCCGTTGTGGACCTCAATCCATGATGGAACTCAATCCATGGTGGAACTCAATCCATGGTGCTCTCAATCCGTGGTAGAACTCAATCCATGGTGGACCTCAGTCCATGGTGGAACTCAATCCATGGTGCTCTCAATCCGTTGTGGACCTCAATCCATGATGGAACTCAGTCCATGGTGGAACTCAATCCGTGGTGGAACTCAATCAGTGGTGGGGTCCTGCTCTGCTGTCTGTGGACAAACAGGGCCAAGGAGCTCCTGGGACTGGTACTTTTGGGTACCTGGTGGGGCTTGGTGTAGTGGTGCCTCTGCTCTGCTCTCAGCTACTCAAGTTTTGTGCACCAGAGTGGAGGATGGAGACAGACCCAGGGCATCCAAGACATCGTGGCTGGAGTGTTGAATCTGCATCAGAGGTGGCTGAGCCCTTGCCCAGGGACAGCAGGGTGCTGTAGCAGGGGGCCTTGGAGCATCTTTCTCTCAGTGGCATCAAGAGGCCACCACATGCCAGGGCTGGGCATCCCCAGCCATCCCATTCCAACAAGCTGCTAGAAACTCTCATCCAGGGTCTCCGGGGCCACCAGGAGAGCCCATCACACCACCTTGTTCCTCTTCCTTGCTCCTTAAAGCAGTGGTGGAAGAGGGGGAGAATCCAGTGCTGCAACTCCTGCCCAGCGCTGCTGGAATGCAGGAGGGGAGAGGGAGCTGAGCCACCCGCCCAACAGTTAAAAATGACTAAATACTTCCCTAATATAATTAGGTTTCCATGCAAGCAATTGCCTTAATTGCCAGGGGGATGTGGGGCAGGGCAGGGGGAGCCAGGCTGGGCTGGCCCCGTGCTGCTGCTTTGGTCGGTGTCTCATGTTCTGCTCCAGCTGGAACCAGGGATTTGTTGGGGGAAGATATTCCCAGGGATGCCCCAGTAAGGATTTGGCTGGGCCAAATAAATAAAAATAAATAAATAAACAAACAAAAAATAAATAAAAGTGCTTTGTGAACACGGTGGGGCTGGAAGCAAGTGGTGGTGAGCAGGACCAGTGTCACCCTCCATGGATGGGTTTGCTGGGAGATGAGCTCAGATTCTACCAGGACATGCTACAGTTTAAATTCCTGTTTATTTTCTAAGTGCTGTTGGAGGGCAGGGAAAGTTAGGCAGGCAAAAAAAAAACAAACCACAAAACACCAAAAAAACCCAACCGAAGCAGAGCCCACTCTGTGATTTACGTGGTAAAGGAGATAAGTGGGGATTTAAGGAGAGGGGAATATATAATTGAGACGAACGTGTAACATGAGCACGGATCCAAACAGAGAGATTGTAATCAGAAGTGTGAGGAGAAGCTGGGGTTTATTAATGAAACGTCTCATCCATTTGTCAGCTGAAGAGGAGCAGCCTTTCCCAGCAGCTGGAGGGGGAGGATGTGGGGATTCTCTCGGTGTTCCTGACACAGGGATCGAGGCTGCCATCTTCCTGCCCCTCTGGATGGTGCTCAGCCTGGAAGGCCAGGCAGGATTAGAGGAAAAAAGGAAGTCTGTGGTTTCTGGGAAGCTGGATGTTGTTGTTTTCCTGGCTGGAATCTGCCCTAGAACTCAGGAGCTGGGGGAGCTGCTCGGCGGGGCTGAGAACCACCCAAGGAGGGGCTTGTTGGAGCCTTCTTCAAAGTCCCTCATCTTCCTCATGCTCTCCCTGATCCCAGTGCTTGGCTGCCCTGCAGTCCCTCTCCCCTGACTGCTGCAATGCCCAGGCACATCTGGGAAGTGCTGCTGACCCCGTCCCACAGCCCTGCTGTCCCCCAGAGCTTGGACAAACCCCTCTGTCCCAGCCTGCAGGCTGCAGCCTGGTGCAGACACATCTGACCCAGCTGGGAGAGCATGGAGCACCCAGCTCCAGGGTCCTTAGTGTCACATTTCCAGGCCTGGAATTCACATGGTTTGCCCTTGCTGTGTGGTGTGGGGGTTCTGCACCGTGTGGCTCACTAATTGCCTGTTGTGGGGGTGCCACCAGGAGAGGTGACACCAAAGCCTGGTGCAGTCACCCTATTGCATGCTCCACTCAGTCCCTTTTACCCCTGGTGCAGTCACCCTATTTCATACCCCACTCAGTCCCTTTTACCCCTGCTGAAGTCACCCTATTTCATGCCCCACTCAGTCCCTTTTATCCCTGGTGCAGTCACCCTATTTCATGCCCCACTCAGTCCCTTTTACCCCTGGTGCAGTCACCCTATTTCATGCCCCACTCAGCCCCTTTTACCCCTGGTGCAGTCACCCTATTTCATGCCCCACTCAGTCCCTTTCATCCCTGCCCAGTGTTGCCTTTGGGGTCTCTCCATCCCTTGGCGTTGGACGCCGATGCTGGCGGTGCCCAAGGGGTTAACCTGGGGCTGTGCTCAGCTCTGGCAGGGGAAACGCTGCCTTGTACACGAAGGGAACATTTTTGTGAGGGGTCCTTCCCCTTCCCAGGCCCTGGCAGATATCTGTGGGCTGCCAGAACTCCTGGAACGCCGAGCCCCGCCGGACATTGACCCGTCCGTGCCGAGCTCAATTAGCTGAGGCTATCTGATTGGACTTGGCGCAGCCTAATTAGCTTTGGACTCCAACCAGAAACTTAAACCCAAAGGCAGCTTGCAGGCAGCCCATCCCTTTGCTGCTGCCTGCCCGAGGGAGGGAAAAGCTTTCCCAAGCCTCCTGTTCTGGCCTGGGAAGGGGGAACAGCCCACCCAGCCTTCCTGCCCATCCCTCTGGCCACACAGCTGGAGTTGAGGGGGCTCAGACCTCCCCTCCTGCCCAAAACGTGTTACTGATCCCCAGCAGGTCACATAAAACCAAAGGCAGCTTCTTCCTCTTGGGAAAAAGTGCATGGCAAGAGGGAACTTGCTTTTTTGGAAGGGGATCTGACTCTGCCTTCACTGTCGTGTCACACACCTTCCTCTGTAGCACCCAGTTCTCAGGCTCCTTCTTCCTCCTGAGGGTCACAAAGTGGGTGGTTTGTCCCTGAGGGAACTGGCTCACTCCAGAAGGTTCTCCAGTCATGGGTGGAGATGTGGAGGAGGGGCTGAGGTGGGAAGGGATGGCTGAGGTGGGAAGGGATGGCTGTTTTGGGACCCTGGGTTCCTTTCCCCATCGGGATTTCCCTCTCTGTGACCATTAAAGCATAAAAATGCTGCTGGGAAGGAATTTTCAGGGATCTGTTGACCAACTTTCCACCAGGCATAGTTCTGAGAGGGGGGCATTTCTCCAAGGAGGCTTGGAAAACAGCATTCCCAAGGGCTGCCCATGCCCCCTTCCCAGCAGTGAAACCCTCTGGATGGGTGGCTCATGAGAGGATGGATGTCAGGATGCCTCCTGACCAGATGACACCTCCGTGCCCATGCCAGGCTTGCTGGGTGGCAGCTGAGGGATGGAAAACTCCACGTGGCCTTGCCATCCTCCAGCACCCCCTAAGGAAAACCACCACGACCGGCTTTCTGGAAAACCACTAAGTGGTGCTGGTTTTGCTGGTCAGCGTCTCTGCAGCTTTGGTGCCTTGGGCTGCCAGCTGCACACCGGCGCTGAGCACCGGCCCAGGCCCCGCTGGATCAATTAAAGCCCATTATGCCAAGTGAATGACTGTAATTATCTCAAATCTGGATTAATGTGCACGCACAGCACCGTAATATAATCCTCCTGCCTGGTGCTTTGTGGGCCCTTGTTCCTGGGAGACAGGTGGAGGCAGGGACCCGCGATTCATGGCTGTGTCTTCCTCCTCCTCCTCCTCTTCCTCCTCCTCTCACCTCCTGCTGCTGGCTCAGAACCCGAGCACGGAGCTTGGCCCATCCTGTAGGATCTCCAAAAGCCGTGTGGGCTGATGGTTGCTCTCCATGCTGAGCTCAGGTGGGAGCACGTGGCAATGGGGAGGTGCTGTCCCTCCTGCCAGTCCCCCAAAATTGCACCTCCAGGACTCTTTGTTAACAAATGAGCAACACATTTTAGCCCGTGGATCTCAAAGGAAGGCAGTGGCTGGGAGAGCTGCTGGGCTGCTCTGCTCTTGGTCTTTAGGATTTGCCAGAGGGAGAATACGGGAAGCTGAGGGTTGGGAGCTCCCGTTTCCCAGAGCACTCAGCATCCTTTTGGCTGCTTCTTGCCCTGCCTGCTTTGCAGAGGGATGTTCCTGGGCTCAAGGGAGCAGGTTTCAGAGGAGTGGAGAGCTTGGCTCCAGGTCTGAGCCCCATCCTCTCTCCCCATCCCCGGCATGGAGATGTCCCCAAGTGTTGGGGACAGTGGTTGGGATGATCTGGGGCAGTGCCTGATCTGGGTTCTCTGGTGAGCCCAGCACATGCCACGTGTGTGGCTCGTTACTGGGATGCCCTGGGGGATCTCCAGCATGGGTTTGGAAGCTTCTCCTCTTTCTGCTGGAAGGAGCCTAAAGCTCCTGAGCCCCCCGCGCGTCTCGCTGGATCCTGCTTGGATTTTCATAGCTCGGAGCCCAGCACCCCCTCAAGGGCAATTAGATCACTTCCAATTCGCCCGTAAGCCCATAAAACCGCAATTGAGTGTAATTAAAAGGCCATAATGAGCTCCAGCAACCTGCGGGACCACTGTGCTTTAGCTCTCACCGTGCTCCTTTCGCGGGCTGGGGTGGAGCCAGCGAGGCCGCCAAGGCCGGCGGCTGCAGGGAGGGTGAGGAGCTCTGAGCAGAGCTCCCTGGGCAGGGTGGGCAGACCTTGGGGTGTCCCTGGGTGCCACCATCACCACGTCCCCACCCTGGTGATGCCCACCAGGGAAGAATCCCTGGGAGCAGCACTCTGTTTTTGGGGAGCAGAGGGAGCATCTTCTCCTCTGCTGGCATCATTCCCGGCTAGTTTGGCTTGACTGGTGCGGTTTGGAAGGTGGAAAGGGACCAGCAGGTCCAGCCACCTCTCAGCATGGCCAGGCTGTGTTTGGGGAAGGTTGGTGGTGGGGGACAAGTGTAGCAGTGATGCCTGAGCCCTCGTCCCTTGGCTGTGGGATCCCCCAAACCTCCCTTTTAGGGTGCATGAGGACACCCAAGAAGTTGGAGAGATGCAACCCCAAAGCAGAGTTTGCCTGGGAAACCCAGATTTGGGGCACAGAGTTTAGTTGGGGACATCAGTCCCCTGTCCCACACCCCAAAAGTGCTAGGAGGGGGGACAGCCCCGCTCTGAGCTACTTCTGCAAAGGGCTCTGAAGAGCTGCCACGTCGAGCCCTTCATCAGGCACCCCCTGGCAGCCCTGGCAGCAGCACTACACTGCCCCTATTATGGGCTGGCCCTGCAGCGGGTTCCCAGCCAGTAAATTAGGGGCAGTGACTGCAGAACAGAGAGCATTGTGAGAGCGGGGCCAGCGCCGGCCCTTGAGGGATGAAACAGGAGCCTGTAATTTCTCAGCACTGTTGTGACATCTTTGCACAAGCGTGTGATTGAGTCACATTTGCTTTATCAGCAGAATCCTTGTTTGCCTGGGTGCACCCTCCTCCTCCCCCTGCCCCCCCCTCCACCCAGCGCTGCCAGGGTGGGGGAGAGCTGCCCGCTCCCCTCCCCCTGGGCTTCCCTGCTCTCCTCACACTTCCCATATGGCCTGCTCCTCACCCTTCCTGCCTTTTCCCTTCTCTGCCTGCCCTTGTCTGCCTGGGGCATGGGTGGGAGTCCTCTGCATGGTGGGGAAATGGTTTGGGATGGGGAGATGGTTTTTGGGATGGGAAGATGGTTTTTAGGATGGGGAGGTGGTTTTTGGGATGGGGAGGTGGTTTGGGATGGGGAGGTGGTTTTTGGGATGGGGAGATGGTTTTTGGGATGGGGAGGTGGTTTTTGGGATGGGGAGATGGTTTTTGGGATGGGGTCCATGCAGGGATCAGGGAAGCCAGGAGTGCAGGAGGAAGAGGCGTTTCCTCTGGTGGCATGGCAGCTCGTGGGGACAGCAGCTTCTGGGAAATTCCCCTTTTCAAGGCATCCCCCTCGGAGATGGGGTAACCCCTCCAGGCTTCCAGCTCTGCCACTGCTGCAGGAACAGGGTGTGATTTTAGCAGGCTCCTGAGAGGGTGGGATGGGGTTTTTAAGGGAAAAAAAATCCAAAATAAGCCCCTGTGCTGATGCTGAGCACACTTGGTCAGCCCCAGTGTGGGGTCTGTGCGCTGCCTCCTCCAGAGCAGCTCTGAACATTAGGAACATTTTTGGTGTGGATCCTGTGGTGGGGGATCTCTAGACCCCTGGGCATCCAGGGTCCAGCAGGTGATGGGCTGAGTTAGGGGTGAGTGTCTCCCACTTTGAGCTGGATTGCCAAAAAGTGGGATTCTCTCCAGAGGAGAAAATAAAACAGGGCAGAGAGGAGGAACAGAGCTGCAGGGACAGAGGTGACCCAGCTGTGGGACAGGGATGCTGCTGCGAGGTTTGGGGTGGGTCCACGGCTGAGCAGTGGGATGCTTTTGCACTTCCCCTTCATCTTGTGGGAAGGGAGCAGAGGTTTTCTGAGTGCCAAGTGGGAATTCAGGCTGGGGAGGGCGAGGCTGGCGTGCAAAACAGAGAAGCTGCTGGTGGCTGCCGTGACCTCATGCCAGGGCCCATCAAACCATCAGGTGGAAGGCTGGCAGGAGGCAGCAGCAATGCCTGGCAGCACGCAGAGGGATGCTGTGGAATTCCTCCAGCCAGGGGAAACCCCTGCTGCTGCTCTGAGTGCCCAGGAAGCAGCTCTGCTGCTGCCTGGGATCCGCGGAGGTGCCGGGCGGTGCTGCGGGAAGGTTTCGGGGAGAGCGCAGAGCCAGAGGTGAGAAGCTCTGTGGCTTTGAGGTTTTTGTTTGGTCAAAGTGAAACCTGCTGGGAGGAAGAATCCATCCCGTGCAGATTGCAGCTGAAACTGAGTTTCTCACTGCCCTGGAGCAGCTTGAACCACCACGGTGTCACCTGGGCAAGATTCTGAGTGTGGCAGTAATGGGGTTCTGGGTGCAGTAATGGGGTTCTGAGTGTGGCAATAATGGGGTTCTGGGTGCAGTAATGGGGTTCTGAGTGTGGCAGTAATGGGGTTCTGGCTGTGGCAGTAATGGGGTTCTGAGTGTGGCAGTAATGGGGTTCTGGGTGCAGCAGTGGGATGCTGGTCCCACATCCCCCGAGTCTCAGAGCAGATTCCCAAAGAGAAACTGCACGTGGTGGTTTTGAAATGCCTGCAGAAAGACAGATTTCTGTGTGCTGCCCTGTGTGCAGGGTTTGGGGGGGGGGGGGTCTCAGAGGGATGTTCCCAGGTTGGTTTTTTTTGTACTTGAGTCCAGAAATATAAAAAGACAAAGCAATTCCAGTTACTTTTTGGTGAAATCAGAGCTGCTCAACACGCTTGACCACGCTGCATTCCCGTGGTCCTGCATCCCTTTGCCTGTAGCTCTGGAAAAGATCCTCAGAAGGGATTTATGGATGAAACACAGCTGCATCCTGTGATGCCTTGGGGTGCCCATTCCCAGGGGTTCCTCGTGTGCTGGGAGCCCAGCTGGTTTGAAAGGATCAGTTGCCTGTCCTCACTGGGCAAAGTGCTTTAAATGCAGCTGAATTTGCTTGGATTTGCCTGTTTCTTGGATCCATGGATGAGTTTTTGGGATAACAACCAGGCTCAGTGTGCCCAAGCCAGGCACTGCTGGGTCTGTGGCTGCGGCCACCCTTGGAAGGGGAGGAGGCAGCTCTTGCTCCATCCTCCCTTCAGTTCTCAGCTGTGCTGCTGTAAATTAAGAGCAAACTTACTCAAGATTGTAGGCCAGGGGCTATTTAAATTCATCCCCGGGTTTGTGATCGGGACAAAAGTGAGGACCTGACCTCTTGTGGTCACAGCATTACCATGGCAATTTTCACGTGAAAACCACCGTCCTGCCCCCATCCTGCTGTTCTGCTGCTTGCCACTCACCCCCTGGTTTGCTGTGGGGAAGGAGAGAGAAAAGGAAAAGGGGGAAACCTCCATCATTTGAGGTTCCTGGTCTGGAAAGCAGGTGAGATTCCCGAGCTGCTTTTGAGGAATGAAAGCAAAAGGACGCGGATTTTCACTGCCGAGTTCATTCTGGGGTAGGGTCACCCCAAGAAGGACTTCACCTGATCCACGTGCATTTGGGGTTGGGATTTGGAGCCTGGGCACCCCCAAAGTGATGCTGGAGAGCAGAGGAGGAGGATGTTGGCAGAAGCCTGATCCGTGCTGCTGGTCCTGCCCCCCTCCCAGCGTGGCCCTGCAAAGCCCAAACACCAAGGGCTGACTTAAGGAAGGGAGTGGCAACCCAAATTTAGAACTTCCTGCTGTTTAATACCCAGAGTTGGATTTGCTTTCTGATTAAGGAGGAGAAGGTGCTGAGGGAAAAAAAAAATTAAAAAAAAAAAGAAAAGCAGAAGCAGGGGGGTTGTGAGTGACTTCCCAAATCTCAGCTGGTGTCAGGGACAGGCTCTTGGGTTGGTCCTACAGTGACAACTCCTGGGGTGCTGCAAACCCCTCTGATCCCAATGGATTGGCTGTGGGTTGTACCCTAGGTGAGCAGCTCTCCTCAGCTGCAGAAGAACACAGCTCAGGGAGTCTGTTAGTGCCTTGAAATATGTTTTATTTTTTAACTTCCCCCTCTCTCAGACCTGAGTGCTGAGCCACCGAGCTGCTGAGTAAACTCCCAGGATATGCCAGAAAAGGTTTTCCAGCAGAGCTAGGTCACTGTAGTTTTACTGGCAAAGCCTCTTAGGCATAAATGAAGATTATTCTGGTGAAAGCTTACGCTGGTACACTTTATTCCGGTACAAATGAGCTATCCTGGGGGAAAAAAAAGCGCCTCTGCACGTTGGAATTGTTTCTGCTCTGGGACATTTTGTGGTCTAGAAATGTTAAAATCACAGCCCTTGGTGATAGTGCTGGATCAGCAAAAGCTGCTTCAGCTGCTGCAGCCGTGCCCTGGCCAGGCAGCAGCACTTGGAGTGACACTGGGTGACAAAATGCCACAGGGAAGGGTGGCGAGGGCTGGTGGCATTCCGGGTGTTCCTGGAGGGTCTGACCTGCCCATCTGGGGTGCATCCAGCCGTGGATGTTGGCTGCTCCCAGCTGGAGCTTTGTGCTGAGTGCCATGGGGGGTGGAAAACAGCGGTGGAGAGCTGCCCACGGGTGCCGGGTACAAATGTTTTATGAAGATTTTTTTTTTTCTTCCCCTTATTGAAAACGATCGATAATATTCTTGTTCTGATTATTACCATGATGATGATAATGCCAGAAGTGTGCTGTCTGAGGGAAGGGTCGAGATGCTGCCCTGGATTTTGGAACAGCCAGGATCTGTTCCCAGCTTTGGCTCCAGTTTGCTGGGTGACTTCGATGCAGGTGACATCAGTCTGTGCCCTGCTCGTGCCATCAGTGTTTGGTTTTGGGGCTGCTGCTGCTGCTAAAAACCTCTGTGAGGATGAGGAGTCCATCCCAAAGAGATCTTGGAAAGGCAAGGATCTGCTGAGGGAAAGGGCTGAGCACTAGAGACACAAAACTCAGTCTCCCCTGCTGGGTCTGGTGTCCAGGGACTGACTGGTTCCTGGTGTGGGAGCACTCACAGGGCTCCTTGCAGCCATCCCTTGCACATGGATCATGTGCTTCTGCCCTAAATGTCATATTCCTTGGGAAAAAAAAATTCCCATCCGAACTCTGTGGCTGGCTGGCTCGTAGTTTGGAGGAAGAAGAAGAGCTTCACTGCAAATTCTTCAGCTGCTGACGAGCTCTGGTTTCTGATCTCCCAAACTGCCATGGGGCATCTTCGGGGACAGACAGAGGTCGTTGTGCTGAAACAAAGGACACACACAGAAAATAGCTGCAGTTGATGGGTGTGACAGAGGGGAAATGCTTTCAGAACTTTTTTTTCCCCCTATTTTTTTGTTTTTAATTTAGAAACAGGCACAGAGTTTATTTTGGTCAAGAGATAGTCACACAGAGCAGCTGGAAACGGCAGAACTCCTCGAGGAGAAGGAGCAGTCTCACACTGCTTGAGCTGAAAATGCTTTTGGGGAAATGCCTCCTCTGTTTGCTGCAGTCCAAGTGGTGCTCATCAGTTTGGGAATTTGTGTCTGTTAAGGATATTTCTTCAATCTAGGCCTTTTTCTTCTTTAAATTCATCTTTTTTTGTACCATTCTTTTTGCAGTCAGGGTCCTTGTGATGGGGAAGAGGGCAGACTCCTCATATCCCCCTCCTGATGCCCATCTCTCCACCATCAAGTTCTGTTTTCCCCAAACTCCCAATTCCCTCCAGCCCTGGGCTGAGTTGCCTCAAGTGGACTCTTGATTTTGCTGAGTTTAAAGAACCATATTTGCCTGCTGGATGTAAATGTTTGTCATTGCCACCGCTCTCCCGGCCGGGTTCCGGAGCAGGGAGTGTTTGCAGGAGGAGTGGAAACCTCCCAGTGTCCAAGAAGTTGCTTGGAACTTTTGAGTCCTGATGTTCTGCAGGAGTCCTGGTCTGGGTCAGATTTCCCAGCGTGTGGCCGAGGAGTTTGGGTGCAAACATCCCCAAAAAGTGGCCATGCCTACCCACATCTCCCTGATTATCCTCTCCTTCTCCTTCTCCTTCTCCTTCTCCTTCTCCTTCTCCTTCTCCTTCTCCTTCTCCTTCTCCTTCTCCTTCTCCTTCTCCTTCTCCTTCTCCTTCTCCTTCTCCTTCTCCTTCTCCTTCTCCTTCTCCTTCTCCTTCTCCTTCTCCTTTCTCTTCTCTTCTCTTCTCTTCTCTTCTCTTCTCTTCTCTTCTCTTCTCTTCTCTTCTCTTCTCTTCTCTTCTCCTTCTCCTTCTCCTTCTCCTTCTCCTTCTCCTTCTCCTTCTCCTTCTCCTTCTCCTTCTCCTTCTCCTTCTCCTTCCCCTTCCCCTTCACCTTCACCTTCACCTTCTCCTTCTCCTTCTCCTTCTCCTTCTCCTTCTCCTCTCTGATCAGTCAGATCAGTTTTTCCCGATTGCTGTGGGAGCAGGGTGGCTGAGGGGAGCTGATGTGGTGACGTGGGGCGTGCAGGGAGCTCCCAAGGAACGGGGATTTTGGAAGAGGTGCCGGCCCCACACCTGCTCTGCTTTCTGATCTGCTCGAGTAGGCGCTGGCCGGTGGCCAGTGACCCTCCTGTGACCTCTCCTGCCTTAAATATTCCGGATCTTTTCAGAGGAAGGACTCTGCTCCGCTGCCTTCCCTTCTGCACGGCCCAGGGGCCTGCTGCATCCTTGCAAGGTGTCCCTCCATCCCCCCGGGGCCCTGCACCATAAAGAGCTCCTGCCTGGCTCTGGGGGCTCTCCCAGCCCTTTTAAGAGACAGCAGCACCAGAGGGCTGGGAAGTGCTGTCCTACAGCTCCTGGAATCCTGCAGGAATTTCCTGGGGTTCCTGTTGGGCCTCCCTCGCGTCACTGGGCCGCGGGTGACGCGCTGGCCGCCGCTGGGTTTGTGTCAACATCCTGGGGCCAGGCCAGCCCGGGGACAGGAGCACTGCTCTGCCCGGCCCAGGGGGGCCTTGGGGGGCCACACCGGGGGTTCTGGGGGCAGCAGTGGGGTGCTGGGGGCAGCAATGGGATTCTGAAGGCAGCAGTGGGATTCTGAGGGCAGCAGTGGGATTCTGGGGCCAACAGTGGGGTGCTGGGGGCAGCAATGGGATTCTGGGGTTGACAGTGGGATTCTGAGTGCAGCAGTAAGATTCTGAGGGCAGCAGTGAGATTCTGAGGCCATATGGGGGATTCTGGGGGCACCACTGGGGTGCTGGGAGCAGTAATGGGATTCTGAGGGCAGCAGTGGGATTCTGAGGGCAGCAGTGGGGTGCTGGGAGTAGTAATGGGATTCTGAGGGCAGCAGTGGGATTCTGAGGCAGCAGTGGGATTCTGAGGCAGCAGTGGGATTCTGACGGCAGCAGTGGGGTGCTGGGGGCAGCAATGGGATTCTGGGGGCAGCAGTGGGATTCTGAGGGCAGCAAGGGGATTCTGGGGTTAACAGTGGGATGCTGGGGGCAGCAGGGGGATTCTGGGGACAGTAGTGGGATTCTGGAGACAGTAGTGGGACTGTGGGTGCAGCAGTGGGATTCTGGAGGCAGTGATGGCATTCTGGAAGCAGCAGTGGGATTCTGGAGGCATAAATGGGATTCTGGAGGCAGCAAGGGGATTCTGTTTGCCTAAATGAGAGTATGGATGCAGTAATGGGATTCTGGGTGCAATAATGGGGTTCTGGGTGCAGCAGTGGGGTTCTGGGTGCAGTAATGGGGTTCTGGGTGCAGCAGTGGGATGCTGGGGCCAGTGATGGGCCTGTGGAAGCAGCAGTGGGATGCTGGCCCCGCTTCTTTGCGAGCGCAGCGTCGCTGCCTTGCTGAACCTCCTCTTCCTCCTGCTGGGGTTTCCCCACCAGGATCAGGGATCTCCAGGGAAGGCTGGGCTGCTGTGGGTTCAGTGTTTCCCACCGTGTGACATTCTTGTACTAATTGCTCCAAAATCCTGGGGACACAGCTGATCCTGACGGATGCAGGTGGCTGAAGACAGAATTCCCCAGGCTTTAGTTCACTTCGGGGCCTGCAAACCAAAGGCAGGCCCACCATGAACACACCAGTGGCCCTGCTGGTGCATCCCTGTCTCTGGATCCCTGGTGTGAGCTGCGGGGGTCTCTGGGTGGGTTTTTGGGGGAGCCCTGCCCGTGCTGCCCACCCCTGTCCCCTCTGCCTTCCGCCCGCCCCTCCCTGGGGGCCGGAGCCAGCCCCTTCCTCGCTGGGGATTGTTTTGCAAGCAGCGTGACAGGATGAGGAGGAAATGTGCCAGGAATGGCTCCGTGTCTCCTCTTGGGAGAGCTGGAGTCTATTTATAAGCCCCCCCCTTCCCGCCCCCCTGCTCTGCTCCCCCGGGACAGGCAGACACAGCCCTGCAGAGCTGCTCCCCTCACTGCCAGCAGGAGCCTTCCAGAATCATTCAGGTTGGAAAAGACCTCCAAAATCCCCAAATCCAACCTCTGAGGAGGCAGCGTGCCCTGTGGATGGACACACACACACACACACACCTCTCACATGAGTGATGCACAGACTGAGCCACCTCTGCAGCCTGTGGGTGCTGCTCTCCCTGTTCCCCCAGGCACGGCCTGGCCCGGTGATAAATCCAAATTATCCTGCAGCAGGAGGGAATCAGCTGGAGCAGCCATGCTGAGCCCCTGGCGGAGCTCAGAGCTGTGTCAGGGAGGGGGAGGAGGGCACTGATGCCTGGCTTGAGGTGGAAATGTCCTTAACCAGGTGGAAATGCTCCCAACACTTTCCTGCCTGCATGGACACTCCAGAAGAAGGTGGTTTTTGGGAATTTTGGGGGAGGAGCAGGGGCCTGCAGCTCAGGGTGACTCAACCCCTTTCCCCCTCCTCCCTTCTCTTGCAGATTTCTCCAACCAGGTGAATTCCACATCCCTGAACTCCCCCACCAGCCGGGGGCCCATGGCCACACCGTCCTTGCACCCGTCCATCGGGCCGGGCATCGGCTCCTCGCTGGGCTCGCCGGGCCAGCTGCACTCGCCCATCAGCACCCTGAGCTCGCCCATCAACGGCATGGGCCCCCCCTTCTCCGTCATCAGCTCCCCCATGGGCCCACACTCGATGTCTGTCCCCTCCACGCCCAGCCTGGGGTTCGGCACCAGCAGCCCGCAGGTAAGGGGGCAGCGCTGGGGGAGTCACTGCTGCCGCCCCTCCGGGGTTCCTCAGCCAGGCAGGCGCTGAGGGGAAGCAGAAAAGCAGAAGCACCAGGAGGGAACTGAGCTGGGGGTGTCCTCCTCTTTTGGGGGGCTGCCCTGGGTGGGATATGAGAGACCAGAGCAGCTGGAACACGGCTGACCGTCAGCTGTTGTCCCCAGGTTTGGGGTGGGAGGGGAGTAGTAACCACACCTGGCTCACCTGGGGGCTGGTGTAGCTGTGGCAGGAGCCAGAGGCACCCTAGGGCTGTCTGGGGTTCTTCTCCTTTGTGGGAAGTGGCACATCCCCTCCAGGGCCAGCCTGTGGTTCCCACAGAATCGTGGAATTGTTTTGGCTGGGAAAAGCCTCTAAGATCACCACAAAGCCATGTCCCCAAGTGCCACACCCACACACCTTTAACACTTCCAGGAGTGTTGGTTCCACCACTTCCCTGGGCAGCCTGACAACCCTTTCAGCCAAGAAATTACCCCAAACAGCCGCTCTCAACCTCTGCTGGCACAGCTTGAGCCCGTTTCCCCTTCTCCTGTCGCTTGTACAAACCCAGGGGTCCTCTGCCTGCTGCCCCTTCCTCCTCACAGGGCAAGGACTGGCCTTCAGTGGCTGAAGATTATGTAAAATCTCCAGGCAGGGCGAGATAAGCTCTTTTTAAAAATAGCCAGATCGGGGTGCTGGCCAGCCCCTGCCACCTGTTGCTGGCTGCTCGCACGGGATATGTTTAGTAAAAGGGCAGATTAAGGAATTGGCCACCACCTGCCACTCGCTGCAAGTTTTATTTATTCCAGGCCCTCTGTGGGACTCAAGCACCTGCCAGCACCTTTATTTTTAAATATTGGCCTGATTTATTCCCAGAGATAACAGGGCTTTTTACTACGCGGGGCTGTGCTGACTGTTATCCCCGGGGACCCGCAGGCAGCTTCCCCAGGATCCAGCATCCCTGTGCTGGTCAGAGAGGAGTAAGATTTGCCTCTGCATGAGCTTCTCCCCATGCAGGGTTCAGCCTGGGAGCCCCTCAGATGTGCAGGGACCTGCATCCCGCTTCCCACTGCGGGACAGCAGCAGGGTGGACACGTCCCCTCCCACCCCAGGGCCCAGGGAGGAGGAACTGAAACTGCGCCTGGGAACGGGCAGCCAGAGCAGAATCAGCAGCCCCAGCGCCAGAATGGTGGGGAAGGAGTGGGAAGGGGGATGTGAGGCAACCCTGGGGGGAGCCACAGGCCGGGGAGACGGCGGGGAAGGGGCGATTGTCAGGGGCACTTTGGGAGCAGAGAGCGGGGGAAGCGAAACGAGGCACAGCTCCAGGGCAGAAGGGGAAGTGAGAGTGTACTGGGGTGGTGCTGGGAGCGAGCTGGCTCCTGCCCTGGTGGCTCCAGCCCTGGTGGCTCCAACCCTGGTGGCTCCAACCCTGGTGGCTCCTGCCCTGGTGGCTCCAGCCCTGGTGGCTCCAACCCTGGTGGCTCCAGCCCTGGTGGCTCCTGCCCTGGTGGCTCCAGCCCTGGTGGCTCCAACCCTGGTGACTCCAACCTTGGTGGTTCCAGCCCTGGTGGCTCCAGCTCTTGTTGGTTCCTGCTCTTGGTAGTTCTAACCCTGGTGGCTCCAACCCTGGTGGTTCCAGCCCTGGTGGCACCAGCCCTGGTGGCTTCAGCTCTTGGTAGTTCCAGCTCCTGGTGGTTCCAGCCCTGGTGGCTCCAACCCTGGTGGCTCCAACCCCTTGGTGACACCAGCCTTGGTGACTCCAGCCCTTGTGGCTCCAGCTCTTGTTGGCTCCAGCCCTTGTGGCTCCAGCTCTTGTTGGTTCCAGCTCTTGGTGGTTCCAGCCCTGGTGGTTCCAGCCCTGGTGACTCCAACCCTGGTGGTTCCAGCCCTGGTGGCTCCAACCCTGGTGGCTCCAGCCCTGGTAGTTCCAGCTCTTGGTGGCTCCAGCCCTGGTGGCTCCAGCCCTGGTGGCTCCAGCTCTTGCCTCCAGCCCTCGGAGCGCCCATCCTTTGTTCAGGGACTTAAGTGTTTTTTTCCTCGAGGTGACACTTCGGCGGGGGCTTCAGCCTAATGGCTGCTGCCATCTGTTCCCTGTCTGGCCACATCAGGTCCCTGTCCCTGTCCCTGCAGTGGGCAGAGGCGCCTACCTGGGCCGGCAGAGTGCAGGGGGGAGGAGGAGGAGGAGGAG
The DNA here is from genome assembly GCA_027886175.1 of Phylloscopus collybita. Classification (NCBI taxonomy): domain Eukaryota; kingdom Metazoa; phylum Chordata; class Aves; order Passeriformes; family Phylloscopidae; genus Phylloscopus; species Phylloscopus collybita. The sequence continues at coordinate 8,688,424 of JAJNNQ010000001.1, forward strand.
GAGGAGGAGGAGGAGGAGGGGGGCAGCAATGCCGATGCCCAGTGGGGAGCGCAGCCCCCCTGGCCCGGCCGGCAGAGCGCCGGGGTAATGAGGCGTGCGGCCCCCGTCGCCGGGCAGGCCTGGCACTGATGGAAGGTGGTTTGCATCAGATGGCAGATGCCACTTGCCATCAGGCCACGCCTCGTCGCCTCCGGAGAGGCAGCAGAGCAGAAGGGCAGCGCCGTGTACGAGCTCCCCAGGGCGGGGTCCCCTCCACCGGGATGGGGAAGGGGCTGCCAGGCTCCCCCAAAAAACGGGGGGCTCACCCCGCCCCATCTGGTTCTGCAGAGGGGAAGGAGGACCCTGCAGCTCCTGGTGACGGTGCTGGAGGATGCTCCCAGCGCCCTCTCTGCAGCACTGGGAGCTCCCCAGGATCTTGTAGGGTTTGCAAACACGGCCCCAAAATTGGGGCGTGTGTCAGGGATCCTGCCACGGGATCCCAGCAGCCCTGGGAGGGCGGTGCTGGTGCTGAGCTGGCCCAGGGATGAGGGGAGCTCGCAGTGCTGAGCAGGGTCCCAGCCAGACTCGGGGACTAGACTCAGCAGCTCTGGGATTTAACACCTTGCTTAAATCCTCTTACCTAAAAATGATGGGAAAACGGGGGGGAAAAGCGCAGGATTTTCAGCAGGAGCTGCGAGGGAAGGACTTTGGGTGCAGTTTGCAGGGCTGCGTGGAGCAGCAGCCCCAGGCATCGCTGGCAGCAGCTCGGGATGCCCGGGGGCGAGTGGGGAGAGATCAGACGTGGGATTAGGCTTTTCCAGAGCCGCCGTCTGCCTTTGCACAATGCGCTTTGTGACGGTGCCTGGGGGACCATGGAAGGGCTGGGGTGTTTTTTGGGATGGGAGGAGGAGGAAGAAAGCTCTGCTTGCCAGAAGGGCCAGGATTCAGTGCAGTGAGCTGGAGAGGAGGGAGGGGCAGGAGGTGCCGGTGTCACTGGGGAAGCAGAGCCCTGGTTCTTCCTCCTGTCCCTGCGCTGATGGCTGAGCTGGAGCCATGCTGGCCCAGAGCAGAAGTGCTGTGCCCAGGCCAGGGGCCGCTGTCCCCTCCCGTGTCCCCTCCCTGCACGTGCTCCCGGGGCAGGCGCCAGGGCGGTGTGGGAACCCCGGGGTGGCTCTGCTGAGGTTTGGGGCCGGTGCTGGGAGAGGAACCGATGACTCTGCCCTCCCCAGCCTGGGGCTGACTCAGCTCTGAGCAGCTGATTCTCCAGGCTGAGGAGGTTTGGTGGGACCCCCACCCTCCTGGGTGGGTCTTGCTCTGCCCATCATTGCCCCAGTATTTTCAGGGGCCTGCTTGGGTGGGCTCTGTGGGCTGCTGGGGCTGGGGGAGGTGGTGCTGAAGGATTTCATCTTCATCAGGCCAGGGAGGCAGCGTGACAGCAGCCAGCACCACCAGCTGCACCTGGGAACTGGCTCCACTTCCCAGAAGGTGCTCTGGGAGGAATTCCTGGGGAAAGTCACCTTGACTTGGCAACCTCTGCTCCCAGGGGAGCGCAGAGATTGTGTGGGACTCCAAAGGAGATGCTCCTGCCTGGGGACCTGCCCCTCCCTCCCCTCTGTTCTGGCAAACAGCAGCTAAAGCCAGGAGTGCATCCCTGGGTGGCACCAGGTCCCAGCTGCCTTTGATTCATCAGCTGGCACAGGCAGAGGGAGACAGAGCCATCCCATTTCTCCAGGGTGGGTTTACCTGGCTCTGTTGTGTGGCTGTCAGTCATCTGCCTGCCAAATATTCCCCACCAGCCTGGAGACTTGAAAGGCAGAGGAGCGGCTGCGCTGCTCTGACTGACAGATCACAAGCCCTGGGACTTCCCTGAATTAATTTGTGACAAGTGCAATTGCTGAGGGTCTCTGCTAGAGCAGAGAAAGGCAACAAACTGAGGCATGGGCCTGTGCATCCATCCTGGGTTTAGAGGTTGGCAGGGATGGTGGCTCTGTGACAGCCCCTGGCAGGCTGGTTCCCTTGGGGACACCCACGGTGATGTGCTTCCAGAGCTGAGTCCAGGTCCCCCATCACCCCCACACCCTCCTGGAGGGGGTGAGCTTGTCCCCTCACCAAGATCCCACAGCTCTGTGCCTCAGTTTCTCTTTGCACACAGGGGTGTAACAGCCCAGTGGGGGATTCAGCCCAGGAGCCCTTCACTCCACAGCAGTGCCATGGTGCCAGCACCAGCTCCACCCAATTCTCTGCATGCTGGGGGCCAAAGGGAAGGAAGGAGAGACATTTGGGAGTTGCAGGGACATGTCCCACCCACTCCAGCTCGAGAATCCAGGCCCTGTTGCATCTGGGATGTGTTTATTTGCCATGAAGCTTTCCTTTGGAGAGATAATGCTGAAGGGGTATCTGTAAACTACGAGAGTGTCCTGGCCTTCATCATCCATGCAGGGGCTGTTCCCAGCCTGCAGCTCTCCCACCAGCTACCACTGCAGATCTTCCTCCCTGGGTCCCCTGCTGCTGTGAGGCTGGGGTGCCTGCTGACCCCTGCCTGTGGGGGCTGTCCTGGGGCAGTGCAGGAGGAACTTTATTTCCAGTTAAATTGTAGAAAAACATCCTTCTTGGATTGGGCAGGGTGCTCAGGGGACTGGCCAAGTCCTGCCCCTTGTGTCACCCTGCTGCCAGCTCAGAGCCACCCCAGCTCCTGTGCCACAGCAGATGAGGGCTGTGCCTTTGGGCTGAGGGCTCCTCTGCCCAAATCCTCTTGGTTCAGCAGTGCTGGGCCCCACTGGAAGCTTGTCCCCTGCTTGTCCCTCCTGTCCTGTGTCTGAGTGACACAGCCCCCTGTCCCTCTGTCCCCAGTGCCAGCTGAGCCTTGTGCTTGTCCCTCCACAGCTCAACTCGCCCATGAACTCCGTCACCAGCACAGAAGACATCAAGCCACCCCTGGGGCTCAATGGAGTCCTCAAAGTGCCAGCACATCCCTCAGGAACGATGGCCTCCTTCACCAAGCACATATGTGCCATCTGCGGGGACAGATCTTCGGGTGAGGCCGGCACCTGCCCCGGGAGGGGCTCAGGGCAGCGGGCTCGGGGTGTGGGTGCCCTGGCAGAGAGCTGCCCTTGGCTCCCTGGCTCCTGGCAGCACAGGGAGGGCCAGCAGGAGTTCTCCTTTGGGACAGGGACGTGCCTGTGCCTTACAGCAGGGGGTGAAGAGCCGAGCCAGGAGACCCCAGGTCCCTGTTCAGCAGGGGGGTCTCATCCTCACCCTACTGGCAACCAAGGCATCAGGGGGTGTCCTCCCTGTCCCCATCCTTTGATCCACACTGTCACATGGAAAGATGCTCCAGACATGGAGTTTCTCTGCTCCTGGGAGCTAAAGATGTGCTAATTCCCTTTATTCTCCTGCTTTTCTAAAAGCCTGCTCCAGAAGAGCTCTGGCTGCCTGGTTTGTGAGCCCTTTGGGACCCCTGCTGTGCTCCAGGCTGGAAGTGGAGGGTGGGAACACAGAGCAGGCTGGGTCATGTGTCTGCTGTGGGGGGCTCCAGGAGCTCAGGGGGCTCCAGGGGGACACCCTGCCCCACTGCTGCCCTGCCCCATGCCAGAAATGTCCTTCCCCTGGATGGACAGCAGGATGTGACCCAGCGAGTGGCACTTCTATGTAAGCCAAGCCACTCATCCTCCAGCTCCAAAAAATGTCTGCTCAACTCCCCCCCACCAAAAAAAACCACAGCTGGGAAGCTGAGAAGTGAACTGAGGCCACCTTTAAACCCCAATTCCATCCCTCCTGTTCCATCCCAGGTAAACATTACGGGGTTTACAGCTGCGAGGGCTGCAAGGGCTTCTTCAAGCGCACGGTGCGGAAGGACCTGACCTACACCTGCAGGGACAACAAGGACTGCCTGATCGACAAGCGCCAGCGCAACCGCTGCCAGTACTGCCGCTACCAGAAGTGTCTGGCCATGGGCATGAAGAGAGAAGGTAAGGCCTGGCTTGAGCACCTATGGGTGCAGGGTGCTCGGGCTGCAGGGATCTCAGTGGGAAAAACCCGTTTTTCCCACCCGGAGAGGAGATTTCCAGTCTCGTGGTACGGATGTTATGGCTCACGCCGTCAAAAATCAGAAGCCAGGCTGTTTCCTGGCTTGTTGTCTGTTGGAGAGGATGAAGTAGCTAGGCCCTGCAGAGATGATTTATTAGTAAAAGATTCTAAGAGTATGAAACCTACGAGAGGAATGGAATTGAAAGCAAAATTTGAACTGTAAGATGCTGGGCAGGAAGAGGGTGATTAGGTTAGCTGGAAAGACTGAGCTGGGTGAGTCAGTGACACCTTTGCCAGGACAAAAGGATGAATAAAGGGTTAGACCTTCTCAGGTATCAGGGGTAAGGTGGTTTTTCAGGATTTTGGTATGTAGAGTAGTATTGTAATGTTGTAGTTCTCATAGGCTGTATGTAGATTCTGTAGGTTTTGTATCTTGAGGTGATTGGTTGATGCTCATTAGAATATTCACAATAGAAAGGGTTAAAATGGAATGTAACAGGTAACTCAGTCTCTTGCTCTGCTGGATCCCTGTCCCTTTAGACTTAAGGACTCTTCCCCAGTCAGGCTGCCTTCCCGACCAATAAACCACGTGTCCCAAAAGGTATCCTGGTCTTCAGATCATCTCTCTCATCAGACACAACCAGCGTGCTTTCCAATAGTTGTCAGTGTTTTTTGGCCCATCACAATGCTGCTAGTGCTTCTAGGCCAGGCATCTGCTAAAATACCCCATGTGGGTCCTGCTACAACACATCTTTTGTACTTCTGTTTCTCCAAAACACCTGGTCTGTTTGCAGGGTCGTCATCTGAAACTTGGTCCCGGTTCCATTTCTCTCTCAGCAGTGTTTCTCCTGTCCCGTGGCAGAAATCAGAAGCCAGACTGTTTCCTAGTTATGTTGTCAGTGTTTTTTGGCCCATCACAACGCTGCTAGTGCTTCTAGGCCAGTCACCTGTTAAAATACCCCATGTGGGTCCTGCTACAACACATCTTTTCATAGTTGTGTTTCTCCAAAACACCTGGTCTGTTTGCAAGGTCGTCATCTGAAACTTGTTCCCGGTTCCATTTCTCTCTCAGCAGTGTCTGTCCTGTCCCATGGCCTTTCTAAATCAGCACACTTTGTCTCAGAGTTTGCACACAGATGCCCAAAGCTGTGTGAGCCTGCTGTCAGGCTTTGGGAGTTCTCTACAAATCCATTTCCCACAGGTGGGCACCGAGGGGCGGTGTCAGCCTTGCTGCCACCGTGGTGACAGGAATCTCAGTTTGTGTTTGGCTTTTGGGCCGCAGCCTGAGCTCTTGTAGGTTCCAGAGCTTCTTGTGTTCCCTGGGGCACCACTGAGCCCCAGAGCAGTGCTTAGATGATGGGTAGGGACACCTTCCACTCCAACCTGGCCTTGGGCACTTCCAGGGATGAAGCAGACACAGATTCTCTGGGCACCCTGTGCCAGGCCCTCACCACCTAATCCAATGCTGCATTTTTTAAATTTCTTTTTCTCATTGGGAAGAAGAAAGAAATTCGGTCTCTTTAAGACAGCTCTTCCCTTACTGGAATTTAAATTTAGGATCTTAACTTCCCTGGCAGTGCCTCTTCTAAATGATCTTTTCAAACGCTGACTGCGTCTGTTCTAATCTGCTGGCAGAACAGGCTTTTAGCAGACGTGACGTGAGGGTGACCCCAGCTCCGTGCTGCTTTCTCCCCTTACATCTTTAGAGCCACACTTGCCTCCCTGACAGGCTGATAAAGCCAGCCCTGCTCTGGCCCTGCCCCACAGCTCCAGCCTGGGAGCCTTTGAAGAGCACTTAGCCCTGTCTGGAGCCTTGATTGAGCAGGGCACTGCTGGGGCTGCTCTGAGTGTTGGGCAAACCCTGCCACGCTCAGTTTATTGGGGTTACCTAAGGACCAAAGTCAGCAAGTGTCACAGCTGTCTGTGCTGGAGGTGTGGGGGGATTGCCAGGGCTCTGCTGTGTTTAACCCTTCGGGGCTCAAATTGGACGTTCCTGCCCCAGCAGACCATTAAATGGAGTGGTTGAGGCATTCAGGGCAGGGCAGGAGTGGGGGCTGGCATTGCCCTGGCTGCAGAGCAGCAGGGAATACAGGATCCCATGGGAGATGTGCAGAGGGATGTGGAAAATCTGATCCAAAACCTGAGCCAGGTGACCAAAAAGAAGCCAAGAACTCTCCTGTGTGTTCAGCAGGAGCAATACAGAGCATCCCCTTCCCCTGGCACTGCATCCAGAGCCTTCCACGGGCAGCTGGAGACCCAGCTCACCTCTCAGCCCCCCAGAAGAAGGTGTGTAGGGCTGGGAAGAGCAGCAGGAGTGCTGGAACTCTGCCCCTCTGTGAGCAGGTACCTGCTCCGTGCCCGCCGTTAGCCGTGATTGCATGGGCAGCCCCGCTAAAAATTACAGGTCCATTAATTAATTTCTGAATGGTGGTGGAAGTCCCCAGGGAGCACGTACAGTGTGAGGACTCTATTAATTCGTCTTGATTAACATTATCACAATGAATAGCAAATGAATTCATAATGATCAGACAATTATTTAAAAGTGTGACAGATGGGATCCTGGCGACTCCAGGAGTGCGCTCAGGCAGTGCTGATGGATCTGGTGAGGGCAGGGTTGGGGAAGGGCAGGGACTGGTGATTTGACAGTCATCATTAGGTGACTTAGGCATAATCCCCACGTAGAGAAAGCTGGAATAACTCCCCTGTCTCTTGTTAAAAACCTGGAAATTCAGTGTCTCACAGAAATGTCTCAGTTGTCCTGAAGCTGAAAGTCAGAAGTTGGATCTTGCTGAGCTCTGGTTTTCAGCAGCTCTTGAGTTTCACATGTCATGTCCACCTGATTTGTCAAAAAAAAAAAAGCTCTCTTCCCCTTGCACCCACCCCAGCTGACTGGAATTGTCCTTACACCACTCCCCACCTCTCTTTTGGGGAAGAGTTTCGGGCTAAATCCTGCATTGCTAATTCCTTTTGCCTAAACACTCACAGCACAGCCAGCTTTTTATCCTCTAGCATAAACTCTTGTATCTTTAAAATAACAGAGCCCGGGTTATGGGCCTCATTTCCCTAAAAAACACCTTGCTCTGGAGACCTAATTTATAGCTGCATAAAGGCCCAGCAGATTCCTGCTGGGAAGTCTCTCTCCTGTAGCCCAGAGGTTCTGGGATGTGGTGGGAGCCCAGTAAAAGCCTCTAAAGTGAGTGCTGGAGCTGTGGTGAGAGGCAGGGCTGGGCTGGGGAGCAGGGCTGTGAGCTGCAGGGTGATGCTGGGAGGAGCAGTGAGGTTGTACTCAATTTAAAGAGGGTAAAAGGAAAGGGGTTATGGGGCGAGAAGTTGGATTAGAGAAGTAAAATCAATGGGGGGATTTTATCCCAGTCAGTGTTGGCATCAAACCCTTCCAGACCTCCTAATGGAGGTTTGGAAAGGTTTGATCCCAACAGCTGAGGGGTCTCCAGGTGAAGATGCCAAGACCCAGAGGGATGGACCTTGTGCCCAGGCAGGGCAGAAGCAGCAGCGTGCCCAGGGTGGCCCTGCTGGGGGATAGGGATCCTTCAGGGCTGCAAACCTTGGCTTAAAGTGAGGAAAGCCTGCAGGAGCAGAGGATTCCTCCTGCTGTGTGCACCTCCTCTTGCTGTTCCCTGTGAGAAACACGTCAGAGAGAGAGATCCCAGCTGAATGAGCCTCTGGGATACTGCAGCCTTAATAAATAAGCAAAATAAGCAACTGGGAATTTTTTTTTTTTCGCTATGAATTTCTTCCAGCTGTGTAAGGCTTTGGGTTTTTTCTTTTTTTTTTTTGTTGTACTCTTGTCTCCCACTAAATACCGGATAGTCAACAAAATTAAGATTACCATCAGGGATCTTGACTAATGCAGGGATTATTATTGTGGGGGTGGCTGTTTGCATCCAGGAGCTGAACTCTCCCTGCTCGATCTGTCCCTCACCGGGGTCTGAGCTGCCTGTGAAATCAGCAGCCTTGGGAAGGGAAGGAGAAGGGGAAAAAGTGGGAACTGCCTTGGAATCAGGGAGGCAGAGGTCTTGTGAAGGGGTGGGAGTGAGCACCGGGGGGTGGTTTGGGATGGGGTCTGGTGTGGCAGGGGGTGACAGCAGAGGTGACAGGGTCAGCAGGGGCGTGGTGCAGCTCGGGGCTGTCCCGGGTGAGGAGGTGCGGCCCCGGCAGCAGCGCTGGCAGTGCCTGGGGATCGCACAGGGAGCAGGAAATACCAGCGAGGAGCCCTTTCCCATGCTCCCTTGGCCGCCTCACAGGGAGCAGCCCTTGGGAACCGGCTCCCAGAGCCTTCCCCCGGACGTGAGGGGCTCCTCGGGAGAGGCAGGCTGGCTCTGCAGGAGCTGCCCGGGTGTGGAGCAGGGCGCCCGGGCTGCGGGCTGGGCTTTGGTGCCAGATGGGTGAAGTGGATGCTGGCCTGTGCTGGAGCCCATCTGGAGGGCAGAGAGCTGTTCCCCTGCAGCACCTGCAGCTCAGGCTGCCTGCCTGATCCCAAAGTCGTTCCTAAATCCAGGTGCAGGTGCGGCGTGGCTGCAGCTGCTGTGCTCAGAGCCGTGCTCGGAGCGTGCAGCACATCTGTCCAGCTGCACGCCTGCCCTCTGACTTCAGGGCTTGGTTAAACTCCACAGCCTGAGTTAATCCTTTCTCCTCCCATGTTTGTGGGCTGGTTTTCCACCCTCTCACCTGCCAAGCTGAGGGGTTCAGCCTGGGAAGGGTTGGACTGGCAGCATCCCCTCAGCCCCGAGACCTTCCCGTGTCTGCAGGGAGCTGCTCACTCAGTCCAGAGGGGCTGAAGATTCCCACGTGGAGTGATCCCCTGCCATCCCCCTGGAGCTTGGGCCATCCCAGCCCCTGGACCATCCCTCAGAAGCACGAGGAATTTGGGGAGAAAGAGCAGCAGTTCAGGTTTCCAGCCCACTGTCCAAGCGAATGTGAAAGCAGGCAAGTGGCCACAGCCTAGCGAAGGGGCAGAGTTCAAGAGCACAGTTATTTTTAGGAGTAATTTTGGAATGGAAAATGTCTTCCAGCTTAATGAGCTTGTTTCTTATATCCTTTTAAAGTGCTGCTCTTTAAACCAGCTGGTTAAATGATGCTGGGTTTGGGTTTTTTTTTTTTTTGTGTGTGTGTGTTTAAGGATGCTCTTAAGGTTGAGAAAATGAGTTTGGCTTACGGATTTCTCTCCTTTTGTTGCTGTTTGTTTATACTTCAGTGTCCAGAGAGCAAAGTGAGCTAGAGATCTTTTTGTTGTTGTTTTCCAGAGCTGTTCCTCTTATGAACTAACAGCATGCAAAGGTTTCAATCCACTTTTTCACACTGCAAAGTTACACTTTCTAATTATCACGGTGGTATTTTGCATCCCTTAAAAAAAATTACGGTTGAATCAGTTGAAAACGTTGGAGGAAAAAAAAACCCCACATTTATTTCATGTGTCTCAGCTTTTGAGGTTGTTTACAGTAGCAGAAGGCTGCACCTCTGAAAAAGAGAAAAAAAATAATAGGTGACACACGAAAGCAGAGCAGAAGAAACACTGTCTGAATTCGTTTTCTCAGCTGTCTTGGCATTTTGGATATAAACAGGTACCTGGGGCATAAACGCTTCAAGATGCTGATGATACACAGCAAAGACGTGGCTTCGTGAAAGGCAGCAGAGCCCAGTAAATTCCAGTGTGAGAGGAATGGAAATCCCCAATAACCCCCACCCAGCACCTCATAAATAACCAGCCACCCACCTGCAGGATGGGGGAGAACTCAAACCCAGCAGTTTGGGGCTGTCTGGGCTGAGCTTTGGTGCCTTCCCCCGGTGCTCTCGGGGCACTGGGTCTGTTTCCCTGAGTAAATCCCATTTTTGTGGGGAGTGATTCATCCTTTCCCCATGGAAAGTAACAGCTCCCACCCTGCTGCTCCTGCAGGGATGGATATTCACCCCAAAAATCTCTGTATTGACACTGGGTGAGCATCAATACAGAGATTTTTGTACAGAGATTTTTCCAGGAGCTGCTGGAGCCTCCAGGTCCAACAAATAACAACCCTGTGCTGCTCCTGCCCTCAGAAACACCACTGCCCTGTGGAATATCCTTTCCTTTGGGCCTCTCCCTGCCTCCCCTGACATTCCTTTGGCACAGAAGTGCAGTGCCCACGAGCGTGGCCCCCCACAGGGGTTGGTTTGGGCACCGGAGCTGGGATGGGTGGCACTTTGCAATGGACTCAAACCTGCTTTTTTAGCCATCAGATGCTGCCCCGTGAGCAGAGCCAAAGGTGTCCAGTGTGATGTGGACACCCGCAGAGAGAGGATGGAGCTGGCATTTTGGCACATCAGCCCTCAGGCTTGGATAGCTGAGGCTCATCTGCAACCCACAGGACGAGACATTTTGGATTTTAAAGACACGAGAGGTCACCAAGGAGTGCCTTGGACACATGGGGCTCCATGTCTTGCTGCACCATGGCCTGGGGAAGTGCAGATGGGCTGGAGAAGCTCAAGATGAAACATGACAGCAACTGGCCTGAGGCAAGTACAGACCAAATCAGGCAGAATAACAGGAGAGGCTCTTCATCAGGTGCCATGGAAAACACAGGCTTCTGTCCTTGGCTCAGCTCAGACATAGCTGGAGGAGGTGGGGCTGCCTCTCCGAGCTCTCCAACTGCATCTTTTTTTTTTTTTTCTCCTCAAGTGGATTGCAAGATTCGAATGCTTCCCTTATGTTTAGAAAACCAGCCTGGAAAAGCTCTCAGCCGTCCGAGACTCCTTGAAGAAAAATAAAAGCGTTTTGGCACAGCCATCAGCACGGAGGAGAGGGCTGGGAAGCTCAGCTCTGGAAACACGGGCTGGACACAGCTTGGGAGCCTCTGCCTTGCAGGAGAGGCTTTTCTGGGATGCAGCAAGCCAGATTCCTGCCCCAGCTCCTGCATTGGAGGTGGACAGACCCACGGCGTTGATCAAAAAGCTGTGCCACCCTCAGGAGCAGGAAAATCAGCCTTGTTGGGAAGCTGAGAAGAACAAGGTTATTCCCATTCTGGTGTCACCAGACAAGGATGGGGTGACAGTGAGATGATTGTGGGAGGGGAGTTCTTGTGAAGCCCAAAGCAAGCCCAGAGCTGCTGTAGGAGCAGTTCTGGTGCACACATGAGGAGGGAAGCTGTTCCCACTTCGTTCCTGGAGCTGCCTGTAGGGAGAGAAAATGGGATCAGCAGCTGAGTCAACAGCCTGGCAGGCAGCCCCAAGAGCTGCATCCATCCCAGGGCTGGGCAGGTGTCCTGCACCATCCCCAAGGGAGAGACAGGTTGTGTTCACAAGCTCTGGGTGATGTGGAGAGAACGAGGAGGAGCTGAGCTCCTGCAGGTGCACTCCTGGGTGTAGAGCTGTGCGTGAGGCATCATCCCAGGGAGAAGGGAGGACAGTGGGGACCCAAGTTCAGCACTGGGAAACAGCCCCAGTGCTTTCCTGCAGGGAATGGGATGGATGGGGGATGGATGATGGATGGATGGATGGATAGATGGAGGGATGGATGGGTGGATGGATGCATGCATGCATGCATGCATGGATGGAGGGATGGATGGATGGATGGGTGGATGGATGGATGGAGGGATGGATGGATGCATGCATGGATGGAGGGATGGATGCATGCATGGATGGAGGGATGGATGCATGCATGGATGGATGGATGGATGGATGGATGGAGGGATGGATCCATGGAGGGATGGATGGATGGAGGGATGGATGGATGAATGGATGGATCCATGGATGGATGGATCCATGGAGGGATGGATGGATGGATGGATCCATTGAGGGATGGATGGATGGATGGGGGGATGGATGGATCCATGGAGGGATGGATGGACAGATGGACATGGGCAATGCCAAAGTGTTTCCACACTTGTCCTGCTGTTGGAGGAGGCTGCCTGGGCCTGGCAGTGAGGGTGTAGCAGAGCAGATAACACCTCCTGGTGAGGGCTGGGTTTATCTTTGGCTGCTGGGTGGGATGTGCCATCTGCTGTGCCCAGGGTGTCGGTGCTGCCAGCAGCAGCTGGGCTGGCTGTGCGTGGGGCTGAGCTGGGATGAGTCAGCTGTCCCCTGACCAGCTCTGCAGGGAGCTGCAGCACCGATCTCCTGGTGCAGCAGCTCCCAGCTGGGATCAACAGAAAGAACTCCTTACGTGTCTGATCTCTGCCCATCTGTCTTGTGTCAGCTGGGTCCAGCCTGATCACAGGCAGGTGCTCTCCAGGTACCCTCTGAGATCCTCTCCTGTGTCCCCTGAAGTGTGTCTGACTCTTCATGCCAGGAGTGTGGCACTGCTGAGGCTGAGATTTGCAGATTGAAGGCTTTAAGAAGCTCCTGTCTGCCCAGACCTCTGCAGTGCTTTTCCACAAATCCCAGTATCCAGCATGAGGAGGTGTTTTTGGGGTTAACACCGTGGTGGAGTGACCCCAGTGATCCCAACTTTGCACCTTCATCCTGGAGAGCTGCTGCGAGCCTCCATCAGCACTTTGGCATTTAAGTCTTTTTATAAGACCCCGTTTGTGGAGGGTTTGCCTTTCTCTCAGGATTTTGTGTTATTTAGTAGGTGTTTCATCTCCTCCAATGTGCCCAGAGGAATCTCAGTGCATCTGTGCTGCTGAGGAGGGGTTGGCATTAAGCAAAAACTTCCTTCTTTCTGGTGACTGGAGAAGCAGGAGTGGGGTTAGAGGGGTGAAATTAAAGCAGGGTTGTATGGTGGCTTGAAAAAGAAGAAGAATCCACACCAGGTGGACAAAATCTGAGTTTACCTGGCTCTGGCAGCCCAGCAGACAGTGTTGGTGGGCCTGGGGAGCCTCTGCAGCCCGTGAACTTCAGAGCAGTTTGCAGAAAAGAAACCTCTTGCCTTTTTGCATAACAGCTTTCACGTGGAGGAGCCTGAGCTCTGCTGACGTGCAGCAAACAGCGGCGCTGAGGGAAGGGAGGGGGAGCGCTGGGAATCAGCTCCAGGAGCTGGGTTAATGGGATCAGCAGCCAGAGTGGGCTCCTTCAGCCTGCCTCTCGGTTTCCTGGGCTTTATTTTATTTTACTTTTCCTGGAGTTTCGTGCTGTAGGGTTTGGTTTTGCACTTGGCATGGAGCTGGTCCCACCGACGGTCTGAAAAGCCTCGTTGTGTTACAGGCAGCTCTGGTTTCCCCCAGACAATCCCTGTGCCCCTGCTGCTCTGCCTGAACAGAACCAGCTTCAAATGCAGCAGGGAGGGGGTGCTGGGGTCATTGTCAATGAAGAGCAGGGTTTTTACGTTGTTGGAGTGCCTCAGCAGAGAGCTGGGTGAGTTCAGAGAGTTGTGTCTCGTGGCCAAAGGTGCTTGGGCTGTTCGCAAGCAGAGTGAGCTGAAATGTGCTGGGGGAAACAGTGGTGTGTGGAAAAGTGGGGGATTTGGGGTCTGTGACCTGGAGAGAGTTCCCACTGCAACTGCACAAAGCTGCTTTCCAGGTGTGGGGAAAGCATGTGCCGGTTTCCAAGGGAGGTCATTAGTAATAACAATAATTAATAATAATGTTATTAGCATCCAGTGAGTGTTTTTCATCTCTGAGCTGCTCAGATACAACTCAGCAGCATGTGACAGGCTGCTGGGGAGATCATTCCCACCCCACAGGATTTGGGACAGGTCTCTCCTGTCTGTCTGGGGCCTGCCCCGAGCCAGGGGCAGGATGGAGGTTTGCATGGAGCTCCTGTCCCACGGGAGCTGGAGAGAGGGGCACGACACGGCCTCCAGGGGAATCCAGCACTGCCAGCCTCAGAGGTGGCTGAGCTCTGGATTTCTGCTTTAAACTGACCTGTTTCTCTTCTCTCTGGGATTCCCTGGTTCTCTCCCTTCACCACTCCCCACCTCTCCCGCAGTGACTGGAAGCGTGCCTTCCCTCGGGCTGCTTCCCATCATTTGTCTTCAACCTCTTTATTCCCAGCCTCTGTCCCTCTGCAGAGGTGGGGGGATCCCAGCAGAGGTCCTGTCCAGGCAGGATCACCCCTGTCCAGGCAGGATCACCCCTGTCCAGGCAGGATCATCCCTGTCCATGCTCACACACACAGCTGATCCCCCTGCCCCTGCTCCCTGCCTTCCCCAAACCCCACATTCCCTGGGATATCCCAGTCTGGCCACACTGGGAGCAGACATTGAGGAGGGGTGACGCTGCTGCAGGATGATTTGGGGTCTCCTGGCCGCCTGTGGGGTGACACTGACGCTGCCCCTGTCCCTTCTTGTGTCACCTGCAGCCGTGCAGGAGGAGAGGCAGCGGGGGAAGGACCGCAACGAGAACGAGGTGGAGTCCACGAGCAGCGCCAACGAGGACATGCCCGTGGAGAAGATCCTGGAGGCTGAGCTGGCCGTGGAGCCAAAGACAGAGACCTACATCGAGGCCAACATGGGCCTGACCCCCAGCTCGGTGAGGCTCTGCTGCCCCAGCCCGCTGGGGACAGGAGGGGTGGCTCTGGGACACCAGGAGCTGGGATGGTTTTGGTTTCTTCCTCCCTGCCCGGGGTCAGGATGAACGCAGGGGAAAATGCAGATTTTCAGCTTCGGGCTTGGGTGTTTGTTGTTTCTTATCTGTGTACAGTTCTAACCAGCAGGTTAGAGAGGTAAAACGGAGCGCCTCTGACTCTTCCCAAGGTTGTTTAAGTGATAATTACCCAGTTAGAGAATAGAGGTAAAATGGAGCGTCTCTGACTCTTCCCAAGGTTGTTTAAGTGATAATTACCCAACAACGAGGTGACACTTGTGTTATTGATACTTTTGACCCAATAATGACCGCCCAAGGCCCACATTGCAGACCTTTTTCACCAATTTCAGAAAACCATCTACCTGATTCTGTGCCTGATTCTGCAGAGTTTTCACTCAGGTATTGGCTCTGTACACACCACAAAGCCTTGAATGTCCAAGAGCCACGCAAGGAGTCCTAGGAAAAGCTGTCTTTGCAAAAAAGAGCATCCCCAAAAAGCCAGCCAGACTTCTCCTGACTACCAGATCCCTTAGAAACTCAGAGAATTCTGCTGGAAGTGACCCTGAAGATGCTCTCTCAGGTAGAGGATCAGGTACAAATCCTCACCTGCGTTTAAAGAGGAGGATCCCATCACCACGAGGCTGTAAAGAGCTTTTTTTTTTTTTTCCGAGGAGTTAGTGAGGGGCTCAGAGAGGCTCTGACCGCTCTCAGGATTAAAAAATCCTTCAGGAGAGCTGGAGCCAGCGTTGTGCTGACTTGAAAACAAACCCCAGAGAGCGAGCTGAAATAAATGGCTTCGTCTGGCACCGCGTCTCCTCAGCCTCTTGTAGCAAATTGAAAGCCGGTTCCTGCATAATTCAACACGCATTACTGTGAACAAGGATGTGTGTTGCATCTAAATAGAAGCGGGAGCCTTGTTGAAATGCCCTATTATTGTCAAGCCCGGCGAGGTGACATTTGTAGCAGGTTTAGCAGATGGATGAGATCAGCAGCTCCTGGTGACGAGGCCACCAAAGGATGAGGAGAGGGAAGGCAGAGGAGCTGCTGCCCTCCCCCAGAGCCCAGGTGATGGAGAGGCAGACAAATCCAGGCGCTGATAAACACCGGGCAGAACACGAGCTGCTCGCTGTTGGCCTCGTGTCTCCGGTGCTTTGATTTGTGCCTCTGCACTCCGGGCCAGCTGCTGGTGACCTGCAGGGACATTTCCCAGCTGGCTGTGCCAGGCTGGGGTGGGGGTGGCAGGGTGATTTAGGGATTAGCACCCTGGTCTCCCACACAGAATGGGTTAAGAAGGGACCTTGAAATCATCATCTTCCATGGGCAGGGACACCATCCACTGTCTTAGGCTGCTCCAAGCTCCCTCCAGCCTGGCCTTGGACACTTCCAGGGATGGAGAAGCCCAACCCTGTGCCAGGGCCTCCCTCCCTCCCAGGCAGGATTTTTTTCCCTGCTATCTGCTCTAACCCCACTCTCTTTTAGCTGGAATCCATTCCCCCTTGCCCTGCCACCCCACGCTGTCGTGTCTGTGGCTGTCACCTTCTGCCGTGTCTCTGTCCCAGGGGGTGGCTTTACCCCTGCCCCAGGCCTTGGGGGTTTGGGCTCCTGCCCTGTAAGCAGAGCCTGGGACGGGCTCCTGGCCACAGGAAGGCAGAGCCTGTAACTGAGAGCTGCCCTCCCCATTAGGTCTTAATTGGCCTTTGAACGTCTGGTTTCAAGTCACCATTTTCTGGAAGATGCCTCCAAGCTCCAGTTTTCCAGGAAGATCAGATGCCCTTTGGCTCTGTCACACCCCGGCACCGTGCCCTTGCTATTTACTGCAGGAGGGGATTTGCTTTCTGTG
This sequence comes from Phylloscopus collybita, assembly GCA_027886175.1. NCBI lineage: Eukaryota > Metazoa > Chordata > Aves > Passeriformes > Phylloscopidae > Phylloscopus > Phylloscopus collybita. Next base: position 8,704,720 of record JAJNNQ010000001.1, read on the forward strand.
CCCAGGGAGGCTTTCCAGCACTGCCCTTCCCTTCCCGGAGCCAGGCAGGGCCCTCCGGACACTTCCAGCTGCTTCTCACACTCCAGTGCTCAGGTTCTGCCAGGAAGAGCCCTGGTGGTTCCAGGAATTGCCATCTGAGGTGGAACTGGGGATAAGGATGAGGCTTTGCAGCACCAGAGGCTGGGGACAGCTTGTGCTGCCCGTGGAGGCACAGCCAGGCCTGGGGCACCTGCAGCCCCTGTGACAGCCTGCCCAGGAGCCAGCCCTGATGAAAGCTTGGGCAAGAACATCTAATTTACCTAAATCACCTCTTTTCTGGGGGCTCTGCAGGCACTTTGTGCTGCAAGGGCTGGGCTCATGATTCCCACGAGTCGTGATCCCCACCCCACCTCGCCGGGATGCCGGGATTCTCCACCTGGCTGAGCAAACTGGGATAACTGGAGGCTGGGGATTTTCAGGGCTTCTGGTGCCCCTTCTCCCCCTTCCTTGCATCTGAGTGTCAACGTTCCCTGTGCTCCCAGTGGAGCACTGAGCCCTGCAGAGCTCCTCCTCGCACGCACTCCTGCGTTTTCCCCTTCTCCAGAGGAAATCCCACCTGATCTCCTTCTCCCAGGAGAAGCCCGGTCCCTGCTCACCTCCCCTTCCTCAGGGAAGAGCCCCATCTCCCTGGGAGCGAGCCTGCCCTGCCCTTGCACCCCTGGGAGAGGGGGTGGCACGAGGGGGGCACATCCCTGTGGCAGTGCCAGCCTGTGCCCGTCCATCTCTGCACGTGACAGGTGGAAATGCCCCCAGGGCTGGTGCCCTGGGCTTGCCAAACCCTGCCTATTTTAAGCCTGGAGAACAAGGAGATGTTGGCCACATCTGAGGGTTTGCTGCCAGGGGACTGGGCAGGGGTGTGGGGCACGGCTCTGAGGGTGACTTGGCCCTGGTGTGCCCAGCCTGGGAGGCCACAGGCTGCACTGACATTCACAGACAGGAGAGCATGGAGTGGCAGGGCATGGGGGAATGGGTTCCAGCTAAAAGAGAGTGAGGTTAGAGCAGGTAGCAGGGAAAAATTCCTGCCTGGGAGGGTGGGGAGGCCCTGCCACAGGGTGCCCAGAGAAGCTGTGGCTGCTCCATCCCTGGTAGTGTCCAAGGCTGGGTTGGATGGGGCTTGGAGCACCTTGGGGTGGTGGAAGATGTCCCTGCCCATGGAAGAAGATGATTTTAGGGTCCCTGCTAACCCATTCTGTGTGGGAGACAAGGGTGCTAATCCCTCAATGTCAGTGTACACTGACACTCGTGTCTGCTCTTCCTCTGACTTCACACCCCTGCCCCCTGCAAGCCAGGGGGGAAGTAAACACTTCTCCTCCAGGCTGGAAACTGCTCTTTTAAGGACATGGAGAGGAGCTAATTGTGCAGCCCAAGCTGCTGGATATCAGCAGGGATTACAGTGGGAGATGGGAAGGGCTCATACATCCCTGTCCAGAGAGGTAAACCCTGCAGACACGCTCGGGCCAGCGAGCTCAGCCTTCCCCCCAGGGTTGAACAGGCTCTTCCAGTTCCTAATCACAAATCCACTTGAGCTGTGAGCAGTTCTTTTAAACAGGGATTTGGTGTGTTTAGGCTGACTGTCCTCCTTAGGAGCAGATGGTTTCTGTTACTGGATAATATTTCAAAGGAAAGGGGTTTTCTCTTTCTTTTTTTTTTTTTTTTTTCTGTAATGCCCCCTCTGGTGCTGGTTTATCGAGCTGGGAGTTGCTGGAGCCTGCCCTTCCCCAGGCTGGAGCTGCTTGGATTCATCAGTCAGGGTGATGGATATGGAGTCTCAGCACTCCCAGTTCCCATCTTGGGGCTTGCTAAAAACTATTACAAACCCTTGTGGTGGAGCAGCCAAATCACTTCCTTTGCCTGTGAGTGATAACATCCACCTCGGGCATGGCAGGCAGGCTGCTCCTGCAGCCTCCCTGTTCCTCACTCTGCCTTTTCCAAGCTTTTCCAAACTCTTTTCTTTTTTTTTCTGGCAGCCCAATGACCCGGTGACAAACATCTGCCAGGCAGCAGACAAACAGCTCTTCACCTTGGTGGAGTGGGCCAAGAGGATCCCCCACTTCTCCGAGCTGCCCCTGGATGACCAGGTCATCTTGCTCAGAGCAGGTGAGTGACACCTGTCCCCACGTCAGGCAATTCTGAATGTCCCCTGGGCCAGGTTGTACCCTCAGATTTAGGTCCTGGCAGCTTGAGAATATTTAGTTGATTCTTGATAGAATCTCATCGTTCGGGTTTTAAATTGGATTTTAAGAGCCTTCCGTGGGATGTGCTGCTGAATTGGATCCAAAGTGTGGCCAATCAGCTGAAAAACGGCCCAGCTTCACCTCTGATCCATGAGAAGCTCAGAGATGGGTGCTGGGTGACTTTAAACCAAAGGAGTTAAACTCTGCCTTCCTCCCAAACTGAGGCTGGAAAGACCGAGCAGGCTCAGGCCCCCACGAAATTTCATCAAACTGAAATGTTTGATCATAATTAAAACCAGAAAGGAGAGAAAAGTACATCTCACTTCTTTTCCCACCCACCAAGATGAAAATAGAACTCTCAGGGCTTATTTTAAATTTCCTTGTGCAGCAGGGGGGCTGCAGGAGCAGGATTTGGGAGGTGGAAAGCAGTTGGCTGTGGGAAGGGTCTTCCCCTGTTGGGTGAATTGAAGCTCCTGCTGAATTACAAAGCTCTTGGAGGGCAAGAAATCAGGAGCAGAGCTCGGGGAGGATGTGTTGGAGGCATGAAGCTCTCTGTAAGCCAGGGACTTTGAAGTCCTTGGTGCTTGTAAAGTTCCTTTTATTTCCCCCAAATTCACTTTTGTCCAGGTCCTGGACCCTTCCAGGACGGCTCCTGCAGCCCTTGGGTGAAGGTGCTCCATGGGTTTTGCCAGAGCTGGCTTTGGGCCCTTTGGAAAATGCCAGGTGTGGATTTGAGGAGGATTTCTAGAGCCTCTTGTGAGAGTGGATGAGCAGGGAACCCTCTCTGCAGGGATCTTCCTGCACAGAGCTGGATTCAGACAAAGCACTGCCTTTTCCTTTTGGGCAGTGGAACCCAAACCCTCCGTGGCAGCTCCAGGTTTTCCCTCTCTCTTCAGCAGGCAGCTGATTCAACCTGGAACTGCAGAATTCCTGACCTGTGTTCTCTGTTTGTGACTCACCCCCACACTCCTGGGCAGAGCAGCAGAGAGCCTGCAAACCCCATCACATCCCAAATTTCCAGGTGGTGGCACCAACCCTGAGACCACTGAACACCTGGAGCAGCTCCCTGGAGCTCCCAGCCTCTCTGCCAGGGCCTCAAATAACCTTCCCCAGGTCTCCTAACCAGCGTGGCTCAATGCATTATTGAGTGGCCTGCTGAGAACAGCTGCCCATGAAATATTGAAGCGTTAAAACCCAGCTAAGAGCCTCCGTCAGGCATCCTGGGAGGCAAAACAAGTGGAGCACAGGGCTCTGGAGGAGCAGTGCTGGATGGGCTGGCAGCAGCTTTCCTTCAATCCCTGAATCATTTAAAAATATTCCCTCTCTGGGCTGTTTGGGAGGGAAGGAAACCTGACTTGTTTAGCGTGTTTTCCACCAGTTTTCTTGTTTCCCAGCTGAGACAGGAATAACCTGATGTTTTTCTCAGCCTGGCAAAGGCTGCTGAGCGTTACATCCCTGCAGCTGCTCCTGGAGGGCTTGGGTGGGGGGACAACTTGGCAGGGAGCTGGATTGGCACGAGGGCCACTGCTCTGCCAAAGTGCCTTCCCTGTCCCAGAGGAGCCAGAGTATCCCTGGAGGCTGCAGCCACCCTGCTGGGTGAGAAAGGAGTCACAGGAGTCACAGAACTCTGCTCTGCCAAAGTGCCTTCCCTGTCCCAGAGGAGCCAGAGCATCCCTGGAGGCTGCAGCCACCCTGCTGGGTGAGAAAGGAGTCACAGGAGTCACAGAACTCTGCTCTGCCAAAGTGCCTTCCCTGTCCCAGAGGAGCCAGAGCATCCCTGGAGGCTGCAGCCACCCTGCTGGGTGAGAAAGGAGTCACAGGAGTCACAGAACTCTGCTCTGCCACTCCAGAGCCTGGGCTGGAATGCAGAGCTCTGGGGGCAGCCTTGCTTGGTCTCTAATTCCAGTTTGCTGCCTGTGGTTATAGTGAATTTTTCCTGCTTGCCTCTGTCCTGGCAGCTCTTTGGGGATGTTCTGGTGAAAGCCAAGGCAGGAAAACCTTTCCCAGTTTAGCTGAAGCATCTCAGCTCTACCTGGGAATAATCCAGATGAGGGATGCTGGTGAAGGCAGTGCTCCTTCCCTGGAATAAGCCCAGCTTGGATGGGGTGTGGAGAGCCAGCTCTGGTTTCTGTTGGTTGGAGCTGCTGTGGGGCTGTGTGGGACAAATCCCCATGGATCTGGTGAAGAGATGAAGGATATTGTTGTGATGCTTTTCCAGCCTGGGGAAAAAAACCCACAAAAACCCCAAAAAACCACCAAAACAAACAAACAAACAAACAAACAAACAAACAAAACCCCCAAAACCAAAAAACCACAAACAAACAAGCAAAACCCCCACAAAAACCAAACAAACAACAAAAAAACAACCAAACAAACAAAAACAACCAAAAACCCCACACCTAAATCCAAATATCCTGAGGTTTCTGGACCAGAATTCCAGAACATGTTCAGGCCAGGGGTGTTGCAGAAGACCTCATCTTGTCTTCCTGAAGATGCTGCTCCTGGCTGAAAGTCACCCAGGTTTCCACCCTTCAAGCTTGGCAGCATTTCCTCTCCTTTGGGGCTCTGTTTCAGGAATTCCTGAGCTCTGTGATGGATTTGTGAACTGAAGAGGTGTTGGGTTGGGAAGGGGAGCTGGAAGACGTGGAGGTCACATCTCCCTTCCCTTCCCTGTAGGTCTGGGCTCAGAGGATGTCCTTCCTATATCCCAAAGCAGCCTGGCCAGCTAAGAAGATGAAAATCTGTTTTCCAAGCAGCTGTGGAAGCAGTCAGGGACCTGGGACTGTCCAGGGACCAGCCCCAACCCCTCCCAGTGTTTAATTTCATGGCAGAAGCAGCAAAGCCCCAAATGAAGCCAGAGATTTCCCTTTGGCAGGGCTCAGGGCTGGTGAAATGAGCTTTTGTGGCCCGAGGAGGAGCCTGAGGAGCTGACAGCGAGTGCTGGTGGGGCTGGAGCTGCTGGGGGCCAGGGGCTGGGGGCAGAGGGGAGCTCAGGGCTGCACAGCCACCAGGAGCTTCAGGCAGAGCTGTTTGCTCCCTGTCTGCACCTCGGTTTACAGAGCAAACTGCTGCCCTTGTGGGCTTTATTTTTAGTGCCTTGGGTTCCTGATGGGTTTTTCCCTCCCCTGACATCCAAGAAGAAGCTGGCTCCCCCTTCCTTCCCCACATCCATCCTCGCTCCTGCAGCAGAGGTGTGTCCCTTTCGGGGAGGTGACATCACCGATTCCCGAATTCCCGAGGAATCCCACGGCTCTAACCTGTTGCCGTTGGACACGAAAGAAAGACACGGACTCGTGATTTCAGAAGGCTGGTGCTCTAAAAAAGGGGCTGGTTTATTCTCTGAACCTATTTTTATACCGTTTTACAACGTGCCCACCTAAGAGGTGGGATCCTTTGAACCATTGGTCACACCAAGGGTCAACAAGCAAAGCCCCTCCTTAGGAGAGAAATGTGAAAAACAAGAGAGTTTACAGAGTGTGACCTTGTTTACCAGTTTAGGTCCCTGGGAAAGAACTTAGAGCATGGGTTGGACTTGATCTTGAAGGTCTCTTCCAACCTAAAAATTCTGTGATTCTGTGAACTTCAGAAAACCCAAACACGACAGGCAGTGACTACACTAACCTGCGGCCCCGGTGGTTTTCTCCTCCCCAGGGTGGAACGAGCTGCTCATCGCCTCCTTCTCGCACCGCTCCATAGCCGTGAAGGACGGGATCCTGCTGGCCACGGGGCTGCACGTGCACAGGAACAGCGCCCACAGCGCCGGCGTCGGGGCCATCTTCGACAGGTGGGCTGGGATACAGGGATACAGGGATACAGGGATTGTAGGGATACAGGGATTGTAGGGATACAGGGATACAGGGATACAGGGATTGCAGGGATACAGGGATTGGAGGGATACAGGGATTGCAGGGATTACAGGGATACAGGGATTGCAGGGATACAGGGATGCAGGGATACAGGGACTGCAGGGATTGTAGGGATACAGGGATTGTAGGGATGCAGGGATTGCAGGGATGCAGGGATACAGGGATACAGGGATTGTAGGGATACAGGGATTGTAGGGATTGCAGGGATTGTAGGGATTGTAGAGATACAGGGGTTACACGGATTGTAGGGATTGTATGGGTGCAGGGATTGTAGGGATACAGGGATACAGGGATGCAGGGATACAGGGACTGCAGGGATTGTAGGGATACAGGGATTGTAGGTATTGCAGGGAATGCAGGGATTGTAGGGATGCAGGGATTGCAGGGATCGCAGGGGTGGTAGGGATAGCAGGGATTGCAGGGATGCAGGGATTGTAGGGATGCAGAGATAAAGGAATGCAGGGATTGCAGGGAATGCAGGGATTACAGGGATTGCAGGGATTGCAGGGATACAGGGATGCAGAGATGCAGAGATTGCAGCTCAGACCGCCCTGCCCGGACATCCCCGTGCCTGTCTCCACCCCAAACTGCCTCTGTTCCTGCCTGAGAGCTCAGAGAACCCCGGGGATGGTGGAGTCCATCCCATGGATACACAGCAGCAAACCCCTCCTCTGGAAGCTGCAAAAAAAAACCCCAAAAAACAAACCCCAACAGCCCCAAAGAGGGAGGAGGCTGCCCAGTGCAAACCAAAGCCCCTTTCACGGGGTCCAGATGCCTTCTGATGTTGGGAGGAGGCCGCTCCTTCGCTGCTTTTCATCTTTAATTGGACCAAGGCGCGATTTTATTTGCACAGTGAGGCGGCCCCGGCCGTGCCCAGCAGGTTGCACGGGCGTGTCCCCAGGGCTCTTTAAGCTCAGGCTTTGGGAGAAGTGTTCTAAAGCCAGGCTTGCAGGGAGTTTGACCCACAGCCTGGCTCCAGGAACGCCGATTCCTCTCCCTGAGACTCATCTGGGGATTGGAAGCAAATCACCTCTGCTGCTCTGCTCCATGAGGAGATTGTTCTCCGGGCCTGGGTGACATCATTTGTTCCTGTGAGGTCATAAGTGCAGGAGCATGACTTTGCTGCAGGATCTAACGTGAAAAACTGGGCAATCAGAGGAAAGTGTCTCAAGGCCCGACACCTGCAGCAAGAGCAAAGGGAGCAATAAAAATTACTGGCAGAGGAAATGACTTTTAGATACCTGTTGGGGTGGGTTTTTATTGTTATTTCTCATTTTTAGGCGGCTTTCTCCAGGTGCCAGGGCCTCTCGGCGAACGGCTGAAGGCGGTTTTTATGGTCCCTGTTGTATCTCACAGGAACTATTGATGTTCCTAATGAGCTATTTTTTGATGGAGGAGGAAAATGAGGCCACATCCTCAGCTGGCACAGGCCGGCACCATCCCCAACTTCATTAAACGTGACCGGAGCTTCTCACTCCGGCTCTGACACCTGGGGCTGTTCAATCCCTAATTTATACTTTTTTTTTTTTTTTTTTTCTTTTTCATGCTGACTCTGTGCTTTCTCTGTCCTTCTGCAGAGTACTGACAGAACTGGTGTCCAAAATGAGGGACATGCTGATGGACAAGACAGAGCTGGGCTGCCTGCGGGCCATCGTCCTCTTCAACCCCGGTACGAGCCTGGCTCTGCTCTCCTGGCCCCTCTTGGCTGCTCTTCTGTCCTTTTAGGTCTTTTTCTTCCCCCCCAAAAAAAGCCCTGCTGGGAATAGCAGAGGGCACCCAGATGCTGAGGATAGGGCAGGAAGGGAGACAGGGGGGAAAGTTGATTTGGTTTGGAAAGGACCTTAAAGCTGATCTTGTTCCAAACCTCCTTCCATGGGCAGGGGACACCTTCCACTGTCCCAGGCTGCTCCCAGCCCCATCCAGCCTTGGACACTTCCAGGGATCCAGGGGCAGCCACAGCTGCTCTGGGCACCCTGTGACAGGGTCTGCCCACCCTCACAGCAAAGAATTTCTCCCCAAAATCCAATCTGAGCCTGCTCTTTTTCAGTTTACAGCCATTCCCCCTTGTCCTGTTGGCTCTCCCCCTTTTAGAGAGGCTGTGAAAAGAAAGCTCAGGTGCCTGAGGGAGCTGTCCCTGACTTGGAACAAAGTGGAATCTGAGTGTTGTTGGAGAGAAAAATATGGATTAGGGCAACACCAGAGCATGGAGATGATTGTCTCTGCTTCCCAACCTGATCATCCAAGGGCTTTTATCACCTGCATTTCTGGAAAAGCCCTTTGCAGACCTGGAGAGGCTGCGAGACGTGAAATGTGCTCATAAGATACACAGAACCTTCCACTTCTGACCACAGTTCCACAGCCTCTGGGAGGGTCACACTGCTGCTCCCTTCTCCCCCTCAGCCCCAGCTGCCCAAGGGGAGGGGAAGGTTCAGTGCCAGGGTTTTCCTCCAGCATTCCAGGGAGCAAATCCCTGTGCAGCAGGAGCCAGGCTGCACATACCTGCACAGCTCTCTGGAGACAATCTCTGGGTTCCAGAGTGGAGCAGCCCAGAGCAAAACCAGATGGCAGCCAAGGACAAACCCCCCCCATCCAGCACCACCACCCTGCCCTCATGGAGCACAGTTTGTGCCCAAGCACAGCTCCTTGGCCTGGATTTTCCCACCACAGCCAGGCCAGGCTGTTCCAGCAGGGTTTATTACAGCTTCTTGGGTTTGTTTTTTCTTCTTGACCAATTTTTTTAGGTTTGGGGTTTGTTTTTTTTTTTTTTGAGTCCCCCCCTCTCCTTGTAATCAGCAGTAATTTATTGTCTGTAATTTGGGATTAGCCATATATGGTCAAAGAAGGGGAATCTGGAGAGGTTCCCGTGGCACACGAGCTCGGGGATATCGATTTCTGCGCTGTTCCTTTCACCCTGCTAAAAACAGATCCTGCTCTCCTGGGGGCTGTGCCAGAGCAGGGGCTTCTCCCTCAGCCCCACCACGAGCCCAGGGCTGGAGGGGGAGTTAAACCCATTTTTAAAGGAGGGTCAGGGAGCACTGCAGTGAGCCAAAACTTTCGGGGTTGGGCTGCGAGGTGAGGAAAAACCCGTGGTCACGGCGTAAAACCCCCGAGTGCTCCCCAAACCCCTGGAGCTCAGAGCCTGCATCCACGCTTTGCTGGGGGCTGGAAGAGATGGGAGGGAGTGCACAGAGGGGTTCCTGCCTGCCTGGAGAGCCTGGGGGTGTATTTGATGGGGGGTTTTTTTGCATTGCCTTTTAGACTCCAAGGGGCTGTCGAACCCGGCGGAGGTGGAGGCGCTGCGGGAGAAGGTGTACGCGTCGCTAGAGGCTTACTGCAAACACAAATACCCCGACCAGCCCGGCAGGTGAGCTCCCTGTGCCCCTCCCCTCCTGCAAATCCCCTGCAATGGGTGCTGCAGCCCCCCTTAGGGTGTCCTTGGCTCCCTTCTGCGCGGGGCTCTCCGCTCCCGGCGGTTCCCTTGCCGGATAAACCGCCCGTTTCTCCGCGCTCCAGCTGCGAGCATCCCTCAAAAACACCTCCCCTGAGCAGTGCACAGAGCTCTTCATTCCCTCCCCAGGAAATCCAGCAAGGTGGGCAGACCTGAGGAGAGCCCCAGCTCCATCCAGCCCCGGCAGTGGGATGAGCACACGTGGGAAGAGGGGGGTAGGGGTAGGGGGGGGTATCATTTCCCTTTCGGAAACCGCGGCGAGCGAAACCGCAGCAAAAATAGGACTCACATGGAGTTAATTTTCGGTGGCAGATGAGCATCATTGCTGGGAAGTGAAAGCCTCAATTGATGCTCTTTTTTATTTTTTTTTTATTTTTCTCCCCTCCCTGCCTTCCCCAATCCAGCTGGGAATGGGAGGGGGGGATCAGGAATGCGTTCCTGGACCGCTCTCGGCAGCTGAGTGGGCGCATTTTCCCAGTCGCTGCCTGGAGCTGGCAACTGCCAGCTCAGTTCCCTGACAGCTTCTTGGGAAACCAGGCAAAGCACTGGGAAAGCTGTGCTACTGGTGCATGAATGCTGGGGAAAAAAAAAAAACAAACCAGTCCAGGCAACTGGGATTTGCACCTCACCTGCATTCCTGGCCTTGTGGGGATGGTTAAGTGAAAAAAGGGATGCTTTCACAGCAGTAGGCAGAGCGTGCCCTCAGAGGTGATGTTGGGTTTGGTTTTTTTTTTTTTCCTTCCCCACTTTGGGTCCCAGAGTGCTGGCAGATGAAGAAAGGGGCCTTGTGAAGGGATTTCTGGGATGTTCCTGGTTGGTTTGAGGCAGGCAGGGTGAGGAGGAGGGTGCCCCACGGGGTGTGTTTGGTCTGTGGTGAGCAGGGGGATGGATGGAGGGATGAGCACAGGGCAAGGAGCAGGGCTGGCACCTCTGCTCTCCCAGGGGCTCTGCGTGCACTCAAGCTGCCTCCTCTCCCAGAAAGCTTCATTAAATTGCATTTCTGGGGCAAACCCAGAGGCAGACCCTGCACTGGGGCTGTTGTGGTGTTGCAGAGGAGCTGTTCTGGCTCTGGGAGAGCTGCCTTGGCAATCACAGCACACACAGGGGCTGGGCAAGGGGTGGCACAGGGACAGCCCTGCTCCCCAAACCCCCCAGAGCCTGTGACAGCACAGACACTGAGCCACCAGCCCACACCAGTTCCCCAGGGCTCTGCCTCAGTGCTCAGTGGTGTTTGAGGGAGTGCCTGAAGTCCAGAAGCTGCACCAGGGGCTCTGGAATTTAATCTCTCATTGGCTTTGAGCGACCACCTTGGGCTGGCGACCTCCTTGTGTGGTGCTCACACCCATCCTTGGTGACCTGAGAGGCTTTAAACGCTCAGGAATGTCCTGAGAGCTGTGCTTGGGCCCTGCTGCCCTCCCTGCAGCCCTCAGTGGTGCAGGGCAGTGGTGGCACCATCCCAGGTGCCACCTGGGGAGGGTTGCACAGGAGCTCCCCAAAGTTCTCTGAAGCTCTCAGCCCCCTCCTGGCCTCGTGGCACAATGGGTTCACCACCTGGGGCTGCAGACAAGTTCTTCTGGAGCCTCCCCCTGCTCCGTGCCAGGTGGGATCTGTGGGATTCCCACCTCCTCAGGTGCCCTTGGCTGCGGGGCTCCCTCCAAACCCCCGTCCTGCAGCAGCTTGGGAGCACCCTGTGAACACCAGGAGGGGATTTTCCTGCAGGGAGAGGAATTCCCAGGAGGAGCCCAGCCCTGCTTCCCCCCCTGCTGCACAGGGAGGGCTGGCTGCCTACGTGACACCCAGCAGCCGCAGGGAAATCAGGAGCCAGGGCTCCTTTCTTCCCCTCCCAGCCCTGGCACGTCCTTGTGCTCTGGGCTGGTTATCTCACAGTTAAAACGTATCCCAGGGCTGGAGCCATCATCTGGTTTGGTTTAAAGTGAAACTTCCTGAATGGGATGGTAGGACTGATTTGTTTTTCCTGGCTCTGCTCCCGCCGTTCTCGCCAGCTCAGCAGAAAAAAAAAAAAAAAAAAAAAATTAAAAATAAAAAAAATAGGGAGAGGGAGTTGTGCCTGCATGCAGGGTATCTGTGTGCTTGTGCCTGTCTGTGTGTGTGTGTGTGTGTTTTCTGCAGGGTCCCATCCTCCCAGGCTCCTTGCTGCTGTTCAAGCCCTGATTTTGCAGCAGGAAAAGCAGATAACCCTGCTGAGGCCATCAAAGGGCTTTTCCCCTGGGTTGGGAGCACTCGCACCAGAAAGTGACATCCAGTGGCATCTGGGGTGCTCCAGAGCACCCTTGGAGGAGCTGGTGGCTTTCTCCAGGCTCCACAGCTTCTTGTCACCCTCTGAGCCCAGCACCCAGCAGCTTTTCCCTGGCGTGGATGGCTCATTTTCCATCCTGGCTGGGTCCTGCAGAGCTGCCAGCTCTCCCCAGCCCCTCCTGCCTTGTGTGACCCGGAGCCATCCGCTGCAGGCAGGGCAGGGTGTGCAGGAAGGGTTTTTTTTGCCCTCCCCAGAGCCCAGGGAAGGGGAGCTGCCCTTTCCCAGCTGGTTTGCAGGGCTCCCCTGCTCACAGCCTGGTTCCTGCCTCTCCAGCAGCCAAAATTCCATCCTCTCCTCCTGTGGTGTGTGAAGAAAGACTCGATCTGGTGCCCCTGGGGTTTGTAAACTCCCAAGTTGGGTGTCTCATGTTGGGCTCCATCTGGTTGACACCCAGGAGTGTTCAGCCCAACTCCCCGAGCCATGTGAGACCTTGCCAAGTCAGAGCAGGCTGGGGAGGTGCAGTCTGAGTGTGAAACGAGAGATTTCCCAGAGCCCATCCCACCTGAGGCTCCTCCGGGGGTCAGTGATGAGGTGAAGTTGGTCAGTGATGAAGTTGGAACACCTGTCCTGTCCCTGTTGGGGAGGATGAAGCAGGAAGACCCTGCAGAGATAGTTTACTGGTGAAAGATTCTAAAAGTGTAAAACCTGCAAAAGAGATAGAGTTAAAAGCAAGATTTGAGCTGTAGGATGCTATGCAGGAAGATAGTGATTAATCTAGCTGAAGGACAGGGCTGGGTGATTGAGCAGCACCCCTTCCTAGACAAAGGGGATGAAAAAGGGGTTGGGCCCTGCCAGGTAGCAGGAAAAAGGGTGTTTTCCCAGGTTTTTGGTGTGTAGAGCAGCATGGTAATGCAGTAGTTCTCATAGGCCATATGTAGATTCTGTAGGTTTTGTACCCTGTGCTGGTTGGTTGATGCTGACCAGAATATTCAGCAGGGAAAGGGGTGAAAGGTGGTGTAACAGGAAACTCTCACTCTCTTGGATGCGCCCTCTCCCTTGGACTCTCTCTCTCTGGGCTGCTCCCTGCCTCAGCCGGTGCTGATCAGGCTGCTCCCCCACCACCAACAAACACGAGTCCTAAGTGCACCCCAGTCTCTGGAAGTCTTTCATCAGACCCCACTGCAGCCCGTTTCCTAGAGTGTCCCTCCCGGACAAAAATCCATCTCGTTTACATGGGTGCTGGGGCTGACAGACCATCTGAAAAAGACCCACGGGCAAAAAAAAAAAAAAAAAAAAAAAAACCAAACGAAAAAAACCTCTACTTTAAATGCTCTAAACGCGGTAGACAAAATCTTAAATACCACAGTGTCTCCTGTCACATTCCCCGATGTGCTGACTCCAAACTGGGGGGGCCTGGGGCTGCACCCGGGGCTTGGTCTGACCCTGAGCCGTGTCTCCCCTTTTTCCCCCCCCAGGTTCGCCAAGCTCCTGCTCCGCCTCCCAGCCCTGCGCTCCATCGGCCTGAAATGCCTGGAGCATCTCTTCTTCTTCAAGCTAATAGGCGACACGCCCATCGACACCTTCTTGATGGAAATGCTGGAAGCGCCGCACCAAATGACTTAGAGAGAGAGAGAGAGAGAGAGAAAGAAAGAGAAAGAAAACAAACAAACAAACAAAAAAAAAGAACTCTGCTGGGTCAGTCCCTCGCCCGGCCGGGCTCCCTCGGGGATGGGGGGGCCCTTCCTCCGCTTTCCTCCGCCCCAGCCCGTCCCTCCCCGCTGCCCCCAGCGCCGGAGGCACCGTCTGATCCCGGGGGGACCCCCGGCCCGTCCCGTCCCGGCCTCCTCGCCGCCTGTCCCCCCGCCCCTTGTCCCGTTCGCTGTCACTGCTGCATCTCCAGACCTGCTCGCTGGTTCCCTGCGCTACCTTGTAGAGAAGTTGGGAGCGGAGAGAGAGAGAGAGAGAGAGAGCTTTGCCAAGCCCCTGCCTGCCCCCACGCCGTGCCATGAGGTTTGGGATGAGCTGGTGTCACCACCCCCTGCCCCACCCCAGCCCTGCCCTGGGGACACAAGGACGGTGCCCAGCCCTTCTCGGGGGCAGCGGGCTTTGGATGAGCCCAGGGGAGTGGTTGGACTCTGCCGGATTTTTTTTTTGCAGCTGGGCTATTTTCAGAGGAGATGGAGGGGTTTTTTTGGAAAAAAAAAAAAAAAAAAAAAAAAGAAGAAGAAGACAAAAAAAAAAAAAAGAAAAAATTTCTATTTTTGGTTTCTAACTATTCTTAGTAGTCTCGGTAGTTACTCTGCAGAGGGAGGGGCCGTGGCTCGTGAATGAGTCACCCGTGGCTGCACAGAGCTCTCTCCTTCCCCCTCAGAGCAGAGGATTCGGGACTGAGCTGAATCCCCCCCAGTAAGTGGCACAGGAAACGCCCTTTGGCCACCCCGAGGGTGCCCCGTGTGGGCAGCAGCCAGCTGCAGCGCTTGCTTTAAGGCTGCCAGGGACTCCCCGTGGCCCTTGCCCAGCTCCTGGGGGCTTGCTGGGACCCCTGCCCTCAGCACAGCATCCCAGGGTATCCCGGGATATCCCAGGATATCCCAGTACATCCCAGCACAGCATCCCAGGATATCCCAGGATATCCCAGCACAGCATCCCAGTGCATCCCAGCACAGCATCCCAGGATATCCCAGCACAGCATCCCAGTACCTCCCAGCACAGCATCCCAGGATAGCCCAGAATATCCCAGTACCTCCCAGCACAGCATCCCAGTACATCCCAGTACATCCCAGTACATCCCAGTGCTGCCCCGTTGTGACCCCACCCCGCGGTTCCGGCTCACCCAGGAGGCTGCTGCTGTTGTTTCACCCCTGCAAGGCAACAATTAGTGGGAGTGCTGGTTAATTGCAGCTGTTAATTAGCGGTGAAGCAAGAACAGGGCTCCCCCTGGCCTGGATCTCCCCCGGCTGGGGCTGGGAGGGCCGGGCTGGCCGGGGGATGTGGCAGCACCTTCCCTGTGCTCCCCGGGATTCTGAGAGCACCCAAAGCACCTCGGCTTTTGCACAACCCTTCCCTTGAGCCTTGGTGTGACCGCGGGGAGCTGGACAGGGCTTTGGGAATGAGGGACACTGTCCCAGGAATGTGCCCAGGCCCCGTGGGGTGGGATTTCCCCCCTCAGGGCAGCCAGGGAGCGATCCCCCTTCCACCTCCCCGTTCCTCCCTCATCTCCAGTGCCCCACCAGAAACACGAACTGGAGAAAAGGCAAGGCAGAAGGAATGATGAGGGGCGTTGGGAAGAAGTTTTCCCCCCTGGAGGTGCCTGTGGCCAAGGGCTTCCCCACCACTCCCGTGTGCTCTGTGCTTTAAAAAGCCAAGGATGAGGTCCCCAAGATCCTCCTCCTGCTCCCCGTGGTTTGCAGCTGGTTGCAAACTCCTCCTTTGTTCCTGGAGCAGCACCCACCGCCTCACTCCAGCCTCCCTTTTGGAGGGGACACCGTCGCCACCCGCCTGTTGTCACCCCAGCTTGGCAGCTGGAGTGCCCAGCTCCATCCCCTGCAGCCCCCAAAATAGAAAACCCGCCCGGGATTTCAGGTGGCACCTCCCCCTGGGGCTGGCCCCAAGCGGCAGAGGCAGGCAGAGCGCTTTGGCTGCGTTTCCCCAAGCAGCCTGCAAGCCTCTGAAAATATTATTAAACAGCTTCACCCTGCAGGAATTTGCCAAGAAAACGAGGCAGGAGAAATGAAATCCGGCGAGGGTGCCAAGGAAACACGAGCAGGCTGTTCCCTGCCAGCGGGAGGCTGGCACAGCCCCAGGGGGGGTGTGGGGAGGTGGCAGATCCCAGAGCCCCCGGGCAGCCCCCAGGCCCCTGCCCGCCTCTCCCAGCAGAAAGGAGCCTGGGACCTGATTGCCACAGAGGAAAAGCTTTGGGGAAGTTGGTGGCTGTTGCACCAGGAGAAACCCGCTGGTCTCTGCTGGCAGGAGCCACTTTTTACCTGGTGGATGGTTGGGAAGGGGCTCTTGGGGGCTGTGGTGGCTGCAGGGTGGCACAGTGGGAGATCCCATCCCATCCCATCCCATCCCATCCCATCCCATCCCATCCCATCCCATCCCATCCCATCCCATCCCATCCCAGTCTTACCCCATCTCATTTCATCCCATCCCTTTCCCTTCTGTCACGTTCCATCATCTTCCATCCCCTTTTTCCACATCTATCCCCATCCCATCCTGTCCTGTCCCAGCCTGTGCCATCCCATCCCATCTCATGTCATCCAACCTTTCATGCAACCCCATCCCATCCCATCCCATCCCATCCCATCCCATCCCATCCCATCCCATCCCATCCCAGTCTTACCCCATCTCATTTAATCCCATCCCTTTCCATTCTGTCGCGTTCCATCATCTTCCATCCCCTTTTTTTGCATTTATCCCCATCCCATCCCACCCCATTAACATCTGACCATACAATGCCAGGAGGGAGGCTCTGCAGGCCCCAGCTTCCCTGTCAGGATCATCCCCGTGCCTCAGTTTCCCTGCTGGAGCAGCACAGCCCCCAATCCATGCCCGTGCTGGAGGGGATTTTGGGAAAGGCTGAGCCTTGTCCTGGGCGTTTCACTCTGCAGCTGGTGAAAGGGAGCTGGGATTCCCTGAGCCCCCAGAGCCCAGCCCAGCCCCTCCATCCTCATTCCCGTGGGAAGGAGAAGCTTTGTGTGTTGGGAACAACCAGAGCAGCCTTAAAGTAACGAGCTTTGCATGAGTTCCAGCCTTCCCTTTGTATTTCGGGTTTTCTGTTGTTGTTGTTGTTGTCCTCATCACCATAAGGTGTGGAGAGGTGAGACAAAAGGCACGGCACGTTATTCCCATTATTCCCTGGAGAGGTGGATTTAACCAGCTCCCAGTGCTCCTGCAGAACTCTGTTTGTGATTATTTCAATTCCTTTCCCTTGGTGGGACAATCTTTCATTTCCTAAAGTTAGCACAAACATCGGCCTTTGGGGCACCCCTGGCTGCGTGTCCCACCCAGCCCAGCACATCCCAGACCCCTCCCCGCAGGAATGCACTGGGATTGCCCAGGTGGATGTGACAAACCTTGGCCTTGCTGAGGCCTCCACTGCAGCGGGGAGAGCCCTGGGCTGGGCTCCCGATCCCAAACCTGGGCTGGGCTGCTGATCCCAAACCTGGGCTGGGCTCCCGATCCCAAACCTGGGCTGGGCTCCCGATCCCAAACCTGGGCTGGGCTGCTGATCCCAAACCCAGGCTGGGCTCCTGATCCCAAACCCAGGCTGGGCTCCTGATCCCAAACCCAGGCTGGGCTCCTGATCCCAAAGTCAGGCTGGGCTGCTGATCCCAAAGCCAGGCTGGGCTCCTGATCCCAAAGCCAGGCTGGGCTGCTGATCCCAAACCCAGGTTGGGCTGCTGATCCCACACAAAAGCTGGGTTCCCAATCCCAAAGCCAGGCTGGGCTCCTGATCCCAAAGCCAGGCTGGGCTGCTGATCCCAAACCTGGGCTGGGCTCTTGATCCCAAACCTGGGCTGGGCTCTTGATCCCAAACCTGGGCTGGGCTCCCGATCCCAGAGCCAGGCTGGGCTCCCAATCCCAGAGCCAGGCTGGGCTGCTGATCCCAAACCTGGGCTGGGCTGCTGATCCCAAACCCAGGCTGGGTTTCCGATCCCAACCCCAGGCTGGGCTGCTGACCCCAGAAAGGCTGGCTGGCTGTGCTGTGCCCCGCAGTGGGGTGCCTGGGCTGTGTGAGTGTCCCTGTATGTACTGTAGATACCCACACTGTATAATACCCCACTCACATATACACTTAGAGAACTGTAGCAATTACAGACTTTTCCTGACTTTTTTTGTGGTTTAAGTCAATTATTTTTCCTGTTTGTTTTTGGTTTTGTTTTGGTTTTTTTTTTCTTTTTTTCCCCCTCCTCGCTTTTCCCCCCCTCTTGTTTTGCTTGCATTGTATCTGAATCCCTTTCCAAATTGGCAGATGCCAAATCTGGATTTTTATTCCTGGAGACAAAGGAACTGCATCTATTTTAAGATGCCTTTTTGTTTTTTTCTTCTTTTTGTTTCGTTTTTCTTCTTTTATTTTTCTCCTTTTATTTTTCTTTTATTTTTCTCCTTTTATTTTTCTTTTATTTTGGTTTGTTTGGTTTTGTTTTTTTGGTTTTTTTTTTTTTCTTTCTTTTAAGCAAGTGGTTTGGAGTAAAAGAATAGCTTTAGCATTTCCCAATACTTAGTGATGGATGCCTTGGCTATGGGATACATAGATTAAAAAAAAAATAAAAAAAAATTACGTTAAAATTTAGAATGACAAAAAAATAATAAAAAAAAAAGATAAGGAAAAAAAATATCTAAAGCGTCAATAAAGTTAAAAATCTATTTTTGTACAAATGTAATTTTATCCCTTACTGTATCCTTGGATATTTTCTTTCCTGGATTGTTTTGTTTCTTCTACAGAGATTGTTATAAACTCTCTCTATTTTTTTCTCTCTTTCTCTCTGTAAAGTGTTCAGCCACAGGGATGTGGAGAAGAGGGAGAAACTTCTGACCGTGTTTTAAAGGCTTTATATGAAATCTCTTTTGAAATAATTTTTTTTGAATGAACTTTTTATTTTTTTGGGTTGATGTTTTTTTTTTTCTCTTCCCCCCACTTCCAAAAATTTTTTTTTTTTTTTTTTTTGGGATGGGAGAGGGGTGGGAGGGAGGGGGAGGGCTGCTCTGGGGGTGTCTTTTTGTCACGTATCTCTGGCGTTCCTGCAGGTCTGTTTTACTGTGAAATCACCACCGTATATTATTATTATTCACTTCAAAAAAAAAAAACCAACAAAAAAAAAACCAACAAAAAAAGGTTAAAAAAATAAAAAAGAAAAGGTTAAAAAAAAAAAAAAAAAGAGAGAAAGAACTGCTGCTGGAAACGCCAGTGTTTTGAGAACAATTGTATTAGGATTGTGGGGAAAAAAAAAAAAAGAGAAAAAAAAAAAAAAGAGAAAAAGAAAAAAAATGAGAAAAAAAAAAAAAAAAGAAAATATATGAGCATTTTAAAATATAACCCAGTCCAAGTCCTTTGGTTTGTTCTTTTTGGGGTGTTTTGGGTTATCCCTTGAGGGGGCTGTCCCCATTCCCGGGCACTGCAGGTCCAAGGAAAGCCCGGCTGGCTGCGGGGCAGGAGCAGCCCAACCACCCCAGCTCTCCCCAGGACTTCTCCCTTTCCCTCAGCGATTTTCCATGGGACATTTCCCGACCTCTTGGTGCCCGCTGGGATCTCCCGGCGCTCCCCAGGTGCCCCTCGGGGATGGATGATGGATGATGGATGATGGATGATTGATGGATGCCCAGCGATGGCATCCCGTCCCTGCCTGGACTGTCCCGGTGCCAGGACTGAGCTTTGGGGGCACTGAGGGGTTCAGGGGCCGGGCAGCACTTCCAGCGATGTTTTCCAGCCCCAATCCCTCCTGGAAGCCGCCAGGAGAGGGTGGGAGAAGAGGAGCTTTCAGCCCGGGCTTAAACCCGGCTTTGCTGCCTGGTACAAAGGGGATTGAGCCAGCTCTCGGGTTTAGGGCGGCTGCGGATGGAGATGGGAAATCAGAGGCTCGAGTGGGACAAAAACTGAGCGTTTTCATTCGGGAAGGATGCCTTGGAGCTGGGGGGAAGGAGCACGGGCACTTATTCACCTGCTGCCTCCCAGAGCTGCCCCTTCCCAGCCCCTGCCCCGCTCGGGAGCCCGCAGGGAGCCGGGAGCAGCGGCCCGGCCACGCTCCCATCGCGGCTGCACAGGGAGCTGCTGCTGCTGCTGCTGCTGCTGCTGCTGCTGCTGCTGCTGCTGCTGCTGCTGCTGCTGCTGCTGCTGCTGCTGCTGCTGCTGCTGCTGCTGCTGGGCCTCGGGAACCTCCGGGCAGCCCTGGCTGTTTGCTGAGTAAATATTGACCGAGCGAGCTCCCGAGGGTTTGGGTCCCCCCGGTCCCGGCCGCAGCGGCCTGGGATGCTCGCTGGGATGCTCGCTGGGCTGCCCGGGTCACTGCTGCCCGCTGGCTGGGGAAGGGCGTTTGGCTTGGAAAATCGGCTTGGCTGCTATTTTTAACGATGCTAATAACAGACAGGAAAGCGAAGCCGAGCTGGCCACTGATGTTTTTATTTTTAATTATTTTTATATATTTATATTTATATTTATTTTTATTTTCTTTTTTTATTTTTATTTTTTTATATATATATAAAAAATAAGGAAAACGAGCTGGCCATTGATATTTTTGTATTTTTAAAATTTTTTTTATTTTTATTTAATTTTTATTTTTATTATTTTTTATTTTTATTTTTTATATAAAAAAATAATAAAAAAAGAGCTGGCCCTTGATACTTTTATATTTTTATTTTTAATTTTTATTTTTATTTATTTTTATTTATTTATATATTTCTATTTCTATTTCTATTTCTATTTCTATTTCTATTTCTATTTCTATTTATATTTATATTTATATTTTATTTTATTTTTAATTTTTATTTTTATTTTTATTATTTTTATTATTTTTATTATTTTTATTATTTTTATTATTTTTTATTATTTTTTATTATTTTTATTATTTTTTATTATTTCATTTTTTTTTATCTCTCTCTCTCTCTAATTTTTGGTTGCTGCTGTGTTTTCTACCCCTGGGGTAACTCCCGCACCCCCAAACCTGGGGAAGAGCTCTGCTCTCCCTCCTCTGCTGCCGGCGAGGGAGGAGGAAGTTTTAGGGAGGTTTGCACCTTGGCCAAGCCGTTGCTGTTTTTCCAGCTTCTGCAGGGATCAAAGTGCCTGTTTTGACTCCCCTCCCGATTCCTTGATACCGGCAGATGATTGTAAAGCAATTAAAGCTCTCAGCCACGCCGCCGAACGGGCTTTTGTTGTGTCTCCGGGCTGGATTCACCCCTGCCCTGCGAGCAGCGCGGAGACACCGGAGCTCAGCGGCGGCACCCAGAGAGCTCCGGGGCTCCCTGCTTTAGCGGGAACGCCGCAATTCCTGAAATCCTGAGCTCTTGGACACCTGGCATGGGGAGGGGGACTCCAGCTTGCCCTGCAAAATGCCGAAGTGCCAAAGTGCCAAAAAACCAAAATGCCAAAATGCCAAAATGCCAAAAAGCCAAAAAGCCAAAGTGCCAAAATGCCAAAATGCCAAAATACCAAAGTGCCGAAGTGCCAAAATGCCAAAGTGCCAGAGTGCTAAAATGCCAAAATGCCCAAAAGCCCAAAAGCCCAAATGCCGAAATGCCAAGATGCCCAAATGCCCAAAAGCCCAAATGCCCAAATGCCCAAAAGTCCAAATGCCCAAATGCCAAGATGCTCAAATGCCCAAATGCCCAAATGCCAAAATGCCCAAAAGCCCAAATGCCCAAATGCTAAAATGCTAAAAAGCCAAACTGCCCAAATGCCAAAAAGCCAAAATGCCCAAATGCCCAAATGCCCAAATGCCCAAAAGTCCAAAAGTCCAAAAGTCCAAATGCCCAAATGCTAAAATGCTAAAAAGCCAAACTGCCCAAATGCCAAAAAGCCCAAATGCCCAAATGCCAAAAAGCCAAAATGCCCAAATGCTCAAATCCCAAATACCCAAATGCCCAAACGCCCAAATCCCAAATCCCAAATGCCCAAATGCCCAAAAGTCCAAATGCCCAAATGCCCAAATGCCCAAAAGCCCAAAAGCCCAAATGCCCAAATGCCCAAATGCTAAAATGCTAAAAAACCAAACTGCCCAAATGCCAAAAAGCCAAAATGCCCAAATGCCCAAATCCCAAATGCCCAAACGCCCAAATCCCAAATCCCAAATCCCAAATGCCCAAACGCCCAAATGCCCAAAAGTCCAAAAGCCCAAATCCCAAATGCCCAAATGCCCAAAAGTCCAAAAGCCCAAATCCCAAATGCCCAAATCCCCAAAAGCCAAAAGGCCATTCCCCGCGCTGCGGGTGCTGGAGCGGATGGCGAGCGGGCGATGCCGAGCCGGGGCCGCGGCGCTGGGCAGGCTCAGCTCCATCCCCGAGCGCTCCCGGCGCTGACAGAGCGGGGCCTTTGGAAACCCTCGAGAGCGGGGCTGTGCCCAGAGGAGGGGGAACTCTCCAAACAAATCCCGACAGATGAGCTCTTTCACTGGTAATTTGTCACTTCATAATTGCCGGAGAAAAGCAGGTTGGTCTTTTTTCTCCCCCTGACCTCTCTCTCAAGCAGCCTTTTCACCCCGGGGTCGGGGTCGGGGTCTCGCCGTGGCCTCTCGGGGCCGGGGGGCCGCGGAGGGCACCTTGGCCTTCTGCAGGGCATTGTCCCGGTGACATCCCCGGGATGTCCCCATGGATGGCCCCAGCCAGCCGGACGGACACACGGCCGGACCGGGCTCCCCCTGTGTGGGTGGGAACGGGAGCAGACGGGAGCTCCGAGGAGCTGGGTTTTGGGTTCTGTTGCCGATAAAATTCGGGAGTTCAGCTGATCCTCTGCCATGCCCCGGCGCTTCCCGCTCCATCCCAGCTCCCCAGGGCGGGGTGGGAGTTGCGCTCCGGGCGTTTCCAGGTGGGATTTGGGCTGGGAAGTGCTGGGCCAGAGGCACGGGGAGCGCGGCCGGGCAGGGCCGGGCTGGAGGAGGCGGCCAGGAGGCTCCCGGAGCGGGGCTGATCCCACCGGGATTGGGGACAGAGCCTCGGGGGCCCCCGGGGGCCGGCCTGGCCCGTCCGAGCAAAGAGCAAAGTGCTGCTGCCATCTCCCGACCGCGGCGAGCCCTGCCCGGGATCCCACTCCCCTGCCCGGGATCCCTCTCCTTTCACCGGGATCCCTCTCCTTTCACCGGGATCCCACTCCTTTCACCAAGATCCCACTCCCTTTTCACCGGGATCCCACTCCTTTTCCCAGGATCCCACTCTCCTGACTGGGATCCCACTCCCCTCACCAAGATCCCACTCCTTTTCCAGGATCCCACTCCCTTTCCCAGGATCCCACTCCTCTGCCCAATTCCCTCTCCCCCTACCCAGCTCCCATTCCCTTGCTCAGAGCAGCCCTGGGGCTGGAATGAAACAACCTGTAAGGAAAAAAAAATAAATTGTGGGGTTTGTTTTGAGGGTTTAAAGTTTTATTTCTGTTTGTTGTTTTTTTGGTTTTTTTTTTTTTTTTTTTTCTCTTTTGCTCTCACCCTGCGAGGCTGCAGGAAGGAGGGAATGAAGTTCTGCCTCTCTCACTCCACAGTGCCCCAAATCAGCCCCTTCTCAGCACTTTTCTGCCCCTAAAAGATGCTTTGCTCTCAGTCACTCCCATCTCCTTCCCTCCTCCTTGCCCCGGCTCTGGAATTCCTGTCCTGACCCTCAAATTCCTGTCCTGACTCTGAAATTTCCTGCCGAGGCCAGTTGCACAGAACCAACGGCCCAAACATTGAATTTCAATGCGGTTTTTTTCAACCCATTTTCCCCTCCACGGGATGCCCGTGCCTGCTCTCCCCTCTCAGCCCGACCAAGGGTTAACAAATCCTCGCTCAAAGGCTCATTCCTTTGCAAAGAGCCCCAGCTCCTCAAGCAAAGGGGCGAGAAGGATCAGCCACAAGAATCCCGCATCCCTCTGCCTTACAGCACTGGCAGTGAAACCTTGTTTGCCTTTGCAGGCAAAGATTTTTCCACCCCGGGCTCCAGCGCCGCTCAATTGCTCTGAGCCCACGGCTTGTTCCCCTCCTGACAGAGTGAGGTATGATTCTTGGCTGGCCCACCCTCTGCTAAATGAAAAGATGCTTTTAAAGCTCATTCACTCCACGCTCACCCCAAAACCCAAGGGGGAGGCTCACATGGAAATTGGCTGGGAGTTATCAGCCAGGCTTTCTGCTGGATTTCCTTTTGTGGTGGCTATCGGGCTGAAGAGCATTAAATGGAGGCAAAAGTGTTTGCTGGGGTGTTGGTAAAGGTAGGAAAGCCTGGTGATTAAAGCAGCCAGGGCACTGAATTTATTTTCTTGTGAAAAAGCTCATGTTGGAGTCACCGTGATTCCTGAGGGCTCAGCTCCTGGGGTTCATTTCATCTAAGATCTTTTAATTTGTGACATCAAAACCTCCTGCTTGTCAGAAGAGGAGCCCCATCCTTGTGTGAGCTCACTGGAAAGCCCAGGAGAGCAGAGGGATGGAGGGGGAAATTTCCTGGCTCAAGGCTGGACACTGGGTCAGGAGCAGACTGGGAAGGGCTGGACCCGATGATCTCCACCAGAGTCTGCAGCTTGCCCCTCTCCTTCAACCCCTTCCAAACCTTTTACACACACACACACACACACACACACACACACACACACACACACACACAGACTCTTCCCTTAAAGTTCACCATGCTCTGGGCATAAATCCTTCCCCTCCCTTCCGTGCTGCTGGAAGTTTGCTGCCGGCTATATATTTTTAGATTTTTAAAAATGTCACCCTCAAGTGCTCTGAGCACACGTAAGTACTGTGAGAAACAAACCCAGATAGGCTTTGCTGTCAATAACCCGGCCTCAGATGGACTCCCTGCAGCCCTGGCACAGTAAATTACAGCCTTGGCCCCCCCCCATCCCCACCTCCCCAGATGATGGCTGGCTGCTTATTATGGGCTTTCATCTTTATTGCCTCCTCAGGTGGAATGGCTGGAGTGACAACAGCAAATAGCCAGCTGCAAATTGTGGCTGCTGGCAGCCTTGTTGCTGCTTGTTTCAGGATGAGGGGCTTGGGGAGCCCCCAGGATCCTGCAAGAGTGCTGGGATGGGCTAGGAAACAACACCAAGCAGTCCAGGGGGAATTCCTAAATCCCAGCATGAGGGTGCCCTGGGCAGCTGGCCTCTGATTCACCCTCTACTACAGATTTTTGTTTCTCTGGGAGCATCCCATATCACACTCCCAGTGAATCCACAGCTCTGGAATTGCAAATATTGGAGAGTATTTCCCGGGGCTGATCCTTTCACTGCCACAGATTGGCCTCCAAGTGTCTCTGCTTCTAGCCAGAATGGGTTTTTTTCTTGATTATTTTCTCTATTTTCTTGATTAAAAATGGGATTTTTTTCACCTCTGTGAGATTGGCCCCCAGAACAGTCTGAGCCGTGCCTGGAGACGTGGGGCTGTGTCAGGTCAGAGTCAACGTTGGCTGCACTGAGCTCTTGTGGCTTCTCACCATCCCTGGACCCTTGTTCCACAGGATCATCTCTGCTCCACCAGAACCACGTCTGCCACTCCAGGAGGACTCACTTTGGGACTGCTCCCAACACCCTGACCAACAGGGTGTCAGGTTGTAGCTCTGACTCTGTCAGGGTTCTCCAAAATTGTTGTTTGTTTGTTTGCTGGCTTGGTTGGGTGGTTTTGTTTTCTACGACATTTGTATTGTTAATATTCCCAGTAAAGAACTGTTATTCCTATTCCCAAATCTTTGCCTGAAAGCCCTTGATTGCAAAATTATAATTTGGCAGGGGGGTGAGGAGTTTACATTCCCCATTCTAAGGGAAACCCCAGCTTTCCCTGGCAGATCCCTGTCTTTCCAAACCCAGGCACTGTGTGAGAGCAGAGAGCAGCACAAACAGCCCCTCACAACCACGGCTGGCACTGAGGGGAAGGCGCTGCAGGCTCTGCCCCAACCCCAACCTGCTGCTGGAGCCAGCCCTGATGGATGGAGCCCCTCTGCCTGTGAGAGCCAGGGCACTTCCCTTGGAAATGCAAACCCTCTGGAAAGGGAATCAATAATTCCTGGAGCTGACACGCGTGCCCCGAGCCCGAGGGAAGGGAACCCTTTGTTAATCTTCCTCCAGAGGCACGGGCAGCCCCTGGAAAAAGCTTCTGAAGTCAGTAACTAATTACAGCCCTGCACCAGGCTCCAGTCTGTCAGCCCCGACAGCTCAGGGGGAGCAGGGGCTGCTGGGCTGCCCGGGATGATGGACGAGCCCCCGCCAGCCCCTGGCTGGGCTCTGAAAGAGGAAGAATTAATGGGCAAATAAATTACAAATCAATTATTAAACCTTAGCGGCGTGCGGGGCCCCGCTCGGCCCCGCCATCAAATATACATTTCTAATTAACTCAACAACTCTTGGCTTAATGGGCACTGGATGCTGCCTGCTGCTAGAAATGGGGATTTCTGGCACGGGCTCTAAATTGAGTGTTTTATGTCTCCCTTCGTGCCCGGTGACACAGCGAGGCCAAGAGCCTGTAAGGACCTTTTTTTTGGTTTTTTTTTATTCACAGACAGCACTGAGAGACCCCAAAACTCCCTGCTGGGACTCAGCACAGCCCTGGGCAGCACTGAGAGACCCCAAAGCTCTGTACTGGGACTCAGCACAGCCCTGGGCAGCACTGAGAGACCCCAAAACTCCCTGCTGGGACTCAGCACAGCCCTGGGCAGCACTGAGAGACCTTAAAGCTCCCTGCTGGGACTCAGCACAGCCCTGGGCAGCACTGAGAAACCCCAAAACTCCCTGCTGGGACTCAGCACAGCCCTGGGCAGCACTGAGGGAACTCAAAGCTCTGCTGGGACTCAGCACAGCCCTGGGCAGCACTGAGAGACCTTAAAGCTCCCTGCTGGGACTCAGCACAGCCCTGGGCAGCACTGAGAGACCCCAAAACTCCGTGCTGGGACTCAGCACAGCCCTGGGCAGCACTGAGGGACCCCAAAACTCCCTGCTGGGACTCAGGACAGCTCTGGGCAGCACTGAGGGACCCCAAAACTCCCTGCTGGGACTCAGGACAGCTCTGGGCAGCACTGAGGGACCCCAAAACTCCCTGCTGGGACTCAGCACAGCCCTGGGCAGCACTGAGAGACCCCAAAGCTCCCTGCTGGGACTCAGCACAGCCCTGGGCAGCACTGAGGGACCCCAAAACTCCGTGCTGGGACTCAGCACAGCCCTGGGCAGCACTGAGGGACCCCAAAACTCCCTGCTGGGACTCAGGACAGCTCTGGGCAGCACTGAGGGACCCCAAAACTCCCTGCTGGGACTCAGCACAGCCCTGGGCAGCACTGAGGGAACCCAAAGCTCTGCTGGGACTCAGCACAGCCCTGGGCAGCACTGAGAAACCCCAAAACTCCCTGCTGGGACTCAGCACAGCCCTGGGCAGCACTGAGAGACCCCAAAGCTCCGTGCTGGGACTCAGCACAGCCCTGGGCAGCACTGAGAGACCCCAAAGCTCCCTGCTGGGACTCAGCACAGCCCTGGGCAGCACTGAGGGAACCCAAAGCTCCGTGCTGGGACTCAGCACAGCCCTGGGCAGCACTGAGGGACCCCAAAACTCTGTGCTGGGACTCAGCACAGTGCTGGGCAGCACTGAGAGACCCCAAAGCTCCCTGCTGGGACTCAGCACAGCCCTGGGCAGCACTGAGAGACCCCAAAACTCCATGCTGGGACTCAGCACAGCGCTGGGCAGCACTGAGAGACCCCAAAACTCCCTGCTGGGACTCAGCACAGCCCTGGGCAGCACTGAGAGACCCCAAAGCTCCCTGCTGGGACTCAGCACAGCCCTGGGCAGCACTGAGAGACCCCAAAGCTCCCTGCTGGGACTCAGCACAGCCCTGGGCAGCACTGAGGGAACTCAAAGCTCTGCTGGGACTCAGCACAGCCCTGGGCAGCACTGAGAGACCCCAAAACTCCGTGCTGGGACTCAGCACAGCGCTGGGCAGCACTGAAGGACCCCAAAACTCCCTGCTGGGACTCAGCACAGCCCTGGGCAGCACTGAGGGAACTCAAAGCTCTGCTGGGACTCAGCACAGCCCTGGGCAGCACTGAGGGAACTCAAAGCTCTGCTGGGACTCAGCACAGCCCTGGGCAGCACTGAGGGACCCCAAAACTCCCTGCTGGGACTCAGCACAGCCCTGGGCAGCACTGAGAGACCCCAAAACTCTGTGCTGGGACTCAGCACAGCCCTGGGCAAGCTGCAACCTGGTGCAGAACAAACCCTGAGCGTGTCCTGAGCACTCCCTGTGCCGAGGGATCCTGCTGGCTCTGGCTGAGCCCCAAATCCCTGGCGCAGAGGGAACCCGGGGTGTTTTCCTCCCCTCCCTGCTTGCCTGGGACTGTCTGTCAGCACTGGGAGCTCTTCCCCACGGCCTGGGACCTGCCTGCAGTGTCTAGACAGATCCCAGGCCAGGAGTTCTTCCTGGAGCAGGGAGACAACCCAAGGGCTTGGCAGATGGGTGGCTGCACTCACACCCACCCCTCTGCCCCGGGGTGCATCGTGTCCTCCAGCTCTCAGGAGGCTTCCAGAGTCACTGCAAGGTGGGACAGGGCTGAGGAGCCCCTGAGGGAATTTGGCTGCCTCCAGGGGGAGGATGGAGGGTGATTTTTGTGTTGGAATGGGTGCCAGGCCCCTCGGAGGGGCTGAACCTCGGAGGGACGGGGTGTCTGCGCCGCGGCGATATTTCTGCAGCTCAGCCATCAGTTATGATCCTTAGAGGAGCTCCCATATGGTGCCTTTACAAATCACTCCCTCCACTTATCAAGCCTGTCTTGTTTGCCTGACACTGAGCTGTAAGGAGGGTGGTTTGCAGGCTAATGTTAACTCAAGCAGGCAGAACGGGGTTTATTTATGGAGTTGCAGAAAAGAGGGTTTTGAAGAGCCAAAATCCGGGCCCTGAGGAGATAACCGAGAGGCTGGGGGCTCCTTCTGCCTGAGCATCAGCACAGCAAGGCCTGGCCTGGGAATAGATGAGCTCAGAGGTCTGGGCAGGGCAGGTCTGTCCCACTGGAGCATCCCCGTGGCACCCTGGGGACAGGCAGCACCCAAAGGTGAGGGCTTGGAGGGGCTGAGCAGAGAGCTGGGACAGAGGGGGAACAGGGCAGAGAGAGAGAGAGAGGAGCGTTTCACCTGCCTGTGTGAGCAGAAAACAGCACAAAACACCAACAGCACGGAGCTGAGCACAGGGGAGAGCGCCAGGGGTGTGACAGGGCCGTGTCCCTTGGCACGGGACACGCGGCTCTGGTGCTGGGTTTGTCCCACACCTGAGCTGCTCCCGGCTCCTTCCCGCCTCACTCCGGCTCTCTTGCTCCCCCCAGTGCGCTCACCCGGCTCCCGGAGCATCCCCTGCTCCTCCGCTCATCCCCGGGACCTTACGGACCCCAGGAGGTTTCCCCCAGCCACGAGGAAATTCCTCTTTTCCCAGATCCCCCTCCTACTCTCCAAACCCAAATCTTCAGCTCGAGAACGACTTTTTTTTTTTTTTTTTTTTTTTTTTTTTTTTTTTTTTTTTTTTTTTTTTTTCTGGTTTCATTTGTTTCCAGAAATGTAAATCCCCATTTTTTTTTTTTTTCCTGCTCTGAGCAACCCACGTTGCAGGAGCACAGTGTGACCTCTGCCTCTCGGCTCTTTTTCAGTTGCATCACTCGGGATATTCCACTTTAATTTATCAAAATACACCACAACCTCCCCCCCCTGCTCTGTTGGCAGATTGGCTTCTGCTTGAGAGCTCCAAAATTCATATCCTATGAATACACACCCAGCTCTTTCCCACCGGTGAGATTTCCCAATTCCAGCCGTGGATTTTTTTGGCCTCCAACAGCTCTGAACTGCCCAAATCCTCTCTCCTCTGCTGAGAGATTTCATTTTGGTGCCTGCTGCCGCAGAGAGCCGCTCTCCCACACTTTGGGTTCCGGCACCCTCGATGCCAGGAGTGTGTGTGTAGGGGTTCCACGTCGAATAATTTCCCTTTTTCCCATGGGAAAAAAAAATTCTGGAAGGAAAATCCAGCGCATCAGCTTGGGAACTTCCCTGGGCCCTGCTGCGTTGACGGGATTTGCATGATCTGAAGGGGATAAGCTTCTGGAAGTGTTAGGAAGCAGGATCGGCAGGCAGTGGGATGGGTTTTTTGGGAAGTTCCCAATGACCCCTCCGTTTCCTAGCGCCGACAAGCCCCAGCTCGCCCCAGTTAAAGCGGTTTTGGGGTGGGTGGGGAGGGGGGGGAAGGCTGCGGCTGCTTAACCTGCCGCCGGGAGCACGCCAGGAAGGAAGGAAGGAAGAAAAGGGTTTAAAACCGGCTCCGCTGATTCCTGCTGCCGTCAGCAAGGTCAAGAGGAGGAAAGAATTCCCGCAGTTCTGGTGCTCTGCTCTTGCAGCGGGTGGGGAAGCGGCCGCCGTGAAACCCCGGCGGGGTCCGGGATTTTGTGGGGATCCCTCGGGGTTTTTGTGGGGGTCCCTCGGGGTTCTTTGGGGATCCCTCGGGTTCTTTGGGGATCCCTCGGGTTCTTTGGGGATCCCTCGGGGTTCTTTGGGGGTCCCTCGGGGTTTTTGCGGGGATCCCTCGGGGTTTTTGCGGGGATCCCTCGGGGCTCTGTGGGGGTCCCTCGGGATTCTTTGGGGATCCCTCGGGATTCTTTGGGGATCCCTCGGGGTTTTGTGGGGGTCCCTCGGGGTTCTTTGGGGATCCCTCGGGGTTCTTTGGGGATCCCTCGGGGTTTTTGCGGGGGTCCCTCGGGGTTCTTTGGGGATCCCTCGGGTTTTTGCGGGGATCCCTCGGGGTTTTGTGGGGGTCCCTCGGGGTTCTTTGCGGATCCCTCGGCCCGGGGTTCCGCGGATCCGTTCCCGGGGGGTTCGGGGTTTCGGGGGCTGCGATGTCGCCGCGTTCCCACCGGGTGGCGCCCGAGCCCCGCGCAGCCCCAGCGTCTCCATGGCAACGGCCGGCCTTGGGTACCGCCCCCGCGTCCGCATCCCGCATCCCGCATCCGCATCCCTTCCCTCACAGCCCGCATCCTCAGCCCATAGCCCGCATCTACGTCCCCTCCCTCATCCCGCACCCCGCATCCGCATCCCGATCTCATATCCCGAGATATCCCACACCTCGCGTCCAACACTCTCCATCCTGCATCCCAAATTCCCCATCCTGCCCCCTGCATTCCTCATCCTGCATCCCAAATCCTGCCTCCTGCATCTCAAATCCTGCATCCCACATCCTGCATCCCACATCCTGCATCCCAAATCCTGCATCCCAAATCCTGCATCCTGCATCTCAAATCCTGCATCCTGCATCCCAAATCCTGCATCCCACATCCTGCATCCCACATCCTGCATCCTGCATCTCAAATCCTGCATCCCAAATCCTGCATCCTGCATCCCAAATCCTGCATCCCACATCCTGCATCCCACATCCTGCATCCTGCATCTCAAATCCTGCATCCTGCATCCCACCTCTGCATCCCATATCCCATTACCTGCACCCCATATCCCACATCCCAAATCCTGCATCCTGCATCCCAAATCCTGCATCCCACACCCCACAGGGTTGGAAAAGCCCTGCCTGGCTCTGGAATTTCCCCGCTGTGGAGGGTGGCTGTGCCAGGGCATGTGCTGGTGCTCATGGAGAGGCTGGAGCGCTCCTAGTGGGATTGGGGTGGGATTGGGGTGGGATTGGGGTGGGATTGGGGTGGGATTGGGGTGGGATGAGCAATGCCCAGCCACATCTCCGTGCCCCAGCAGCCTCAGGTTGCTCCTCCCAGCACTCCCCTCCTTCGGCTGGGAAGCTCCCAGTGCCACGTGGCTTTTTCCACTCCAGCATCCTGCTCTGGGCCTCGCTTTGCCTCTTGTTCTCCTTCTTTTTTTTCCTCAGGAAACATCTGGAAGCCAAGTGAGAAACATTAAAAGGGGGGGGCGGGGGAGTAAAGAGAAGAAGAGGAAAAAAGCGAAGGGGGGGGTGGATCTTGGGAGCACCATATGATTTCACTTTCCTAAGACAACTGCAATTATGCCTTGGAGGCTTTACCAGTCACTGCAGATTCAAACCATGCTGGGTGATGTCAGTGGGAAAATATGAAGGCCCTACTGGCTGCTCAAAAAAAAAAAAAAAAAAGAAAAGAAAAAAAGAAAAATAAAAAAGTAGAGAAAAAGCTCCTTTTCTGGCGTTTTATTTCTCATTCTGAATCAGAAGAAGGGTGTTGTCCAGATGGACTTTTTTATTTATTGCTTTCCTGGGCTTGGTTGGGCCTCGCTGATCCCTTGGGAGAGGGGAAATGCCTCCTGGATCCCTCCAAATGATCTCCTCCTCTGTCCTGCTGCCGTCTGCGTCTGCCACGAGTCCCCAAACCCTCACAGACAGCGCTGGGAGTGGATTCCTCCCAGCTCAGATACCTCCCAGGCTGGGCTCTTCTTGCTTACACTGAGCAGGGACCATTCCTTTTTGGAAGCAGAAGGGATGAGCAGGAGATGTTGACCCCAGCTTAGCAACCATGAGAATTTCCAGGCAACTTCCAGCTAACCTGTCTGCCTGCACAGCCTGGGGAGTTTGGGATGTGCTGAACCCCTGGGGAGCCTGGCATTGGAGAGCCAGAGCCAGCCCAGCTCCAGCACAGGAGGGGTTTGCCAGGAGCTGATTCCCAAACCCTCTGGGAACACCAAAACACGAACATTCCTGGAAAGCAGAAGAGCCAGAGCTGAGAACA
The DNA here is from genome assembly GCA_027886175.1 of Phylloscopus collybita. Classification (NCBI taxonomy): domain Eukaryota; kingdom Metazoa; phylum Chordata; class Aves; order Passeriformes; family Phylloscopidae; genus Phylloscopus; species Phylloscopus collybita. The sequence goes on from JAJNNQ010000001.1 coordinate 8,736,839, forward strand.
TGGACACAGGGACAGCTGTGGGTTTGAGCAAAGGCAAAAGGCTCTGGGAAGGATGTGAGGAGCACCCTTGGGATGGGGACCCAGAACTCCTGCAGAGGAGAGAAGGAAGGGCCCAGCAGCTGGGTCTGCTCATGGTGGAACCTCAGACTCACCTTGCAGAGCCCTGTCTTGGGTTGTGGAGCCAGGGGTGTGTGTTCTATTTCATTGTTAAAAGCAGCTGGGGAGATGTTTTTCTTTATCTCTTGTAACTCAAGGGGGGAGAGGGGCGGGTGCCTTCTGATAATGGGCCAGCTGTTAAACCAGGTGGGGCAGTGTTTCTTATCTCTTTCACTTCCTGTCCTCCCTCCAGGGGGATATTTTCTGCTAATGGGCCATTAAGACACCCCTAATAGCACACATCCCCAAAATAGACCATCCACATTCCATCATCCCAGTGTGAGATGCTCCACCCAGTGGGGGGAGCCAACCATTCCTACCTGGATAAAACTGAGCCACAGGAACACAGAAAGTATCCAGCTTCACCCAATTCCTGGAGGAAGACTGGACCCCATCTCACCATCACTGGATCCCTTCTCACCACCACTGAACCCTTGTTCTACAGGATCATCTCTGCTCCACCAGAACCACATCTGCCACTCCAGGAGGACTCACTTTGGGACTGCTCCCAACACCCTGACCAACAGGGTGTCAGGCTGTAGCTCTGACTCTGTCAGGGTTTTCCAAAATTGTTTGTTTGTTTGTTTGCTGGTTTGGTTGGGTGGTTTTGTTTTTCTACTCCATTTGTATTGTTAATATTCCTAGTAAAGAACTGTTATTCCTATTCCCAAATCTTTGCCTGAAAGCCCTTAATTGTAAAAATTATAATTTGGCAAGGGGGGTGAGGGTTTACATTCTCCATTCTAAGGGAAACTCCAGCTTTCCCTGTCAGATACCTGTCTTTCCAAACCAAGAGAGCCCTCAGAAGCAGGAGGGGAGCTCAGCTCAGCAGGTGCCAGGATGTGACCCATCCCTGGAGCACAGCAACCCCACCCCCAGAGCTCCCTGGATCCTGACAGCCTTTGTGCTGGGACCATTCCCTGTGGATCCATGGAGTTCAAAGGGGCTGGGGCAAGGCAGGAGAGGAAATGCTGGAACCCTGGGTGCTGCAAATACCAGGTTTTCTGCTCTGACAGGTGGTGACCCTCAGGAGGGTGCTGTCCTTGACCTGAGGCCGTGGGAGCAGCTTCCAAAGCTGAGTGACAGCACTGGGAGTGTGGGTGTGCAGCTTGCACAGAAGTGTGTGATGTCACCGGGTGAAATATTTCAGGTTTAGGGTTTTAGGATATAGAATACAGTAATTATTCTATAAGGGCAATTGGGTGTTGCCTGAGCCCTTCCTCTTCACCCTCTTCAAGGAAAGGCTTGGATTTGTCCAGTGTTTGCCAGAGCAGACGTGGTTCCAAGTGTCACTGGGATCAGATTCCCCAGCTCTCGTGGCTCCTGTCCCTGCCATGTCCTGTTGAGGTGGCAGTGCCCCGTGAGCTCCCCATCTCTACATTCAGTGCACGCAGTCACTCCCAGCCCAGCTGTCCTGGGAATGTGTGTTTCCCCTGCCCTGACCTCTCCAAGCTGTTTACACTGCTCAGGAGCCACGTCCTGAACCCGCTACAAGATTTTTTTCAGTGGTGACAGCAAAGAGCATCATCCCCTGACGTGTCTGTGGAGATGCAGGTCAGGCCTTTGCACCCCAAGCACTCTGCCCAGGCTGCTTTCAGCATCCTGAGAGGCTTTGCTGGTCCTCAGCAACCCAAAAAGCTTTGCTGGCTCTTTGCACACCCCCCAGGGGGAGGCAGGAATGAAAATGAGAATTCAAATATTCTCCAGCCCTTCCTTGCGAGGGATTCTCCCGTCCAAGCATCCTTTGTGTCACACAGACAGTGCTGAAAAGTTATTTAAGGACCTGAGTCCCAGCAGTTTCCATCAGCTGGGTGTTGAACAGGAGGCACCCAACCCCTCTAACCCCCTCCAAACCCCCAGCTTTGCTTTCTGAATCACCACATGAAGAAAATGTTATTCCAAATCTTATGCCAAAACTGATCCTAAATCATGGACGGACACGAGGCAGGTGAGGTGGAGGTGAGGGCACTGCTCCCCAGGCCTGGCTGAGCTCCCTGAGCACTCAGAGCAGCCCTGGCAGGGCTGGCAGCTGGAGGTGCCCATCAGCCACATCCCAAGTGCTGCTTCTGTGCCCCCTCCTCATCCACTCCCTCCTGAACCTCCTCCCTCGGGGCTCAGCCCCAGCAGAGCACCCATGGGTGCCTGCTACCTCAAGGTTTTTGGCTCCAAAAATGCTTTAAAGCACTGAATTCCCCTCTGCAACCCAATTAAAACGTTCTCCAGGACTCAGATTACAGCAATTAACTCATTTCCATGTCCCCAGGGCACATCTTGCTCACTTGCTCGGGCAAATTTAAGAGAAGCATTTGAGTTTCTGTCTCACCCCCCATCTCCAGCTCTGCCTTTGGTGGCTGGGAACTGAGCCTAGACATGAAATAATGAACTCAAACCCTTCCATGCATTGACCAAAGAAAACAAGCTGTCAAGCTAGAAATATTCCCTCCCTTTTCCAGGCACACCAAATCTCCTTCCCATCTGTAGGTACGGCGCTGGCGGGGAGGCAGCGGGAGTAACTCAGCATGAAATTGTCAGCGACAGCGTGTGAGGCTGTTTGGAGAGCATAAATCAGTCTAGGAAATGAAAAGCACTATCTCCTCTCTCTTTCCCCCAGGTTTGCTCAGCGCTTTATCCCTCTGCAGGGATGTTAGGATGGAGATTTTTTTTGGCAGCTTAAACCCAAGTCCAACATTTGTCATTGGGGCCTTAATTATGTTCAGTCTTCTCGGTGCTGTTTGCATTAGGCCGTAATATCTCCCTCTCCTGAGCTCCAGTGACTCCACTTGAGCATGAAAATGCTGCTGGAGAGGTGGAACCTCTCCAGGTTTTTCAGCTCTCAGCTCCTGTCTCAGCCTGGAGAGCGACAGAAGCTGGGAAACTTCACCTCCTGTCCCACCACAGAACCTGGGATGGGGATAATGTCCCAAACTGGGCAGAGATTTCTGGGTGTTGAGAAGTGGCTGAGGGTTTGGGAAGGGCAGAGGCTCCCTGGAAAGGCCAGGGGTTGGTGCAGGAGGAGCAGGGCTCAGGCAGGGCTCTGCTGCAGCATTTACAGCCTGACGGGGTTGGCACTCACTGAGAAACAGAGAGAAACTTTAGAAACCTTTCAACCCTGTTTAAAGATGATCTGGGACATGAAACCCTGTGCTGAGGGCTCCTCTGGGCTAAATTAGAGAGTCAGAGCATCATGGAATATCCTGAGTTGGCAGAGACACCCCAGCAGTCCCACCTCCAGCCTCAGAGCTCCTTAAACTCTGACAGTCTGTGACCGTTCCCATGGAATCCAAAGAAGCTGTCTCCAGTGTCCAGCTGGGGCAAGGCAGCAGAGGAAAGGTTTGGATTTGTCCAGTGTTTGCCAGAAGAGCCGTGGTTCTGAGTGTCACTGGGTCAGATTGGTCAAACCTTCCCCCCGAGAGGCACCCTCGGGTCACTGCGGGCTCCTCCACCTCCCTGTGCCTTGGCAATGCCACCTTCAGGCTTCCACTCCTCCCCTTCAGCCTCTTTTCCTCCCCCAAACCCCAAACCAGAGCTGATCCTCTCCTTCCTGGGAGCTGTCCCTGCTCCAGGAGCTGCTCAGAGCCCAGCTCAGAGCTGTGAATTCTCCAGCAAAGCAACAATTAGTACCAATTTTCCCAGACAGCTGCTCCCATCTGCTCCGGGGGTTGTTTGTGTTTGTGTTGTGCAGGGAGAGGATTTTTTTTTTTTTTTTTTTTTTTGCTGAACTCACACGGTTCTTGCAGTTGGGTTTGTCAGAGTGAGAAGAGCCATTTAATTTAAGCCAGTCCTTCCTTTTTTATTTTATTTTATTTTTAATTTGTGCAAAGAGCCTCCCTGAGAGTTTGGGCTTTGTTGTCGTCTGGGTGATGCTGCTGCAGCCACCAGCAGTGGCTGCCCCATCCCTGGAAGTGTTCAAGCCCAGGTTGGATGGGGTTTGGAACAAGTAGAAGGTGAAGTTGCACCTTCCTGAGGAGCAGGATGAACCCAAAAAATCAGTGCAGAGGCCTCAAATAGAAACACCCCCCAAATTCAAAGTTTCCTGCCAAGTGAAGGGTTACCCTGAGGTGCTGCTCCAGCAGCCCCACAAGGCTGGAGCCTGCTGGACTCTCCCATCATCTGGGATGCATTTGGGATAATGTGGGATCAGCCTTGCATGCATCTCTGAGCCCTCAGGTCATGGCCCAGAGGGCTGGAGGGGGTGATGGGATGGGTGGGGAGGGCCAGGAGGAGGAGGATTCCATCAAACCTGCTGGCTCCTGCAGGGAATTCTGATGAGGGCAACGGGAAGTTGTAGCCTGAACTGGAAATGATAAGTAAATAATCTGATTTTTATAAAACATGGATGCTCCTCAGGGCTGGGTTGCCCCAGGCCCACCAGGCACGTTCCTTTGGTGACACAGAGGTGGCTGCTGTGACATTTCTGTCCCCACCGAGTGCAGGGGGCAGCACCTGAGCCCGAGGAGGGATCCCACACCATTCCAGGGCGGAGAGCACAGGCAAAGCATCCCATCCCAAAAGATCCGTGCCAGCCTCACCCGGGAGCCTGTGCCCACACCAGCCTCAGGGTCTGCTGAGGGGGACGAGCAGGGAATGAATGGAGCTTCTTTTTGGTGGGAAGGGTTTGGATTTCAGAGCCGGGAAGCAGGGAGGGAGGGAGGGAGGGAGGGAGGGAGGATGTGCTGGAGCCGCGCCGGGTGGGGCCCTGGCTTACAAAACAAACAAACCACTGTGGCTTCCGAGCACGACTCCAAAGGGGCCGGGGATAATTCACCACCTGATGTCAAACTCCGTTTGCAGAGGGAATTGAACAAATGGAAGCTCAGAGACCGGCAAGGCTGTTTGCCCACAGCTGCTGCCTTCTGCAGCTCCCTTAGGCCAGGCTGGTGAAGGCCAGATGGGGCTGAAGGTGGCCAGGGCTTGTCCCCGAGACCAGGCAGGACATTTGGTGTCAGCCCAGCTCTGTGCAGCCCATTCCACGTGCTGGGGATGCTCTGATCCCTCTGCCCAGTGCCTCCAGCAGCTCCTTTCTCCAGCAGCTCCAGCAGGACACGGGGGATGCATCCCAAGGTGTCACCTGCATCTGCTTTGGGGCCAAACCCTGGAATTCTCAAAGGGGAAAAATAACAAAAATAACATTTTTGTTGCCCTTGGCAGCTCCATCTGACTCCCAACAAGCACTGTGGCCACCCCTTCCCTGTTTATGTGACACCATCCCAGCTCTCTCTGCCGTGATTGGAGCAGGCCTCTTTTTGTTTGGACTGATTTAATCTTGCCAGTTTTTAAATTGCTGATTTTTATAAACACTTTTAAGCCCTGGATGCTCCGTTTCCTCGGAACATGGCACTAACCCAGCAGAGCTAAAATCCAATCTGGACAATTCCATCACCTCCATGGCTGAAATTCCTGCTGCTGGGAGCCAGCAGCCCCCTCCTGCCCTGCTGCTCTCGGGGTCCCGATGGAGCTGCAGCCAAACCCAGCTCCGGGCTGCTTTTCCCCGGCTCTGGCAGCAGGATCCATGTGGAAAACACTAGATGGCAGCTTGAGGCCACGTGTGAACCTCCCTGTGCCCAGCCCCAGCGCAGGGCAGTGTGTGTGGCACGGCTGGTGGCTCTGCTGGCACTGCCACCGTGCTCTCGGGATGCTCCCGGCTCCCTCCAGCTCCACCTTTGCCCTCAGCTTCTTCAAAACTCTTCCCTTGGGGCCTCTGGGCCTCAGCCAGCTTGGGCAGGGGTTGGCAGAGAGGTTTGGGATGAGGTTTGGCAGCTCTGCAGGCAAGGGGCAGCCTCCAGGCTGAAATTAAGGGATGGCCTGGACACTGAGGGGGATTAGGGAGGGGGTGTTTGTAACCCCCGTGCCCTTTGTCACTTCTGAGCTGCTCAACACCACGTGGAAAAAGAACCCCAGGGACCAGAGCAGGTCCCAGAGCCACAGAGCAGAGGGAGCTGCATCCCAAAATGCAGCCAGGCACCACCCAGCCCCCCATGAGCCGTGTCAGAGCCCCCTCAGCACGGCGCCCCACAAACCGGGGCAAACCGGGATTCCTGTCCCACAAAGGGTGGCTTTTGAGGAATGGTTTTCCCTTCCTCCTTTTCTGACATCTGTGCGAGCTGGAATGGCAGATTCCTCACTCTCCAGGGATCCGGCAGGCACATGAGGGGCTGATTAGAGGCATTCCAGGGCTTTTTAAGGACAGGGTCAAGAGGGAAGGCACAACACACGCAGTGCCCAGGGGTCGGTGCACCTGCAATGCCCTTTGTAGCTGCTCTGTGTCTCCAAAGGCTGCCAGGAGCTGTGGAAAACTGGGAAGCGAGGCAGGGAAGTGGGATGCAGAGGCCTGGGCTTCAGGTCAGTGTGTGATAGTGAATATCCCTGCAGCTCTTTGATTTTTGGGGCAAAACATCACAAAAACAGAGGAGGTTGGAGCTTTGGTCTCAGCTCGGAGCTGAGCTCGGTGCAAACCCTCCTGGAGTAGGGTTGGATGTGAGGTTTTAATCTGGTTTTATCTGCTCTTGGGATTTGGACTTTCAAGAGCAGCCAGGGGTTGGGACGTGGCTTTTCCAGGCTGATTTTGCAGCTTGGAGACGTTTCACAGCCATGCAGCCGTGGCTGAACTCCTGAACTCCTCCACACTTCCAGAGCTGCAGCCCAGCCCTGGGCCGGCCCTGCCTCCTGTCTTTGGGGACATTGGGGACGTGGCTCCTCAGGGGTGCCTTTTTCACCCATGCAAGGGCTTGGACCTCATAATTTTGGGTGCCAAGAGCTGGGGGAGGTGACCAACAATGGGACATTTATCCAAACAACCAACAGTGATGGCCAAACCTGTGCCCAGCCTGGGCACACAGAGCAGCTGATCCGGGGATGTTCAGGCAATACTCAGTGCAATATCCACAGGGAAAAAGGGAAATCCACTGGTGTTGCAAAGGTTTTTTTTTTTTTGAGCACTGGAAAGGGGGCTGTGAGGAGATCTCACAGCTGTGGGGGATTTAGGTGGGAAGGGACCTTAAAGATCTTGTTCTAACGAGCAGGGACAGCTTCCACTAGACTAGGTCGCTCAAAATCCCACCCAGCGTGGCTCTGAACACTTGCAGGGATGGGACAGGGTTCTTCCCTGTTGGAGAGGATGAAGTAGCTCGGCCCTGCAGAGATGATTTATTAGTAAAAGATTCTAAGAGTATGAAACCTACAAGAGGAATGGAATTGAAAGCAAAATTTGAACTGTAAGATGCTGGGCAGGAAGAGGGTGATTAGACCAGCTGAAAAGACTTGGCTGGGTGAGTCAGTGACACCCTTGCCAGGACAAAAGGATGAATAAAAGGTTGGACCTTCTCAGGTATCAGGGATAAGGTGGTTTTTCAGGATTTTGGTATGTGGAGTAGTATTGTAATGTTGTAGTTCCCATAGGCTGTATGTAGATTCTGTAGGTTTTGTATCTTGAGGTGATTGGTTGATGCTCATTAGAATATTCACGATAGAAAGGGTTAAAATGGAATGTAACAGGTAACTCGGGCTCTTGCTCTGCTGGATCCCTGTCCCTTTAGACGTAAGGACTCTTCCCCAGTTAGGCTGCCTTCCCACGACCAATAAACCACGACCAATAAACCACGACCAATAAACCACGTGTCCCAAAGAGTATCCTGGTCTTCAGATCATCACTCTCTTCGGACACCACCAGCGTGCTTTCTAATACTTCCCCACGGATCTGGGAGCCCTGCAGGTGGCTCAGGTCCCCGTGGGGCTCTGGGGTGTCTGTCAGGAGCTGCCGTGTGTCAGTGTGTCAGCAGAAGGGAATGTTCCTCCCCAGCATTTTCGAGGCAAGCCGGAGAGTCAGGATCCAGATCTCATGAGTCACCTCCCCTGCACATGTGGGCTCCCCCGGTGCCAACAGCAACACGGCGTCTCCTAGCAATGGGAGCAAGCCCAGCACAATAAAGCACTGGGACCAGTGCCCCGACAGCAAACCTGCATCCACTCAGCGTGCCTGAGGAGGATTTTCCAGCTCGGCCCTGCAGGGAAAGCAGAGGGAAACCATTTGTCTGAGGCAGCCTCGGGGTCAGGGCTGCGTCTGCCCGTGGCTCTCACACCTCCTCCATCCTAATTGTCTTTTCCCTGTTCTCCCCTCATTTATTTTTTTTCCATTAAAGACTTTTTTCTTTCTTTTTCTTTTCCTTTTTTCTTTTTCTTTTTTTTTCTTTTTTTTCTTTTCCTAATTTTTTCCTAATTTTTTTCCTAATGAATCCCACGAGCAAGCTCCTTCTCGAAAAATTGGAATAAATGGGTAGCCTTGATCCCCCCTCCTTCAGCACGGGATGGATCCTCTGCCACAGCCAGGGCAGCTACTCTGGCCTCAGGAAAATATTTCATCTGCACTAAGGTGACTGTCCCAGCTCTGGTCATCCCTGCTGTCCTTCAGCTTAAAAAACACTCGCCGTTGCTGAGGAATGAATGTCTCCACCTGCCTTTAATGGGACTATTCTCACAGCTATTGCTGTAGGTAAAGACTTAAAGTCAGCCAATAATTACTCCCACGAAAGAATCGCTGTTTTCTTGTCATGTTCCATTAAACTGCTCACAGCAGGAGCCAGAGAATTAACGGCCTTATTATCTGGCCCGCGAAATAAATCATATTGGAGAGGAGAGGAGCACAGAGGACACCAGGGGCGCCGGTGCTTAACGCGTTTTAAGGGGGGGGGGGTGTGGCTTTGGGAAAGGGAAGGATCAGGGGAAGAGGCTGGGCAGGGATGTCCCGTCCCCGCTGGGATTTGCTGGGGTGGATTTTCCATCCTGGGCGAGTTCCCTCGGCTCCTTGCGGGCCTGGCGGGGGTGGCTGTGTTGTGGGAGGTGTTGTTGCTGCGGGAGGTGCTCCTGGGCTGGAATCCGCCCGTTTTATCCCGGGATGTCAGAGCTGGGGCAGTGGATGGGTGGGTTTTATCCCGGGATGTCCTGGGGCAGTGGATGGGTGGGTGTTATCCCGGGATGTCCCGGGGCAGTGGATGGGTGGGTTTTATCCCGGGATGTCCCGGGGCAGTGGATGGGTGGGTGTTATCCCGGGATGTCCCGGGGCAGTGGATGGGTGGGTGTTATCCCGGGATGTCCCGGGGCAGTGGATGTGTGGGTGTTATCCCGGGATGTCCTGGGGCAGTGGATGGGTGGGTTTTATCCCGGGATGTCCCGGGGCAGTGGATGGGGGGCAGCCTGGCAGCAGGAACCCGAGGCTCGCTCCATTAACGAGCTTTGTTGTTGTTGTTGTTGCTTCCCCTTGAGCTGGAGAACCTGGCAGCCTCGGGATGGCTTGGAAGAACATCAAATCCCCCAAGGAAGAGAGACAGAGCTCCAGCCCACCCCCAGCACTTCAGGGCTGGTGCTGGAGAGGGTTTGGAGCAGTTCCTCTCCCAGACACCTGCAGACACACTCAGGCGTGAGCACGTTGCTGGGGCCGAGCTCCCCTGGGTCACAGGGCTGGTGTTCCACCTTCTCAGGGCTGAGCTCCTCCTGCTCACAGGGCTGATATTCCACCTTGCTGGGGCTGAGTTCCTCCCAGACACGGGGCTGATGTTCCACCTTCCTGGGGCTGAGCTCCCTTGGGTCACAGGGCTGGTGTTCCACCTTCTCAGGGCTGGTGTTCCATCTTGCTGGGGCTGAGCTCCTCCTGCTCACAGGGCTGATATTCCACCTTTCTGGGGCTGATTTCCTCCCAGACATGGGGTTGATGTTCCACCTTCCTGGGGCTGAGCTCCCTTGGGTCACAGGGCTGGTGTTCCACCTTCCTGGGGCTGAGGATGAAGAGATTTGCTCAGTGGAAGAAGGCTCAGCCCCCGAGCCTTCCCCAATCCAGGAGGGATTTGGCTCACATGAGGACACCAGGTCAGGGCTGTGTCTGCCCCCAGGCACTGGGAGGCCACCACGAGCCAGATCCAGGCCATCTCTGCCTTGGATTTGGTGCCACAGTTCCCTAGGACAGAGTTTTCGATGGGCTGGCTGCCAAAGTCAGGGCTGGCTCCATCTGCATTTCCCTCCTGGCCTGGGAAGTTTCTCTCTGGCCCACGCATCTCCCTGGACTCCCAAACGTGCCAGGAGAGCACGGAACAAAAAGGGAATAAATCTTTCTTAAATTGCTTCAGGTTCTGAATTTTTTTAATTTATTTTTTTTTAGGTCCTTGCAGACCAAATGTTCTCCCTCCTTTGTGGATGCACACAGCAGCTGTGACATTTTTAACAGCGCCTTCCACCGGCCTGGCAGGTCCACGTTTGCACACCTTGGCCTACATTGATTTCTTTACCTGTTTCAGGGCTGATGTTGCTGAAAAACTTCAGCTCTGAAGACCAAGGGCCTCTGCTGATTTCTTTGCAGCTGCAGCCTGATGGCTTTCAGCTGCTTTGAACGATTTTTTTAATTAAGGAGTAGAGGCCTAATGGCACTTCAGGGTTGAAAAATGTCCCTTCACACTTGCAGGGTACTCCCAGGACATGGTCCTGGTCCTATAAATGTCATTTCACTGGTGGAATGACCCCAGCTAAGGACAGGGGGACACTTTGGGGTGACACCAGACAGGCCTGAGCACAGCTGCTGTCAGGGTAGGAAATATCCCCATGAAATCCAGGCTCAGGAGGAATCCCTGGATCCCAGCAAACCTCCCTGTCCCTGTCTCCTTTACCATTTCCAAGAGTTTATTTCAAATTTATTCAATTTCTTTCATGCCCATTCAATTCCTGCAGGCACTGGAAATGTTGTGGCTTGGGTTTGTTTGTGGGGTTTTTTTTTTTTTTTTTGTTATTTTCAAAATGTTCTGCTTTTCCCACTCCCTGCCTTTCCTCTTATTCCACAGAGGCAACAAAAAGCCAAATTGCAGGAATGAAAAGGAAACCAAGCTGCCTTGTTAAGGATTTGCTAAATATTCCCAGAGTCCTACCTGGGCACTGGGAAATGGAGAAGGATGGAGGAAATGTCTTGGATTTCTTTGGACAGGGAAAAAAATTACAAATCTAATGCCCTCTTGTGGCTCCTGCCAGAGCGTGGCTGCTGAGTGGTGGCAGGGCTGGCTCATCTTTGGGGTAAGAAAGGTAATTGGGGGTAGAAAAGGTAATTTTAGGAATTTAGGGCTCGTAAAACTGCTGAGAAAAATCTAAAATCAACCCAGCGGTCCCCATTGCTCAACATCCCACCCCCAGCAGTGACCTCCCACTGCCTGGGGGAAGTTCTCATCTGTTAGAGAAAGTGTCCTAAAATCAGAGGATCACAGCTCCTCACTGCTTTTGTTTCAGTCCTTTTTTTCTTGGAAGGGGAAAAAAAATCTCTGGTTCCAAACGAACCCTGAGCTGATCAAGCCCTGTGAGCCCCTTGTGGTGCTGCAGGCTCAGCATCACTGCTCCTCAATATTTGTTTCTTTTCCGTGAGAAGTTTTATGATTTTCTGTCAAAATAACGACTTCAGGATTTCTGCAGAGATATTTTCAAGTTGAAGCCTTCCTCTGCATGCCAGAAATCAGAAAAAAAAAAAAAAAACCCAAACCAAAAAAACCAACCAACCAAACCAAACCAAACAAAACTTCAAAAGATGAATTTTTAAAAAATTTTTCAGCTTTTTTGGCGGGGAGCCAAACTTATTTTCTTAGGGAGAAGTGTGAGCTGAGAGTGGGCTCTTCAATATTTGTTTCTTTTCCGTGAGAAATTTTATTATTTTCTGTCAAAATAATGACTTCAGGATTTCTGCAGAGATATTTTCGAGTTGAAGCCTTCCTCTGCACACCAGAAATCAGCAAAAAAAAAAAAAAAAAAATGAACTTCAAAAGATGAATTTTTTAAAATTTTTTCAGCTTTTTTGGTGGGGAGCCAAACTTATTTTCTTAGGGAGAAGTGTGAGCTGAGAGAGGGCTCTTCAATATTTGTTTCTTTTCCGTGAGAAATTTTATTATTTTCTGTCAAAATAACAACTTTGGGATTTCTGCAGAGATATTTTCGAATTGAAGCCTTCCTCTGCACGCCAGAAATCAGCAAAAAAGAAAAAAACCCAAAACTTCAAAAGATGAATTTTTAAAAAAATTTTCAGCTTTTTTGGTGGGGAGCCAAACTTATTTTCTTAGGGAGAAGTGTGAGCTGAGAGAGGGCTCTTCAATACTTGTTTCTTTTCTGTGAGAAATTTTATTATTTTCTGTCAAAAAAAGGACTTCAGGATTTCTGCAGAGATATTTTCGAGTTGAAGCCTTCCTCTGCACGCCAGAAATCAGCAAAAAATAAAAAATTAACTTCAAAAGATGAATTTTTAAAAAAATTTTCAGGCTTTTTGATGGGGAGCCAAACTTATTTTCTTAGGGAGAAGTGTGAGCTGAGAGAGGGCTCTTCAATATTTGTTTCTTTTCCGTGAGAAATTTTATTATTTTCTGTCAAAATAACAACTTTGGGATTTCTGCAGAGATATTTTCGAATTGAAGCCTTCCTCTGCACGCCAGAAATCAGCAAAAAAGAAAAAAACCCAAAACTTCAAAAGATGAATTTTTAAAAAAATTTTCAGCTTTTTTGGTGGGGAGCCAAACTTATTTTCTTAGGGAGAAGTGTGAGCTGAGAGAGGGCTCTTCAATACTTGTTTCTTTTCTGTGAGAAATTTTATTATTTTCTGTCAAAAAAAGGACTTCAGGATTTCTGCAGAGATATTTTCGAGTTGAAGCCTTCCTCTGCACGCCAGAAATCAGAAAAAAAAAAAAAAAATAAAATATATATATATATATATATTAACTTCAAAAGATGCATTTTTTAAAAAATTTTCAGGCTTTTTGATGGGGAGCCAAACTTATTTTCTTAGGGAGAAGTGTGAGCTGAGAGAGGGCAGAGTTCCTTCGGTGATGGCTTCACACCCCAGGAGGAGGAGGAGGCTTGCAAAAATAACACACAAGAGTTGAGACTGCAGATCAGCTCTGCAAACATCTCCCCGGGGGAGAGCATCCACAGGGATCCTCCCTGCTGGGATCAGCCTTTCCTGCCCCTTTCCTGCTCCTTCTGTGCTCTTGGCCGCAGGAGATGTGATTTGTGTGGGCACAGCACAGAATCCCAGACGGGTTTGGGTTTGGGAGGGTTCTCAAAGCTCATCCCATTCCATGATGACAAGGTCGTCTTCCATCATCCCAGCTTGCTCCAAGCCCTGTCCGACCTGGCCTTGGCCACTTCTCCATCTGCAGCAGAAAAAGTAGAAAATGTGACCTCACAGCCCAAGGAGCCCCTGGAAGTTTTCCTCAAGCTGGGATGCAGGGGAAGGAGCGAGCAGGGCTTTTGGCAGGGAGGCCCTCACACATCTGCAGGCCCAGCGCTCTCCGCTCATTTCTCACTTTTTCCTCTCTCAGTGTCCACTTCAGGCAGAGAAATGGCTGAGAAAAGAAGAACCAGCAGCTTTTTTGGCTGCAGGCCTGGAGAGGATCTGCCTGGTGGCTGAGGGTGCCGTGGGGGAGCTTCCCGAGGTTTCTTTTATCCCAGCTTGTGCTTGGGAGTGGGAGTGGGACGGGAGGCAAGCACGGACAGCAGTGCCTGACAGCTGCTGGTGGGACTGAGGGCTCAGATGCCGTGACAAGGGAAGGGCTGCAGAGGGGAACTGGCAGCTTCTCCTCATGTTTTTTTGGGAGAATTTCCCTCCTTTTTTTTCCAGGCTCTGCTCAAACCAGGGTGCTGCTTTCTGCCTGGAGAGTAGAGGCTCCTTAGAGGGGCTTTTCTCCCTCCCGACCAAACACAGATCTATGAAAAAGCACAGCTCTGCTCCATGCCAAGAGCTCCATTTCCTCCAGGGTTTCAGGAACTCCATTTCCTGGGAATCTCTTTCCAAGAGCCTTGTGCTGATCCTTCTCCCCTTCGCTGTGGGTGTTTGGGGTGAGCCCTGAGACTCCTGGGCTGGAAGCACATCCAGGCTGTGCCTCCACACGGTGCTTCCTCCAGGCCCTGCCACTTTTACTGAGGTAAAACAAAGCCTGGAGAGGACTGGGAGCATTTCCCCCTGGCTGTTCCCCACTGGGATGTGCCCATCCAGCTCCAATTTCCATAACCACGGAGCAGGGAAGTGTCAGGACACAGTGGGAGCATCACCTGGTCCAACACCCAGCCAGGCTGAGACAGGTCTGGGGGTGTTACCACACTTTGCACCACTCAGGGCTCCTAGTGAGAGAGAGACAGGAAGGTGCTGCAGGCAGGGAATGGGAATTTTTGCCTGTGCTGCTGCTCACACCAAAAAAATAAAAAAAAAAAAAAGAGGAAAAAAACTCAGTCCTTAGCACAACTCACATTGTCTGGGCCCTCCTTTTTTGTGGCCTGGACAATGTGAGTTGTGCTGAGTGCCTGGAGGCTGCTTCCTGCTGTCCCCACCGGCACTCTGGCTGCCTCTTTCCCCCCCTCAATCTGCTCCTGCCTTGCATTCCAGGTGGGAATGCAGAGGGACACAGGTAGGAGAGGATGGAAGGGCAGGGAAATGGAGGGACAAGAAGCCCCAGAGAGCTCAGAGCAGGGCTGGCATGTGGCAGAGAGCTCCAGCAGGAGCATTCCCAAGCCCTGGGCTCAGCAGTGGGACAGAGGAGTAAATTCAACACATATTTTCCATCCTCAGCTCTCCACACTGCCCCTAACCTGATCCCAGTTAGAGACACGCAGGCAGCTGCCAAGGAACTTTTATGACTCACTGGAAAGGGAGCCTGCAGCAGAAGGGGCGCGTTGGGATCCAGCTGTCTCCTCTCTGCTGTTGTTTAGGGAGGACATTTGTGCTTGCTGAGCTCACCTAGGAAAGGGCCAGAGGGCCTCTGGATACAGGGAAAACTGGTCCTCAGCCCAGCCTGGGAACAGGCTGTGTATTCCTTAAGAAAAGGGAGAGATGGGGCTGGGCTGATGGAGCACGGCTCAGGATTCGGGGTGTGGGCAGCAGCCCTGCTCTGGGGGAGCCTCCCTGGCACATTCCCTTCACCCTCCCTGGCACATTCCCTTCACCCTCCCTGGCACATTCCCTTCACCCTCCCAGCTTTGAACAGAGCCATTCCCCAGCCCCACCGTTCCCAAACCACCTGGGGCGTGGAAATCCCTGGATTTGGCAGTTGTCCTTTCAAAGCCCTCGCCTCTCACAGAGGGGGAAGCTGAGGGCATCAGATGCACCCTAAAAACAGGCAGGGGTTCAGCAGCAGGGCTGAGGGACACCACCAAACCTCACCCAGGAAATCCAGGTTAAATGAGACCTTAAACCCATCTGGGTCTCTGGCAGCAGATTCTGCTGCTGGGTGTTCCTGCCCCTGTTGAGTCTCATCCCTGTCTTTAGGAACAACAGATCCACTTAAACCCTGAAGAGTGAGACCGAAAATCCCTTCCCAAATGCTTCCTGTTGTTTTAACTCCAGTGATCCGTGCTGTAGCCACGATCCACAAATTGCCTGCCTGTCCCCTGGTGTGCTTTAGCTATGTGGGACAAGGTGTGTGGCATGTCCTCAGCTGGAATTGGGGAAAAAAAAACCTGGGAATGTGGTGAATATTTTGTGTTAGGAGTTCAGAGCCTGTCAAACGAGGCTTTGTTAGCAAAATGCATCATTTCTGATTCCAGGCTGGCACCAGAAGGCAGGAGGTTTATCTTTAAAGCCATGACTTTAAAACAAAATAAACCAGCAAGCCCGTTCCTCATGAGGGAGAAAAGCAGGTTTTTGGTGTCTCTGCATTGCTCAAAATGTGGTTCTACAAAACTGGGCCTGGTGAAGCCCCAGGACCAGCAATCGCTGTCCCAGGCAGGGTGGATTTTTTTAGGCAAACCCCTGACTTATAAACATTCTACTTTCAATAGGTGACAGGCCACATTTTCCCTCAGTACCCCAAAAAATTTTTGTGGAGTGGAATTGTTCTTTTCCCACCCGTCCCTGAAATGCCGTATCTGCAGCACAGCTTGCACTTGGCTTTTCCAGTTTGTGAACCCTGCCTCTCTCTTAGCTCATACTTTCACAAGATTCAAATGAATACTCTTAAAAAAAAAAAAATAAAAGCTGAGATTTCTGTACATTTTAATGATGGTGGAAAATGCATCGTTCAGAAAAGTAGCTGTGACACCAAGACACTTCCTAGGAAATGCCATCGTGTCCCCTGAGGCCAGGCAGGATCCTGCTGCCATCTGCCTCCTCTGCACTTCCAGGGCAGGGATTTCCAGCATCCTGTAGAGTTCCTCATCTGCAAACAGGGTGCTGGAATGCCTGGGAGGAGTTCCTGGGAAGGGCTGTGCCAGAGGCTGATGTGGAGGAGTGGGAAGGGATGGAGGAAGAGCTGCAGTGCTCGAGCTGATCTGGAGGGCTCGGACCACCCAGGATCTACCCTGGGATAGGATTCCTGAATTTCCCTGGTGCTGGCACTCCCCTCATCCCTCCCTGGGGGTTGGATGGGGTGCACAGCACCCAGTAGAGTGGCACCCAACCCCAACACCCAGCACAAACAGAACAGGCAACTGGGGGTGCAAGCATCATAAAGTCACCCCAGGACACCAACCCATCACAGGAGCCACAGGCAGATCAGTGATGCCAAACCGACCCTGCACTGATGCCTTGGGGAGGCTGAGCTGGAACAGAGACTGGACAGAGCCAGGGAATAAAGCAGATATTTATTAAAAGGCCTTTAGGACTCACCTTGGGCAGGACAAGAGCCTGGCCAGGGCTGCACCCAAGGTGGACCCTAAATGGGTACAGAAGGGTCACAAAATGGACACAAAATGGACCCAAAATGGTCACAGAATGGACACAAAATGGACACAGATGGACACAAAATGGTCACAAAATGGACAAATGTGGTCCAAAAAATGGTCACAAGGTCTCACACTTTGATCAGTTCTGCTCCATTTGCACATTGGGGTTTAATTGCCCAATTCCAGCTCCAGGCTGTGAGGTCCCATCCTTCTTGTTCCTCCCTCCAGCCCCCCTTGTTTGTGCTTTTTGGGCTGAAAGTTGTCCTCGGTGTGCAGCAGGAGCAGGATTTGTTTTGTGTCCCTGCTCTGTGCAGAGCTGAGTGACCCTGACTGTGAGCTCAGAGCTGCACCCCTGGGCAGCACAGAACCTGGAAAACATCAAAGCTCAAACTGAAGGCATCAGCACAGCCCGGTTCGTGGGGGGTTTTTGGGGTGGCTGGGGGTCCCCGCGGAGGGGCCAGCCCCGGGCCCGCAGCCGGCATCACTAGATGGTGCTCACGCCTGTCTTTTCTTTTCCCGAGCTCCCGCAGCAGCCGAGCCGCGCCCGGGGATGCTGAGGAGGCTCCCGGGTATCGCCGGAGCCTTGGGAGTCGTTGCCATTGATGACAACGATGAGGAAGAGGTTTCTTATCTCCACGCTCGTCCCCAGGCTGTCGCGGGGGAGGGACAGGACCTCCCTGGGGCTGGCAGGGCCGTGAGTCAGTGAAGCCAGCCCTGCACCGCATCCTGCGGGACAAAGCCTCCCAGCAGCGGGACACGCTCAGGGCACTCCCGCAAGGGAATTGCTTCCTCATGACCAAACGGACAGAAAAAAAGAAATGAGCCATGACCATAAATTGAATTGAAAGTCACCAGAGAGTCCCCAGCCCAGAGGAAAGGCTGGTGTGGGTGTCGAGGCAGACGCAGGGAGAGGGGCTGGGTGTGTTGGTGAGGGCTGCTCCAAAGCAGCTCCTTTCCAAGAGCCGTGTCCAGCTGATGACCTGGGTGGCAGGGAGCTCGCTGGGGTGGCCTCTGCTGGGACAGCTTCTTGGCTTGATTTTTATAAATAATGAGCTGTTCCTCAGCAGCTCGTTGGGGCACGAGGGAGAGGAGCAGCTGGGGCTGCACCGACACATAGAACTGGTGGGGAAGCTCCAAACCAGCTCTGGCTCCCGGCAAGTCCCCAAGTCCCCTTCCCTGGGCAGGCTGGGCACAGCAGTGGCTGCCAGCCCACAGGCTGCAAGTAATTAAAAATCCACTCCAGCCTGCAAATGGGAGCCTCATTTTGCTTTATCATCCCCTTCCTCCTTGGCTTTGAGGTTAGAAAAGGGTCAGCACCACGCAAGATCCAGAGTTCTGGTGGGCAAGGCTGGGTGTCAACCCCGCTTGGGACTTTAATGGGTGAACTGAGGAGCAAATGAAGCCACTGTAGGTGAAATTGTCACTGCTCAGTCCTGTCATGGTCAGGAAAAAATGTTCAGGCAACATCACCAGCAAATTTCCTGCTGTGGGATCTGATTTGCCCTTGGTTATGGCAGGACTGGGCTGGTGTTGGGAGTGTTTTCAATCCCTCAATAAAAAAATTGTCTGGGCAAAGCAAACCCTGCGCTGCAGGGCAGAAAGAAAAGGAGTGGGAAGGGCAGAGAGTGCTGGCTGTGGGGACAGCTGGCTTGGAGCGAGCTGGGAGGGGAAGGACACAGCTCCAGGAGCAATCTGAGGGAAAACCTAAGGAGGCAGAAGGGATGAGCCAGGATGAGTTAAATACCCAGCTTTTTGTGCTGTCACCCAGGACTGGAGCAGATCTGGACCAACTGCAGGAGGGTTTGGGATGGATTTGGGGAGTGAAATGCCCATGAGATGTGGTATCCCAAAGGGTCCCTGTGCTCTGTGGGCACTGAGAGCTGCCTGACCTCCTCCTCTGCCCCGGGAATCCAGGAGAGAGGGAAAAGGAGCCGGAGCAACACGAGCAAACCCAAATGTGTTTCCACTTAGCTGCTCCTCCGAGGCCAAATGATGTAACTCCCGTGAAGCCCTGCAAGATGTTGGCAGGAGGAGCCCAGTGACAACTCCAACTGTAAGTTCCTGAGCTAATGAGCACAAAAGTTGAATAAAAATAATAATAAAAAAGGGCCTTTTTTTTTTTTTCTTTTGGCGTAACACAGCGATCCTCCCCGGGACTGTTTTCTGAGCAGAGAATGGCGCAGAGAAGGAAAAATTCCAGCCCCAAAGACTCCTCTCCTCTGGGTCTAATGGGGCAAAGCCAAGGGGTCACCACCCATCAGGGCAAGCTTTTCAAACCGATGGAGTTGGGTTTTCCTCATCCCGAGGAGATGCTGAGGCACATCCCTGCTCCAGAGGAACCTCCCTGCCATCCCCTTCTCCAGCCTTTATGGAGTTAACCCAAATCATTCCTCCTGAGGTTGGGTTTTTCTGTCTCTGTCTGTCTGTGTGTGTGTGTGTTACCAGCGAGGAATGTTTTACTACAGCTCTCCACACAGCCACCAGCCTCCAAATGGACCATGTTACAGGAGAGCTAAATATTGTGTCAGGGACCATGTGTTTCTTGTAAGACGGGCTTGAGCCACAACTGTGTAGGAAATTGTTTATCTCTCTCCCCTTCTCCCTCTCCCTGCCTTTATCCTCCCACGGATTGCGTGGATGGCCGGGGCGCTGGCGATGGGAACTTTCCTGGGGATGCTGGCGGGGTTTTTTTACAGCTGGGACTGGAGGGAGGGCAACTGCAGGCCATGAAATGTCCCTTTCTGCTGGTGGCCTGTCCCTTTCTGCTGGTGGCCTGTCCCTTTCTGCTGATGACATGCTCCTTTCTGCTGGTGGCCTGTCCCTTTCTGCCACTGACATGCTCCTTTCTGCTGATGACACGTCCCTTTCTGCTGGTGGCCTGTCCCTTTTTGGCAGTGACATGTCCTTTTCTGCCCAGTGACACACCAATCCTGCTCCCAAAGGCCACAAGTGGCTCTGTCCCCAAATTTGGGTGCCATGAGGGACACTGGGCATGGCCAGCACCCTGATGGGTTCGGGCTCAGCACCACAACTGCCTGGGGAAGCTCTGTTAAGGGGTTTGGATGGAGCTGCCCCGGGTGTGCACAGGGGAAATTTGGCCACAGAAAAATGTTGCCAGCCCCAGGGTCAAGGTGGAGATGAACCTTCTCCTCTGGAGACCTCGATGGCTGCAGGGTGGGTTATAGGGCCAGAGGGTTGATGCAGAAGTAGAGCAAAGTGTCTAAAAATTGATTTATTGCTGCTGCAGCCAACAGGGAGCCAGCAGGGGCTGCTGCCCGTGCCATGGTTGGGACAGAGATGTCACCGTGGGCAGGGTGAGGGCTGGGCTTGCACTTCCACCCCTGACTTGAAACTCAGCAGAGGCACCACAGCAAAACCCCTTTTGCTTTCCCTGAGGCAGAGTCAGCAGATTTGGGATTTGTTTGTTCCCTGTGCTGCTCTGCCAGAGGGATGGGAGGGAAACCTGAGCCCCCGGTGCCTTCTCTCCTTGTCCTTATCCGTCCATCTCGACGCCGTCCCCAAATGGAAAAAGGCACTTTTCCTTTTTACTGTCTCTGCTCTCTCCTGGCCACGGCTCTGTACAAAAGCATAATTGTACATAAACATCTGATTTCTTTTACTTTGCCTCAGTAATAGCTTGTAGCAACCCTTTCCAACATCTATTAATGCCGTGCCGTGTATTGGATCCAGACTGCAGAGCCCCAAATGTGACTGTCTTCCAATAAAGTGGGGGAAAGGCTGAACCCAGATCAAACATTTGCTCCCTGGTCAGTTTTAGATGCAGTAAAACCTGCATCTCTATATATTTAGCAAAGGATCTTGCTGTTAAACACCTCAGACTTTTCTCTTGATATTGGAGATGAGGCCCAGCTGGAGGAGACCCATGAGCCCTAAATTTCAGTATCCCAAGTTTCAGGCAGCTGAACCAAAGGCAGAGCTCAGAAAAGGGGCAGCACTTCCATTGGGAAATTGTCTTTCTCTGCCCAAACCCAAACATCCACCCAGGTTCTAATGTCATAAAGGCATGGTAACCCTCACTGCATCTCTGGGAATGGCAAAACTTCCAGGCTTCCAACTTCCAGCTGGTTATGAACCCTGCGAAATGCCCTCTGCCCTTCCTTGTTAGGACACCATCAGGGTACTGTCCCAGATTTTTAAAATATCAGAGGGTTTTTTTTGCATAAATAAACCATAAATCTGCATTCTCAGCTCTGTTTGGAGCATGACAGCATCACTGGCAGTGGCTGGTGTGAGACGACAGTGATGGCTCTGGACATCCCACGGCTCCTTCAGAGTGATCCAACAGATGATCCTTAATGAGAAAAGGACACTGAAGAGTTTGGCTTGGAGAGAAAAATCTGTCTGGGAAGATCTGCTGGGGCTGTTTCAAGGTGTTCAGGCCCATCAGATTGTTTTTCCTCTCCAGCAGAAACAGCAATTTGGGGATTTCCCTGGCTCTGCTTTGCTTCTTGCTGCTGTCACTAAATTGGGCTGGGTGAAGGAAAGCTGCTCTTGATGCCATTATTGAAAAGCCTGACCCAAACCTTGAGCTGGACCAGCCTTTCAGGTGCCAACCTGCTTTACCACCAGCCAAATTTATTGGGCTGCAGCTGGGAATCTTCCCCTTTGCTGTACCTTTACTATTCAACAGCTTCGGATAAAACCACGGAGCTCGTTTCTAGGAAAGGGAAGGGAGCAACCCAAATCTCGGAGCTGAGCAGCAGCGGGGAGCCCATCTTCAAAGTGCATCTCCTCAGCAGCTTCAGAAGGAGAGCAGCTCGTTTTTAACACCCTGCACGGCTCTTCAGCAATGATTAAAGCCCCTGAAACGAGCACCTTTTTCATCGCCGGCCCCGCTGCTGACGGGGTGCCAAGTACAACAAACCCCATCAAAAGCTCCGTCCCTGTGACGGATTTAATTGTCCTTCTCTTGTTTTCTGAGAGAGGAGGGCTGGAGGAGGAGTAAAACCTGGAGAAAAATGTCCATCCCCGTGCAGGAATAACCCCCTAAAAGGCCGTGGAGGAGCCGGTCCTCAGCCACAGGCACGAAAAGGAGCACAAAAAGGAGCACGAAAAGGGAAATAATGCCCCTAAAATCCTTCCCAGCCCATTCATCACTGTGGCTGCAGTGATCATCTCAGCCATAAATTCCCTTATCATCTGATTGCAATCGGACATGAATGCCCTGCCTGTTATTTCAGAGGGAGAAGGGCTGCCACTGGTGGGTAATTGGTAGGAAAAAATCGCTGGTTCTAGCAAAGATCTGATACCATCGGAGGAGTTACACCACGAGAGAGGGGGATTAGAGAAATCTGTTTCCCACAAGGGGTTTATTCATCCTGAATAAATGTGTTCACTCCCCAGAGCCTTCCCCTCACACCCTGATTCCCCTTCAGTGGCATCTTAACATCAGAACTAACACAGTTTTTTTTTTTTCCCAGTCAGGAGAAGGGAGCTGCTGTCTGTGCACAGCTGTCTGTAAAAATGATTAAAACCTTCTCATCAAACTCCCATTAATTTATGCATTTATTTCTAAGTTGTCTCAGCAAAGACAACTCTAATTTCTTAATCATTCACATTACTCCCAGTGCTTCTGCAAGCACCTCTGCTCTGCAAAATTTTCCACAGCCAAACGGTGCCTGATTTAGGTTTTGTTTCTGTTTCTCTGCTGGAGAGACACGATTGGTTTATTAACATTTTTCTTTGCACCTGCAGGTCAACTTCCAGCCTGCTGTACCCAAATAATTGAGCCCAGGTTTGCCAGGAGAGCCTGCAGCCCAAACCAAAAATAGGACAACTGGAGTTCTCTGGAGAGTGCTGGGGCAGAGCCAGCAGCAAATCCAGAGGTAAGATCCTGGCTTTGCTGCAGCAAACAATCCCTGTGCCCTGACTCCGTGGGTCTCTGCCTTTCTCAAAGGTCTCTGCTGCTTTTTCCTTCCACTTCCCAGCTCACAGGAGACAGAACGTCATTTTTTTTATTTTTTATTTTTTTTTTGGTGAGCATTCCTGCTTTGTAAATGAGCTCCCCAGAGGGTTCTGGAGAACAAAGCTGCAAGGCAGGGCCGCAGGAGGACCGAGGCTGCTGCAGGAGCACCGGCACAGATTCCTAATAAACCATCTGCATTCCTTGCACAGCGCTGACTGCAACTCCCCAGCGTGTCCTTCACCTTTCTGGGAAGGCAGAACTGGTGAGGGTGGTGGGAAAATTGCTTCACTGGAGCCAAAGGGGGTTTTGCAATCAGTTTTAGCAGAGCCAGAGCTGCTTTTAACCCTGCGCGTTCCCATCTCTCTGGACCACCCCGAGGGCTGCCAGCACTTTTAAGAGTGATGGAGAAAAAAAGAAATTATTCCTTTTCCACACAGATTCTCCCTGGGTGGTAGGGATGCCTCCAAAGCCTCCCTTTTCAGGAGCCTGGCTTTCTCTGCAAGGATCCTGTCAAAAATTCACCTTCCAGGCTCTACTCGTGAGCCCTGGAATGTGCCAGGCTGGCTGTGAGTGCAGGATGATCCTCCCTGTATCCTCTGTCCTTGGCTGGGAGCAATCTGTCTCCTGCCCATGGCATCACCACAGGAGGCCAGGATTTGGTGACAAAACCCACGGCAGCAAAATCCTTCCAAAACCGAGCAAATGACTCGGGGAGGAAATCTGGCCGCAGCTTTTCTCAGTGTTCTGTAAAACAGAGGTTCGACATCGGGCTCGGAGCGTCAGACCCTGAAACGGGGAGCAGGGCTTGGAGGGGCGGATGGAAAATTTGAGCTCTGCATGAGGAGCATCTGAGACAGGAGGCTGGAACAGCTGCCCCGGCGTTGAACCGGCCCCTCCGATGGCTTTAGCAGCGGCTGGGATGCGATTCCCGCATCCCCGGTGCCGGCAGAGGGAGGGGAAGGCGCAGGTAAGGAAGGAGCTGTGGGCGAGCCGCTCCTGCAGCCGGCAGGGCTGGAACCTGGAGCTTGGATTCCTTTCCTCCAGCCTGCTCCCTGCCCCGGTAGGGACGGAGCTCCATCCCGGCGCTGCTCTGCTTTTTATGGAAGGCTTTCCGTGCAGAAAAAAAAAAAAAAAAAAAAGAAAAAAAAGCATTCCCAGGATGAATTGAACGCCGTCGTGGTGGCCACGTTCCCGCGTGCTCCTGGTGCTCCTCACTTGACTCACCAACCAGGAAGCCAAGATATTTTGTGGAGGGTGTTTTGAAAACACTTTGATTGATTTAATTCATAGCCAGAGCCCTTGCTGGACATGTCCCCAGGATGGTTTTTAATCCCTGGTTGCCTTGGGGCCATGGGGATTGTGCCCTGTTCCCTCTTGGCTGCAGCCCTGTGCCTGGGGACTGGGTATTTTCTGCTGGTCTTTGAGGCCATCACAAGAATGAAAACATTTGTGACAGCCTGACCCGAGCTTCAGTGTTCTCCTGGCCTTGTTGAAAAGCACGTTGTTCATTGCAAATCCGAGATGAACACACCACAAAGAGGCCAGAGAGTTCATAAATTAAACCCGGAATAATTGCAATATCCCTGCAAGAAGGGTTTTCTTATCTTGATTTTCCCCTTTTTCTCTCTCTCTCTCTCTCTCCCCTCCTCCACCTTGGATTAATCACTCCCAGACCAGGAACCTTCAAACAGATTTGTTTGGAGATTTGGCTGGAGCTTGTGGTGGCTGAAGCCTTTTTGCTTTCCCTACAAAAAGCAGAGCCTTTGTAGTTTGGAGAGGAGAGAGAGGTCCAGCACTAAAATCAGAACCCAAACAGCAAACAAGATGAGAAGGAGAAAGTTTCCCAAACCATCTCTGGCTCCTGCACATCTCCAACACATCTCCGCTCTTCCCAGAGGCAAGAGTGGTGGAAACTGGGGATTTAATGTCTTTCTCAGCTGGGAATTTTAATGGAAAATGACCCCAAAAAAGACCAGAGTGCCATTTCAAGATGCTGTCCCACTAAGCAGGGGCAGGGATGATGCCTGGGCAGGAAACATCTCCATTTTTTGATTGTTTGAGTCATCCTGGTTTTGAACATCACACAGGTGTTGGCTCACATGTGCATCAGGACACAGAAAAAAGTTCTCCTCCTGAACCCTTCTCTCCACCTCTCTGTCCCAACCTGCAAACACTCTGAGAGGGATGATGCAGCAAAAGAAATGTTTTAGCCAAAAAAAGAAACAGCACAGAAATGAGATTTATATATGTTTTCTGGGAAAAATATCAAGTTTTCCCTGTTAAAAAATGAAGGTGTTGGGAACCAGGTTGTGAAAGGGATTTGTCATGGGACTGCCACCTGTGCTGGCTGTTCAGGAGAACTCCTCAACCTTCTGTCCCAAAGGCAAGGTTGCTGTGGATATTTGATGGAGGGATTTGAGCAAATCCTGGTCAGGGAAGTAACTGGAGCCTTCCCTGAATCCAGCAGTGGGAGAGGAAAGTTTGTGGAATGCAGAATTACCCTCAGCTTGTTCCCGAGGAGATTGGGAGCACGGTGATAAATGAACTTCAGGAAGCCTGGGGGTTCAGCCTGGCTGAGGGAAAAGCTGCTGGTGTCCATCCCAACGCTGCAAAGCCGATTTTCCACTCTCACACCCGACTATAAATCAGCTCTAAATGTACTTCTGCTGACATGCCAAGTTTTCCCTTGGATGTCATTCCACAGGCACACGCTCCTTGGACCGCAGGTGATTCGGTTTGATGAAGGAACCTCCAAGAGGGGAGCTTTGGTGGGTATCAGTGGGAGATCTGCTGGATTAGACACCTCAAATGGATGCCAGCACAGAATCCTCTGCCTCCAAAGCTCCTTGAGTCTGGAAAAACCACGTTGGAAATCTCATAAGAGGTTTTTGATTAATGCAAATTGGTTTGGGTTTTTTCTTTGGGTTTTTTTTTTTTTTTTTCAGCAAAGTAAAGCTTTGGTTTCTATTCACCTCCCCTTGAGGCTTGTTGAGTCTGAGGTTTCTTTGCTGAAACAAGCACAGCTTTTCTTTTAGATAGGACAAAAAGCATCCCTTTCCTGCGTTCCCAAAGAATTCCAGTCACCAAAACACGACCAAAGACGTGAGAACAAGTCAGGCACTCCAGGCTCCTGTGGGCGGCAGGAAAGGAGAAACTGGAGCAAAAGTTGAACCAGGATTTAATTTTATCTGGATTGATTCATCTGTCCCTAATTAGTGACAGCTTCCCAGGGCATGACGTAAGAATATGCAGAGGTTTTTAAGGAATAACTCTGAGCTCAGATAAAGTGTAGCCGTTCTCAGAGAGTTCTTTTTTATGCCAGCAGAGATTTGGGCAGTCAAAGATGAAAAATAGATGAGATTCCACAATCACACATGTTGGAGACTAAAATCTTTTAGAGTACAGATCCTGCCTTCTTGCCAATTTATTGTGGAAAAAGCAGTGATTTTTCCATATCCTCTGGTTTAATACCTGTGTTAACTCCTAAAGCTGCACAGTTCGTGGTGCTGTGCAGAGGGCTGGTGTACAAAAACCCTGTATGATTGTTCTGGAAGTTCCAAAACCAGCTGGAAAAAAGTGGTGATGTTTAATGGCACTTCAACAAAATAAACGAAGCAGTTAGCTAAATCAAAAAATCTCTATTTTCTGGTTTTTCATGGCAACAACATGAGACTAGGCTGGAGGCTGAGCTCGCTCGCTTTGTGCTGCACCTTCCTTCTTGCCTGTGTTTCCTGTGCTCCCAGTCACACCTGCAAGCCAAATTCCACATATTCCACCTCAGCTCTCTGTGCTCACACCCTTGGAATCCTTCCAGGCTGCTTTTCTGCCCACTCCCCGAGCCAAGCTGGAGAGCCAAGCTCCAATTCCCCCCTGTGCACCGATCCCTCTGACCACGTTCTGCTATTTCCACCAGCTGTGCCACGTGGGAGCTCCTTCTCCTCTTTCTGCCACCCATAAAAACCCAGAGTCTTTCCCCAGAGGAGGGGAAAATGAGGATTTGGGGCTGCTTTGGGTCGCTCAGGGATGCTGTGCACGGCCTTCACCCAGCGGCGCAGGACCAGGCCGGGACACGTTGAGCAGATGGTGGCTCTGGCCTGCAGCTGAGGCCCGAATTACTGTGCTCAAATCCCATCTTTGATACACTTCCAGCTCCTATCAGATGGTTCCACTCAAGGTTTGGCAGGGCTGATGTGAGGGGAAGGCCAGGAGAGCGCTCAAACAGCGAAAGCAGCTGAAGAGCCCAGCACAGGAGAAGGGCCCTGTCCCCAAGGTGCTGTCACCACACTGAAGTGGGGACTTCCCTCACTCCTCCAGCACTTCAATATTTACCCCTCTGTGTAAAAAAAGAAAAAAAAATCCCAAAACTCCAGCACTGCAGCTCTTACACAGCCTCTGCTCCCTGCTGCCACATCACACTGCAAGCAGCCTGCCCAGGCGATGTAAATCAAAGTTTTTGGGAGGGTTGAGAGCATGCGAGCTTTTTCTGGGAGTTAGAGTGTTTCTTGACTGTGTTTTGGCTTTGGATGACCCCTGCTCCTAATGCACTCCTCACTTCATTCACCCCTGCCAGTGCCAGTGCTCTTATTTATGACTTCAGCAATGGCTTTCTATCAACAGGCCCCGAAAGCTGCTCCTTCCACAGAACATTCCTCCAAGTAAATCCTGCCCCGGCAGTATTCCCAGTCCAAGCTGAGTCCGGGGCCTGCTCAGGGCAGAGGAGAGGACTTTCAAAGGACTCCCACTGAGTTCAGCTGGCTCAGACCCCAAAAAGAACACACATCCACACCCACAAGGCTCTAATAAAGGGCCTCATATAAGCTCACAAGGAGGAATCCAAACCTCTCCCAAAGTCTTCAGGAAGCTCCTTGGTTGTTTCACCATCCTTTTGCTGCTACACATGGACCAACAGGGTTTTACCTCTCAGGAGGGATCTCAGACAGCCCCACAAAGCTGACAGAAAATCCTTCCACAACACTGAGCCTGGGCTCTTTTTTTTTTTTTTTTTTTTTTTTCCCCTTAACTTAAAAGCCAGAAAAACATCGAGAAATGCCTGTGCAGGAGAATCAATCACACACACAGGAACCTTCTGGGTCCCGTGAAACAGCCTGTGCTTTCAGCCTTGGCAGTTTGTTCTTCCTCCTTTTGGGAGGCAGCACTGACATGTTTTCCATTTGGAATATCCCAGGGGTCTTGCAGCTCATGCTGAGCCCTCAGAAGTAAACGAGCCACTTTTCCCAGCAGCAGTCCCAGCTACAATTGAGAAATGTTGGGGTTTTTTTCACCATACCCAGACTGACACTTGGTTCAAGCCACAGGAAAGCAGAGACACCCCAGAGCAGGCCTAACCAAATCCATAAATCAGAACATCTTTAGCTCAGTTCTGCTCCATCTCCCTCAGCTGTTCCACAGCCCTTTTCTGGTGTCATTTACTCAGCTGTCCAGTGGAGGTTTTATCCTAAAGCTCAGCAGTGGGGAAATAGGGACCTGCAATGAACTTGCCTCAGACTGAAACAGATATTTCAGGAGAACAGACCAGTGGCTGAATAAACACAGCAGGCACTGGAGGAATGTGCAGTTGATATAAGATCTGGTGGGTGAGTTCAAGGAATGAGACTTAGTGCTGGAGTCAGAGATCTTCTGGGCTGGAGAGGGGACAGAGCCGAGCTCTGCAGCTTGCTGGGAGGGACTGGAGGAGGTTTGGTGTCTCCATGGACAGGGAGGCTTTTCCCCCACCACAGCTCCTGAATTTTCTTCATCTTCTGCAGCCCAGGGAAGCCTCTGGCAGAGGGTCCTGTGAGATCCTGGATGTTCCTGAGAAGCTGAGTCGGTGGTGCTGAGCCCTGATTCACAAAAAAATCCTGAAGAACAAAACCCAAGGTCTTTGGGCCAACAAGATTTGTCCCAGCTGGGAGAGCCCCAGCTGCTGCTGAGGGCCAAGGCAGGGATGAGACCCAGAGAAGCTGCCACAGCTCTCGGTGTGTTTGGAAACCACAGTGTCCTCGTGTGACCCTGACTCTGCTCTCCTTTCCCTCAGACAGGCAAGGATGGAGGAAGGGTGGGTCCAGCTCTTGGCTCCTGATCTCCTCCAGCAGCCTGGATGATCTGAAGGACAAGTCAGAGCCCGCTGGCTCCGGATGGCAGCTGCCAGAGGTGTGAATTCCCCGTGGCTGGGCTGGGCATGGGGCACCCAACAAATTCCTGCCCCCTCCCAGGCCACAGAGGAGGTGCTGATAGCCCCAGGGAACCTCCAGCTCCATGCTGAGTACAGCCAAACCTTCCCCAGAACCAAAATCCCATCTAATTCCACTGGGGAGTGGGATTGTCAGGACAGGCTGCACTAGTGGGAAGGTTGTTGTCGCTGCACAACAACAACAAAAAAATAGGTTTGGTTATTTTTTAAAGAAAATTGCACTGACTAAAGCCAGGCTTTCAGAAAAGTGGGTGTCACTGGAGGCCTTGACACCATCCAACCTGGGATGGATGGCCTGGTATGTGTATCTGCTCCTGGTGGGAATTTTAAACAAGAAGAGCTTTAAGGTCTTTTCCAACCCAAACCAATCCAGGATCCTGTGACCTGTGGGCTTTGCCCTGGCTGCTGAGAGCCTTGGGAAGGTTTGGACATCCTCCACCTGCAGCCCCCGTGGCTTGGGAGGGCAGATCCCATTCCCTGGGGAGAGGTTGATGCCAGCCAAGTGCTCCCCAGCGACCTGCAGGGTGGACTCCAGTGGCCCACGGGGTGAGAGCTGGGCCCAGCAGGTCAGGCTGTGCTAAAGCATCCCAGATGTTTCATATTCCTGCTCCAAGGAAAGGGAGAGAGGAGCTGCACAGAGTACAGCAATATTTTCTCCAATCCATTCCATATGTTTCCTCCATAAGTCAAGATTAAGCAGCGGTGCTGGTCGGAATAGGAATCAGCCAGGGGCTGCTCGGGGCCTCTGGGGGCAGAACAACCCCAGCACAGGCCCTGACCTGACTCCAGAATCCATTTCCGTGGGGACAATTGGAATTGTCACCTCTCCCACTGCTGCTGCTGCCTCTGCAGGGAAGGCTGGTCAGCCCTGGCCTCACCTGCGTGGTGGGAAATCCTGAAATCCTGAATTTGGGCACAGCTGCTGGGAGGATTCGTGTTGTGCTCGTGCCTGAGGTGGCATTCCCAGGAAAAACGTGATGTTCTTCAGATGCTTCAGCTCCAGCCAGGTGTGTGAACATGAAGGTGGCAAAAACCTCCCAGCTCTGCTACCTTGAGCTTCCAGTTACCACCACTCCCAACCAGCACAAAGTGCTTAATTCAAATCAAAATGGGCTTCACTTAAAAATAAAAAAAACATTTTTTTTTCTGATTTTTTTTTCTAATTTTTTTTCTGATTTTTTTTTCTGATTTTTTTTTCTGATTTTTTTTTTTTTCTGATTTTTTTCACTCATTTCAGCCATCCCCGCTCAGGTTGCTCAGCTCCAGCCACTGCAAAAGCCATCACTGAGGATGGAAGTTCCTTGGGGAGGAGGAAAACCCTGCAACCAGGAGAGGGGAAGGAATTTGCTCCCTCCTGAAGCGCACGCTCAGAAGAATTGTGCCAGCCAACTGTGCCCAGAAATCCCCATGGAAATCATTCCACATGTGGGGCAGCTTTTAGGCTAAAGTCTAATTACAGCTAGTTCCTGCTTGATTTTGGTCCTGTTTCTGGAGCCATTAAAGGAATTGTTGAAATGTCTCTGCTAAAAGCCTTTCTTTTTTTTTTTTTTTTTTTTCTTCTTTTCCTCTTTTTCTTAAATCATCCTGGAAAAAGGAAAAAAAAAGAAAAAAAAAAAGAAAAAAAAAAAGGGGATCGTGTTGCAACACTGGGAGTTCATGAATGGCCATTAGCTCTCCAACCATCCTGCAACAAAGAGCCATGGCAAGCCTGATGTTTTCCCAGTGCTGGGAACTGACAGCCTTGAGTTTTGCAGGACTGAGGAGAATTCTGCTGTTGGTTTAATGAAACCCGTCTGGGCAAGAGGCTCCGTTCCTGGGAGAAGATGGGAGTGTTGGAGGGGTTTGCAAAAGGGAGGGAAGGTGCTCTGGTTTGGGGAGAGAAATCAATGATTTTTTTTTTGTGTTTGCTCCCCAGGGTACAAAAATAGCCTTGGTTTGGGAGTTTCTCATTATTTTCCTTTCCCTGACCCACATTAATTCTATATTTTGCCCATCTCACTGAACCAGCAGAGAGAGAACTCTTCCTGGTGAGTCCAGGAATGCACTGGGAGCCTCCCTTGGCACAGCTGGTGGTACCAGGATCATCATTAATTGTTTTTCTCAGCCTCGTTTTTTAGCACAGCTGTCTCAGGAGAGAATTAAACATCCTGTGTGCTCCAAATCTGGTGAGTTCTCATGTTCTGATGCCCTGCAGCGAGGTCAAACCCCTCCCTTATCAGTTCCTCAAAATTTATACACACACCTTCAAGCCATCCTTCCCAATGGCTTTTCCAGGGTTTTATTTTTCTATCAGAAAATGGACTTTATGTTAAGGTGGTGAGCAGGTTTTGGGAGAAGGAGGAGAAAAGAGTCAAGTTTCCCTGTCCTGGGAGATTCCTCCATCCCCCTGTTTCATTTGGAATGAAAAGGTAGAGTTGAGATTGATGCTGAAGGGTAAAAGTATTTTTTACTATCTCCCTAGAAATACTTCGGGTTTATTTAGCATTTGGTAAATTAAAATCACCAAAAAAAAAATCACATTAAAAAATCATTAAAAGAAAATGTTTCTTTCTGGGCTTTGCTATTTCAGCATAATTTTCCCAAGAGCTTCTCCCTTCCCATGGGATTTTTTGGGGGCTGGAGCATTTGGAAGAAGCTCCTGGATATGAGGTGGGTGGAAAAGCAGTGGAAGGACTGCAGAGGGGCTTTTATGGCTTCTTTAACACAGGGGAGATTCCCAGGCTCTCCCACCTCACCCAAGGTGATGTCCCTCTGGAGAAGGGAGGCAGGAGAGGCCTCCCAGAGCTGCAATATTCCCATTCCTGAGTTTTGTGTCCTCCAGAGGGGACCAGGACAGCATGAGAAGTGTCCTGAGTGTGGCAAGCCACAAACTGAACACTAGGAGCAGGGAGTGATCCCAGAAAATACAGGATTGCAATGCCAAAGGGACTGGATAGAAAGAGGAGCTGCTGCCATCCCAGCCCTTGGAAAACAGGGAGCTTCTTTGCTCTGTATTTTTTCCCTTTTTTTTTTTTTTTTTTTTTTTTGCCTTCTTTGGCTTCTTCCTCTGCTCAGAGAAGCCAAATGAGCTCATGGTCTGAGGCTCCCGAGCTGAACATGAGCAGAAGGAAGATGACATTGGCTGGAAAGAGGAGCAAGATTGGAGCTGTTTGACATCCTCCTTCCCTCTAGCACCAGGAGGGAGCAGGAAACAGCCCCAGGGCTTGGAGACACACACAACAGCTCCCCAAATCACCTCTGGAATTGTGGAATCATGGAGTGGTTTGGGTTTTAAGAACCTTAAAGCTCATCTTGTTCCACCTCCTGTCCTGGGCAGAGACACCTTCTACTATCTCAGGTTGCTCCAACCTGGCCTTGGACAATTCCAGGGATCCAGGGGCAGCCACAAACCCTCTGGACAATGTTTTCCATGTGGGTTCGTGGCTGCTGCTCATTTCCACTCCAAAAACACATCACCTCCTTCACCTGGAACATCCCACCCCGTCCAATGGACTTTGAGATGATTTCTCAGACCAGAAGACAGGAGCCCAAATCTCAGCCAGGAATCCACAACAGAGATTAAAAACCACAGCATGCCAGCTGCTTGCTTATCCCAAACGAAAATCCCTTCGAGCTGGTGGCTGCTGCCCCTCTGGCCACTGAATCCTGCCATGGGCACGTGGGATATTTTTATCCAGGCTCTTTGGAGCAGGATAATGATATGGTGGTGCCTCCTCCCTGCAATTCCACAAGGTCTCTGCGTTTGGAAGATGATTCCAGCCCTGGCACTTCCGTGCTAAATAGCAAGAGGGAAAAGAAGGAGCTCTTGATTAAAATCTGTCTAGACAGCCACAGCCTCCTGTATTTTTAGGTCCCAGTTTAGAGGACCAAGGTAAGGAGGGATTGACATCACTTCCCAAACATCTGATCGGTTGATTGCAAGGGATGGAGTCCTCGTGGCCACTCCTCAATCTATCAGCAGTCTGGGGATGTTTTGGTGCTTTCCTGGTGGCCCCCAGTGGCTCCCAGAGCAAATGGGACCTGCAGGGGTGGAATTTGGTCATGGAATCATAGAAGAGTTGGAGCTGGGAACTGGAAGCTTTTTAAGGTGGGACAACATGGATATTAAATGAGATTTTTTTTTTGAGCCAGCTAATGGGAACTGGCAGCCCTTGAATTTTGCAGAACTGAGGAGAATTCTGCTGTTTGTTAAGGAAACCCTTCTGGGCAAGAGGCTCAATTCCTGGGAGAAGATGGGAGCATTGAGGTGGAATTTAATCATGGAATCATAGAAGAGTTGGAGCTGGGAGCTGGAAGTCTTTTAAGGTGGGACAACACTGATATTAACTGGGATATCTTGACTTTGGAAGGCTGGGGGTTGCTGTTCCCACAGAGAAGACCATGCACACTTTCAGAGTATTCGTGTAGCTGAAAACTCCCTGAGCCCAGAACTTCCAGCTGCCTGTGGAATTTCTTCCCCAGCACCCACCAAACCCTCTGAAGGGGAAGGCTGTCACACAGGACTGATGCCCCAGGGGACTCCATGTGGCAGCTGAGCCTTTCCACTTGGAGCTCAGCTTGTCCCAGCCCCAGCCACCCTAAGGAGAAACCCAGTTTGCAGCCTGGCCTTGAACTGCTGCTGGCAGGACAGGTTTTTTAGGCTCAGCCTAAGAGCAATTTACTCTGCCTATGGAAAAGCATCGTGATCCCAATCAGCTGTGCTCCAGGTGCCTGTGACAGCACAAAAATCCTGATTTGGGGACTTTGAGGCCACATCTCCAGTGTGATTCTGGCTGGTACCCACTGTGATTGGGAAATCAAGTCCCTTAATTGCCCCATTATTTAAAGCTGTTGAGCAGAGCCCCAGTTGAGGCTGCGTTTTCCATCCCCTGACAATCCTGGCGAGTGGTTCTGCAGCTCTCAGTCCTGGGTTTGGGTACAAAACTCCACAGTTATTGGCCTCTCAACCACGCTGTCGATCTCCAGGGTTAATCTGGCTGAAAACCCTTTGGGCTCCCCGAAGAACAAACAGTGGCGTGTGAGTAGGTGTAGAGAAAAGCAGGGCCTGGAGTGTTTGGATACAAAATTGCTTCTGCCACAATCGATTTCTCCTGCAGAAGAGCCTGATTTGGCCAGGCAGGGGCTGCTGGGGGTTGCTCAGCACTGCAAAAAGCAGGTGGTTTGCTTTTTTTGTTTTTTTTTGAATGGTGACTCTCTGATCTGGTGAACTAAACAAAGGGGAAATAAAATGAGACACTAATTGAGATGTAATTAAATTTATATTAATTCCTTAAAGGGTTAGAAGGAGAAAATCAGAGCTTTTTGGTTCCTGGTAGAAGAGCTAATTTGCAATTGCTCTCCTGAGCAGTGGCATTAAGAAAAAATGACAGGATAAGAGGAAAAATGAAGAATTCTGTGCCTTTTTCAATTCCTCTGTTCAGTTGGCCTTCATGGCTCTTTCTTTTTGAGGAATGCTCCGTCCCGTGGAGTGTGGCAGCAGCAGCAGGAAGAGGCTGGCACTGCACATCTGGAATAAAGCTTCCTGAGCTCAGTGGAGGTGGTGGGACTGCAGAACCTTAACGAGAATCCCAAGCTTTCCAAGAGTGGCTGGGAAAGAGGGGCAGGGAGACAGCGAAGTGGTTTTCATCCCGAGCTCAGGAACATGGAGTGACTCAGTGTGTGCTGACTGCTGTGCCTGAGATGTCTACAAGCCCTTAATGATTCCTCCATCCACGGGCATGCAGAGAAGGGTTTAGTGTGTTTTAGATGTGAGTCACCATTCCAGCCCTACCAAGGCAGAGAAACCCAGGGGAAAAGAAGGAAAAAAAAGAAGAAATGGGTCTTTATTCTGCCTGGGGATGAGTAACCCCAGGCACCCTCTAACTTTCATCTCAAGGGTATCATTCAAAGCCAGCCTGGGGACCCTCCCAGTGCCACACCACAAGGCCAGTGTTATTTTGGGAGCTGTGCCTGGCTTTCCAAGGCCATGAGCCCTGCTCCCTTTCCCTGTCAGCATCCCAGGCTTCTCCTAGCCCGGGACCATCCCAGTCCCTTGGATGACAACTCATTTCAAAGGCAGACAAGGCTTCCCACAGCTATTGTCCTGTGGCTGTCTGCATATTTGAGCCCTTCCCTATTCCTGCTCCCATTGGAAGCTCTGAACTTCAGCTGAAGGCACACAAATTAAACTTTGAACTAAACAAAAGACACCCCACACCCCCCTCCCCGTCCAACCTTTACTGAAATACTCTTTAAAAACAAATCCTGATATATTCTAAACTCAAAACCATCTGGGTTTCCAAGCCTCAGGAAATTACAACTCCCATTCTGGAAATAAAATACATGTTTGTCCATAGATTGTATTAATTAAACCCTATAATATGGAGAGAGGCCAGGGAAATGCTTTCCTGCTGGCTGGCAGACTCACATGGCAATTTATTATCTTACCAATTGTTCTTAATATTATTATTATTATTATCATTATCATCATCATCTTTTCCTTCATGTCTGCTGTGACAGAGTGTTCTCTGCTGACCAAGAGAGAGAAGTGGTCTCAAAATGATCCATATATTATGTATCTGCCCTGTTTCCCACTGGGGAATCCCAAATCCTTGTAGATGTGCTGACTTAGTGATTGTGGGGTTTGAGCTTAGCAAGGAAAAGGTTTAGGACTGAGTGATGAGCTTGGTAATTTATAAAAAAAATATAAAAAAAATTATTAAAACAAGCAATGGCTGCCTGAAGGTGACAGATGTGCCCTCCAGGGCTGTGGTCATGTACCCCAGCTCCTGTCCCATGGATAATTTCCCATCTGTGAAGCACTGGATGGGGAATTCCCTCATGGACAGAGGCTGCCCAGTGCCACCATCCCTGCTCCTGAGCCGTGCTCCTGCAGCTCCCAGCCCAGCAGCATGGTAGGAAATGCCACATCAGAAACATTCCAGCCACTGGGCAAAATGCTCTGGGGACTGGGAAAAGTGCAGACCTCAGTTGTTCTTGGTGGGGTTTGCATTTTTTCCTGGTGAGGTGAAGGGCACGGAAAAACCACCGTGCTCTCTGTGGTCGGAGTTGTTCCCAAAAACCAGAGCAGTTTCTGGTTGTTAAATCACCCCTGAGCTCGGGGAAGGTGGGGTCAGCTCCTCCAGCAACAAACCTGACACCCAGAGGGTGCAGGAGCTCCTGGAGCTGCCCTTTCCCACCCACTGACCCTTCCTCAGAGGAAAGGAGTCCAAGCAGCCTCGGCAGCAGGAATTATTTGCAAAGACAAGGCTTGAAATTGTGGATTCTGAGCAGAGGCCAAATTGTCTCAGACTTCAATCCATGCCTTCATTCCCCAGTTGTGTCAGCCCATCCTAAGTTGGAGAAGTCACTGCCAAAGGAAATCTGGACACAGATTTTGGATTCCAAACCCTGGAGCTGGCGATAGTTGTATCAAGAACTACTATGAAAAAAATTTAGGAGAGGTTTTCACGGCCAATTTTTTTTCCTGCCTGGATGCAGCTCATGGCCTTCAGGTGCTCCAACACCAATCCTGACCCTGTGAGATATTTTTTTAATGGCATTTTGCTGTGCCTATGCCACGGGGAAAGGGGAATGATTGACTCAGGAACGATCCGTAGGAAGAGCACGTAGCAAACCCAACTTCTCCTCCTCCTCCTCCTCCAAGGGGCATCAAAACAACGTTTGGGAGCAGAAGCAGCTGCGAGCTGGATGTGGAGCGCCCATGCCGGTGTTTTTTTTTTGGGGGAAGGAGGATTTCAGGAGGCAGCCAAGAAACGTGGCAGTCTGCAGCTGTCACCGCCCTGCCACGGGAGCAGCCCCAGCTGGCCGCAGTGTGTTCAGTGCCCGGGAATTGCCACGGGATGGGAACGTGGCTGGCATCCCTGCCCTCCCCACACCTCAGCCTGGCTTCACCCAACCCTCCCCTCCCTCAGCAGCCCAGGCAGGATCCCTTCCCTGCAATTAGCAGCCCAGGGGTTGAGTATTCCATCTGGGACACGCTGGAATCTGGTGACAGCTCCCTCCTCACCCCGAGCGGGGCGTGTAGAGCGAGACAAAACATCCCACGTCCCTCTGGTCCCTTGTTCAAATAAATGTCAGCTCCTCTGATCAGCCTCTGTCTACAAGCAGGCAGCCAGCAGGAGAAAATCAAACATCAAAAGGAAGGAAAAGCCCCGAACAGGATATTGCCATCAATAGGAGTTCTGGGGATGGAGATGAAATGGAAAATTGAGGCTCAACCCGGCTGAGGGAAGTTAAAGGCTCCCTTAACCCTTGAGCTGACGGGAAAGGCAGGAGAGCTGGGGAAAGCTCAGGGTTACTTCTCATCCCAAAGGCACCTGGGCCGTGCTTTCCTCAGGAATTTGAGGGAATTTGGCACTTAAATTCCTTGGAAAATGATGCCACAGGTGCCTTGGGAATTGCCACTTTAATTGCTGCCACAGATCCAACATGGCACTGGGGAGAAACCCAATTTCCTTCGTTTTTCTCTCACGGTAATTTTTCTGTTGTTCTTTTCCTGGTGGAAAGAGCTCTTTGTTGCAGTGATGAGGGAAAAAATAAATTAAAAAAAAGGATGATAAAGGAGAAAGGGAGCAAAGGTACAGGACAAATTTTTCTGCCAGAATTTTTACTTAGGGCTGAGAAATAAAGCAAGAACTAAAAGAAGTCCCTGACAGAGAATTCCTGGCAGCTTTAATGTCAGAACCTCTGACCTTTGGCCACGTCAGCCAAAAGGCTCCTGCAGACAGCCAGACCTATTCCCAGCTCTGTGCTCTGGGCACCAGGTCAGGATTAATCCACCCTTGACTGGGAAATCAGAGCCTAAATCCAGTCCTGGGGGTCAGCAATGCCACCCCATTCTCACAAACTGGGCACCCCGAGCAAAGACTGTGCCCTAAAGGGCCACGACCCCCAGCTGCCACCTGAAATACACATGAGGTTGGGATTTATCCTTAGAAAACTCCATTTATTTTCCTAACATCTCTTTTTTTTGTTGTTTATTTTAAGGAATAATCAGCCGTGGAGTTTGTATTAAGGACTGTCTCTTCTGGCACATTTTTATCTGACAGAACAAAGGGATTTATTTCTGCAGTGAAGGAACAGAAAAATAACTCGTAAAGGGGACTGTAATTCCATCTATTTGAAGTTGTTTCGAGCTCTGCAGCAGCCTCAGATAACTCCAGGAGTTGTAAGTGTGGAAGGGACTTTTATCTCGCTGCCTGGATAAGCATCTCCTTGACTTTATCCGGGCTTTCTCAACATGAGGCTCTTGTTTAATAACAGGAAGCGACATCATAGAATTATTAATGTTGGAGAAGATAGCTGAGATCGTAAAGTCCAAATCCCCAAGTCACAATTCTCCTCAGGATTTGGGATGAAAACCTGGCTGGCTGGTGGGGGACCCCTCTCTCCAGAACAGATCCATCCCATGGGATGGATTTGGGAGAGACACAAACCCGGGGTTTTTTGCTGGCTCTGGACATTGCCAGCACTCCAGGGAACCTCAGCACAGAGAAAGAGGAATAAAAGAAAGAGAAGAAAGAAGAATAACTCCATGCTGAGGCTTCCTGGAACAGGGCAGGGTGAGCAGGTCCCCCCATCCTGACCCAGACAGACACATTCCCACCAGGAATCAGGTCTGGCTGTCCCTCGCTCCGGCCGCTCGGACGGTGCCAGTTCTTAACCAGCACCACTTGCTTGGCCTGGCCTGACCCCGCCAGTACCTGGAAGCAATGAAGCAGAGGAGCCACGGAGGCAAAGGGGTTGTTATTTAACAGGTTTGACCAGCAGGGAGAAGGGAATCTGGACCCTCACTCTGAGATTCCCAAGGGACCGGTGCTGGAGCTCCCGATGCCGGGGCTGCAGGAACCCAACCCTGTTCCTGTGCTGCATCCACAGCTCCCTTCAGCGTTTGTGTGCCTTAATTTCAGGTGTTCCACTGGCATTGCTCCCCCTGTTTTGTCGGAGCAGCCTGAATTATTCCCTGTTGCAGCAGGATTAGGGCAGAGCTGAAGAACTGCAGGTTTTCCTCAGGCACAGATTCCCACCCGTGCCTCACTGCAGTCCCGGACATTAACAGGCAGAGCAGTTGGGATTGCACTGGGAATTTTGGGATAAAACACCCCAGAGGGGCAGAAGTGGGGGCTGGGGGTGCATCCCCAGTCCTGCTCTGCCTTTTGGGAAGCCTGGCCACGCATCCCAAAGGCAGTGACACGGGACATATGGAGCTGCGGGCTCCACCATACTTTTCCCAAAAGCTGTTGGAGGCATTCCTGTGCTGCGAGTAATGTGCTGGACAGGAGCCAGGCTCGGGGATGTTTCTCTAAACACGTCATCCCTCGCTGCTCTCCCACCTCTGAAGGATGTGGTGTTTCCCTCTCCCGCTGTGGAAAGCTTGGATGTCACTTTGGGCCATTAGAGCCCGATTTTTCATTTCTCTCCAGTTCCGATTTAGGAATAGGAATAACAGTTCTTTAATGGGAATATTAACAATACAAATGAAGTAGAAAACAAAACCGCCCAAACAAACAAGCAAACAAACAAACAACAATCCTGGAAAACCCTGACAGAGTCAGAGCCCAAAATATAAAAATTAAGAAATATATGGATATATTTCCAAAAAATATAATTTTTGGGGGGAAAGGTGATATTTATTGGAAATATCCCTGTGGGGGTGGTGTGTTGGCTCCTCAGTGCAGGGAAGAATAGGTTCAGCGCTGTCCACGTCAGAAAACCTCTGCAGCTTTTTTTTTTTTGTATCGCTGGGTGCCTCGAGGAGACGATTTCCTAGAAAAAAAGCCGTGGATTTCTGCAGCTATGCAAACATTCCTGGGACATCCTGCGTGTGGATGTGATTAGGCACAGCACGCGCACCCGGCGCGCTGGGGGGGTTCTGCTTTCATTTGTTGGAATTGTCACTCCAGAGAGGTGACATTTCCTCCTTCCAGCCTGCTTCCAAAAGAGCTGAGTGCCTTAAAAATGGGCATCAGACCCCTAATTCCACCCTTCAGGAAAAAAAAAAAAAAAAAAAGAAGCACCCAAAGTTGTTTAGGAATAGCAAATTGTTAGCAACAAGCTCTAGGTTTATATTTCTATAGAAGCAGCAAATAAATAAACGTGATAATTGAAAAGACTGGATCTATTAGGTTGGGGGTTTTAGTTTAAAAAGCACCAATATTAAAGCTTGGCCCCAAACCTTTGTTCAAACCAGATGTGTTCTAGCTGAGGAGGAGTATTCCAAGCAAAGTTTGGTTGTTTTCCCAGCATTTCTAAAGCCAAATCCGCATTGGTTGGTAAAACTTGATATATAAATCCAAACATTAATTGAGACTGATGTTACAAGAGTGGTTTATTTCCTGCAGCAGGAAAACACAGTGTTTAAATTTAAAGTAGGAGATGGTTTGGAAAAGATTCCTTGACTGTGACAGGCAGGAATCAACCTCTGTCCCCAGCAGCTCAGGGATACCCAGAGCATCCTGCAGACTGCTGAAATTAGGGATTCAGCAGTGAAACTGATTGAAAAAAACCTTTTTTTTTTTTTTTTCCATGTCTAAAACAAAAATATTTCAAGGAAAATATTTTTGAATGTATATATATATTCCCAAAAACATAAATACACCTCTGTCTAGGTTTGGAAAGACAGGTATCTGCCAGGGAAAGCTGGAGTTTCCCTTAGAATGGAGAATGTAAACCCCTCACCCCTGCCAAATTATAATTTTGCAATTAAGGGCTTTCAGGCAAAGATTTGGGAATAACAGTTCTTTACTGGGAATATTAACAACACAAACGAAGTAGAAAACAAAACCACCCAAACAAACAAGCAAACAAACAAACAACAATCCTGGAAAACCCTGACAGAGTCAGAGCCCAAAATATAAAAATTAAGAAATATATGGATACATTTCCAATAAATACAATTTTTTTGGGTGGGGGGGAAATGATGTTTATTGGAAATATCCCTGTGGGGGTGGTGTGTTGGCCCCTCAGTGCAGGGAAGAATAAGGAGTGGGAATGAGAAGCAGCTCAAAACACAAACTGGAGGGATGGAAGAGAGCCTGATCCAGGCCTAACTCCCCTCAAGGGCAGCTCCCAGGCTCCAAACACTGCATTTTCTCCTGCTGATGTTCCCAGCTTGGTGCAGGGAGAGACAACTGGAGTGGATCAGAGGCCCTGGGCTGAGTCACCCATCCAGCCCCTGCTCTCTCCCAAAAAAAGCCGGATGGGGAGCAGAGCCCTGGCCGTGACCTTGCCGCTGCTGCGGCTCCTCCTCTCCCACCAGCCCAGTTCAAGTTTCCCCATGGCCAGGAAATCTTTCTCACAGCCCTTAACTCCCAGTTTTGGTCACGATTTCCGAGCTTGTCCTGGATTATTGGACCTTTCCTCTCCGTTCCTGGCTCTGTCCCAGCCCATCCTGTCTGGGAAGGCTCAGCAAGGCCCCACTTTGCCTGTTCCTGTGGGGAGGTCCTTGTTCTCTGGGACAAATGCCTTCAAAGAAAGCCAGATACAGGAGTTAATTGGGAGTTACAGTGCAGAGTGTTCTCCATGCACACAGAAATGTCAGATTATCCCAAAGGAGCAGCTCCTGTCCGTGCTGCACCTCTGTCTTCCTGCAAGGAGCAGAAAGGGAGGCCCTAAGTAAGAACTTTCTAATTAACACAGAACCTCCAGATTTCATGGAGATGAACGCCCCTGAGGCTCAGGATTTGTGGATGCTGCCCCAAAAGGAAGGGATAAATGAGGGCATGGACAGAGGGAGTGGGGTTTCTTGCAGGGGATGTGCAGCCTGGAGCTGAAAGGTGTGGCAGCTTTAATCCCTCTTTCCCTGCCCTGCAGCATCCAGAGCTTTCTCAGTTCGCTCTTTCTCCCCAAATCATGAGGGACCAGAGGGGACAAAGTCATTTTCTAGGTTGCCCAACAAGCAAAGAACTACACAAACCCTGCTCATTGCTTATTAGGATGTGTTTAATCAGAGTCACAAGGCCATAATTTAGGACCATGTTTTTTATTTTATCCTAAAATGTCATTAAAGTCTTTACATCCAAGCAGAGACCAGCAGCTTCTGCTGTGCTCTGCTCTCCTGTTGCAGGCAT
This sequence comes from Phylloscopus collybita, assembly GCA_027886175.1. NCBI lineage: Eukaryota > Metazoa > Chordata > Aves > Passeriformes > Phylloscopidae > Phylloscopus > Phylloscopus collybita. The sequence continues at coordinate 8,778,837 of JAJNNQ010000001.1, forward strand.
GAAACTTCCCTTTTAATTGATGTTTCCTCTCAGAAATCCAGAGCGAACCGATGGAATTAGAGCAGGGCTCACATGGCTGTGTTCAGAAAGGAGTTTCATTAAATTCCAGCTTGCATTCAGAACAGGCTGGAGTTAAATCTAGGGCTGGATCCAGATATCTCCAATTTTATTCAAAATGCTAATTCCAGTCTGGGGCTTCTTTGATTGAGGGAACAAGGAAGAAAACAAAAAAAACCCCAAACCAATGTGCAGTTTCCACAGACAAGAGCTGTCCTCCCAGCTTAATTTGTTGTGAGAATCCCTCTCTGCATAATTCCCAGCTCTTCTTAGCAGAGCTGGAGCGTCCTTCCCTGTGTTCTGGTGGGAAGCAGCTGTAAATCCACCCTGCTCCTGGGATGATTGCAAAACTTCCACGGAACCTGACTCACAGTCTAAAAATGCGCCCGTGGAAGGTTGGTTGCATCACTGTAGGTGCTGCAAAGGCCACCAGGAATTCAGGAATCTCCTCTCCTCATCCGAACTCCTTCCTGCCACGCATTCCCTCCTCCTCCAAGGGGCTGGGAAGCGCTGGAAGTGCATCTCCAGGATTCTCTGCTCCCACTGTGGCTCAGCAGCAAAAGGATCTGGGCTCCAAGAGCTCAGTTCCAGCTCTTGAGCTTGCTCCTGCAGCGAAGGGAGAAGGGAAGGGAGAGGAGAAACATCTGGAGGTTGGTTGGTGGCAGCTCGGCCCTGGCTTGCAGGGAGCAGCCCTCGGGGAGGAAGCTGCCTGGTGGGTAATTGATAGGAGTGTTTGCTCAGTGGGGTGCAAAGGGGAACTCCTGAATGCCAAGGAAAAAAAAAAAAAAAAAAAGACAGGGGAAGAAAAAAAGAAGTGGATTCTGCAAGAAATAATAGCCTGTGGAGAAAGGCAGCCAGCTGCTTTCCAGGGATGGGCACCCTGGGTGGGGATGTCCTGGAGCGTGTCCTGGTGTTCTGGCATCCTGCATTCCACCCCTGGGCTCCACGCTGCCCTTGGGAATGTGGGCATGGCATGGCATGGCATGGCATGGCCAGCTGCAGTTGCTCACATTCTGTCCATTCTTGGAGCCATCTCGCAGCATCTCCCAGCTCCTTTATCCGACAGTGAGGGGAAAAGAAAGGAAAAAAAGAGAAAGGAAGGGAAAAAAAAAAGAGCAAAACAACACCATTTTCTGTGACCCTCCTCTGGCTTCTGCCTGCAACGAATCCATGCATAAGCATCAGGTCTTTGGGTGAGTGACACTTTAATTTGGGTTGTATTAAAGCAGCGTGTTTTCCATGGGCAGCACAGAAAGGGACTCCCCAGAACCTCCTCAGCTCCCAATGTGTCCCCCAGATGCCATCAGGACATCTGTGACAGGCAGGCCAGGGGACCCAAAAAGGGGGCAGGAGGGCTCAGCTAATTGAAACCAGAGTTTTATGACAACCAAATGTCCCACGTCTTGTGCATCTCCTCGAGATGGCAACACAGACTGAGGAAAAAAAAAAAAAAAAAAAAAAAAAAAAAAAGAAAGAAAAAGAGAAATAATAACAAAGCTCTGTCCGAGATCAAAGCAGCTCCTGGAAAGAAGAGCCCAGTTGTCCCTTGAGTGCATCTGGGCTGCAGACAGCCTCTGGAAAAGCCTTGTCCTTCATCCACGAGGCTGAGGAATGCTGTCTGGGTGCTTGGAAAGTGCAGGGGCTGCTTGGAGGAGGCTCTGTGTGAAGGGAACTGAGGCATCTCAACGTGGCTTTTGTCACCAGGTCCTCTCACCTGCCCTGCCCTCACCTGGGGTCCTCTGCACTGGGATTTTCAGCAGGAGGCACAGCTGGAGCACTTGGAATGCTGATGGGCCTGGGATGGGATATAAGGGGCAATTGGGGAGTGGGATGAAATGGATAATTGGAGAATGGGATGTAAGTGACAGCTGGGATAGAGTGGAAGATTGGAGAGGGGGATATAATGGACAGTTGGGGAGTGGGATAAATTGGATCATTGGGAAATGGGATATAATGGACAGTTGGGGAGTGGGATAAAATGGATAACTGGGGAATGGGATATAATGGACAGTTGGGGAGTGGGATAAAATGGATAACTGGGCAGTGGGATATAATGGACAGTTGGGGAGTGGGATAAAATGGATAACTGGGGAATGGGATATAATGGACAGTTGGGGAGTGGGATAAAATGGATAACTGGGAAATGGGATATAACGGACAGTTGGGGAGTGGGATAAAATGGATCATTGGGAAATGGGATATAATGGACAGTTGGGGAGTGGGATAAAATGGATAACTGGGCAGTGGGACATAAGTGACAACTGGGGACAGGGAGATCCAGTGTGGCCCTGGGGTTGGAAACCACAGCTCCCTGTCACTCCTGGGATACTCTGAGGTGAGCAGCCTCCTCCAAACTAATCCCTGCCAAGACAAGGTGCTCCTTGAAAGCTTCTGGGCAAGGAACATTCCTTCACCCCTGTGCTGGGAGGCAGCTCTGCCCACACCTGCTCCTGGCCTGGACCCGCTCCAGCGGCGCTGGGTGCAGCCAAGCTTTCCCTGCGGAGCAGGAGGTGCTGTCCACACGAATCAGGATCATCCCAGCTCTGCTCCAAGCAGATGTTCCTCTTGGGATGGCCCCGACACGTTCCTGTGCAGAACATCTGCTCCTGCACACCCGGCTGCTGCTGCTGCCGCCGGGGCCACCCTCACCTTCCTGCTCCCAAAGGAACCACTCAAAAAATGGCTTTGCCTCTGAAAAAGGGAGAGGTTTCTTTTTGTTTTCAAGCCATCACTGCTCTGCAGTAAGGGAAATGGCTGTGCCTGAGGATCAGGTGGTCTGAGGGAACAGTTAAAGGCTTTAAACTGACAGAGATTTGGGTTAGATGGGATGCTGGGGAGAAATCCTTCTCTGTGAGGGTGGGGAGGCCCTGGCACAGGGTGCCCAGAGCAGCTGTGGCTGCCCCTGGATCCCTGGAAATGTCCAAGGCCAGGCTGGACAGGGTTTGGAGCAACCTGAGATAGTGGAAGGTGTCCCTGCCCACGGAACTGGTTGGAGCTGGATGATCTTTAAGGTCCCCCCCAAGCCAAACCATTCTGGGGTCCCATGAACTTTGCTGTGCCCAAAAAGGATTGACCTGAATTCTCCCCAAAAAGGCAAAAGGCCACCAGTGTGCCCTAAAACACAGCCCAGGCTGAGCCCTCATTCCCTGAGGAGAAGGACCAGCCCTGGTCTGAATCCCCACACAGGAGAAATTAAAAATAACATGTACATGATTAGTGGAAATTAGAAACAGAATATGGAGGGGAAAGGAGAGACTTGTTCCTCCAGATTTGTCCTTGGTTTGGCCCTGCTCTGGCAGCCTCCGAGGATGCCTCTGTCCCTTGCTCATGAAGATATTTCTGAGGAAAATGGGAAGGCTTGGATGATTTTGGAAGGCGTCTGATTGCACCAGATGGTAAATATATATTTTTTCAGTCTCCTGGGTGGCTGCCCTGTGAATCACCTATCAGGGTTTTATTGCTTTCTCCTGCATCCCCTGGCAAATTTCTGAGTGTGAAAACGCGGTTTTGTTTGCATTTCTAATGAGGCCTTTGGAAACATCTGCCAACAGCCCAGCTTCCCAACCAGACAGCAAACCCACTTTCCTTTATATTTCAAACAGCAATTAAAACGACAGACCATCTTCTCCTCCTTCCATGAGCAGAAATTAGGGAATGGATTCTAGAAATCTGGAGTAGCCGGGAGCAGAGCCTGCTCCTGTGCTGTGAATACAGAACATGACCAAAAAAAAAAACCCCAAAAAAACCAGATTATTAAACACACAGCGCCGAGTGAAGCGTCCAGTGAAACATTCATGAGGTATTGGGAAATTCAGGTCCAGCCCTCAACTTTCATCAGCTGCAGCTCGAGATGGACAGGACCCAGATGGCAACCTCAGCTCTGGAATTTGTCCCTGCTGCTCCAAAGGGAAGGGAAGGGAAGGGGATGCAGGGCTGGCCTTGTGGGAGGACGGTGCCACATGGACACTGCTCCTCATCTGCATGTGACCGAGCCACGACCCGAGCCCTGGTGACATGGCAGGGACAAGGTGCTGGCAGTGCCCTGGAGAGCATCTGAGCAAGGAGTGTCCCAGGGACACCCTTTGGGGTTTGTGACGCCGTTATGGGATGGGCAGTGACACAAATGGAGCTGTCACCAGACCCAGACGTGCTTTGAGGATGGAGTTTGAAGAGGGAGGAAGGTCTGGGAGAGTGGGATAAGCCCTTCCCTAAAATCAGGGAGTTTTTCTTTCAGCAGGGTGTTAAAGGTGATGAGGCAGCTTCAGCAAGAGCCCTTAGGGGTTTGCAGCTGAGTTTGTCTCCTTCCCAATGCACTGCTGCTCTGAATGGAGGAGTCAAAGCCTCCGTGGTGCCTTCCACATTCCCATGTCAGATTGCCTTTCAGGTGCCAAGCTTGGGATGAGTAACATTCCCCGAGTGTGCATCAGTTTTATCACATCCTGGTGAGCCAGGAGCACCAGCCTGGGAGGAGATGGAGGAGGAGGAGGAGATGGAGGAGGAGATGGAGGAGGAAGAGAAGAGCTCTAAACTCGTGCCTAATTCCCAACTTTTCATCCTCCAGCCTGCTGGGTCTGGTTTGGCCCTCAGTGGCAAACTGCAGACAAGGCTGCAGAGGGGAGCACCTTTAGTGAGCCTCTCACAGCCTCCCAGATCAGAGGCAGGATTTGGGGATGACAAGATGCAAGTGCCAGGCAGGAGAGGCATGAGAGGCTGTTGGAGAAGCCACAAGAGGGGGAACAAACGGATTTCACAGATCAGAAATCAGTGTTTTGCTCAGTTTTTCACCTCTGTACCACCTTTTATCCCGGGTTCAGCTCATGGCAAACTCCTGGAGAGTTTTCCATCGGGCTCACCCGCAGGGAAAGGCGAGTGCAGCACAGCTGGGTGGGCTCCATCCCACCCTGCCCTGCGATTCCCAGCTCCTTTCCCTGAGCAGGGGCCTTCAGAGAGCCCCGTGCAGCGCCTGTGTTTCACAGACATATGTTTTTAAAGGCAGCAGATGTTGAGAACGCTGTCTGCCAATTCTCTCTGGTTTAACCACTGCTCTGGGAGCTCTCCCCTCATTTATTACCTTGGAAAAACGCAGGAGCGTGGTATCAGCCTTCACGGAGATGCATTTTATCGATCCCACTTTTTCCTCCTCCCCTTGCCCTACCCAAGAGCTTCTCCTTTCCCAACCCCTTGGCATCACCGTGGGCACTCAGATCTGGGCACTGAGGGAAGAGCTGCGTCCTTCCCCTCCCGTTTGCCCCTCCCTCCTGCTCCCCATCTCACGTTTTGGCAGGAGAAGGAGAGAGGCATTTTTATTGCACACACGGCTCTGTGTATCCTTCCCTTAGCATTTGTTTTTCCTAGATATACATGTGTTTATCCCCAGCCATTTCTGCAGGCGGAGATGTTAATTTGGCGTCCTGCGTGGAAAGTCTGAGGCAGCCGATCAGAATCAGCACAAGCTTCTGGGAGCTGCCTGCCAGCTGAAGGAGAAAGAAAAGGCCAATATTAAAAAGAAGCCTTCCCTTAATCAACATAAGCACTGCAAACACAAACATTTAAAAAAAACCCGCTGGTAACTGCATTTTGAAAGTCGTGGTGAATCAATAAAGCGTGGAGGTGAAAGAGTCGAGCAGAGGCAATGAAACACGAACTCCGCGCTGTTTTCTTCGAGTGCCCTGACACATCCAAGCCTTAAAAAATCCACCTCCCACCCTCCACAGCTGATTTCCTTCGTGCAACTTCCAGTGTTTGCTTTGGGCATGACCCAGAGTCCCTCAGAGTCCTGGGGCTGGGCTGCACTGGGGCTTTCCCCCAGCACTTGGTGCTGCAGGAGCTGCAGCTGCTCTGCCCTGAGGAAAAGGATGTGTCCAGCACCCGGTGTCACCCATGGAGTGTCATCAGCTGAGGGTTTGGCAGCTGCTCTTCAACAATTCCTGTCCAGGACAGAGGTGGAAACCTCTGAGCCAGCCCCCCCTGCACTCCTCCTTCAGCTTTATCCTAAACCAGTTGGGGAGTCTCAAATCTGGCCCGGTTTAAATTGGATATTGGGAAGGAATTCTTCCCTGGAAGTGTCCAAAGCTAGGTTAGACAGGGCTGGGAGCAACCAGGGATAGTGGAAAGTGTCTCTGCCCAGGGCAGGGGGTGAAATGGGATAAATTTTAAACTCCTTTCCACCCCAAAGCAGTCTGGGATCTCATGATCCTGCGATCCCGCTCCACCCTCACTCCCACTGGTTTTGGAAGTCATGGAGGCAGAAACTCTGGGTTCAGAAACTCTGGGTTCAGGCAGCTCACCCTCCTGCTAAGGAGAGGCTGGTGACCCTGTGAGCTCTTCCTTTTTTAATCCTCTGGATTTCTTCCCCTCACAAACTCAGGTCTGGCCCGTCCAGAGCTGCAGGTGCAAAGCGCAGAGGAAGCCTGGCTGGGAAAAGACCACGATCTTTACAGAGGGGACTGGAGTGTCTCAAGGAGGACTTTCCTGACCATGCAAAAAGCAAATCCTCAGCAAATGTTCCAGGCACATCCAGAACCCTCCTGGCTGCTGCCATCCCAGAGCAAATCCTGCCTGTCCCCGGTCCCCACCCGCCGCAGCCCCAGCGCGGTGCCCTCCCTGCAGGGCACGTCTCAAAGAGCCACCTTCATTTTCCTGACATGCTTTTCCTGCTCCCGGGGCTGAATCAGCACCAAATGAGGCCCGGATTCCTCTGTAATTAAGGGCCTCTGATCCACATCAGGCTGTCCCTGAAGATCCTCCTGTCTCAGGGGAACTTGCCCGGTGCTTCTCCTTCTCCTCCTCCAACCCCACTGTAGTCACTGTTTGCCATGTTTGGGTTTTTCTTAAGTTCTTTCCCAGGGATTTAAGATGGTAAACAAGGTCACTCCTTGTAAACTCTCTTGTTTTTCACTTTTCCCTCTCCTAAGGAGGGACTTTGCTTGTTGACCCTTGATGTGGCCAATGAGTCCAAGGATCCCACCTCTTAGGTGGGCACATTGTAAAAAGTATAAAAATAGGTTCAGAGAATAAACCAGCCCCTTTTCGGAGCATCAGCCTTCTGAAATCACGAGTCCGTGTCTCATTCATTGTGTCCCACAGCGACATCCCACCATCCCAAACCTCTTCTTTCTCTTCCCATCTCCTTCTCCAATTCCCATGGGATCCAGCCTGGTGTCCCCGCTGTGCTGTCAGCAGGGATGGGAGCACACGGAGCTGATGGATTTCTCCCACCACTTCCCCTGTTCCCCGAGCCCAGGAGGGAGCACATGTTTTTCATGAATGAGAAAGCAATTGGAAGCCACACAAATAAAAATAGCAGCACCAACCGAATCTAACGGGACAAATCATGCCTGGGAAGGGTCAGGAAATCCTTGTTTTCTCTTTTCCCATGCAAGCTTTATCTCCTTCCTGTCTTTCCATGTTCCAGCTACCAACCTTTTGAGGAGTCTCAAGAAAGGGCCGGCCTAAAGAGAAGGGAACAACCTCTGCAAAGAGCTCATTTGTGAGGATGTGTGTTGCCACGCTTCGTGCCTGCCATGTTTTGGTTTTGGGAAATTCTGTTCCCAGGCACTCTCCTAGTACACAAGGTCACATAATTGTAAACTACCTTGTTTTGTACAATTTTCCTAGAGGAGGGATTTTCGCGTGGTGGTCTCTGGAACTGACCAATGGTTCCCAAAGGTCCCACCTCTAAGGTGGGCACATCTGTAAAAGCATAAAAGAAGCCCGAGAAATAAACGTGTGGCTCCTCCTCATGAGGAGCCCAGCAGCCTTCTAATCACTCCCTGCCTCTCATTTATTGTGTCCAACAGCGACAGATGTGCTTTTATATCCCTGTGACTTTGCAGGTTGTCAGTAGGATTAGGGCTTGTCTCCTCCACTTAAGCTCCAGCACATGCTCCTGGCTCCCTTGGAGGCACCGCTGGACAGCCCAAGCCAGAGAGAGCTCCAGAAGCTTGACCTTCCCTTGAACTTCGGGGCTATTTTCTCCTCTGCGCCCAGCTCGGCGCAGGCAGCGCTGTCTGGCCGGCGGATGCTGGCCCCTCTGGATGGAAAATGTGTCAGCCTGCAGGGGGCTGTGCCAGCCGTGTCCCCAACAGCGCTTCCCGGCCTCCTCCTGCTGCTCCCTCACTCCGGGAGTGGCCCTTGGCAATCCCTGCCCTGAGGGATCATCCTTTGGGATCTGGCCCCTGCCCAGCTTCCCCTCTGCGGCCACCAGGGTTCCCCTCAAGGCAGCAGAACTTCATGGAGGGCTTTTCTTTTTGGTTTCCCTCCCCTCTCCAGAAGTGCTCGATGTTTTGGGGGGGTATTTTCAGGGTTTGGGGTGATCCTTGTCCCTCCCCTGGCAGCAGCTGGGGTTGGATTGCTGGCTGTGGTCCAGCTTGGAGAAAAGGAGACTCAGAGGTGATCTTATCACTCTCTACAACTCCCTGCAGGGTGGTTGTGGTCAGTTGGGGGTTGGTCTCTTTCTCCAGGCACCACTGACAGAAGGAGAGGACACAGCCTCAAGCTGCACCAAGGGAAATACAGGTTGGGTATCAGGAAAAAGTTTTTCACAGAAAGAGTGATAAAGTATTGGAATGGCCTGCCTGGGGAGGTGGTGGAGTCACCATCCCTGGATGTGTTTAACAAAAGCCTGGATGTGGCACTTGGTGCCGTGGTCTAGTTGAGGTGTTAGAGCTGGGTTGGACTTGATGATCTTGAAGGTCTCTTCCAACCTAAAATTCTGTGATTCTGTGATTCTGAGATGGACCCAGCAACACTCCCAGCTCAAACCAGTGTGATCTACCCCAGCCTAAAGCACTTGATGCTGAGATTTCAAATCCCAGCACTGGGGGATCTGCAGGAAGCTGTAATTGAATTTCACAGCAACCTCAGCTTTGTTCCTGGGGTCACCAGCACTCACAGGGGACCCCAAATCTCACCAGGCAAACCCCACCGTGGAATCCCTTCCTGGAAGGTCAGGGACAACCTCAGCAGTCCCAGGCCACCTCCCTGTTTGTTCTGCTCTTGCTGCCTCAAAGGGAGATCTCTGCCTAAGTGGTTCTTGCAGTAACCCCATTAATGAGCCTTTTAATTAGTGTCCTCCTTTTTTTTGCTAAGTAATTGCTGCAGCGTGAGGTCCGCTTGGGAGATGCAAATGAGCTGGAAGGAGGAGGATGCTGCCAGGCAGTGGAGGAGCTGAGTGCTGCTGTTAATGCTTTCAGACAGCCTTGGGAGGAGCAGGACAGGCAGGAACCTGCTGGCTTTGGGGAGCTTCCCTTCCCCACACCTGCCCCCGGTGCCAGCAGGGCCTGGGCAGCTGCCACCCACCTGCCAACAGCCACTGGGGCTGCAAACACCTCACAGTGTGAGTGCAGAAGGGGTTTGAGTTGTGGAATTAATTCTGCAGAGAATCCCAGGGGTCTGGCAGAGGGCAGCAGTTGGAATCGCTGCTGGGCTGAGCATCCTGGTGTTGTTAAAATTCCCAAGGAGAAGAGGGAAGAAGGCTCTGGAACCCCACTGTGGGGCTGGTGATGCTGCCACAGGTAGAAATGTCTTTGGGATATTCCCAGCTTGGCTGAGCTCTGCTGATGCCCAGTGAACAGGGAGCTCTGCACCAGGAGCAGCCTTTCCCCTGCCAATCCGGCAGCTTTTCCATGAATTCACCTCTCACTCCTCTCCTGGAGGCTGTGCCTCAGCTCTGCTGCTGCCTTTTATCCTCTGCATCCCTGAGCAGAGCTCACAAGTGATGCTTTGTGCCAAGGCTGGAAAAAAACAAGAAAGCCCCGTGCTCTGCCAGACAAAGGGGAGAAGCCTCATCTCACCTCCCGTGTTTTCCCTGGAAGTGGCAGTGCCTTTAGTGCACCCAGTGACTGGAATCACTTCTCCCCCTCCGTTTGCCTTGGCCCTGGCAGCTCACGTGCAGCAGAGGCCAACACAAACCTGTGTGCACCACAGGAATTCCGGGCACAGCCTCTCCCACGGGCTCAGGGTGGGGAGTGACTCCCAAAATCCGGGGCCTGGCTCTGCTCTGTGCCTCTGAGCAGCCCCGGCCAATCCTGCTCCATCCAAAGGCTTGGAACATTCCCTGCCAGGGCCTCACCCCCAGGAAACCTCTCAGCTGTGACATCAGGGATGGGAGAATCGGGAATGGAGTTTGGGTTTGTGGGATGTTTTGCCGGGAAGCAGCCAAGGCTGAGGAGCACATCAGGGATGTTCAGGAGAGGAGTGGGATGATCCAGCCCCCAGCAAATCCAGCTCCTGTTCCCCTCTGCCTGGCACTGGTGCTGCTGCTCCATTGATTTTATTGTCCTTTCCCCTCTGTGCAGGTCAGGAGAGAGTCTGGGATACCTAGAGCCAAGAATTCCCTTGGGATGGTGTCACAATAGGACACACAAGAAAGACACGGACTCGTGTTTTCAGAAGGCTGAGATGACTCCAATCTCCCTTTATTGCCTGAGACTTCCCTTTATGCTGTTTTACAAAGAACCCACCCAAGGGGTGGAAGAAAGACAAACTTCTTGGACCACGTTGGTCAAGTCAGAAGGACATCAAACAAGGTCCCTCCTAGGAAAAAGAATGCAGAAAAACAGGATAATGTTAGAAAAACATATCCCTTGTTAACAGGGAAGTATTTCAGGGAAATCAAAACATCACAGGCACGAACCATGGCTACAGGATGGCACTTGGGAGTGCAGGATCCCTGGGGAGGTCCCTGGTGCTGATGCTGGGGAGGGGAAGGAGCAGCCAGTGCCCATTTTGGCACCAGAGTCGAACTGGTACCCAAGGGGAAGGTCTGAGAGGGATGCTCGTGCTCCAGAGGGATTCCTGATGGGATGTAGAACAAGGCATTTCACTTCAGAAATTGGGATGTGGAGGCAGATCCTTTCTCCCCTCTGTCATGGGAGAACAGATCTTTGCCAAGCACTGTCCTGGGCAAGGTGGGTGTTGGACCAGGAATCCAGGTTATTAAATAAATATTTATTTTTATATTCAACGAAATGAATGAACAGATATTTACTGAGGATTCACTGGGCTGTAGGTTCACCCCCCCCTCACAGATTTGCTGCGTTTCAGCAGGTGTGCTTTCAATAATTGGCTAATATTTTAAAGAAATCTATAAAACCTCTGCTATTAAATCCAGTCCTCAGTTTATTAGAAGACATTCATAAAGCAGATGTCTTTAAGGCCCGAAGGAAAAAACAATCTGCCAGGGCTCTCTTCTTAAACTTGAGCCCCTGAATGTCTGAAATCATGATGACAATTATTTCCTGTCATCAGACACAGACTAATGAAACAGAGAAAGCATCGTTTGTAACTTTGCAACACACCTCGTTCAGAAATGGAGACAAGCAAGGGAATTTCCCTGAGAGCACTTCGAGATTTCACCAGACAAACGTGCTTAGGTGTCCGTGCATCTTTCAGGAGATTTGTGGACAAGCTGCTGGGTTCCTCAAGAAACTGCGGGAGCCAGCCTCACTCCTGATTCCTGGTGACCATATTCCTAAAATTGGGAAAGCCCCTTTGCTGCTGTCACAGCCCGGATTTGTGCAGAAATCCATCCCCTGGCTGATTTATTTACAGAGGCACCGACATCACCTTTCTCCCAGTCAGGAAACCATTGTCCAGATCCTTGCTGGAGAAGAACCACGTGGCTTTCAGATGAGTTTTTTTTTGTTTGTTTGTTTGTTTTTTTTTTTTTTTTTTTTTTGTCTGAGAATGCAATCAGCTGAGGTCAGCCCTGCTCTCAGGGACCTGAGCAAAGCTCCTAAAGATCCTTCGGGGAGTTATTTCCGTATCAAAGGGGAGCGATCCTCCCTGGCTGTGTGCACATTCCTAACGATTGTCCCAGCACCTGATCCAGCTCCTCCTCCTCCTCCTCCCTGCAAAACACAGCCACAGGAAATAAAAAAGGGAAAACGGGCCGTGCTTGCCTTGCAGGGAGGGGAATCAAGCTTTGGAGGTGACTCCCCAGGGATGTAAAGCTCCCACAACTCTGGGGGAACTGAAATCCAGGCGGGAGGAGATGCTCTGCTCTGCCCTGCAGGGATTCCCCACAGGGCTTGGGGTCTCTGCAGCTGCTCTCAGTGGGGTTTGGACAACGAGAGACTCAGTTTGCCCCAGCTGAGCTGCCAGTGATCCCAGTTCAGCCTCCAGTGATCCCAGTTCAGCTTCCATGATCCCAGTTCAGCCTCCAGTGATTCCCAGTTCAGCTTCCATCATCCCAGTTCAACCTCCAGTGATCCCAGTTCAGACTCCAGTGATCCCATTTCAGCTTCCATCATCCCAATTCAGCCTCCAGTGATTCCCAGTTCAGCTTCCATCATCCCAGTTCAGCCTCCAGTGATCCCAGTTCAGCCTCCAGTGATCCCAGCTCAGCTTCCAATGTGACACCTCCTGTTACAGAGCCAGACCAGTGAGATTTGGGTGAATGCAGGTATAACCAAACCAGCTTGCAGCATCTCCTGGTGTGTTTAATGGCATCTGTGTGGGACTGGGCATCACCTGGAGGCAGCCCAGGCTCCTCTCCAGCAGCTCCAGCAGCACGGAGGCCGTGGGGGGCACTGCTGGGGATTTTTATTTTTTTTTTCCCCATCTTTGACGTGAATAAAATCATTTCAAATCCCGCCAGAACAGCACGAGGAGGCACCACCTGATCTTCCCTCCTTCCAGCTCCCTCAGAATTCCCGAGCCCAGGGATGCCACAGAGCTCCACAGGTGCCAGCATTGCTGTCACCAGCTGAGCCTCTGCCCACAGCAGTTTTGCTTTCTTGTTTTGCTCCCAGGCTGGTGCTGGAGTTTTTTGGCTCGAGGGCTGATTTTCTCTTCCAAGATTTCCATGTCAGAGGACTGTTTCCCTAATCCCCAATCGTTGCAGATTATCTCCAGCCAACTATTAATCAAAATCAGGATCTAGCACTGCCTGCTTGTGCTGGTGCACTTGAGCACATTAAAAAAAGAAAAAAAAAAAAAGGAAAAAACAAAACAAAACAGAACAGAAAAAAAAAAAACCAAACCAAACCCCCCCCCAAAAAACCACAAAAACCCCCCAAAAAACCACAAGAAACCCCAAAACAAAACAAAAAACCACAAAAACCAAAACCAAACAAAACACACACACAAAAAAACAACAACAACAAAAAAAAACCGAACCAAAAAAAAAAAAAACCCAAAACCAAAAAACCCCACAACTCTTTTTCCTCTGAAGAAGAAGCACAGTTGTAGGTTTTTTTGTTGGTTTTTTTTTTCTTTTTCATCTGTCCCTGATTCCTCCAGCAGCTCCTCAGCCCCAGAGCAGCCACATTTCTCCTTCAAAGCTGAACATTCTTACCAAGATGCCACCTGGACCAAGGGGGGGCTTTAAAAACAGGGGGAAAACAAGCAAACACCAGCGCAGGAAAGGCTTCAAAGAAGCCAGAGAACAACAAAAAAACTTTTTCTGATATTTTTCTCCTTCCACAGCCTGCTCCTTGGAGTGCAGGAGAAGGAATTGCCCCATAAAAACCCTGGCATATTGATGGGCAATTAACTGGTGCACTGACAGGGGTGATAGAGCAGGAGATGGATTTTTACAGCCCCTTCCAGATGCCAGGGCTCCAAAAGCCTTCCTGGAGAAGGGAATTAGATGCCACTGATTTTTTTTTTTTTTTTTTTTAGGGTGGCTGGCTGGAAGAGCCCCTTCTGCCTCAATTGTGTTTCAGGGTTGGTTGGCACAGAAGAGGAATCCCACAGGAATGAGAAATGCACTCAGAGGAGAGCCTGGCTCCTGGGAGCCAACCCCACAGACAGGGTTTGTCCTGGGGTGGGGGTTTCTCAGGTGTCCCTTCCTCTGCTTGGTCATTAAATCCATTCTGGACACTCACGGCCACACACACTGGCACCCAGGGAGCTGGCATTGGGGAGCTCCCCTAAAAAAACCTCATTTTGGGTGGACAAAATGCCAGGAGGAGCTCCCTGGATGCTGCATCCTGGAGAAACATTCAATTGCTGAAGGGAACAAGAATCTTTTCTCCCACGCCAGCATCTCCCTGGGGCTGGCTGACACCTGGAGAAGCTCCATGATCCCAGTTTGGACTCCAGCAATCCCAAACCCTCAGGCAGGAATTCCTGCTCTGGGTGACCCAGCTGCATCCAACCTTTTCCTACCACTGCAGACCCTGTCCAGGGTTGGTTTGCTTTTTTTTTTTCCCAATCCCAGAATTTTCTGATGGGACTCCCACCAGCCCAAGCTGCCTCTCTATCTCCACCTCTCCAAACTAAAAACAAAACCCTTCCCCAGCACCCCAAACTGGGGGAATTTGTGCTGCTTTGCCAGATTTAATCCCAGGCAGCCCTTTTCCTCCAGCTGGTCTTGAACAAGCAGCACAAAAATCATTTCCAAAACGATCCTGCCACGCTGAGTGCTGATCCAGCCCTGCCTGGGATGGGATTTGCACTTCTCCTGCTCATCCTGACAGATACCTGTGAGGAACCCACCTTGTCACTGCTGCCACCTCCCAGGCTGGGGGCTGTGCAGAGCTCCAAAAAGCCAGCAGGAGACAAAACCCGAGCCTGGGCCCAAAGCTGTGCTTTGAGCTTTGTTCCTTGAGAGATGGATGCTCCTGGCCCCGAGCCAGCCTGGATGGGGACAACCTCATCCTCCTCCCAAAGCCAGGACTGAGCAAAGCCAGAGGAGCAGCCACTGTCACCAGAGGTCTCTGGAGCAGCCCCCAGGATGTCTCTGTCTCCCTGTCCCTGGAGCTCCTGGAGGAATTTCACACCCTCCCAGCCCTGGGCTCCTCCCTGCTCTGAAGCCAAGGTGCTCTTGGATCTTCTCCTGGGGAGGTTTTACCAAGATCTTACACCAAACCCGGCTGAAAATGGGAAGTTCCCATAAAACCCTCACCTAATAACCATGAAGGGCTCAATTTGTCCAGGCACTGTCTGCTGGAATGGCTCTGCCTCCTCTATTTACCAGCCAGCAATTATCCTCACTCGAGTTACTTCTTATTTAGCTGCTCCCAAATTGGAATGAGCAGGAATGGCATTTCCTTGCTAAAGCATGGAATGGAAATCCTGTCTTTGCTGAGGAAGCACCAGACAAGCCCCAGCTCTGGCTGCACCCTCCACTTCCAGCAGTGACCTGCCCTGGGCAGAGAAGGGGGGTGATTTTAGGGATTTTTGGTTGTTTTTTTTTTTTTTTTGTCACAGCAGAGACACCAAAATTCTGCTGGGCTGAACAAGCTGAGGGCAAATCCTCACCTGCAGCTGATCCATCTGTTCCTGTCCTTTATTGAGGGGGATTTGGGGTTTCCTTGGGGACTCCCAGCAGGGTCAGAGGGAGCAGAACTGGAGGGGAGTTCCCCAGAGGAGATAAGGGGTGGCAGAAAAGAGCCATTTGCTGGTTTTCAGAGCAGCCCAGGCACGGAGAGCAATGAAAGGATCTGCCAGAGGTGGTGTGAAGAGCACGGAGCAGAGCTGAGAGGAGGCCCAGACCTAAAGCCCTGCTCTCCCAGCAACCCTCACCCAAGGAGAAGCAGCCAAGGTGCTGGGTGCCCCTTGTGCCCCAGGGAGGGCTCTGTGTGTCCTCCCCTGCCCTCCTCTCCCAGGGTGGCTCCTGATGTCCTGAGGGATGAGCTCCAGTGGGAAACACCCAGCAGGAACAGGGCTGGAGGGGCTGGAGAGGAGATCATTGCTGCACTGAGGTGCAGCCTTCAGTGAGGGATGGGGTTTTTTTCAGGAGAGAATCCTCCAGAGCAACTGGAAGGGGTGAGGGATATTTTTTTTTTTTTCAGGAGAGAATCCTCCAGAGCAACTGGAAGGAGTGAGGGATGGGGTTTTTTTCAGGAGAAAATCCTCCAGAGCAACTGGAAGGAGTGAGGGATGGGGTTTTTTTTCAGGAGAGAATCCTCCAGAGCAACTGGAAGAGGTGAGGGATGGTTTTTTTTCAGGTGCCAGGGAGGCCCTGAACCCTCCTGCAAGGACAAGCTCCACCTTCACCTCTCACCTACGTCAGAATTACCTCATGTTCATCACTCCAGGAATTTCCAGCTGGAGCAGCCAAGCCTTTGCACGGCTAAATTAAAGTTTCTACCTCTCCCTGGAGAGTTATTTCCCCCCCCTTTTTTTTTTTTTTTAATTAATAGATCACTAATAATGCATCGTGCTGCAGAGACGTGGTGGGTTTGGCTCCCAGCGTGGCAGAGCAAAACAAACACAAACATCAGCCCAGGGGCACATCTGGCTGCAGGGTCTGGGCACCAAAATGCAAATCCTGCCCTCAGCACTTGCCAGAGCAACTGGAAGGGGTGAGGGATGGGGTTTTTTTTCAGGAGAGAATCCTCCAGAGCAACTGGAAGGGGTGAGGGATGGGTTTTTTTTTCAGGAGGGAATCCTCCTTCTCTCTGCCCACAGCTGCTCCAGCCAGGCCCTGCTCCGTGGTAGGAGGATGGGTGCTGCCTTCCTCTCCTAAAACTGGGATCTCCTCAGGAAACCCCTCGGGAGGGTGAATCCCTCTGTGTGGGGGTGTTTGGGAAATTCTGGGATCAGCTCCTCATCCAGAGGGGGCTGCAGCAGCTGGGGAGGGCTCCCAGCCTGGGGATGAAGGCAAAAGGAGCATTTTTCTCTCTGAAAGCTCCCCTCAATCATTTCCTGCCCGGGACAAACCCTGCTGCTGCAAGGCAGGAGGCACACGGACCTCCCAGCTTGGGGGAAAGAAGGGGAAAGGCAAAAGCAGCGTTTGGGAAACCATTCCTAATCCTCATCCCAGCCTGCAAATGTGTCACCTTGGAGAGTTCAGCCAAGAGAGGCCTGAGGGACCCCTGTTCCCTCCCTGTCAGCTCTTTCCACCCTGTCTGAGGGGATTTTTGGGATGTGTGCCCTCCCTGCCCTGCCAAGCTCCCTGGAAGAAGGAATCCATCTGTCCTGCCCTGCCTCTTGAACCTCCCTCCTCTGCAGAGAAGCGAGACACTGACTTACACTTTCCAGCAGGCTGGGACAGCCTTTTGGCCTCCAGAAGGCTCCAGAAGAATGAAAAGGTTCTATTTACAGTAGCAAAAGCTCCGTCTGTTACCTCCTGGGATGGATTTCCTGCCCTGGCATCTCTGAGCAGGCTGGTTTCTGTCTCGGTGTCAGGGCAGCTCCTCGCTACTGCCAGGTATTCAATTTTGGGGATTTATTTCCCCGAGGTTTGTGGGGCCTTTGTTTTGAGGGGGAAGGGAGGGAGGCACTGCTCATCCCCCATTCCCAAGGCTTTGGAAAAGCTGTGCTGCATCCCAAGCACGGCAGCTTTTCCCGTTGTGGGAGTAATTCTGCTCATGGATTTACAATCCATGGAGCTGAAATGGGGCTTGGAGCTGCAGCTTTGATCCCCAGAACTCCAGGCTGGCGTTGCTGGAGGCAGCTGGGGGGGAAATGAAAGCCCTAGAGAAATGCAAATCCCAGCTGTGGAGCGTGCTGGGGACGCTGGGAGTGGGATATTCCAGGTCACAGCCGGGATGTCACCTCTGCCTCGTGGTGCCACTTGTGGAACACCGACCCCTGAGGGGCTCGGAGTTTCTTCCTTGCAGCTCACAGAGCCTGGAAAAGATAAATTTTCCATTGCTGAGATCCCTCTGGATCCCAGAGTCCCTGAATTTAACCATCCCTAGGGCTGGGCAGCTCATAAATTCCCCATTTCATTAAAAGGATCGCTCCTGCTCCAAACCCAAACAACACCCCAGCTGTTCCCTGTGTCCACCCCAGCTCTAACAAGGGGAAAAAGGCAGCTTTGTCCAAGAGCCTGGAGGGCTGGAGCTTTTTTTTCCAGAGGACATCTCAGAGGGCTGCTGGATCCATTATGGTGTCTTGGAGCTGCAGGATGTGCTTGGCAAGGCCAAAATTCCCTTTTTCTCTCTCTCTCCCTGCGTCAAGAGCTGTGAGAAATGCAAACGTCTTGGATTGCTCTGGGAGGCAGGGAAGAGGACGGGGTGTATTCCACAGGGTGGGATTGAGCCTGGCCCTGGCTCTTCCCCTCGTGTGCTGTCAGCTGGAGCTGCACTGTTGTCAAACCTCTGGAAGGATCAGCGATGGAAATGGCAAAGCCAGGAGTAATTCAGCTCTTGGAGGAGGCTGATGTGCTGTTTTTTCCTTGGGAAAAAAAACAAAAAAAACCCAACCAAACCTCAAATTAAACCTTCCTAAATATCCTGAAAATGCTCATGTTTGGCTCTTCCACGGATGTAAAGCAGAAATATTTGTTTGTTTGTGTTTTTTTTTTTTTAAATCCGTGTCCATGCTGCCTGCTCCCCAGCAGCTCCAAGTTTTCGTGCAGGATTTTTAACAAGCTCCGGAGAAAAACATTTTCTATGGCACTCGCCTCGTCTTTCCACCTTTGCCTGAAATGTGGCGGGAGCCTTGTCTCTCACCTCTGAATGTGGGGATTTTTCCAGACTAAATCCAGGGAAGAGACGCTTCCAGAGCGCTGGGAAGGGAACGGTGGCAGTGCCAGGAGGCAGCGCCGTGCCAGGGTGACAAATCTGATTTGTGTCAGGCTCTGTGGGCTGCTGCTCAGATGTGTCCCTGAACTTCTGCTGGGCCCCAAAAGCTGCTGCAGGCACAGGGAAAGGGGGAGAAATTCCTGGGGTTTTTTTTTGGGGGGGGGGATCAAACAAGTGCTGAGTGCCCAGGAAAAGCGCTGCTGGGGAGGGATGCTCACAGAATTATCAAAACGGAGTTTTCAGCCCCTCCTGTTGCTGACAAAGGCCACAGATTATCTCCTGCTCACGTTCCTCAGCTTTAATGGGAGTGATGCTACAGAGAGCAGCTCCTCTCCTCCTCCCCAGGGCTTTGGTGCCAGCAGAGCGTTTGGGGAACAACAGAGCTGCTGTTGGAAGTAATAATATTAACTGCCTGGCATGGCAGGGGCTGCCAGGGCTGAACTCACCCTGGTAATTGCCATTTGGCTTCAGCACAGCGCTGGAAATGCTCTGCCTGCTTTGGGGGACCTTCCCTGGGGCAGGAGAAACGGGGCTGGCAGTGCTGGGGTGGGGAGGGAGGGCTGGAGTTTTGGGAGGGAAAGGGGATGAAAGTTTGAGCTTTGGTGTTTTTTCAGGTTCTGTGCTGCCCAGGGGTGCAGCTCTGAGCTCACAGTCAGGGTCACTCAGCTCTGCACAGAGCAGGGACACAAAACAAATCCTGCTCCTGCTGCACACCAAGGACAACTTTCAGCCCAACAGCACAAACAAGGGGGGCTGGAGAGAGGAACAAGAAGGATGGGACCTCACAGCCTGGAGCTGGAATTGGACAATTAAACCCCAATGTGCAAATGGAGCAGAACTGATCAAAGTGTGAGACCTGGTGACCGTTTGTCCATTTTGTGTCCATTTTGTGCCCATTCTGTGCCCATTTTGTGTCAATTTTGTGTCCATTTTGTGCCCATTTTCTGTCCATTTTGTCTCCATTTTGTCTCCATTTTTGGACCATTTTGGGTCCACCTTGGGTGCAGCCCTGGCCAGGCTCTTGTCCTGCCCATGGTGAACCATAAAGGCCTTTTAATAAACATCTGGCTCTGTCCAGTCTCTCTTTTGTCCAGAGACAAAACAAACAAACAAACAAAACACAAAACAAATCAAACACAAACAAACAAACAACCCCCCCACCAAAAAAATATTTATTCTCTGGCTGTGTCCAGTCTCTGTTCCATCTCAGCCTCCCCAGGGCATCAGGGAGAGCTCCTGGCTGAGGGCAGAGCCACGAGGAGAGGGCTGAGAAGGGTTTGCACCCCAATTCCAGCTGGGGAGAGAGAGGTGGGAAATCACTGAGAGAGGCTCTGAGGTGCTCCAGGGACATGGAAGGTCCCACGTGGATGTGGAATCCCTGCAGGCAGCATCTCTGGGATGCTGGGCTCATCCCTCCTCTCTCCAGGACTTTCTCTTCGTGCCCTCATCACAAACCTCACCCCAGCCTTCCTCTCGATTATTGTGCCTGAGTCTGGATGTATTTTTACCCTTGATGCTGATTCCGCTCTGTTGTTTGAGTAATTCACAGGAAAGTTTGGTTTGGGGTGTGGATTTCCTCACGCTTTGCAAGGATCTGCAGGAGAACCAGCTTCAGCCCCACTGAGCGGGCGTTCTGAACAGCAAATGTTGCTCTCAACCCTGCTATTGAAACTGAAATTGTGCTGTGAGCTGAAGTGCTCAGTGGCTGTATTTATATATTTATATATTTATATATTTATATATTTATATATTTATATATTTATATATTTATATATTTATATATTATCCATTTATCCAGTTATATATTTACATTTACATTTACATTTACATTTACATTTACATTTATATTTATTTAGTTGTATATTTAGGTTTAAATTTAGATTAAGATTTAGATTTAGATTTAGATTTGATTTTAAATTTAGATTTAGATTTAAATTTAGATTTAGATTTAGATTTGGATTTGGATTTAAATTTAAATTTAAATTTAGATTTAGATTAAGATTTAGATTTAGAGTTAAATTTAGATTTAGATTTGATTTTAAATTTATATTTATATTTAGATTTAAATTTATATTTATATTTGGATTTGGATTTAGATTTAGATTTAAATTTCTATTTAATTTTAATTTTAAATTTCAATTTAGATTTAGATTTAGATTTAATTTTAATTTTAAATTTAAATTCAGATTTAGGTTTAAATTTAGATTTAGATTTAGGTTTAAATTTAGATTTACATTAATTTAATTTGTTACCAAACACCATCCTGCTGCATCCATGGGATCTCAGTGAGTGGAAACGATGAGGGAGGCAGGGATCTGTCTTATCAGATGCTGGCAGCAGATCAAACAGCCCCAGCCACGTTCCTGTCACATCCCAGGAGGTTCCAGGGGAAAAAGGAGCAAACAGAGTCGCTGCTGGGATTTTGGGGGAGCTGCTTTGGGATTGCAGAGGTTCCCCTGGAGCTCCTGCAGTGTCAGGATTTGGGATTTGGGAGCAAGGAGAGTGCAGAGCAGCACTGGGCTGGGCTGCTTTATTCCCCCCGAGGGGATCTGTGGGATAATGGTTCCACTGGGGACCACGGGCTGAGCTTTTTGGTGGATTTGTTTCCAGCCTGGGTGAGGAATTTGCCCAGGCTGTGCTTGAGGAGCACAAGGATTCAGAGGTTTTGAGTTGTTCACTGGGGGGATGCAAAAATGCAGGTGCTGGAGGGGCCCAGCACGTGGGGAAAGGGTTGGACCAGCACATCTGGGATGTTCCCCACACTAAAACACGGCTCAGCTGCCGCAAAATGTGCCAAAAATCCCTAAATTTTGTGTGATGTGACTGAGCAATTTCAATTCAGCACAGCCCAGGCACTCAAACCCTGCACCCCAAAATAAACCCTGAATTAAAGCTCTCCATACCTAAAAAAACCCCCCAAAAGTCACTTTTGAGTTTTTCCCTCCGTGCTGCCTTGGACTGGATGGAGTGAAAAGCCACAGGTGGAAGAATTTCAGGACATTTTTCAGAGCTGTCTGAGAACGATTTTGACATGTTTGCTTCCTTTGGGGTTGGCAAGCTCCGCTTCTCTGGGACTGAACCTTGTGGAAACTTCTCATTTCTCTTCGCTGGCCGGGGAGGAAGGGGAGGCCAGGTGTAAATCTGTGCTCTGAATCAGCTCTGCAGCAGAAAACACCCAAATTCAGGCCTTTTCTCAACAGAACTCCCACAGCCTGCCCAGGAACTGCTGCTCAACTTCAGGGATTGATCCACTGAGAGTCAGTGGGACTGGTTTCAGTTTCTTCCCCGTGCCAGTGACTCAGTGAGATGCTTTTTGTTGGGTTTTCATGGCCAGCTCCCACTCCGGGCAGGAATTGTGCACATCCCATGGCTGGAAGTTCTCACCCCAGTCCCTGCTGCTGTCTCCTGGTATCTCCCAGGCTAGACTGCTTCCTGCTGCGTGGAGACAAAGGGGTCACTCCATCCAGTCCAAGGCAGCACGGAGGGAAAAACTCAAAAGTGACTTTGGGAGTTTTTTTTCAGGCATGGAGAGCTTTAATTCAGGGCTTATTTTGGGGTGCAGGGTTTGGGTGCCTGGGCTGTGCTGAATTGAAATTGCTCAGTCACATCAGACAAAATTTAGGGATTTTTGGCACATTTTGTGGCAGCTGAGCCGTGTTTTAGTGTGGGGAACATCCCAGATGTGCTGGTCCAACCCTTTCCCCCCAGGCTGCTTGCTTGGAGTGCCTGCCCCTGCTCCAGAGGAGTTTTTATTTATTTTGGGTTTTTTTGGGGGGGAGAAAACCCCAGGATCCAGCAGGACAGGTGCTGCTCCCGTGGGCTCCGCGCTTCCTCTCCCTGTCTCCTGCAAACCCGATTTCCTCCCCTCCCACATCTGCTTTCCACATTTGCTGCCTCCTGCTCCGTCCTGGGGTCTTTCAGAGGAGACTCAAAAAAAAAAAAATTATGATTTTTTTTATGTTTAAAGGGTTTGTTTTAGACTCACTCTGCTTTGGAATCCCAGTTGTCCATGGGAATCCCTCTGGTGTGTCAGGTTGAGGTGGCCGGGGAGAGCTCGGAGGGGAAGAAGCAGCAAATTCCCCGTGGAGCCAATCTGGGGGCTTTGCAATTCCTAAGGATGTATTAAAAAAAAACCAAAAAAACAAAAAAAACCCAAAAAAACCACAAAAAAAACAAAACAAAACAAAACAAAACAAAACAAAAAAAAAACCAAAAACACCACAAACACCAAAGCAAAACAAAAAAAACCAAAAACAAACAAACAAAAAACAAACAAAAACCAAAAAACCCCCAAACAAAACAAAACAAACAAAAAACCCCAAAACAAACACAAAACAAAACAAAACAAAAAAACACCCAAACCAACCAAAAAAAAAACCAAAAAACCCCCCAAAAAACCCCCAAAAACCAAAAAACCCCAAACCAAACAAAAAACCCCCAACAACAAAAAACCAAACCACCAAAAAAACCCCACAAACAAACAAACAAAACCACAAAAAAACCAAACCAAAAAAACACCCACAAAACAAACAAACAAAAACCCAAAACACACAAAAAAACCCCAACAAATTAGAAAAAGATTGAGGTTTTTGGGTGCTACACCCAGCAGCCACCCTCCTGCAGGTTACTCAGTGCTGAACAAAAAAGGGTCCTGATGAAAATTGAAATTATTTGGAAGTTGAGGGGGCCCTTGCAGTGGAAGCAGCTGAGAAAATGGTTTGTTCTGATCATTTTTTCCTGGGGAACCGAGCATCATTTGGAAGCATAAAGAGGCTGTTGATGTGAGCCAGTGAGGGGTTTGGAGTCAAAGCTGTGATGCAGCGCTGGGTGTGACAAACGCCAGGACGGGCACGGCCCAAAGCTTTCCTGAGTTATTGGTGCTGGAAGCACGGCCAGGGGAAAAAAAAAATAAAAAATAAAAAATAAAAAAAAAAAAAGGAAAATGTGGCATCTGGGTCTCTGCAGCCAGAGAATCGATCCCTGCTGGTGGAATTTGTGAAAAGCTGGGATCACCCGCGGGAATTCTGTGTAAGGCCGTTTATTGCCGGGGGGTTTGGCGAGGCCGCCCTAAAATCGAAGGATTTCAAAGACAGATTGACTTCTGTCTGTCCAGTAGTGTGGAGCCTGAAGGAGGATTATCCTCCTACCAACATCTTTAAATGTCAAAGATGTCGTCTTTAAATGTCAAAGGAAAGCTTCTGCTGCCTTTGGAGGGGGAAAATGCCATCCCAGAGGTGTGAGAAGGGCGAGGAAAACCCGGAGTGCCCTGGTGCCTGTGGTGGGGTTTGCCAGGCCCTGGTGGTGCCAGCAGCTCTGTCCCTGGGGAAGAAAATGCTGTCACCCTCTTCCCACATCCCCAAAAAACCTCCTGGTGGAGCAAACCCATTCCAACAGGAGAAGGCAGCTCTTTGATTGCCCCTGATTGCGTTTCAGGCTCCGTGCTGAGTTTCTGCACGGGGTTCAGCAGTTTTGGTCGCTGGCTTCCTCTCCTTGCTGACCTGCAAATACCAGCTCGAAGGAGGAGATTTATGAGCAGCACGAAATTACCATCCTGGAAAAGCCCAAATCAGGGCTATAAATAGGGAGGGGGCTGGAATAGGCACAGGAATAGGGGATATCCCCTGGGAATAGGGCCTGGCTTTGTCTGTGCAGGGCAGCCCTGCTATCCCAGCTTGGGGAGCAATCCAGTGCTCTGAATAATTATTATTATTATTATTTTATTTTTTTTTTTTAAAGCTGGCAGGATGCCACCAAACCTTCCCCTAATCCCTCTCCTTGCAAGGATGGGAATAACATCTGGGCAGGCTGACAGTAGTCAGGCTTTGGAGGAGCTGAGAGCCCTGAAAGCTGAACCTCCTCGAGCTCCTCGTGCATTTATCTTCCTTCGCAGGACATTAGCAGGCAGAGTTTGTTTTCAGTGAGTTATTTAGCAGAGAGAGGGATTAGACCTTGGGCTAGCATTGATTAACCCCTGCTTGTTGAGTTGTTTAACAGCATAATGGATTAGTCATGTTTGCTGCTGACCTTTGTCAATTGAATCCTTCAGCTGGAGCTCCTCGTCCGGCTTTTTAAAACACGCAGCTCCTTAAAAATAATAATAATAAAAAAAATTTTAAAAAAACCCTTAAAAAGTGGGATATGTGCTAAAATATCCCTTGAGCCAAGAACTGGGGGCAAAGAGTCCCTGAATTTCTGCTCTTGGGTTGGACATGGCAGGAGTTGAGCCCCATGTATGGAACTCCCATGAAGTGAGGGCTCTGCAGGAGCTGGGGATGGATCGAGTGGTGGAGAAGCATTGCTGGAAAAGAATTGGATTTGCTGTGGGCCTTGGGGGCTGTGGAGTGAAAGCTCAGTTAGCAGTGGGATTTATGGTCATCCTGGCAGTGAAATCTGTCATGTTTGGTGATGAAGGGTTGGCTTTTTACAGGAAGGTGCTGTGAGAAACGGCTGAAGCCTCGTGGCCTTTGGTGGAACCAAATTAAATCAGTTGAGCATCTCAGCTGGCTAAAACATAATAAAAACCACTCATAATAAAACCACTCACATAATTCTGCTGCTGGGGCCAGGGACCCAAAGGAGAGGAAAAACTGCTCAGTGGGACCGAACAGGACACCAAGAAAAGCATCTTAAAGTGCAAAAATGACAATTTAAGGGCTGCCAGGTTTGTATAAAGAGCCCTCACAGAGATCAGATTTGGACCCAGGAGGATGTCTGAGCTGAGGGTGTCTCCTCAGACCTTCCATTCCCTCAGCAGTGCCACAAGAAGCTGTTTCACTTGACTTTTTTTTTTTTTAACAAAATACCTTCCTGCTGCAGCCAGGAGCTCTTTCTGGGCTTGTTCTGCTGCAGTACAAGTCAGGTCAAGGAGTTTGTTTGGTTTACTAAAACGATCCTCCAGTTCAAACAAAACTTAATTCATGGAAGCCCCGTGGCCTCTGTGAAACACAAACCCCTCTGGCCTCCTGATTTATGAACACAGAGCCACGGGGAAGCCTGGCCTGAGGAAAGGGAGCTGGGGGGACAGGGAGAGGAAAGGCAGGGAAAGGGGGAAAAGCCTCCAGAAATGGGGGAACCACAGGGATGGGAGGTGGAACGAGCTGGCAAAGGCTCTGCTGGCCCACAGGGGCTTTGTTTCTGTGGGAAGGGAGAGCCTGGAGTTCAACAGAGGGTTTAGGACAGGTCTAAGGTAACCCCAGGCTTTGGGTTTGTCTCTGAATGTGGATGGGCTTGGAAGAAGGAATCTCCAGCAGCAGGAAATCTCCAGGAATCTCCAGTTCTGAGGGGCTTTGGGGCCGTTCAGAGGTGGGAGGGACTCAGCAGAGGCTCCTTTCCTTTGGCTTTGGAAGGCACTGGGAGGGAATTTCCCCCAGTTTGGGTCCTGGGGAAGGGGCAGGACCCAGCTGGGTGTCCCAGCCTCTGTCCCATTGCTCCTGGGGGAGCTCCAGTGCCAAATTCCTGCTGCTGGGATGACCAGCTGTGCACACCCACACATCTGGTCCTGGTCAGGAGCACGGGAACCCATCCCTGTGCCAGCTTAATTGCCCTGATCCCTATTCCTTCATGTTTAGGAAGAAATAGAGGCCTTGGATATCTGGGGGTTCTCTCAATAAATCTTAATGACACCAGTGCTGCTTCCCAGGGTTAATTAAACCCCCCCCCAAAAAATGAATTTGTAAAACCCAGGTGGAGTTTTTAGAGCTCTCCAACCCCCTGAGGAGGGGGCTGCAGGTAAAAAGAAAAAACAAATCAATGTTTGCCTGTTCCCTGATGCTGTTGCCTCGGGAAAGAAGGATTAGGGCTGGTGGGGTCAGAGACTCAAAGGGATGGGAAATGCTGGTGGATGATTTGCACTGCTGCTCTTGAAGATGCGTGGCCAAACGTCCTCAGACTTCTCAGAGAAATGCAGAAATAAATTTTAAAGGAAGTAAAGGTGAGGTTGCAAGGGGCTGATCTGGTCTGGAACTCAACTGGGAACAAAACGAGGCCTAGATTTAAAAAAAATATATAATTCAGCAAGAGGTGAGCAACCCATCTGTGGGTTCATCTGAGTGGGTACGTGGTGCTGGAGCCTGGAATTCCAGCTGAAATCATGGATATGAGGGTCCTGGGATGTGAAATCCCAGCTGAAATAATGGATTTTGGCTGCTGGATCCTGGAATTCCAGCTGAAATGATGAATATGTGGTGTTGGATCCTGGAATTCCAGCTGGAATAATGATGAATATGTGGTGTTGGATCCTGGAATTCCAGCTGGAATAATGGATATGGGGTGCTGAATAATGAAACTCCACCTGAAATAGTGGATATGAGGGTGCTGGATCACAAAATTCCAGCTGAAATCATGGATACGTGGTGCTGGATAATGAAATCCCAGCTGAAATGATGAATATGTGGTGCTGGATCCTGGAATCCCAGCTGAAATAAAGGATTTTGGGTGCTGGATAATGAAATCCCAGCTGGAATAAGAGGCAGAGCTGCAAGGGGTGACCTGAGGAGCTGTGTTGGGTCAGGGTGGGTGGATGAACCCAGGGAAGAGCATCCCTGACTTAGTGCCTGGTTCTGGCTCTTCCCAGAGCTCCCCAAACTGGAAATCTCAGTGGGGAGAGGAGGGAAGGAGGATTTGGGGCGAGGTGATGTGCCTGAAGGTGTGTCTTGGTTTGGAAAGACAGGTGTCAGCCAGGGAAAGCTGGGGTTTCCCTTAGAATGGGGAAAACCATTCTAAACCCCTCACCCCCCTGCCAAATTATAATTTTGCAATCAAGGGCTTTCAGGCAAAGATTTGGGAATAGGAACAACAGTTCTTTACTGGGAATATTAACAATAGAAATGTAGTAGAAAAAACAAAACCACCCAACCAAACAAACAAACCATTTTGGAAAACCCTGACGGAGTCAGAGGGAATAACCCGAAACCCTGTTGGTCACGGTGTTGGAAGCATCCAAAAGTGAGTCCTCCTGGAGTGGCAGAGGTGGTTCTGGTGGAGCAGAGATGATCCTGTAGAACAAGGGCCCAGGGATGGTGAGAAGGGTCCAGGGATGGTGAGATGGGATCCAGTCTTCCTCCAGGAATCGGGTGAAGCTGGATCCTTTCTGTGTTCCTGTGTCTCAGTTTTATCCAGGTAGGAATGGTTGGCTCCCTCCACTGGGTGGAGCATCTCACAATGGGATGATGGAATGTGGATGGTCTATTTTGGGGATGTGGCTTTTAGGGGTGTCTTAATGGCCCATTAGCAGCAGATATCCCCCAAGGGAGGACAGGAGGTGAAAGAGAGAACAAACACTGCCCCACCTGGTTTTAACAGCTGGCCTGTTATCAGAAGGCATCCGCCCCTCTCCCCCCAGAGTTCCAAGAGATAAAGAAGAACATCTCCCCAGCTGCTTTCAGCAGGTGAAATAGAGTAAATACACATTTCTGGGTTCCATAACCCAGGACAGGAGGTGAGAGGGAAGTGCCAGCTCCCTGCTGCTGGGCAGCTCCTGGTTTCACACACCACCTCGTGTATCCCCAGGGATTATCTCCCGGAGTCCAGACAGATTATCGGGGTTTAGCCTGAGCAGATCAGAGGGAGAGGGGGGGAATTCAAGCCCCAGGACGTGAACAGGGAACGGGGCAGCTCCTCCCTGTGCCCCAGGCTGGCACTGGGGAGGGTCAGGGCAGCTGAGTTCAGCCTCCTCAGCAGGCAGCAAGGAGCAACTCATCCCCAATTTCATGGCTGGGGACGGCTCGAACACATCCAAGGCTTGGCCTCATTACTGGAGCTGGAGAGGAGGCAACCAGGCTGGAAAAAGAGGAGGAGTGGAAAGTCTGTTCCCTTTATAAAGCTATTTCCTCTCTTCAACAGAGCTGTGAAACATCCCAACACGCACAAAAACAAACCCCACCTTGTGCTGCCCGCCCTTTCCACCCGCGGGGCTGCTCCTGGTGCCACCTCATGGCAAAAAAAAAATAAAATAAAAAAATCAGATTTGAATTCCCACTGGAGCAGCTGGGATTTGGGAGAATTGGCTGCCCAGCTCCTGCTTTTTTGGCCAGCAAAGCCCAAACAGGTGCTCAGCCTCAGAGGGGTTTGTGATTTGTCTTTCTGGGGGGAAAATTTAACTCTTGACAGAGTTTTACCTGGTTTTTTGGATTGTTTTGTTTTGTTTGGTTTTGTTTGTTTGTTTTGTGTTTTGTTTTTTGGGGAATTTTTGGGGGTTTTTGGGGGTTTTTTGTGCTTTGTTTTGTTTTGGTTGTTTGGTTTTTTGGGTTTTTTGGGGGTTTTTTTGGTTTTTTTTTTGTTTGTGGTTGTTTTTTTTTGGTTGGTTTTTTTGTTTTGGTGGTTTTTTGTTTTTTTGGTGTTGTTTTTATGGGGTTTTTTTGGGGTTTTTTTTTTGGGAATATTTGAACATTTTGAATTTTTTCATCATGCCAGGGTTCCAATTCGAGCCTTAATTATCTGCTCTACCTGAAAAGTTGGGGCACCCTGCTGTCAGTGATGATGGGCTGCCCGCCACCATCCTCTAAAAAGGTGGATTTGGCATTCAAAGCTGAGTTTGCAGGAAGGTTTGGGGGGTGAAACGCTGCCACCCTGCAGGGTGGGAATGGGTGTGAGCAGCCCTGGATAATGCTCTGAGCTCCTTGTTCAAATTAAAGACCACCCAGAGCTCTGAGTTTGGGGCAGTGCTGAGCTCTGGGATTCCAGATGTGAAAGTTTCCTCTGTGGGTAAATGGAGAGTTTCATTTGCCAAGGCCTCTCCATCCAAAGTGTCCCTTTAGGGCTAAAGCCTCGATTTTATTTTTTTTTTTTTTTTAAAGCTGAATTTGGGAGCAATCCCTTCCAGGCCAGCAGGTGAGGTTACAAATGAGGATTGGGATTTGGGATCTCGTTTGGGCAGAGAACAACTGATAAAAATCGAATTAACGGCAGAGATGCAATGGCGTTTGTAAATTTGCAAGGAGCAAAAGCTGGCATTAAGACAGTGGAGGGAAAATGTGTATTTTATAGCCGTGTTCTCCTCATAAATGGTATTGGAAATCATTCCTGAGAGCAGCTGCCTGTCCTAATTATTTACACAACAGCTCAGGCCATTTGAATTCCTCATTTTACCCTCTTCCCCTCAGCTGGCCATGGGGTGTAACTGGTTATCAATAATTCTTTCAAACTCATCCCAATTCTTTTCAAACCCAACAATGACTTTTTTTTTTTGGGTGAATGCTGGCGATGATTTGACAGCATGTAAACGATTTATTTTTTTTTTTTTAATTTTTTTTTTTTTTTTACATTACCTATATCCCTTAATCCTTTCTCCTTTCTTTGGAGAGCTCACAAACGTGTTCTCCACCCCATAAACAACAGCCAGCTGGGCTCAAGATGCATTTAGGCATGAAAACACTTCCATAAACCGCTGCTCCTTCAAGAAATTTGGCCCCCAGCCACCGCTGTGTTCCTTTGGCTGCTCAGATGTGACCCTGGCTGGCTGCTGGAGGGAATTTGGGGTTGGCATCAGCCCCCCTCACTTGGTGTGACCCCTCCTGCAGCTCCCAGATGATCTGCTCCTCTCCCACCGCGGGCCTGCCTCCCAAAAAAGACTTGGCACGTGGCTGCTGGAATTTTCCAGTTTGCCACCACCAGGCGATCTCTCTGCCTTTCTGTTGCTGGTGAGGAGGCACCAACAGGTCTGTGCAGGCTCCCGAATCACCTGGGAAGCAACTGGGAGCTCAGACTTCCTGCTCAGCAAAAAAAAAAATTAAAAAAAAAAATGCTCCCTGGGCCAGGTTTTGTGCTTTTGCATCTGATGTGGGTCCAGGTTTGGGATTTTGGGATGGTGTGGTGTCGGGTTTGGAGCAGGGGGAAAGGGAGGTGTGCGAGCTCACTGCTCTGAGCTGCTTGAATTCCCTTGCCTGCCGTGCTTTTGGTGCTTCAGGAGCCCCTCTCCCCGGGGCTGAGTGCCTCTGGAAGGGGCTGGGGTTGGCATCCAGGGGTTTGGGAGAAGACAATTCCAGGAGCTCGTGGCCAAACACGGAGCTGCTTGCGTGGCCAGAGATCTGTGAGGGATTTCAGGATCCTGGCATTCGGGGCAGAAATGGGAGCCCAGGGCTGGCAGGGTGAGCAGACATCCAGGGAAAATCGAGTGATTGCTGGGGTGCCATAATCAGGGATTATTTGGAACCACGGGATTATTTGGAATCACAGGATTATAGAATTTGGGTAGAAAGGGACCTCAAAGATCATCAAATTCCAGCCCCAAGGGACCAGGGAGGGGATTTGCATCCCATGGGCTCTGCTGGTGCTTTCACCACCCTGCTTCCCCACCAAGTCCAAATTCTTGGGATACTTCACCGTCTGAACACACGGAGGGGAGAGAGGAGGGATCCTCGTCGTGGTGTGGGACAGCTTCTGCTCCACAGAGGCAGCTGGGAGCCTGTGGGAAGGCCCAGCTGGGAATGTTGGGGTACTTTGGAGCAGGAGGGAGGCTGGACAGTAGCAATCCCAGGATATTTTGGAGCAGGAGGGAGGCTGGATGGTGTCAATCCCGGGATATTTTGGAGCAGGAGGGAGGCTGGATGGTGTCAATCCCGGGATATTTTGGAGCAGGAGGGAGGCTGGACAGTGCCAGTCCCGGGATATTTTGGAGCAGGAGGGAGGCTGGATGTTGTCAGTCCCGGGATATTTTGGAGCAGGAGGGAGGCTGGATGGTGTCAATCCCGGGATATTTTGGAGCAGGAGGGAGGCTGGATGGTGTCAATCCCGGGATATTTTGGAGCAGGAGGGAGGCTGGACGGTGTCAATCCCGGGATATTTTGGAGCAGGAGGGAGGCTGGACGGTGTCAATCCCAGGATATTTTGGAGCAGGAGGGCGGCTGGACGGTGTCAAG
Organism: Phylloscopus collybita; assembly: GCA_027886175.1. NCBI lineage: Eukaryota > Metazoa > Chordata > Aves > Passeriformes > Phylloscopidae > Phylloscopus > Phylloscopus collybita. The sequence continues at coordinate 8,810,173 of JAJNNQ010000001.1, forward strand.
CCCGGGCTCCACCCCGCGGTGCTCAGCCAGGGCTCTGCAGGTGCTGCCCGGGAAGATTCCGCCTCCAGGCTCCTCCTGGAGACGGAGCACGGTGCGAGTTGCCTGCCAGCCTCCAGTCACCTGGTTCCTCATGAAAGGCAGGCCTGGAAGGGGTTTTCATCCCCGGGATTTGCCCGGGAGTGCCGCTGGCACCGTCCCCACACGTGCTGCCGCTGCTGCTCCCCGCCCCTGCCCCGGGGCTCGCAGCTCTGCCTCTCACCTCCGCCCGCTGAAAGGCTCTTTCAGCACGGGATCTCTTCCTGCCTGTGGCTCAGGCTCCAGCTTTTCCAGTTCCACCGCGAGGCCGGGAGCTGGGGGAAGCTCCCTCAGCAGGTTGGGAGGGAGAGGGAGGGATTTCCTGCAGCTCTTCCCCGCTGGATGCTGAGGAAACCTTCCCTGGGTGGGCTGGGAGCATCCCTTGCCCATGGCTTGGCCTGGGTGGCTTTGGCCTCCTGTTTATTTTAGGTGTTGATGTGTTTGATGCTGGTTTTCCATCCCAGTGACTCCCATCCCACCAGGACAAAGATTCAAACTCACGGTGGAGCAGGGTTCTTCCATCAGGCAGCCCAAATCAGGGGCAGGATGAGAGATCCCAAACTCTTCCCTGTCCTCGTGTGGGACCCAGCTGCCTCCAGTGCTGGGCCACCAAGGCCACAAAGGAACTGGAGACCAGGGTAGGCAGAGGGTGGGAATTCACGTGATGGAAGTGTTTTTTTTTCCCTGTGGGAAGGGCTGGGATGCTCTGGTGTGGCCCAGGGTGTGGCTGGGATTGTCACCTGGGTGTGACATCAGTGGTGCCAGCAGCCACGTTCAGGTCTTTGATGGCACTGACAGAGAAAGTGTTGATGCCAGCAAGCGTCTTCAAAGCCTTTCTTTAAGGGAAGGGGCTGGGTTTTGTTGGTTTTTTCCTTCTCTGGTCTCCATTTAATCTGATTTTGGTTTTGTAGAGGGGTCTGCAGCATCGTGGGCCACTCGGTTCTGCAGTGTGGCCTGTCCTCTCCTGGCACCTGAGGGATGGTGATGGTGAAGGAAAGGAGCTGAGTTTATGGGGTTTTTTTCCTATGGAATCAGAGAAAGGCTTGGATGGGAAAGAACCTTAAAGATGATCCAGTTCCAGCCCTGAGCCCTGTCCTGGTGTTGCTGCCCCACGGTGCCAGAACATTTACAGGTGGTGTTTCACCAGCGTGATTTATCAGTGCTCTGATAAAGGGGGGGCCTGAGTGAGAGAGAGAGAGAGAGAGAGAGAGAGAGCCCCAGGAGCTGCAGCTGCACTCAGGAACAGTCAGGTGTGCAGAGCAGGACCAGCAGCTCTCCAGCCCTTCCACCACTTCCATCCCACCCATTCCTTCCATCCCTCCCATCCCCTCCATCCCTCCATCCCCTCTATCTTTCCCATCCCCTCCATCCCTCCCATCCTCTCCCATCCCTCCTATCCCCTCCATCCCTTCCATCCCCTCCATCCCTCCATCCCTCCCATCCCCTCCATCCCCTCCATCCCTCCATTCCTTCCATCCCTCCCATCCCTCCCATCCCTCCCATCCCTTCCATCCCTTCCATCCCACCCATCCCTCCCATCCCTCCATCCCTCCATCCCTCCCATCCCCTCCATCCCTCCCATCCCCTCCATCCCTCCATCCCCTCCATCCCTTCCATCCCTCCCATCTCTTCCATCCCTTCCATCCCCTCCATCCCTCCATCCCTCCCATCCCCTCCATCCCTTCCATCCCCTCCATCCCCTCCATCCCTCCCATTCCTCCCATCCCTTCCATCCCCTCCATCCCCTCCATCCCTCCCATTCCTCCCATCCCCTCCATCCCTTCCATCCCCTCCATCCCTTCCATCCCTCCATCCCTCCATCCCTTCCATCCCCTCCATCCCTTCCATCCCTCCATCCCCTCCATCCCTCCATCCCTCCCATCCCCTCCATCCCTTCCATCCCCTCCATCCCCTCCATCCCTCCCATTCCTCCCATCCCCTCCATCCCTTCCATCCCCTCCATCCCTTCCATCCCTCCATCCCTCCATCCCTTCCATCCCCTCCATCCCTTCCATCCCTCCATCCCCTCCATCCCTCCATCCCTCCCATCCCCTCCATCCCTTCCATCCCCTCCATCCCTTCCATCCCCTCCATCCCTTCCATCCCTCCATCCCTCCATCCCTTCCAGCCCCTCCATCCCCTCCATCCCTCCCATCCCTTCCCTGCCGGAGGTGGATTCCCACCTCTCCCGGGAAGGGAAGCACCTTTCCCTTTCCACTCCTTGTTTGCACTTTCACCCTTTGCTCTCTTTTTTTTTTTTTTTTTTCCTGCCAAATCCTTGCATTTCCCACACCTCCACCAGCCCCACTGATGGAATCCCCGCCCGCCCCACAAGGATGGAGCCCAGCCCTGACCCCAGGGTCCCACCCCTGAGCTTTGGGGGCTCTCCTGCTCAGCTCCCGGCCACCTTCTGGGTGTCCAATCTCATCCCGACATCCCAGCCCGACCTCCCCTCACAGCCCCAGCCACCATCAACGTTGCCCCTCCGCTTCCCGAGCCCCAGAAACTCAGGGAAAAGCCGGGACCAGGGGGGAAGAGGCGGAAAAACTCCGTCCGCTGCTATTCCAGCTTGGGGAGGGGTGGGGGGAAAAGCGAGAAAAAAAACCCCAAAACGCTTTTGGGGGCCGGGACATCCCGCTGGAAGCGGCGGCAGGGGCGGGGGCTGGCCGGGCCCGGGCTTTGGGGAGGGACGGGGGGGGCTGCTCCTCCCGGCCCTGATTTGCTGCTCCGCTGCGAGATTGACAAACTCCTGCCTCTGGGTTTAAAAGAAGGGGGAAAGAAAAAAAAAAAAAAAAAAAAAAAAAAAAAAAGGGCGGTGTGTGGGGAAGAGAAGGGAAAACTTTTTTTTTTTTTTTCTTTTTTTTTTTTTTTTTTTTTTTTTTTTTCCGGCAGCCCGGGAGCGAGGCAGGGCCGGGAAGCTGAGCTCGGCGGAGCCCCCGCACCCTCCGCCCGCCCCATGGCTTTATAAAGGGCTGCTCCCCGGGGGGGGCTGCCGGGGGGGGTGCTGAGCGCCTGCTCTGCGCTCCTACACACAGCTTGGATTGGGGGGTTATTATTCTTTATTTTGATTTTTTTTTTTTTTGTGTCGTCTTGTTGTTTTTTGTTTTTTTGGTTTTTTTTTTCTTTAATCCCCCCCCGCTCCCCAACTTCTCGAGCTGTCCCGAGCCGGTGCCCCCGTTTTTTGGGGGAGCATGGATACGCACACGCGGTGGAAAAGGCGCAGTTGGATACGGAGCTGCTGGGTGCCCGCTGCGCTGGTGCTGTTGGGTGCCCTGTCCCTCGGCCGGGCAGGTAAGGGGGGTCCCCCGAGCCCCCCCAAAATCGCTGCGGGGTCGTTGTTGAGGGGGGGGGGGAGTGGGCGAGATGTGTGTGGTGGTGGGGGATGTAGGCTTTGGTGCGGGGCAAAAAAAAAAAAAACCACAAAAAACTCTTGGCTTTCCTTGCTCCCCGTGCATTCCAGCAAAAAAAAGAAAAAAAAAAAAGAAAAAAAAAAAAAGAAAAAAAAAAGGATAAAAAAAAAAGGGAAAAAAGAAAACACCACCCAACAAAACCCACCCAACCTCCTTTAGCTGCCCCGAGTCTCTGAATGCCATTTGTCAGGGGGCCCGTAAAAGGGGAAAAAACTTAAAACAATTCTTTATTCGCCTTTCTCCGAGCAAGAGCTGCCTCTTTCTCTTTGCCGGTCTGCTTTTGCTTTTTCTTTTTTTTTTTCTCTTTTTCCCCTCCGGAGGAAAAGTCGGGGATGAGTTTCTGGAGGCTCTGGTGTTCTCTCTGTGGATATATATATGTGAATGTATATTTAGTCCCCTGGAAACCTCCGGGCTTCTTGCGTAGTTCCTCCTCCTTGAGGAGCAGAAAGTTTTGGGTTTTTTTTTTTTTTTCTGTCCCGCAGGAATCCGCTCTGCTCTCCCTCCGCACATCAAAGCTCGGGGTGCAAAAGCTTCGGAGCTACTCGGGGACCCCCCCCTTAACCCCAAACCCCGCAGAGTTTCTCCCTAAAACTGCGGCAGGAGGAAGCTCTGAGCTCCCAGATGTGCAGCAGCACAGAAAAACCGCTGGAATGTCACTTTTTTTTTTTTTTTTTTTTAGAGGCACTAAAACACATTTCTTCTTCCCCCTTTTTCGGGGTCGTGCTGTTTGTTTCCAGAGCTCTCCTTCCCGAATTCTTGCCTTCCCCCGGGGTGGGCTGGGAATGGCCGGAGCTGAGGGGAGGTTTTTTTGTGGATTTTTGGGGTGTTCTCAGAGCCTTTCCTGCCCCCGGTTTTGCAGCTCTGTTTGCGTCGGGGTTTTCACTGGGAACGGGCCGAGCCGAGTTTTGAAACCTGAAAAAAAAACCTGAAAAAAAACCAAAAACAAAAAAAAAGAAGTTAAACTCGACTTCTTTGGGAGTAACTTGAGAAACCCGAGGAGTTGCCCTGAAGAGCTTGGGCTGTCTGGGATCCAGCTTCCCTGCCCTCGTTTTGTGTTCTTGGGGTGTTTTTTGGGGTGTGCAGGGTTTTGTTTGAGTGTCACCGGCTCGGGCACCGCTGGGGGATTCTCTGCGTGAAAGCAGCGGGATGGCGAATTTATTTTCATTTTTCTGGGCTCTTCAAATGACCTTAGAGGAAGAAGAGGTGGGCGTTGGAGGAATGCTTTTCCATTCAGGCTTTGCTGGTGGGAGGCTGAGCGGGCTGGAAAAAGCTCAATGAATGTAAAAATGTCCTGAAGGTCCCTGCAGGGAACGGGAGAATCCCAGAGTTTGTCCCGCAGAGGAATTGGGATGTTGGAGCCCTGGAATGACACCAGCTCCTCTTGTCAGGCCGCCTAGCTCGGGTATTTTGTATCAGCTGAAAATCGAATTATCACCAGACCGCTCTGCTTCAAAGAAAAAATTAAAAAAAAAAAAAAAAAACAACCAAACCAACAATTTTCTCCTTTGGCTTTGCCTGTGCTGACACTTGCAGAGCATCCTCAGGCTGTGCTCAGACAGCTCCCGAAGCGATTTTTTTAAAGTTTCCAGGTGACTTTGGGAGCAGTTTTTTGGAGGGAGCAGGGGATGGCTTGGGGAGCTTTAGTGGGGCCAGCGTGCAGCCCTGAGGAATGACTCTTGTGGTGAAAGGCTTTGAGTTTTCCTAATGAGCCGCCTAATAGGACATCAAATCATTTGGATGAGGGAGGAGCCAGCTTGGGGCTGCTGATGGCGTTGACTAATGGTCTTGGTGGCGTTTTTTTTCTTTATTTATTTAATTTTTTTTAAAAAAATTTTTTTTCCACGTTGTCTTTTTTGTTTGTTTGTTTGTTGGTTTTTGGTTTTTTTGGTTTTTTTTTGTTTTTGTTTTTTTTTGGTTTGGGTTTTTTGTGTGTTTTTTGTTGTTGTTGTTGTTTTGTTTTGGTTTTTTGTGGGGTTTTGGGGGGTTTTTTTGGGGGGTTTTTTGTTTTGGTGGGGTTTTTTTTTTTCTGGTTTGGGTTTTTTGTGTGTTTTGTTGTTGTTGTTGTTTTGTTTTGGTTTTTTTGTGGGGTTTTTGGGGTTTTTTGGGGGTTTTTTTGGGGTTTTTTATTTGGGTTTTTTATTTGGGTTTTTTTTGTTTTTTTTTTTTTTTTTTTTTTTTTTTTTGTTTGTTTGTTTGTTTGTTTTATTGCAGCGTTTTTAGCTCCGGGGTGGTTGGTTGGTTGGTTGGTTTCTCTGTCTGTGTGTGTGTGTGGAGAGGGTGAAACTCGCCTCTAATCTGCGGGGTGGCACCTGGCACGGAGGGTTTTCCAGCAAATAACAGGGGAACAACAACGCCAGAGCCGCCTCCCAGCACTGCCCACCCCGGCTCAGATTTTCCCCGTGGTTTTTGCACGGATGATGTCACAGCAAAACCGAACCCACAGGCAGAGCTGGGACCCGCCCCTGCTTTTACAAACCCCTGTAAAAAAAAAAAAAAAAAAAAAAAAAAAAAAAAAAAAAAAAAAAAAAAAAAAAATTAAAAAAAAAAAAACCAATCGGGTTTCTGGGTGAAGCTTTTTTGGAGGCAGCTGCTTCCCTTAGTGGCAAAGAGCAACGAGGATCCAAAATGAAATAAAAGTGCTGGAAGTGATGCAGTGTCCTGTTACCAGCTGTTGCTTCTCCCCTTGGCTCTTCCCCAGGCACCTAAACCAGCTAAAAAAAAAACCCCACTTCATCCAGCCAGTTAAAAGCGATTTTTTTTTTAATTAAATACTTTGCCAATCAAAAGTGTTGATATTGTTTTCTGAGAGGAAATCTGGCTTTAGCAGTCTGGAATGGATGGCAGTTCTGATTTCCCTGGTACCGTCAGGGTGATGCTGTCAGGGCAGGGCCAGGCTGCAGTGGGAATTTGGGAATTTGGGAATTAAAAGCAGCCAGCTGTGGGACAGGCCCTGGCCAGGAGACAGCAGAGCTCTGGTCTGCTTCTTCCAGGGTGGCAGGAGGAAAACTCCATTCTGAGCATCCCCTGATCCCAGGGAACGGTGAGGAGCTCACCCAGCTTCCTCCAAATCTGGGAATGGGAGGAATCCCGTTTCAAACCCCATCCCATCTCCTTGGGGTGACTCTAAGGCAGAAGCGGCTGGGGAGTGGCTGCTTTTTGGTGTGTGCACGCAGGGACAGCAGTGAGGACTCACTGACCAAAAGATGCTTTTAATGACAAGTTTAAATTAAAAAAAAAAAGCTGCCTTGGTGTTGTTCCTGGTGCTTATAGCGTGCCCCAGGAGAAATCAGGAAGGGCTGCAAAGGGCTGGTGAATCCTTATTTCACACGGGAGCTGTCCCTGCCTTTTAGGATTTGGAGCTGGAGGTGGATTTTTCAGGTTGATTCCTTTTTGAAATCGAGAATTAACCAAACCTGTGCGTGGTGAGCACTGCAGGGCCTGTGCTGATGCTTTTCAGACCCAAATCTCTGCTCCCCCAGCTCTGAGTGGTGCAGGTGTGGAGGTGGCACAGCCCTGGGGGCTTCACCTGTGCTCCCTGTCCCCGTGTGTGGCTGCAGCAAGTGCTCAGCACAGAACCCCTGAGGCTGGGAAAGACCCCCAGGATCCCTGAGCATCCTGGCAGTGAAACCACAGCTCCCACTCCGGGGGAGATTCTCTGTTTCTCCTCTTGCTGTCGCTGTCCCAGAGGCCCTGGGTGGCACAGAGATGTCCCCAGGAGACATCCTCTTCTTCCTCTGCCCTGGAGCTGTGGGCAGCTCCTGCTGTCTGTCTGTCTGTCTGTCCATCCAGGCCCCTCTGTCCCCAGCCTGTCCCCAGGGGCTCAGGATCTGCCTCCTCACGCCTGCCTGGGGTTAGATTTGATTTCTGAGATGGGACAGAGAAGGAGGAGTTGCTGTGGGAGGTGCCCAGTGTGAGATGCCATCTAGAGATGTTCTGAGTTTGGTCTGGACTTCAGGGAAAAAAAAAAAAAAAAAAAAATCTGGGAGCGCTTTCCAGGAAACTGCTCCTCACTCCAAAGGGTTTGTCTGCTGAAATTCTGGGATTTCAGCCTCTGAAATCTGGGATTTGGGGGAATGTGCCCGTTCCCTTGGATGCACGGCAGGGTTGGGTGGGAAAATTGGCCTTTAATTCTCTCATTAATTGCTTTCTGTCTCGTGTCCTGATTCCTGGAGCTGCGTGCTGGGGGTGCCCTTCTCAAAGTGCTGGTGGGGTAGGATGGCAGCCCCTGGGGAAAGGTGGGAATCTGCACTTGGGAAAAACTGCAGGGAGCAAAGAGCTGGGAATGCTGTCACAGAAATTCAGGGGCGTTCTGGCCCCATCCAGCCTGGCCTGGGGCACTTCCAGGGATCCAGGGGCAGCCACAGCTGCTCTGGGCACCCTGTGCCAGGGCCTGCCCACCCTCCCAGCCAGGAATTCCTCCCCAATATCCACTCTCAACCTGCTTTGTGTCACTTTTAAGCCATTCCCCCTCATCCAAAGCCCCTCACAAATGTCACTGTCAGCCCTTGGAGGGGGATCTGAGGCCTTTGGGAGAAGCAGCTCCCTCCAGAGCTGGGGCTCTGCTGGCACGGGAATTCCCTTGGAAAGTGAGCAGCTCCTAGGACAGGGGGCAATCAGGATAAATCTGGCATTTCTTCCCCTCTGGTCACACCCACCCACCTCTCCCTCTTCCTGCCCAGTTTATCTGGAGGTTGGATGCTCAGGATGAAGCCCCTTTTTTCCCCCTTTCCCCCCTTTTTTCCCCTTTCCTCTCCTTTTCCCCTCCTTCCCCCCCTTTTTCCCCCATTTTTTCCCCCTTTTCCCCCTTCCTCCCCTTTTTTCCCCCTTTTTTCCCCCTTTTTTCCCCCTTTTTTCCCCCTTTTTTCCCCCTTTTTTCCCCCTTTTTCCCCCCTTTTTCCCCCCTTTTTCCCCCCTTTTTTCCCCCTTTCCCCTCCTTTCCCCTCCTTTTTCCCCCTCTTTCCCCCCTTTCCCTTTTTTCCCCCTTTTTCCCTCCCTGGATGAAATGGAACATTTGTCAGAGAAAGGCAGAAAATATCCTTTGGGTCCTGTGGGAAACGTGGTTCTCAGCTTGCAACACCCAAAGTGCTGCTTCCAGTGAGAGGAATCCTCTGGGAAATAAACCAGGAATAAATCCCAGAGCACACCTGAAGGCATTTTCGATGTTCAATTCCCCTGCTTCCATCCAGCACGGCTTTCCCACCACATCCTCAGGACCCTGCTGGGGGTTGCTCTGATGTTTGCTGCTCTCCAGGGTATTTTTGGGAACGCTGAGGCCTTTGAGCTTGGAGCAGATTGGACCTGCAGGGTTGTTCCATGGAAAAAAAATCGGTGGCACAAAAATCCCGCACACCTGAGCCTCCGGAGCTCGGGGTGTGATCCTCCCCTGAAAATTCTGGGATTTCAGCCTCTGAAATCTGGGATTTGGGGGGGATGTGCCCGTTCCCTTGGATGTACAGCAAGGCTGGGTGGGACAAGCAGCGCTGGGGTGGTGAGGGAGATGCTGTTCCCGAAAAACGGGGATTCCTCTGGGACCAGCAGCTTGAGGGGGGCTGATGCCATCAGAGGCTTCTCCTTTTCCCCCTTTTCCCCCCTTTTCCTCCCTTTTCTCCCTTTTCTCCCCTTTCTCCCCCTTTTCCCCCTTCCCCCCCTTTTTCCCCCCTTTTTCCCCCCTTTTTCCCCCCTTTTCCCCCCTTTTTCCCCCCTTTTTCCCCCCTTTTTCCCCCCTTTTTCCCCCTTTTTCCCCCTTTTTTCCCCCTTTTTTCCCCCTTTTTTCCCCCCTTTTTCCCCCCTTTTTCCCCCTTTTTCCCCCTTTTTTCCCCCTTTTCCCCCCTTTTCCCCCCTTTTTCCCCCTTCTCCCCCTTTTTTCCCCCTTCCCCCCCTTTCTCCCCATTTTCCCCTTCCCCCCCCTTCCCCCCCCCTTTTTTCCCCTTTTTCTCCCTTTTTCCCCCCTTTCCCCCTTTTCCCTTCCCTAAATCCCCTTTCCTTTCCCCTCCTCTCCTCCTTGGGAGAAGTTCCTTCACTTCCAGCCTCTCTTTACACCAAACATTTTTATTTTTTTTTATTTTTTTTTAACCCTTCCTACTACACCTGACAGTGCTAAGGGACTGAATTCACCACCCTCAAAAAAACCCCAAAAAAAACCCCCACAATAAAACCTTTGTGTGAAACAAAAGCAACGCCGAGGACGGGCAGAATGAGCAAAACCAGGGGGGGGAAACAAAAATTAAAAAAAAATATATATATATATATAAATTAAAATAAAAAGGGTTGAGACATGAAAGAATGGAAATTTTTTTTTTTTTTTTGTTGAAATCGAATGTTAGATGGAAAAAATTGGGGGTTG